>JALAZF010000029.1:2452500-4905000 GCA_022829125.1 Lathyrus tuberosus | reverse complement strand
ATCATGGTTTTGCATAGTTTTACAAAACACAACATTACAACATTAAATAGGCATATATAATGAAGTTTTTAATATTACACTAAGGTAGTAAACAAAAAATATTCCAACTACAAACAGTGAGGCCTGCATATGGAAGATCACTCCTTCTTGATGTGCTTAACCTTTGTTGCAGATTGTCGTGGAGTAAGGACTTCATCTTGGAATATGTCATCAAGATTAGTTGGGACAACAACCCTCTTAGCAGGGGTGTTGCTAGAGCAAGTCGACGGGCTGCAACCATTCTTGGCAGAAGTTGTGGATAGTAGAGAGAAACTCTGATCAGCTGAATGGCTTGGCTACAATTTCCATTAGACATATAATTGATTCAGATTTTAGAGTCACAAATGATTAAGAGTTTGGACATACAAATATATGGAATCAATATATTCATATACAACTATATTTAATTGATAAAGAGTTTAGACATACAATTGATTCTTCTTGGAGGTCACGTCCAACTTCTGTGTCCACAACCAATAATTGGGGATGCATGCATTTTCCCAAATTATTTATAGTTTTTCAGTATTCGGAAACTTTTAAGAGTATACTCAGTTAACAACTTTAGTGCTTTTATCTAATAATCTTTCAATAATCTTTCAACTCATTAAATAATAAAGCATAACAGTCTATTTTGTTTGGGTGCTATGAAATGAAAATGAAATAAATACAAGTAGGTACAACTCATGAAAACCTTACCACTATATTATACATGAACATTACATTCATAAAAGTGTATGAACATGGAAAGCATAAAATCCTGCAAACTTATACATGCCAGTTTTTGCAGAAACAGAACATCATATTTTTGTCAGCTAACAAACTTCGTTCTTAAAACAGAAACGACATGAGTAGTTGAATGGTAAAAAACAAAGTAGTTGTTCAATGTTAAATACATTGCCAAGAAAACTACCAGCAATCACACAAGTAGTTGAATGCACTAAAACTCAAATAAACGCACAGTTGTTCTTTGTTAAACATTCACAAACATACAGATGAACAGAGACACAGAAAAATGAAGCCAGAATGAGACGGACGATGGTGATTACAAATAGAAGTAGTATGACAATTTTTGAACGGTGGTGCAAACGGTACATGTGCGATGATTTCGCGGCGGAAGCAGTTGAACAATATTGAAGTGGAAGATGAAATGAAAATGAAGTACCTGCAAGTGATGAGAGAGAATGAGATGGAAGCAGCGCCAAATGAAGTGCAGATATTTAACGTGTGAGTTGGTATAAGCTAAATTGGGGGGAAAATAAAGTTGTGAAAAAGCATATTGCGATAGGACATTTGGCAAGAAGGGAGAGACTTACTTTGAATTAATTCTTGGATTTTGTTGATTACCATATTGCCCAAAATGTAGTATAAATTTTTTTGATGAGAAGGGTAATAAAGGCAAGGCATGCAATCAATTTTTGAAGGGCTGATAGTTGATGAATCGTGGATGGTGCTCTCTTGTGATTTTTCGTTCTCAATGCCTTTCTCTTGTATGTGAGGTAGCAATATATAGGCTATAGGGATTAAATTCTCTGATGTCGAATTGATGATACAAGATTGTGTTGTTAATTCTTGTTTTGGAGAGAAATCATGGCTGATACGAATTGGGATTTTTGCTTTTTGAACGTGTGATTTTTTGATTCATGACTGTCCATGTTCATTCTGATTTTATCATGAATGTATGATTGATAAACTTTCCATGAATATCCGCCTTACTTGGAAATCTGATCCTGCCCTAACTTTGATGATAATTGATTGTGTTAGATTGTGTGAACTAGTGTATTAAACTTGTTGTTTTCTTGTCTTGAGGATTTGAATGCATTCTGATCATGTTTGATTAATGTCATCGATTCTTTACCTGATACATATCTTGTTTCCAGTTTAATTTGACCAGATTTGATCCCGTATGAATGGTCCTTGATTCTTTCCTTTTCGATTTGATATGCTTGCGATGTTGTTTTAATGATGATTCAGGCCATAACATCTCATTGATGATGATGATGATTTACTTTCAAAACACGTCATTTTATTTTGGAATTGTGTTTGCTTGCCATAACTGCTTTTGTGTCATAATCTCTCTGAGCCTTTTCTTCATCGTGTACTGCCAACACCTTCTGCTATTTACTAAGACTTTGCTGATACTTTGCAAATACTTCCCTTTTGATTTGCCTGTGATGGATTTTTTTTAAGGTATTTGTGAATTGGTAGACTTGTACTATCTTTCCCTTTGAAAGGAATGTCCATGGTTTGCATTGTTTTTGAATGGTTGTGACTTTCGAATTGCATCGTATCTTCTTAGATGAACTCTTCCATAATTTTCCTGATGAATCATTTCTTTTTCCAGTGGTTTCCTCCAGTCAAGGAGATTTGCATAGCGGCATAAACACTCCACATTTTCAAGTTATCGTGGCCATGGCTAAAACATTTCGAAAGAACTTTGAGAACTCATGGAGCAGCATACCAATCTACAGCTGTATTGGCTTCAGAGGTTTTGATGACTGGTGACTGGCGTGTCGTAGTTATCTATTTGAAGCCATTGCTCAGTGGAATGGTCATACTTCCAGCCAGGATAAGCATACTTCCTATTATGACTACTGTTTTAGATCTTGTCCGTTATTGTGTTGGTTTGAAAATTCCTCATAAACTCCACCCTCTTGATACTGCACATAATTGGCAGAAGAATTTAAGCCATTACCTTGCTTGTCCATGTGATTTTCAAATTCTGCTAACCATGTTGAGTAGTTAGATTAATGATGTCTGCTTGAAATTCTGTCATGGATAGTGTCAGGTAGAAAAAAGAATAGGATTGTTGATGATTGATTTTGTTCATGTTATGCTGAATTTGGTTTACAGATTGTGGTATTTGATATTGTAGTTGCTTTTGGTTTGGATAATAATCCTGCTGCAATATTTGGTTATGCGCGTTGTTACTTGTCCATCTTCTATTTACAGTCTTCTTATGTATCTTGATGTCATGATAGCAACAGTTTTTTCTAACCGTTTCCTTCTTGATCAGTGTACTGGTGAGATTGATGGTGAGGACTTGGAGAGGATTAAACAACTTGATGCAAATCCCGCTGACGCCACGAGGATTAAAGCCCTTAACAAACTCTATGTCGTCGTGGTTGCTAACAGGTGGTGGGTTATGCGAGCAGAGTGCAACTCTAATTCAACACCAACATTGTCAGCAACACCTGTGTTTAGTCGATCTACATTCAGCACCTGCAGCTTGATAGGTACATGTAGCGCATGAATCTATTGGTTGCATCCTTGCGTATTGCCATGTTAATGTATCCCTTGCAATGACTTGGTGTATATGGCTAGTACTAACAACTTTGGAATTATTTTTGTTGCAGGATGTCGCAACCTTCCAGTCACGACCCGTGAAACATACACCCTTGACAAAGCTAAGAAGTACGATAACCACACCGACAAGTCCTGTCGTGCCAAGCTCAGGGCCTGTTATTGTTTACATTTTTTTAGTTTCGATCTTTTCTCAGAGCAGCTTATGGCCAAGACATGTGCGGAGTGGTTACCATGATGACCACACGCAAGTCCAAATTCCTGCTGATTATACTTGAGCTATCTGTAAAGCTAGTAACTAGATTGTAGGTAGGAGTGGAAATAGGCTGGGCCGAGCTAGGCTTTTCCAAGCTTGAGTCTGGCCTGCTAAAAAATTCAAAGCCTAAGTCTGCCCTGTAGTCTATGATAGGCTTATTTTTAGGCCTGAGTCTGGCCATTTCGAAGGCCTAATTGGCCTACTAGCCTATTTAAAAGTCTACTTCATTTGAACATTTATAAATAAGAAATTCAACTAATGTTAATTAGACTAACAAATTAAAAGATTATTGAGATTAAATGTTTGTTTTTATTGTCTCATTCAAGTTTACCTATTCGCATAAGTTTGGTGATATTATTTGTTGGAGAGAATTTATGAAAAAAAACTTATGACAACTTATAACATTGTTTATAATATTTTTTTCAACATATTTTCATAAGTTCTTCAAGATAACTAAGCTTTATTTTTGTATTTTAATTCAAACTAAAAAATACAATATAATAATAATAAATTTATTGAGTTTTTTAACTAGGTCAGCCTGATAGGCATAAAAGGCTTTTCTTACGGCCTGTGACATAGCCTTTTTAGCTAAATAGACTTATAAAAAAAGTCTAGGCCTTTTCTATTTAAGAAAAAGTCTGGCCTGGGCCTATGTAGGCTAGGCCGTATGCCCCTGTTAGTTAGTCTGACCTATTCCCACCCCTACATGTAGGTACCTGGAATAATATCAATGTAATACTTTTTGCTAGAAAATGTAATCTCATATGCCTAAACAATAGTTGTTAATCAAGGCTTTTTTTTTTTTTAGCACAACCTTGCATCCTCAAGATGGTGCATTAACGTCTCGTGATGAGGCTTGAAGTTTTCTTCCTTTTAATTGGTAGTAACAAAACGCAGAGTTCGCATGACATTCTAAGTTATTTTTATTCAATCCGACTACTATGAACTATATGAAGCAATCACAACCTCTTGTACATCCCATAAACAAGTTTCTCTTCAATTATTAACCTTATAACCTTGGATCCTCTTTAGTTTAACACATTTTGTAACCTTGACTTGAATGTGAATTCTTGGAAATATTGAACTTGGTTTTCTCATGATGAAAATTATTTGCAACTAATCTTGAATGGATCATGATCTTTAGATTTTGAAATTTGGCATACGGTTTTGAAATTAATCTTTCTGATGAGAATGATTTGTGCTTAACACATGAAGTCTTTGAGTTTTCTTACATATGGAAAGGGATGTTGGGACCTTAAGATTTGAATTTAGAACACCTTGATGGAGATAATTCTCCTTTGAATTTGGAATAGTATCCTGGACATTGTAACCTTGTCATGAAGTTCTTGAACTTACTATTCACCATGATTGAGTCTTGAATTAAAGCGTGAACTTCAAACCGATTCACAAACTATCATCGGGAAGATCCAAACTCTTTCTCTTAAACTCAAAGGGACTTAAACGATGATCCAACTTTATGAATAAGAACAAAGTCTATCTTGACTTTTGTTGCCTGCACAACCGAAAATTTAGATGATGGTGAACCACGAAACTCCGACCGTTTTTCTCAAATGACCACACTCTAAACCGATGGACAGGAAACCCTAATCCTCTTTGGGGAAACCTTTGAGAAACCTTAAGGGAGATGACCATTAGAAAAAAAACCTAGGATCTTGTGAATTAGATTGGTTATGCCCTGAAGTGCTCGACCGTGAGAAAGGATAATATCTCCAATATTCCTGCACAAACCTGTTAGTAATAAAGCACACAGATATGCGAGATGATGCACAAGGAGGTGAGATCTTAGGGCTAAAAATTAGGGTGTGACACATGTGTTTATAAGTGGGGGTAATCTTTATTCTACAAACTGATTTTGTAGGGTTGAGTTAGATCTAACCACATTTTTTTAACAACATTAGTATTATTTAAATAACATAAATCATTATGTTTAAAACCTGTAAAAAAATATTAAAAAAAGAACTAATAATAATAAATAAATAAAATTTTTCACACTCTTAAAAATAAGTATTAAAATTTATATATGCAATTTGGTTCATTTTTCATTCACGAAAGATGTTATTGGAATTAGAGACGTCAAATGGGCTAAGCCACATGGGCCGCCCCACCAGGTCTGAAAAATTATAGGGTTTGGGCCTTAAAATTAGAGTCCATATTTTTCATGGTCTTTTTAACCCAGCGCTAAAAAGTCCGCTACCCATTGGGGACTGTATATATGGGTCGTGGGTAGCCCATTAGGCCCATATCGCTATAAATTTTAAAAAATTATATTAGTACTTATATTATCTTACTCCAAAATAACACATTGATTTTTCTCACCTCACTAAATTTTATATATATTCTATTCAATATTTCTCTTTTAAATATTATACATTAATATAATCAACACTCTTTTCGCGTATTCTATTAGTTTCTTCTATGTTAAATATTCTACTATTATTTTATACAATTTAGACATGTATTGTATTTAAAAACACATTATAGTATTGATAAAAGATGATATAGTACTTAAAAATGTATTATGTTTAAAATAATATAATTTTTAATTTTATTTATAATAAATATTATGACATTTTTATTATAATTTTTTATTTAAAAAAATCCGATTTAGGGTCGAGTAGCCCGAAGCCCATCTAGGACAGGACCCGGGTAGTAATTTTTGAGCCCATATTAAAAATGGGCTTTTTTGACCCAGCCCTAAAAAACCCGGGTTGCCCATTTTGACACCTCTAGTTGGAATACTTAAACACAACTACAAGGTGTTGTTGGAATTATTAAATAAATCCTCATTGTTTATGGAGATTCATAAAGTCGTTGTCTGTCAGGCCTTCTCGATGATGATGTTAATAGCTAATCCATACTTCTAAGGCTCTTTTTAGACAACAATTTCATACGCCAAACATTGTCATGACCTAGTGAATGATATTTTTTTTATGGTTTTTCTCTCTATAATGTCCCACATGGCGTGTCAAATTTGTTGTCGAGCTTGAATATTAACTAAGAGAACAACTAATATCTCTCAATTATGACTCCTTGGTCTTAAGTGATTATGGTGAATGAGGAATTTTTCCCTTGATTGTAGGTCTCTTGACAACTTCGAAAAGAGTGTTAAGTACGATGTATGAGGATGTTGAGCTACTGAACTAAGAAAAACACAAAAATAAAGTAAAGTGAAAAAAATAAAATGCACAAAATTTCTTGATTGATTGAAAGTTCTTAAATGGTTACAAAATATTGTATTTATAGAGAAAAATATTTTACTAGTTTTAGAATTGTGGCATATAGAAATATTGTCTCGTTTGACTATTTACACAGATAGTGTGTGAGTGTTTCGTGTGCTTGGAATATATTATAAGAACAAGATTTGGTTCTGCATATTGTCTTTATATTTTGATGATAACAATGAAGTATTTGTGTGAGAACAATTATGGTGCTCTAACGTTTGTTATTCTGATGGTTTTAACAAACAGGTGAAGGTGTGAAAAACGCAAGAAATGGGGGTTTGAATTGGTTTTTCAAAATAATCGTTTCTTTTGAATATCTTTCTTGTTAAAACTTTTCCCTTTTCTAAAGAACAACAGCTTAGTTAAACAAAAGGATATAAACACGTTATGTTTATACTAGTTCACTTGAGAATCTCTCAAGTTAATCTAGTCCACCCGCCAAGGTGATTTTGCCTTTCTCAACGAGGTCTTAATCCAGTATTTAACAAAATAGTACACTGCACGAGCTACACAGCTGGTGACTAACAACAACCTCTAGAACTCACACGTTCTAGACTTCTCAAGTAATCCAACCACACATGTCTTACTCAAGGCACAACCTCTAAGACACACGTCCTAGACTTCTCAAGAGATCTAATCACTAAGACTCTCTTAAGGAATACAACTTTAAATTCAAACACAATGAGTTTACAGAGAATTGCTTCTTATCAAGCTGATAACGTAAACACGATTTTAGACCAAGACTGACTTCAGAAAGAACAAACTTGTAAATGTATTGTAGCAGTTCGCATGTGTGTCTTTCTTCAAGTCTTTGAGCTTCCTTTTATAGCCGAGTGAAAAGAGCCGTTGAAATGAAATCATGATAGCTAAGTAGGCTTAAGGCTAGAAGCGTGAGGACATGTATAAAATCTTCTACGTGCAACGCGTCCTGTCTGTGTCAGATTGCCTTGCTTGTATTTCGCACAGTCTTCGAGAATTTTAACGTTGTAATGTGGTACAGCTGTACAGTGTGGCAGTTTTTCTTGGCTTCTCAACTTCAGAGGCTTTTTGTGAGCGTGAGTAGGAAGGGAAAACCTTGTATGGTTCTTGTGATTATCAAGTCTTCGAATCATCAGCTCTGCGCTTCCAAAATCTTCAGAACTTGTCTTTTGAACCTTGTTCTCTAAATCCACTTTCATCATATTCAGAGACTTCTGATTGTTAATTTGATGAAGCATGAGTGGAGTCTTTATAGCAGAATATTTGATGTTTCAAGTCTTCCGTTTATTGAAGAAGTCCATTAGGAATCAGTCTTCAGAACTTTAACACTTGGTTTTTAAGAGCGTTATCCTTTTCTGCTTTTAAGTCTTCCGAATCTTCAGAACCTGTCTTCAGAGTCTTCAGAACTTCTTGTTTGAAAATCGTGAGGCTTCAGCATTTGGACTTCGTTCCATCAGAACCCTTGTCTCTTGATCTTCAGAATTCATTCTCTTTTCCTTTCGTATCAGAGTTATGTGAATCTTGTCTTATCTTCGAATTGAGTTTGGTTCTTCGAAGCATCTTTCATTAAGAATTGCGCCAATTCACGGAAGCAGAATCTGTTTGCTAGGTTCTCACGAATAACAACATTAGTTGCGCAAAATGGTTCATACAAATATTCATCTGTTATCATCAAAACTTAGAGATAATATTGCAGAACCAAATCTTGTTCTCACAACAGGTTCTAACTCTGATAAAGACCAGGTGCTACGTCACTCTAATATTCTCTATGGTCACTTCTGTGTGAAGAAGCAAGAATTGGTTCTAATCTACTGTGCGTCAGAAAGATTCTGAGAAGACACTATGTTGTTGTTATAACGTCTCTTGGATCTAATCTCTGATCATGACTCTGATGTTCTATTGCTGAAGCCTGTATAGCTTCTGAGGTCGTTAACTTCTGAAGACTAAGTGCTGAAGATTCTAAAGACAAGGTTCTGCTGAACGAAGTTCTGAAGATTCTGAAGACTTAAGGATTCTGAAGATTAAAGGTTCTCAAGACTAAGCGCTGAAGATTCTGAAGACAAGGTTCTGCTGAACGAGGTTCTGAAGACTCTGAAGACTTAAGTATTATGATAACCAAGGGTTCTGAACTTGAAGTGCTGAAGACTCTAAAGACAAGGTTCGGCTGAACAAGTTCTGAAGACTCTGAAGACTCAAGACTCTAAAGACCCAATGATTCATTCTTTTGATCATGCTTCAATCAAATCAATCCAGAAGCCTTTGATGAATAGAATAAGATGAAACGTTTGCGTGGGAAAATAGTACATAGTACAGATAAATCACGTTTATTTCCACTACCCTGATTTGGTGGTGCAAAGGACAACTTCAGTGTATGATTTTCAACCCAGCATAACGGCTCTATTTCAAGTCGCCAGTACTCTTATCATATTACCGATCTGCCCTTCAACGGGTCTTTTTTTGGCTATATATAGACTTGATCATTCAACGAATCTGATGTTGATGAGAATGAGCATAAGAGAGCAAATGCATGCGTGCAAGCATGATTGAATGAAGTGAGCAACAAACGTTGTAATACTCAGTGTAAAAGAAGAAGTATCATAAACACTGATGTATATGAAGAAAGAACTCAAGAAATGAAGAAACTTATGAGTGAACAGTAAAGCACCACAATACAAAGAAGAAGAATGTTATTACTGTAGATTCTCTCTAAGTTAGATTGAGCTTAAAATATATGTTTACCCTGCTTGTGTAGAAGCATCATTATTGTAAACAAACCTTGTAGCAGACAATTGTTTGCGTTCCCTAAAGGACCAGTTGGGTGAGAATTTTTAGGGAGACTAAGACAGTATGTCTTAGTGTTGTTAGTCACTTGTAGTTGGCTTGTGCGTTATATTCTTAAGAGACCAGTTGGGTCAGAATTCTTAAGAAGTCTATGACTAGTGTGTCTTAGAGGTTGTTAGTCACCAGCAGTTTGCTCGTGCGATTGTAATCAGTTTGGTTATAGTGGATTAAGTCCTTGTGTATAAGGCAAAATCACCTTGGCAGGTGGACTAGATTAGCTTGATAATTTTCAAGTGAACCAGGATATATCGTGTGTCTTTCTATTGTTAGTTTATTTATGATCTTTGTTTGAGTTTAATAAAAAGCTTTCAAAGTGAAAAATCCAATTCAAACCCCCCTTTCTTGTGTTTTTCTTACACCTTCATATATGGTGGCCCATGTTCGACTCTATTTATTCCATTTCGCGGCATGTTTTATTGACCATATTCCTGGTGTGCAACTTTATTTTAGTTGTGGTTTCATAATCTTCTTTGTCTTCAGGTTTTGGTGATATCAAGGCGGAACTTGAGTCTAATGTCCAATTGTTCTATTTTATTGTGTTTTGATTTAGTCTAAAGTTATAGCGACTAGTATAGATTCTAGAAGACTTTAGAAAGATTCAACTAGCTCACATTCGATTGATTTCATAATCATTTGATTTATTTTCGGTTGAGTCACATTTCGCTATTTCGTAACATGTCGCTTTTAGGTGTAAACAATGATATGGGTATTGTTGGGTATCAGAGTAGCAAGATAAATATCACAAAATAAGAGATCAAGAAGTAAGAAAATTGACACAAAATATTTACGTGGAAAACCCTCAACAAATAAGGGAAAAACCACGGGCACCGGTAGAAAAGATTTTCACTAAGTGAAAGAAATTACAACACTTCTCTCTATATACAAGGAGAGAACAAATTACACTCTCTCTTGTAATAGGAGAACACTCACTAAAAGAACCTTATAGGAGAAAATACCATATATTTTATCTCTCTAAATTTTTCTTTTATGTTATGTTACAATGCTTTGTGTTTTTGTGTTAGGAATGAGAAATGAACCTCTATTTATAGGTGCTCATCTTCACAAAACCATGGGAGTTGTTACAAAACCATGGGTGTTTCTTTCTTGGTCCACAAATTGTGACTTTTATTCAACCACAATCCATGACCATAATCTTTTACCATGACCACAATATTTGACTATGACCACAGTCTTTGACAATCTCCCACTTAAAGTCACATTTGTGATCATCCAAAATCTTCTCTACCTTGCCAACTCCATGCTGATTATGCCTCTAATAGGCCATAGGAAGACCTACACCATGCAAACTTATCATAGTTAATCGACTTCATCATTGCATCTGCTAGGTTATCTTTAGTGTGAATTTTTGGCATATCCACACTTCCTTCTTCTACTACCTCTCTGACAAAATGGTGTTGAACTCCTATGTGTTTTGTCCTGGAATGAAAAGCTGGATTCCTTGCAATGTGCAAGGCACTCTGACTGTCACAATACACATTAATCTTTTGTTGCTTGTGCCCGAGTTCTTCCAAGAACCTTTGAATCCAAATTGCTTCCTTACATGCATGGGTAGCGGCCATGTATTCAGCTTCTGTAGTAGACAAAGCTAAAACAGTTTGCCATTTGGATAACCAGCTTACCGCTCCTCCTGCAAGTGTGAACACATAGCCAGTGGTAGAGTTTATTTTATCAAGGTCGCCTGCAAAATCTGAATCAACATAGCCTCTGATAGTGAATTATGATCCCCTAAAACATAATGTAGCACCTGAGGTTCCTTTGATGTATCTAAGGATCCTCTTAACAACATTCCAGTATTCATTACCAGGATCTGCCATAAACCGACTGACTGTTCCAATTGCTTGAGCAATACCTGGTCTATTACATATCATAGCATACATAAGGCTTCCCACCGCTGATGCATACGGTACTCGAGACATTTCCATCCTTTCTGCTTCATTGCTACGATTCATACTTGTCATACCCCAAATTTTGACCACTAAGATTTCCCATCCTTGTGCAAATCATCATCACAATATGGAGGAACCTTCATGCCTTATCAGTCTCCCCAAATATGGGTGAGCATTCACTACAATCAAAATTAGAGTTCCAGGCCCTCTCAGAGCTCTTAGACAAAGGATCAATCAATAAATGACATGATCTTCAACTTGTCTAGCCTCTAAAATATCCCCAATGGATCAAGAGGACTCCCACCTCAAGGATTAAACACAAGGCTGCAACAGTCCCAGTGGATTAAGCCTCAAGATCGCCAGTGTCACCAAATTAGGGTTTTGGTCGACCAGGGCCTCTAGATGGAAAATTTCCTCTAGGCTTGAGCCAATGCTTCAAAGCATAACCTAAGATACTCCAAGGGACATCATGAACCCAATCATCAAGTCAATTTAGCCTCAGGGGAGGCATTCATAAAAAATCAGGAATTAGGATTTCTTGACCTAATTCACCCCTAAGTTGACTTTTGGGACAAATCATGAGCCAAGACCTCAAGAGATGATTTGAGGGTCCCTAACACACCTCATTGATCCATTTGCAACAATGGATTGATCCAAGAAGCTTGAGCAACAAGTTTCAATTTCATATGAACCACAATTAGGGTTTCGCGAAAAAAGTCAACTGTACCTTTGACTTTTGACCAGGACATGCTCCCAAACCCTAGGACATGATTCAATACACCTTATAACACCTATGAAATCAATCCATCAAGTTTGATTTAGGTCAAGGACTTGATTTCATAGAGAATTGCACAGTTTAGAATTCATCTGCACAAAAGTCAACTTTGACTTTTTGAGATTTTTCACAAATATGGTTCTTTGACCCTAAAATGATGTTAATGTATGATTTGAATCATCATTCATCAAGAAAAATCAAGAAAAGTGGGATAACTTGTAAAAGGGGTAACCATAAAAACTTAGAAATTTTCTAAGTTATGGAACAAAATGGCAAGGGTACCAACTTTGGAGGATCATAACTACTAAACCACAAGGCCATTTTTCCCCATCCAAAGCTGGATTTGTAGCCCTCATGGCCCTCTACAAAAGCTTCAACTACACCTCATTCCAATTCATCATGGATTTTGAGTTATGGAATGATCAAAATGGCTGAAAACATGAAATGCCACTTTTTCCAACACTTAGTGAAATTTTCACTAAGTCAGAATCTGCCTTCACTTTTTCCCAAATGTAGGGGCATTTTTCACTTGGATCCAAAAAGTATCAAAACCAAATATGATCAAACAGTTGTTGTATCATATAAGGGCTTTCCAAAATGGCCAAGAACTCCATCAAATTCCACTTGAGCCATGAGATATGACAATGCCAATATGCCTTGCTGCAAACTTCATGGCAAGGCAGATTTGGGAGTTTTGCTCGATTTGCTCAAAGGGTAAGCAACTCTATCCATCTGAACACCTCAAGGGGGGACCAAGGAGGAACCAACTCTGATCCCAAGCCTCCCAAGTCCTTGGAACCAAAAATAGCATGTCAAACCTAGAAATCCCTAAAGAGGAGACAAGACTCCAATTTTGTTTTGGAGCATTCAATGCATACACCAAGGTGGCATGGACTGAGCCATTTCCAACTGAATTAAGTCAAGACTTATCCAAGACCAAGGGAACCAGCAGCCTGTGCCCTAACCTCTAGTCAATGGCTAGAGGAGACTTGGATTCTCATTGCTCAACATTGGCCAAACCTATGCAGCAGTTGCCATTCATTATTCCTTGCAAAACAAACTTACTCTACTATAAATAGAGCTTATTTATGATCAGTTTGAGTACACCAAAGCCATCAAATAAATGCTTTCCTCAAAATCACCTTCTCACTTCCAATTTTGCCTTCCAAAGCAAGTCACTATCAGGTTTTGAGTTTGAGAGCAATTCCAACCAAACCAATCACACACACACACACACCTCATAAACATCATATAGAAGTGATCCAACCACTCACATAACATCTGGAACACCAAAATCACTAAATCACTAGCCAACTGCCCAAGCCTTTGACAGATTTGTAGTTGAGGTGCCAAATCAAGTTTCAGCTCAATTCAATCCACTCCAAGCACCCAGACACACTCCATAACACCTAGGGAAGCTGTCCATATCCTTGGAACGAAGCTGTAACACCTCTAACACAAAACACGATCACCAGCTGCAAGAGGTAAGCATGAGCTCTTCTAACTCTATGATCCATGCATTTTTTGCTGCACAATAATTTGGCCATATGTTCATAATCATGCATAGAGTGTTTTCCCTCAACCAATTGCATTGTTTGAATCGTGTATGGAATTTCTGAACCTTCATGTAAATTTTAGGGTTCTTGAGGTTTCTCTTTGATTTCTTATTCCATGTTTAAAATAAATGAAAT
Source organism: Lathyrus tuberosus (assembly GCA_022829125.1). NCBI lineage: Eukaryota > Viridiplantae > Streptophyta > Magnoliopsida > Fabales > Fabaceae > Lathyrus > Lathyrus tuberosus. Next base: position 4,890,970 of record JALAZF010000029.1, on the reverse strand, counting down.
TAAAGACCATAGACATGATCGTGAGGTTGAAACGAGTAGATTGATATGTAGATTGCATGATATAATCAAGTATTCAGTGAGATTGGATAGAAAATGCAAATCTGCAGAAACAGAGGGTGGCGCGTGTTCTTGCCCTTGTTCTTGGCGCCCTTTTTGAAAATTTGAATATTTGAATTTTGTGATTTTATTTAATTGATTCAAAAATTAATTTCTCTCTGAGTTTTAATGATTTTGAGTTGATTCTTTTTTTAGTAATTCACAAAAATGTTAAAATATTTTATTTTCCCAAAAAACCCCAAAAATATTATTTATTTCATATACTTGATATTTTTGTAAAGAATTAATATTTTAATTATTTTTTGACATTTAAAATATTTTCTCCTTCTTGATTTTTCAAATTTTAGTGACTTCCAAACATTTTGTGGATCAAAACCTAATTTTTGAAACATTAATCCAAGATCAAAATTTGTTTTCCACATGTTTAACAATTTTGATCATTTTAATTGAATTTTTTTATTCAATTAAAATACATTTTGAAAACAAATTAGGGTTTTTGATTAATTCAACCCTCATCAAACTTTTTCAAAATCTTTGGGCCTCTAATAGAGTGTAAGACCCAATCCTTTATAAATACAAAACAATTTTGGGCCTCAAATATTGTATAAGTCCCGTTGTATTTCAAAAGTTCGGCGCGATCGTCGCCAGTTCAAAAATAAATCTTTGGGCCTCTCCTTGAGCTGTAAGCCCCACCACTTGTACAAAAATAAATCTTTGGGCCTCTAATAGAGTGTAAGACCCAATCCCCTTTTAACCAAAACAATTTTGGGCCTCAGATATTGTATAAGTCCCTCTGCGTTAAAAGAAAATCTCGGCGCGATCGCCAGTTCAAAAATCAAACCCCTTGGGCCACCCTCGTGTTATAAGCCCCATTCTTTTTCTTTAAAAATCATTTGGGCCTCTTGAGAGAGTGTAAGACCCATCCCTTTGTACAGAAAACCTTTTAGGCCTCAGTCACTTGTATAAGTCATTGTACAAAACAACAGTGCAATCACTGATAAAACCTTGGGCCTCTCCTTGAGCTGTAAGCCCCAACAATCTTTTCAAAGCACTTTCTCCTTTGATTTTGAATATAATATTGTTATCAAAGCTTTCTTTGTTGAACAAACTAACCAAACAACATGGAATCTCTACAACCGAGTAAGTGTTTACCCGTTTTCTTTATCTGCTTTCATATATATAATTGTATTGTGGGGCTGCTCACTGTAAGTTTTCTTTCACAAACTTTTATATACTTGTCAAATATCAACTGTGTAATACTAGTATAGTTATTTAGAGTTTTCCCCGGCAACTACGTCTAGCACTAGGTAAAGCCCTGTTGGTCACTCTTAAATACAAACAAAACTAGATCCCCATAGGATTACCAGACACAGTCTTCCCTCCTCTTGGGGTTAAACAATATGGACATGTGAAAGGCAGCATTCTCGGTGAACCCTTTCTCAGACTGTCACCCTTAGAAATCGTCAAAGAAACTCTACTCCCCAAAGATGATCTTTTCTCCGTGAATGGCATCTCTTGAGTTTCTTCCAAATTCTCAGACTTTCCTGGCTTGATCTATTCTCAGTGAATGGCATGTCTTGAACTTCTCGGGGTTTAGGGACCCACAGGCTTCTTAAAAGCATCCTCGCCTCCTCTTGGGCGTTATACAAGGACCTTCGGCTTCTTAAAAGCTCTCATGCCTTCTCTTGGGCTTAGTACAAGGACTCAGAGACCTCTACAGGTATAGGAACAAAACCTAGTCATTAATTTGCTAGATCTGTCTTTCTGAGTCAAGTGTGTCAAAACAGTTAATGGGTTGACCTTCATCCCTTAACATGCCAGCCTTCTCTTGGGCATCATACAAAGATCATTCACTACCTGAGAATTGATTTCTCAAAACACCCGTAGACTTGGACAGTCTCAATACCCTTTGGATTTCCCATTTCCTTAAAGAACAAGAAATAACCATGATCCTCTGATCAATCCCTAAGCACAACATTACCCATATAAGAACTGATTTTCTCTTTATCCAATATATTGGACCTGTCACTAAACTGAAACAGTTACAATAGCCTCCTCTTGGGCTTTGTACATTGATTCTCCCAAGATGAGCTAACCTTTTCAGACTCTCTTGTTGAGTCAATCAAACTTTTTAGCCTCCATCTCGGGCTTCATACGAGATACAAAAATACTCTCTTGTTGAGTATAAAAGACTCTCTTGTTGAGTCAAAGCCTTTTAGCCTCCATCTCGGGCTTCGTACGAGATACAAAAAACACTTTCTTGTTGAGTATAAAAGACTCTCTTGTTGAGTCAAAGCCTCTTAGCCTCCATCTCGGGCTTCATACGAGATACCAAATCACTCTCTTTTTTAGTATAAAAGACTCTCTTGTTGAGTCAAATTTTTAGCCTCCATCTCGGGCTTCGTACTAGATACAAAAACACTCTCTTATTGAGTATAAAAGACTCTCTTGTGGAGTCAACCCTTTTAGCCTCTATCTTGGGCTTCGTACAAGACACATATAAAATCACCCTCTTGTTGGGTCAATAGCCTCCTCTTAGGCTTTGTATAAGGAGACCCCCAGTTGAGTCAAACAACCATTTAGCATCAAAGTTGTGTCTTGTTCATAGCATACAAACATCAACAACTTCTTTTCCCCCATCTAATTGCTGTAAGCGGCAAGCCTCTGGATTATTTACATCCATGCCACTATCCCTCTTTTAGCATGAGAAATTCCTAAGGAAAGATGGCATTGCTCTAAACTGAGTTAAAGTCTTCTCCTTTAGGTTGAAAATCCCCTATAAAGGAAATTATGGCATTGCTGGATTCACATATCCCGGTTAAAGTAATTCTCCTTTATAACCAGTCACCCAACAGTTGTGGCAAACAGATCCTCTTTAGAGATGACAAATTCTCTCTAAAGTCAAAACCCTTTAGCTTCACATCTTGGGCTTCGAACAAGATACAAATAGACCCTTCAGCTTCATATCTTGGGCTTTAAACAAGATACAAACCACCTTTAGCTTCACGTCTTGGGCTTTGAACAAGACACCAAAACAACCTTTTTTCCTCCCATAGAATAGGAGGAACTACGATCGCTCTGATTTCCCTGTTTCGTTAAACAGGAATGCGTAGGCATATGATTGAAAAATCTTAGCGAGCACACTAATTAAAAACATCAAATCCAGTACCTATCCAAAATCCCCATGAATAGTCCCGTCATTTAATTCTTAACAAAATAAGCAGAGAGAGGCCCCAAATCTAAACTGCATCTGTAAACCAACAGTCATCTGTTTAAACTCAGTATGCAAGCAGGGTTAATTGGAGACATCTATTTCCCTTCCTTAGTCATCTCAATAGGATAAAAAATGAATCGACCTGTAGTACCCCAGAGCGACAGTGCTTAAGAACCACATCCAAAATCGCTCGCTACAATACTTGAGGATAATTTATAATTGACAAGAAGTGAGGTAGAGATTGGCTTACAGTCTTGCATGTTAAAGTGGCGCAAGACTTTCTAAAGATAATTTTTCTGAGAAAGCCAAATCCTTCTGTCTTTTCCGTCTCGGTGAATTTGCAACCCTAAAATCTTGTTTGCTGGTCCCAAATCCTTCATATCAAATTCCCTAGCCAATTGTGCCTTCAATTCTTGGACTCGATTTTTGTTGGGGCCTACCACCAACATGTCATCCACATACAACAGCAAAATGATAAAAACATCATTATCATCAAACCTTTTGTAATATGTACAATGGTCTGAACTTAATCTGTTGTATCCAAGGCTCACGATGAAGGAATCAAATCTCTTGTACCAACACCTTGGCGCCTGTTTTAAGCCGTACAGAGATTTGGTCAACCTAGAAACCAAGTATTATTTTCCTTATTCTTCAAACCCTTCGGGTTGGAGCATATATATTTCCTCTTCAAGTTCTCCATGGAGAAACGCAGTCTTTACATCAAGCTGCTCTAGATTTAGATCAAATGCAGCACACATCGCCAAGACCACTATGATTGTGGTGAGTCTTACCACTGAAGAAAATATCTCATTGAAATCAATACCTTCTTTCTAAGCATATCCTTTGACCACCAGTCTTGCATGATATCGTTCCACCTGATCTTTCCCATCTCGCTTATGTTTGAACACCCATTTGTTACCGATGGCTTTTTGACCTTTAGGAAGTTCAACAAGTTCCCATGTGTTATTTCTATGTAAGGCTTCAATTTCCTCTTGCATTGCTGCCATCCACAGAGAAGAATCTGAACCATTTAATGCCTCATGAAAGGTTGATGGGTCTCCATCTTCTGATAGAAGACAGTATGCATCATGACTTGCCATCACATATTTTGAGTGCCAGGATGGTTTTCTTATCTGACGTGTGGTTCTTCTGGGATCTACATTATGGACCTCAGTTGGTTCTTGTTCTTCGTGCTTTGGCTCTACTTCAGAAGAATAATTTTCTCCTGACTTTTCCTCCATCTCCATTGTAGTAGTCTCCTTTATAGTGTTGTCATCTTTTTGCTCCTTTTGTAGTTCATTTTCTACAAAGATTACATCTCTGCTAACAATAATCTTGTGGGCAGCGGGATCCCACAGACGATACCCCTTCACATTGTCAGCGTAACCCAAGAATATGCATTTCCTGGATTTTGGGTCCAGCTTTGTTCTTTCTTGGGAGTTGTACATCACGTACACAGGACATCCAAATACATGCAAAGAAGAATAGTTACCCTGTTTTCCCTTCCACATCTCCATTGGTGTCTTTAATTCAATCTCATTTGATGGCGATCAATTTATCACGTAACAAGCAATTTTGACAGCTTTTACCCAGAAAGACTTTGCCAATCCTATTATTTTCAACATAGCTCTCGTCCTCTCCAGGAAAGTTATATTTATCCGCTCTGCTACACCATTCGGCTCAGGTGTATGAGCAATAATAAACGGTCGCTTAATACCTTCTTGCTTGCAAAATGTCAGGAAATCACCATCTGTATATTCTCCTCCATTATCTGTCCTCAAGTGCTTAATTATTTTCACAGTTTCAAGTTCCACTTGTGCTTTGAACTCCTTGAATACTAAATACACATCTGACTTCTTCTTGATTGGGTACACCCATAGTCTCCTGGAGTAATCATCAATGAATGATACAAAATATTTTTCTCCTCCAATGGACATTTCTGGTGACTTCCACACATCAGAATGAATCAAGTCTAGTATGTGTTTGCTTCTAGCAGTTGACTTAGCAAACTTTAGTTTATGCTGCTTGCTTATCACACAGTGCTCGCAGAAAGGTAAATTTATCGACTTGAGCCCAGGTATAAGATTATGTTCTGGAAGAACTTTCAAAGCCTCATTCTCACGTATGGCCTAGTCTGCGATGCCATATCATCTTTGTTTCTTTCTGGCTTCCAGCTGCTACTAATACATCTGCTCATTTCATTGTGTCTCCCAAAAGCATGTATAGATTTGCAGCGACCTCTCTGCTTTCATCACTACTAGCGAACCTTTTACCACTTTCAAGATCCCACCTTGAACATGGGTCTTGCATCCGAGGTCATCTAGTTGCCCACTTGACAACAAATTCTTTGTCAATCCTTTCACATGTCGTACCCCTTGAAGTGTGCGGATAGTACCATCATACATTTTCATTTTGACAGTACCAACTCCAGCAGTTTTCAAAGCATGGTCATTCCCCATCAATACATATTCTTCCGAGATAGGTTTGTAAGTGCAAAACCAGTCTCTTCGTGAAGTCATGTGCCATGTTGCTCCTGAATCTACTATCCAACCATTAGTGAGTTTAATTTCGCCTTTGGTACTAAGTGATGCTCTGCTGTAAAGGATTTCTCCATCATCGGAGGTACTAGCAATACATCCTTGAGATGTACTTGCTGCAGAAGACTTCTCACCATTCTTCTTGTTGAACCAACATTCTTTCTTCAAGTGCCCTCTCTTGCCACATTTGAAGAATTTAAGGTTTATTCTTCTTTGAGATTTTGATCTACCATGATTTTGACTCCCATTGGGACCACGTTCCGTTGATCTACCTCTCATAATTGTCAAAGCTTCTATTCGTTTTGAGCTTTCTTGCCGATCTTCCTTATTTTTACGCCTGGATTCTTCTTCAAGAACAGATCCGGTGACATCATTAAAGGATAAAGGGTCAACAATATTATTTTTTGTACGCTTAAATAATGATTTAGTCCCTGTAAGTTGGCGAGTTTTTGGTTTTAGTCCGTGAATCTTTTTTTTTTCATTCCAAGTCCCTATATGTTCAATTCCTTTTGGCGTTAGTCCCTGCTGTTACTCTTCCGTTACAAAAAAGGTGACTTGGTAGACGGTGGTGATGTGTAATTTTTTTTTCATTTCTTTTATTTATTTGTTTAACACATCTGGCTTTTAAACTTTCCCCCCATGACATGCCATCTAATTCTGATTACCTTATTTTGTTTTAAGTCCCTGTAATTTAGGAATTAGGGCTTGGCTTTTCCATTTCCAATTTTGTCTCTTCCATTCATCGATAGTTCATGTAAGCTCAACGGTGGTTGTCTGGCTGCGTTTGAACTTGAAAGAATCTACCAGGTATGTCGTTTATTGTTAATGATGTTTGCAAACCTGAAAATCACTATGTTGATGTTGTTGATGTTAGCGAACTTGAAACTGGTAAGATTTATGCTAGTGATGTTTATGCTGGTAGTGATTTTTGGCATTTCTGAACACTATGTTAAAACTGGTAAGGTTTATGTTAGTGATGTTTATGCTGGTAAGTGATTTTTGGCAGTTCTAAACACTATGTTGAAACTGGTAAGATTTATGTTAGTGATGTTTATGCTGGTAGTGATTTTTGGCATGTTAGTGATGTTAGTGATGTTAGTGAAGCTGAAGCTGACATATACTATTGATCTGACACAGTTCTTGAGGAAAATGTAACTAATGTTCAAGCTGAGACAGGTATTGATGATCAAAACAACAACAAAAACAAAACAACGGGATTATCAAAACAACAAAACAACAACCATACAATTGGATAATCAAAACAACAACAGAATGAAGAAAATTGAAGCCAATGACCCTCTCTCCAGCCTCCTGAATGAAGAAAATTGAACCAGTCTTCATCCCAGTCCTCATCAACATCTGCATGAAAATAATTTTTCTGAATGCGGCCTTTGGTAAGGGACTTCATCTTTGTCACAGATTTCTTCCCGGACAAGGTTGCTCCGGTCGATGATACAGCTGATGTTACAACATTTGGACCGTCCTTCTTCACTTTCTCGGCCACCTTCATGGCCACGGATTTTTTTGAGGAGGTGCTCATGTTGGAGTATTGCGCAGGTAGTATACAAATGAGCAAGATGGCCACAATCTTATAAGGAACAAACCCTTGGAAAAACAAGATTCCATATTCAAGAAGTAAGACGTTGAAAGACGTGATATCAGCCTTGGAAAAACACAACCGCCCACTCTACAACACTTCCTATGTCATTGAAAGTTGTTTCTTGGAAAGTTGTTTTTGCATGCCTTGAAATACTAAAAAAGCACTTATCATCTTGAAACATGTTTTTCAAACAAAATACGGTACAGAGACCAATTCTAAAATACATTAACGTTACAAGGATTTAAAGCAAAATAACATCAACAACAGATACAAGAGAGGGCCTGTTGTCTATGTTGTTTAGTCTACTGATATTTCTCTGATGTTTATGTTGTACTACTTTGGCTTACAACTTGTTGTTAAAGCCTTTATGTATTATGACTTAAGAATGTATTTTACTATGACTTTGAGTATGTATGGGCTTAAGATGGCATTTTGTTAAGACTTTAAGTCTTTTGTAATGACTTAAGACATGTATTTTGTGATGCCTTTAAATATAAAGCTATGGTTTAGGGTTGGTGACTCACAGCTAATCCCCAAGTTGCTAATTTGGAAGTTGCTAATGAACAACCTGTACAGGCTTCACAAGGAGTTGGTGACTCTCAGCCAAATTACATTTTGTCTGCACCTATCAAAGAAGGTGGTGACTCACAGCCAACTGTTGAAGTTGGTAATGACCAACCTGTTCATGCAGCTCCACCAAAGCAACGTGATCCTAAACCAGTTGAGTCTAATACTGAGTTAATGTCTATGATGTTTGGTCTGCTGATCTTTCTCTAATTTTGTATGTTTTTTATGTGACTTTGTAGGCCAAACAACCCAGACAAAAGGTGGCAAGGAAGTTGGAATTGAGGAGAAGTGAAAGAACAAGGGTACTAAGATGCAAAAAGCTTAAGGGAGAAGGAAGTAGCCAAGACCAACCATGGACTATGTAGACAATGTCCTGTTTTGAATTATGTTGTACTTTTGATTCCATCTAGAAGTTTTTTGTTAACTATTATGACTACAACACTACTTTGGCTTTAGCCTTGTAGTTAAAGCATTTATGTATTTTGTTCCCAACAATGTATTATGACTTAAGTATTTATTTTGTTATGACTTTAAGTATGACTTTAAGTATGAAAATTATCAAGATATGGTTTAAGTACAACTGCAAGCACAATGATCAACTTAATTGAATTCATATACTGAACAATATAATTGCATACATATACTGAACAAAACCAAAACATGTTTTTCATTCATCATATGGTACAGGGACCAATTCCAAAATACAATAATGTTACAAGGACTTAAAGACAAAAAAACTGAACAACAACATAAACAATTGGATTCACCATTTCAGATAACCAAAGAACATCCCCCATGAAACAACCAACAATAGCTTCAACAGATTCACTTTTCTCTTATCCTTCTCCAGCTTAATCTTCATCTTTGTTTTTTTTACCATTTTCAATCTCCTTGACCATGAACCCCAAATCCTTCAACACTTCAGAGCAGTTGCAACCACCTAAACATCTAACATCACTTGCTGGATTTCTTTCAAGCTCATCGTCCCAAATAAACAACTTGCAACCAGACATTAATCCTGAATTTTGACACTTCCAAAATCGTCTTTTAGGGTTTTCAAATGAATTTGACATAAACATTTTCATGCTTTTATTGCAACCACAAACCGGTGCTTGACCATGATGAGAGTTCGCAGAAGAAAACGAGGCCATGGATGTTGAAGGTATAAGAAGAAGAGAACAGAGCCAATGTAGAAGAAAGAAGAAGAAAACAGTGCCAATGTAGAAGGAAGAAGAAGCAAAACAAATTTGTAATGTTTTTTGTATTTGGTCCCTCTTTATTTAACGGTCCATTGATTAAATCCACGTGTGTAAAGAAAATTAAACAAGAAATGATAAAACAATATTCCACCTCAGCACCGTCTGCCAACTCAGCTTTTTTTAAACGTTCCATTGACAGCAGGGACTATAACCAAAAGGAAATGAACATGTGGGGACTTGGACCGGAAAAAAAAAAGATACAGGGACTAAAACCAAAATCTCGCCAACTTACAGGGACTAAAACACTATTTAAGCCTTTTTTTGTAATATTGATGACGAGTTGATCATACGAATCTGGTAAACTCTGAAGAAGAAGCTCTGCTCGTTCATTTTTAACTATTGTGAAATCTGATGCAGATAGCTGAACAAATAATGTATTCAAATTGTTGATGGGATCCGTCACCGAAGTGGATTCACTCATTCGAAGAGTATAGAGTCTCCTCTTTAAGAAAATTCTGTTGTGAAGTGACTTGACCTCGTATAGTTGGATGAGAGTATCCCAGATCTCCTTTGCAGTTTTCTTTTTTGTTATACTTGACAAAACTAAATCTGTCATTGCTAAGTGCAAATTGGCAACATCATTGTCATCCATCTCTCTCCATTTTTCATCGGTTATATCTGTAGGTCTACATTTAATTGCTGGTGAGCAATTATACTTCCTCAGGATTGCCTGCATCTTCAATTTCCACAGGGATAAATTACTCCCACTGAATTTTTTCAATCTCAAATTTTGCAGACATTTTTTCTTCACTGAACTGGTTTACACAATTTAACCGTGAATATCACAGTATACGTGAGCAGTATTGTATATTTTTACCGCACACTAGAATAAATCTAGTATACATTAACAATCACTACAAAAGTATACAACCACACGTGTGAATAGTAACTGTACGCCGCAGCGGAAATAGAGACCGACACCAACCAAGCTCTGATACCATTGTTGGGTATCAGAGTAGCAAGATAAATATCACAAAATAAGAGATCAAGAAGTAAGAAAATTGACACATAATATTTACGTGGAAAACCCACAACAAATAAGGGAAAAACCACGGACACAGGTAGCAGGACCGACCCAACGAATTTGGAGGCCTAAGGCAAATTTTAAAATAATTTGTTTTAAGTAAAAAAAAATTATATTAATTTTAATTTTAAAACAAAAAATTATCAATAAATCTTTTAAATTATTATTTTCTTCAATTAAATCTCTAAATAATATATATTAAATATATTAATTTAATTCTTAATTAATTATAAAAATTCATGTTATTTTTTATATTCTTAGTAATATGAAAAAAAATTATTAATTTTATGTGCTTTTTAAGCTATATAATAAAAATATTTTTTTTATATAATTTAAGAATTATATTAAAAATTGAGTATTATTTTAGAAATTTAATTTAAAATTATTTATTAAAAATAGTTATTCTTTTAGTGTGAAAACAATAGTAGAATTTAATCAATTTTTTTTTCTGACAAAAAAAAGGGTAAGGTTTTAAAATGAATTATAAATGAGTTGAGGAAAAAATGAAACTCCAAAACCTGACAACAGTAAGTGTTGAATGGCTACATAGGCTATTATTTTAAGCTAGGCTACTACAAACAATTTGATAGATCAACCATTTTGCTAATATTTACTTATTAACCACATTATTTGGAGGTCTATTATATGACAAAAAAAAGTGAGGCCCAAGGCAAACGCCTACCTTGCTTTGTCCTTTCCCTTGGGTCGGGCCTGACCGGTAGAAAAGATTTTCACTAAGTGAAAGAAATTACAACACTTCTCTCTATATACAAGGAGAAAACAAATTACACTCTTTCTTGTAATAGAAAAACACTCACTAAAAGAACCTTATAGGAGAAAATACAATACATTCCATCTCTCAATTTTTCTTTTATGTTATGTTGCAATGCTTTGTGTTCTTGTGTTAGGAATGAGAAATGCACCTCTATTTATAGGTGCTCATCTTCATAAAACCATGAGAGTTGTTACAAAACCATGGATGTTTCTTTCTTGGTCCACAAATTGTGACTTTATTCAACCACAATCCTTGATCATAATCTTTTATCATAACCACAATATTTGACTATGACCACAATCTTTGACACGTATCTATATAATTTCTTTTGATTCAAGAAAATAAAACATACTTCACGCTAGTTTTTTATTATTTTTTCTTTTTCTTTTCAAACCAAGCTTTAAAACAGTTTTATAAGGCGGATTTGTTAATTTTCTCTCTCTATTAAAAGTGTTTTTAAATAAATATTATCAAGCATATTTTGTTTTTTAATTTATTCTTATAAAATTACTTAAGAATTATTTATAATAATTTTTTAAAAAAATAACACCAGAATACTTAAATATTTTTTAAAATTATTTCAAAAATAATGTGTTCAACACACTTAGAGTGTGTTTGAATGAGGTTATTGGATGAGGTAATTAGTTCAACACATTTAATTATTTGTCATTTTAATTCTTCTCTTCTTTTATTTTATTTTTGACCGTTTTTGCTTTTCTATTTCAGTGGTTGAGTATAAGGTGTTTTTATTCAAAGAAAGTATATTCGAAGTTGATCTCCTAGCTATAGCGGTAGAGAATCAGTGTTGATCTCCTAGCTATGGATGGACAAACAGTCGGGCCCGGTTGATTTCAGGAAAAAACATCTAAACCAATTCAAACCGCAAGTGCTAAAAAGAAACCCAATTTTGACTGAATTTAATTTTTATTTATTCGATTTGAGGTTTTTCGGTTTGACGGGTTTGTCAGTTAGTTTCAAACGGTTTGGGCCTTGGAAAATAAATATCCCAAACACAAAAGAATTACTTTAATTTTTCAAATTCATTTTAAATAGTAAAAGTTTTGGAATTATAGAATTATATCAAAACTTAAAAGTATTATCAACTTTTATTAATGTGATCCCAATAGGACTAATACCAATGAAATAATATATCATCATCACATGGATATATATTCGTTATATCTATCATCACAAGTTCAATACCATTCTAAAACAGAAGATAACCGATGGAAAGCAGTGTGCAGTGACACTTGTTGAGATGAAGAAAAGACCTTGGTGGCTTCATAGAAAATTTTCAAACATTTCACAAAAGTTCTAACCATTTTCTAAGCACTTCCAAAAGCAAGGTTTGTTTGTTTGAGGTCATTTTTATATAAGGGTTTTTGTTAGAAATTTTTGAATGGGCAATCATTTTAGACATTCCATGTGATTTACGATCATATCTGTATCATTTATCGCAATGCTTGCAAGTAGCAGTTCTTTCAGGAACATCGGTTAATTTGATAAAATGTTCCCAACAAGTATATTTTTTTTCTTAGGACCATCTGCATTATACTTCCTTTTCTTTTTACTATGGTCAATAGGATGAAGGGAGCATTGTTCACCACCTGAGTTCCAACTAGCATTCGTAGCTTCAATTGCTAATAATAAATAATAAAAATTCTTATTTGTCCTTATTGATAAATAATAACAAAGAATTGGAGTATCCAACATATATATTACATGATAAAAGTCATAAGGCAAAACAAACTATTTCATATTGCACAAGTCAATGTAAAAAGAATGAAAATACAAAATCACAAGGCAAAGCAAACTACTTCATATTGCAGCATCCAACATATTATATGATAAAATTAAGTGCAGAAGTTTCAACAAAAAATTATGCCAAGAACACTTGAATATTGAAAGATGAGAGAAAATGATTTTGAATTGTAGATGGAAGAGGTGTGTTTGAAAATCTGAAAGATAAGATATATATAGTGCCTTAACACCTTTGTAAATGTGTACAAATGCATGAATGGATGTCATGGTTCAAAACATATTTTAAAATTTCGTTTCCATTAAAAATTGACTGAACCACTGCCACTGCTTCAGTGGTAACTGGTTACCATAAATGGTGTAACAGGTTACACCTAAATTGGTGTCTTAAAATTTTTGAAAAGCATGCATATGTAACCGGTTATAGGTTTTTAGGTAACCGGTTACATCCTTTGAAAAATTCCACAGAATATAACGTTCAGGTGTGGTAACCGGTTACATGAATTTAGGTAATCGGTTACATGTGTAGGCAGAATAAAAAATACTTAGAAAAATTTGAAACTTGGTAAAATTTGATGCAATAAAAGCTTTAATGCATTATGGCATGATTGTGCATGAATTTTTTGAGCACTTATATTTAACATAGAGAGGTTGTACACTTGTACCCTATAATATCATGATCAATCCATTAAAAGCATTCCAAGACTTGAACTTTGTCACTTGAAAATTGGACTTTATTGCACTTGCTCTTGATATGAGTCTTGATCCATTCTTTTTGACATAAACACATTCTTGTGGTTTGTCTTCATCAAAACAATCACTTGAGAAGCTTTTCTTCACAGTAAATCCACCAACACTTTCTTCGGATACTGAATAGAAGAATAACATGGCTGCCCCACTGTTAGCTCCTAATTTCGACGCTGCATGATTACCAAATCTCTACTTTGCAGTCTTACATTAAAAAAGCCTTTACTTTCAAGCATCTACATTTCTGCATTTTAAGATCTTATGAACTTTTCTCCAACATTTAACTCCAGTTTTTATCAAACCTTTACATTCAGCCCTTTCTTTTCTTTGATTTGTTATTCGACTTAAGCATTTCTTTTATCTTTATCACTTTCATTTACACTTCAAACACGCTCTTTTATTTATGTGCATTGTCGAAATGTATACTTTATCAAATTGTGAAATATTCTAAATACACACACATCACATGTCCTAGGATCAATCTGATCGATCCTGTAAGTTACTAGAACTTTATTGTTTTAGAAGATCAGCGGTTGTTTACCAATTTTCCAGGTAAATAAATTGGCACGCCCAGTGGGACCGTGCTAAACGTGTATTTGGAAGTTTATAACTTTTAAATAACTGTCAAAAGGAAGTTTTATAACTGCCTTTTTTGAAATCTTTTGTTTCATTGGTCGAAATTTTGGCGAACTTTATCGGATGTACTTGAGAAGTGGAAAGGTAGCCAATTTAAGCGAATATAGACCAAAGAGAAGAAACGCGAGGAAAATGGAATCTGGCCAAGGGAATTCAAATCCCAGTTCTGCTGGGACTAATACTCAACCAAGCAGTTCAAGTGTTCAAAACAGCACTATCAATCCTCAGGAATTACCAAGAAGTACTGTGGCGCCAACTCCAGTTCCTTCGACAGGAGGCTCGACAGTGTTAGCCATGGTGACAGAACCAGTGCCTTCGACAATAGGACCAGGGGTGACATATGTGAGGCCTTATACTCAGCCAGTCCTGGAATACATTGGCCCATCAGTGACTAATCCTCAGACTCCACCAGCAGGAGTTTCGACGTATAGGCAATTTCCTCCCCCAGGATTTTCACAGCCTTTGCCCAGGAACCCAATCTATGGCATGCCAACGGCAATGATGGAAAACTTACATACTGCGCCCCCAATATTTTCAGAGAATGTGATATTTTCCCCTTTACAGGAGTCAGGTTCTGGGATTAACATGGGTCGAAACAGCCAGTCCATTGGTTTGGTATATTTTGCTCAAGGGCCCAACTTAACAAATGAATCTGCAGCATATTTGAGGCAACAGATGGATGAGAGAAATATGCAAATGGTACATACTTTGTCTTAGACGATGGGAGAGATTTTCCAGCCATTGATCCAGAATACTACTCAAACCAATCAAATAATGACAGCCCAGATGGCGCGTATGGCAGATTTCATGGGAATGCCCGCTCCGTTTCAACACCAAAATCAAGGAGTCGAGATGGGGAAAATGCTCAACAAGTGAATCCAGTGAATCCAGAGTTGGTCGAACCACCTAGGGAGGAGCCTCCTAGGAATCAAATACCTATACTTGAAGAGGAGGAACCAAGGATGGTGCTGGTAAATAGAAATCAAAATGTTGATCGTGTGGTGAATCAGGTTCGACGTAATAATGTAGCAGTAGAGAACAATTTGGCAGCCATGGTCGAGAGAATAATGGCTCGAAATGGCCTGAATATGGGTTTTTCTAGGCCAAACTTCACTTCGCCTATAGTGGACTATATACTTCAAGCTGAATTGCCTCCCAGGGAAAAAGTACCAAAGTTTACTAAGTTTTCAGGAGATACTACAGAATCTACCGTCGAACATGTGGCGCGCTACCTGATCGAAGCTGGTGAGATTGCGAATGATGAAAGTCTAAGGGTGAAATACTTCCCTAGTTCCCTCACTAAAAATGAATTCACATGGTTCACTACATTACCATCGGGTTCGATTTGTAATTGGACCCAGTTAGAACGTTTATTCCATGAGCAATTTTACATGGGGCAGACTAAAATTAGTTTGAAAGAGTTGGCTAGTGTGAAATGAAAGTTCAATGAGCCAATAGATGATTACTTGAATAGGTTTCGACTACTCAAGGCTAGGTGCTTTACACAAGTTCCTGAGCATGAACTTGTCGAAATGGCCGCTGGTGGCCTTGATTACTCTATCAGGAAAAAACTAGACACCCAGTATCTAAGGGATATGGCCCAGTTAGCTAACAGAGTTCGACAGCTAGAACGTCTCAAAGATGAGAAAGCTAGGGTGAACAAAAACAAGAAGGTAGCTTACGTCGAATACCAGGAGGGTATCGAAGAGTTATATGATGAGTCTGTTAGGTTCGACGAAAATGAAATAGACCTTGCTGAACTTAAGAAGGGCCCCCCTTATTCTTGTAAATTATTAGTCCCTTCAAATGGAAAAAATCCTGTCGAATCTGAAAAGAACGATAGGTTCCCAAAGGAAACATACACTTTCGACATCACAAAATGTGACAAAATTTTTTATTTGTTAGTTAAGGATGGTCAAATACTGGTGCCTCCTGGGGCTAAAATACCACCTTTAGAGCAAAGAAAAAAGAGAGGCTTTTGTAAATACCATAATTACTTGGGTCATAAAACTTCTCAATGTTTTCTTTTCAGGGATTTGGTGAAGAATGTTATCCAAGAGGGCAGACTCAAATTTGGGGAGAAGACTAAGACCCAGATGAAGATTGATACCAACCCCCTTGAAGTAGCTGAAGCGAATTATGCAGAGCCTGAGGAGGTTAATATGGTCGAACTGGTTGAATTGTCTGATAGCAGTTCGGATAGTGTTAGCACCAATGAAGCTCTTGGCAGAAATGCCACAGTGGTTAAGGTTGCTGAGGACCTTACCAATGATGTTGTGTTTACTAGAGAGGTTGAGGAAATGGATGGTTACCAGCTTGAGCATCTGATATGTATGGCAGCTGAACACTACTTTAGGACATCTGTTGAAGTCCAAAGGTTCGACGCTGAGGCTATAGTCGAGATCCATGATGGAGCTGAAGAGTCAAAGCTACGGATGGTAACAAAAGAAACTGCTGACAAGTTCAGACAGATGGATGAGGCTGCTGGGGGCCTTGATGTCCACTTATCCAAAATGTGTTTAAAAGATGAAGTTAACATAAACATGGTCAAAGTTACTGACAGACAGGCCATGGATATCGATGAAGACTGCAACAAGCTGGCTTACCCTAGGGAAGATGAAACCATTGTCGATTTTCTCCACAGGTGCCAAGGCAAGAACTCTGAAGTCATGATGTGCCCTAGATGCAGTGCTATTTTTGACAAAGAAGCTACTCATAGCCTCCAAGCAGGGAAAGAAGCCAAACCTGGACATGAGAAAAGAGCTGCTCAAAGGCCAGGGCATTTTGGCCCAAGGAAAGCTACTCAAAAACAGTATGGCCAAAGGCCACAAATGCCAAGGGCTAAGCAAGCTACTTTCAAGCCCAGCGGCGAAGTACCAACTGGAAGGTGGGTTAAACCAGTCGAAGCAGCAGGAAAAGGGAAGCAGAGATGGAAAAGTTTCGATGTGGCTAGAGGTTCTTCAATTGAGTACAGGAAGGAATTCAAGTCCTCCAACAAAGCTGCCTATATTTCTGAGAATTACAAGGGCAAACATCCTATGTCCAGGTCCCAGTGGAGAAGGGAACAGAGGCGAAGGAAGGCTTTAAGGGAAGCTCAGGCTAAAGATTCGATGGAGACCAGTACTAATGTTCTGCCAGCTAGCAATAAAGGTGTTGGCATGAAAGCAACAAACCAGCTGTCTGTGGGGCGAAAGCTGTTTACTTCCAAGAAGGAGGAAGCTGAGAAATTTGCAGTTGAAGCAGTTGAGGACGAAGCTTCGACCCACAATTTTGATTCAGACTCTGATGCCTCTTTAAACATCATCGTCAACGTGTCTCAGTAATGCCAAGAGAATATGATAGAATAACTGAAGTGGAAAACTTGGATGCCAACGCTGAGGCTGAAATGGCAGCACACCAACCTGTGTGCTACTATGTAATGAACAATGGCTGTGTCGAAGAACAGAATGCTTTCTTTGAGCGACCAACTGAGGCCATGAAAGGGCACTTGAAACCTCTGTACATTATAGGGAAAATAGAGAACGTGGCTGTAAATAAGATCTTGGTGGATTGTGGGGCTACTGTAAATTTAATGCCACATTTTCTGCTAAGTAAGATTAGTAAATTCGACACTGATCTTAAACCCCACAACATGGTCCTTTCTAACTATGAAGGGAAGATTGGAACCACTCTGGGTGTCTTACAGAGAAGTCATAAGAGAAGAAGGCAATCTCCCATACTATGGGCTGCCTGAAGTAGACCCCACAGGCTGGGGAAGTGAATTCAGTAACAATGACTGAATTCGACGCACTACAAAGAATTTCGGCCTATGTGGCAGAATCTAAGTTATAAGCGGCCTTGGAGGCTGCACACAACCACATGGTTGTCGAAGCCACAACTCAAATTTGTGAAGTAGGCCCTGGTAAGGACTTTGAACCTGAACCACCTGATGGGCCTCAAATCGAAGACCAAAACCAAAGGCTTGATGCTATTTATGATAATGAGCCTTTAGGTTTTGAAAAGGATCCACTGTCAGATAATATTAAAATGCTGGCGCAAGATCCTTTGGAAGAAATTGACTTGGGTGACGGGGGAGTGAAAAGGCCTACTTATATTAGTGTTAATCTCGACCCACAACTCAAAGTCGAATTAGTCCAACTGTTGAAGGAATTCAAGGATTGCTTCGCATGGGACTATGACGAAATGCCTGGTTTGAGGAGAGAGCTTGTTGAACATAAGTTGCCAATCATACTTGGGAAAAGACTAGTCAAGCAAAATCCAAGACGGTTTGCCCCAACAATCCTTTCAAAGATCAAAGAGGAAATTGAAAGGTTACTTAGATGCAAGTTCATCCGTACAACTAGGTATGTCGAATGGCTAGCTAATATTGTACCAGTCATTAAAAAGAATGGTTCTTTAAGGGGTCTGTATAGATTTTAGAATCCTAAATTCTGCAACCCCTAAGGACGGATATTCTATGCCTGTGGCAGAAATGTTGATTGATTCTGCTGCAGGACATGAATACTTGAGTATGTTGGATGGTTATTCTGGTTATAACCAAATATTCATTGCTGAGGAAGATGTCCCAAAAACTGCTTTTCGATGTCCAGGGGCATTAGGCACTTAGTAATGCCTTTTGGTTTAAAAAATGCTGGGGCAACTTACCAGCGAGCAATGAATTCGATCTTTCATGATTTTATTGAGACTTTCATGCAAATCTATATTGATGATATTGTTGTTAAGTCTTTTTCAGGAAAATATCATTTAAGCCATCTTCGACATTCCTTTGAAAGGATGAGAAAGCATGGTCTCAAAATGAATCCTCTCAAATGTGCTTTTTGTGTGCAGGAAGGAGATTTTTTAGGCTTTGTGGTCCACAAGAAGGGGATCGAAATTAACCAGAATAAAAACAAAGCCATTATGGAAGCAAAAGCGCCATCAACAAAGAAGGAATTGCAGTGTCTCTTGGGCAAAATAAATTTCTTAAGGAGGTTTATATCCAACTTGAGTGGGAAAACGCAAGCCTTTTCACCATTGCTTTGAGCTAGCAAGGATGGGTTCGACTGGGGGCAAGCTCAACAGGAAGCTTTCGACAAGATCAAAGAATACCTGAGTCACCCCCTATTCTCTCACCACCTTGTGGCAATAAGTGTGTGAGATTGTACATAGCTGCGTCAGATAGAACTTTAGGGAGCATGTTAGCTCAAGAGGATGATGATGGTGTCGAAAGAGCCATCTATTACCTTAGTAGAGTTTTAAATGATGCAGAAACTAGATATAGCATGATCAGAAAATTATGTTTATGTTTGTATTACTCTTGTACCAAATTGAAGCATTATATAAGACCAGTTGATGTTTATGTTTCTTCTCGTTATGACGTTATTAAACATATGTTGTCCAAACCCATTTTGCACAGTCGAATTGGAAGATGGGCATTAGCATTAACTGAATATTCTTTAACTTATAAGTCTTTAAAAGCTATTAAAGGACAAGTAGTGGCAGATTTTATAGTTGACCACTCTATAAATGAAATCCCTCTGAACTATCTTGAAATGGAACCTTGGAAGTTATACTTCGATGGGTCAAGCCATAAAGATGGGACAGGTATAGGAGTACTTGTTATTTCTCCTAATAAAATTCCAACAACACTCAAGTATAAAATTGAAGGCTGTTGTTCTAACAACGAGGCTGAGTATGAAGCTTTAATTGCTGGACTTGAAATATTGTTGGAATTGGGGGCAACTCATGTCGAAATAATGGGAGACTCAGAGTCAGTTATAAAACAAGTTACCAAAGAATACAAATGCATAAAAGAAAATTTGATTATGTACTTTGTAGTTATGAATCGACTGCTGAAGAAGTTCGATGCAATTAGCTTTCGACACATCCCTAGATTGGAAAACCAGGTCGCTAATGACTTGGCCCAGATTGCATCAGGGTATAAAATTTTGAAAGACAAACTTCGAGATGCAATCGAAGTCAGAGGGAAAGTCGTGTCAGTAGGATTAGCCCCATCAGACTTGGAAGAAACTAAGCTTGGATACGCTGATGAAGATAATTTTGCAATTCTGGCAGTTGATAACAAACTGACGAGGATTGGAGGAAACCTATAATGGATTACCTGAAAAATACAATAGCTTCGACAGAAAGGAAAATCAAGTATCAAGCTTTAAGTTATGTCTTGTTGGGTAATGAGTTATTCAAAAAGACTCCTGAGGGAGTATTACTTAAGTGCCTCAGTGAAGCAGAGGCATACTTAGCCCTTTCGACTGTCCATAGTGGGGCATGTGGGGCACATCAAGTAGGCCATAAAATGAAATGGTTGCTGTTTCGACAGGGTATGTATTGGCCTACCATGTTAAAAGATTGTATTGAATTTGCTAAGGGTTGTCAGGAATGTCAAGTCCATGCTGGCATCCAACACGTCCCTGCAAGTGAGTTACACTCTATAGTGAAACCTTGGCCTTTTAGAGGATGGGCTTTCGATTTGGTTGGAGAAATTCGACCAGCATCATCAAAAAATCATAAGTACATTCTGGTGGGTATTGACTATTTTACCAAATGGGTCGAAGCTATCCCTTTACCAAATGTTGATCAAGAAGATGTGATTGAATTTATTCAGAAACACATCATTTATAGGTTTGGAATCCCAGAGACAATTACAACAGACCAAGGATCAGTCTTCACTGGTCGAAAAATGCAAGAATTTTCCAAGGAAATGGGGTTCAAACTTTTAACATCCACACCTTATTACGCTCAAGCTAATGGCCAAGTCAAAGCGGCAAATAAAGTAGTTATTGGTTTGATAAAAAAGCATGTGGGAAAGAGGCCAAGAAATTGGCATAAGACGTTGGACCAAATGCTTTGGGCATGTCGAACGTCCCCCAAAGAGGCAACTAATACTACCCCATTTCGACTGACTTTTGTTCATGATGCAGTTTTGCCCGTGGAAATTTATCTTCAGTCCATAAGGATTCAAAGGCATCATGAGATTCCATCTGAATCTTATTAGAATATGATGCTTGATGAATTAGTGGATTTAGATGAAGAAAGACTCCATGCATTAGAGTTACTGAAAAGACAAAAGAAAATGGTGGAGAAGTCTTATAACAAAAAGGTCAAGATTAAAACCTTTTCAGCTGGGGATCTAGTGTGGAAAGTGATCTTACCTATGGATCGAAAGACCATATCTTTGGGGAAGTGGTCTCCTAAGTGGGAAGGTCCTTTTCAAATTATTAAGGCATTCAGTAATAATGCTTATGAGATTCAAGAGATGGAGGGTGATCTAAGAGTCTTAAGGGTAAATAGGAAATATTTGAAAAAATATAAGCCTATTTTACAAGAGATTCATATTAAAACGTAAGTTTTATTCAGATTATAAAAGCTAAAATGGGCCATGTGAGGCCAAAATGGCATACAAAGGAAAGGAAACAAGTACAACAACATGAAACCTAGGAGAAAGATCATTCATAGTCTCTCCAATTAATGGAGTTGAGGAAAGTAACATAGTCTTCGTCAGCTTCATCATCAGAGTTTGGTGCTTTGGAATGTCCTTTCTTGGGGACCTTCATCTTAGTTTCTCTCTTCTTGGCGCGAGATGTTGCTCCAGTTGAAGCATCATTGTAGGTAGTAGTTGTTGCCTCAGCTTTCTTTGTCTCCTCAGCCACCTTCTTGGTCACTGCCTTCTTGGAGGAAGTACTCATGCTTGCTTCAGTAGGTGCAAAATATGGCTTATGTGAAGAGGATTTTATAGAGGCAAAGCCTTGTAAGGATTAGCCAGTCAATAATGGAAACACGTGAAATCACTCTTGGGAGTGTACCCTAGGGTGGCGCTATTAATATTCCTTTATGGAATTGAAACTTGTGTCGTTGGAACACTACGCTGTTAAAAGCTGCGTTATTTTCATGATTTCCAAGAAAAAGGTAGAGTACTTTAATTACAAAGATTGGCAAAGTTTAAGAGAAAGTGCGCCATGATTTGATCAAAGATTTTTGTAAGTCGAAGAGTTAATGGCAAACAGAAGTATTTAGATAAATGCCACAGGGCATTGAGATTGTCTTTACATAGGGCCTCAAAAGGGCCATAAAATATGATGGTAAAAAAGGAACTACAAACAAGAAATCATAGGACAATCAGAAAGGGAGCTTCGACTTCAACTCAAGAAATTTGACTTTGTGAGTCTTAAGGCGTTTCTCACACAGAGCTTTGTTGAGCTTAGCTGCTGAAAGTTCCTTTTCAAGCGTTTGGGCTTTGTCGAGGAAATCTATGGTGCGCTTTAGCTCTCTGGCCATTTCAGTATCGTCGAAGTCTTTCAGCTCAAGGTTGCGCTTTTCAGCGTTAGAAATCTTGTTTTGCAGTTCTTCAATTTGCTGCTTCCAGTTGTCAATATTCTTTTGGTTCGACGCTATCTCTGCCTGCCTGTTGTTTTGGTTAATTTCCAGATTTTCGACCTTAGTTTCTGATGCGTGTGCTTCATCCCAAGCTGCATGTTCCAGTCCAGTTGTAATCTCAATGGTGCCTTGGATCTTGGGAAGAAGTTTCAAGTACTCAAACATTTGATTTACTAAAGCAATTAACTCCATAAGGAATTCAGACACATCTTTACTAAGAGTCGAGAGGTCCAGTTTTTGGAGGCTATCTTTCAGGTAGAGAGGTGCAGTTCGATCCGAAAGTAAGACATTTTGGATATCCCCTTTAAAGAATTTGTCTTTGATCTTTTGAAGGATAGGGCTGGCAAAGTCATCTGGAGCTGGACCCCCAGAACTGGTCGAAGTACTAAGGCTGGTACCCGAAGAGTTGTACTTCTTCCCAAGTGTCAGTCTGGCATACTCTCGAGGATTTGACCATTTAAGGGCATCCAGTGGGTCTCCAGTAGGGGATCCTCTAGTAGTCGAAGTGACTGTAGGCCCAGGAGTTAGATTGTTAACAAGACCTGTCTCAGACACAGTTGAATGAGGCTGATCCTGCTCAGTCCTTTCCATCCCTTCTTCTTCTTCTTCATTTTTGACCTCCTCTTCTTCCTCTTCAGTTGGCTTTCCTTCGGCGTCCATGACAGTGAGCTCTGTTTGGTCGAAAGGTTGCTGGGTAGAAACATCATCCTCTTCATGTTCAGAACCATCTGTTTGGGATTGTTGAGTGTTGGTCCTGATGGGCGAGTTTTTGTTTGTTTCATCTGCTTCAGGAGGAGGAGATGTAAGAGGGATAGGTTGGTTAATTTCGCTCAGTGAACTATACCCAGAACCAAGGTCAGAGGTAGGGTGATAAGTTGGCTCACCTTGGCTATTCAGGAGAGTTGTTGCAAAGCTGAATGAAGGTTGTGGTGGGTTAGAACCACCTGCATCAGCCTGAAAACTACAAGTAAAAAGAATAAGATTGAAAGAAATCCGAGTAAGGAATGTAAATGCTGAGTAAAGATAGTGTGCATACTTGTACAGTTGCGACATCAGGACTTGAGTTTGCGCTCTCAGGATCACCAGCAGTCGTTTTCGACGCAATCTTGGAGAGTTGTTTCTTGACACCACTACCAGCAGGTGTCTTCTCCAGAATTCTGGCGGCCTTTGAGGGGGATTGGGTGGTATCTCCCGAAGCTTTGATAAGCTTCTGTTTCCTTTTAACCAATACCTCCTCAGGGGATTCATCATCAGCATCTGAAGGGACCACTGTTTGAGCACCTTTCTTGCCCTTTTTTGAAGGCGTTGGAGGCTTTCGAGCTGTCTAAAAGGTGATGCAAATATTAAAAGTTGGTTACACAAAGAGATTTAGGCAAGGGATATAAAATACCTTTGTGCCTTCAGTTTCCTTTTCGACCCTTGCAGTACCCTTCGATGAGCTGGTCTTCCTGGCCATAACTGAAAGACAGATGATTATTACAAGATTAATAAATGAGTGGTTAGTAAAAAATCACAAATCGAGGGCCTCAAACCTTCATATATTTCGGATTCGACACGAACATCCTCGACCCTTATATGAAGGTGTCCTTTGAAATTGTCCAGCGTATGTTTAGTCGCAACCACCTGTTGGGCTTTCGGTTGAGACTACTGTCGAAGGAGTTTTAGGTGCTCACCACAGACAAACCAGTCTGGAAATAGGGGGGCAAGTGCCACTCCAAAATTAGCGTTAGGCAGTCGAGGGAACTTTGGGGGAAAGAGTTTAAAAGCCACCTCATAACGTTTCTCAAGAGGAACGTTCGAAGGGATTTTCAACTGATCCATTTTGTGTAGAAATTTCTCCTTCAAAGTGACAGCAACCTCACGAACGGTTTGACTAATATCATCTGGTCGATAGACAGTTTCAAAGTACTTTTGGAAGGCCTGAATTTCTTTGACATGAATGAACTTACTCTTCTTGGTTTTTTCCTGCACATCAAGAAAATCTTGGTCAAGTAAGGAAGAGAAGGCAGCAACATCAAGAAATTGCTCACTATAGTACTTCGACCACCAGTTATGAAAAGGTTTAGTACACAAAAAGGTGGGTTGAAAGTACACAGGTGAAAGAGTTGTTTTTCTAGCGTTCCACCGGTCAAAAGGGACTGCGGCACCTCCTTCATCAAAACTGGCAGTATAAAGGACTACGTGGCCTTTCTTCCCATACATGCACTTGGGGAAAATTTGAGCCAACCCAAATTGTCGAGAGACAAGATTTAGTTGGTAAGCAATCAAGGCTGCCATATCTCTCCCTAGATTCAGCCTTTGATGATAAATCTAGGAATTAAAAAGGCTTCCCAGATTGAAACGGAGTCAGCATCGAGTTTTTTGGATGAATCGGGGAATGACCTTGTAAACCACTCAGGTCCACATCTTCTTTCAGCAAAGGGTGCCATACTAGGTGTGAACTCATGCCTTTTGGCGAACATCATAATGTAACTGGAGAAGGCTCTTTTGAGAGTTTCCCCATTGTCATTGGGCGTGAGTTTCACCAGGCGAGTACCTTCGACTCTCCTTTCTTTGATTTCAGCAGAGTCCTCATCGACTTGCCCTTTTCTGGGAAGGCTAGCTTCGAAAGTTGCATTAAGCCACAATTGAAGCAGCCAGAGGGGGCCATTCAGGTGAACGTTGCCTTGGGCCTCCAAGTCTTTGAGTCGAGCCGCCCCTTCGTTGAGAGACTCATAGAGGTTTTCCAGAATCAACCCACTAAGGCAAACTCCTCTATTGTTGTGAAGTTGGTTGGCCAGAGTGAGATATTTCTTGGCCACCTGTAGGGATTTGGAGCAAAATACATACCTCGACAACCATACGGTGAGGAATGCAATGTGTTATTTGTCAGTTATTTCTTCGGTGTCACATTTGTGGTGGTTTATGAAATGGGTGTATGTAAGTTTGGAGTCAGAGATCCCTATGGTATCCTCTGCATCAATCTCAGGGTCATATGAAATGCCATCTGGTCGAAGCCCTGCAATGGCAGCCAGATCGAAGAGTGTGGGGGTAACCATCCCACAAGGAAGATGAAAAGTGTAGTAGGTACTATCCCAAAAGTAAAGTGATGCTGCCAGCAGGTTCAAACAATAAGGAATGTTGGTCTTCGACAGCATAAGCAGATCATAGATTCCAATGGTTTTCCAATGATCAGCTTTGACCTTTTCCATTCTAGTCATCCAAAGGTCAAAATATTTTAATGGGTTAACAGCTCTTACCAATCTCGTACCGTCATGAAGATACCTAAGATCCATCTTAGTTAGAGTGGGGGTATCAGGGGAAGCGTCATCTTCCTTAGGGTTGCTCTTTTGCCCTAAAGGTCTTGATTTACGGTAAGAAGGAAAAAACTCACTTTTCGTCTGTGGGTTTAACACCAGCTAAGGGGCCACCTAAAGCATAGGGTTTATCAGAGACAATGAGAGGGATCATTACCTGAGACTCGTAAATGCTCCTTGCTTCTTCAAGAAGAGGTTTTGGCATGAACTGTTGGTTCTTCACCACCTTTGGTCCGGGAATGTTTGAAAATGGCGGGAGAGTTTGCTTGAACGTCGTGGCTCTACCTTTTTGGCCTTTCGTTTCTTGGTGAATGGGTTGTGAAGACGCCATTGTTGAAAGTTGAAGGAAAAAGTGAGAATGCGTTCTGGGTTTTCTTGAGAGTTTGAAGAACGAGGAAATAAGTTGAAAGAAAGTCTGAGAATGCAAAAAGTTTCAAGTTGGAGGAAAAGGGTATTTATGGGCGTTTGGAAGATAAAGGGACTGTGAATCCACCGTTAAAACAAATACAATAGTGGGACGCGTGTCTTTATCTGAAATGGTTGGATGGTGGTGGTTATGATCAGACTGCAAATGTCTAGTTCTAAGAAAGGTGATGATGAAAACTGATCACAAATACGGCTGAAAAGACGTTTGAAGATTCACCATCATGATGTGACGTCATAAGCGTGGTTGAAAGAAACTGAAAAGTTTCTAGATCGTGGGTTGGTCAGTTATGACCATGTTTATCGCAGTCGGATGAGTAGGCGTCGAAAATTGTTTATCAAAAAATGACCTTCCTACCAACACTGGCGAAAGGACATTTTTGGGGGGCAATTTGTTAGCTCCTAATTTCGACGCTGCATGATTTCAAATAGGTCTGGCTTTTCAAGAAGTTATTCTTTAGAATAATAAGCTAAAGGAGAAAAGGTTTTCGACTAGAAGACTATTCGACCATATTCGTTGCAAGCCTGAGTCGAAGAGAATGACTTTAAGACTTCAAACATTCCCAAGTCCAAAGAGTCAATTCGACAGGGTAAACTGGCTATGGATAATGCACTGCGATTACAGATAATTATTGGAGGGAAGTTCTACTAATTTGAATTTGAGAAAGGACAGGTGGCGAACATCTAGAAGTTGAAGACGTGCAAAGTGCCAAGTGGCGTGCTCTAGGAGTAAACCGTCAAATGGTGGTTATTTTAGAATATTATAAATAGGTTAGTTCTAGAGTTAGAATGTGTGTGAAAAATCATATTTGTACAAGTAACTCTATATTCACTCAAAGTATCCAGTGTGTCGAGAAACAAGTGAAGTGAGAATGTACGTGATTGTAATCACCATGATCTTTTATTGCAATGCAATTTACTTTGAAGTTTTTGTTTTAGATTCTTTACTTTGAAATATTTCTACAAGCTTTTACTCTTCAGTTTATTTACATTACCAAATCTCTACTTTGCAGTCTTACATTAAAAAAGCCTTTACTTTCAAGCATCTACATTTCTGCATTTTAAGATCTTATGCACTTTTCTCCAACATTTAACTCCAGTTTTTATCAAACCTTTACATTCAGCCCTTTCTTTTCTTTGATGTGTTGTTCGACTTAAGCATTTCTTTGATCTTTATCACTTTCATTTACACTTCAAACACGCTCTTTTATTTATGTGCATTGTCGAAATGTATACTTTATCAAATTGTGAAATATTCTAAATACACACACAGTACATGTCCTAGGATCAATCTGATCGATCCTGTAAGTTACTAGAACTTTATTGTTTTAGAAGATCAGCGGTTGTTTACAAATTTTCCTGGTAAACACCCACTACCCTAAACTATGGGGATTACTGTAAAAGGAACGGTGATGGACAACTTTCTAGAGGTTTTGTACCGGCAGATCCTTCTAACTTTGATATTAGGAATTATTTTCTTTCAGTTCTAAGAGAAAATTTGTTTGATGGGAACGTTATCAGAGATCTGTGGGCTCATCTTGCACGCTTCTATGAAACCGCTTCAATGTGTAAGCCAGATAATGTCACAGATGATCAAGTGAAGTTACGGTTGTTTGGTTTCTTGCTTATTGGAAGGGCAAAATATTGGTCACTATGACTTCCAAATGGAACCATTCGAACATGGAAGGAGCTAGAGGATAAGTTCCTTGAAAAAAAATTCACCACTACCTGGTTTATTGAGAGAAGAGTTGAAATTTTAAATTTTGAGCAACAAGATGCAGAGTCCCTGTATGACTTGTGGGACAGGTTCAAACTATTGCTGCACGGGTTCCCAAACCATAATCTAAATAATATGGAGCAGATGCAAAGTTTCATTAAAGTTCTGAAGAGTCAGACACGCATATTGCTGGATGCTTCCGCAGGAGGCCCAATTAGACATATGACCGAGCCACAAGTCAATGACCTAATTGATAAAATGTGCTTGAATGAGCACCGCAGTAAGAGTGAAAGATCGATAAAATCTGAGACGGAAGGTGCGCCCAAAGGTATGTTAACTCTTGATACTCAATCTTCTTTACTAGATAAAATTGAATTGTTATATAAGAAGCTAGTTGAATGCTGCTTAAATAAAACTAATGTGAGCCAGTACAAGCACTTAGGTGTGACTTTTGTGGAGGAGGAGGACACGAGAACGAAAGGTGTTCCTTTGAAGGGTCAAGTGAAGAGGTCCAATTAGCTGATTTCCAAATGAACAACCCTTATTCCAACAACTATAATCTGGGATAGAGAGATCATCTCGATTTCCGTTGGAGCAACAACCAAAATTAAAGTGGTAATCAAGCTATGTAACAAAATCAACAAGCTTCTAATTTCTAAAGGAATCCCTCACAATTGGAAGAGACCTTGGAAAATTTTATGAAAGCCACTTAACTTAGCTTGGAACAGGTGAATAAGAACCATGAGACCATGAGCAGAAACCATGATGCTTCCATCAAAAATTTAGACACGCAAATTGGGAAGTTGTCAAGACAACTAGCAGCTTTACCAAGTTTAAGTGGAGAATTCTCAAGTAGCACCGTAGATAATCCTAAGAATGAAACATGTAAGGTTGTGAAGACCAATATTGGGGTAGTTACTAAAGGGACTGAAGTTGGAAAAGTTCAAAAGGATGAAAGTGAGAAAAATAAAGGTGAAATTGAGATAAAGGAGAATGAACCTCAAGAGGACGAAAAAAGGGAAAAGTTTCCCTTGATCAATGCATATATGAAAACTCTCTGTGGAAGAGAACAAATGAGAAAAACCTGAGTGAACCAAACCCACCTTTACCTTATCACATGAAACCACCTTACCCAATTATTAAGAAGAAATGTGTACCTGAAGATGATGTTGGGATGTTTGAAAATTTTAAACAAATGTTGAAACAACTTCAGGTAAGTATATCTTTTCATGAAATTTTAGAATTAATTCCAAAGTTTTTTAAGTTTATGCAGGTATTTCTAAAAGGTGGAAAGCAGTATTTGACTTAAGAACAGGTTAACCTGACAGAGAAAGATAGATGTGAATGCCCATTCTTGGAAACCAAGAAGGCAAAAATATATGTGAGGACTGGGAAATTGATTTTAAAGCTTGACAAGGAGAAGGTGCTGTTTAATGCATGTGAATGGACACCATATGTGAAGGATCTACAGACATGCTACAAAGTGGGAGAAAGAGGTTGTGGAGTTGACAAAAGAATGAGAAAAAGGTTTTTACCGGCGTGAGGGCATCCCTTGCGCCTGACGTATTTTGAGCATGATCCATCAAGCTAATGACAAAAAAGAAGCGTTGGTTTGGAGGCAACCCTTCAATAATGAATCGTTTTTTGTTTTGCAGAAGTTACTTTTATTTTATTCAAGACCATCCACAAGGGGAATTAGCTACTCAAGAAGAGCCATATCATAAAGATCCATATTGTTCTTTAGAAGCTTGGTTGTGGCTTTTTTTTTCTAATTTACAAGTTCTACCAATAGCATTGAACGTATGATCCAAGAAAATAACAAAACGAATTGGCTTAATCATAATGAAAGCAACTGACGACTTGAAGGCAAAGGAAGAGAGAAGAATCAAAAGACTTGTGCTCAACCTTCAGATACCCCATTTAGTAAGGTTTGAGCCTAAATATTTCCATTGTTCACTTTTCTTTCTTAGAGTCTACCCATGCAATTTTATTTTATCTGGTTTGATCTATTTCAGATTAAGTTTTCTAGTCTGATTAACACACACGAGGAAAGTTCCTTGTTTATAACTTTGACCCTTTATAGCCAACCCGTAGTTTTAGGAACATCCTTTGCTAGCCACTTTGAGCCTAAGTCTTTCTTTTGGTGATGTAGCCTACAACTCTTAGCCGTTTGACTTGAAAGATTTGTTCTTTCCAACCTCTCTTTGGAGTTAGGTAGAATTTTGGGTCTTAAAGTTGAATGGAAAAGATTATGTTTGGGGTTACTCTTGATAGTGAGCAAAGTTCTAAGTTTGGTTTGGGGTACTAGAGATAAATGGTCAAAAAATTAAAAATTTTGAAAATATAAGAAGTGGAAAAAGTCACGTCTTCAAAAAAAAAAAAAAGAGAAAAAATAAAAAAGAACGACTGAATCTCTAGAACCATTAAGAAGGAACAAAGGGGTGTGAAAAACGAAGGAGAACTAGGCACCTAACTCCAAGGGTTTAAACCTACTTTCCTAAAAATATCATATCCGAACATAAGTCAAGTTACAACCCAAAAAGTCCTCTTATGTGTGTGTTATGATTTCTATGATAAACTGTATTAGAACATGATCAAGACAAGTATAATTTATTTTGCATGTTGATTGAGTGATAACACGATCCATTGAGCGAGTTAAGTGAGTTGAGTGAAAGGTTGAATACTCTTCAATGTTGAGGACGTTTTCCGAATTGGCCAGATGGAAGTTTGAAGTCGGAATAATAGTCAGGTAACGAAAAAAAATATGGTGATATTCAATTGTTATTGTACGACTTGTTGTCTATTGAAATGTGCAGTTCTAGGTGAGTTACTTAAGGACAAGCAAAGATTCAAGTTTGGGATTGTGATGACAGTCTGTCATTGTATCTAATTAGTTGAAAAATCGAGGGAAAACGTGCGAAAGATTAGCCAAAATGATGAAGAAAGACCCAAGATAGCCAAGTATGGAAGAGTGGGACTTAGTAAAAAAATTGGTGCAAAAGGGGTGATTTTCACGCAGCTATTGGAAAAATCATGCGCACCATCGCACTCTATCGCGTGCGTGATAGAGGCGAAGAAGATGCATCGCACGTGCGATGCATATATAATGTACGCGATGGGTGCTTTCCAAGGCTTTTTATGACGCGTTCTGACCCATTCTGAGTGCTTTTTAAGGGGATTTTCTACTGTTTGATAAGGGTTACGAAAATTAGAGAAGAGAGCATGAGTTTGGGAGCATAAAATGAGATTTTTAGAGCATTTAAAGCCATTGGGGGTCATCTCTTCAAGGGACTTCTTTTGTTATTTTTATCTATTGATTGTGGTATTATTTTTTGAATAATGTGTAGCTAAATTCTCTTAGGTTAGGTTCTGTTATGATGGACCTATTTTTCTATTATTGGATTATATGTTGATTTGACCTTTGTATGAATCTTTGATCTATAATTCTATTCAGTTGTTGCTTAATCTTAATGCTTTTTATTTGAGATACTCTGTTAATTTGATTTTGGACACATAGGGTACTGACCCTTAGCTTATGTGTTGAACCTAGGGCAATTGTTCTACTTACGCTGATTGAATATGGATAGGAGATCCCGAGTAGTGGCATAGAAAATTAATGGTTTATACATCGCCTAACCCTACTTACGCTGGCGGACTAGGGATAGAAATCTCCGAGTAGTGGTTAGTGAGTTAATTCGTGAGGGATCAGCTTTAACAGTTTTTTTAATTTGTCGTAGGGTTATAGTGATTAGATCATTCATACAGGGCATCAAACATCAACAATGGAGGAATATGGCATTCTACAACACAACATAACCGCTTTCGTGACATTGTTTTCTCGTTCAATTACTTTTCGCAGTGAAAGTTGCAACCTCCCTTCTTTACTGTTTTATTTTAAATTTCACAAATCATTGTCTTGTTTGAACATAGTCCTTGTGAGTTCGATGTTTTTATTACTGCGACATTATCAGTACACTTTCGAAAAGTCAGCAGCCCCCCTCGTCTCTTATACTTTTGATCTGTCCTAGTCCCTAGTAGGATCAAAAGTTTTACATAGATATTTCTCGAGAAAAGCCAAGGTTAATTATGAAAATGGCATACCAAACGTAGAGGGTGTTTTCTATTTTAGCATTTGGTGCTACTAAGATATGGATATCCTTCTGCATGACCGTCTCTGAAACAGAAAGAAGTGTTATGAGAGTGCGTCAATGCTCTTACTATTGAGCAGGACCGGTATCCTTATGAGCTCAAAATGGCGAGTGGTCTACTGAGAGAGATATGGGAAAATGTACAAACTTTCTAGTACCCTCACTTACTAGTTGAGAGGGTGCAACCACTTGTACAAAAGATGAAAAAGAATGACCAAGCTCTATCATCCTCCCAAACGATATCCACAATTGAGGTCGCTCTTGCTAAGATGAGTTAGACATTGGACTCCTCTCACAAGACGCTGAAGGAGTGTTAGGTGTCCCTGAGTGAGACTCAGTTAGGATGGAAGAAGGATGAGGACAACCTTAGGGAGATGCGTCTTGAAAACCTCGAGTTTTCTAAAGAGTTTGTGAAGTCCTTGGAAGACTGTTTCTCCATTCTGCAGGTTTCTTTTGAAAACGCCTTACACCTAATGGAATTTTTTCATCCCACGATGCATATTTCATGAGAGCAAATTTGTCCTGATCAGGAGATGGTGGATAGGAAGCTGTTCTTCGTTAGGGATGAGTCGGGCTCATAATTTTTTATTATGTTCGGGATGTTCTTACTCGATGTAACATTTATTGTAGAATAAATAAATTACATGTTCGGGATGTTCTTACCCGGTGTAACATTTGTTGGAGAATAAATAAATTCCAAAGTTATTGCTTTATGGCATATTTCTTATTTTATTTACTTAGTGTTGTTTCTTCCTGTTATGGTGCTGCTTTAGTTCCCTGAGTTCGTTGTCGCTTCTTTCGGAATTGGTTGGCGTTATAGGTTATGCTTTGAAGTTTTATTGAACGTCTTTGCGGTTTATGTTTTGTCAAGGGTCAGTTACCTTTTCCTTGCTCCAAGTTTGAGCTTAGTTTGAAGTCGACGTAGTGGAGATTCACCTCTACACTTTGGAGTTGCTAGTTGCCAATAGAGGGTGTGCCCTAATCACCACTTTATTTCGTGGTACGTGGTCTTTATTCATGTGATTTTTGTTGTGTTTTCATTGCTTTGGTAGTAAGATTGTGGCGTTTACGATAACACTTTAGGTCGTGCATATCTTTTGTGACTAAAAAGAAGAAAATTTGTGAAAATTTATTCATTTTCATGAAAAAAATACTAGATTTATGTATATAGCAAAAAGAAACTTAATCAAGTGGCAATGTATCTACTTATTAATTTTTAAATTTGTTGGTGTGGCTCACTTTGAAAGGTTTTCCCTTCATTTATAGTCGTCCTTAGAACAATTTATGTTATACTTGGAACATTAATCTCTCTTTCTTTTTTTTTATATATATATTTTGGTCGCCATCATTTTTAATTGCTTAGTGAAGGAGAGACAACGTTAATTTTCATCACATTTTCTTTAAGATTGAAGCTATTTTTTTTTAATCAAAATTAAGATTGAAGCTATTAATCACTTAATTTCCCTTGTGTCTAAGAATGTTTGAAATGCTAATCAAAGCATTTAAGATATGTTTACTTAAAGCATTTTTTTCAAAAACTTTGTTTAGAACTTTCGATAACCTTTCATTGCAATCCAAATTTATCAAATTTGATCGAATAGAGATAAACTTGTCAACGTCTCAAATTCATGAAAGTGATTTATCATTTCGTAATAACAACTAGTGGGAAACCCGTTCGGAACATTTCGTAATAACAACTAGTGGGAAACCCGTGCGTCCGCACGGGTTCTGGTGTGGATTACGCACACGTCACCAGTTAAGTTATGAAAAAAAAAATGAAAAAAAAAATGTAGTTTTAAATTAAAAAAGAATTAAAATGATTCACCCATTAATAGATAAAGTATTTTATCCCGTACATAAATAATATTTTTGTTTTGACAATATTTATAAATATATTTGAATCAATGATAAACGTGTTTCCACTTATAAAAATATTTAAATAAACAAATTATTTATGTTTTGACATTAATTATAAATATATATGAATCAAAAAGTAAAGTTTTTCCCGTTTATGAAAAAAGTTTTTAAGAATAATATTAAATTTAAGTTTAAATAGTAATAAATGTAGTAGATGAAAAGTAAACCAAAATATCATAAATAGTATGATTTTAAAATAAGACAATAATGTTATAAGAGAGAATACAATTTTAAAATATAAAGTCAATCTATTTTGATAGTAATCATATTCCCGTTAATATTCAATATTTTGATAAGTAATTATGTACCCGTTAATATTCAATATTTTAATCAATAACTTTGTTTTCCCGTTAATTTTCAAATTTTTTATCAATAACTTCAAATTCCCGTTAATATTCAACATTTTGCTCAATTTGTTAATGCTTATGTTAATATTCAATATTTTAATCAATAACTTTGTTTTCCCGTTAATATTCAAAATTTTTATCAATAACTTCAAATTCCCGTTAATATTCAACATTTTCCTCAGTTTGTTAATGCTTATGTTAATATTCAATGTTTTGATCTCTAAGTTAATGTTTCCGTAAATATTCAATGTATCGATCAGTAACTCCGTGTTCCTGCTAATATTCTAAATTTTCATCAATTACTTCAAATTTCCGTATATAAAAATAATAAATAATATTATTTGTTTTGATAATAATTGTAAAAATATATGAATCTATAGTAAACTTAGTCAGGTTTCTAAAAATAACACTATGTAATATAATTGATTAAAATCAATTTACAAAATCAAGAGTATATTTTATGTATGAAGCATTCTTAAAGATAAAGTTGAAAACAACATATATTAACTTTAGAAAGTGGTCAGTACAAACACTAATGTGCATTACATTAAGAAGACAAAAAACATATTAAATTAGCCAAGAAGAATTCGGTTTATGTTCCATCAAACTTAATCACTAAATCTAAAACTCCTCACCGTCAAATAGTTGTCTCAGGTGTAGTCTTGCTCATCGTCATCATCAGAATCAACGATTTCGTAGTACGGCTCTTGACCATCATCTAAATCAAATTCTCGGACCCTTCTACCCATTATTCCTGATGTCCTGATTCTTCTCCTCTTTCGTCTTTGTCGCACAGCAAGGGCCTAAGGAACCTGTTGGAAAATAACCAGTAAATGAACATAAACATAATATGTCATGTGACATGAAGAGGAAGTAGAACATACAATGAAATGAAATTTCATTAAGGTGTATTACCATGAACATATGCAAATAAGGTTGATGCAGTAAAAAAACGGCAAACAGAACCAGGATGAAACAGAGTCGTACCGGCTGGGCGTGCTGATGTTGTTGTACTTGGGGAGGTTGTTGGTGCGGTAGAGGGTGGTGGTAGTCGGTTTGTGGTTGAAGGCCCAAAAGTGGTTAGTTGTCAGCAACCTATGTTATCTGGACAGCAGGTTCGACATTGTGTTGCGTCTGCCGATGTAAAAAAAATTATTGAAAGAGGAAGAAAGAAAAAATGGAGACATGTATGTAGTTATTGAAAAATGAAGTACGTAATGTAGGATCCGAACCTGTTGATGTTGTTCGACCTGACATGGGTGTTGCAAAGCCGTAACAGTTTGTATCTCAGCCACCGTGAGACCCTCGGAGGGTTGTGCAACCTTGAGTACGTTGTTGGTCGACATAGAAATAATGATAGGTTTCTGTTGATTTGTTTGTTTTGGTGAGAAAAGCAGGAGGTTTATATAGTTTGGCAAAGGCCTCCTTAGCTTCTCCCTGATGTTGGTAATGCAAATGCATTTATTTTCTTGAAACTGTAATAGTGGAAAATATAAAGGTAAAATAATAAATATTGATAATGGTCAAGATTACCACTAATTTGCAAATTATTGTGTGTGATATGACTGCACATTAAAGGCAGAGGGAACTGACCTTGGAAAACCGAAAAGCCAAAACAACAATGAATTAAACAGCTTCACAATTCTGAAACCAGGTTGATGAATACTTAGTGTTATAGTTCTCCCCTAGTTTCAGCCATAACCTTGAGCATATCAATAAATTGCAAAGCTTAAGTACTGTCAAGCCCAGAAGTTGGTTCCTCAATAATCAAAACTTTTGGATGATGTACGATTTTAACACCAATAGAAACTCTGCGCCTTTCGTCTGCGCCTTCGCCAGTCTTAGCACAACTTCTTCTACATTTTGTAAAACCTCAAAATTCAAATTCACTTCAATTCGAATTCAACCCATTCAAGTCTCAATGCAAGTTCAAATTCAAATTTCATTTCAAACTAACTTTATTTAAGCAAACCTGATTTCAAATCCATTACAATTCCATTCAAGCTACATACACATAACACAATTCATTCAAGTTTCATTTCCAATCAAAATTCAATTCCGCCGAAATGTCACCAATTTAAATAAGGAAAAAGGAAATAAAATTTAAAAAATAGAAATATTTTATTGTATAGAAAAAAAAATGAAAAATTAATTGCCATATAAAAAAAATAAATTAAAAAACCTAAACAATAGGATTTATATAGTATTAAAAAATGTATATTGTTGAAAGTTGTTGGTAATTGTGTTGGTTATGATTATGAAATAGAAAGAAAATAAAAAAGAAATGTATTGTGTGGGTATTAAAGGTGAAGGAAACGACATGTCTTCCCACACGTGCGAATACTTGGGACCAAAGCCAGTAACCCTTCACACCGTAACGTATTCAAACAGCTTTGACCAAAAGATTTTGCAGCAAACCGTGAAAACGTTGATCTGGGTCGTGAAACCGATTTGCGTCATGGACGGAGAAACGACCACCATGACACCGCCGACCGTTCTGCCGGCGAGCGGGAAAAAATGTATGGTTAAGGGTGTTGTATAATATTGATGGTTAATCGATATACGGTTATGAAGTCATAGTCAATAGTATCGTAATGCATGCGGTTGAAATCTGGGAAAACTGATGATCTGAAATAAAGAAATCAGTTTGTAATTGTTAATGTTAAATGTGAGAGATGTTTGTTTATCAGAGTATACTGTTTTCATGATCTGAAACAAAAGAATGAATTGCATGGACAACCGTTTACTCATTGTTTGTTTTTACATTTGTTTGACAGAGCAAAGAAATCAGCAGAGGAGATGTGTTTTGATTTGTTGAAGGCCGAGGAAAAAAGGCTAGAAAAGAAAGGGAACCTGAAGCTTTTAACTGCGAGAGACTATTTGCATATGGCGAAGAAAAGAGTGAAGTTAGCGATTGCCAACGTACCGATGTCGTCCAAAGTGGCCAGCAGGTATGTAAACTGGCATTTATAATGGCCATCGGTTGATTCTTGTAATGTTGTCATTATAATGATTCAGTTATATTGTGAGTGAATCATAATGGTAGGTGGAAAAGATGTTGTTTGAATTGTTATAAGTTATGTTATATGATATGTGTTGTGTATGTGTAAAAATTACAGTGAGAAAGGTACAGTCCTGGGAGGGGACAAGACTGTTGCAATGGGGGGAGAAAAAGAAAAGGGCAAAGCTGATGTGGTTGGAGAAGACAGTCGAAGTTAGGCCGTTCCGGAGGTCGTAATGATTTCCTCAAATTCGTCAAGGTAATACGACTGTGACTCTTACATGAAAACATGACACATTTGTGTTGGTTATATGAAATCAGTTGTTCTAACTATTTTTGGTACACTGAAGTAAGACTTATTGTGGTGTACGGATTTTATACAAATAATGTACGTATAAGTTGAGAAATAAAACGATCAGACAAGTTAGAAGAATACGAAAGAATACCTTAAATTAGTTGTTATATATTACCTTGACTAAGTACTGTGTTATACTAAAATTGATAGACAAATTGATTGGATCGTTTCAGTTCTGAACACATTAACCAACGAGAGGGATCAAAGTACATTGCTTGGGAGAAGATGATTACAAATGGAAAAACAGCAAAGAAGAACGTACTTGTAAGTCTCATATGTCTAAGTTGGTATAAAAATTATTAAGTTATGTTTATTTTCTGATATAACATTGAATAACATGATTAATCATAAGTCACTTATGCAGCAAGTTCCATAGTACGTTATCAAAACAGGTTGTTTAGAAGGAGTCAAGGACATCGAGATGCACGACGTTGACACGGACAAGACATATGTGAGTGTTGTTACTACTCGGCAAAGGGACCACTACGTTGAGCAGCATATAGGTCAAGGATGGTATAGTTTTGCGAAGGACAGAGGTGTCGCCAATGGCGACATACTTCAGTTCAGGCTAAGTTACCCGCCTGCTCGACGCATCAAAGTGAAGTTGTACAAAGCTTCAAAGAAGCCGTAGGTCGCAGTTCGAAGTCTCAGTTTGAATGAAGATGATATTCAGTTTCTGTTGTATAGGGAAGTTTTGAAAGGCTTGGGATGGGAGGTAGTTTAGGGTGTTGGACAGGTATCATGTTTTGTTGCGAAGTAGGTGTTAAAAAATCGCTGAACGTCAGGGTTTTGTTTGTGTTTTGAGAAGTGTTTGTTATTTGGTTGTTGACAATGGCATGTAAAAGTTATTATTAGTTTTATAATGTTATGCTTATGGTATTTACGTAGACTGTATGGCCTTTAAAATTGCATGGCAGGTGTATGGAAATATATTTTTTATACTGTTGGTAAAAAAAGCAGGGTGAGGATATTCCACCGTGAAAGACACTTGAAGTAATGCAAAAATTAAATTATGGTCGAATATATGTCAAACAGCACATGATGCTTTCTTGACAGAGTTAGTGGGCAGGCTTTTATTTGTCTGGTTGTGTTTTAACATTTGCGAAATGGAATCATATTCCTTCAAAAGCTGAAAGAACAAATCCACAAGGGATTTTAATGACACGTGCACACACATGGAATACTTTCGCCCCGAGAGAAACATGTGATGGGTAAAGCCAAACATCAATAATGCCCCCATGTGAATAATGGATAGGTAGGTGAGTTGTAATTAGTATTAAATAGGAGTCTGCAATTTTGTTGGGTGGAAAACGCAAAAGAAGAAATTACAACCATCACCTTCTCTTCACTCATCCACTGTCCTTCGTCTTAGAAAAATTGAAGAAGGTCCATGGAAAATTGTGGTCCACTGAAACACATAGAAGCCCTCCACTTCTTTGAGGTCGCCAAAGTATCATCACAGGTAAGAAATAAGTTAAACATTGTCATACTTTGAAGGGCAAAACAGAAGCGACACAGAAGTAAAAACATTAAAAATGCTATTGTACTTGTTTGATTTCAGAAATTTGCTGAAATTGACGAACAGTTTCTAAAATTATTCGATGGGGAAATAAGCAAGACATGGACGATTTTAACGAACAAAGGTGTCCACCATGATGTTATCTATAACCAACAACTGATTCATCCACTGATTATGAGTGGCTGGCCAATTCTGGAAGCCTACTACAACTTACCAAATGATGTTGTTGTAACTTTCGGCTACTATGGAAACAACAACTTCGCAATCAACGGTTTCAAAGAGGTTAAGAATTTCATGGATCTACCTTATTTCCATAGTAGATATGTATATAAGCCTGAGATTTATGCTTTTGACCACGGACTAAGCGAGATGAGCGTGGATCTGCCAAGAATAGTTGAGTATTTTGGATTGTTAATCATCAAATGTCATAAATGATATTTCTAATGTTTAACCGAGATAAATATCTTAATGTCTGTGCTTCGATTTATAGAAGTTGCAGGAGGATTTTACTGAAGTATTAAGACGGTATGAATACGAAGATCTTATGTTGTACGGCGATAATGGCAAGGTGGAATTGAAGAAACTGTTTCACGTTGGAGATATACGAAGAACTAAATTGGGTTATGGTTGGGATGAGTTTTGCAAATACAACGATTTCAAAGCGGGAGACAAAGTCCGATTTCGATTTGATACAACATCGGTGTACAAGAAATGTCATGTTTACTTGCATCCGTACGGGTAAAAGGAAGTCGTGGTTGTATTTTCTTTATTTAGACGTTGAA
This sequence comes from Lathyrus tuberosus, assembly GCA_022829125.1. Lineage (NCBI taxonomy): Eukaryota > Viridiplantae > Streptophyta > Magnoliopsida > Fabales > Fabaceae > Lathyrus > Lathyrus tuberosus. Next base: position 4,850,921 of record JALAZF010000029.1, on the reverse strand, counting down.
GTTTGTAAGTTATGTTGAAATGCTTGCTAGTATTGTTCATGGTTGTTTAGTAAAAGTTGTTTGTTGAATATGTTTGGTAATATAGGTATGTTGTTGTAGGGTGAAAGATCGGCAAAGTTGTCGTATTTTCCCGGAAATCGATCTGTTTTTTCCAATACGGTGAGTGGGAGACTAAGTATCTGGTATGATTATGACATGTTTTAATTCACCAGTTATAACTATGATATGCTTTATGTCACCACTGTTAGGAAGAAAATTAACGGAAGTTGTATAATGAAACGACTTAAAAGAATAAGACATTATTCTTGAAACATGCTTGAGGTATTTCCATAATACAAAAAAATCCATACAACGTTGTACAAGGCAAGCAATTAACATGAAAATATAGGTTGTCTCCACACGAGTGTAACATGAAATCCAGAATCGTAATTTGGACGATGGTGATTTTCAGTTAAGCAGTATAAAAGTGAACATTTAAATCGATGTAGAAAACTTCCCAACTCAAACATTGTTGAAAACCTCTTTGTAAACAACGTTTGTAGTTGTGTGTTTGGGCACGTTGTTTTCATCATGGACCAAAACTTTTATTCCAGTCTTGGTTGTAACCCTTGAAAGCGCTACATATATTTGTCCATGAGTAAAAACGTCTCGAGGAATGTAAAGGCCAACCGAATCCAACGACTGACCTTGCGACTTGTTTATCGTCATTGCGTAGGAGACAATGATTGGAAATTGTCTCCGGCTAAGCTTGAAAGGCCACGGAGATTGAGAAGACGACATATTCATCCTTGGAATATAGACGACGTTGCCGTGATTTTTGCCCCCCATAATATGTGCTTCAAGAACATGCGTAGCCATCTTAGTAAAGATAAGACGTGTACCATTACATAACCCTTCCGACTGATCGATGTTGCGCATCAACATAATGGGTGTTCCAACCTTCAATTTTATGTGATGGTTAGGCAAACCGGATGTTTTCAAAGAGCTTAGAAACTCAGGAGTCAGAACATCAAGCATGTCCCGGTCGTGTATTTCGGACCGATCTACGGAGTTACAACTAAAGAAGTCCCTCAACTCACCTAAGTAAAAAATGATAATCATTAGTTATGTCAAAAACCTCTACATAGTTGTGTTTTAATAGGCGGCATTATGGTTATCTAAAAAAAGTAAAGGCAAAATTGTTAAAAAATTAATGACAAACATTTAGTGTATAAAACATTGATCAGGGTGGGTAGTATTGAAAATGGGAATTGAAAGAACAATACCTTGTATGATGTCCAAAACATGATCATTGATTTTGTCAACCATTTCGATGGTAGAAGCAAGTATTGCCCTACTTCGAAGGTAGTTGTAATCACGGAAATTATCGAGAAATTCCGGATAAGTACTCGTGACAATTGCAACAATGGGGTCTTCAAATTCAGTAATGAGCATCTCAGGGGGGGAATTTGATCTCAAATGTGTCATCGTTTGGTTCACCAACTCGACCTTCTCCAATTTTGAGTAACCAATCCGAGAATTGAGATATTTCGGTCCTCTGTTGATCGGTGGGACCGCAGGTCAGACGCATGTTTTTGGTTAGTGTTAACACCTTTACCGAATGCCATATGTAGGAAGCGTTGATGGTGGCATGAACTAAGTCAGAACGACTACCCCATGGTATAACCGGCAAAATCTGTCTGAAGTCCCCTCCGAATACCACAACCTTGCCTCTGAACACCTGACTGGAGTTGCTACTGCTACTCATGAGATCCTTTAATGTTCTATCAAGAGCTTCAAAACACCATTTGTTTACCATCGGTGCCTCATCCCAAATTATTAATTTTGATTGCCTGAGTAACTCTGCCAAATCTTCTTTATAACCAATGTCGCAAGTCGAATTATCCACCGTAGGAACAGGTATCTTAAACCTTGAGTGAGCAGTCCTCCCACCGGGTAATAACAATGATGCTATCCCACTCGTTGCCACCGTTAAGCAAATATCGTGCTTGGACCTAAGTGCACTTGCGAGTGTTCTCCACATGTAAGTTTTCCCTGTACCCCCGTAACCATGAAGGAAGAAAACCCCACCAGTCTGATTCGCAACAGCGGACATGATTGTGTCAAATATACCCCGCTGCTCATCTGAAATGATAACGATAGACGAAGTGAATGTGTTAGCAGGAAAAGAATAAAATAAAGAAAAACATTCGCCAAAGATTTTTACCTGTTAGAGCAGAATGGAGTGAGTTAAATTCTGCCTGCATGGTTGGAATGTCGTAACTCCGTTCGTCGTATATGAACCTATTCCCGAGTTGTTCCAAAATATAACCGTCAGGGTATGGTATTGGTTTGAAATCTTTAAGCGTTTTCTTGTTGGTTTGAAGCAGTTTTTCAATTTCAATAAGTGTAAGATTCAGAATCTCCGAATCAGTCAAATAAAGATCTAAAAAAGGTAAAGATTTTATGAGTTTCATGAGTCTGAGTTATTCAGTGTATTGAAATAACATACACTTAACTGGAGTAGCGAAATAGTATTAGAATTTATATTTTTTACCATTGTTTTGTGCCAATTGTCTCTGCTGATGCAACAGTCCGTCGGACAGTAACACCCGTGACTCATTCCACACATGAGCATGCCTGTTAACGTTCCCCGACATAAGCATAACCATAAAAAGCTTCCGAAGAAAATGACCTGACCCCCATTCACTGGCTTCTTTAATAGCCCCGATGTATTCCCTATCATCTTCAAGGAAACCCATAGAAAAACACGCATCTCTGAATGAATCGTATTGTGTATCACCAACCTTTCTTATGTCTTCATAACTTGTAGGTCCCTTAACCACTGTAAGCATCATTCTTAGAAAAAATAATTCGCCTGTAGACGGTGGTACCCAAATCAAACGACCAATAGTAAACCCCTTCTTGCGAGGCTTCCAGGATCTACTTCGTTTGTGGTACACAAACATGCTAACGAACTGGACGTATGTTAATTGTCTTCCATGTTCATAATTCTGATTTGTAACCAACCAGGAAGAAAACATGGATTCCGTAATGCTAGCCTTTTCTAGAATGTTCTCCATGCGGTCATAATCAGTGTAGTATAGAGGCTTCTCTCTGATAAGATGGAAAAACATACGTTCAACGGCCGGTTTCCTTCCATGAATGTTGTAAGCAAATATTCGCCAACTTGCCTCACAAGGAAAGATATATCTACAATCAAGGTATTGTTTTATTTCATCAACATCGTCAGTACCTGTTGAGCTGGAATAGTTAGCCTGCACAACCGAAGCGGTAATTTGATCATAACCCTTGTGGATGTATTTAAACAGATATTTTATCGACGTACTCTGATTACACCACTCCATGTTAATATGAGCCTGGTACTTCAAGAGCAACATAGGGTTGTAAGGGACGACATGTCTATTGTCTAAAGGGATGCCATTTTTCTCAATTATGTGTGTAGACGATCTCCTCCTGTACATAGGGTAGCCTTCGGCATCGACAATTGTGTTTTCTATGAATCGCTTTGGAAAGAACTTAGTGCATTTTCTATTCTTCATACACGGTGATGATTCCCTTGACAAACCGCAGGGTCCATGTACCATATGTGATTTGACCAAGTTGTACAAAGTAGGACTGGTTTGGGGGTTAGGTATCTCAGCACAAATGATTCGATCAATGTCAGAAGGGCTGGGATATTTACTGTCAGGATGCAAGAAAATTAATATGTGGCCGTGGGGTAGGCCTCGTTTTTGGAACTCTATAGTGTACATAACTGTGACAGGAAAAAGTTCAGAAAGTAATTAGAAACTTAAAAATGAGAGAAATTAAAAAGCAATACATCAAAAGTAAGACTCACATGCAATAACGCGGCCAAGGAGATTTTTCTTTGTTATGTCACGCATGAGTTGGTCAAATTTAATTTTGAACACCTTAGCCACAATATCGGGACGGCCGCTTGCATTTAAGTTATTGGGTTCCAATTGACGTTTGATCTCTAACTAATTTGGGTTGCAGGTAAAGGTTATAAAGAGGTCAGGAAATCCCAATTTACTTGAAATGGCCATCCCGTCAAAATATAGTTGGTCCATGTAACGCTTGCTTCCCACAAAACTCGACGGCAACACAACACGTTTTCCCTCCTTGTTACTTGGTTGTGAAGTACCTGCAGTGGACGGTTGCCATATGTTGCTATACTTACCAACCCTTAATTTTGATTGATTCTTGCGCAACCAATTAAGACGTTCGGTTTCCATCATAGTGTAACCATCAACCAAAAATTGTTGGAAAAGACGCCTCGAATGGAGCAATGTTTTCGGTTCATCAATGCGCTCCTGCAGCCGGAAACAGAGCCAATCTTTAATAGTTTGTCTATTTTTCTTGGTAACAGTTGTTTCATGCTGGTACTTGTGGAGTATGTTATCTCTGTAACCGTCCTCCCCATATGCGAAAATCAAGGGATATTGGTACGCAAGATAGGCCGGGTAAAACTCATCGATTCTCTGCAAGCCACCGTCACGCTCATGTATTATGATGTCCCTTAGTTCAGTAGTGTCAACATCACCCACAATTAGCGCAGCAACTTCCGAAACAGAAGGCGTGTTATATACCCGACCATCGGTGAGGCGACTCAAAATCAGTCTCAACCGCAAGTCTTGATAAGTATTATTCTTCAACACATCGCGTGCCATTCTGAAGGTTTTCGCATGAACATTGTAGTCATCCAACATTACCTTCAAGTTGGTGACAACATCTTTTTCAATCTTTTTGTTATCTCTACAATGAAAAGAAAATAATAGAAGTTTTAAAAAAGGAAAGTGCTAAAAAGAATTCGTAACATGAATACAAAATGTAATTCTGAAGACAAAAACTGTAATAATACCTGAAATAATCCATTCTATTATCGACCTCATTATCGGTGTCAAATATGTAAAGTTGTGCATACTGGGGTGGTGAACCTATCTCGGGAAGCATGGTTCCTATTCGATGGCAAGTTTGACCATGTAGTCTCAGAGTAGGCGGACCGTTACCACCGGAATAAATTGTGTCAAATTTCATCCCAGGAGAAGTGAATGAGAACATTGTGTTGTATGTTCTAATGTTTTGTTGAAAATTTTTACTATGACCTGAGGTTCGATCGAACAGGAGCTGATGTAAGAGTTAAGGAGGCTGCTTCATCAGAGAAAGCACGACCTTTCTGCTTTTGCAACAAATATGAAACTTTGCAACGGTGGCATGTCTAGCCTTTTGCTTACGTTCCTGATACCACATTATAGCCTTACAATGCTCGCATTCCCAAACAAGTTCGCCGATGTCAAAATACTCTAAGTAAAAAAGTTATGTATTGAGGCATCGAAGACACAAAAAAATATATTCAATTGGATAAAGAAATGAGAAGAACAATAAGCTGTAACTTGCGAGTCAGGTGTGTCATGGTAGGCGTCGTCATCAGACTGTGAAGAATTTCCTGCATTACTGCCCGATTCATTATCTGAGTCCTCTTCAGAAGACGAATAAGAAGCAGACATATAAAGGTGATTCATTGTTGAGTCAATGTTAACAGTTGATGGTCGAGGGGGCAGAAAAGCGTTAGAAGTCGCTGGCATTGCATTTGAGTAAATGGACGATGTGTTTCCGTTCAGCGTACTGGAATGGTTTGAGGTGTGAAATCGCGAAGAACCAACAGCCATAGAAGCCTGAGGCAATGGTGCAGTAGCCCTGTTTTGACTTAATGAAATAGTTTGTGAATTACAGTGTAAAGCAGTACTGTTGGAAGTCATGCAACGTGGCCGTTGCGAGTTGCAATGGATAGGATGAACAGCGTGTCTTAAAACATGTGTTGCCTGTTGGACATGGTTTTCATTGAAATTAACCTCAGATGAGATTCCAGTTGAGTTTGTTGAATTGAAAGTCGGGAACAAATTAACGCCAGGATGGATATCGAAATGTCTTCTCTTTGTCGAACATGTTGGCAATACATGTCTGGCTAATGGTGCAGTAAGAATGGTGTTGCTAACATCACACAATGGAGCAGAATGAGAAGCATTGGATGGTAGACATGACAATGGAGCAGAATGAGAAGCATTGGATGGTAGACATGACAATGGAGCAGAATGAGAAGCATTGGATGGTAGACATGATGTTGATGCAATCGTCGAAGGTGAACCAACAGAGTTAATGTTAACGGTTGATGGTCGATGGGGCGGTAAAGCATCAGAAGTCCCTGGCATTGCATTTGAGTATATGGACGATGTGTTTCCGTTCCGCGTCCTCGAATGGTTAGAGCTGTGAATTCGTGAAGAACCAACAGCCAAAGAAGGTTGAGGCAATGGTGCAGGTGCCCTGGTTTGACTCAATGATATAGTTTGTGAATTACAGTGTAAACCAGTACCTTTGGTAGACATGCAAGGTAGTCGTTGCGAGTTGCAAGGGATAGGATTAACAGCGTGTGTTAAAAGATATGGTGGTTGTGGGTTATGGTTTTCGTTGAAATTAACCTCAGATGAGATTGGACTTGAGGTTGTTGAATTGAAAGTGGGAAACAAATTAACACCAGCATGGATATGTAAACGTCTTTGCTTTGTCGGGCATGTTGGTAATACATGTCTTGTTGATGGTGCAGTATGAATGGTGTTGATAACATCACACAATGGACCAGAATATGTTGCACTGAATTGTAGACATGATATTGATGCAGGTGTCGAAGGTGATCCAACAGAGTTTTCATTCTCAACCAAGGAATGCCTATTTTTCCTCTGAAGTATGTATGATCTCCTCCTTCTCCTTGCAAGGGATGCATTCATTTCATAAGTATCGGGCATGATGACTTTTTAGCTGCAGAAGGAAATAGAATTATCAGTGAATATAACTTTGTTCCTAACTGTATGAAAGTGAAAGAAGTTATTAAAGAGTTTGTAAAACCTGTTGTAGCAAGTACTGGTTTCAAAATGTGTTAGTTTGGTAAAGTTAAAAGCAAGCCGAAAAGTAGGACGGTTTTAAAAAATCTTGCAATTTGAAAGAAGGATATTAAAAGTGGGTGGAAGATTAGCAGTCACAAATTTATAAATGAACTCATAAAATACAATACATAGAAGGGGCACACATTTGGGGTGAACAAAAGTCATTTCCCAATAAGAAATGATGAGTGTTTGTAATGTAACCATATACCCGTGCAGATTGTGTGGAAGGCTGAGTAAAAGGCCAAATAGTATAGATACATAGGGTCAGCCTCAGTGGGTTGACATGTTGCAATTATTTTAAAGTGCAACAGAAAGTAATTATTTAAAATAGGCTGATAGGTTAATTGAAAATCGTGTAAAAGTAAACTTTGGGTCTTGTAGAGTAGTGAATTTTATAATAAAGTGGGCCACCCTGATAGAAGTTATATGAATGTTAAGACTGTATCAGAAGATATAAATACCAAAAGTTATAATAAGAGTTCAAAGGTACTCTGAGAAGGTAGTAATTGAAGGTGTGAAAAAAAAATAATACATACCTATTGACGTAAGTTGTTGAGTTATGGAACCATTAGTTAGTTGGGTAATATGCATAATGTTAAAAAACAGGAAAAAAGAAAGAAATCCGATATGAAGATATGAATAGCAGATTTAGAAACAAATTGAAATAATATAGTTGCCCTTGTATGGGTGATTTCATTAATCATAATCAGCTGAAGTCATTGTTATCAATTCAAAATACATCCCATAAGTTGTGTTGGGAGGAAACACATTGTTCAAAACAAAGGAACGTAGTTCAGCAATATATTACATAATGCAGTGACCAAAAGATGTTGGTAGGTTTGAACTAATGAGTAGGAACTTAATTATCCAGTAAGCCGCAAAGAAGTAGAGTTAAGCCGCCTTGTTTTTCCCGCGTTTCATGGCTTTCTTAGGCTTGGTTGAAGAAAGATCCCCATCAGCATCAATCTTGTGGGATGACTCAAAAGAAGCATCTGGAGACATTCGCTTGACTTGAGCTGTAGGTGTGGTGGGATCGGGAACGTGGTTAGAGGTAATCTCAGCATCCTGCATGAGACATATGAATAGTTTTAAAAATAACTGTTATAGGCTGAACCACAACAATTTCAGAAAGACATTAAAGGAGTACCGTAATACGTGAAACGTGAATATAGTTTAAACACTGCAATGGTTTTATGCCCCTGAGATTGAAATTCAATATGTGTAGAGCATACAACGGAAAACATACAAAGAATGTGGTTGCAGTTGGCATAAAACAGAACGAATGTAGTTTCATATATGTATGTCGTATGCTTATGCGTACCTTGATTGGAATAAGCTTTTCAAACGGGGAGTCTTCGTCGACACTTTCCAAGAGCTGTAAAAAAAGGATGGAATTAGTAGACGTTGTGGTGGAATCATATAATTTGTAGTAATATCTAACAGATAAAGTGTCTTCCAAAGAACCGAAAGTTACATGGTTTGACTGGGAGCCGATATTAATGAAAGACGAAGGCTAAAAAACAGGAAAACAACGTCAACACTGGAGAAATGGTGAGAATAAATGGAAGTCGCAAGCACTTAAAAAAGAACTATGTTAACCTCAGTTGTGGTATGTGAAGCCTCGAGTTTTTTAATCAGTTCCGTATCATTAAGATATTCAACAACAGAGCAACTCTTGTATCTCGGACACCACTTTACTTTGAACGCATATTTGAGGCCCAAGATTTCATCCAATGCAAGCGGAAACTCCAGTGGATCAGTGATTCCGGCCTATTATTAAAAACATAAAAGGTAGTCAGAAACAAAGTATGACTACCAAACAGAATCTTGTCATAGATGGCGTATGATGGAAGAAACATATGTAAGGCAACACATACCGCTATCATGGTTGCACGCATCTGGGTAGCAGAAGTCTTCAAAAGCTCTATGGCTTCGCGATCCCAGAAAATGAAGCTAGCACTACAACCATCTTGCTTGACCCCTACCTCGATTTTATGCCTACGGAAGGAGGGACCAACAAACAGTATCAAAAAACAGCCATTGAAAACAATACCGTAATGAATTTAAGTAGACATCAACCTCCAGATCTCTGCTTCGGTTTGATGCCCGTCCCGACAAAAAAAAGGTGGTTTGTCACCCTTAGCAACCTGCGGGCACTGATGGCAGGCTTTATAATGCCAACCGTTAGGAGATGCAATCAGTTTCTCAATCGTTGCAACCGTATGGCTGGGCAATACTCAGGTTTGTGTTCATTTGCAAAAGGCACCATAACTTACTAATTTCTTAATGAAATTAAGTGAAATAAAAATGAAACTCGCTTGAAATTTCATGAGGATCACAGTGGTGGCGTTGGTTTTAGCCAAAAGTGTCTCTATTTTAAAACCCTATAGTGGTTCTTAAAAGGACATGGTTTTGCAAGTTCTATGCTATATCATCATACAGTTAATAATAGTATCACAAAATGGTTCAAACACAACATAAATGACATATATAATATGATCATGATCAATGTACATCAAAGCAAAGCATATTTCTTAAAGTTCAAGTTCTTTGGAAGCTTACCTCTTGAAGCTCACTTGCCAATTTCCAAGAAACTTGTTACAGAAGTAAACCAATGCTTTGGACACCTCTAATACACCTCAAAAAAGCTTCTTGGACGCTTGGAACCAAATGAAAACCTCTAGGACATAATCTAGCTCCTTCTTGCAAATTTGTCAAAAGTGGCAAAAATGGAAACTCCACCAAATGATGTTACAGTTGAGAAACTATTGTTGGAACGGTTTAAGGATGTTATTTAGAGTGTGTTTGGAGTGTTGGATGATTTTGAAATGGACAGAAACAAGACATGGCTTTGAAAATGCAGAAAGTCAAAGATATGAGCTTTTGATAGTTGACTTTCTGATTTTGGTGGTTTGGGATGAAGATGAAGGTTTGAACACCTTCAAGGGATGATTTGTGATGTGTTTGGATGGTTGTTTGAGTGGTTTAAGCTCTGGTTTTGAAAACTCGAAGCTTACTCTTTGAAACTTTGAAAATTTGAAAATTTGAAGTGAAAGAGGGAGAGTGAGAAAACAAGCTTTGGTATTGTTTTGGTGTGTTTGAATTGATCAGAGAAGTCCTCTATTTATAGGAAAATGTTTTGGTTTTGGATGAATAGTGTTAGATGAGGGAGCATGTTATTGTCCAACTGATATAGCCATGTAGTTTTAACTTAAATGCTAAGGTACCATTAGTCTTCTATAGCATGACTAGAATCTTGACTCAATTGGTATTTTGCCGGTTTGAACACTAATTGTTTTTTAATATATCTGAACTGGTGTGGTTCATTTCTTTCTAATTCAATGGTTCACATAAATGCACAAAAACAAACTTGACTTCATGGCTTTGTAATGATGATTCTCACATGCTAAGAGATAGAATCCTTGACTTATCGTTCAAAGTTGAAGATATTATGTGATTCAACAAGATTCTTTTTTATCTTAGAGGATGACAAGGCTTGTAGAGTGACAAAACTTGAAGTTAAAAATTGTGTGACACAAGTAATGCACCAGTGTTGTCTTGAAAATCAGTTTGATCAAGGCATGTTGTGAGGATCATATTTCCTTGCTCAAGTAGAATAAATGGATGTTCTTGTACTTTTTGGAAAGCTGAGATATCCTACTTTAACATTGATGTTTGCATTTGGTCTTGATTTATCTTGGATTTTGGAGAAAAATATCCTCAAAGTTGGCTAAAACACAAAACAGATTCAGCCTAAAAAATTTGCTAAGAGTCAAAGTTCAAAAATTCTTGAAACCTTAACTTCATGGCTTCATATCTCAAAATCTATGCATTTTTTGTGGATGACTCGACCCAGCAATCTTGTTGTATGGAATAGGATCTATCATTTGAGCTTTGGAGTACAAAAAATGGTTGTTTGGATCACAAGTTATGGCCTTGTAAAGTTAGGTACTTGAACATGAATTTCCATAACATAGTGAAATTTTCAATTCCTCCAATTTTTGCTTTTTTATTTTCAAGTAACCTTGATTTCTTGATCAATCATTGATTAAATTCCACTATGGATCATACTTTCTTTAATAATAGTCCTTGATGATGAATTTTGCCCAAAAATTCAAACTTTTGACTTTGGGTATCAGATGAATTTTATGCTGAGAAACCTTAATTCTTGATTTTCAATGAATGAATACCCTGAGGTAATTTTAAACTTATGAATGGACTTTAAATGTATATTTGATCTCCTTGAATCATATATTAACGTATTGACTCATGCCCAGATGAAAATTTCACTTTGGACGTCCTCATAAATCAAAACCCTAATTTGGTGACTCGGATAAAATTGGGGCTTGATCAACTTGAAATGATGCATATTTGTGCTTGATTCTTGATGAAGGAGACCTCTTGATCTTTATGGATGAATGAGAGATTTGATAGGTTAAAGATCAAGCCAATTCTTGATTGATCCTTTTCCTGAATCTTTTATGAGGCTCAAAACCCTAATTTGCAGTTAAAAGTGAAACAAGGAACAAACTTTGTGTTCTCTAATGGGTTAGTGATGCATGAAAGTATATTCATATGATATGCAAATGTTGTGGGATCTTAGGGTCAAAATTTAGGGTATGACAGCTACCACAATTCTAGAGGTTATTTGGAAGCCTCCTCTTAAGTCTTGGATAAAATGCAATACAGATGGTACATCCATAGGCATTCCTGCTCAGGCTGCTTGTGGAGGAATATTTAGAGACCACTCAGCTACTTTGCTTTGTTGTTTTGCTGAGAACCTTGGTAAAAATCATAAAATTTGTTGCTGAATTTATAGGAATCATAAGGGCCATTGAGCTGGTAGTGGAGAAAAGGTGGAATCACTTATGGATTGAAGTTGATTCTCTCTTGGTTTCTAGGGAAGGGCACCATTATGCAGACAAATTAGCTTAATTAGGTCTTACCATTCAAAGTTTCGTTTGGTGGAATGAAGCTCATGTGTCTGTCATTGACGACATGGTTTGCATTAGGCTAGGACTTCCGTATTTTCGCTGTTGTCTTTCTTAGAGGGTTTTGGTATTTGTCCCCCTCTCTTTTTATATTCTCCTCTTTCTTATTTATATACTCTTTTTTTGAAAAAAAAATTATACAATGTAGTTCGGGGAGGTGAATATGTCAATCTTTTATTTTCTTTCATTTGTTTTTAATATGATCAAACAAAATTTAAAAATAAAAAAATACTAAATAATTCTGACTTATATATTTCAAGAACGAATGAGTATTATTATTTTTCTCAGTAACTTAACAAAAGGCCCGTTTATTTTAACTATTTTTAAAAATATTTTTTATAACATTACATATTTTATTTTATTTTAGAAAAAATTTAAAAATAAATTTTTAACAAAATTAAAAATAAAAATATGATTTAAATAGTTATTTTTTAAAATATTATTTTAAATATTTTATTATTTTATTGAAATTTTGTTTGAATATTAAAATTTTAATAAATTATTTAATTTTAAATAACTTTTTGGAGAAATGATTTTTGAGATACAACTTTTAGATAAAATCATAGTTTTGACTATGTTTTAATATTCAATAATGTATGTATATATTATAGAATGTCAAAATTAATGTTTAAATTTATAAAAAAAAACAAATTTAAAAATACTTTTAATATTTTGAAAATCATTTTTAATATATATATATATATTATTTTAAAAAAGCTAAACAAAAAAGCCCTGAATAAAATGGATTTTCATTCTTTACTCTATTTATTTTTACCAAATTACTCATTGTGATTGCTGCTTAACGAATATGTCATGTCATGTACTAAAAAGTCTAGGTCTTCCACTTTGGAAGAATGCATCTTTTAATTTTCTTCTGTCCCTACCCATCTTAAATATACACACACTACGCCAAACAAGGGAAAAGAGGGCACTTTTTTTGGCCTATGACAGCGCTAAAAAGCGTTGTCTAAGCCAGCGCTGTCGTAGGTAAAGACAACGCTATTTTATTTATGAAAAAACGCTCTCTAAAATGGGACTTTAGACAGCGCTTTTAAAAGCGCTGTCTAATGTATACGTTTAAAATTTTAAAGAATAATTTTTATATACTTTAGAGAGCGCTTTTTTCTTCAAAAGCGCTCTATAAAGGGGGACTTTAGACAGCGCTTTTGAAAGCGCTGTCTAATGTATACGTATAATGATTTTTGTATATACCTTTAGAGAGCGCTTTTTCCTTAAAAGCGCTCTCTAAAGGTGGACTTTAGACAGCGCTTTTAAAAGCGCTGTCTAATGTATAACTTTAGACAGCACTTTTTTCTCAAAAGCGTTGTCTTTTGTCTACGTATAATTTTGAAGATTTTTTTTAAAAATCCCATTTTAACCATTTTTTTTTATGCAAAAACCTGTATAATTCACATTTCCATAAACCTGTATAATTCACATTTCAATAAACCAGTATGGATACGCATTTCCATCAACAAATTTTATTTCAAAACTAGAATTTACATTAATGCAGAATTCGCACAAATTCTATAAACTAGAATTTGTACATTTCAATAAACTAGAATTTACATGTAGAATTCGCACAAATTCTATTGTATGGTTTCAAACTTGTATAGAATTTACATTTCAATAAACTAGAATTTACATTCACAAAACTATACATTCAAGAAAGAATTCTTCTTGCAATAAAAAATTCGCACAATTCCTCCTTAGTATCTTGCAATTGTTTCCTCGTGTAATAAGGACACGCCATATCATCGAAATACTACATAACAAAACAAAATACGCATTATTTAGTTAAAAATAATAAATTATATGACATATCCGATAAATATTAAAATAAATCCTAAGTTATAAAACCATGCATACCGTAATAGGAATCTCCAATTGTCCCATTTGAAGGATTTCTCTCATGAACCTCAAAACGAAGTACCCGCAGTTTATGTCATTACGCTGACGAGGGCACTACACATAGACAAACAAATAAGAAATAATATATAGATGTTTTGTGTTATCAAGTAGCATCACTAATAAGCAATATTGTGAAAATTAATATATCTCCACTTTGACCCATGTAATATTGGTTGCTCTAGCCCGTGCTACTCGCGCGTATCTTCCTGGTTACTAGACATTTGACCTGTAAGAAAGAAAAAAACAGAAATTAAATGACAAATATAAAAATCCATAATCCTAATCCATTGAATGATATAAGCTATATTGAATGATATAAGCTATAATTTTACAACTAGTACCTTTTTCACTAACGTCTCTTTCTTTTCTTGTTTGGAGTATGTTCTACCCGTCTCTTAACAACACGGACGGTTGGATTGATCCAAATACCCTCATTATGATCATTTATAGTATATGATTCATTCGCTATAATATTTTCATCTTGATCATTTCTAGTAAATGATTCAATATCAACATCAATATCACCTTGATCTCCAACGTTTTCATCAATTACTTTGTTAGATAAAAGCACCATAGACCATTTTGTACTTGTCGGATCAGTGACATAGAACACTTGTTTAGCTTGAGAGGCTAGAATAAAAGGCTCATCTTTGTACCCCACCCTATTAAGATCCACTTGCAAAAATCCTGACTTATCCATTCGTACGCCATTATTATTTTCAACCCACTTGCAACGAAATATAGGAATCTGAAACTTCTCATAATCAAACACCCAAATGCGCTCGATAACCCCAAAATATGACAGATTTGCAAATTTGGGGTTTAAGTCTTTCACACTTGAAATGTGCATTGCTTCAGCTACCACGGTGACACCACTATTTTGCATAGTACTTTTATCATCTTGTTCTTTGGTATAAAATGTGTATCCATTAATTGCGTATGTGCTATAAGAAAACACGACCATACTTGGACCATATGCTAAACATCTCAACCTTTCTGTTATTGAAGCGCAGTCTGAATAATACTTTGAATAAATATGATCCTTAAACCAAGGTATGAAACTTTGATTGTGCTCTCGTACTATCCAATTCTCATTTCTATTCGGATTTAAACCTCGAAGAACATCCTTGTGCATTTCAACATACGGCTCAACCTCATTCTCATTGTGCAGAACATACAAATGCACTTGATCCCGTTCGACCCTTGATATTGTCACAGCTTCATTTCCAATTAACTTTTTTCCTTCTTTTTTTTGACAATATGAGATTTGGGGAGTCCAATTGATTGTACATTGGACAGATATTCAGTACAAAACTCAACCGCTTCTTCAACAATGTATCGTTCGGCAATACAACCCTCTGGTCGACTTCGGTTTTTCACATACCCTTTTAATATTTTCATATAACGTTCAGCAGGGTACATCCATCTCATATAAGCCGGTCCACACAATTGTGTCTCTTTCACCAGATGAACAACTAGATGAACCATTATGTCAAAAAACGAGGGAGGAAAATACATTTCAAGATCACACAAAGTAATAACTATTTCTTTTTGCAATGTTGGTAAGATCGCAGGATCGATCACCTTACTGCAAATTGACTTGAAGAAAAAACACAATTTAGTTATTGCGCTTCTTACTTTTTCTGGCAGAATAGAACGTATACCTATTGGTAGAAAATGTTCCATTATAACATGGCAGTCATGCGTCTTTAAACTCTTTAACTTGAGGTCTTTCATAGACACAAGTCTTCTAATATCTGAAGAGTATCCTTCTGGAACTTTAAATTTACTTAGAAACTTACACAATACTTTTTTCTCCTTTCTAGATAGAGTATACGCAGCAGGTGGTAGATATGTTCGTTTTCCTTTCTTCAAGGGTCCTAATTCAGTTCTTATCCCCATATGTACCAAGTCCTTTCTTACTTTAAGGCCATCCTTAGACTTTCCTAGTATATTGAGTAACGTACCAATAACACTGTCAAATACATTTTTTTCAATATGCATAACATCGAAAAAATTTCTTACATACAACGACTTCCAATATGGCAGTTCAAAAAAAATTGACCTCTTCTTCCACCCACTCTTGACAAGTGTATGTGCAAAAGGCTTTTCAAACTGAGTTCTCACATCTTTCACCTTTTCAAAAATTTGATCACCTGTCAATATAGTTGGAGCTCTACCATGTTCTGGCTCTCCATTGAATGCTTTTCTCCACCCACGATAGTGATGATTAGAATTTAAGAATCTACGATGACCGAGAAAGACATTCTTCTGACCAAACTCCAATCGCGTCCAATCTGTTTTATCTTCACAAATAGGACATGCACATTGACCTTTTATGATGTACCCTGATAGATTTTCGTATGCTGGAAAATCATTAATTATACCAAACAACATCGCCCTCAAGTTGAAACTTTCTTTCCTATACCCATCATAAACCTCCACATCGTTCTCCCACAAAAATTTTAAATCTTCGATTAAGGGTGCCAAGTATACGTCTATGTCATTCCCTGGTTGTCTAGGCCCAGAAATTAACATAGATAACATCATGTACTTACGCTTCATACATAGCCATGGAGGTAGGTTATAAATCATTATGATCACAGGCCAAGCAAGGACATATCATTCGATTGGGGTCTTTGGCGTGCACAACAGTAAACTTAACGAATTCTAATACCCCATTGTCGTACTCTTTCGACAATCGACTTGAAGACATCCATTTCTTATCCATAGTTATACTAATTAAACTAAACAAAAACAAAAAGAAAAAATGTTATACCTGTAGGGAAACGATCCGACTTTCACACTTTGAACACAAGTAACCCCTATACACGTATCATAAAATGAAATATCATTAATTGACCAATTATGAGTCATAACTTGATAAGTGGCAACATGTAATCACAAACAAGCAAAAATTAGAGAACAGATCAAAATACAAGAAGAAAGGTGAGAGACAACCATTAATATAGGCTCATTGACTTATAATATAACTTTAAAAACCACGAAAAATTATACTTTAAAATATCAAAAAAATTATCTCCTCAATAAGTATAAAGTAGACAATTAACTTATAAAAAAAACTGCCGATATTCATGCTCTTATGAAAGTCAAGAAAAAATAATAAAGAAAAAAACTGAAACAATTTTTACTAATGATTTTCTATTCAATGATTATAATCCCTCATCTTTTCCTCAAATTACAGGAGTGAAATCAAAAGGACAAAAATCACTGATAGTTAGCCACTAGAGCTGAAATCAGGTCATGATATATATTCTATTCAGAAACTAAAGCAACATCTACATTAATTGGAATCAAGAAGCCAATGCTTGATCTCATCCAATGACATGCGAGTATTTCCAGAAAATGAAGTACTACACTCCTTAGCTTTAAATCTCATCATGAAAACTTTTTCCCCATAAAAATCAAATCAAAAACAAAAATTAAAAAAAGAGAAATGAATAATAAAAGAGATCACTCAGTTCAGCAACAACGTACCTTATTCATTTTCAGAGGATAAGAGAATAAGAACAACAACAACAACAACGTTTTCACGAAATGACGGCAACAGTGACGACAACGGTGACGGCAACGGTGACGGCAACGATGACGGCAATGGGAATGCAAGAACGACGGCAATGGCAATGCAAGAACGACGGCAAGGGTTTCAGAAAATGTTTAGAAGAAACGGTCAAGAGAAGAAAATGAATATAAGTGTCTGAAAATGTTTAGAAATTGTTTTATATTTTAATTCGTAAATGACCTTAGAGGGCGCTTTCTTAAAAGCGCTTTCTTATGTGCAACCTATAAGAGCGCTTCCCTTAGAAAACGCTTTCTAAAGTGAAAAGAATTTAAGACCTATTAGAGCGCTTTTCTGAAAGCACTTTCTAAAGTTAACTTTAAACAGCGCTTTTTAAAAGCGCTGTCTAAAGTAATACCTATAACAGTGCTTTCCAAAAAAGCGCTTTCTAATGTGGAATCCATTTATTGCATTTAACAGCGCTTTTTAAAAGCGCTTTCTAAAGCCTATCTTTTACTGCGCTCTTTTTTAGCGAAATTTTTTTATTCTTTTTAGTAGCGCTTTTTTATAAAAGCGCTGTCTATTCCTATTTTTGGCGTAGTGACATTTCTGAGGAATATGAAATAATGTTGTCAATTATCATATAATTAAAATTGCAACCACAATCTCTTCCTGTGGGAGTGCTCCATACGGTTGAACAAAGACATCTCTACCAGTGTTTAAATCTCGGAGGTCAGTCGGATCAGTTAATACCGTAAATTGAAAGATAGATTGGTTTGATAAGGTTATCGAATGGTAGTTGTAATTTATCTGATAAAAATATGTGATTAGGCTGGTTCACTAATCAGAGGTGAATCTTTTAATCTGGTGGGTTGATTTGTTATGTTTATTTTTTTAGCTTAATTATAATATTGATTATATTATTGGTGTTCTATTTTAAAATTTAATTTTATTAATATTTATAATTATGTTAATTATTTATAATATGACTAAATAATATTAAAATAATTTGTTTAATTTTAAGAATTTGACATGATTTTTTTTATAAGCAAAGATAATGATTAAATGAGTAAGGATACTAGGGGTATCCCAACCCAAATACAACGATCATACCGTATTTATACATTACAACAATCCTAAATTAAAGGAACACCCACGGTAAATTACACCAATCGTAATACCTACGCGAGGTCTTCTTGAAAAGCCACCACCATGAATTAAGCACAATTCTCTGCATCACCAATACCGAATCTCCTATCTCGTCGTTGAAAAGGATTTGGTTTCTAGAAAACCACAAACACCAACCAACAATACACTGTAATCCAATTGCATTATATAGTGAAATATCCTCCCTAACTTTTTCAATCCACAATATCAAGTGGTTGTTACTATTGGATACACAGAAGTTTTCGACGTTCAACCAACCACACACGAAACACCACACAGATTTCGTTTTAACACAATCAAAGAAAAGATGATTGATATCTTCATCACCATTAAAACAGAAAATACATACCCGCTCATGCACACTATTGATGACACCACGCTTGACAAGATTGAGGCGAGTAGGGAGCCTGTTTAGGATCAAACGCCACACAAAAGTCTTCACTTTGATAGGAAGCGACGTCTTCCAAATCCATTGCAGTGAATTCTTGCTACAGCATCTAAGTTGTCATGAGGTTGTGCTGTCAAAAGTTTGCTATAGTAGGATTTTGTAGAGAAGCATCTGCTGGAATCATAAGGCCACAATATCTTATCACCCGTCACACGATTTGGGTGGGTATTATGCAGTAAGCATATCAGTTCTTGCAGGTCCTACGCTCTTGTTACATCATGAAATACTACTATTCTGTCAAAATTCCATCGCCACTAATCATCAAACCAATCTCCCATTTGTTCGACCAACCCAGCTTTCATATTGGAAAAATTGTATAAGTTAGGGAATACAAACTATAATGGTCTGTCCCCAAGCCATTTAGATTTCCAAAATAAAATCCTACTACCCTCACCAAGCTTATGAGACAAAAGATCCATGAAACGATTATTACCGTCGACCTCACAAAGAGAAATTAAATCTCTCCACCATAAAGAAGTATCTTTTCCAAACAATGTTGTTTCTTTGGATAAGATCATATTAACCACATCTCCATATCTTTCCTTGATTATCCCTTTCCAAATCGCATCCATGTCAATAAGGAACCTCCATAACCACTTTGTTAAGAGAGATGCATTGAACAAACCAATATGTTTTATCCCTAAGCCTCTTTCCGCTTTCACCTTGCAAATGTCCCTCCAACTAACCCAAGCAATGCCATGGTCTTGTTTCGACCCCGACCACAGAAATTGTCTCTGAATAGCTATTATTGACCTCATGACAGCCATAGGTAACTTATAGAATGATAAGAAATGAACCACAAGATTAGTCAGAACCGAATTGATGTGGGTGATTCCCCCCCCCCCATGGACAGAAGTTTTCCTTTCCACAACGACAATCTCACCTTCAAGCACTCTATTAAAGGTTTCCAAAACGAAATTTTGTAGTAGTTACCTCCCACATACACACCCTTAAATTTGAAAGGTACCGTGCCCAACTTGCATCCAATGAATTATTCTGCTACCCTAAGAAAGAAATCTCCCACCTAAATGCCAACCAACGAACTTTTCCCAATATTTATTTTGAGACCAGAAATCATTTCATACCCCTTCAAGATCGCTTTCAGTGCCCATAAAATGTCCCACGAACCATTACAAATGATAACCGTATCATCTGCATATTGTAAGATGTTATATGATACTGTTTCATTAATCCTGAAGTCCTTAAGAAAGCCTGCAGAAACAGCTCTATGCACCAGAATTGTCAAGCTCTCGCCCACTATTGTAAATAAGAAAGGAGATAATGGATCTCCTTGACGCAAACCTCTCGAAACTTTGAAATCGTGCATAAGGCTACCATTGATAAGTACTGACAAGTAGCTGTTCATAACTGTTCCCTCCATCCATTTCAACCATCTCTCACCAAATCCCATTGCCACCATTGTTTTCCTCAAAAACATCCAATCAACACAATCATATGCCTTTTCAAAATCAACTTTCAATAAGACACAACTCTTCTTGCTTCTTTTTGCAAAATCCACAATTTCGTTTAACGCCAATACCCCATCTAACATTTGCCTACCACCAATGAAAGTAGTTTGCATATTTGAAATCAGTTTCCCCATCACCCGTTTTAATCTCGCTGCCAAGAGTTTCGTAATTATCTTATAGATACAACCAACGAGAGTGATGGGTCTATAGTCATTCAAACCTTGCGGGTTCTCGCTTTTGGGAATAAATGCCAAAAAAAGAAGATGAAAGTGTTTTAGGTAGCCAACCGGATGAATGAAACTCATTAATACAATTAATGACCTTAGTTCCCATAAATTCCCAACATCTCTTAATGAATTTCGTATTAAAACCGTCCGGTCCCGGACTTTTGTTACCTCCATCTTCAAATTCTACTTCTCTAATTTCCTCTACACAAAATTTTTCTTCTAACCTGAAACAATCTTCTGACGATAGCTTTTTGATACCTGCAAAATCAAAGTCTGTACATCCTCTACATAAACTGAATTAACCAGAATGGATGCAATAATATTCTTCCTTGTCCTATGGTTAAGCATGGCGTGGAAAAATTTTGTGTTTTGATCTCCGTCTTGAATCCATTTAATCATCAATTTCTGCTTAATAATGTTGTCTTTGATACGCAGGTTCTTCCATAAATCAATTTGAGCTTGCCCTGTCCTTTGTATTTCTGCCTCTGTAACATCTACATCACCCACAGACCACCCAACTTCCACCTTATTGATAATGTTTACCTCCCGCTCCACATTTATATCAAGCTAACCAAATACATTTTTGTTCCACCATCTAAGTCTCTCTTTAAGTAATTTGAATTTTTTTGACAGCACAAAAGCAGCATTTCTTCGACCTCCAACAAGTTCAATTCCGTTTTGACGAACTTAATGAAATCAGCATGTTCGAACCAACAGTTGAATGTCTTGAATGGTTTGGGCCCCCAATCAACATTCTTAGCCTTTAGCCAAACTGGTCTATGATCAGAAACATCTCTGTCACCCACCATTTTCATAGCCATATTCCAATCCTTCAATAATCCAACCGAAACGAGAAACCTGTCTAAGCGACTGTAACTGCTTCCGTTCAAACGGAACCAAGTGAACTTATTTCCTGAAGTAGGAAAATCCACTAATTGCACCATTTCAATAAAAGATCTGAAGTCTTCCATTTTAGCCCTACTATATGCTCGATAAGATTTACTCTCCTCCGAATTTTTTATGGCATTGAAATCACCTTCTAAAAGCCATTACCCCCGGTTCCATTCTCGCCTTACAATTAAGAATCTCCTCCAACATTTGCCTTTTATCTCCCAAGGAGCAAGATGAATAAATATTAACCATGTAAATAAGTTTGTCTCTCCAAATTGCCTTAACACCCAAGAATCCATTTCCTCGGAAGTTGGCAATAGAATTCAAGAAGTTTCTCCTCCAAATTGTCAACACTCCCCCAGCTACTCCCAAAGCACCTATTGCAGACCAATCATAGTCTGTGTGTCCCTATAAGCTATAAATAATTTTATCTGTCATCTTCTTACATTTAGTCTCTTGCAAAAAGAAAATATCTGCATTACCTTTTGTGATAATCAATTTGATTCTATTGCGTTTAACACTGCCTCCGCTTCCTCTGATCTTGAAGGTAACATTATTCATCTACGCACCTTTGCTGCCACCTTCTGAAATTGATTAGGAATTATATCAATGTTATCCATGTTCCGAATGATACCCTCGAACACTTCATCATCTTCATCTCCTTTAATTCCCAGTTTTTTAATTGATTCTCAAATCCTGTTAGGGACATCTTCAATTTTCCTCCGAATGCGAGAGTTACTCTCATTCACGTCAGAATCTTCAATAGAGTCACAACAAAGAACCGAACCATCAGAATAATGCGATAATGAATCTTCCATAAATGAACAGTTGCTACAATTATCTGGATTTGTTGAAATGTTAGGGCAAGGTGGAGATTCTAGATTATGATTACTAGAAAGAATTAAAGCAGAGTAATAGGAGGGTGCAAAAGGTATCTTCAAATTCTCGTATATGGAAGATAAAAGTTTTTTCTTCTGGGGCCTAAGAGAAAGCTTTGGGTGTCCATCTAGTGAATCCTCAATTGATAATGGATACCTGTTAGGCCCATCCTCCAAACCGGTTGATTCTCTACCAGCCGTGTTTGCATAACTCAAACTTTGACTTCCAAAAAAATTGGGCCCCACAAGCTGTAACTCAGCCGCATATGCATTTCCTATGTTTGACACGTGATTCCTACCCAGCTGTTGGGTCTTGTACATAAACATCCCTCCAAAGTTACACTTTTTGTCACATAGATTGCTTGCTCTAGCCACTCCACCTAAATTTGATTGCTTTTTGGTATTCCCATCAGTAGACTGACCTCCTAGGCAATTATGCTTCTTACCTTGATCCATGGAAACCCCATCCCCGTCTCCATCGTCCCTGCTATACTCATCAGAATTTTCCGACGATTTTCCATCCTCCTTCTCCGACCCCACCTCCCGTGAAACACCCCAATCTTCGTCATCCCAATCACTTCCCGAATTAGACGAAACAAGAGAATCATCCTTCCTATTTCGTTTAAGAGGATTGATTCTCATAGGACCATGTGAGTCTTCAATCAATTTGATTCTGTATATTCTTTCATTCACCTCAATATTAAATACCTCATTTAGATCAATGGCAAATTTAGTTTTTACCAGGAATCTTGTAATGCCCATTTTCATCAGATTTTCTGTTTCTACATCTGAACATATAAAAACACCTATTCTACCAGCTATGAATAAAAAAAAATTGAGCTCCATACATGACATGGAAGACCATAACACCGCATTCAAGTGAGTTTCTCGTTATCTACATCGTCAGGTGACCATGGATGAACCTCAGAGAACCATCGGGATATCTAGCTTTCTTCCTCCTTAATCAATTTAGCAATATCGCTTTCTACTTCCTCCTCCAATAAACAGAGATTAGCACCCATCGGAGTTGCCTTAATCTGGAAAAAACCTTCAGCCAATAATGCATCTTGAATGTTATAAGTTGAGCCAGATTCCTCAACAACCCGAATATATGCCTTTTCAAATCTATGCAGCTCTTCCTTATCTATGTTAAAACGTAAATGTGTGAAAAACGGTTTTCCCCCTAGGAAATTCTTATTACAATCTTCGGACTTATCTCTTCTAATCTTTTCTCCCTGCTTTCTATTTACCACCTGATTCCTCCTCAAGTATGTACCCGATCCACCCACCACTTGCGCAAAAGAAGTATTCGGTCTGATGTGATGTCTAGTAGTTCCATCCGAGTATTTAGCTTTACCTGTTTCAACCACCATCCACTTTGCATGTTGTATGTTATCCCCAAAACGGAACTGAGGATTTGCTCTTTGAAATCTGGGTACATTGGCATACAGCTTTTTCCCTTTAATCAAAATGTTATCAAGTTTGATTGCCATGATTCTCACATTCTCAACATTTTTTAATCGAATGAAACCATAGCGTTTCCCACCCTTATCTCTCCTTGGAGGAATTATCACTTCCAATACCAAGCTATATATTCTCTGAAAAGGTTAAACATCTCTTTTGCCTCAAACTTTTCTGGAAATTCAGTAAAGAAGAATGTTGTTATGTTATCATAGAAATCCATCGCAGCTTTGCCTCCTTTAGCAGTCCAAATCGATCATCTTGTTGCTTTGTTGTTGTTCTTAAAATTCCTATTACGGACCTCTATCCAATCCGCTTGCTGACCCATGTTAATCCGATACGTATGAATTGATAAAAACAGAAGAACCAAAATAAGAATTGAAACCACCCCAGAGGGAGGAGGAAGGTCCCTAACCCTAAAGTTAGGACTTTAAACCAAACCTCCCGAGCCTGAAGTAGCAGTGATTTTGTTTGCTATCTTGTTCCTGCTACAAGAATGTGGTGATATTCTCCTATTGTTTTGAGGCTTTTACTTATTAAGAATTGGACATGTAACCTTTTAAAACTATTATGATTATAGTTTTACCAATTACATCATGGAATCTTTTTGATATTTAATTTGGTCAAAGAGACGAGAGATATATATTCTATAATTATAATATTTTTTAATAATTCTTATTAAACTTATTTATTATTAATTATATGATATAATAATATCATAAATTTAAAAAATTAGAAAATTAAGTATACGATATAATAATACTATAAATTAATAAAAATTTTGAAAAATTTATTATTAAAGTTATGAAATTTATGTAAAAAATTTTATTTTATAAATATGTATATTTTTTAATTTGTACAAATTGAATTAGAAATCTTACCGCCCGATCAACGACCAACTGGACCGACCAATGCTCTAATAACTTAATCGGATCAATTATCAATTTGAATTTTAAAACATTGATCTCTACTTAAAAAAGAGCATGCCAAGACTCAACTTTTTAACAACTCTAATAAGGAGAATTTTTTCTTATAAAGTGTGCAATAAATTGTTTTAAAGAAGAAATAGAGTATTTTTAATTTAAAAAATACGTCAAAGGACAAGAGTAAATAAAAAGTATTATTAAAGTATTATATAAACCGATAAATATTTAAGATTGAAGGATATAATAATATGGAGTGGACAAAACTGATAAAAATTGAGTCCTTTAAATAATTTTAGAATTTTGTCACTAATTTATATTTGTAGTTAAAAGAAAATTTGATGAATCATGAATTTTGTCCTTTTTATTTATTTTTTGAACACATCAACATATTTTTTGTTTTAATTTAAAACAATTATTCAATTTATCTTTTAAATTTAAATATTATCTTAGTCAATTCTATAATGATGTGTAACAATATATATTTGCTCAAATATTTAAAAATATATAAATATTGATCACACAAGTTAAATAATATTTAAAGAGAAGATCTTCAATTTTTTTAGGATATTGAGTTAAAGGGGGATATAGTTAAAGAAATAAAGAATACTTTTGTATCTTATATTTCTACTATTATTCCTATACTTTTAACATTTATCAAAATATTTCAATTATATCTTTTTATTTAATATTAATTTTTTTAAATTTAAAATTTGTGTACCCTTATATTAGTTTACTGGATAATTTGAAATCAATTATTTCGATAGGAATATCTGTTCACCAGATAATTTGATTATATCTTTTCTGGTAGTTTTCAAATTGCTTACCGTATAACTTGGTTATAAATTTTTCGATAATTTTCAAATTACTCATTGTATAACTTAATTAAAGTGTTTCGGGTAGTTTTCTAATTGCTCATCGGATAACTTAATTAAAGTGTTCTGGTGGTTAAATTTGTTTCAATTTTTTTTAACTTTAAGTAACGGTTTAAAATTGTGGCTAAAAGTTGTGTAATCCGTAAATCAAATGTGGAATGAATTGTAGAAGGCTTTAGCCAATGGTTGTTCAGTTTAGACCACTGTTTTATTGTGTTGTCTAAATTCATTTTTGTTTTATGCTCATCAGATAACTTAATTAAAAATTTTTAGTTAAAGTTTTTTTTTTTTTTTTACTTTAGACAACATTTTAAAACTATTGCTAAAAATTATGTATTTGCCTTTAGACAACAGTTGATCATTTTAGGTCACAGTTTGCTTGTGTTGCATAAAATCATTTTATTACTTACCAAATTACTTACAAAAAATTATCCAAATGTAATTTTTTTTTCAAATAAAACTATTTATTTAAGAGAATTTTAGTTAAATTGAATGAGTTGTAGGAGTATGAGAATAATTATAGGAGTATGGGATAAAATGTTCAGAACCAATTTGATTTAAAAAAAAAAAGTTTGAATCAATTTATGATTCGTTAGATTTAACTTTAAAAAATAGATTTTTTATTTATATTTTTAAAAATAATTTTTATAAAACTTTTTCAAAAATAGTAAAAGTCTTTTTATACTCATTTTCTATAAATTAAAAAACTAATTTTAACATCTTATATCATAAATATATATTACTAAACATAAGTAATCACATAAATATATATTGTTAAACATAAGTAATCACTTTTCATTGAAAACAAATACAAATTATACTGAACTGAATTTAACATTTCTGACTTTTCTCTCCAAGAATCCTTCCAAGAAAAGATGAATGGTTGATCCTTTCTTTCCCCTTTTTTCCTCCTCTTGGAAATTTGCATCTCTGTGCTTTCTGCCAAGTCTGTTATATCTCTGCACTTTACTATTTGTGTCCTTTCTCTACTTTTGTGTGTTCCCTTTTTGTAGGTGTTTCTCTTGATCTCCCTTGTGTCTTTATGTTATTTTGTGGTTTCTCCCCTGTCTACTGATACCTGTTTCTTCCCTTTCCTGGCTTTTCTTCCGGTCTGGTGAACTGTCATCTCTTCCATTGAACACAAAAGAACAAGCACGAATATTGCTCGACAAATGGCCCCTGTGAAGAACAAATATTAACAACAATATAAATTTCAACAAATGGCGATCAATAGCTATAATATCAAAAACTCTACTAGAATACCAATCAACCCAACCAATCACCAAAAAAGTCACATGAAAAATGAAGAAAATGCCAAACAAGATCACATACCGAACCCTGATTTCTTTCTCTATGAAGAAGAAGAAATTCAAGAAAACTTGGAACCCCAAATCAGCATCTTGGGAAAGTTTGTGACAGAAAAACCCATACATAGAAGATCTCTACAAAACGCTATTTCCAACATTTGGTGTAACCCAAGAAACCTCTTGGTACAAGAAGTGGAACCTGACATTTTCAAATTTACTATGGAGAAAGTGAAGATCACAAACGAAATTTGAAAGGTAGTCCCTAGTTATTCAAAAACTCATGGATCATAATGCATAAATGGGATGGAAGAAGGGCACTCAACACGATGGATTTATCTAAAGCCCTTGTTGAGGTGTAGATCTGGGGCCTGCCAACAAATGCTAAAACCACACAAATAGGAACAAAACTTGGTGGGAAACATGGAGAAATCCAAGAAGCAGGAGTGTGCGACATGCCCGATAGAACTACTATTGTGAAAGTGAAGATCAACCTCAATGTCTTAGCTCCCATTAGCACTGGATTATACATTGGAAGCAGAAACAATAGTATAACTTAGATAAACTTTCGTTATGAAAAGCTACCTCTCTTTTGTTTCTACTGTGGTCTCATGGGGCACGGTGAGGAGTTCTGCAAAAAACCCACAACACTTAGCCATGTCATCACTAAAGTTAATCCCATAGGCCCTTGGCTGAAAGCTCTTCAACCAGGGCGAAAACAAATATCCATTACTGAAAGGCAGTTTAGAGCAACCCTACTAATAAGCCTAATATGAGCCTATATAGCTCCATCCCCAAGGCAATTATTGACAAAATGGAAAACATCTCTCTGAAGGAAGGAAAGCAAATAGAAGCAGAAATGGACTCAAGTACCACAACATTGAACAAAAAAAGAAGATTCATAGAAGTGGATGACAAGATCCTACATACAACAACTATACCAGCACCTATAAACATGGTCTGCCTCATGGACAAGGTAGCAACAGAAGAATGAAGATCCTTACCTGGAATTTTAGGGGGTTAGGAAACACCTAATTTGTCATATCTCTTAAAAACCTGATAAGATCTCACTCTCCCAGTATTTTGTTTTTATTTGAAACTAAGAAGCTTGATAATGATAATGTGTTTAAAGATATCTCTAAGATTGGATCCTTAACCAATGTGCACAATATTAGTTGTGGTCACAATGGGAAGGGGAGAGATGGGGTCTTTTCTCTTTTATGGAGAAATGATGTTAATCTCAAGATTTTGGATTCTAATGAAAATTTAATCGATTTCTATATTATGTCTCATAATAAAGATAATAGTTGTTTTGACCTTAATGATATCATGTGTTGAGGGACTGCCTTGTATGGCTTCCCTAAGTCCAACCAGAAAGGGCTCATGTGTTCTATGATTAATAACCTGGCCCAAAGACATAACCAACCTGAATGAATTATCTTTGGTGATTTCAATTTAATCACTAGCAATGATTAGAAAGAGGGGGGCAATCCAATCGACCCCCATTTAAAACATGTTATTATGGATACTTTTTCTGCTTGTCACTTATTTGATTTAGGCTATGCGGGGAACATGGTTATTTGGTGCAACAATCAGCAAGGTAATAAGTATATAGCTGCCAGACTTGACAGATTCATAGCGACAAAAGGCTAAAAGGATAATTTCCCTCACTTTAAAAACTCCCACCTCCCCAGATACAAGTCTAATCACAACCTTATTCTCTTTTCCTTTCTTGAGAACCAGTATTAAAGGAGGAAAAAGGGTTTTGTTTAAATACCAAAAAGATTTTAGAATATTTGGTTGGAGTCCCTAGAAACTTCCAACATTTAATAGGAATCCTAGAACTCTAACAATAACTAGATAATCAGCCACAAACTTTCTTACACCCTTGAAACTCTTTGGAACTAGGAAAAAAAATTCTCCCACCCCACAAAAGAAATAAAAATCCTAATCCTCCTTCACAAGTAGCTACAAGACAATACACACAAGAACATGAATGATACTCAAATGAAAGAGATTCAGAACAAAATTGACTCGCTCTTGCACCAAGAAGAAGTTTGGAGGGCTCAACATGATAAAATCCATTGGCTTCAAGAAGGCTATAGAAACACTAATTTCTTTCACCAAAAGGCGACACAAAGAAGAAACCATAACAAAATCATCTCTATGGACAAAGGAAATGAGGTTATCACATATGACAAAGATGTTGGCCTTTGTGCATGAGACTCGTTGAAGTTCCCTTCTTTGAGACCATTCTTAAATGCTCCTACGAATATTTTTTTATTTGGGTGGACAAATTTTATAGTGGCTTCGTTGAAACGAGGGATGTATTCCCTAAGTGACTATAAGGGGCCTTGTCAAATGTTAAAGAGACTAGTGGTGGACATTTTTTTATGTTGACTTGATGTGAGCTGGTGCACGAGTTTCTTTACCAGCTCTAGGTACTTGGTGATGGAAGTTTGGGGCAGGTCCATATACCATCATAAGGCTGCATCTCTGAAATTTCCAGACCAAAATCATGCATTTAATAGAATCAGACGCTCCGATGATGGCCATTTGCATGCTGATGAAGGCGACATGATCGTAAGTTTTGCTATGCCCATCGAAATTTTCCAAGGAGAGAGGCTTGAAACCTTGGGGAATGGGTTCTTCACATATCTCGTTAGAGAGTGACTGGGGATCTAGCTCTTCCATTTACCTTTAGGGGTAGCCTCTTGTTGGCGCTATTGGATGTTGAGGACGTTGTTTTCCAGAGTTTAATTATAGCGGCATAACTCGTCCATGGAGATGAACATCTCTGTTACGGTGTTAGGATCATTGATACCTCCAGTATCCTCCTTTGTGGGAGATTGTACCCTCCTAACAACTATGATTGGGGATGATTAGGGCTAGGAATGGAAATTTTGGTGAGTGTCAAAGTGGTGGTGATTATGCAAGGTGTGTCCTAGGTCATTTTTATCGAGGTCACACGGTGGGCATCAATATACTTGCTAAAAAAAGTACAGTTGTGTGGAACCCCCAGGCTAGTAGGGTGGCTAGATGCTTTAGTATTTTTGGGTGATTAGGCAAGCACACGATGGTGAAAAGCCTTATTTTAGAGGTTTTTTTTTTGTGAGGTGAAAGCAAGCTCACAATGGCAAGAAGCTTTTTATTTGGGGATATTTCATGGTGAATTTAGAATGTCTTATCCACCCTAAGGATTAGATATTCATAGAGGTCTATGGGTCAGGATTCAAGGAAACCTGAGAAGTAGTAACCGTTCCAGCTTGACTAGGGGACCTAATGACTGCCTACTTCTTAGGGAACCATGATTATGGCTTCTTCCACATATGGTTATGGAATGCGTACACATCACCATCCACATTTCCCCTCATGGAGAGCCTTGTACTAAGTGGGAATCATGCCAAGGCGACATATTCTATGCCGGGCACATGATGAAGGTTGGTCTTGTATCGCACTATTATGGTTTTTTACAATATATCACTGCGGAATCTTTTTCGCCCTCAAGGTGATTACATGTTGGGTCCTCATGAAGAAATCCTTTCCGGCCCTCGAGATGATTACCTTTTTTATCCTCGTGAAAGAATCCTTTGTCGCCCCTCTGGAAGACTCAACTAAAATCTCGTCAAGATGATTAAACTAAGTCTCTCTTGAGGGACTCAACTAAGTCTCACATGAGGGACTCAACTACGTCTCTTCAAGAAGACACAACTAAATTCTCGCTTAAATGACTCAACTAAAGTCTCTTTAGGAATACTCAACTAAGTCTTGCTTGATGGACTCAACTAATTCCTGTCAGGAAGACTCAACCAATGTCTCGCCTGAGCGACTTAACTAAAGTCTCGTCAAGAAGACTCAACTAAGTCTCTCTTGGGGTACTCAACTTAGTCTCGTCGGGAAGACTCAACTAAACTCTCGCCTAAAATACTCAACGGAGTATCGTCAGGAAGACTAAACTAAAGTCTCGCCTGAAAGACTCAACAAAGTCTTGTCAAGAAGAGTTAGGTAAAGTCTTGTTAGGAAGACTCAACTAAAAGTCTCACATGAGGGACTCAACTAAGTCTCGTCAAGAAGACTCAACTAAAAGTATCGCCTGAAAGACTCAACCAAGCCTCATCCAGAAGGATCATCTAAAATTTTGAGAACTGAAGGCTGGAATAAAGCTTTGGCTAGGCTCCTAAGGAATGCTTGGAGAAGGGTCAATGGTTTAAACACTTCGGCATCTACGAGCCTTCGTGCTTAAAGGACTATGTAGTGGTATAATTAGAAAGACCCTGAGGGCAGGGTGAAGCGCTTATGCTTAGTCCATCTTCCTTACCAAGTTTCACTTTTATTGGTTCGAGAGCCCGTCAATCTGATAAGGCGTCCTTTTTCGGATACGTCACTTGGGACCTTGGTGTCTCCGTCCATAACACATTATCATGCTAAAACGTGTATTGAGTCAAAGAACGTTGTATTGAGGGTGGTGGGATTCAACTACGCTCCCTGGATTTCAAGGAACCAACTAGCCACTTCGAGGGTGGTTGCAGTATCCTAAGGAGACTAAGATCCACACTCAAGGGTTTATAAATACCTCAATATCATGATACACAAGATCAACTAATAACGCAGAGAAAATACACATATATAGTAGCTTCTCGTCTCACGTGAGCTAGCTGTCAATATTACAACAACTCTAAAGTTTCTAACAACCCTCATCTGCTAGGATTGTTACACTTTTATACTTATAGCAAATACAAATTTATAATTAGATAGTTAATTATTATTTAATTAATTGATATAAACTCAATATGAGTGGATATGGTGATGACCCATTTCAGAATATGGTGATTACATCTTCTCCCCTAAGAGTAAGTCATAAGAAATATATGGTGAGAAAGAACCACAAAGAAATATAGGTTGAAAAAAAACCACAAGCCTACAAGTGATCGTTATTAGTCTTTTTCATTTATATATTTGTGTTTTATGATTACTAAGTTACTACCTATAGACTTTTTTTTCCATAGATCCCTATATTTAAAAAATCTTTGATTGATCAATACATCGTATATTCTAGTTAAGGTTGTTTCTGTATGCATACTCATACATTTATTTTTCTTCCGTATAAAACTAAAGCATAATTTTAATTAAAATTTGTATTATTGGACATTTCTTGTAAGTGATTAATTATTAGATTAATTTCAGCAAAATCTCTATTTAAAAAATCCAAATCTTTATTTTTTTTAAATATCCCTTAATTATTGTTTAATATCCCTTAAAAAACTTATATTTAATGTATTATATAATATTTGATTTATATCTTTATTGAATACTCAATCCTCCATTTCTTTTTAAGTATTACTTTTTAGAAAAAAAATTGTTTATTTTTAAGTGTCATTTACAAATTCAAACTAGTATTTATTGTTGTTTTGCCAAAACTATCTTAGTTAGTTATTACATATAGAGAAAGGAAAAAAGTCAAATAAATTAATAAAAAATCAAAGATAAAATAATTAAAAAGATAATTGTTATTTAAAAAGTAAGAATAATTATTAGCTTTTTTAATATGTATAAAAAGTAAAAAAAAACATTTAAAAAAGAATGGAAGAAGTGATAATCTCATTATATTTTAATATTTTTTTCTAATTTTATAGTCTTTTACTTTCTTTTCATTACTTTTTTTTAATATCGCAAAACAAAATGTAGGAAAGATAACAACTAAATTATCCTAATTTATTTATTTCAATAACTAATAGGTATTAATAATTTTCTCTAGGACTTAACTAATTTTTTTTCGGGAATAGAACAGATGTTGATTCTTTAATCTATTTACTTTGTTTATCAAATTATTAACTCATTTTCTTAACGAATACGACATGTCATATACTGAAAATTCTTGGTCTTCCCATTTGGAAGAATGCATCTTTTTCATTTTCTTCGGTCCCTACTCCACACACATCTTAACATCAATTTTCACAAAAATAGCAACCACAAAAACTCTTCCTAAGGCCGCGTTCCACACGGTTGAGAAAGGCATACGGCATACCTACTACAAAACAAGAGCATGCCAATACTAAGTCTTTAACAACTCTAATAAGAAAATTATGCAATAAAAATAGAATATTATTCATACAAATATATTTTAAAAAACAGAAATTAAAAAAATTCTGAAAATTTTATATGAATTAATAAATATTCGATGCTAAAAAAAATTAATATGAAGTGGATAAATATGATAAAGATTGAATCTTTTAAAACATTTAAGATTTTGGTCACTATGAGCTAAACTCTTTATATCGAGCAATGCGAAATTAATTAAAATTAGTATTTTGTTAAATTGTGTGATTCTAGTGATGCATTTTATCATCTGAAATATTGCTATATATCTATTTCTTTGTTTGATCATCTTAGAAATATGTAAAAGCTTGTTAATGTTTAGAGATCCTTTAACAAGTGGAACTCATAGTAAATGTGGTTGAAAATAGTAGGATAAACATATTCAATAAATAGCCACTTAAGATATAAATGGCTACAACCATAGGGAAAATCAAAAGTTATACCAGATGTGCATTAATGTACTTACAAGACCTAGAGATTTGTTCCCTTAACTTAGTACATATGCTTTGATGTTATAGACATACACCACTAGATAACTTTCTAGCCTCATCTGTCACAACAAATCTCATTATTCACATAAAAAAATATGAAACTCATTAAAAGGATAATTATCCTATATGTCTCTCACTATTTATTTAAGTTTTTTACGCTTATCCTTTACTGATCAACCTGAATCTGTGATAATCAATCATTATTATTATCTTTTGCTTATCACTACTCAAAATTTTACCTTGAGAATCAATTTAAGCTAATACAATCTCTGTGGGATTGATACTCTTACTTTTACATCACTTGCTACTATTGGACTGTGTATATTTATACATATAATTATCACAACAAATTTTTGGCGTCGTTGTCAGGGATTATGTAATTAACATTTTGATTATCTAAACATTTTGTGAAAAGTACATTTGAGCTTTTGATGTTTTTTATCTTTTGGTGACACGACGTGTGCATGGTTGTTACAAGCAATAGTTATTTTCCACTAGTATACATATGAGACCCTGGACCTGAGAGAACATTTTGATTTATAAAGAGATTTCAAGCTATCAGTCACTTACCGGGAAGCCTTCTTCTTTCTCATTTGTTTGAAGCCTTTGAAGAACATTTTGATGAACCAAAACAAAAGCAAGAGTAAGTCATGATGGAAAATGACATCATTGGCATTGCCAATGATAGAGCAAGAAAAGTATGGATTATGCTTTGTTTGATCCCAAATCCATGAATACAGGAACCCTACAACTAGAGATCACAGTGTCACAATTTGAGTTTAAGCTAATGATGTTACAAATTCTACAAGCTATTGGCTAGTACTCACGAATTGCTTTTGAAGAACCACATCTACATTTGAGGCAATTTGTGGTCGTTGTAAGTAACTTTAAGATCCTTGGAATTACTAATGACGCTTTTAGATTGAGGCTGTTTCCGTATTGTTTAAGGGATAAAGCAAAAGGTTGGCTTAATTTCATTGAGCCTAATTCCATATGCACGTGGAATGCCTTGAATGAAAAAGTTTTTTAGCTTAATACTTCCCACCTGTAAAGAATGCAAAAATGAGAAATGAAATCACTTCATTTAGGAAAGGAGAAAATGTGTCTTTCTTTGGTGCTTGGGAAACATTCAAAGAATTATTGAGGCAATGTCCACACCATGGGATCCAAATTTGTATTCAGTTGGAGACATTGTATAATGGATCAATGTCATAATCAAGAAGCGTGTTGGATGGATCATCTGATGGTGCATTGTTATCCAAATTTTATGAATAATGGTACAAATTGATTGAAAACATTACTTCTAAACACATACTAATGGCTACTCACACGAGCAACCGTTATAGTTGTGCCAAAGAAGCCATTTGATATCCATGAAGTCACTGAGACCAGAATCTTAGATGCTTAAGTGGCTCAAATACACCAAATGATTAAATAAATGATTACGAGTTCTGACGTGCCAGCTGCTAAGCCAGTCAAAGTTGTAACTCAATTAAGTTGATTGTGTTTTTTGTGGGGGAGGGGAGCTCACTTGTTTGAAGAATGTTCAACAAACCTTGTTTTTGTTAATTATATGGGAAACAAAACCATGTAGTGGCTACACAAGGAAACAACAAGCTGTAATATATTTGATGATGCATTGTTTCCCCCTATTTTTTTCACCAAACCATGTAGTGGATACACAAGGAAACAACGAGTTGTAATATATTTTGAAGTTCTTTATACAAGAATCAAATAATCAATTTCAAGCTCAAGGTGTGAGTATAAAAAATATAGAAAACCATATTAGGTAGATTTCTTCTGCGCTCATTTCTAGAATCATGGGAGCCCTCCCAATTTACACTGAAGCATCAGTATTTACCTCTAGTACCAAGGGCATTTAAACATACAAAGTCATCTCACTAAGGAGTGGCAAGTAATATGAGGGACCAAGTCATAAAATCATGAACAACCAAGGAAGGATCTGAAGAAAAATAAACTTTAACTACCACAACAACAACTCCCTTGGTTGAAGCAAGAAAAGAGGGTTTATAAGCAGCACAACCCATTCTAAAGACTTTCGGCATGACTTCTGCAGAAGCAAAACTATCCCCTAATATACCAGAAGTCAGAACCACGCACAATTTTGTGCAAGAAAGGCCACCACCACCTTTTCCCTAAAGAATCAAAACGCAAAAGAAGAAGAATAATTTGGAAAATTCATACAAATTTTGAAGCAACTTCACATCAACATACCTCTGATTGAAGTAATTCAACAGATGTCAAATTATTCTAAGTTCATGAAGGATGTCTAGCAAATAGGAAAATAGTGGTAGAATTTGCTACTATGATATTAACCCAAGAATGTAGTCAGTTTGTTCAAGAAGAGTTGTCTCCCAAGTAGAAATATCTATGAAGTTTCACTAAACCTTGCAACATAAGGGATTCCTTTTGTGGAAGGACACTATGGGATATTGGAGCAAGTATTAAACTCGCACGCTTGTCTATTTTCAAGAAGCTGGGCGTTGAATCTGAAAGGCCAACAAATATCACACTTCAACTAGTTGATCGAAGCACTTGTTACATTTAATGGAAGATTGAAGATGTGCTAGTGGGGGCTCACAAGTTAGTATTTCCATCTGATTTTATAATAATGGATTTCAATGTTGATGAAGGCACCCCCATTTTCTTGGGAACACCATTTCTTGCAACAAGAAGGATTTTGATAGATGTTGAAAAAGGAGAACTCACTATGAGGATAAATGGACAATAAGTGGTATTCAATGTCATTAGTGCATTGAAATATCCTGAAATAGATATAGATGATTGTTCAGTGATCTCTAGCTGGGATTCTCTTATTTACAAATAGGTCATAAAGAGCAATGATGAGTTGGAAAAAGAATTAGGAGAGAAAGAAAAACTAAACTAGTAAGGGAAGGTATCATAAGTAGACTGTAACACCCTTCTAAACCCCGCGGAATAAATATAAATAAATCAGAGTAAATATCATGCATTTCACAAAAGGGTGTCACATGTATTTTCAAAACATCACAAATACACATGTCATTCTCAATAACACTTAAATTGAATTCATGCTTCCATATACTTTCACATAGCATGTAGCAGCTGAATCACTTCCATTAAGAATCTCATAACATTCAAGTCACAAATAAACTTCCTTCATTAAATCAACTTAGGCATAAAAAGTCACTTCACCATAAAATTCAAATCAGATTAACAAATAAATAGAGTATACAATCGTATCTCTCAAAACATGAATCAAACGTTCCCCAGTGTTTCATAATTATAGCACGACTTGACCCAACATAAATAAGGAAGCTAAACAAGTTA
The DNA here is from genome assembly GCA_022829125.1 of Lathyrus tuberosus. NCBI lineage: Eukaryota > Viridiplantae > Streptophyta > Magnoliopsida > Fabales > Fabaceae > Lathyrus > Lathyrus tuberosus. The sequence continues at coordinate 4,813,998 of JALAZF010000029.1, read as the reverse complement.
CTCCAAATAGCTATCCTCGTACTAGCAAGCAACTCTAATATTCAGTACCTGAGCGGTGTCGTATAAAATATTATTCCAACAGAAGGGTGAGAATTCACATAATTATTGAAATCATAAGATAATAATTAATTTAAGGCATACAAGCATAATCACCATTATTCTCACACTTCAAATTTTCATCAACAAAGTATCACTCAAGTAACCATACCATTCACAAGTAGACCCACACAATCCACAATTTCACATATTCAACATTTCACATGAATTCACATAATCTCATATAACAAACATATACACAATGAGTCTCAATGCAATACTCAATGTAACTCATGCCATGTGGTACCAACACTTGTTATTATTTTTCGGTTTTTACACTTAAACCGGGTCCGTCCCCTAGACCAATATCAAACAAAAGTCAGTCCCATAAGCTTTCAAACCCCACTCTAGGTTTGTGACAAGTCACTAGCTCCCACGAACATAGCAAGCATTGCCTCTTGACACAAATGATGCGTATGCAATCAACAACCATATGCAATTAAGATCATTCCCTAATCTTAATATCATGCATATCTTCAATAATTCATCACATTTGAATTATCACACAATTGCATACACAATCACATTTCCCAATGGTATACAACACATTTTACAATACAATCTCAATTGTATTATCATCACCACAAGCAAGTAATACACAAGGTATCAACACGATTCAACCTCAATTCACAAAACACACATTCCGATTAAATATAGAATAATTAATCCATCACCCATAATTAAATTCAATATCCAATTAATATTTACAATCTCCAAAAATAAGTGATTACTTAACCAAAAAAATAGTGATTCACTCACTAATTAATTAGGTGAGCCACTCTCTTTAATACCAAAAAAACCCAACATTGACTTGAATCGTGGGGTTGCCCCTAACAAAACAATTAAGTCACCGAAAACCTTAATTACCTAATTTGTGTCTTAAAAGCATTCTTAAATACTTTCAAACCAAAAAACACACTTTTAAAAAATTAAACATTTCATTTTCTTATACATTAAATACACAATTTTTTTTATTATTTTAAATATTTAAAGAGTGTCTTCCATTCTTCTTATTTTAAGCCCTAAAAATAATTATTTTAATGATGGTTGCTAATATTTCACAATTAATATTTTGAAAACCAAAGCTAAGTCAAAATTTGGATAACTTTTATAGCATTTGAAAAAATCTTTGAAACAATTATTATAGTACCACAACCACTTCAAACGGGTACCTAAACATGTTTGACATAGTATAAACACTAAGTCATTTTCAACCATTTTGCATTTATAAATCCACTAGTGAATTTCAACGCAAAAAAACTTTGTATCAAATTACTAACTCACCCCTAAACTACACACTTCAATGGATTCAAATATAAGGGTCATTATAGTCATGAATAAATAACCAATAACACTTAAAAGAAAATTTTCACTTACCTCCAACATAATTTAAATATTTAAACAAAATTATGTTATCTTAAAGTATATTTCTGAATAATTTAAAATACTTTGATAAAATCATGTGGGATTTTTTTAATTTTAATCTGAAATTCTGTATTAATTTATTTTAAGAGAGAATTTTATTACCATTATAGTTCACCTTATTTCGAAGAATTAATCTCTTCTGTTGCGTTGGAGGATACTCATTTTTTATAATATATATATATATATATATATAGGGTTTAATAGTGATACACTGACAGTATAAAAACGTTTTACATTGTCATCCAATGAGAATATATTATTTTCCCATATTATATAAGTATTTTAAAATTTAGTGTGACTTGGCGGGATGCATCGTTGTCATTGATTGAAAGTATAAAATTAATTTACACTGTCAGTGCATCACCCATTTTCTCATATATATATATATATATATATATATATATATATATATATATAGGTTATGCTAATGTACACCCATGTAGGTGTACATTAACAACATACACCTTAGTGTATTTTTGTGTGGGGTCCACCAATTTTGGGTGGGACCCACATTAGAAAAATGAAGAATAAAAATAGAAAGAAAATAAATAGTGTATTTTTTTGTGGGACCCACCAATTTTGGGTGTATGTTAGCATTTCCATATATATATATATATATATATATATATATATATATATATATATATATATATATATATATATATATATATATATTCTTAAAATTTTTTTTTAAAAAAATGTGACACTAATATTAATATAACTGCTTGCTTTTATGGAAACTTTCAACTACCAAAACCAATAGGACAAGAAAAAGAAGAAGACAAAACATGTAATAATCATCAAGAAGCAAAAAAAAAACACAACTGCTTGCTTTTATGGAAACTTTCAACTACCAAAACCAATAGCACAAGAAAAAGAAGAAGACAAAACATGTAATAATCATCAAGAAGAAAAAAAAACACAAGCATATTCTTGTTTAAAAACATCATAGTAATTGTCATTGTAATCTTTGTTCCTTCATGGCTTTAAACATGATGTTTCATCTTCTAAGCCATGTTCTTGTTATACAAATTTTTCTAATACAAACTCACCATTGCCAACCCAATTCACCTCAAAACCAAAACATTGAAACTTTTTATCCAATTGAAACTCCACAACATTCCACACCACCACCACCATCATCACAAGCACCAACATCATCATCCACGATAAATTCTTCATCAAACAATAACATAGTAACTGCTGTAGCTGCAACTGCAGCAGGAACTTTAGTTCTTTCTGCTCTAGTTCTCTTCTTTGTTCTCAAGTGCTTTAGAGCAAAGAAAAAGAATGTGAGAGTCAACAACAATAACAACAACACTGGTTCTTCTTTAGCTCATAGAAATGCTGTGCCTCAAGTGAAGAATGTGTTTGAGAAAATGGAAGGTAACATAAAAGGACTCATTGTTGATGAAGATGGTTTGGATGTTGTTTATTGGAGAAAGCTTCAAGGTCAAAACTTTGATAAGGATATGGAAAAGGGTGTTTTTTTGAATAGTCCTAGAAACAAAAATCATGAAGATGATAATCAAGGGAAGAATAATCAAGAAATTCACTTGCTTAGAGGAAAATCTTCAACCTCACATATGAATATTTTTCCACAAGAATCATCATATACAATTATGAAGATTACACCTCCTGCTCCTCCTCCTCCTATTCAACCATTTTCTCTAAACCTTCTTCCTTCATCACCAAGAAAGCTCTCTACTTTGTTCTCATCAATTCCAAATGTGAAAAATCATGCACCATCAATGGTTTCTGATGATAGAAAGAGTCAAGAACCACCTCCGCCGCCACCTCCACCACCGGTACCTGATAGAAAAAGTTCGGCACCGCCACCACCTCCTCCTCCTCCTCCTCCACCGATTCCTGATAGAAAGAGTCTTGCAACACCGCCTCCGCCACCTCCTCCTCCGCAATCAACTAGAAAGATTTCTACACCAGCGCCGCCGCCACCACCAAAGGCAAGTGGATTGAAGTTGAAGTCAACAACAAAACCACCACCTACCCCTCTTGAAACAAAATCTACCAATGATAAACAAGGGAATTCTTCAAGTGAAGTGAAACTAAAACCATTGCATTGGGATAAGGTGAATACTAATCTTGATCACTCTATGGTGTGGGACAAAATCGACCGCGGTTCATTCAGGTAATCCTAATATACTATATTTTCTTAAAATAACAATTAAATTTCGATCATCCGTTTCTGTATCGAACAATTCATTGGTCAGACTTTATTTATCTTTTGGCCGAACTCTGGATTATCAGGCCATGGCCTGAGAACCGGAGGGTTAAGACAAAAAGAATATTTATAGATGATTTTTTAAAAATCTTCAGGGTTGATGATGGTCTTATGGAAGCTCTATTCGGGTATGTTGCGGCCAAACCAAACGATAACACTTCAAAAGGAAAAGAATCAACTAGTCCAAGCAAGGATGCATCAACAAATGCTTTCATTCTTGACCCTAGAAAATCTCAAAACACTGCTATAGTTTTGAAATCTCTTGCAGTCTCGCGAAAAGAAATCATCGATGCACTCATCGATGGGCAAGGCCTTAATGCAGATACAATTGAAAAGCTTTCAAGAATCGCTCCAACAGAAGAAGAACAATCTCACATACTTGAATATGAAGGAGACACAACAAAACTTGCAGCAGCTGAATCTTTCTTGTATCACATCCTCAAAGCTGTTCCTTCGGCATTTAAGCGCTTGAATGCAATTTTATTCAGGTTGAATTATGACTCGGAGATCAAAGAAATCAAGGAGATTCTACAGACACTTGAGATGGCATGTAAGGAGCTTCGAAGCCAGGGAGTTTTTGTGAAACTTCTTGAAGCAGTTCTTAAGGCAGGAAACCGAATGAATGCAGGTACTAATAGAGGTAATGCTCAAGCTTTCAACTTGGTTTCTTTAAGGAAACTCTCTGATGTGAAGAGTGTTGATGGAAAAACCACATTGCTACACTTTGTGGTCGAAGAAGTGGTTCGTTCTGAAGGGAAACGTGCGGTTCTTAATCGCAATCATAGTTTGACTCGTAGTTTCAGTAGGAGCAGTAGCAGCAGCAGCATTGGAGACTCTACGAGTTCTGCTACCTCGAATGAACAAAAACTGATGGAATATATAAAACTAGGATTACCGATTGTAGGAGGGGTCAGTGCCGAGTTTTCCAACGCAAAGAAAATCGCTTTAACAGATTACAATAGTTTTGCCAGTTCCATCTCGACACTTTCTGCAAAGATAGTTGAAATTCGAGAACTTGTTTCGCAGTGCGGAAATGATAAAGGAGGGAAGTTTGTGAGAGAGATGAACCATTTTCTTGAAAATTCTGAGAAGGATTTGCAATTGGTGAGGGAAGAACAAACAAGGATAATGCAGCTTGTTAAGAGAACAACAGATTATTATCAAGGAGGTGCTTCGAAAGACAGTGCAGGAGAACAGGCTCTTTATCTATTTGTCATAGTCAAGGATTTTCTTGGAATGGTTGATCAAGCGTGTATCGAGATTGCGCGTAACATGCAGAAAAAGAAGACATCTAAGGCAAAGTTCTAAAGAAAATCTCCCAGCAATTTGTCTATGACATCAAGATTTTTCATGTCTCGGCAACTTCGATGCAATTGCGATGGTCGCTGTATAAGTCATATTTGACTGCAATTTTCCACAACATCAAGAATCGTGACATCAAGAATCATGACCTGTCAGCGGCTGCAATTTAAAACCTTGTATGACAAGTTAAAGGTTGAAGTCAGCAGAGGCACTATCACAAAGGACTCTTTGATTGGCCTAACTAATTCAACTTTTTCTTATGGGATCATTTGACAAAGGAACTGAAATTCTGCCATGACAGGGCCAATTTGTGTCTGAAAAACTAAGAAGCTAATACGTCCTTGTCCTTGTGATATCGTCATTTTTTCCACATTTCAACGTCTAAATGTATGTGTTACATGTATAGAGAGCAATTGCTCATGAGCATTTTTGAAGTCTAGTGTATATACATGTTGGATTCTTTTGGCAATAACTAGAATTTGCTCCATATCCTCTTGCTTTCTATAGTATTTGGAGCATTCCAATGCAATGACTATGCTTGAAAAAAGATCCCAGCATTTATATACATTTTTGCGAAACTTTCATCTTAATTTTGGATGTACTCACGTAACACATTCAAAAATTAACACCGAGATGTATGCAAGAATTAACACCAAGATGTATGCTTTTTGTAAATTACATAGTCATATTTGGAAAGTCGAAGGAGGATTTACATAAATCTTGGAAAGTCGAAGGAGGATTTACATAAATTTTAGATGTACTCACGTAACACATTCAAGAATTAACACCGAAATATATGTTATTTTTAGATGCTAGTCATATTTGGAGAGTCGACGAAAGATTTACATAAGTTGGAGACTTAATGACGAGCATTACAAAAGCATAGTTTTTGCCTAAACAAAAATAAGTCGGTATAAAGACGAGTATATAGAATGTAAATTTAAAAATAAATGTGTTCTAATCTAAAATGAAAGTTGAAAATCATATCATTCATCAAGTCAAACGATGGAGAAATAGAAGAGGAGGTAAATCATTAAAGTCAAATTGGAAGGCTGAAATGAAGGTGGACTTCAAGAATTTTATGTGACACAAAGGTGTCACTCAATCGGAAGGAAAAATTTTATCCGAATGCGGTAAAACCTGCTATGGGTGAATTCAAAAAAACATGGTTTATAATACATTGCCGGTGTTGTCAATCAAAGTTTGCAAAAAATAGCACTGTTACAACATTCGCAGTGTGATAACATGTATTAAACATCATATCGCCTCAAATTTTGTTGTGTTGTATCAACTATTTGACAATAACATACATTGTTGTGTCTACAACACGTTAGAAGCATATCAGTCCCCCGTAAAATGAACAGACAGAAAAACGACCAACCAATTGCAAGAAAATATATGCATTTTCGACATTATTACGGATATCATACAATAACATTTCTTGTTCGAATTTCATAGAAGGGGCGTGAAGAGGAAACTTGTCATCAATAAATGATGCAAACTCCTTCCTCCAACTACTCCTCAACATGTTCATGATTAAGCTCCTATTTATAACTAGAAGAACATTGCTCCGCTGTTGCTTACTAAACTAGAATATCAGTGTTGAATTGTCTCCATTGACATTTTCCCTGACCATATACTACTACCATACACACTGATGTATTTAGCTTCTATTTCTTTACTCCTCTCTTTACCTTCACCATTTGTGCAGCTACCGACGATTCTCCATTTTAGCATCACCCTGCATGAGTAGTCATGAAAACAGGACACTATCAGCTGCAGGCATACAATCAAGCCCCAGAACTCAATCGAACAAAATACTCCGGCCATTATTATACGCAAATATTCATTTTTCAAGTTCATTGAATAACATCTGGTCTATGTTTAAGGTCAAATACATCAGTTATTCGCTGAATCTCAAAATGAAATATTTGTTTATAATAGTGACCAAAGGGAGAGAGGGTAACTTTGCAACTACATATCAAACATGATTTTCCTTTCCCGAAAAGAAATATTTTATAACTTTTGCATTTGAATAATAAAATAATGGTTTAGATTCAAGATCAATTTTGTACAAAATTGCCAAACATGTCGCCGCAAATTCCAAACCACGTTCAACATATGCTTTAAAGATGGTATATATTTTCTTATTGAGTGAAACAATACCTATGTGAATCTTAATAAAAGTGTGTCACGAAAGCATTTCTTAGGAAATTATTAAGATGGTTTGATGAGAAATAGTAGAGGTCGATGGCATTGTTTAGGGAATGGATCCTCTTACGTGAAGATGAGACGAAGTGTAATCTCTCACTATTCAGAAAAGATCTAAAAAAAGGGGTGGGTCCACCTCTCCCGAATTTGAATGGTGAGATATCACATTTCTCCCAATCCTATGATTTTTTATACAAGAGCAGATCTATTCCCGTATTTTTAGAGTACCACAATCCTAAAAACCTTGTTTGACTGTAAAAAAAGAACTTTCATCATTATCTAGTTGTATGGACCACCAACCCATATGCTCATTTGGCAGAAAACATGTTAATTTTTTTAAAAGCAAAACAAGACAGCCAGGTCCCATAGATCACTCCCCAACTTGATTACAATTACCATACTCCCTTTATTAGTTGTGAAACTCAAGGTTTAAGCCAACTTCGATTAAAAGTCAAGTTTCAAATTTTAGTCATTTTCACATGTCTCGTGATTGCAAGCAATCATTCAGCTGTTACCAAAAGTTATGCTTTAGATTGCTTTTTAGAATTAAGCAACACATAACTTTTCAGTTCAGTTATGAATATGATAGATGAGTTCAGATGTATAGCACATACCTTTTCTGTGCGACTTTTTGATGCTTTTTGACCATGATTAAAGGTTGGTAGGGGTGTGGCCTTGAAATCATGTTTTAGCTTTTTCATTTCTGCCTCTTTTTCCTCCTGTGTTCAGACATGTTAGTCTATAAAAATAGAAATGTCCATTCATACCCCAGATCATCAGCCCTTCTATAAGTACATGCATGTTTAGTTTCACAGTGGAAATTATCAGAATTTATTGTCTCTATCAAATGTGATTTTTGTATAGAACGAAAGTTCGGTTACTGTCAGTGAAATTGATTTTGTATCCAAAGCTCAATTTGGCCTTTCTAAAAGTAGCTTTTGTGTTTAGTTTGTATAATTGGCTCTTAGTGGAAAAAATTAATTTTGAATGAATTGATTATGTGAAAATAATTTAGTAAAAAGTGAGCTGAACAAGTGTGTTTGGATTTAGCAGATCGGTGTGACCATCGAGCGAGAAGCTCCAGGTTCAAGCTTTATAAAACCAATGAGTATGCCTTGAGTAGTAAGAGTGATTAGTCCATCGTGGCTTCAAACATAGGGCTAAAAATCAATTCTATAGGCAAAAACTCCAAATCTCAACTTCAACTTAAAATCAATACTACTTGAAGACACTCAAACACGTCAAAATCATAACTACGCTTCAACAATCACTTTTTTCTCTCCCTAAATTGAATTCAAACATTACACGATGTTTTATATCAAAATTGCTTCTAGATTAGAAACACTCAAACATAAATGACTTCATTTTAAACTCAACTTTAACTAAAGCAAGTTTACAAAATTAATTACGAGTAAATCAATGCTCACCCAAATACACAGCGAGTATCATCTCCCTAGTTACCTTTTAAACTATCATCTCTAATGCACTAAAAATATAAGCAGGCACATTTGAGTGAAGCTAATGAAGGAATATAGGAAGGAAATGCAAGTCATTGAGAGAAACATTGTGGAATGAGGAAGAGTACCTTCAATTTTGCTTGGAGACGCGTTCTTTGTACCTCATTTGCATTAGGTTTTTTCTCTATTTTTCTTGAGGACTAATTAGCATGAAAGAAAAAACATAAGTTAGTCAGACAAAAACTACGAATAAGGGGTAATTTCAATGTTAAACATCAAGAGGTAGTCAGTAGTCCTACCTCTTTCCCTTTCTCTGATTTAGTGTCACGTTTTGGGCCCAAAGTTCGTGCAGGATTTCCACTTCTTTTATTCATCCTCTCAGATGTAGTTGGCCTATTAAAAAATAATTACCAAGAGGGTCACCATACAGAAAATTTAATTCCATATACTTTCATCAAAATAGATCTTTGTCCAATAAAATAACCTGATTCACTGTGTTGGTGAGATGCATAAATAGTATGAAATTAATATGCAAAAAACCGGTTATGTAAAATGCATCAAGTAAATAAATGTGCATGTAAGACGATAAAATCATAAAAGTGCAGATTTGAAAATTTACCGTCCATTTTCTTTACGCAAAGCTGTAGATGTTGAAACCTTTGACACAGTCCCCCTTGAAGGAACCTGTTCAGGTTATACGGAGAAAACCATTCTCAAATCAATGTTGTTTTCCTATAGATAAATATCACCGATAACACCATCTATTAACAATGAAGTACAGCATAAATATTTTCCAATTACCTGTATTTTTACTAAAGATCCGTCTACATCACTGGAAGTTTTCAGCTGGTTGAAACTGTTCTGGAATGTCTTAAATGCTCGTTTGACTATGTCCTTATCCCCCATGCTCTCCATAATGAGAGATTTCCTCATAGTAGTATGATGAGGAACTGGTTTAACTATGTCCTTATCCCCCATGCTCTCCATGTTGAAAGATTTCCTCATTGCGGTATGAGGAACTGGACCAGAATTACTTGGACCTAAGCTCATAGACATGTGCAAAGATCGGTTAGCAGCTTTTTTATTCTCCACGCTGGAAGTAATTTGTCTCTTAGGTAAAGATGGCAAATTTCCTTTTTTAGTTGAAGAGATAGACGTGGATGTTTTAGTTGGATTTGATGTCGGCCTTGAACTTCTCAGTGTTGAAATTTGAGATGCCTTAGATTTTGGTTGCACTGGTTTCTTCTTTGTTTTGGCTACATTACTTTCCCTATTCAGAGAGATAACCTAACCAAAATAGACAGTAATTAAACCAAAATAGACAGTAATTAAACACTCAATCTTTAAGAAATTTATCATTAGGATTTCACCAAATATGAATTAAATCAAACCTTAGATTCATTTGGATGATCCAATTTCACAACTTTTTCTTCAACTTGTGTAGCCTTCTCTGGTTCCTTGTACACAACATGTGAAATTTCTTTCACATCTTCGGCTTCAACGTCGAGACTTTCTTCTAGTTTTATGTGCACATCTTCTTTAGGCTCATCTATCTTGTAGGAACTGCATGATTCACTTTCTTCCTCTTTGTTCTCTACCACCTCAACCGGTGAACTTTGATACTCTATCGAAACCGCAACTTCCTCCTTCAAATCATCCACACAGCTCCGACCAATTTCACCAACCGGGCTGATTTCGATTTCTTGCTTAACGTGTTCCTTAGTGGTATTGAATTTCGAATCAGTCTCACAAGCGTTAACGTTGCCGTTGCCGTTACCGTTACTACTCAGATCTATACCATTTTGTTCTTCTGATCTGAAAGAATCTTTCTGAACTTCCTTCTCTTGAGCCAACAATTCGGCTTTCCGAGCCGCAATCTTCTTGTAATGCGCTTCAAAGTAAGCTTTCTTCTGTGCTACTGATCCAGGTGTGGCACACTTCTCAACTTCTTCCAAGTATTTATTTGGAGAGAAAGAAGACCATCTCTCCCAAGATAAAGAATCATTCTCAAATCTACCAAAAGAAACCGACACTTGCAAAGCAGAATTTGAAGCAGTTGTCTCACCCATCTAATCAAACAACAAAACAACATTTTTACACTCATACAAACAATTTCACAAACACTTAACATACCAAGAAAAAAGAACACTTTAAAATTTCCAAAATCATAAATTTTTAGGTATTTATATGATCCAACCCTAGAACAAGACAGATTTGCAAGAAACAATTATAGTAATAAAAAAAAAGACTAAAATTAAAATTCATACCAAAAACAATATTAATGAAAAAAGGGGTTACCTTATCTTGAACAAAAGTCAGTTATCTACAACCCAAATGAGTTGGAAAAATATACAAATTGTGAACAAGCCATGAGAGGCATAATAATTTTGTAGAGATCTAACTGAATTGATCAAGATTGAAGAATAGTTCACAATGAGACAAAAAGAGGACTAATAATTTTGCAACAAATGATAGTAAAGAAAAGGAATAACCAAAAAAGAACATATGCATGTGGATTTAGGAGTGAGAAAAGAAAAAATTCAGAGAATAACAAAATACCCTTTGTTTTTTCTTTTTTATTTCAATAATTTCCACTTCACGTTTTCTACAGTGGCAACATCATTTGTCTCATTGTGGTACTTGAGGAAAATCCTAAGATAAATAAATAAATAATGTAATATAAATTGATAGAGTATAGTGTAAAGTAATTTCAGGGTTGGAATAATTGTAGATCACAACTGCATATTGTTTCTTAAAAGGTGATTTAACTTTTGTTGATAATAAGTACCTCTTTTTTCTTTGGTGAGGGCCATGGTTGAAGCAGTTTAGACTTTAGAGATCATTATTTAATGAAATTTAAAGTACAGAGAATTATGAAGGGAAAGGTGGAAAATAAAGAGAAGAAAAAAGAAACCAGATTTAGAAAATGATTTTTGTATCATAAAGAGTGATTTATTTTTACTCAAGAGTGACTTAATTATTAGAATGAATTAGATTAGTACTATAATAACATGATTTTGTCTCGAAATATAGAAGTGTTGAAAATAATAGGAAATATAGTGTTTGGTGTGTTATTAAAATTATATTAATCTATAAGTTTGTTTTTATTATAAAAAAAAAAAAGAATCTCTCAATATTTATATAAAAAAATAATTATTGCATTTGAAAATTTAAAAAGAATTTTATAAGAAGATTGAGAATTTTTTTTTAAAAGACTATATATTTAATCAACAATGAAGATAATAGCTATAGTATTATGTAGTTTTATCAAAGTGGTTATAACTAAATAAATAAAAATTATCAAAACAATAAAGAAAATTAGTAGTTAATATATATTAGACCTATAAAGGCATTCATGTGAATTTGAATTTGCAATATATAATTTTTTATTAGATAATTTAGTAGTTAATATTTTTTTAATATGAACAAATAAAATGTTATAAATTAACTAAAAACAATAATATTATTGAGTCGGTATGATTAGAAACTTAATAACAATATTGAGTTGGTAAGATTGGATTGGATTAGATTAGATTTTAGATATAGATGTTGTAATGAAATAAGAAATGCAAGGCAAGAAAGGAAGGGGCCACATGAAGTATATAAAAGGTTCCATGTGACGGGTCTCATATCTTTATTATAGATGTTCATTGGGCCACATGTGGACCATTATTCAATTACTTCAACTCAAAAACTTTATAATAACCAAATTATTATTAATAATTGAATGAGAACAAAAAGACTGCCGTATTCATCCGACCAATTTCAAACGACACCGTTTCCTTCTACATGTCAGTTAGTTCCAAGCCCAATTTTAAAATAGCTTGTTTTATTATGCTTGGATTAAAATTTATATAATTAAGATAACAAAATAGTGTAATAGTGTGTTTGTTTTTTTTAAAACAAAGGTGAAGGCCATATATTAAAAAGAAGACCAAATACAAGAAAGAAGAGAATGGGCCAAACCAAAATCCTTCAATAAAGAAGTTATTTGAATTTGAAAAAACCAAATTTCTTATATAAGAAAGCGTCTCTAACATCATCAATCAAATAGTGATACATAGTTGATCTTCTATTTTTTAAACCAACATATGCAATGACATTTGCACACATGTTACCTTCTAAATCTATGTCTGTTATCATGAAGCTTAATTGTCTCATCCTATATAGATAATTAAATAATTAGTTTCAATCTAAAATTTGTCCTAATGCTTGTCTAAAGCAATTTCCATGGTCATAATAGCTTCTGTGAATTTAGCAAAAAGAACTTGCCCTTAGCAATAAAAAAGGAGAAATTGTCTAAGTGTTCATTTTTATGATTTCTAAAAATCACTCCACAAGCATGCAAAGAAGGAACCCTTATTGCCACATCATCAATGCTTCCTTTTATCCATCCCAATGAGGGAGGTTTCCATAACACTTATACACATCTTTTTTACTTGGGAAGATGGATGTCTACATTGAAAGCTTTTAAGATGTTGGATTCTGTCATAGATGGGTGTGCTCATTTATATTGCTTTGAATTCCTTTTAATGAGATATTATTTTTTTCAATTTAGGATTATGACTGCTCATTGGAAATTAAAGCAGATATTGGAAAACAAAGCTTCTTTTCATAAGAGTATTTATGAAGTTAAGCATGCACACAACAGTTCATTCTAGGAGAAATTGTGTAGATCGGTATCAAGAGCTGCTTTGAGACGCATTACTAAAGAGTTTGATATAGTTGAGTATATGAAAACTGACACCTTAATATATTGTTTTACTCTTAAAACATCATATAGGTTGTCTCGTGCTTGTGAGTGTGGAACATATACATTATGTTGGAAATAAATACTACTAGATTTTGTTCATATCCATTAGAGTAAATTAAGCATTAAAGGTCAATACGGGTAGACACAAATGTTATATCTGAGTTAGAAATGAATGATGCAATTGAAGCATTATGAATAAGGTCGAAGTTAGTTGACATTGTAGGGAAAAAAGCATTGAAAAGTAGGATGTATGTAATTTCTTACCCAACTATGAGTGCAATGTGTCCACTGAAGGTGAGAAAAATACACATGAAGGGAGGTTAAATTGTGTATGCCAAATCAATTTTACTTGTGAACCAGAGTTCAGAATCTAAACAGAAGTTCAGAAACTGATTCACAAGTGCGGCGGATAAAAGAGCAAAAGTAAATAGATAGGCAAATAACGCACAAAAGTTATCTTGTTTCCTCTCCAACTGAGAGTAGTCCAGTCCCCTTGCAACACAAGAGATTTCCACTATAATCAAACATATTACAACTGCTTATACCCTCAAGTATAAGACTTTTCTGCTCAGACCTACAACCTAAGACTTCCTTGCTCAATCAGCGCCTGATCAAGACTTCCTGCTTAGATCTTCAAATTCTAAGACTTTCTTGTTTAAACCCCTCGGATTCAAGACTTCCCTACTTATACCCGCAAGTACAAAACTTCCTGCTTAGACCTCCAGTTCAAGACTTTGTTGCTCGGATTCAACGAATCTAAGACTTCAATGCTCAAGCCCACGACAAGAGACTTTATCTAAATTGAATGTTTAGAGAAGGAATAAATTACATCAACACTTCGTTAACAATCAAAGATGTTCAAATATAATACAACAAACTTTAACACAAAACGTTCTAAAGCTATACAAGAATAAGAACTCTTAAAAGATTAGCTTCTCTTGAGCTGATACAAATAGTGTGAAGTGTGTGCATATTTTAGTTGTAGTTGCAATGCTATTCTCTTAGTTGATCTTCAACTTTTCTGCTCCTTTTATAGCTGGAGAAATAAAGTCGTCGAAGCAGCCTAACGACTATAAATCAAACCTTTTTGCACATCTTTTCCAATAAAACAGATGTTGGAATTCGTATCCAAGGAATTCCCCACTAAACAAGGCCTTTGTCACGAGGACTCTTCTGTGAAACAAGTACAACACAATCTTTTAAAGATATGTCAACTACTCTTGAGTCTCATGATTTTTGATATTGAGTTGACATCCATCAGTTTTAGAGGCGTGGTTAACATGCTTTTGATTCTGAAATATGCAAAAGATTTCTTTACGGTCATACTCTTTCACAAGAACCTGATTAGAACCGAACCATTGCTTGTTATCGTGAAAGAATTAGTTTCATCAAGTAAATTGAATTCTGTACACATGAACCAGCTAGTTAGAAATCCTAATTGTTCTTCAAATACTTTGTTATCATAAAAACCTCAGAGAATACATGGTATGAACCAAATTTATCTCAACAATCTCCCCTTTTTGATGATGACAACCTTAAGTATTTTAAAAAAATCAGTTGTAGATTAATTACTCAACAACTTTCAGGGTCTGAGGTTTGTAAGTCCCCCCTGTGTGAAACAGTCTTAGAGGTGAGGTTTATAAGCTCCCCCTGAGTCCTATGTGTGAAGTCTAAGAGGTGAGGTTTATAAGCTCCCCTATATAGAATAATTATATCCACTCCAAGATTAATCTTCGTAGAATACTTAATCTATTTCTCCCCCTTTGCCATCGACAAAAAGATAACATTACAGAAAAACAGACAAGTAGACCTTAGTGATTAATAATGGTTTTTGAACAATTCATTTTTGGACACCAGTCAAGAACAAGTTTGTTAATCAACCCAGTTCGTTGTACATGAGCAACAACACCTTATTGAATAAGAATCGTAGAAAGGATCCTACCAAAAGGAATGAGAAAAGAAAATTTATCACGAGATTTTAAGATCTCTTTTTTCAAATAGTTGAACATGGTTTGAGGTAAGTTGATTTTCATTCTTGAGACTGGAATAGAATGAAATGTTTATCCTCAAGAGATAGCATTCATAATCCCTTTTCTCCAGGCCTTAGATTGGTCCCCATAATTTGGTACCAAACTTTTGCCATAGGAGTAAGAGTGGAAGGGCTTGCAGCAGAACCAACATTGTCATAGATGTTGTTGATGAGATTCAGGAACCTATTGTCATGTCTGTAATCCTCAACAATAACTCCATCCTCTTCACAATTTATTGCTTGAGAAATAAGTCTAGATTTGATTACAATAGGAAAACCATAGACAATAGATAGAATCTGACAAACATCTAACTCACCCTGATGAACATGAGCATTCGCCCAAAATTCTTTCACAAGATCTGGATAGATTGGTCCATTAAGCATTACAAAATATCCATCCCGTTTTTGAAAATGAATATCTAAGACTATTCGAGAAAGGTTAACAGTCATCAATTCATTAAGGTCAACAATATATTCCTTTAGAATATCTAGATCATAAATTTCTCTTTTAATGGTTTTGAAGACATATTTTAAAGAGAAATAAGTTCAAGTAGAAAACAATGATTTTACAATACTATCTTATATAAAATATAATACATAAAAATTGGGGAAATCTTAGATACAGTCACATAACACATGGAATGTTAATTTATGGTAAATGAGCAAGCATGTATTGAATGTTTGGACAGTAATGAGTCTGATTAAAAATGAATTAGAATCTTTGTCAGTATACTCCTGTGAAGAACTAAATTTCAAGACAATTTTCTAAAATAGGCAAGAGTGATAGAAATATCCCTTTAGTATCGAGAACAACTAATTTTGAGAAAAAAAAAACAATAACCAATGGTTGATTACTTAAGATATTTTTGCTTAAAAAGTAAGTATACTTCGAGTTTGCCGTGTTGAATATATTTAACAATTTCACTAGAAAAAGAGTTTCTGAGACTACTTTCCACCATCAAGTCAATATTTTACAAAACTTGTTCTTTCAGAAGAAATAAAAGACAAAGATTCTTATTTTATCATAACTCAAAATTAGTCCAATTGTCAATTCAAAGCTCAAAGTATAGAATTAAACATTTACAGTATGCTTAAGTAATAAAGCAACAAGAATGAAAAAGATTTAGCAAACTCTACAATCAAAGCTTATAGACCACACTTAGAAAAATTTTCAGACTGGATGATATACTGTATTCCATCTGAGTGCTATCAGAATCCAAGTTTCCTATAGAGTTTCAAAACACTAATGTTCCTCAAAACCCGTCTATCATTAGAATATGGTTTGACAAATTCTAATTCAGACTACTTCCGATTACCAACAGGTTTCGATACTCCATTCAGACTTTAAGCATTATTCATCAACAAAAACCATGTTCATATTTTTTTCGTATAAAATCAAATCTTGTGATAGCTAATGGTTTTATAAATATATCAGCCCATTGATGGTCAGTATCAATAAATTGGATATCTATTATACCCTTCTGAACATAGTCCCTAATAAAATGATGTTTAATTTCAATATGCTAAGTTCTATAATGTTGAATCAGATTCTTCGTTAGGAAAATAACATCAGTGTTATCATAATAAATAGGAATAATATTTCCAAAAATCTGATAATCTTTTAGCTGATACTTCATCTATAGTAGTTGAGTACAACATTTAGCAGCTGAGATGTATTCTGCTTCTTCTTTAGACAAAGCAATAGTTGATTATTTTTTGCTAGCCCAAGATATAAGGTTTTAACCTAAGAATTGATAGTTTCCACTTGTGGATTTCCTCTTAATTCTATCCTTGGCATAGTCAGCATCACATAATCCAACTAGCTTATAATCTGAGGATTTCTTATAAAGAAGTCCAAGATTAGTTGTTCCTTTCAGATATCTAAAGATCCTTTTAACAACTGTTAAATGAGTTTCTCTAGGATCTGATTGGAATCTTGCACACAAACATACACTGAATAAAATATATGGTTTGGAAGTAGTGAGATAGAGTAAGGAACCTATCATACCTCGATATTTAGTCGGATCCACTTTGGCACTGCACTCTTCACTATTCAGGTTGTAGGTAGGACGAATAGGAGTTTACATGACTTTGCAATCATCAAGATTGAACTTCTTCAAAAGTTCTCTTGTGTACTTTGACTGATGAATTTATATATCTTATTTAATTGATTTGAATTCCAAGAAAGTAATTTAATTCACCCATCATGCTCATCTCAATTTCAGCCTGCATGGTTTTTGAAAATTCTTGGCAAAAAGATGCATTAGTAGAACCAAAAATTATGTCATCAACATAAATTTGAACAATTAAAATTTCTTCCTTTAGATTTTTCCTAAATAGTGTAGTGTCAACTTTACCTATATAAAAACCATTCTCAAGCAGAAAAAAATTCAGTCTCTCATACCAAGCCCTTGGAGCTTGTTTGAGTCCATAGAGAGATTTCTTAAACTAGTAGATAAAGTCTGGATGGAGTGGATCTTCAAATCCAGGAGGTTGTTTAACATACACTTCTTCAGTAATAACTCCATTCAGAAAAGCACTATTGACGTCCATCTGATAAAGCACAATGTTGTAATTAATAGCATAAGAGAGAAGAAGTCTTATTGCCTCTAACCTTGCCACAGGAGCAAAGGTTTCAAAGAAGTCAATTCCTTCTTGCAGACTATAACCCTGAGCTACAAGTCTAGCTTTGTTCCTCACAACTTCTCCTTGTTCATTCAGCTTGTTTTGAAAAACCCACCCAGTACCAATGATGTTCTTCGACTATGGTCTCAGAACAAGATCCCACACATCATTCCTTTAAAACTGATTCAGTTCTTCTTGCATAGCCACGATCCACCCATCATCTGATAAGGCATCATCAATAGTCTGATGGAGAAGACTAGGTATTTTCTAATTCAAGAAGAGTCTCATGGCAACATGGGATGGACTTGATAATGAAGATGGTTCAGACAAAGATGAGGGAAAAGCAAATCTAGCACTAATGGCTCTCACACCCTTAGACACAGAATATGAATCAACCTCTGATTAAGAGTCTGATGGAGAAGATGAGGTATTTTCTAATTTATCTCGTTCTGATTTAATCTTTTTTATTCAAGAACTCATGAGTCATTGCCAAGATAAAGCTAGGCACATGAAAACATTGAAAAAGCAATGTGATATTCTGAATGAAGAAGTCAAATCTTCTCAAAATAAAATTGAATCTTTGGAGAAAGATTGCATTGCTCAATAAATAAAATATCTGATAAAACCTTGAATAAGCATGAGATGGATCTTCAAGATTTTATCATAACAGGTCCTAAGAGAACAAAACTTGCTTCCTTGATATATGGAGTAAGTAAGAGCAAAGGTAAAGGTTTGGGGTACAATGAGAAATGTGTTAATTCTAAAGCTTAACTCTTGAAAGAAAAAAACCTCAGATGCTTCTTCTTCAAGCAGTGCTCAAACAATGCTGAAAACTTGTTTTATGTCTTCTTCTGATAAAGGTAAAAATCTGAATCAACCAGAACCTAAGATATCAGAATCAAAGTCTGAATATATCAATACATGAGGTGTCAAAATCAAAGGTATTAAAGAAATCATAACCTAACATTCATAAATCAAAGGTTCTGAAGAATCCAAAACCCAAAAATCCCTAGTTAAAGGTTCTAAAGATATCAGAACATAAGACTAGTGGATTAAAAGTTTTGAAGGGTTTAAAAGCCAAAACTTATCCTAGACAAAACTTTCCTAAGCAAAAAGTCTGGAATAGGTCTAGGCCCTTTTATCAAGTAAAGGCTCAAAATAAAAGGAATCCTGTCGGAACTAACAAAAGAGGACCCATCAGATTATAGGTACCTAAATGTGAGATTGTGTTTGCTGCAGATATGCCTAAAAGGAGAAACAGAGCAACAATCTTGGTACCTGGACAGCGGATGCTCACATCATATGACGAGAGAAAAGTATATGTTCCAAACGTTAAACCTGAAAGAGGAAGGGAATGTAGGTTTTAGAGGAGGATAAAAAGGGAAGATCATTGGTACATGTATTATTGGTAATTCCTTAATCTCTATCAATAATGTTTGGTTAGTAAGCGGACTCAAACATAACCTTCTAAGCATAAGTCAATTTTACGACAATGGTTATGAAGTTTTGTTTGATAAAAACTTTTGTTCAGTTATCAATGAGTTTGGAAAATCCATCTTATCCAAAGGTAAGAGGAAGGGAAATGTTTATAAAATTAATCTTTCTGAATTGACTAACCAAAAGGTTGTTTGCCTTATGTCAATGAGTGATGAGAAATGG
The DNA here is from genome assembly GCA_022829125.1 of Lathyrus tuberosus. Classification (NCBI taxonomy): domain Eukaryota; kingdom Viridiplantae; phylum Streptophyta; class Magnoliopsida; order Fabales; family Fabaceae; genus Lathyrus; species Lathyrus tuberosus. Next base: position 4,794,199 of record JALAZF010000029.1, on the reverse strand, counting down.
ATCTGGCACAAAAGGTTAGGTCATTCTAACTAGAGATTGATCTCCAAGCTTAGCAAGCTACAACTTGTTAAAGGGCTTCTAGATCTTGGATATCACTCAGATGCTCTCTGTGGAGCATGTCAAGTAGGAAAGATTAATAAAACTTCTTTAAAATCCAAAAACACTGTCTCAACCTCTAAACCCTTAGAGTTACTTCACATTGATTTTTTGGTCCTGTTGGGACTGCTTCAATCAATGGGAAAAATATGGATTGGTCATTATTGATGATTTTAGCAGGTAAACTTGGGTTAAATTCCTTAGATCCAAAGATGAATCATATGAGGTATTCAGCATCTTCTGCACGCAAGTTTTGTCTGAAGAGGAATAAAAAAATTCTAAAAGTCAGAAGTGATCATGGTGGTGAGTTTGAAAATGAGAATTTTGATATTTTTTGTGACAAGCATGGAATTATCCATGAGTTCTCTTCTCCTAGAACTCCACAGTAAAATAGGGTTGTATAAATAAAGAACAGATCATTGCAAGAAATTGCTAGAACCATGATCTATGAGAATCATCTTCCTAAATACTTATGGGCAAAAGTTGTTAATACTTTCTGTTATGTTCAAAATATGATCTATATCAGACCAATTATGAATAAAAAATCATATGAATTGCTTAAAGGGAGAAAGCCAAATATAACTTACTTTCATCAGTTTTGTTGTACTTGTTACATTCTGAACAATAAAGTTTATCTAAAGAAATTTGATGGTAAGGCTCAAAGGGGTATATTCTTAAGATACTTTGATCGCTTTAAAGTATAAAGAGTGTATAATTCTGAAACAAAATGGGGTAAAAGTCTATACATGTCAAATTTGATGACAAAGGGCCTGACTAAGAAACGTCAGAGCCTGTTGAAAGTTTTGTAAATATTCAGGTTTCTGAAAAACATCCAGAGGTTGGATCTTCAGAAGTTAGGAGATCGGAAGTCACAGGCTAAGAAACAGTAGAACTAGAAGGTGACCTTAATTCTAAAGCTCACCTAGAAGTTGCAGATTATGAATATGCCCAAGATGGTTCATAAGTTGTTTCTCAATCCAAGAAGTCCATTAAATATACAGATTCTCATCCAGAAGATCTAATCATTGGAAATAAGGATGATTCTTTAATAACTAAATCAGCTTTCAGAGATGATAAATGTATCCCAGGATTTATTTCCTTGATTGAGCCAACTTATGTTGATGAAGCTTTATTAGATGATGGATGGATTATGGTTATGCAAGAAGAGATGAACCAGTTCCAAAGGAATGATGTTTGGGATCTAGTTCCGAGACCAAGTCAGAAGAATATTATTGGATTAAAATGGCTATTCAGAAACAAACTGAATGAGCGAGGAGAAGTGGTAAGGAATAAGGCTCGACTGGTAGCTCAAGGTTACAGTCAACATGAAGGTATATATTTCTTTGAAACCTTTGCACCCGTTGCATGGTTAGAGGTAATCAAATTTCTTCTCTCTTTTGTTGTTAATCATGATATTATCTTATATCACATTGATGTTAAGAGTGTCTTCTTTAATGAAGTCATTTCTAAAGACGTGTTTTTCAAACAATCCCCTGGGTTTGAGGACTCAGTTCACCCATATTTTGTGTTTAAACTTAAGAAATCACTTTATGGACTCAAACAAGATTCTAGAGTTTGGTATGAGAGATTAAGTAATTTCTTAATGGAAAATGGTTTTGAAAAGGGTCAAGTTGACACTACACTGTTCAGATGGACTCTGAATAAGGAAATCTTAATTGTCCAAATTTATGTAGATGACATAATTTTTTGTTCTACTAATGCCTCTTTATGTAAAGGATTCTCTAAGGCTATGTATGATGAATTCGAGATAAGCATGATGGGAGAATTAAAATTCTTCCTGGGAATCCAAATCAATCAAAGCAAAGATGGAACCTATGTTCATCAGTCCAAATATACTAAGGAACTTCTGAAGAAGTTTAATCTTGAAGACTGCTAGATTATGACAACTCCTATGCATCCAACCTGCAGTTTGAACTAGGATGAAAGTCGCTCCAAGGTGGATCAAAATTTGTACAGAGGTATGATTGGTTCTTTTCCTTACCTCATAGCTTATAGGCCTGATATATTGTTCAATGTGTGTCTGTGCGCAAAGTTTCAATTAGATCCTAGAGAAAGTCACTTAATTGATGTTAAGAGAATCTTTAGGTATTTGAAAGGAATAGTAAATCTAGGACTCCTTTATAAAAAAAAATCCCTAGATTATAAGATGGTTGGATTATGTGATGCTGACTATGCCAGGGATAGAAATGAGAGAAATTCCACTAGTGGAAACTGTCAATTCATAGGTGAAAACCTAATATCCTGGGCTAGTAAGAGACATGCAACTATTGCTCTCTCTACCACAGAAGTAAAATACATCTCTACTGCTAAATGTTTCACACAGTTACTCTGGATGAAATATCAGCTAGAGGATTATCTGATTTGTGGAAATAGTATCCCTATCTTCTGTGATAATACTACTGTTATTTGTCTAACAAAGAATCTAGTTCAACACTCTAGAACCAAGCATATTGAGATTAAAATCTCTTCATTAAAGACTATGTTCAGAAGGAAGTTATAAATATTCAGTTCATTGATACTGATCATCAATGGGCTGAAATATTTACAAAACCCTTAGCTATTAAAAGATTTGATTTTATCAAAAAGAATCTGAACATGGTCTATATTGAAGAATAATGCTTGTTTCTGATTAGAGTATCAAAGTCTGATATTGCTCAGAAGTAGCTTCAATCAAAGTCTAGGAAACTTTCTCTGATGAAAAGTGGCTTTTGAAAACATCATACTCTGAGACTTCGGAAGTGGATTATTTGCTTCAGATAGCATTCACATGTTTGATAATTATCTTGCACAATAGATGTTTGGTTAAATATTGTTGGGTAATGATGTGAAACCTCTTTGATTTCTGTGAAACTGCCCCTTTGTCATCTCTTCATATTTTCCTACTTACTTATTTGTTTTGTTTTGTTCTGCTTCCTAAAGATTATATTTTAGTGGTCTTAAAGCAAAGATAGTTGACTTGCATCTTTCTGAAAAATCATTATCTATATATTTGGAAACATCTTTCAGTTTATTTTATTTTATTTCTTCTCTTTCTTGAGTTATTCTCTTTCTTAGATGGAATCTAGATCTAATTTTGGTATGGAAAACCATTTGGAAGTCATCATTGAAGGACTTGTTGATTTTGAAGAAATGATGGCTCATGGCTTTGATCTTCAAAGCACTGTCTCCCAGAATGGTTGGGATCATTTCTTTGATATGCTCTATGGTCCTATTTACCCTAATCTGATCAAGGAATTTTGGGTGAATGCTTCCATACAGGAACTAAATCTAGAATATGCTATTATTTTTATTGTATCTGGTGTTCCTATCACCATCACCCCCACTTCTATTGCTAATTGTCTTTTGGGAATCTTGATTGTCACCTCATCTTATCTTTGATGATCTATCCGACCTATCTAAAGTATCTAATATTAACTTTAAGGCATTAGTCTAGTATCAAATTCTGATCTCAGACTTTTTACCAAAGAACAAAGATCTATACTCCCTAGATATTGATAAAAAAAAGCTTTTCTGCTTCTTTTCAGCTCAGATATGAAGATCAACCTTCCTCAAGTTATGTTTGATTATCTGAAAAATGACTCTCACATTCTTTCACAATGGAAAGTTGTGTTTCATTCCTTATGGAAGGGTTCTTTCTGAACTCTCCATTCAACAAGGAGTTGAGAAAACTATGGTTGAGGTTGCTTCATAAATCTGGGGTGATAAGTTGAAGTTAACAAAAGCTTTAAAAGTTGTTGACGTGTTTAAGGTCAAGGTGGTCTCTATGGATGGATCTTCTACTTTTGTTTAGTTATTTTTATTGTTTTTGTGTTTTATCTATTTAGCTTATTTGTTTTATGTTCAATAAAAAGTTCTTTATTTGCTTTCTTTGTTTTGTCTTTCTTGTTTTTCTTACAGACTGATTGAAAAACATTACCATAATTAAAGGATTTTAAAGGGAGTTTGTGACTATTGGAAAAGGAATGGAAATTTTATTCATTCATAGGACATTACATGATATAGTCCTAAAGACTATTACATTTGTTTTCAGATTTGATCATCTGTCTTCTTTTTTGACTCCGTAAGAGTTTTTTAGATCTGCATCTGAAATTTTGCCCTCTTCAGAGACTCCACCAGATGTGTCTTCTTCAACTGCTGATGTAGATCTCTGAGTCTTTGTTATTTCCTCTGCTTTCTTTCTCTCTTTTCTTGCATCCCTTCTCATCAAATTGCATATCTCTTTTGCAAAATCTCTCTTATCATCCTTGAATGTCTTTCTTTTGCCCATTCTCGTGTATCCTAGAGAAACTCTAAAGTTGTGTGATTTGGTGTTATTTCTGCATCTGCTCTTATAGAGGTGTGTTTAAGCCAAATCTCCTCTATATTTAAGACTGTGTTCTTTGAGTCTTGTTCCTTCTTAACTATTGTTCCTTAAAAACCATGTCGTCAGAATCTACCTTTGACTATCTTGATATCTGTGGTACAAATACTTATCAGTCATCAATATCTATATTTAGTATCCTTTTGTTTATGACAAAAGGGGGAGAAATTTATGGGAGTATTTAAGAGGGTTAAAAGTATTTTTGGATGCTTTTATTTACCTAGACCCTAATTTTTTTATATCGTTTTCATCTGAACATTATTTTATCAAAAAAAGTTTAAACTAACTTGGATAGGTGATAAGTGGTTTTTATGTTGCATTTATTAGTAGTTTTTATATCGTTTTTACATCACTTTTGTTTTCTTTCCCTTTGTTTTTCTATGTTTTTATGCTTTGGTATGGCGTTTCCCTTGTTTTCAGGTCATGATATACATTCCAAGTGAAAAAGGGACGAAGAGTGGGCAAAACAAGGGAAAAGGCATGAATCGGAAAAATTCTAGTACAAATTCTAGCCATTACGGCCCGTAACAGAAGATGCACTCCATGCCCTAAAGACACTGCGCCCCATACAAGAATCCAGAGGCCTGTTACAGGTGCCCATAACAATGGTTACGGTCCACAACATATAAGCGATTTTTCCTGATTTGTTTCTTATTTGGTTTGATTCCCTCCACTTCAAGGCTCTTTAATAGCTTGGACCTGATCTTCATTGTATGTAATTGACATTGATTGCTAGGAGATTCTTACCATGTTTAGATTTTTGTATAAAAACTCATATGTAGTCTTGAGTTTTTATCCAGTTTTCAATTCCTGTTTTTAATTTCACGCCTTTTCTTCCTCATTTTGTAAAAGTCTCCATTGGAGCCGCTAGATCAAGTTTATAATTCAAGCATTACTTTTTCATAAATCAGGTTCCTAGTTATCACTTTAATTACTTGTTTATCAATTATGTCTGTATTCTTAATTATTATCTTGATTGGTTTATTCCTGAATATGAGTGAGTAGTCCTCTAGGGGCTAAGGGTTATGAACACTATCGTCTGATTATTTGCATAACCTAGGCTAGTTGCGGGAATTCCGTCCTTTTTATTTTAAAACTGAGTGTTTTTCAAAACTTGCTACGAGAGTAGGAGTATTGTCTTTAGGTATTTGACTTGCGCCGAAAAGGTATAGGCAATATCGGAAAGCAGATTTTTAAACACTTAAATCTGAGTCATGAGAGTGATAGGAGGAAATTGAGAAAGGCCCCATCTTTAATAGCCGTTCAAAAGTAAAGACCACTAAAAAACATTTTTGTGTGAGCGAGAGCCGATGAGCGTCCTATTTGTTAGAGGTAGGGCAATACGGTGGTGAGAGTAGGTGTTGCTATTTTAACTATTTTTCTATAAACTGAGTCGGAATTCCCGTAATATAAATGCTTAGGTCATGTAGAGAAGTCTAGGATAGGATTCATAACCCTATGTCCTGCTTGCTTTATATAATCTTTACCCTTTTTTAAATTGTTTTTCTATAATTGCTTTTCTGTTTCATTTACTAAAACCCATTATTCGATTACTCTAGCTTTAAACCGATAGGATAGAAATCGATACTTAACTATTGGTCTTTGTAGTTCGATACTTTTTACTACTCTAACATTAGTCATGCATTTGCGGTGTGTCAAGTTTTTGGCGTCGTTCCCGGGGACCAATAGTGTTAATATTGAAGTTATATTTGATCATGATATATACTAGAGTTTTTATTTTATTTTATCTGTTTTAATTCTTACCTCTACCTTTGTATGAAAAGAACGTGTTTTGCTAATTCTTTAGTTGAGCCCGTTGACGAAATCGAGTGTTTTTTGCCAGAAAGGCTCTGAATTCAAAGACAGTTTACGATGGCAGCCCTTGTTGCTGACACGAAACCCTTGAAGGGTTATGCGATTCCCCCGGATGAGGAACCACACTGTAGTATTTTGCACCCGCCTATTGATGCAAACAATTTTGAACTTAAACCGTCGTTGGTAGGTATGGTCAAACAAAACCAGTTTTCGGGATCACCTTCGGAAAATCCAAATCTACACCTATCAATCTTTATAGACAATCGTGGTTCTGTGAAAGCAAATAGTGTCGACCAGAACGCAATTCGCCTTATACTATTCCCTTTTTCCTTAAGAGACCGAGCACATGCTTTACTCCAATCTCTACCTGCTAACTCTATCACTTCTTGGCCTCAATTAAAAGTCTATTTTCTTGCGCAATACTTTCTGCCAAGTAAGATAACCCAAGTTAGGAATGAGATAAATAACTTTAAGCAAGGGGGAATCTTTGTTTGACGCTTGGGAACGTTTTAAGGACTTGTTAAGACTTTTCCCTTTCATGGGCTTGAAAAATGGATGATAATCCACACTTTTTATAATGGTCTCCTTTATTCCACTAGGATAACCATTGATGCGAATTCTGGCGGAGCCCTCATGAATAGTCCTAAAGACGTAGCTTATACCCTTATTGAGGAAATGGCCAAAATCCATCATTCTTGGGGAAGCATGTTGTTGCTCCCGGGATTTTCATCCAAGTACAAACGCGAAAGTGGCGCAGAAACAGAGTCGCCAACAATGTGTATTTATCCCAGGAGAGGGAAAGGAAACACTGCGTAAACCTGAGGGAAGGAAAAAAGCATGGTCTCGCGACCAAGAGAAACGGGTAAGGGAGTCGGTTCCGCGAGGGGAAGGTATTAGCACCCCCACGCGTCCATCGTACTCGATGGGATCGACGCTTGCTGTCGCTCGACCAAAGGGTGTCGTCATCTGGAGCTCCACTGCTACTGGAAAGGAGAAGAAACTGGAAAGGAGAAGAACGAAGAAACGAGGAAGAAAAGAAAAAGAAGTGACTCGATAGGACATCGTCGTCCTATGCCTATGTATTCCCTTGTGCAATGGGAAAGTCAGAGTCAACGTAGTTTGGACACGAACTAAGGGTGAGGTTGCTCTCCAAGACATCACCGTCTTATGCCTACGTATCCTCAATCTAACAAGAGAGAGGAAATCAGAGCAGTCGTAGTTTGACCTAACGAGGTCGGTGAGTGTTTTTTATGAGCGACATTAAATTCGCGTCCGGCAGTTAGGGTCGATGCCTGTTTGCGACGAGATGGAAATAATGTGCCCTTTTCTGGAAATGATTTGAAACTTAACAATCTCGAAGGATGAAAGAGGTTTGAGTTTGTTTTGTGTTTTTTAGATAGAAGTGGATTGAAGTTAGTTCGTAACTTGCATTGCATCCAAGTCTACAACATAGGAACGAATGCGTCGCATATCGTCCCTAGCAGGACGTACGCTAAACACCCTAGAAGAATGAAGGGAGACCCCCCATTCCTCCCTTCCCATATACAAGGCTCATGTGCAATACACGTTAAATTTATTAAGTGTTTTAGAATGGTTATGAGATGAGAAGAGAAGACTCAAAGGAAGAGAAAACACTGAGGGGAATTCTATCCTAATGTTGTCATGCAAAAGATGACCCTAAAGTTGAGTTTGAAAGGGAGCACCTAAATCTAAAGAAAAGAGAGGGATAGCATTACCTAATGCTTATCCTACCCCACCTTAATAAAAAATTAAGGATGAGCTAGGATCCCAAGGGGTATGTGAAGACGTTAATCACAAACAAGCATTGCTTCATGTAATCCACACACAAAAGAGAAAGAGAAGTAAAAGAAATGAGAGATGAAAGGAGGAATGAGCATGGATAAGCATCCACATGCTCATGTGTCTTACCTCTTCCCCTACATAAAAGGTTAGCACAAAATAAGCACAAGTATTGAATACGAGTGGTAGAAAGAAGGCAAACAAGTCCTACTTAGCCTAAGAAAACAACCTAAGAAGTAAACAAGGTTTGAACTAAAAGGAATGAGTCCTAAGGGTTAAGAATCACCCAAGGGCAGTAGGTATAGATCAAGGTATCCTACTAAGGTTAACATGCCCAATGAAAACAAATAATGCCAAACTATGCATCAAATGATCATACAAATGCAAGTTATGCACTAACTATGCAAGATGAATGTATATGATTCATGAACATGAATAAATGCATGTACAAACATTAAAGTCAGAAGTAAATGACATTTATGAATGTATGGGGATGTCATTAAGATGGCATATGAATTGTGAATGCAAGCATAGAGAAGATGAAGCAAGAAGAAGTTCACAAAACATCATTCAAGTTCAACAAACATGCATACTTGTAAGGCAAGTAAAGAATGAAGATGTCAAATGTTCATACATGTTTAATGGATGCAAGTCAGTAGCATATGATATGTGGGATGACATTTAGAATGCAAGAATGAGCACACAAAGCTCACACATATCTCATGTTGGTGCAAGTTCAAAAGTAGAAACAAACATGTACAAGTAAAGTCAAACAAGTATTCAAATGTTCATCAACTTAGGAAGTATTCAAGATGTAATTAGAAGTCATGTTATATGATTGAGTATAATCACAAATAGCATATGAATCAAGTTTTAATGGATGTTCAAGATCACACAAGCATTGAAGAAGACAAGTCATCAAAGTATGCAAGAAGAGAGGCACAAGTCCACAAAACAATTCAAGTTCAAACAAGTGTATACAAGCCAATCCAAGATGACCAAGTAATGACCTATAATATGAGAAAGAGGACCTATAATATCCATACAACATGATCTCAAAGCATCTCAATGAGTATCAAATAGGATTGCATACAATGCACCTCAAAACCCTAGCACATGGTCTTTAACATTCACACAAACAAAGATGCACTTATGAATTCCCAAAGAACATGTTAAGAGGACAATAAAATTGAAAGAAGACAAGTGGATTAAGATGCAAACAGCAAGCAAACATGTCTCAAAAGCATGGATCAAAACTCATTAAGGATCATACTTAAACATGCTTCACAAGTTCACACAAGTAGCACAAGAATTATGCACAAATATGACATTCAAACATCAATAAAAAATGCTCTCAAAAATCGAAAAAAAATGCATGAAGTGCTTCAATATATCATACAAGCATGTATCAAGTTTCATGTCAAAATTCAGCACATAAGTGCCTCAAACAATTCATCAATGAAGCAAGCATCAAGAGAGAAGTTCAAATGAAATGCATCACCATGGAAAATCCACAAAAATAGTAAAATAATCCAAAAATGGAAAATAAAAATTTCAAAAATTAGTTAAATGTGTGAGGATGCTTCATGAATTTATTTGGAATTTTTAAGTGTTCATAAGTATTCTTAAAAAAATAAAATGCAAACACATATGAAAAGAAATTAAAAAAACAAAGAGAAAGAGCCAGGGGGTGCATCAAAAGTAAAAACTCAGTTCAAAATGCATTGGGCTCAGGTTTAAGGGGGTGCGTATAACAAAAATGTCAGGCCCAAGGTGCTGACTAGTCTGCAGTGTATATGGTGAGGCTCAGTCAAAACATTGACTCAATGATAGCCATTAGATCTGGTTAATCAATATGATCAGATAAGGTACACAAATCAAACAGATTAAAACGCATGCACATGCTATGCTAACATACAACAGCCACACGTGATCAAATATTTCAAAAGAAACTCAGAAAAAGAGCACGTGAGGGAGAGGCTCCCTCATTAATGTGCTAGCAACCTCACACACGTTGGATCAAAATGCATCAACGACTGAGATTAAAACTGAGGAAAGGTTAGGGTTTATGAGAGGCTGAAAGTTCAGGTGGCCGGAGAAGACTTCGATCGTCTTCTCCGATGTACCTCCATCGTGGCCAGGTGGTTACATCACCAGAAATGAACAAACCTTATATCAATCTCTTCGTCTCTCCACGTAGATCACGAATCTGGTCTTAGAATTCACAAACGGAGCACACACAAAGCAAATCGAAGGCTCAAAGTTTACCCTAGCATTTGAGATCTATGCACCTAAGTGCCTATCAACTAGCCAGAGGATCACATTGCTCCTATTGAGCTTCAAAACACACAAAAGCAAGCTTAAATCAGCTTAACATGCAAGAAAGGGAAGGAGAAAAACCTGAACTGTGATGGAGCCTTGAACACAAGAAAACCAAAAGAAGACGATCCTTGATCTTTGAAGCTTGTTACTGGCCAAATAAAGGCTATGAATAAGCTTGTAATCGCTTGAAATTCAGTTGATGAAGATGAAAATTGAAGTGGAATAAGAGGATACAGTGGCTATGCTTCAATGCTTTCACGCCATTGATGATTCTTGATGAAGAATAATGGAGATACTTGCAGAGAGAGAGAGATGGTTGAAATTAAGCTTCGCGAGAGAGAAAAGTTTGAGAGAGAGAGAGATAGTGTGTGTGAAAATGGTGAGAATGAAAAAGTGAAGAATGATCAAGTGTCCTCAAATTCAGTTAGAGAAAAGCTTTTATATAGTGAGTTAACTTCTAACCACTATGGTTTACAGTTAGAAGTGAGGTTAGGTTAGTTGGAAGGTGAATGAAGCTGAAAATGAAGGAGAAAAAATGGAAAAAGAAATGAGAGGGAAGTGTAATGGTGAGCTCGGGTTTTAGTTCATGTGTGGAGGGAGCATGAAATCCTATGGTGTGGATTAAATGGAATGTGGTGATGATGATTTGAATAAGATTGCAGCCACAACACCTTATTCAACAAGTTTCTTCCTCTTTTGGTTTGCACAAATAAATAAAAAGGTACATAAGTATGTATGGTTTGTAAGAGGTTGTTTGGCTTGAAATGGCAAGGTGATGTGCATGAGAAGTAGCAACAATAATGCAACCTGTTTCTTTTAGATTGGAATGGAATAATAAGAATTCATCACTTGATACACATGCTCATGGTGATGACTTTGAAGAAGAATAAATCCAAGAATATTAAACCAAATGACCTAAATTGGAAGTCCTTGGAAAGAGCTCATGGTGGAGAATAAAATTGGTGTTGAGAACAATCACAATAGGAGCCTTTAAGATGCCTAAAAATGCTCATGAAAGTGTTTGGTCGTAACTGAGTTGGCCGGCCAACTTGCCTTGGTTCGTACCTGGCTCCTATGCGTATGGAATGATCATGTGATGCACCTGACTTTAGTTCACTATATCTCTCAATAGATTGATCATATGAAAAACTTCCAACACCATTATTGTAGAGGGGATTGAGAGGAACAAGTTTGATGTTGAACATTTTTTCATTTGAAGCCTCCGTCATAGAGTAATTGGCCTTGGAACTTGGACACTGCATGTACATAAAGTGTTTGTTGAAATGACTCCGAGCCAGCTCGCCCATGACTTGCCTGCCTGGCCCAAAATGCCTTGAAAACCTCCAACTTTGAACAATCATATCTCCTTCAATTTTGATCCAATGGAGGAGTTCTTGCTATGGTTTTGGAGCTTAGGATGTGAACTTTAATTTGGCCCCTTGAAATTTTCAATTTGAAGCTTGCATTGTGGAGAAAGAGAGCTCCAAAGATGGTGGTTCAGCCTGCCAAAACTTGCCAAATTTAGAAACCCTAATTTATATTTTTGGAAACTTTTCACACTTCTTGATTTCTTGTGAATCTCTTGACATTTCTTGATCAAATCTTCATCAATGGACATATTTGAGATGAGGAACATGAATTTGACCTCAAAAAGTCAGGAGTTGACTTTTTCCTCTGTACAACCGACTTTTCCCCAATCTGATTAATTCTCAACCAATTGATCAATTGAATATCCTCTGAAATGAACCAATGGCCAATACTTCATCCTTAGACAATTGAAACCATATGGAAAACCTTGAAATCAAGCTTTGACCAAAAATCACACTTGCACTGACTTTTCTCCAAAACCCTAATTTTGCACTAGTTAGGAGAATGTGATTCTCTTGAGTTTTCTTGCCAAGATTGATCACATGATGAGGTGATGGATTAATAAGATACCTTGAGCTCCCTTGTGGCTCAATTATTGATAGTATCATGATTTTTTTTATCCTCTTCACATCTTGGACAATATGCATGATATTTGCTTGAAGTTCTGGGAAACATCTTCTTCCCTTGAGTTAGCTCATATACCTTGATCCCATGCTAAGAACCAATGATATGCAAAGATGATAATGCAAGAATGCAATGAAACATAAGCTAGTTAGAGGTTAGAAAAAGAAAGGGCAAATTTTGGGGTGCTACATCTGCCCCTATTCAATCAACTTGGTCCTGAAGGTATGATAGCAACAACTTTCAGACATTCAAGGATACACGGAGATTGAATACCAAAAGAACCCTGAAAATTGCAAACTATGGGGACAATGAAATGAAGTGTTTGTCAGCCAAAGGTGGAATACCCAACAAAATAATACGAGGATGGTCGAAGACGAACTCGAAAAGGAAGACCGACCAACGGCGCTCCACCCAACAAAATAATACGAGGACGGCCGAAGACGAACTCAAAAAGGAAGACCGACCGAAGGCGCTCTACCCAACAAAATAACTCGAGGACGGCCGAAGACGAACTCGAAAAGGAAGACCGACCGAAGGCGCTCTACCCAACAAAATAATACGAGGACGGCCGAAGACGAACTCGAAAAGGAAGACCGACCGAAGGTGCTCTACCCAACAAAATAATACGAGAACGACCGAAGACGAACTCGAAAAGGAAGACCGACCGAAGGCGCTCTACCAAACAAAATAATACGAGGACGGCCGAAGACGAACTCAAAAAGGAAGACCGACCGAAGGCGTTCTACCCAACAAAATAATACGAGGACGACCGAAAACGAACTCGAAAAGGAAGACCGACCGAAGGCGCTCTACCCAACAAACTAATACGAGGACGACCAAAGACGAACTCGAAAAGAAAGACCGACCGAAGGCGCTCTACCCAACAAAATAATACGAGGAGGGCCGAAGACGAACTCGAAATGAAAGACCAAACCGAATGTGGACTTCGCTGGGGATAACAGGACAGCCAAGGGTAAAAGCCACAATTTTACGACCCTCGAATTTATTTGGAATCAAAGTTGGGGAAAAAAGAAGTCTAAACAGACAACTCTGCAGGGGTGTACCAGAATGTACAACAATATGAAGGATGAATCCACTGGAGATCTCACTGGGGATAAAGTGAAACAAAATCTTCTGAGTTATGCCATCTCTGCTGAGGAAGAGAACTGGGTTTCACGAAATAAGTCAGACGAGAACTGACTACCAGGCGAGAACTGGGTTTCACGAAATAGGTCAGACGAGAACTGACTACCAGGCGAGAACTGGGTTTCACGAAATAGGTCAGACAAGAACTAACTACCAGGCGAGAACTGGGTTTCACGAAATAAGTCAGATGAGAACTGACTACCAGGCGAGAACTGGGTTTCGCAAGAGATGTCAGGCGAGAACTGACTACCAGGCGAGGACTGGATTTCACAAAAATTGGTCATACGAGAACTGACTACAAGGCGAGACCTGGGTTTCACGAAATAAGTCAGACGAGAACTGACTACCAGGCGAGAACTGGGTTTACCAAAGAGATGTCAGGCGAGAACTGACTACCAGGCGAGGACTGGATTTAACAAAAATAGGTCAGACAAGAACTGACTCCAGGCGAGACCTGGGTTTCACGAAATAAGTCAGATGAGAATTGACTACCAGGCGAGAACTGGGTTTACCAAAGAGATGTCAGGCGAGAACTGACTACCAGGCGAGGACTGGATTTCACAAAAATAGGTCAGACGAAAACTGACTACCAGGCGAGACCTGGGTTTCACGAAATAAGTCAGACGAGAACTGACTACCAAGCGAGAACTGGGTTTACCAAAGAGATGTCAGGCAAGAACTGACTACCAGGCGAGGACTGGATTTCACAAAAATAAGTCAGACGAGAACTGACTACCAGGCGAGAACTAGATTTCACAAAAATAAGTCAGACGAGAACTGACTACCAGGCGAGAACTGGGTTTCACAAGAGATGTCAAGCGAGAACTGACTACTAGGCGAGAATTGGGTTTACCAAAGAGATGTTAGGCGAGAATTGACTACCAGGCGAGAACTGGGTTTACAAAAGAGATTGGCCAATCAAAGGCAGACTCCCAGCAAAGATACGGTCGTGAACCGAAAAAGGCGAGAGGTAAAATCAACGGACTTACAACCCCAAAGATAAGATGACTCCGTTGGGGAAAGGAGAAGTCTAAATAGAAGACTCTGTTGGGGAGCACAGGTAGGATGAACACATCCCTCAGTGACCTCACCGTGGATAAAACAAAATCTCCTGAGTTATGCCATCTCTGCCGAGGAAAAGAACTGGCAAAGAAAGTATCAAACCTGGCTTATGCTTCGAATGCATATGTTTGAATTTTTCTATGGTGTAATGCTCCATACGAAATGGAAATGCTACGCGTTTGGGGGGATGCCATGCAAACGATGCTTATGCAATGCAAAAAGAAACGCTCCAGCAAAATAAATGCTGAAAACGAAGGCAACTCCACCGGGGATGACAAAGTAAATTGTCCTCCGTGTCCAAGAACTCTGCTGAGAAGGATCACATTGAACAACTCCTCTGATCAACAACTTCTGCTGGAGATGAATTCCAAAAGAAAATCCACCCTGCTGGGGATTATATATAACTCTTTGAAAAAGGAAACCAAGACCTGAATCAGAAGAGGGCCAAATATCACTTGGACTTAAAACCCGCTGGGGATGTCAACCATCGCCGATCAAACCTGCTGCAAAGACTACCACCAAATTCTTCTTGGGGAGACAAATCACAAATGCTAGACCTGTTGGGGACACTAATGGACTTAACCCGCTGCCGGGGAAATGACTTCGCCCTTACCCTGCCGAGGGTTGGATCATGTTGTTACTGGTGAAAACACGTTTCCTGACTGGCTGAGGGGAGCAGACACCAAGACTCTGTGGAGAAGACAACATCTTTGTCCCGGGAATACCTTCTACAAATCTCCTGCGGTAATAAAACAACATTCACCCTAGAGCAATCCACTTTAAATGCTGGCTGGGGAACAATCTTATGTACTATGACTGGGGAGAGTGACAGTCTGATGAGGATGATGAAACCTCAATGCTAGGGAGAATAACTCTGCTGGGGAGAAAAGTCAACGAAACCTGTCGAGGGATGTCATTGAGCTTAACCTGTTGTTGGATCAAAGATTTTACCCTGCTGGGGATTAGAGCATGCCGTTGCTGACGGAATTACACTTCCTGACCTGCTGAGGAAAGTGAGTACCAGACTCTGTGGGGAAAATAAAGTCTTTTCAGAGACATCCAACATATCTCCTGCTGGAGATACAACCACATTCACCTTGGAGCAATCCACTTCTGACTGCTTGCTGGGGAATAATAAACCAACCATGACTTCGGATGGGGAACACCATCCTCTGTACTTTTGCTGGGGAGAATAAGCTCTGCTGAGGATGACAACCTTTCAGTGCTGGGGAGAGTAACTCTACTGGGGAAGACAATTTTTTTACCCTGCAGCCATACGGTAAACTGAATCGTTTCTATGTTCATAGACTCTGCTCGAAAATCCAACCAAACCTCCGTTCAGTAATAAACATTTGCTGAAAATACCCCAGGGCTCTGCTGAAGAGAAGTACCAATGGCAATTGGCCTCTGACCTGTTGAGGAAAGCTAACCCACAAATCTGTTTGGGGAGCGACTATTGACAATATCTGCTCTGCTAGGGGACAGCATTTTACCCTTACTCCGTTGGGGAGACGGAAACCACTTCACCGCAAGCTTGAGAAACATCAATCCAACATTCTTGATTTGTACGGGGGAATATGAATTCGTGCTGAAAAGCAACAAACTTCACCAACCTGGATGGGGGAGAGCAAACTCTGAACTCTTGTTGGGGAGGATAGCCAGAACTTTCATAATGCTCTGCCATGGATGATAGAACTTCACCTATCTTTGCTGAGGATGAATGGCGATTCAAACGCCTCCCTCACTGGGAAAAGATGCCTTTTGGCGCCTTGCTGAGGAAGAGAAGTTCCATACTGGGAACTACTTTGGCATTTCATGCTTCTGTTGATCGGCTGCGTGCTGATTCTCATATGTGACCAACGGCCCTTTGATCTCCACATGCCTCCAGATTACAGGTTCTAACAGAAGAAATCGTCTCAAGAGGATTTTATAGAAGACCTAGCTTTCAACATGCCCCGGGTCTTCAAACTCTTAGAGATGTATCAGATCTCGACATAACTACCCCAGTTCTTAATCCATGAAGTAAACTGCCTTGAGAGGATTCACAATGACCTGAAATTCTCTGCCCTAGTATTTTGTACCTTGAAGAGGTGTTTTCAATTAACCGTCTTCAGGAGTGGACAACTTCTCATGCTCTAGAGGTGGCCCGCCCCAAGTTTTGAAGAAACTTTGCCCCCGACTGATCTTACAGAGATTTGTCAAATCGACCTGATTGCCCCATATTAAACACTTGTGGAGAGATTTATCGAATCTCGACATAATTATCCCAGTTTGGCTGAACGTTGAAGAAATTTTCTCAACATGGCCGCCCGTGATTGATTGAACTCTGAAAAGACTTTCTCGACTTGAATGCCCCAGCTTGGCTACGTCTTAACACAACTTGCTAGGAAAACTCCTGCTCAACATGGTCTTTCAGCACCATGACCTTTGATATGATTGTCCTCTGGGGTCTTCAAGCCCTTCAACTTGGCAGGATCAAGCTTCTCAACTGATGTTCATCATGTAAGCTTCTTTGATGTCAAACACATGCAAGCAGGAAATGTTTATTATGAGAATGACAATTCTAATGCAACACTCGTGTTAACCTTGAAGTTTTATTGAAAATGCGTCGCCAAGCCTTGTGAACGAATCACTAGCTGGGATGCGACATTGATTTTTGAATGGAAAACAATACGCACATGCAATACCAACAAAAATCTTATTAGCATAACTCATAGGAGTCAGGAATGCTATCTCGCTGAAGTACGCTTTCGGAATAAACCCTGCTTCAATTAGGACTTTTGAGGGTTGTAACTTGGCCTGGTTCATGGTTTCAGAAAGAAAGGATATAAGGCTCAAAGTTTATCGGTGCCCACCCACTCTTCGTGATGTTCTCCAATCCTACGTTCAGTTATTCTGACACAAGCGCTCATCTCTCAAAAGGTTTTATGATCTTTAAGGAACCCATGCAATTGATGGTATGAGACCAGATGAGGTTTTGGAGCAACAGTCACCCCTTTTGTCTATTGTGTCTGTAGCCACACGAATTTGTTCTTATCGAGGATTTTTCTTTGTAATCCTTTTAGCTTTTCGCTTTCTCATTCTTTTGCTTTTTGTTCCCTAAATTTTTCCTAGACTGACTCTTTTGAGTTTTTCGATATTTGAAGTCCAGCGGGATGCCTTAACTTTTGCCTAAGTCACTTGTTTTCAAGTTTCGACTTAGCGGTTTTTTTTCTTTTCTTTTTTTTTATTCTTTGAACAAATTGTGTGACACTGGTTTGTCTGACTTGTTTGAAAGGGTTGTGACTGCCTCACTCCTTGATCATTGATGGATAACCATTGTGGTTTCACATCTTTTGACCTCTTGATGGTGTGGAATAGAAGGTAATGGATCCTCAGATGCACATTCCTTTCGAAATTTGAACGCTCGGTCAAATTAACATATGCCTACCTTGCCCCTAGGTTAAATGTGAGGGTTTTTCATACGAAAGAAATTCTTACTTCAAGGCTCGACAGGGTTAACAAGGGTCTATCTCCCTTATATCTCTAGTGTTTAGGAATTGAAACAATGCCTGTACATCATCAACAGGGTTTTATCCTAAAAGCACACAACCAAAGATTTTTCATTTTCAAATCATCATCCTCCCTCAAGAGTTTAAGGCAAGAAAGTTGGTATTGCAGTGCACATAAATATGATATGAGTGCATAAAAGTAAAGTACCTCAAGAACAACACATTCATTGCATTAAAATCATCATTCAAAACACAAACAAGTTTTTTTCATGCAAACACTGTTCAAACAAACAAATGAAAGCTACATATGAAAATGCAGTAAAGAATCCGAAGATTGCCATTGTTGAGGATACTTGACTCCGCCTGGACTACTGGCTTTAGGAGATGACCCTTAAAGTCTTCAAACAGATGAGAGGTCGACATGCACAACCAAGTCTCCTTCTGGAAATGATATGTTCCCTTTGTCAATCAATTGTTGCACTTTGGCCTGGAATGCTTTGCAATCTTCAGTTGAGTGCCCCATAGATCCTCCATGATATCCACATTGCACATGGGGATTGTACCCCAAAGGGTATGGTTCTGGAATAGGCTTCAAAGTCTTAGGCTCCACCAATGAATTTTGAACCAAGTGTGGCAAGAGTTGACTGTACGACATGGGAACTGGATGAAGAGGAGCATTCCTTCTTTCCAGGTTGTTGCGAGGCCTATTGTTGCGGTGAGAATCGGATAACAAGCTATTAATTAACTTGCATCACATTTCTTTGAATTCACCACCGACTTGATTTATCCAAAGGAAAAGTTCAAGATCGAGAAAAACCTAAAGGGGGGAGATCTAAGGTTCGGGGGTTGGTTATACTAAGTGAAGGTATTAGCACCCTTAATATTTGTAGTATTCTACAGGAACCTCTTATTTACGTTTGTGTTATGTTATGTTTGCTTGCTAAGATATCTGCTAAAGGATAAAGGTAAATACCTAAGGGTATGTACTAAGTCTGCTCGCCAAGACGTCGCATCTTGTGCCTACGTATCAGACTAAAGAATCAGAGCAACCGTAGTTCACCTAACTAAGGGTGAAAGAGGAACCATTAACTATGGCCAAAGTTCCAAGGGGAATGAGTATGAGCTCATATAGAGTCAAAGAAACTCTCTAAGTCTAAGTTGTAGGTGAATGGCTAAGAGGCCTATGACTATGAGGTCTAGAGAATATGTTACCTATGACTATGAGGTCAAGGCGGAATATGGCTATGAGGCCAAGGTGATATCCTATGACTATGAGGTCAAAGGTAAGATGGCTATGAGGCCAAGATGATAAACTATGACTATGAGGTCAAAGTGGTAAGATGTTACTAATGACTATGAGGTCAAAGGTGGGATCCTATGACTATGAGGTCAAGGGTTGAAGATGGCTATGAGGCCAAGGTAAGATGGCTATGAGACCAAGATGAGAATGAGCTATCTATGACTATGAGGTAAATAGAGAGACTTTTCTACGACTATGAGGTCAATAGAAGATGGCTATGACTATGAGGTCAAAGCTTGCCTATGACTATGAGGTCAAAGGTTACAGGTAGCTCTATGACTATGAGGCCAAGAGGGAATCCTATGACTATGAGGTCAAGGGAGAATCCTATGACTATGAGGTCAAGGGAGAAAGGCTATGACTATGAGGTTAAAGCTTGCCTATGACTATGAGGCAAAAGGTTAAAAATGGCCCTATGACTATGAGGTGAATAGGGAATCCTATGATTATGAGGTCAAGGAAGAGTGGCCATGACTATGAGGTCAAGAGGGAATCCTATGACTATGAGGTTAAGGATAGTGGATGAGCTATCTATGACTTTGAGGTCAATAGAGAGACTTTTCTATGACTATGAGGTCAATAGAGGATGGCTATGACTATGAGGTCAAAGCTTGCCTATGACTATGAGGTCAAAGGTTACAGGTAGCTCTATGACTATGAGGCCATGAGAGATTCCTATGACTATGAGGTCAAGGGATAAAGATGAGCTATCTATGACTATGAGGTCAATAGAGGATGGTTATGAGGCCAAAGTAAGATGAGTTATCTATGACTATGAGGTCCATAGAGAGACTTTTCTATGACTATGAGGTCAATAGAGGAAGGCTATGACTATGAGGTCAAAGCTTGCCTATGACTATGAGGTTAAAGCTTGCCTATGACTATGAGGTCAAGGTGAAAGATGTAACTCTATGACTATGAGGCCATGAGAGATTCCTTTGACTATGAGGTCAAAGGGCTACCTATGACTATGAGGTCAAAGGTTAAAGATGTAACTCCATGACTATAAGGCCATGAGAGATTCCTATGACTATGAGGTAAAAGGGCTACCTATGACTATGAGGTCCAAGGTTAAAGATGTACCTCTATGACTATGAGGCCATGAGAGATTCCTATGACTATGAGGTCAAAGGGCTACCTATGACTATGAGGTCAAAGGTTAAAGATGTAACTCCATGACTATGAGGCCATGAGAGATTCCTATGACTATGACGTCAAAAGGCTACCTATGACTATGAGGTCAAAGGTTAAAGATGTAACTCCATGACTATGAGGCCATGAGAGATTCCTATGACTATGAGGTAAAAGGGCTACCTATGACTATGAGGTCAAAGGTTAAAGATATAACTCTATGACTATGAGGCCATGAGAGATTCCTATGACTATGAGGTCAAAGGGGAATGGATGCCTATGACTATGAGGTCAAAGGTAGTAATGAGCTTTTTATGACTTTAAGGTCAATAAAAAGACTTTCCTTTGGAAGGAAGGGGAAAGATAACACCTTGTAAACAAGAGTTACAATGAGGTTGGAATATAATGAAATATACGAGTTCAAAAATTCCCAAAACAGTAAGCATTAATCAACAGATGAAATAAACTTTCAAGTGTGGACATGGCAAACAACAAGGATAAGTGGTCACATAAATATGGCAAGTATGGCAAAGAAAGCATTCTCACAGTTTGGACACAAAGACATTTAG
Source organism: Lathyrus tuberosus (assembly GCA_022829125.1). Lineage (NCBI taxonomy): Eukaryota > Viridiplantae > Streptophyta > Magnoliopsida > Fabales > Fabaceae > Lathyrus > Lathyrus tuberosus. The sequence continues at coordinate 4,773,094 of JALAZF010000029.1, read as the reverse complement.
AGTCATGCAACTTAGTAACAGAGGTCAAAAAAATACAGATAACATTTTTATGATAAGGTTTTGTTAAAGTCAGGAAACAAAGCTTCACAAATCACAGCATACTTCCAAGAAAACTCACTTTAAAGTCAGTGGTCACATAAATATACCAAGTATGGCAGAGGAGACATCCTCACAGTTTAACAACAAAGACATTTGGATTTAGGTCATACAACTTAACAATAGAGGTAGAAAAAAAACAGACAACATTCTCATGACGAGGTTTTGTTAAAATCAGGAGACAATGTTAAAACAAAATTCAAAAGTTCACTAGTGCAGAAAGAGTAATTTACACCCATTTTTTTAAACATTTTACACCCGTTTTTAGAGGGTGTGAATTCAACGGGTGAGAAATGTCTGACGAATTTACACCGTTTTAAAATGGGTGTAAATAAATGTTATATTACACCCTTTTTTTATTGAAATTAGGTGTAATTATTTATATATATACATTTATAGATAGTATATTACACCCTGTTTTATAAAAATCGGGTGTAAATATTTACATGTATATATTTATAGATGGTATATTACACCCTTTTTGTTTAAAATGCGTGTATAAATATGTAATATTACACCTTGTATTAGAAAACGGGTATAAATTTTTAAATAATTGCATTTAAATTAAACATATTTACTCCCCATTTGATAAAAATCGGGTGTAAAATGAGCAATGTTGACTCTGGATATTGACAAATTTACACCCTATTTCTTTAGAGTGTAAAAATATGATATATTATACCCGATTTTACCATGGATGTTGACAAATTTACACCCGATTTTACTATGGATGTTGACAAATTTACACCCTATTTTCATGATACTACACCAGATTTTACCATATATGTTGACAAAATTACACCCTATTTTCTTTAAATAGAATATGTTTGTTTTTTTTCATAATTATATTATATTTAATTTGATTTAAACCTTTTGGATTTAATCAAATATTTTTGTATACATCTAAACATCCGGTAAACAAAAAGCACAACCAAAACAAACATATACTTCATGTAATTTTCACTAAATCAAATGAATTCCATTTTCTATTTCCACAATGACAAAACCAGCATAATTTTCAACTATAAATAGTGTGTTGTTCTTGTTGATACATGAAAGATTGTTGCTGGTTGGACATAGCTGCCATTTGAACTGAAGGTGGAGCAACCATTCTATTAGAGGAAAAAAACGGATCGTGCATTGCAGGTTGCATCATGCCTCCTGCCAGTGCTTGCTCATATGGATTATAGGTAACGTTTTGGTTGTTTCTTCTGAGTGTGACGTCGTATAGGTTATCTAGTGTAACCAGGTCCAAACTTCCAGCCTGAATACCGAATAGATAATCTCGCTTATTAACAGAAATAGAAAGCATATGTGCAAGCAATGGACCGAGGGAAGATTGAGGAAAAAAGCATACCAATTTGCTAGCTGCTGTAGCACTCTCATTCGAACTAGGAGACATAACAAGTGTCAATTCCCAACCAGTGGTTCCATTTGCATGATTTAAAGTGCCAATTCCCAATCAGTGGTTTCATTTGCATGATTTAAAGTGACAATTCCCAACCAGTGGTTCCATTTTCATGATTTAAAACAGCATAAGGTTGTTGATCAGCTGAAACCACCATTAACAAAAAAATTTATGAATTGTGGTCAAAACATCATATCTAATTTCAATATCCAACACAATACAGAAATAGGAATGAGATGCTGGAGCATAGTTCATTTCACATGATTATTAAGAAATAGGAATGAGATGCTGGAGCATAGTTCATTTCACATGATTATTATCCTCTGATTATTATCCTCAATTTATACCTAGCACTCTACATAAAAACAGGGAACTTCATATAGCTGAATAAATATGAATCAAGCAATTGCATCAATTTTTCTATACAAATGTTTAAATTGCATCAATTTTTAATCCCTAAAAAAAATATTTCAATATGATCTTGCAATATTAAACATTTATAAATTGGTCCCTGGTCTATTTTTTATTGTTAAAGTGGGCATAAAATACCTTACTAATCACCTAATTAACTCTATTAATAATTTTAAATCATTTTTTAGTAACTTCTTCATCTAGATCTTCATCACCCAGCCTAAACCAAAATAGGCACACAAAATACCTAAAAGCTGCACACACAAAAGAAAGACAATTATACCTCTCATGAAAGATAATGATGAATTGGGGTTGGCACCGGTATTTGGAGAAATCAAGGGATCTAAAGCAGTTGAAGAATTCTGATGAAGCAGTGCAGGTCCTTGAACATAATTTGGGTGTATTACACTATCCACCCCAAACACTCTCACTCTCAAGTTGAATATATGAACAGTGCCTATGTCACTTGATGCTGCCAACCATTGGACATTTGGAGACAAATATATACTGTTGATTTCAGCCCTATCCACCCCTCTTCTTACCTTACATGAGAGAGAAAATTGATTATTAAACACAAAAAGAGGAAAACAGATAAAAAAGAAAAAAACTAATTACTATTGAAAAGAAGTACCACTTCCAGAGTTTTGTGGAGAACCTAGGAATATTGAGGTATAAATGCTTCTTGTCAAAAAACTTATATATAAACACAAGATATTCTAAAAAATTGTTCTTGTAAGGAGACTTCCAAAAGTTGCAAAGAAAACTATTATATTTAATATGTATGTAAGAATGACCAAAAAGCAGGTCCGTGCAACACAAAAAAAAGACAATAAAAGTGTCTAACTAAAGTTTACTCGATTTTCTCACTTTCAATCAATTATAAGAAAACGGAAAAATTCTCAACAAAATAAAGCAGGGATATGCAACACAAAAAAAAAGACAATAAAAGTGTCTAAATACATAAGAAACACTAATCTATATTTCATATAAAATAGTTCATAACTTATCTAGACTGACAGAATTTGACACTCATGATTCATGTCATGAACATTTATTAGTCTACGCACGAAAAGTGATAAATTTATATTCATTGTTTTGTATAAATTTGTTTGTGATACCTTATTTTGCGCCAACTTCAGTCCCTCCTCTGAATGTTGCTTTAAAGGCATCAATCAAGGGGGAATATCATCCAATGAACCTGTTCTTGCATGAGTAATCTTGAACACCTAATATTAAACATCCTCCAAACTCCAGCAGTATACTTATGTGCTTGCAACAACAAAGGAAAAAAATGCTCATTTGTCGAATGACTTTCAACTTCATGACAGAGCAACAGTGTGGAACCATTTCGTCATTAAGAACCATAACTATTTTTGGAACAACAGGAACCATTGAACAAAGAGAGTACATTTGTGTATAGTTGACTTAGGTAAGTTTAGATAGTAGTAGTGACTCACTTGCTCATATTTTTCTAACAATAAAATGATTAGATCTCTTCCATACGAAAGCCGTGTTAGAAACTCAATTAAGTGACCAGAAGGCTCCATTCCGGAGCTTTCTTGAGTTTCTCTTCTTTCATTATCTTCCTCCGTCTCAAAACTTCCCGCAATTGTACAGCCTCTGCTTAACAGGGACAGTCTCTTGCATTTCTTGAGTCTGTCAAACCATTGACAACAGGGACAGTCTCATACTTTGCAAGATCAAGTATGTCCTGCAATTAATTAAAATAGAAAAAGGATAAACTAAAAGTAATTGCTTATTGGAAATACCCCGAATAAAATATAACCTTCAAATGTAAAAGCTTATAGTTGAATAATAAGAGAATTAAATAAGTGCCGCGAACAAAAGCTTATAACTGAATAATCAGAGAAGTAAATTAGTGTCGCGAACAATAATAGTTCAAGATCAGTTTTCATAATCAATAATACGACCGACACCACAACAGACATCAATGATGAAAATTATTCACTTTGGAATAAGTACTGGATTGGCACAACCAAATCCCATGAAGAACAATGATAAACTGTAACCAAACATGTTTTTTTAACATGTAACAGATCATATTATAAATCAAGCAATTCCACCAGCAATATTCTCAGGCATGTGCCTACCTTCATGATGACCAGTCTTTTATCTAAGCTCCAGTTTTAGCAAATTCCTCCTCGTGTTTTCCATTGGTTTTCGGTGAGAGGGGGAGTGAGTGATTTCTCTCATCGACCAAGCAGGGTTCATATTTATTGAAATGGTGATGGTGATGGTGATGGTGATGATGTCCAGACTGTTTATGCACTGATCTTCTGCTTTCTTCTTCAGAATTTTCATCTGAGGACTTCTCATATGATCTGTATTTTCCGCCATGCCCATGATAATCAAAATCAGATGACCTCATGAGCGACTAAATGAGTAGAGTAGTTGGATACTATGTCCTGATTATTAACAAGAAACAATATGAACAACAATAAATACGCACACACGTTCAAGTTTAATTTATTTAATTAGCAGAGAAAGTGTCTGCTTAATCATCCTCTATTGAATTAATGGTGAGATAGATTAATTCATGAACCATAATCATCAGAAACACACATCATGGACCTTGTTTGTCTTAATGGGTGGGAGTGAAATCTTCGAAAGCATGTCAGATTAAAGTAGCAACCACAACAATGTATCCAAAATTATTAAGCAAAGTATCATTCCTAATAGGGTAATGTACTCATACCCTCCTCGTATAACAAACAACATTAGCTCCACTCTATTTTACAAATCACAAAGAAACAAGAGAATGCCATTATTTTTTTGCTACAATGCAACAGCTCCACCAGAACTCGATGACGGAGAAATAAGGTCACATCATGTAATCCATATTTTATTGCTATTTTTTCAATATTAACTACCTTAATTACTTGCTCTCTTTTTATCTCAAAACAAACCAACCACCATTTCTAAAGCAATGGAACCGAAACCCATACCATCACCTCACTTTCTTTCACCAATCAAAATTCAGAGGCATGTATTATAGTTACAGACCAATCTGGTTCACATAGCTTTCAACCTTGAAATCAATTGTGAGTTAAGTTACTCCATAATTGCCAATAGTTCATTATTCCGGCATCTAACTAACTAAAAATTGATAGATTGTTACGATAGGTATGACTTAACAACAGTTAAACACTGGCATTCAAAATTAATAGTTAACTTCATAAACAAAATTAATCAACATAAGTAGTACATGATGTTGGATACAGTATTAATTAATCATAAAGAAAAAGGCATGAGAAAGAGGAGGAATACCTTGAAGTTGATTGAATTTAATGGTATTGGGAAGAACACCAACAGAGGGAGATTTTTGGGAGAAGTATCCATGTAATGGATGGTAAAGTGAAGAATGAATAAAATCCCAAACCTGTTTAAGAAATTGAACGAACAATGGAATAAGCGATTTCAAAGAAAGGGGAAAAGATAGAGAATGGATTGGTTAGCACTTACCATAACGGGTTTATCTCCGATAATGTGAGAGGAGTAGAATGTTGAATTGGAAAAAGAGAAGAGATATGAACGTAGTTAGGTTCGTGAAATCGAAAAAGGTAGAGATAGAGAGAGTACCATTAGATTTAGATGCGAAAGAAATGAGAGGAAGCACTCTGGAATTGGTGCGAGTAAACATGGCTCCGTAGTGGGAGGTGAAGGCTGGTGAGTGTTTATGTTTTCTTAAACCCCTTTCTCCTTCACCTATCTTTTTTCTGGATCGAAGTTATTAGTAGCAGCTTTAATTTGTCTCAAACTGAAATAACTTGTTTTCAATTCTAGGAGTTCTGCAATAATATAATTGTTTTACTCAGGAACAAGAAGTGAAATAAAAAGTTCCATGGCTCATAACATGAAAACTAACACATAACATTTTCCTATTCTTAGAAAAGCGTTAAATATGTTTTATTTATTTAGAACTAAAATGTTACCTTTGTCTGTTTGATCTTTCCGAAAAATGTAACCCATCTTCTAAAGAACAAAGAGTATGCGCAAAACAAGTGCCAATGATCTAATCACAATTCCAGCAATTGCTCCAGCAGACAAACAATTTGAAGGAATTTTAAAGTCTAAAAAAAAGTATAAATGTTTTTAAGAATATGAAATACAATGTAGCTTACTCACTATATTTAGCAGAAGGTTATGAAATCAAAACAATATGAAAACTAGTACTTACTTGGGGTCACGGTGATAGCAGATATAAGAGGTCCCTATACACCTCTCATAGGAATTGCATTAGTTCTTTTTCCTGCCCATGATAAGTGGATTTGCAAGGTGCTATCATTAACATCAACGTTAAAGTCCCGAGTAATTCCCTTGCCGACTCCACCGGCTTCTTCCATAATGTTAATCCAAACAAAAACCAACACGTCAATACAATAAAACCAAAACAGAAAAACCAATTTACCTATTAACTTGCACCAATTAACTGTGCCCTGCTGTTCAAACTCATGCCCTACTGCAACTTACACAAACAAGTCTGCTACACTAAACAGATACCATATCCAAACACAAACAACATGTATAAAACTCTTGCATAAAACTGCTACTGCACTAATACAAGCAAGTGAAAAATTAGAAAACAAGAACAGGAGAAAAGAGATCAGAAATTGTTGTAGAGAGATAAGAAAATAGAAAATAAAAAGTAAGGTTGAAGCATTGAGTCACGACCAGCATATCAGCTCAGAAGGAAGAGTAGAAAAATCGTATAAAGATAAATCAGGAGATTCAAACTAACTTCAAAAAACAATTAACCTCATTGACTGAACCTGCAGCACAAACATGACAGTCTCTAGGTCTAACATAGTGCTGAGTGTTAATTTATCTCTCCTTCACTCCATAAGCATAACAAACTTTTCTAACACTGCATACACTAACAGAGTAGTCTCATTCTAAAGGCATCAGTTTCTATTTTCGCATTGCGGAAACGTAACAGCATCCAAAAATTAATTAACACATCTAACTAACAGTTCATCAAGTCTAAATCTAACTGCACTATGACTATCCAACCTCACTTAGAATTTCTTAAACAATAGATATGACAGGAAAAAATTAATTATTGTTTTTAATTGAAATACAACAATTATTTCTTCAAGTGATAATGCATTAGCCAAAATCTGTTAGAAAAGTTTAATTCTGATGAGTCTAGCAATAAAAAATCACTTGAACACACAAATTTAGGGCACTTACGAGTGGTTCCGTTTGTCAAACTCGCATCTTTTGACACTCCAAATCTGTTTTGTGCTCTTCTATTACTGTTATATGTGTGCTTGCCATCCTGCATCAGACACTATACATTAAGGATAAATATAATTGAAAACAGAAAGAAGAAACATTGAACTCCAAACAAAATAAATTGCATTAACATAAACATAAGAGTCGTGCCATCTCTTTATCAAGAGACATTAGACAATTTTCCTTTTACTCATGCAAACTTGAGCTTAGCTGATGTTGAAACAAGATGGGAAATAATTATATGTCCCTTAAACATCAAAAAAGCTCCCCAAAATCAAGACTAGTGAACAAGTCCAGCCGAACAAAATTACATGCCATCACTTCATATAAAACAAAACACCAAAACTTTTTTGTCAAAAGAGGCAGAATCGAAACTTTGTTCCACCAAAAAGTGAAAAATCAACAAGGGATCCTTCACACCAGCTCTTCTATTCGAGCATATTATGATATTGTCTAATCACTATCACTACTTTACACGGTCTAGAAATTATCACAATAGAAGACACTTAGAAAGAATAATTTCAAACTTCTTACTTGTATTTCTAACTAAAAAGATGTGTGCTTACTCTGTCTCAGCCTAAACTTAAGTAATTTCTTAGAAGAAAAAATGTTGAATAAAGAGACCAATGAAATGACATTCATTTAAAAGGTCTAACACAACTGCTACAAACCTGGCGAGGTTTAAATCCATGGCCATTAAACTTTTTCAACTGAAAAGAAAAACACAACTTTTGAAGGTGATTATATGAGAGTGAAAAGACATCAGTTCCAACCAAATTTGACATGCACGTAAAAATGAATATTGAAGTGAAGAAATAAAAAAATTATTTAAAGAATCAGAAACAGAAGCATAACTAAGATTCAAGTTTATATGTATATATCTCAAACTTCAAACACAACATAAAAATGATTACCATAAGATAAAGATACATACTTATTGGTAATTAAGCTGACTGGTCCTGAATACGACTTCATATATTTTTTCAAACCATTAATACCATTTGTATGTTATACCATTTTCCTTTGACACTTTTGGTTTCCTAGCAACAGAAGTCGTTGATCTTTTACAGAGAATTCAAAGACTTATGAATATAAATGTTGTATCTTCTATGTCTACGAATGTAGTTTTTAAGAGGATTGGTTTTGCGATCCAAAAGTAGTAGTGACACAACTTGTTGCCTATTTGCCTTCTATTTCTATATAAACATTAATATTGTTTTTTTTTATTTTTAAACAACCATCAATAAAAACCTATATTTGCTAGATTTTGTCACTTCCAAGATCACTATCAAGAACTTCAATATTTGTGTTGCTAACTTTAATATTGCCAATTCCATAAATTAGCATGTGAATTTGGCCTCCAATACAATATTCATTTTCATTACCAGAATCATGAAGCACTGTCTACAAAATAGGCTCAAAACTACTGAAACATACAAACATACATCTTGAGAAAATTGAAAAAAAGGGTTTACGGGATAAAATCTTGAGGAAAGGCTTATGCTTAATTTTAACATTTTTTAAATAAATAAAAAGTTAAGCGGAAGCACGATGAAGAATTTTAAATTTAGGTGTGATAGCAATAATTTTAAAGTTAAGTGAATGTAAATATCAAGCTTGAAAAAAGAAAAAGCAACACAACCACAACATTGACAATTAAACTTGCACACTACAATAGTTCTAATTCCATCCAAAATGAATGCATCTAACAAAAGTTTACCGGGCTAACGTTCACATCCGCAACCAGATCAAAAGTAAATGGTGCCTCCGGAGGTCCAGTCCAAGAAATTGTCTGACAACTCTCTTGTCTAACACACTTGTTGTTACCTTGAATGGATATCTCGTTATTGCTAAGCAGACAAGCGGACGCATTCTAATTATAACCTAGCTCACAAAAATTAAACCAAAAACAAACTTAATTAGCTTAAACCAAATCATAACCCTACCCCATTCCTAAACCATATACATAAATAAACCATAAATCAAGAATTTAAACACAGATTTAGTGCATTTTTTAATTTTAAGATCAAACAAACTCATAGCTATAAATAGTCTAGTTATGAAATTCCTTCCTTCAGATTAAACATAATATAAAAAATAAATAGCTATTAACATTCATTAAGTGAAAAAACTTGAAATTAGGTTCCCGTGAAACTGCTTCCAAACACGTAATTATAAATCTTGATCAAGATCTTTCTAAGTTAAAATTGAATGTGTACCTGCACGTTATGATCTTTCCAGAAAGAAGGATCTTCGCACAATTCAAAGCTTTTTTGAATCGATGAAACCGCAGCGCTACTTTGTCCAACAACGCAATCATCGTCCCAATCAGTAATATTACGAACTACAGAGATTTGAATGAGATTATCTTTAACCGCTGATTTCAAAAGATCTGGAGTGTTCAAAGTCAGCGAAAGTTGTTGCGATGGATGATTATGGAACCCAAACCTAGTCTTGATTGCACTTGCGGCCTCGGATAAAAAAAAGGCATTTTGGTGTGAATGAAAGATTTTGATGAAGAATATGTGGACATGGCTTTGATTGATATCCGTAATTAAATTTGATATTAATAGGTGTTTTGTTATTATTTTATTTATAAAATATTAATTAATAAATTTACGTCCATTAATTTATTTACTTACCTAAATATTACTTAATAAAATATAGTGTGGTTTATTAATATGTTTAAGGTTAATATTTAGAGTTATTAAATTAAATAATTATTTTTCAGTCGATCTTAATTTACACCCATTTTTCTTTAATAGGAGTAATATAAATATTATTATAGTAATGATTTTAATTTATTATAATAATATTTTTAATTTACACGTTTTTTTTTAAAATAGGGTGTATATTGTCACGTACTGCTACTATAAATGACATTTTATTTACAAATTTGCCACCGTATTTATTATTTACATCCGTTTTCAGTATAATGGGTGTAAATTTTAAAATTATATTCGTCACTTTGCACTAGTGGTTACAGCATACTTCAAAGAAACGTTTTTAACGTCTTTAAGAAAAATAGTTGATTTTATTTACAAAAGAACTCTAAAAATTAAAATGAAATTAGGAATATTTTTATTGCCTTTTTTTGAAAAATATTAGAAAAAAAATAAAAATGAAATAGCAATGAGAGATGAATACATAAAATAAAAAAACAAAAAAAAGGAAGTGCCAACAGTGTGGCACTCGCCACTTTTCTCTTGTGGCTAGCGCCATGAATACCTACACCAATGTGGCTTGCGCCACACTCACCATGGCCGACACCATGTGTGTGCATTATTTTTTTTGGTGTGTCATTTTTGGTGTGTGTGTGTGTGTATTATTTTATTTTTCCTTTTTTTTGTGCTAATGGTGTGGCGGACGCCACTACTTCTAACATGGCGAGTGTCACTACAAACTATTTATTGTTAAGTTTTCTTCTACACAAACACGAATCTAGTTCACGATTTTTTTAAAAACCAAAACCACATATTAATGATTTAAGATATCTATCACAGAATCAACATTAACAATGTTCATCACAGTATCAGGCATTAACAAGATAGAAAACATGGTAACAGTATGAGGTGAATATGATCATGGTATTGTAAATCGAGTGGAAGAGAGTGTGATACCTAGTGGAGAAAGTCCACTGCTTCTTCACGAGTACAAGTTTCTGGAAATGGTGAATGAGCTCCCTCTCCTTCCAAGATCAACTGCTACAGAGCTACCTCTTCTCTCCTTTAGTTTCCCAGAAAGAGTTATAAGTCACTGGTGGTTAGGATATTGGGTGTTTGATGGTTTGAAGTGTTTACAGAGGGAATGAAAATGGTGATTTCCTTGCAAGTTTTGAAGATTACTTGCATAACTAAGAACTAGAGAGGTGGAGAGTTTTTGAGAGAGTTTTCTTTGTATCTTTCTCGGTGTTTTTGTTGTGTGTTGAACAAAGGAGAAATTGTCTCCTTTTATAGGCAAAACAAATTGGTCCGTGCCTTGGAGATACCGTGGACAAATGATTTATCCATAGAGGAAAAAATTAGGGTTTGCATCTCAGTCAACCTTTGGAGATCACCATGCTGAATCATGCAGCGGAGGATATGGTGCAGGTCTATAACTTTCATCCTTCAATATCCACTCCAAAAACTCTTTTTATTGTGTCATGAAAGAGAAAGTGAAAAGAGGTAATAGTTGGAATTGAGGTTTACGGATTCCCTGAGCATGGATACAGATCTCTTATGCTGAGCTTCTTTTATTTCATTAATCCAATATGGTGTCCCAGAAATCTTTTGGCTATGTCAAGAGAGAGTGAGCTCAAAGAGATATTGTTTAGTGACTTCACACAATTGCCTTACAAGCAAGGTATCTTCAGATTTTTTCAAATAATACAAGATGCACATGGAATGAATTAAGTGCATAATGCCTTGTTGCTTAACCATACGGGAACACCATTTTAAATTCTCATAACTTTATAGCCTTTGATTCAAATGACAACATTTTGGGCCCAATGGAGTTTTTGAGATAAATCACATGTCCATGAAAAAAAAGCAAATGTCACGGGAACAAACTTTAGAAAATTCTAGGTCACACCATTTAATCCTTCCATGTTACCAATTTTGAGATTTTGCACCTTGGTAAATATTTATCCAAATGAAAAAATTCTTGCACTCAAGAGAAAAGTCTTTCAAGACTCATAGGTGGACTCCAAAGATGTTTATTAACATATGGAATGATGTCCCAAGACTTGGGATCACCCTTTGCTTGACATGAAAGGCACTGATTGACTTGTCTTGATAACACTTGATTTCTTGTTTGAAGAAGACTTCTTGGATGCATGTAGATTCAAATGGTTGCATTTGGGGCCAAAAGATGTCTTAGGGAGACCTTGTCCTCTTCATGTAAACCCTATCTTCCACAATAAAAATGAACAACTTGCAAAATGAAGTGGTTAGTTAACAATGCACATGTAAGTGCAAGATGATATGACATCTAAGGGGTAAAATTTGGGGTACAACAGTTGCACCTATTTGAATGGCTTTACCGGATGGCACGAGGAACGAAAATCCTTGGGTCATCAAGGTGAAAGGTATTTAAATATAGCAAACCGAAAATTTTTCCCTTAGATGGAATGCATATGCTAAGGACAGGCTACAGACATGCATATGCTGACATGCCATGGACTTGTAGTATGATGATATGATGTCATGATAGTGCAAAATAAATGCAGACAAAACAGGACACCAGAGATAAAGAGCAAACCAATACAGGCGGGCATTGCCGGGGAAGGATGAAGGTTAGTATCCTTGAGGAAAACTCACTGGGGATACAGGCTAACCGACAACAGAGACTCCCCGGGGAGACTCCGAGGAAAAACTGGGGATAGAAAAGTAAAAGAGGGAAACCCTACAGGTCCTTACTGGAGATAAGAGCCAGAGATGAGCCCTCCACTGGGAAAAGATCCGGGGAGATGGACGACAGGTTCATATGTGACCGGACGATACTGGGGAAATAAAGACACATTCTTACTAGGCATGAAACCAGAAAGAAGACATGATCTCCACTGAGGACCAACTTGAAATAAAAGGATAGACATTCACTAAAATATTTTCTAGGGATTTCTTATACTGAAGAGTTCAAACTGGATCTTCAAGAAAAACCAGAAAAGACAGAGATAAACTTTACGCGCCAGATGAAAAGATGACTGGATTTTAGCTGGGAATAAAGTTAATGAACCATTAATGATTGGACTCGGGTACCAATATGAGTTGGACTCCAATATGAGTTGGAAAAGGACACCCATTTGGGGTTATAGTTTGATTACCAGTATGAGCTAGATTTTGACTACCAGTATGAGCTGGATTTTTGGATACCAGTATGAGCTGGATTTTTGGATACCAGGATGAGCTGGATTTTGGATACCAGTATGAGCTGGATTTTTGGATACCAGTATGAGCTGGATTTTGGATACCAGTATGAGCTGGATTTTGAATTTTATGTTCATATCTGACCAAAGTTCACATCTGACCGGAGGTTTAGGTTCCTATCTGACCTGGTTTTCAAACTTCGGGTTCATATCTAACCTAGGTTTAGGTTCATATTTAACCTGGTTTTCAAACTTCGGGTTCATATCTGACCTGAGGTTTAGGTTCATATCTGACCTGGTTTTCAAACTTCGGGTTCATATCTGACCTGAGGTTTAGGTTCATATCTGACCTGGTTTTCAAACTTCGAGTTCATATCTGACCTGAGGTTTAGGTTCATATCTGACCTGGTTTTTAAACAATGCCAGCAATTACTGGACTTAAGGTTCCCAGATAAGGAAATTAAATATCAAACAGGTTAAACCGGGGTTACATAAATGAAGATTAGACTTCCTGGGGAATACCAATTATGGTTGCAAAAAGGCTGGATAGTACTAGAGATAGATAAGCTTCTCAGAAGAGACTGCCACTTATCGCCATAGAAAAACAAGCTTCTCCAAGGGATTACTACTTGTTATTGGTTATAAATTCCAAAGAGATGTTGATATCACAACACTGCTGGAGAGTAGATTTTGTACTCGACGAGGATCTGCAAAAGATTCTTCCTACGGTGTAAAATAAATGCACGCTCAAACTAGGTTTAACAACCTACACAGGCATAATAACACACTTGCCAGGGGCCAAAAATCGATCTAGGAACAAACTAGAAAGATACGGTCAAACAAGACTCCAACCATTGAGGAATGAGCTTAAATGGGGATTTTTCTTATCCAAGCATGGAAAAGATAACTAAACCAACCATCATCCACGAGAACCAATCTCTGTGGGGAATTCAGAAAGATGGGCACTTTATGCCTAGGGCTGACGACTCTATTGGAGAGAATAGATAACCCAATCACTTGGGGAGATAAACGCCAAAGGGAGCAAAACAGGTAAACACCGGAAAGGGAGTAAAAATACTAAGATGCTATGCATATGAGAATGCTTATGCTGACAAAACGGACAAAGGAAGCAAGACTGGAGATGAAATAAACATCTCGACAAGGATACCCGGCCAAATTCATCAGATTGGACCAATACTGGGGATGAACTTGCAGAATCAGTGGCTCTACTCCAAGGTTAAGACCTTCTCTTTAGGAAAAGTATTGTTCCATTTGGTATAGCATCACGACTTCACTTAAGATTGCCATCATGAGCTTGATTTCTTTACTGGATGAGGAAGATCCATGGAGATTTGCCAAGATCGACTGATGCAGCAATTTACTGGGGAGCTGGAAAAGGATACCACAAGAATAGGGTCATTCTGCGCCTGACTCGCATGATGATCACCATAATGAACAACGACTCTTGCAACAGGTAATCTTCAAATCTTCTCTGCCCCAGATTGCATGGTCTTTTGGGAGAAAATACCAAGAGGATTTTACAGAAGAATCGACATACGAAACGCTTTAATATCTTCAAACTCTTGGAGAGATTCATGGATCTTGACATATCTACCCCAGTTTTACTGCATTTATATAGCAAGGTCCTTGAACTTGTTCTTCAGACTAGTTGATCTATGAAGGAGGTGCCCCAGACCAATTGACCTTTTAGAGATTTACCGAATCTCGACCTGATTGCCCCTGATTAACGGTATTCGCGATACAAAGTCCTCAGACTGCGGTAGAAACAACTGGGGAACACACTTGCCCCTGTTGGTAGGTCATTGGGGTCTAAACTTGTCATAAGATGACCTCAAGAAGGCTTGCCCCAATATCCTGAATTTGAAGAGTTTCTGACCCTGATTTAGTAGCTCTTGAGATGCTGGATCTATGGAGGAGATGCCCCAGACTGAGCCCTTTATCAAGTCAAATTCTTTAGCTGGCTGCATTTGTTGGGATTCCTTTGATATTGAATTGTCTTGCAAACAAGTATTGTTCATTAAAAATTGGCAATTTCAATGTAAAATTCATGCAAACTTTTGAAATCAAGTTTTATTTGAGGAAACACACACGGTGGAATGACTAAATAATAAAAAAAACAAAGGTGGGTCTAGCCAGTTATGGAATGACAGATGAAGTGATCTACACACGCAAATAGCAAAGATCATTAGGAGTTAAGTTAATCAACCTTGCTGTAGTATGCTTTCAAAACAACCTTACCTCAATTAGGTCTTTTAAGGGTTGTATCGTGGCCTGGTTCACGGTTCATGAAACAAAAGATAAAGGCTCAAAGTTTATTTGTCCCTACCCAAACTCCGTGATGAACTCCAATCCTACGCTCAGTTAACTTAAGCTATACATTCAAGTTCCTATAGGCTAGGAATGAGCTGATGATAGTTGATGATGATTCAGACACCTAGATAGTCATTACTCCCTTGTAACATTTGGTTATCCTTTATTTGTTAGGGTTTTGAGACCTCTTCTTCGTCTTCTGAGGTTTTGAGACCTCTTCTTTGTGTTCTGAGGTTTTGAGACATCTTCTTTGTCTTCTGAGGTTTTGAGACCTCCTCTTGTTGGTTGTCGTACAAGCCCTCTTGTGTAAGGCAAAGTTCTAGGCTTCCCATCTTTCTTGGCTTTTGCCTTGAAAGGGACTCGGCTCATTCTTCGATTAAGGATTTCTCAATGGTCCTTCCTTATTTGTCACTTCGAGAACAACTTGTACAACATTTATTAACTTGATTTGAGAGAGCTGACTATCATCTTGCATGAAGCGTTTGTACTCAAATGCGTAACTAAGTTAAACTGAGAACTACCCCGCCCCAAGGTTGAGATTTAAGGGTTTTTATGTAAGGAAAGAAAACTCCTACTTCTAGGCTCGAAGGGGTTAACGAGGGATTATCTTCCTTATTTCTCCAGTGTTTAGGGATTGAAACAATGCCTTACATCCTCGGCAAGGTTTAATCGAAAGCATACCACAGCAGTTATGGATATGATGTTTTCATTATCCTCCCCAATCTTTACTTAAACAAACAGTTTGATAAGTGGAAAGAAACAAGATAAAGATATATTTTTGTTTTTTCACGAACATAAAAGTAAATGAGTGAAACGAATGGACTTAATCAAAAGGTGCACAAACATTTCATTAATCTTACCAATTTGAAAGTACAACAAAGCTTATAAGCAAATACAAATTCAAAGTGCAAAGAAACTACAATTAAAAACACTGAAATGAACAAAACACAACCAGCTTCGGCGAATTGATTTCAGAATATCTCAGTTTCTAGGCCCAAGCGGGGGAACACCTTCGCCATTGATCACTTGTTCTTTGTGATACAGCACCCTGAGAGGCCTCTCAAGTATTTTGCCTCTCACTTCAAGAATTGAGACATTGACATATGACATACCTTCTTGAGGTTGTAGTGTTTTCAGGAGGCTTAGCAGTCTGGTTTCGAACTCTTTGCGCTCTTCAATGGGATGCCCCATTGTCCCAGTACAAAATTTGCATTTAGTCTCCGGGCGATCTTCTTCAAAGATCAGATCCCTACCGTAAATTAGCCTTTGCATAGTAGCTTCTAAAACCAAACGGCCATCCAAATTATGTCCTTCAGCCCCTTTATGAAAGTCACAAGTCAGATTTGCATTGTGCCAAGGTCCTAGCACAGGTTTGTAAGGCTGATGAGTCACCAACTTGTTCTGAATCAGCAGTGGGAACAGTTTGCTTAATGGCACCGGGATAGGTGTGTAGTGGACCTTGCCCCTTTTGACATGGCACTTATTTTTATCTTGGTTTCGAGAACATCGAGGAGAAATAACCGTCGGAGGCTGAAACCCCCTTTCGGCAGACACCTGATGACGATTACATTCTGGTGCAGGACCAAGACCAAAGGTTGGTTGGCGTGAAGTTCCCTCAAAGGCAGATCCTTGGTATGGGAGAACCACATGAGATGGCAAATGATTATTGATTTGAATGCCTTAAGATGTGAATGAGATCCTCTCAGAGTCTAACAGATTCTGAACCTTACTCGGGAACACCTTACAGTCTTCAGTTGAATGCCCCTGTGCCCCAGCATGGTAGTCACATCGAGCATTGGCGTCAAAGCCTGGTGGATACAAAAATGGTACTGGCTTTAATTCTTTTGGCACTATCAATCCTCCTTTGATAAAAAATGGCAGTAATTGACTGTACAACATTGGTAGCTGAGTGAAATTTCTTTCTGGCTTTCTTGGCCTTGGTCGTACATGCTGGCGTGGTTGACGGCGGTCCGGCCCTTGATACTGAGGAGATTCTTGAGTCGGAGGATCCACAGGAGGCGATGAACTGACAACCTCTCTGGGAGTGACAGGGGGAGCGTGCTCCTCTTTTTTCATCAGAGCTTGCAAAGTTTCCAGAACCCAATTCATATGGCATCTGAGGATTTTGACTTCCTCTTTCAAGACCTCTTGGTTCTTCAGAACTTCATTCATTGTTGCCATTATCTTGAATAGGTGATAGGTATCCTTCAGATATAGAAGAAGAAGGGAGACTCAATACTGAGAGATGCAAATGAGATGCGAATACGACGACATGCGCATGGGATGAAAATGTAAGCCAAATGGTTTCAAGGAACTCAAAGGCAAGTTGCAAACTTTTTGAAAGCTGGAGAGTTTGGTTTCAAAACCAATGATCTTTATTGATCTTGCAAGGAAAAAAAAAGCACTTGAATTCCTTGGAACCAAAGGGCTAACATGAATGGATGGATGTATGCATAAACATAAACATATGTACACACATCAAAATACACAAGTCCTAGGTTTAGGAGTCACATGAGTGGAGCCATGGTCTACCCATCCCAATAGGCGTGTACTATGGGTTTATCAACTGTAGAACGGGGTTCTAAAAGTTCCTAGAGTCGACAACCCATCTTTTAGATTTTATCGATTTCTCGAATGACTCGGTAGTCAATAAAATTCTCAAGAGAATCTCACCTGAGTGTAGTATCGCGTGACAACCATTTCAGAAATAGACTCCCTCATGGTCACCGCACTACATCCTAAAAGGCCAAGTGGGGTTTGGAGATAACTACGGTTCTCAGTTTTGACGACACCTTTGTCGAGAGTAGCATGTTTTCACGAATAGAGGGCCTCAAGTGAGTGATGGTGTCTCAAGTTAACTTCTTTGGGAATCAACTCCCTCAAAGCCTCCTTGAATATACCATCGTCCTATCATAAGTGCATTCAAGTCCGGGTTAGGACTTATCTCAACACTCAAAAGCACCATGCCCACAGAAGAAACCAAGCAAATATGCAGATATATACAGATATGTACAAATATAGCAAACAAGTATACATAACACAATCATAACAAGGTGGGCTTAACCCTCAAAAAGTCCCCAATGAAGTCGCCATTTCTGTTGCTGTGAGAATCGGATAACAAGGTATTAATTAACTTGCATCACATTTCTTTGAATTCACCACCGACTTGGGCCCATTGGAGTTTTTGAGATAAATCACATGTCCATGAAAAAAAAGCAAATGTCACGGGAACAAACTTTAGAAAATTCTAGGTCACACCATTTAATCCTTCCATGTTACCAATTTAGAGATTTTGCACCTTGGTAAATATTTATCCAAATGTAAAAATTCTTGCACTCAAGAGAAAAGTCTTTCAAGACTCATAGGTGGACTCCAAAGATGTTTATTAACATATGGAATGATGTCCCAAGACTTGGGATCACCCTTTGCTTGACATGAAAGGCACTGATTGACTTGTCATGATAACACTTGATTTCTTGTTTGAAGAAGACTTCTTGGATGCATGTAGATTCAAATGGTTGCATTTGGGGCCAAAAGATGTCTTAGGGAGACCTTGTCCTCTTCATGTAAACCCTATCTTCCATAATAAAAATGAACAACTTGCAAAATGAAGTGGTTAGTTAACAATGCACATGTAAGTGCAAGATGATATGACATCTAAGGGGTAAAATTTGGGGTACAACAGTTGCACCTATTTGAATAGCTTTACCGGATGGCACGAGGAATGAAAATCCTCGGGTCATCAAGGTGAAAGGTATTTAAATATAGAAAACCAAAAATTTTGCCCTTAGATGGAATGCATATGCTAAGGACAGGCTACAGACATGCATATGCTGACATGCCATGGACTTGTAGTATGATGATATGATGCCATGATAGTGCAAAAAAAATGTAGACAAAACAGGACACCATAGATAAAGAGCAAACCAATACAGGCGGGCATTGCCGGGGAACGATGAAGGTTAGTATCCCTGAGGAAAACTCAGTGGGGATACAGGCTAACCGACAACAGAGACTCCCCGGGGAGACTCTGAGGAAAAACTGGGGATAGAAGAGTAAAGGAGGGAAACCCTACAGGTCCTTACTGGAGATAAGAGCCATAGAGGAGCCCTCCAATGGGAAAAAATCCAGGGAGATGGACGACAGGTTCATATGTGACCGGACGATACTGGGGAAATAAAGACACATTCTTACAAGGCATGAAACCAGAAAGAAGACATGATCTCCACTGAGGACCAACTTGAAATAAAAGTATAGACATTCGCTAAAATATTTTCTGGGTATTTCTTATGCTGAAGAGTTCAAACGGGATCTTCAAGAAAAACCATTAAAGACAGAGATAAACTTTACGCTCCAGATGAAAAGATGACTGGATTTTAGCTGGGAATAAAGTTAATGAACCATTAATGATTAGACTCGGGTACCAATATGAGTTGGACTCCAATATGAGTTGGAAAAGGACACCCATTTGGGGTTATAGTTTGATTACCAGTATGAACTAGATTTTGACTACCAGTATGAGCTGGATTTTTGGATACCAGTATGAGCTGGATTTTTGGATACCAGTATGAGCTGGATTTTGGATACCAGTACGAGCTGGATTTTTGGATACCAGTATGAGCTGGATTTTAGATACCAGTATGAGCTGGATTTTGAATTTTATGTTCATATCTGACCAAAGTTCACATCTGACTGGAGGTTTAGGTTCCTATCTGACCTGGTTTTCAAACTTCGGGTTCATATCTAACCTGAGGTTTAGGTTCATATTTAACCTGGTTTTCAAACTTCGGGTTCGTATCTGACCTGAGGTTTAGGTTCATATCTGACGTGGTATTCAAACTTCGGGTTCATATCCGACCTGAGGTTTAGGTTCATATCTGACCTGGTTTTCAAACTTCGGGTTCATATCTGACCTGAGGTTTAGGTTCATATCTGACCTGGTTTTTAAACAATGCCAGCAATTATTGGACTTAAGGTTCCCAGATAAGGAAATTAAATATCAAACAGGTTAAAACCGGGGTTACATAAATGAAGATTAGACTTCCTGGGGAATACCAATTATGGTTGCAAAAAGGATGGATAGTACTAGAGATAGATAAGCTTCTCAGAAGAGACTTCCACTTATCGCCATAGAAAAACAAGCTTCTCCAAGAGATTACTACTTGTTGTTGGTTATAAATTCCAAAGAGATGTTGATATCACAACACTGCTGGAGAGTAGATTTTGTACTCGACGAGGATCTGCAAAAGATTCTTCCTGCGAGACACGGTGCAAAATAAATGCACGTTCAAACTAGGTTCAACAACCTACACAGGCATAATAACATACTTGCCAGGGGCCAAAAATCGATCTAGGAACAAATTAGAAAGATACGGTCAAACAAGACTCCAACCATTGAGGAATGTGCTCAAATGGGGATTTTTCTTATCCAAGCATGGAAAAGATAACTAAACCAACCATCATCCACGAGAACCAATCTCTGTGGGGAATTCAGAAAGATGGGCACTTTATGCCTAGGGATGACGACTCTATTGGCACTACGCCAAAAATATGTTTAGACAATACCTAAAAGACAGCGCTTTTATACAAAAGCGCTGCTAAAAAGAATAAAAAAATTTCGCTTAAAAAAAGCGCCTTAAAAGAAAGGCTTTAGAAAACGCTTTTGAAAAGCGCTGTAAAAGACTGCCACCTTAGACCACCTTAGAAAGCGCTTTCCAAAAAGCGCTGCTATAGGTATTACTTTAGAGAGCGCTTTTAAAAAGCGCTGTCTAAAGGCCACCTTAGAAAGCGCTTTCAGAAAGCGCTCTTATAGGGCTCTAATTATTTTCACTTTAGAAAGTGCTTTCTAAGGAAAAGCGCCCTCTAAAGTCCTTTACTAATTAAAATATAAAACAATTCTAATCATTTTCAGAGACACTTCTATTCATTTTCTCTCTCGACCGTTTCTCTAAACCCTTGCCGTCGTTCTTGCATGCCATTATTGCCGTCGTTCTTTGCCGTTGCCGTTGCCGTTACCGTCACTGTTGCCATTATCGTCGTTCTTGCATTCAGTTCCCATTCGAAACTCTCCTTTGTTCTTCAGTTCAGGTATTCTTCAGTTCCCATTATCGTTCTTTGTTCTTCTTTGTAAGCAATATTTAACAACTCTAGCTTATTGAATGTCATTGTTAGAAAAATAATAATAATATTGTCGAAAAATGTTCTGTTTGTTCTCAATATTCAGTTTGCATTACTTCCTTCGTAGAAAAATGTTCAAGATACAATATTGGTGAACTCATGAACACTGTTGCTTCTCAGTAACTTGGACGATAAGCATATCACATGTTTGATGTAATGCCACTTAGAGAATGATTTGTTCTGTAATCAGTCATATATATTAATAGTATTTTTCATTCTATTTTTCCATAATATGCAACCTTATTTGGTTTAAATTATTGAATCAGAGAAAATTAGGGGAATTCTTAGGGTATTTACTGTGATATGAATAGAGTTTTAAGAATGTAACCAATGGCTAGTTTTTAATCAAGAATGAGTCACTAATCTTTGATAACAATTATGTTGCATTTGTTGTGGTTGCATATTTTTCCAGTGTGATTCGTTGGCTGCAGTGTTACTGAGTCAATGTGACTAATTCTTTTGTTGCTTTTAAATGTTGGTATTTGACTATTATTCCTTTTTTGGTTAGAATGTGATTCAAACATTTGGTTACCACTTATACAAGTGATACTGCTTATTTTTGAAATAGATTCTTCATAGATGAATGATGATAGCTGAGTCAATTTGACTAATTCTTTTGTTACTTTTAAATGTTGGTATTTGTCTGTTATTCCTTTTTTGGTTAGAATGTGATTCAAACATTTGTTAGAATGTAATTTACATCTCTAAAGGTAATTAGTTGTTCTCTCTCGCCACTGTAATTATATATAACTTATATCATTCAATGGATTATGGATTTTTATATTTGTCATTTAATTTTTGTTTTTTTTTCTTTCTTACAAGTAAAATGTCTAATAACCAGGAAGACACCCACGAGACACATGATACACAGGAAGCTCAGAATGAAGCTTCGAATGTAGAACATGAAATAAAAAGAGGAAAAACCATTATGAAGAGAATCATCCGTGCTAGAGATAAAGGGATGAGATTTGATGTACATTGGAGTGACCAGAACCAACTAGTTGAGCCTAACGGTTCAATGTTGTCTTCATACATTGGTTCACTTGTCCGTCAGCACATTCCAATCACTAGTGATAATTGGAGGAGTAAATCGTTGGATGCCGGTAAAGAAAAGATATGGACTGAGATACAGGTACTTACCAAATATGATTGATGTTATTAGATTTTTGTTGACGATTAAGTCTTTAATTTACTTATACTAACACACTTTATGTTTATATGTGTATGTTTTTTTCGTAGAGGTCCTTTAATATTGAAGAAAGCCGGAAAAAGTATTGTCTTCAATTGACCGGAAAGAGACACAGAGGGTTTAGAGCCTTATTATCAAACAAATATCTTAGGGATGAGGACAAAATTTTTGTTGAAGCAGAACTTCCACCGTTGTATGCGGATGTGATTACACCGGAAGAATGGGGCATTTTTGTAGACAAACGGAAAACCAAAGAATTCAATGTAATGTTATCTTGTCATGTCTATTGATTGTATTATATATTTGTTTCATTAGTTTGTTTTGATATGACTTAAAATTTTTTATCCAGAAATTGAGTGCCATTAATCGCGAAAGAGGCTACATTACTGCGGGATGTAATAGGTTCGTTTATTGCATGGCCGTTAGACCTCATTTCCATAGGTGATGAGGTATGTTGAAAACCATTATGAATCTCTTAGTATTCAAATGTCAATTCTGAACGATTATGAAAATCATTCTGAACCATTACTTACATTTTTTTTACATGGTAATGTTAGACTCCTACAAAACCCGCAGCAAAGAATAAAGGGGTTTTGCTGCAAAACGAGTCTGTTGAATCACACAGAGAGGTAGCTTTTAAGTGTTATTCTATTATCGGAATTCATGATTTTCTACTTTACCTAACTTATATGATTGTTAGGTTCCTGCTTAACCTTCACAACAGACCGGCAACAAAAAAGCTCCTACAAGGACCGTGAAGGAAAAAATACCTCACTTTCAGACGTGTCTAGAAACACTTTTGTCAATGTCAGATTTGATGCAAGGTGCTATTCGTCAAATCAACATGGACGAAGGAGTTTTTGGTTTTCCTCATTCCGAGATAATCGGAAAAGAGGACATGGAGCAGGTTTTCAATCATACTGAATTAGGCATCGGTGTTATGCATTCATACATCTGGTACTTCAATCAATCTATTATTTATTTAGTTGAATAATTTATTTACTTATTTCAATGATAATAGTCTAATGTTTATTATGTTTTTATTTAAGGTGCATGTATGAAAAATTCATGCGGGGGACGGATTTGTCAAACAAATTCCGTTTCTTCTCTTGCAGCCTTGTTAATGCACCGAGAATTGGTATAAATGCAATTGAAGTAAGAGACCACTTACTTGAGCGATTTATGGCCAGCAACACAGAAAGTCTGTTTCTTTTACCGTATAATACTGGAAACGGGTAAGATTTTCATTATAATTTCATTCTAATCTTTAATTTGTATCTTTTGCATAGAAATTATCCATCTAAACTTTTGTTATATTTTACAGTGGACACTGGTTGTTGGTTGCCATTAATCCTATAACAGAAGTGGTCTATTATCTTAATTCATTGGATACTGATTGGTCCACATATCAGAATATAAAGGATGTGGTTGACACGTAAGTGAGATTGTTCGAAATATTCGTGTGTATTTGTATATTTAATTATTTCTGTGACATTGTTCTAAGTTTACATTTTTCTTTTATAGAGCTATACTACTATACCGTGCACAAAGAGAGACTCGAGTAGCATGGGCTAGATCAACCAATATTACACGGGTCAAAGTGGAGGTATATTAATTTTCACAATATTTCTTATTAGTGATGCTACTTAATAACACAAAACATGTATATATTATTTCTTATTTGTTTGTCTATGTGTAGTGCCCTCGTCAGCGTAATGGCATAGACTGCGGGTACTTCGTTTTGAGGTTCATGAGAGAAATCCTTCAAATGGGACAATTGGAGATTCCTATTAGGGTATGCATGGTTTTATAACTTAGGATTTATTTTAATATTTATCGGATATGTCATATAATTTATTATTTTTAACTAAATAATGCGTATTTTGTTTTGTTATGTAGTATTTCGAAGATATGGCGTGTTCTTGTTACACAAGGAAACAATTGAATTATATTACGGAAGAATTGTGCGAATTCTTTCTTCTAAGAAGAGTTCTTTGAATGTATAGTTTTGTGAATGTAAATTTTAGTTTTGTGAATATAAGGAAATTCTGTTGCAAGAAGAATTCTGTTGTAAATTCTAGTTTTGTGAATAGAAGGAAATTCTGTTGTAAATTCTGTTGCAAGAATTCTGTTGTAAGAATTCTGTTGTAAATTCTAGTTTTCTGAATAGAAGGAAATTCTGTGTTTATTGAAATGTATATGAATTCTGTTGTTGCAAGAATTCTATTTATTGAAATGTATAAGAATTCTGTTGTTGCAAGAAATTCTATAAGAAATGCAGGTTTGAAACTATGCAGGTTTCTGCATAAAAAAAATGGCTAAAATGAGATTTTTTATACGTAGAAAAAATCAATAAAATTATAGGTATACTTTAGAGAGCGCTTTTAAGGAAAAACGCTCTCTAAAGTCCCCTTTAGAGAGCGCTTTTAGGGAAAAACGCTCTCCAAAGGTATATAAAAAAATCATTTTCCATATACATTAGACAGCGCTTTCAAAAGCGCTGTCTAAAAGCACCTTTAGAGAGCGCCTTTGAAGGAAAAAGCGCTGTCTAAAAGCACCTTTAGAGAGCGCTTTTGAAGGAAAAAGCGCTTTCTAAAGTTTATAAATTTTTTTTTTAAATTTTTAACGTATACTTTCGACAGCGCTTTTAAAAGCGCTGTCTAAAGTCCCATTTTAGAGAGCGCTTTTTCATAAATAAAAAAGCGCCGTCTTTACCTACGACAGCGCAGGCTTAGACAGCGCTTTTAAGCGCTTTTATAGGGCAAAAAAAGCGCCCTCTTTTCCCTCTTTTCCAGTAGTGTGGAGAGAATAGACAACCCAAACACTTGGGGAGATAAACGATAAAGTGATCAAAACAGGTAAACACCGGAAAGGGAGCAAAAATGCTAAGATGCTATGCATATGAGAATGCTTATGCTGACAAAACAGACAAAGGAAGCGAGAGTGGAGATGAAATAAACATCTCGACAAGGATACCCGACCAAACTCTTCAGATTGGACCAATACTGGGGATGAACTTGCAGAATCAGTGGCTCTACTCCAAGGTTAAGACCTTCTCTTTAGGAAAAGTATTGTTCCATTTGGTATAGCATCACGACTTCACTTAAGATTGCCATCATGAGCTTGATTTCTTTACTGGATGAGGAATATCCATGGAGATTTGCCAAGATCGACTGAAGCAGCAATTTACTGGGGAGCTGGAAAAGGATACCACAAGAATAGGGTCATTCTGCGCCTGACTTGCATGATGATCACCATAATGAACAACGACTCTTTCAACAGGTAATCTTCAAATCTTCTCTGCCCCAAATTGCATGGTCTTTTGGGAGAAAATACCAAGAGGATTTTATAGAAGAATCGACATACGAAACGCTTTAATATCTTCAAACTCTTGGAGAGATTCATGGATCTTGACATATCTACCCCAGTTTTACTGCATTTATACAACAAGGTCCTTGAACTTGTTCTTCAGACTGGTTGATCTGTGAAGGAGGTGCCCCAGACCAATTGACCTTTTAGAGATTTACCGAATCTCGACCTGATTGCCCCTGATTAACGGTATTCGCGATACAAAGTCCTCAGACTGCGGTAGAAACAACTAGGGAACACACTTGCCCCTGTTGGTAGGTCATTGGGGTCTAAACTTGTCATAAGATGACCTCAAGAAGGCTTACCCCAATATCCTGAATTTGAAGAGTTTCTGACCCTGATTTAGTAGTTCTTGAGATGCTGGATCTATGGAGGAGATGCCCCAGACTGAGCCCTTTATCAAGTCAAATTCTCTAGCTGGCTGCATTTGTTGGGATTCCTTTGATATTGAATTGTCTTGCAAACAAGTATTGTTCATTAAAAATTGGCAATTTCAATGTAAAATTCATGCAAACTTTTGAAATCAAGTTTTATTTAAGGAAACACACACGGTGGAATGACTAAATAATAAAAAAAACAAAGGTGGGTCTAGCCAGTTACGAAATGACAGATGAAGTGATCTACACACGCAAATAGCAAAGATCATTAGGAGTCAAGTTAATCAACCTTGCTGTAGTATGCTTTCAAAACAACCTTACCTCAATTAGGTCTTTTAAGGGTTGTATCGTGGCCTGGTTCACGGTTCATGAAACAAAAGATAAAGGCTCAAAGTTTATTTGTCCCTACCCAAACTCCGTGATGAACTCCAATCCTACGCTCAGTTAACTTAAGCTATACATTCAAGTTCCTATAGGCTAGGAATGAGCTGATGATAGTTGATGATGATTCAGACACCTAGATAGTCATTACTTCCTTGCAGCATTCGGTTATCCTTTATTTGTTGAGGTTTTGAGACCTCTTCTTCGTCTTCTGAGGTTTTGAGACCACTTCTTTGTGTTCTGAGGTTTTGAGACATCTTCTTTGTCTTCTGAGGTTTTGAGACATCCTCTTGTTGGTTGTTGTACAAGCTCTCTTGTATAAGGCAAAGTTCTGGGCTTCCCATCTTTCTTGGCTTTTGCCTTGAAAGGGACTCGGCTCATTCTTCAATTAAGGATTTCTCAATGGTCCTTCCTTATTTGTCACTTCGAGAACAACTTGTACAACATTTATTAACTTGATTAGAGAGAGCTGACTATCATCTTGCATGAAGCGTTTGTACTCGAATGCGTAACTAAGTTAAACTGAGAACTACCCCGCCCCAAGGTTGAGATTTAAGGGTTTTTATGTAAGGAAAGAAAACTCATACTTCTAGGCTCGAAGGGGTTAACGAGGGATTATCTTCCTTATTTCTCCAGTGTTTAGGGATTGAAACAATGCCTTACATCCTCGGTAAGGTTTAATCGAAAGCATACCACAACAGTTATGGATATGATGTTTTCATCATCCTCCCCAATCTTTACTTAAACAAGCAGTTTGATAAGTGGAAAGAAACAAGATAAAGATATATTTTTGTTTTTTCACGAACATAAAAGTAAATGAGTGAAACGAATGGACTTAATCAAAAGGTGGACAAAAATTTCATTAATCTTACCAATTTGAAAGTACAACAAAGCTTATAAGAAAATACAAACTCAAAGTGCAAAGAAACTACAATTAAAAACACTGAAATGAACAAAACACATCCAGCTTCGGCGAATTGATTTCAGAATATTTCAGTTTTCGGGCCCAAGCGGGGGAACACCTTCGCCATTGATCACTTGTTCTTTGTGATATAACACCCTGAGAGGCCTCTCAAGTCTTTTGCCTCTCGCTTCAAGAATTGAGACATTGACATCTGACGTACCTTCTTGAGGTTGTAGTGTTTTCAGCAGGCTTAGCAGTCTAGTTTCAAACTCCTTGCACTCTTCAATGGGATGCCCCATTGTCCTAGTACAAAATTTGCATTTAGTCTCCGGGCGATCTTCTTCAAAGATCAGATCCCTACCGTAAATTAGCCTTTGCACAGTAGCTTCTAAATCCAAACAGCCATCCAAATTATGTCCTTCAGCCCCTTTATGAAAGTCGTAAGTCAGATTTGCATTGTGCCAAGGTCCTAGCACAGGGTTGTAAGGATGAGGAGTCACCAACTTGTTCTGAATCAGTAGTGGGAACAATTTGCTTAATGGCACCGGGATAGGTGTGTAGTGGATCTTGCCCCTTTTGACAGGGCACTTATTTTTATCTTGGTTTCGAGAACATCGAGGAGAAATAACCGTCAGAGGCTGAAATCCCCTTTCGGCAGACACCTGATGACGATTACATTCTGGTGCAGGACCAAGACCAAAGGTTGGTTGGCGTGAAGTTCCCTCAAAGGCAGATCCTTGGTATGGGAGAACCACATGAGATGTCAAATGATTGTTGATTTGAATGCCTTGAGATGTGAATGAGATCCTCTCAGAGTCTAACAGATTCTAAACCATACTCGGGAGCACCTTACAGTCTTCAGTTGAATGCCCCTGTGCCCCAGCATTGTAGTCACATCGAGCATTGGCGTCAAAGCCTGGTGGATACGGAAATGGTACTGACTTTAATTCTTTTGGCACTGTCAATCCTCCTTTGATAAAAAATAACAGTAATTGACTGTACGACATTGGTAGCTGAGTGCAATTTCTTTCTGGCTTTCTTGGCCTTGGTCGTACATGCTGGCGTGGTTGACGGCGGTCTGGCCCTTGATACTGAGGAGATTCTTGAGTCGGAGGATCAACAGGAGGCGATGAACTGACAACCTCTCTGGGAGTGACAGGGGGAGCGTGCTCCTCTTTTTTCATCAGAGCTTGCAAAGTTTCCAGAACCCAATTCATCTGGCATCTGAGGATTTTGACTTCCTCTTTCAAGACCTCTTGGTTCTTCAGAACTTCATTCATTGTTGCCATTATCTTGAATAGGTGATAGGTATCCTTCAGATATAGAAGAAGAAGGGAGACTCAATACTAAGAGATGCAAATTAGATGCGAATACGACGACATGCGCATGGGATGAAAATGCAAGCCAAATGGTTTCAAGGAACTCAAAGGTAAGTTGCAAACTTTTTGAAAGCTGAAGAGTTTGGTTTCAAACCCAATGATCTTTATTGATCTTGCAAGGAAAAAAAAGCACTTGAATTCCTTGAAACCAAAGGGCTAACATGAATGGATGGATGTATGCATAAACACAAACATATGTACACACATCAAAACACACAAGTCCTAGGTTTAGGAGTCACATGAGTGGAGCCATGGTCTACCCATCCCAATAGGTGTGTACTATGGGTTTATCAACTGTAGAACGGGGTTCTAAAAGTTCCCAGAGTCGACAACCCATCTTTCGGATTTTATCGATTTCCCGAATGACTCGGTAGTCAATAAAATTCTCAAGAGAATCTCGCCTGAGTGTAGTATCGTGTGACAACCATTTTAGAAATAGACTCCCTCATGGTCACCGCACTACATCCTAAAACGCCAAGTGGGGTTTGGAGATAACTATGGTTCTCAGTTTTACGGCACCTATGTCGAGAGTAGCATGTTTTCGTGAATAGAGGGCCTCAAGTGAGTGATGGTGTCTCAAGTTAACTTCTTTGGGAAGCGACTCCCTCAAAGCCTCCTTGAATATACCATCATCCTATCATAAGTGCACTCAAGTCCGGGTTAGGACTTATCTTAACACTCAAAAGCACCATGCCCACAGAAGAAACCAAGCAAATATGCAGATATATACAGATATGTACAAATATAGCAAACAAGCATACATAACACAAGCATAACAAGGTGGGCTTAACCCTCAAAAAGTCCCCAATGAAGTCGCCATTTCTGTTGCGGTGAGAATTGGATAACAAGCTATTAATTAACTTGCATCACATTTCTTTGAATTCACCACCGACTTGATTTATCCAAAGGAAAGGTTCAAGATCGAGAAAAACCTAAAGGGGGGAGATCTAAGGTTCGGGGGTTGGTTATACTAAGGGAAGGTATGAACACCCTTAATATCTGTAGTATTCTACAGAAACCTCTTGTTTACGTTTGTGTTATGTTATGTTTGCTTGCAAAGATATCTGCTAAAGGGTAAAGGTAAAGACCTAAGGGTATGTACTAAGTTTGCTCACCAAGACATTGCATCTTGTGCCTACGTATCTGACTAAAGAATCAGAGCAACCGTAGTTCACCTAACTAAGGGTGAAAGAGGAACCATTGACTATGGACAAAGTTCCAAGGGGAATGAGTATGAGCTCATATAGAGTCAAAGAAACTCTCTAAGTCTAAGTTGTAGGTGAATGGCTATGAGGCCTATGACTATGAGGTCTAGAGAAGAGGTTACCTATGACTATGAGGTCAAGGCGGAATATGGCTATGAGGCCAAGGTGATATCCTATGACTATGAGGTCAAAGGTAAGATGGCTATGAGGCCAAGATGATAAACTATGACTATGAGGTCAAAGTGGTAAGATGTTACCAATGACTATGAGGTCAAAGGTGGGATCCTATGACTATGAGGTCAAGGGTTGAAGATGGCTATGAGGCCAAGGTAAGATGGCTATGAGGCCAAGATGATAATGAGCTATCTATGACTATGAGGTCAATAGAGAGACTTTTCTACGACTATGAGGTCAATAGAAGATGGCTATGACTATGAGGTCAAAGCTTTCCTATGACTATGAGGTCAAAGGTTACAAGTAGCTCTATGACTATGAGGCCAAGAGGGAATCCTATGACTATGAGGTCAAGAGAGAATCCTATGACTATGAGGTCAAGGGAGAAAGGCTATGACTATGAGGTCAAAGCTTGCCTATGACTATGAGGTCAAGGTGAAAGATGTAACTCTATGACTATGAGGCCATGAGAGATTCCTATGACTATGAGGTCAAAGGGCTACCTATGACTATGAGGTCAAAGGTTAAAGATGTAACTCTATGACTATGAGGCCATGAGAGATTCCTAGGACTATGAGGTCAAAGGGCTATGACTATGAGTTCAAAGGTTAAAGATGTAAATTTATGACTATGAGGCCATGAGAGATTCCTATGACTATGAGGTCAAAGGGCTACCTATGACTATGAGGTCAAAGGTTAAAGATGTAACTCCATGACTATGAGGCCATGAGAGATTCCTATGACTATGAGGTCAAAAGGCTACCTATGACTATGAGGTCAAAGGTTAAAGATATAACTCCATGACTATGAGGCCATGAGAGATTCCTATGACTATGAGGTCAAAGGGCTACCTATGACTATGAGGTCAAAGGTTAAAGATGTAACTCTATGACTATGAGGCCATGAGAGATTCCTATGACTATGAGGTCAAAGAGGAATGGATGCCTATGAGTATGAGGTCAAAGGTAGTAATGAGCTTTTTATGACTTTAAGGTCAATAAAAAGACTTTCCTTTGGAAGGAAGGGGAAGGATAACACCTTGTAAACAAGAGTTACTGTGAGGTTGGAATATAATGAAACATATGAGTTCAAAAATTCCCAAAACAGTAAGCATTAATCAACAGATGAAATAAACTTTCAAGTGTGGACATGGCAAACAGCAAGGATAAGTGGTCACATAAATATGGCAAGTATGGCAAAGAAAGAATTCTCACAGTTTGGAAACAAAGACATTTAGAGTCATGCAACTTAGCAACAGAGGTCAAAAAAATACTTATAACATTTTTATGATAAGGTTTTGTTAAAGTCAGGAAACAAAGCTTCACAAATCACAACATACTTCCAAGAACTCACTTTAAAGTCAGTGGTCACATAAATATACCAAGTATGGCAGAGGAGACATCCTCACAGTTTAACAACAAAGACATTTAGATTTAGGTCATACAACTTAACAACAGAGGTAGAAAAAAAACAGACAACATTCTCATGACGAGGTTTTGTTAAAATCAGGAGACAATGTTAAAACAAAATTCAAAAGTTACAACATACTTCAAAGAACCGTTTTTAACGTCTTTAAGAAAAATAGTTGATTTTATTTACAAAAGAAGTCTAAAAATTAAAATGAAATTAGGAATATTTTTATTGCCTTTTTTTTGGAAAATATTAGAAAAAAAATAAAAATGAAATAGCAATGAGAGATGAATACATAAAATAAAAAAACAAAAAAAAGGAAGTTCCAACAGTGTGGCACTCGCCACTTTTCTCTTATGGCTGGCGCCATGAAGACCCACACCAATGTGGCTTGCGCCACACTCACCATGGCCGGCACCATGTGTGTGCATTATTTTTTTTTGGTGTGTCATTTTTGGTGTGTGTGTGTATTATTTTATTTTTCCTTTTTTTTGTGCTAATGGTGTGGCAGACGCCACTACTTCTAACATGGCGAGTGCCACTACAAACTATTTATTATTCAGTTTTCTTCTACACAAACACTAATCTAGCTCACGATTTTTTTAAAAACCAAAACCACATATTAATGATTTAATATATCTATCACAGAATCAACATTAACAATGTTCATCACAACATCAGGCATTAACAAGATAGAAAACATGGTAATAGTATGAGGTGAATATGATCATGGTATTATAAACAGAGTGGAAGAGAGTGTGATACCAAGTGGAGAAAGTCCACTGCTTCTTCACGGGTACAAGTTTTTGGAAATGGTGAATGAGCTCCCTCTCCTTACAAGATCAACTGCTACAGAGCTACCTCTTCTCTCCTTTAGTTTCCCAGAAAGAGTTATAAGTCACTGGTGGTTAGGATATTGGGTGTTTGATGGTTTGAAGTGTTTACAGAGGGAATGAAAATGGTGAGTTCCTTGCAAGTTTTGAAGATTACTTGCAGAACTAAGAACTAGAGTGGTGGAGAGTTTTTGAGAGAGTTTTCTTTGTATCTTTCTCGGTGTTTTTGTTGTGTGTTGAACAAAGGAGAAATGGTCTCCTTTTATAGGCAAAACAAATTGGTCCGTGCCTTGGAGATACCGTGGACAAATGATTTATCCATAGGGGAAAAAATTAGGGTTTGCATCTCAGTCAACCTTTGGAGATCACCATGCTGAACCATTAAGCGGAGGATATGGTGCAGGTCTGTAACTTTCATCCTTCAATATCCACTCCAGAAACTCTTTTTATTGTGTCATGAGAGAGAAAGTGAAAAGAGGTAATAGTTGGAATTGAGGTTTACGGATTCCCTGAGCATGGATATAGATCTCTTATGCTGAGCTTCTTTTATTTCATTAATCCAATATGGTGTCCCAGAAATCTTTTGGCTATGTCAGGAGAGAGTGAGCTCAAAGAGGCATTGTTTAGTGACTTCACATAATTTCCTTACAAGCAAGGTATCTTCAGATTTTTTCAAATAATACAAGAGGCACATGGAATGAATTAAGTGCATAATTCCTTGTTCCTTAACCATACGGGAACACCATTTTAAATTCTCATAACGCCTTTGATTCAAATGACAACATTTTGGGCCCAATGGAGTTTTTGAGATAAATCACATGTCCATGAAAGAAAAGCAAATGTCACTGGAACAAACTTTAGAAAATTCTAGGTCACACCATTTAATCCTTCCATGCTACCAATTTTGAGATTTTGCACCTTGGTAAATATTTATCCAAATGAAAAAATTCCTGCACTCAAGAGAAAAGTCTTTCAAGACTCATAGGTGGACTCCAAAGATGTTTATTAACATATGGAATGATGTCCCAAGACTTGGGATCACCCTTTGCTTGACATGAAAGGCACTAATTGACTTGTCTTGATAACACTTGATTTCTTGTTTGAAGAAGACTTCTTGGATGCATGTAGATTCAAATGGTTGCATTTGGGGCCAAAAGATGTCTTAGGGAGACCTTGTTCTCTTCATGTAAACCCTATCTTCCACAATAAAAATGAATAACTTGCAAAATGAAGTGGTTAGTTAACAATGCACACGTAAGTGCAAGATGATATGACATCTAAGGGGTAAAATTTGGGGTACAACACCTATGCTGATTATGACGCCGATAGTTCTGTTATTGAGGAGCATAAGGTTGTTGGTACTGAACGACATTAGTCTCTCCTTCTTTCCCCCTGTAACGTTTCTTTGCATTTTCAGAAGAATCAGAAGCAACTTGAATCTTTCCCATTCTGATTCCACTCTCAACCTTCTCTCCGACCAGAACCAAATCAGCAAATCCACCAGACATACTACTTACCATTCTGTCACAATAGGGCCCTGGAAGGGCGGTCACTAATATATCAACCATCTCCCTTTCCACCATGGGAGGCTGGACTCTAGCTGCCAATTCACGCCACCTCTGGGCGTGTTCCTTAAAACTCTCATTATTCTTCTGAGAAAGGTTCTGAAGCTGAGTCCTGTTAGGAGCCATGTCTGCATTGTATTGATAGTGCTTAACAAAAGCCTCAACTAGTGCACGCCAGTTTTGAACGTGGCATCTTTCTAACTGTATATACCATTCCAAGGATGCCCTAGACAGGCTATCTTAGAAGAAGTGCATCAGTAACTTCTCATCATCAGAATAGGCAGCCATCTTTTTAGCATAAGCCCTGACATGAGTCTTCGGGCAAGTGACACCGGTATACTTTTCAAAAGTGGGCACCTGAAACTTATGTGGAATCCTGACACCGGAACCAATCCCAAGTCCTCCATATCCAATCCCAGGGAATTTTGATTCTTAAACGCTTTCAATTTTTCCTTAATCAATTTGAATGTTTCATCACTATCAGGTTAGGGGCCAGCATCCCCACCCGACATAGAAAATATATCATCCTGTTGATCATCATAGTGACAACCATGTACTGCACAGACACTGTTTCCTCCCCTTACTACAGAAGGAATCACAACATTCTCTCCTCCGCCTAGAGGGATAACAACAGAAGAAACGGGAATACCTCCGCCCGGAGGACCAATATGGACACCATTACCATTAACACCTCCCCCCGGAGGAATAGCACCAGTATGAACACCTCTATGCATAACCACATCCTCATCGACTCTAGCAATCAGAGGCTGGACCAGAGTCCTTAATTGCTCTTAACCTTGAGAAACACCTTGCATTAACTCCATAAACTAAGCCATGCGAGTCCGCATCTCAATCAACTCGGCTTGCACCTGATCCATGACTTTCTTCTAATTTTGCTCAAGTAGGACACGACTTAAAAAGATTGAACCTGGAACTATGAAGAAAACCCGATCGGGATCAAAAGACCAACCTCAAACACCTGCCATGCATATGAGTATGGAAATGCAATGCAAATGCCATGTTCGAATATTTCCAAGGAATCATTCTGCTTTGATTCAAGTTTTTCTCACATACGAACCACAAGAAATAGATGGAAATGCTCAACAGTGAGTCTCAAAGTTAAGATCCTTGAAAATACGAGAACATGTATGTTAGAATGCAGAATGATGATGCAGATGCACACATGGGATCAAGGTGCCACATAAACTGGACAACTGCTACACTGAACCGCCTGAATAAGTTCATAGGTCTGCTCTGAAGAGAACACCGGAATACCAGAATATCCGAATAACCAGAATACCAGAATACCAGGCTGGTAAGTCCACACTGACAGGAAAACCAGAAAACCGGGTATGTTGAGGGTCAAGGTTACCTGCAAACATGTAAATACCCATCCCCTCTCGCATGTGGGTTCTAGAAAATGAAAGGTCCTTAGCTTCTGGCACTAAGGTCGAGAAGCAACAGTACATTCATCCCTCGAGGTACAGTACTATCGCCAATCGAGGAGCGCCTCCACTGATTCTCTTTCAAAAAGGACATCCTATAACAAGTTCCCAACATTGGTTCCTCGGATAAAAAATGCGTAATGGGTTTGCCATTTATGGTCTACCATTATCGCATCTCGGGAGGAGTGCCGCAACTGAGTCCTCGGGAATGGTCACCAGAGTCGACAATTCCTCAGGAGAATATCCACTGGCCTGTATCAATATACAGTAGCTGATATCTCCCGATAGAACCTCATCTGGCTGTGGGTCTCGTGAACACCCCACGTGGCTAACACCACGGGAACGACACGACTATCCACGCTACTACCTATGTGTATGCTCAAGCCTGGGTAGTGGGCTTATCTCTCATAACCCCCCAACCTGTCAAACAGAAAATCCGGTACAACACAACACAATCCAGCATAATAATGAAATGCAATGCAATAAATGCGGTAAAAACAGTAATGTACAATAATACAATAATATACAGCAAAATAAAGCACCACAGTAAACACCCAATGAAAATAAACAGACAAGCGCTAGGATTGACTCGCTTAGGGAATGGACCAGCAAGAGGTCAACCTGTCCCCAGCAGAGTCGCCAGCTGTCGCTCCCGGGATTTTCATCAAAGTACAAACGCGAAAGTGGCACGGAAACAGAGTCGCCAGCAATGTGTATTAGGGAAAGGAAACACTGCGTAAACCTGAGGGAAGGAAAAAAGCATGGTCTCGCGACCAAGAGAAACGGGTAAGGGAGTCGGTTACGCGAGGGGAAGGTATTAGCACCCCCATGCGTCCAACGTACTCGATGGGATCCACGCTTGCTGTCTCGACCAAAGGGTGTCGTCATCTGGAGCTCCACTGCTACTGGAAAGGAGAAGAAACTGGAAAGGATAAGAACGAAGAAACGAGGAAGAAAAGAAAAAGAAGTGACTCGATAGGATATCGTCGTCCTATGCCTACGTATTCCCTCGTGCAATGGGAAAGTCAGAGTCAACGTAGTTCGGACACGAACTAAGGGGGAGGTTGCTCGCCAAGACATCGCCGTCTTGTGCCTACGTATCCTCAATCTAACCAGAGAGAGGAAATCATAGCAGTCTTAGTTCGACGTAACGAGGTCGGTGAGTGTTTTTTATAAGCGACATTAAATTCGCGTCCGGCAGTTAGGGTTGATGCCTGTTTACGCCGAGACGGAAATAATGTGCCCTTTTTCGGAAATGATTTGAAACTTAACAATCCCGAAGGATGAAAGAGGTTTGAGTTTGTTTTGTGTTTTTTAGACAGAAGTGGATTGAAGTTAGTTCGTAACTTACATTGCATCCAAGTCTACAACATAGGAACGAATGCGTCGCATATCATCCCCAACAGGACGTACGCTAAACACCCTAAAAGAATGAAGGGAGACCCCCCATTCCTCACTTCCCATATACAAGGCTCATGCGCAATACACATTAAATTTATTAAGTGTTTTAGAATGGTTATGAGATGAGAAGACAAGACTCAAAGGAAGAGAAAACACTAGGGGAATTCTATCCTAATGTTGTCATGCAAAAGATGGCCCTAAAGTTGAGTTTGAAAGGGAGCACCTAAATCTAAATAAAAGAGAGGGATAACACTACCTAATGCTTATCCTACCTCACCTTAATCAAAAATTAAGGATGAGCTAGGATCCCAAGGGGTATGTGAAGACGTTAATCACAAACAAGCATTGCTTCATGTAATCCACACACAAAAGAGAAAGATAAGTAAAAGAAATGAGAGATGAAAGGAGGAATGAGCATGGATAAGCATCCACATGCTCATGTGTCTTACCTCTGCCCCTACATAAAAGGTTAGCACAAAATAAGAACAAGTATTGAATACCAGTGGTAGAAAGAAGGCAAACAAGTCCTACTTAGCCTAAGAAAACAACCTAAGAAGTAAACAAGGTTTGAACTAAAAGGAATGAGTCCTAAGGGTTAAGAATCACCCAAGGGCAGTAGGTATAGATCAAGGTATCCTACTAAGGTTAACATGCCCAATGAAAACAAACAATGCCAAACTATACATCAAATGATCATACAAATGCAAGTTATGCACTAACTATGCAAGATGAATGTATATGATTCATGAACATGAAAAAATGCATGTACAAACATTAAAGTCAGAAGTGAATGAAATTTATGAATGTATGGGGATATCATTAAGATGGCATATGAATTGTGAATGCAAGCATAGAGAAGATGAAGCAAAAAGAAGTTCACAAAACATCATTCAAGTTCAACAAACATGCATACTTGTAAGGCAAGTAAAGAATGAAGATGTCAAGTGTTCATACATGTTTAATGGATGCAAGTCAGTAGCATATGATATGTGGGATGACATTTAGAATACAACAATGAGCACATAAAGCTCACACACATCTCATGTTGGTGCAAGTTCAAAAGTAGAAACAAACATGTACAAGTAAAGTCAAACAAGTATTCAAATGTTCATCAACTTAGGATGTATGCAAGATGCAATTAGAAGTCATGTTATATGATTGAGTATGATCACAAACAACATATGAATCAAGTTTTAATGGATGTTCAAGATCACACAAGCATTGAAGAAAACAAGTCATCAAAGTATGCAAGAAGAGAGGCACAAGTCCACAAAACAATTCAAGTTCAAACAAGTGTATACAAGCCAATCCAAGATGACCAAGTAATGACCTATAATATGAGAAATAGGACCTATAATATCCATACAACATGATATCAAAGTATCTCAACGAGTATCAAATAGGATTGCATACAATGCACCTCAAAACCCTAGCACATGGTCTTTAACATTCACACAAACAAAGATGCACTTATGAATTCCCAAAGAACATGTTAAGAGGACAAGAAAATTGAAATAAGACAAGTGGATTAATATGCAAACAGCAAGCAAACATGTCTCAAAAGCATGGATCAAAACTCATTAAGGATCATACTTAAACTTGCTTCACAAGTTCACACAATTAGCACAAGAACTATGCACAAATATGACATTCAAATATCAATAAAAAATGCTCCAAAAAATCCACAAAAAATGCATGAAGTGCTTAAATATGTCATACAAGCATGTATCAAGTTTCATGTCAAACTTCAGCTCATAAGTGCCTCAAACAATTCATCAATGAAGCAAGCATCAAGAGAGAAGTTCAAATGAAATGCATCACCATGGAAAATCCAAAAAAATAGTAAAATAATCCAAAAATGGAAAAAAAAATTTTAAAAATTATTTAAAAGTGTGAGGATGCTTCATGAATTTATTTGGAATTTTTAAGTGTTCACAAGTATTCTTAAAAAAATAAAATGCAAACACATATGAAAAGAAATTAAAAAAACAAAAAGAAAGAGCCAGGGGGTGCATCAAAAGTAAAAACTCAGTTCAAAATGTATTGGGCTCAGGTTTAAGGGGGTGCGTATAACAAAAATGTCAGGCCCAAGGTGCTGACTAGTTTGCAGTGTATATGGTGAGGCTCAGTCAAAACATTGACTCAATGATAGCCATTAGATCCGGTCAGTCAATATGATCAGATAAGGTACACAAATCAAACAGATTAAAACGCATGCACATGCTATGCTAACATACAACAGCCACACGTGATAAAATATTTCAAAAGAAACTCAGAAAAAGAGCACTTGAGGGAGAGACTCCCTCATTAATGTGCTGACAACCTGACACACGTTAGATCAAAATGCATCAACGGTTGAGATTAAAATTGAGGAAAGGTTAGGGTTTATGAGAGGCTGAAAGTTCAGGTGGCTGAAGAAGACTCCGGTCGTCTTCTCCGTCGTACCTCCGCCGTGGCCAGGTGGTTACATCACCAGAAATGAACAAACCTTATATCAATCTCTTCGTCTCTCCACGTAGATCACGAATCCGGTCTTAGAATTCACAAACGGAGCACACACAAAGCAAATCGAAGGATCAAAGTTTGCCCTAGCATTTGAGATCTATGAACCTAAGTGCCTATCAACTAGCCATAGGATCACATTGCTCCTATTGAGCTTCAAAACACACAAAAGAAAGCTTAAATCAGCTTAACATGCAAGAAAGGGAAGGAGAAAAACCTGAATTGTGATGGAGCCTTGAACACAAGAAAACCAAAAGAAGACGATCCTTGATCTTTGAAGCTTGTTACTGGCCAAATAAAGGCTATGAATAAGCTTGTAATCGCTTGAATTTCAGTTTTTGAAGATGAAAATTGAAGTGGAATAAGAGGATGCAATGTCTTTGCTTCAATGCTTTCACTCCATTGATGATTCTTGATGAAGAATAATGGAGATATTTGCAGAGAGAGAGATGGTTGAAATGAAGCTTCGCGAGAGAGAAAAGTTTGAGAGAGAGATAGTGTGAAAATGGTGAGAATGAAAAAGTGAAGAATGATCAAGTGTCCTCAAATTCAGTTAGAGAAAAGCTTTTATATGGTGAGTTAACTTCTAACCACTGTGGTTTACAGTTAGAAGTGAGGTTAGGTTAGTTGGAAGGTGAATGAAGCTGAAAATGAAGGAGAAAAAATGGAAAAAGAAATGAGAGGGAAGTGTAATGGTGAGCTCGGGTTTTAGTTCATGTGTGGAGGGAGCATGAGATCCTATGGTATGGATTAAATGGAATGTGGTGATGATGATTTGAATAAGCTTGCAGCCACAACATCTTATTCAACAAGTTTCTTCCTCTTTTGGTTTGCACAAATAAAGAAAAAGGTACATGAGTGTGTATGGTTTGTAAGAGGTTGTTTGGCTTGAAATGGCAAGGTGATGTGCATGAGAAGTAGCAACAACAATGCAACCTGTTTCTTTTTGATTGGAATGGAATAATAAGAATTCATCACTTGATACACATGCTCATGGTGATGACTTTGAAGAAGAATAAATCCAAGAATATTAAACCAAATGACCTAAATTGGAAGTCCTTGGAAAGAGCTCATGGTGGAGAATAAAATTAGTGTTGAGACCAATCACAATAGGAGCCTTTAAGATGCCTAAAAATGCTCATGAAAGTGTTTGGTCGTAACTAAGTTGGCTGGCCAACTTGCCTTGGTTCGTGCCTGGCTCCTATGCATATGGAATGATCATGTGATGCACCTAACTTTAGTTCACTATATCTCTCAATAGATTGATCATATGAAAAACTTCCAACACCATTATTGTAGAGGGGATTGAGAGGAACAAGTTTGATGTTGAACATTTTTTCACTTGAAGCCTCCATCATAGAGTAATTGGCCTTGGAACTTGGACACTGCATGCACATAAAGTGTTTGTTGAAATGACTCTGAGCCAGCTCGCCCATGACTTGCCTTCGTGGCCCAAAATGCCTTGAAAACCTCCAACTTTGAACAATCATATCTCCTTCAGTTTTGATCCAATGTAGGAGTTCTTGCTATGGTTTTGGAGCTTAGGATGTGAACTTTAATTAGGCCCCTTGAAATTTTCAATTTGAAGCTTGCATTGTGGAGAGAGAGAGAGAGCTCCAAAGATGGTGGTTCCGCTTGCCAAAACTTGCCAAATTTAGAAACCCTAATTTCTATTTTTGGAAACTTTTCACACTTCTTGATTTCTTGTGAATCTCTTGACATTTCTTGATCAAATCTTCATCAATGGACATATTTGAGATGAGGCACATGAATTTGACCTCAAAAAGTCAGGAGTTGACTTTTTCCTCTATACAGTTGACTTTTCCCCAATCTGATTGATTCTCAACCAATTGATCAATTGAATATCCTCTGAAATGAACCAATGGCTAATACTTTATCCTTAGACAATTGAAACCATATGGAAAACCTTGAAATCAAGCTTTGACCAAAAATCACACTTGCACTGACTTTTCTCCAAAACCATAATTTTGCACTGGTTAGGAGAATGTGATTCTCTTGAGATTTCTTGCCAAGATTTATCACATGATGCAGTGATGGATCAATAAGATACCTTAAGCTCCCTTGTGGCTCAATTATTGATAGTATCATGAGTTTTTTCTCTTCTTCACATCTTGGACAATATGCATGATCTTTGCTTGAAGTTCTGGGAAACATCTTCTTCCCTTGAGTTAGCTCATATACCTTGATCCCATGCTAAGAACCAATGATATGCAAAGATGATAATGCAAGAATGCAATGAAACATAAGCCAGTTAGAGGTTAGAAAAAGAAAGGGAAAATTTTGGGGTGCTACATGTGCGACAAGTCGTCGCTAAAGCCACCCCTAAAATCGGAGGGATCTATGAAGTGAGTCAGTTTGATCACATGAATGCTAAGTTTGATGCCCTGTGTCAAAAGATTGAAAAGTTAAGCATTGCCCCTCCGACCCCTACTACACCAGCCTTGTTGCTTCTGTTACCCCAGCCACTCCCAGATGTGAGATTTGTGGTGTGGATGGACATGGTGGAAGTTATTGCCAAATGATTCTCGTTGAAGGATCTACCGAAGAAAATGTCAATTTTCTGAACAAACAAAGAAACAATTCCTATTCTAATACCTACAACCCTGGGTGGAAAAATCACCCAAATTTCTCTTATAAGACTAATAAACCCCAACAAGCTATAGAACCACCTGGTTTCCAAAATGTTGCATCAACTACTCAAAAGGAGTCTAATATTGAGTTGATGTTGGAAAACTTTATGGCATCTCAAACTCGCCTAAATGAAGATTTCAAAAATCAAAACTTACAAATCAATGAAACTCTTAGGCAGTTAAACACTAAAATTGATGGAATAACCACATATTCTAAGATGCTTGAGACCCAAATCTCCCAAGTTGCTCAGCAGCAAGCATCCATATCAGTCCCCCCAGGAGCCTTCCTGGGGCAACCTGAACAAAATCCTAGGGGAAATTTAAATGATATAACCACCCTGAGTGATGAGAAGTTGGTTTATTTAAAGGAGAAGGAAATTGAGGTTGAAAATGCTTTAAATCGAGAGTAGGTAAGATTAAGAAGAACCAAACAATGCCATGTGAAAAGGAATTTGTTGGAGAGGAAGGAAAGGAAGCAGATTTCATTAACCCACCCCCTATAAGGTCCATATTTTGTCCCGAAACGGAAACACCAGGAATAGGAAGAAAACTCGCCTTAGGAAATTCGTGGAGTTATTGAAAAAACTCTACGAAAATATTCCTATCCCAAGTACCCACCTTCGAGGAAATCCTAAAGAAAGTCATTTCCCAGAAAGGAAAATTGAAAGACCGTGGGACCATAAAACTTATTACCAAATGTAGTGCCTTGATCCAAC
This sequence comes from Lathyrus tuberosus, assembly GCA_022829125.1. NCBI lineage: Eukaryota > Viridiplantae > Streptophyta > Magnoliopsida > Fabales > Fabaceae > Lathyrus > Lathyrus tuberosus. The sequence continues at coordinate 4,730,069 of JALAZF010000029.1, read as the reverse complement.
ACGAAACTCCCCCTAAGTTAGGGGATCCTGGGGACTTCTCAATCCCTTTTGAGATAGAAACCTTAAATTGCCTCAATGCCCTATGTGACCTTGGTGCTAGTGTTAGCATGATACCTCTAGCTATCTATAAGAGGCTGAATCTAGGAGAGTTAAAACTTTGTAGCGTTCGCCTATAACTTGCTAATGGAACGGTGAAACCAATATCAGGAATTTTAGAGGATATTCCCATAAAAGTTGGGAATTTATACATACTCACCGACTTTGTGGTGATGGATGTGGAAGAGAATCGTAACATACCTGTTATCCTTGGGAGAACCTCCATGGCTACGGTCGAAACATTTATTTATGTTAAGAAAAGGGTGCTAACCAGTGAGGTAGGGGAAAATAGGTTAGGGTTTTTTTCCTAACGATCAAGAACTTTTCGATGCGCAAAACCAAAACCTTAGCCTAATGAGAGAGATGACCACGAGGGAAGGATCTAAGAAGAAAGATAGGGAGGAAATAGGTTCGATACAGGAACTTCCGAAAAGGAAGAAAAAGAATGGGTGTATATCTTTGATGAAGATGATTGGTTGGGATTCCAAGCTAGTAAGAGGAAGTGCTAGGGATCCGAGTCTGAAAATGGAACCTTCTTGAATGGATACACTCGAGAAATGTTGAGCCATGCGACGTTAAACAGAGCGCTACGTGGGAGGCAACCCACACCTTTTTTGTACTAATCTTTTTTTCTTGTTTGTTATTCTTGTTCTTTTCAAGTAACAGGTACTTGCAGGACAAGGCAGAAGACGTCTAGTAAATTGAAAAGTCGAGAGAAAAATCAAGAACGAGATCCTACCCAGAAAACCTAAGCTGAAACCAAGAAAAATAAGAAAATCTACTATGAGCCAACAAGCTATTACAGGTGGACGTAACAACCATCACGACCCTTAATAGCCACCCAGCCATTCTTCATTTAAAAACCAGAGAGCTATTACGGGTGCCTGTAACAGCTGTTACGACCCGTAACAGCCCCCAATGTGAAAAATTCAATTTTTTTTTTAATTTTATCTCTCCTATTCACCATTCCACCACCTTTCTCTCACCCAATCATTCCCAGTTAATGCTCTTTAAACTTCCCAAATCTGATTTTTATTATCATATCATCATAACCTTTCTCTCTCCAATCTTACCTTCTTCATCCCTTAACCATCTCTCTCTTCAAAAACCTCCATAACCTCCATCAAAACCTTAACCTAAAACCTTCACCTTTAACCCAATACCAACCCAAAACCACAATCTTACTTCACAAAACCTTTCTAACTCTTCACCCTAAACCACATTCCGAGTTCGGTTTCGACAAAAATCAAAACTCTTTACTTCTAAAAAATTCAAAGAATGCCTCCAAAAAGAGTAACACAAGGGGAATCATCCAGGCCAGAGATGTTAGATCCATGGTTTTAGGATTGGCAGCAATTTTGCTAACATGCAGATCAGGTCACCTTGAGAGCAGATATTTTGACAGATGTTGTGACATGTTGTACTAGAACATCAGTACATGTTGTTTTATTCTTGACAGATTTGATTTAATTTTGTGATATTTCGTTTGGATATATCTCACTTATTTTCGCAGGTTAGGAAGATTTAATTTGGAACTTTTGATTTGATCTCCAACAGTTCATAAGTTTCTAAAATTGGATATTGAGACAATTTAGGAAACTTGATGATTTGTTCTAAGATTCAAGGATATTTTTATGCACAATTGATGCAGTCCTTAACGTATAGATCAAGAAATCTCTAGGTGAAGATTTCGAAGCCCATGGACTGTTGAGGAGTATTTAAAGAGCAACCTAAACCTAATGTTTTTACGGCTTTCACTTTTGTAAAAATAAGGGAAAGTTTTAGAGTCTTAGGTTTTAAGAGTCCCTTTAGTGTGACTTTGTAAGTCACTCATGTATCTTTTGATACATTGAGGTAGACTGGTTGTATGTTGTTTATTTTTCACTCTTAGGCTTCTAAGCACGAGTGTATTGTTCTTAGTTTGAAGCTTTTAAGCAGAACTAAGTATTGATGTTGGAAGAGTGTTCTTCTTTTTTGTTTCATGAGGTATTGTCACTGGTTTATGACTATTAGGAAGTGAGAAGGGGATCTCATATCTAGAGGGTTTCTAGGTAGAAGTTGAACAAGGTAGTGATTAGGCGAGAAGTTGTAAACATGGGAGTTTAGCTTTGAACTAATGCTATCATAGTGAATTTCAGACAACCTTGTGTTATTTATCTTTCTGTAATTTATTTCCAGTATGATTTATTTGTTCTGTCAGATAGAAGATGTTATAACATTTGTCTTGACATTATGTTCTGATGTGAGGACATCAGTATTGAAGGCTCTGCAGATTTGAGCAAATTTTTGGTAAAATAAGGCGTTGAATGCAATGTTCCAACATGAAGAAGATTGGTCAAGACATAATGTCCTAACGAATGTCCTGACATCTTAAACTGATATAGCATGTTGTTTCTAAGTCTGGTCCAAGAATTAAGGAAGCAATCAGAACATGGATCAAGGAACCAGTCAACAGAAGATTGAAAGGCCAATGCAGCAGAAGCTTATAAAAGAAGACCAAGACCTAGGACTGAATAACTGAACCTATTGTAACACTTTTGTAAAGTAGAAAATAGGGTTTAGGATTTTGGGAGTCATAGGCTTTCTTGTAAGTCTCCCTCTGTATCGATTTGATACATTGTGGTAGACATAGTGTAGCGGAAAAATCGTGAATGTAAGCTATTGATTAACTTAACTCGAAAAGCAAGAGTCGGCACCACACTTTTATTTTATCCAAAAAGGAAAGGAAAAAGAGCGAACAAAACCTACACAAGCTCTAAACAATTACAAGTGAAGAGAGACTGGATAAGGGGGGTTGGTTACGCAATGGGAAGGTGTTAGAACCCAAAACGTCTATAGTACTCCACAGGAACCCTTTGAAATATCTACCGCTTTTTGTCTGAAAAGGTTTGCTTGAAAAGTGATTGAGGAGATGAGAAGAGAAATTGTTTTTAAGATTTTTGTGTTTGAAGAGACTTGTCTTCTCATGCCTACGTACCCACGATGTGCAATGTAGGATCAAAACCCCGTAGTTCGTGGTACAAAGAATGAAATTTGTTTGTTTTGGTTGTTTTTAAATGTAAAGACAAATCATAATTTCCAAGCGAATAATTCGCTTAAAGAGATGAATCATGTCTAAACTTATGAAAAAATTAAAGGACAAAGTGCACGAGGGCACAAAAAAAAAAGAGTTTGATGAGTTTGGTGTTTTTTAAAGTATTTTGAAAAAGGTGTCAACATGCTTATGTAGTTAAGCATTTGTTAAGAAATGAAAAGAAAAGAGTAAAACACTTGACAAAGTCAAGGTTTGATTATGAAAGAGGTGAAAGTTTGAAATCAAGAATGTTTTGAAAAAGGGAGAGAGTTTTGAAAATTGAAGAATTGGGAGGAGAAGAAGTGACTATCCTAAAACATAAAGTAAAAGCTAAGGATAAGAAAGATCTAACCACAAATGTAGTTGTCTTCACCATAAACCAAGCAAAAGCACAAGTCTTCGAAGTCTTCGAACCATAATTCCAAAGCAAAGGGAAAAGGTCCTAGTTCTAAGTCCAAGGTTCCAAGAATTGCATTAGATGTCCAAGGTCTAAGTTCAAGGATTCAAGAATAGCATTGAAGTCCAAGGTCTAGGTGCAAAATTCCATGTCCATTGCAAAGGATAGTAACCATAGTCCAAGATTAGAAGCACAAGTTTTTTAGAGGTTTTGGCCTTTATTAATGTTTTTGGTCCAAGTGGACAAAGAGAAAAAGGCGGAAGCATAAACATGTGTCCAACGGACAAAGGGCAAATTGCGGAAGCATAAACATGATATGAGATGATAAAAATGAAGCATAAAAGTAAAAGAGATAGGGAGCGAGAAGGAATTGTAAAAGTAAATGTTAGAAGTTAGTGATTAGTTGTTAGTTGTTAGAGTGAATGATCAATAATGATTGAATAATTGTGCTTAGGTCAAGGTTGATGAGAACTTATTAGAGGATTGATAAGAACAAAGCCTCCTAACAACAAGTCTCATAAGTTTTGAACCAAAAGACAAATGATCAACCATTTTTGATAGTTTTCCGATGCGGGACAAATATTGCGCTATGTTAAGCAATCGTCGAGTAATTTACGGAGTAATTACCCTACAATGAGGTCGGTCAATAGCTCTTTGTGCTAATGCATGCTAGATGAACGATATGTAGATCGTCATCCGAAAGCAATACCGCACAAAAGAAAAGAAAGTAACGATTTCGTCTTGATCAAGAATTAGACAAAGAAATTCTAATGATCCATAAGACTTTCATCGATAAAAAAGAAAGGAGAAATATATGAAGAGAATGCCAAATTAAACCACAAAAATATGTGATCTAAGGCTAAGAACAAAAGGAAAGGGAAGAAGAGGCAAAAGAACCAAAACAGTCCCAAAACAGAGCCAAAATAGCATTATGGACATTGGTTAATCGATTAACACATTGGTTAATCGGTTAACCAGTGCAGATTTTGAATTTCTGCGCAAAAACAGGGTGTTAATCGGTTAACCAATTTACACTGTGTTTGGTTAATCGGTTAACACTGTGTCAGAAGCAAAAAAATGTGCAAAATTCAGCATGATCCTCTTTCAAAACATTTTTCAAACACCTTGTGATCATGAACTGAATTTGCACGAATTTTATAGTGAAATTAGACAGAGAAACCTGCAATCAAACAACAGTATATGATCCAAAGGATCAACAACAAAAAGCACTCAGGATCTACATCTTGGGGAGAGAATTTGCAAGAGGTTTATTGGCTATCAAAAGCTTGAATGAAATTTTAGCAAAGTGAGTTTGGCTCTCAAAAGCTTGGAAAATGAGTGAAAAGAGGGCTCTATTTATAGAGTTTAGGCTCGGAAAATTTGGTGGATTGGAATTTGGTTTGGAAATGAAAATTAGGCTTGGAATTTGAATTTGGAGGGAAATTCATAAAAGAGTGGTGATTAGTGGAGGTGTATGGTAGGAAATGATCAAAGTGATGTAAGGAATTAAAATGAGATGGTATGGAATATTCCAAAATGATGAAAATTGGTGCCAAATGCTGAAATTTGAATTTGCTGCTATTTTTTTTAAAAATTTGCACGCGTTTACCGATTAACCAATGTGTTAATCAATTAATACAGTGAAAATTTGGGAAATTTGGCTTTTTGACGTGCTGTCTTGATTCCGGCTCGATTTTTCTTGCTTGTCAAAGAAGGCATGGACATAAACACATGAACCTTGGAGTCTCTTGAATAAAAATCAATTAAATCTCGGAGACTCTTAATCAGATGAATTTGAATTATATGCAGATCAACTTTGACTTTATCAGATGAAATTTATTCGAGCTGAAGGACTGTTATTTTGGCATTTTTATCCTGTTCTTCCCCTGAAAATGTCAATAAAGAGAAAACAAAATATTTTTGGGTTTTGATTAAGGTTAGTAAAATATAAACAAATAAAGCAACAAAGAAATACACAGATGCTCGGAGAAACAAAAAAGAGTGATCTTGTTTGTGGTAAAGATGCAAAATGAAATGCGAATGATATGTGGAATCTTAGGGGTCAAAAATTAGGGTCTTACAGCTGCCCCTATTTAAGTCTCTTCTATCGGGAGATATGAAGATACTTAAATACAAAAGCTACATTTTTAAACCCTAAGATACCACGAGATGATATGAATGCAAAGGATGAAACAGACTGCGGGGAAACTTGAAACAAAGGATTTACGGTAAATTGAGAGAGATGACGTGAAAAGACACGCCGAGGAACACAAGCTATTTCTGGAGATCTGTCAAGGTGACAAGAAGTATCCATCAATAGTTGGAAAGAGAGAGACAAGACCCTGGGAAGACAAGTAGTGACATCCAAGAATAGCATTGGATGGAAACTACGAAGGAGACAAAAGGTATGCCAAAAGATATCCAAGAATAGCAATGGACAGCAACAAGAAAGTTTCTGGTAAAACAACAACATCATCCAAGAATAGCATTGGATGGAGGTGAAAACACTCTATTGAGGATAAGGTATCCAAGAATAGCATTGGATGAAAGGAACTACAACATTCAAGAATGGCATTGAATGGGGCAACAACAAACATCAGAGTCATCCAAGAATAGCATTGGATATAAACAAAATTCCATTTGAAAACTTCACTGGGGACATCCAAGAATGGCGTTGGATGGCAAGGTTAAACATCAGAGATATCCAAGAATAACATTGGACTTGACTGGGGAAAAGGCGTCCAAGAATGGCATTAGACAAAAGTAATCTCAACCTCCAAGAATAACATTGGATGGAGTGAGAAAAGTTCTGGAAAATATATCATAAGTATCCAAGAATGGCATTGGACTCTGTTGAGGAAAAGATATCCAAGAATGGCATTGGACTCTGTTGAGGAAAAGATATCCAAGAATGGCATTGGACTCTGGAAGGACTTTCAGGAATGGCACTGAAAGTAAAGGTAAATCACTATATTCAATAATGGCATTGAATGATAGTGAGAAAGACATCCAGGAATGGCACTGAATGCAAAGGAGAAAACTCATTCAGGAATGGCACTGAATGAACAGATACAACTTTCAGGAATGGCACTGAAAGATATCCAAGCAAATCTTTTGGGGATTATAGAAGAGAGGAAAAACTTCCTAGAATAGCATTGGGAGAAACAAGAGGAACAAGGTATCCATCAATGGCACTGGAGATCAAAAGAGATAGACATCCAGGAATGGCACTGGAGTGAGAGAAAAACAAAGATCCAGGAATGACACTGGAATGAAAGGAGACAAACATCTAACAACAGGACAAGATACACAGGGAAACGACAATATCCAGGAATGGGACTGGAAAGAAAGAAGACAGGCAGGATATCCAGGAATAGCACTGGATGCACAAGGAAACAACAACATCCAGAAATAACACTGAATGAAAAGACAGGTAACTATTTTGGTAGGCGTCAAGTAAGTTGGACTTTGACCACAAGGTAAGATGTTGACAGCAACATGACCTCGAGAAATGCATATGAGCGCAAAGCACACTTCGAGCTATGAAAATCTTTCTATGTATGATATATGAATGATTTATGTATGCAATGCATATGATAGAGACAACCGAGATAGACTCTTTTGTGAGGGAAGAATGGAACTCTGATTCCTTAACACAGGGAATACTGCCCACTCTGCTTGGAGAGAAGATATTGAACACATCTCTGTCACACTTATGAATTGTATCAGGATGATGGTCTTTTGAGGAAAGACATCTTAAGGATTCTTGAAGAAGACTGCCCCAGATTGATTGACTGATGAGGATAAACTGATCATAGCTTCACTGCTGTAGGGGAAGAATGAACTGATCATGGCTTCAATTCTTGAAATGAATGCTGAGGATAAACTAATCATGGCTTCAGTTCTTGAAACAAATGTTGAGAAGGCTAAACTCAGTATGAATCTTGAAAGAGATCTTCTGGTTAACCAAATCTGAGAATAATTTGCACTGAGCAATAAATCTTGAACTGATTCACAACAGGATCTGGAAGTAATGTGCCCCTGACAGGATCACTGACCAAGTTTCTCAACTGTTTGAAATATTCTTGATGAGGAAAGTTTGTCTGCAAACAAGATCATTCACACATGGTAATTTTAATGCAAAGCTCAATGCAATTTTGAAATCAAATGTCATTTTTGGAATTATATTATTGATGTAAAGCAAAATGAATCAGTTGTCAAAACACGGTGATTTAGACATGCAAAGTGAAAGAGAAAGCAAAGGTATGACATCAAAGCAAATGATTGGCAACAAACATGAAAGTCATTTTACGTAACCTTGCTGTAGTATGTTTTCAAAAGAAACCTGACTTCAATTAGGTCTTTTGAATGTTGTAACATGGTCTGGTTCACGGTTTTTGAAACAAAGGATATAGGCTCAAAGTTTATTTGTACCCAACCCATTCTTCTTGATGACCTTCAGTCCCATGCACAGTTAATTCAAACTATGCATTCAGGTTCCAAGAGATTTTGGAATTGCAACACTGTTATGATGATGGTTCAAGGGATTTTTGAGATGGCAGTTGTCATACCCCAAATTTTGACCACTAAGATTTCCCATCATTGTGCAAATCATCATCACAATATGGATGAACCATTAGTCTCCCCAAAGATGGGTGAGCATCCACTACAATCAGACTTAGGGTTTCAAGCCCTCTCAGAGCTCTTAGACAAAGGATCAATCAAGGAATGACATGATCTTCAACTTGTCTAGCCTCTCAAACATCCACAATGGATCAAGAGGACTCCCACTTCAAGAATAAAGCACAAGGCTGCAACGTTCCAAGTGGATTAAGCCTCAAGATCGCCAGTGTCACCAAATTAGGGTTTGGTCAACCAGGGCCTCCAGATGGAAATTTTCCTCTGGGCATGAGCCAATTCTTCAAAGCATAACCTATGATGCTCCAAGGGACATCATGAACCCAATCATCAAGTCAATTTGGCTTTAGGGGATGCATTCATAAAAAATCAGGAATTAGGGTTTCTTGACCTAATTCACCCCTAAGTTGACTTTTGGGGAAAATCATGAGCCAAGACCTCAAGAGATGATTTGAGGGTCTCTAACACACCGCATTGGTCCATTTGTAACAATGGATGGAACCAAGAAGCTTGAGCAACAAGTTTCAATTTCATCTGAACCACAATTGGGGTTTCGCGGGAAAAGTCAACTATGCCTTTGACTTTTGACCAGGACATGCTCCCAAACCCTAGGAGATGATTCAATACACCCTATAACACCTATGAAATCAATCCATCAAGTTTGATTTAGGTCAAGGACTTGATTTCATAAAGGATCGCACAGTTTGGAATTCATCTGACAAAAAGTCAACTATGCACAAAAGTCAAACTTTGACTTTTTGAGATTTTTCACAATTATGGTTTTTTAACCCTAAAATGATGTTAATGTATGATTGGAATCATCATTCATCAAGAAAAATCAAGAAAAGTGGGATAACTTGTAAAAAGGGTAAGCATAAAAAACATAGAAATTTTTCTAAGTTATGGAACAAAGTGGCTAGGGTACCAACTTTGGAGGATCATAACTCCTATACCACAAGGCCATTTTTCCCCATCCAAAGCTAGATTTGTAGCTCTCATGGCCCTCTACAAAAGCTTCAACTACCGCTCATTCCAATTCCCCATGGATTTTAAATTATGGAATGATCAAAATCACAAAAAGTGAAAATGTCACTTTTTTCCAACACTTAGTGAAATTTTCACTAAGTCAGAATCTGCCTCACTTTTTTCCAAATGTAGGGGCATTTTTCACTTGGATCCAAAAAGTATCAAAACCAATTATGATCAAACAGTTATTGTATCATATGAGGGCTTTCCAAAATGGCTAAGAACTCCATCAAATTCCACTTGGGCCATGAGATATGACAATGTCAATATGCCTTGCTGAAAACTGCCAAGGCTAGGCAGAATTTTGAACTTTTGCTCGATTTGGTAAAATCAGATAATTCCAAGCCTTGTCATCACTTTGGACACATCTGAGGATCAAATCTAAAGGGGGACAAACCCTGATCCAAGCCTCCAAAGTCCTTAGAACAAAAAATAGCATGCTAAACCTAGAAATCCCTAAAGAGGGGACAAGACTCCAATTTTGTTTTGGAGCATTCAATGGATGCACCATGGTGGAATAGACTGAGCCATTTCCAACTGAATTCAGTCAAGACTTATCCAAGACCAAGGGAACCAGTTGCTTGTGCCCTAACCTCTAGTCAATGGCTAGAGGAGACTTGGATTCTCATTGATCAACATTGGCCAAACCTATGCAGCAGTTGCCATTCACTATTCCTTGCAAAACAAACTTGCTCTACTATAAATAGAGCTCATTTGTGATCAGTTTGAGTACACCAAACCAATCACACACACACACACACACCTCATAAACATCATATAGAAGTGATCCAAACACTTAAACAACATCTGGAACACTGATTTCTCAGAATCACCAGCCAGCTGCTCAAGTTTTTAACCAAGTTGCAGTTGAGATACCATCTTCAGTTCCATATCATTTCCATTCATTCTAAGCACCCAGACACACTCCATAACACCTAGGGAAGCTGTCCATAACCTTGGAACCAAGCTGTAACACCGCTAACACAAAACACGATCACCAACTGCAAGAGGTAAACATGAACTCTTCTAACTCTATGATCGATGCATTTTTTGCTGCACAATAATTTGGCCATATGTTCATAATCATGCATGGAGTGTTTTCCCTCAATCAATTGCTTTGTTTGAATCGTGTATGGAATTTAAGAACCTTCATGCATAATCTAGGGTTCTTGAGGTTTCTCTTTGATTTCTTATTCCATGTTAAAAATAAATGAAATTAAAGACCATAGACATGATCGTGAGGTTGAAACGAGTAGATTGATATGTAGATTGCATGATATAATCAAGTATTCAGTGAGATTGGATAGAAAACGCAAATCTGCAGAAACAGAGGAAAGGCGCGTGTTCTTGCCATGTTCTTGGCGCCCTTTTTAAAAAATTTGAATATTTGAATTTTGTGATTTTATTTAATTGATTCAAAAATTAATTTCTCTCTGAGTTTTAATGATTTTGAGTTGATTCTTTTTTTAATAATTCACAAAAATGTTAAAATATTTTATTTTCTCAAAAAATCCCAAAAATATTATTTATTTCATATACTTGATATTTTTGTAAATAATTAATATTTTTATTATTTTTAACATTTAAAATATTTTTTCCATCTTGATCTTTCAAATTTTAGGGATTTCCAAACATTTTGTAGATCAAAACCTGATTTTTGAAACATTAATCCAAGATCACAATTTGTTTTTCACATGTTTAACAATTTTGATCATTTTAATTGAATTTTTAATTCAATTAAAATACATTTTGAAAACAAATTAGGGTTTTTGATTAATTCAACCCTCATCAAACTTTTTCAAACACTCATGGGCCTCTATTAGAGTGTAAGACCCAAACCCTTTGGAAACCAAAACCGTTTTGGGCCTCAGATATTGTATAAGACCCACAGCATTTTCAAAAATCTCGGCGCGATCACCATTTTAAATCAAAAATCACCTTGGGCCTCACCTTGAGCTGTAAGCCCCACCACTTGCACAAAAATAAATCATTGGGCCTCTATTAGAGTGTAAGTCCCAACCCTTTTTTGTAAATAAACCTTTTTGGGCCTCACACATTGTATAAGTCCCTCTGTATATTTACAAACGTTCGGCGCGGTCGTCTCCTTTTCAAAATAACCCTGGGCCTCTCTTTGAGCTATAAGACCCATTTCATTTCTTAAAATAAACCTTTGGGCCTCTAATAGAGTGTAAAACCCAACCCCCTTTTAACCAAAACATTTTGGGGCCTCAGATATTGTATAAGTCCCTCTGGGTTAAAAGAAAAATCTCGGCGCGATCGCCAATTCAAAAACAAATCATTTGGGCCTACCCTCGTGTTACAAGCCCCATTCTTTTTCTTCAACACCTTTGGGCCTCTTGAGAGAGTGTAAGACCTATCCCTTTGTAGAGAAAACCTTTTTGGGCCTCAGTCACTTGTATAAGTCCCTGTACAAATTCAAAACAACAGTGCAATCACTGATAAAATCTTGGGCCTCTCCTTGAGCTGTAAGCCCCAACAATCTTTTCAAAGAACTTTCTCCTTTGATTTTGAATATAATATTGTTATCAAAGCTTTCTTTGTTGAACAACTAACAAAACAGCATGGAAGCTCTACAACCGAGTAAGTGTTTACTCCTTTCTTTATCCGCTTTCATATATATATATATAAAACTGTGTTGTGGGGCTGCTCACTGTAAGTCTTCTTTCACAAAATTTTATATACTTGTCAAATATCAACTGTGTAATACTAGTATAGTTATTTAGAGTTTTCCCCGGCAACTACGTCTAGCACTAGGTAAAGCCCTGTTGGTCACTCTTAAATACAAACAAAACTAGATCCCCATAGGATTACCAGACACAGTCTTCCCTCCTCTTGGGGTTAAACAATATGGAGACGTGAAATGCAGCATTTTCGGTGAACCCTTTCACAAACTGTCACCCTTAGACATTGTCAAAGAAACTCTACTCCCCAGAGATGATCTTTTCTCTGTGAATGGCATCTCTTGAGTTTCTTCCAAATTCTTGAACTTTCCTGGCTTGATCTATTCTCTGTGAATGGCATGTCTTGAACTTCTCGGGGTTTGGGGACCCACAGGCTTCCTAAAAGCATCCTCGCCTCCTATTGGGCGTTGTACAAGGACTCTTCGGCTTCTTAAAAGCTCTCATGCCTTCTCTTGGGCTTAGTACAAGGACCCAGAGACCTCTACAGGTATAGGAATAGAACCTAGTCATCAATTTGCTATAGCTGTCTTTCTGAGTCAAGTGTCAGACCAGTTAATGGGTTGACCTTCATCCCTTAACATACCAGCCTTCTCTTGGGCATCATACAAAGATCGTTCACTATCTGAGAATCGATTTCTCAAAACACCAGTAGACTTGGATAGTCTCAATACCCTTTGGATTTCCCGCTTCCTTAAAGAACAGGAAGTAACCCTGATCCTTTTATCAATCCCAAAGCACAACCTTACTATTAATCAGTCTCTTTATAAGAACTGATTTTCTTTTTTATCCAAAACACTGGACCTGTCACTCCACTAAAATAGTTACCAGCATAAACGGCCTCCTCTTGGGCTTTGTACAATGATTCTCCCAACACTCTCTTGTTGAGTATAAAAGACCCTCTTGTTGAGTCAAACCTTTAGCCTCCATCTCGGGCTTCGTACGAGATAGAAAACACTCTCTTGTTAAGTATAAAAGATCCTCTTGTTGGGTCAAAACCTCTTTCAGCCTCCATCTCGGGCTTCATACGAGATACTAAATCACTCTCTTATTGAGTATAAAAGACTCTCTTGTTGAGTCACTTCCCTTTTAGCCTCTACCTCGGGCTTTGTATGAGGCATCAAATCACTCTCTTGTTGAGTATAAAAGATTCTCTTGTTGAGTCAACCTTTTTTCAGCCTCCTCTTGGGCTTTGTACAATGATTCTCCCCAGTGGAGCTAACCTTTTTAGACTCTCTTGTCGAGTCAAACACCTTTTAGCCTCCATCTCGAGCTTCGTACGAGATACAAAAACACTCTCTTGTTGAGTATAAAAGACTCTCTTGTTGAGCCAACCCTATTAGCCTATATCTCGGGCTTCGTACGAGACAGATAAAAAGCACCCTCTTGTTGGGTCAATAGCCTCCTCTTAGGCTTTGTATAAGGAAACCCCGGTTGAGTCAATCAACCTTTTAGCATCAAAATATGCTTTGCTCACAGCATACAAACGTCAACAACTCCTCTTTAGAGATGACAAATTCTCTCTAAAGTCAAAACCTTTTAGCTTCACATCTTGGGCTTCAAACAAGATACAAATAGACCCTTCAGCTTCACATCTTGGGCTTTGAACAAGATACAAACTACCTTCAGCTTCACGTCTTGGGCTTTGAACAAGACACCAAAACAACCTTTTTCCTCCCATAGAATAGGAGGAACTACGATCGCTCTGATTTCCCTGTTTCGTTAAACGGGAATACGTAGGCATAAGATTGAAAAATCTTAGCGAGCACACTAATCAAAAACCCAAAATCCCGTATCTTCAAACATCAATCGAAAAGCATCAGTCCCAACATCCTACCAATAATCCCGTCATACTGTGTTCTCAACAAAATAACCTAAGAGATACCCACGATCTCTGTAGCATCTGTAAACCAACAGTCATCTTTTCAAACTCAGTATGCAAGCAGGGTTAATTGGAGACATCTATTTCCGTTCCTTCATCAGCTTCAATAGGATAAAAATTGAATCAAGCTGTAGTACCCTAAAGCGATAGTGCTTCACAACCACACAAAAAAACTCGCGCTACAGAAAAGTGGCGACTCTACTGGGGATTTCTTTTATTCATTGTATTATCTTTTCCCATCTCTTAGGCAGAGACCTTGAGTTCAAGTTCATGTCACAGAAATGACAGCTCTGCTGGGGTGTCATTGTCTGTATAGGATCATAAGACTAAAGGTCTAGGATGATTAAGACAAATATATATACTGCTTTTCCTAATTGATATCTGTGTTTATTTTTCTGCTAATGGGAATGCGTGTGATGCCGCATGTGGAAAGATTGAGTATACACCTAAGATAGGTGATGGCAATGTGGGTAATCTTACTGGGAGTGAATTCCAGTTAAGAGCCCTCGTCCGACCATCAAGCTCAGTGGAGACTCCCTTTGCAGATACATTGCCTATACGACTTCGGTTGTTGAAAGTAGTGTGGTCGAATGGGTTATCTGAGAAGCTGAGGTTTTTAGCAGACTACAACCATTTTGTAGTGCGGAAGCTATTAGAAATAGTTGCCACGCGATACTACCCTCATTTGAGATCACTCCAGGATACATCAGCTAGCTGGCGATCCGCTTGCTGTTGTTATCCCGGAAGGGTCAATGATTTTGCGGACAGGTACAAAAAATACCAGTATAAACCTTTTGGGGGGGGGGGGGGGGGGGTAGAGCCTTGACTTCATGACACTGACCCTTTGACCCCATGTTTTTTCTATGTTTTTGTGTGCTGCATTCATACATTCATTTAAAAAACATTAAAACAGAAAAAATCTTCTCTTCTAGTCTCTCTTTTTCAAATTAAACTGAGACAATGACTGCAAATGTCAGAGAGAAAGGAGATTGCGCTAATGGATTTCGGTAGAAGGAAAGCTCATAAGTACACCTTCAAGGTTCCAAAGTTAGAGGATTTGAGAGGTTTGGCGAGAATGATCACCAACCACGAGGCTTTCAGAGCCAAGTATGGAGGACTACTGTCCTTGTTAAGGGTCCACGTAATTGAAGGAATCCTATCCACATTAATCCAGTTCTACGATCCAGTTTATCACTGTTTCACATTCCTAGATTATCAGCTTGCACCAACGCTGGAGGAGTATTCTCACTTGACTGATTTACACATTACTGATCAAGCTCCATTTTCTGGACTGGAAGAAATTCCAAAGGATCAGACCATTGCAAGAGCAATTTATTTGGACGAGTCAGAAGTCAGGACTCACATGACCACTAAGGGTGGCATCCAAGGTTTTCCAGTCCAGTTCTTGACAAAGAAAGCCCTGTACTTTGCTAGTATAGGGAACATGACCGCTTTCGAGAGTATCTTTGTTTTGCTCACCTACGGGTTGTTTTTATTTCCCAACACTGATAACTTCGTAGATATCAACGCCATTAATATTTTCCTAATTGGAAACCCTGTACAGACCTTACTCGCAGATGCGTATCATTCGGTACACTTAAGGAATTTATACAACGGAGGAATGATCACGTGCTGTGTACCCTTGCTTTATAAATGGTTCACTTCCCACTTACCCAAGTCTGCTGCATTTTGGGATCAAAAGAATACTTTATGTTGGTCGCAGAGAATCATGTCTCTTACCAACTCTGACATCGATTGGTACAATCGAATCTATGACGGGATCATAATCATTGACCGTTGTGGAAATTTCCCAAATGTACCCCTTATAGGAACTAAGGGAGGAATAAACTATCATCCGGTGTTGGTTCGTCGTCAATTTGGATACCCGATGAGGCATGTTCCACGGAATGCTCATCTGGAAGGTCTTTTCTTCAAGGAAGGAGAAAATGACAGGGTACTAAAGACAAAAATAGTGCACGCTTGGAAACACGTTCATAGGAAAGGACGAGAGTCTCTAGGAAAACCAGACTATGTCTCGGTGGAGCCTTATCTCCACTGGGTACAGACTAGAGCTCTCAAGCTGAGGATGCCTAACCCTCGTCAGGAAGTTCTTCCATTAAGGGACTCTGCCCTTTATTTATGTGTGAGACCGAAAAAATTCAAGTTACTCTCAGCAAAGTTCAACAAGAGAAGAGGTCTTGGAGGAACAAGTACCGCATTCTCAATGTGGAGTGCAAGAAAATACAGTAACTATTAAGAGAAAAAGATGCTCTGATTGAGATTTTAGAGCAACATGCTGTAGAAAATCAGGATAACCAAAGGAATTTGCTCGCTCCTTTCACTTGGCAGAGGAGTGACAACCCGACAACGGCCCAATAGCCCCGGTCAAAGAAAAGGAAAGCACAAGAACCAGCACTTGAGCTCTCTTCAGGGAGGAATCAAGATCCATTAGTTTAGGTTTCCTTTTTCAGCATTTTGTAATCTACTGTATTTCCATTTCCGCAATCCTTTGAATTCAATAAAATGGGGTTTCCCCACTGTTTGATATTTGCAATCCAATTGTCGAAGTTTACTTTGATTAAACAAAAACATACAATTAGTATAGTCATTGCATATCATTCATCATTCTCGCATAAACGCATTCTTCTTACCTACGAATCTCACGTCTGCGTCTCGATTCTAGAGTCAAACTGTCTCATTCGTACAATACTCGGGCCAATCGTCAGAAAAAGATGGATGAACTCGAGGAAGAGAACAGAGAGTTGAGAGAAGAGATCGACACTTTGAAAGAGGATCTGAGAAAGCTTCATAACAACATGCAAGCTCTAGCAGAAGTTCAGATGCAATAACAACGGACTGTGATCTTAAAGATCACATCAACGCCCATAGTGGAGAAGTATGATCTTAGGTATAGAATGCCGAAAGATCGTCCCTGGGGCATGCCACTTAACTATATCCCAGAAGGATATGTTCCGCCAATCGTTGAGGATCAGGGAACCGCAGCAGGAACCGCTGGGCCTGAAGGTGACAAACTTCAGGAAATCGAAGATGCCAGGGGCATGACAACAACTCCTGAAGGTTACAAACTTCGGGAAACACTGAGAGTCTCGGCCATAATGACTATACCACCACCCGTGGTACACACTGTCCCGGAAAGACAGATTCCACAGATACCGTCTGGTGGAAATGACAGCATGCTCGATAGAATGAATGAATTCCAAGAACAGTTCCTGGAAATGCAGAAAGAACTTCAAGCCCTTCGTAGTCAGGATCTATTTGGAAAGGACGTCACGGACCTCTGCTTGGTCCCCAATGTTAAAGTCCCGCACAAATTCCAGGTGCCCGACTTTGAAAAGTACAAGGGTAACTCTTGCCCTCAAAGCCATCTGGTGATGTACGCTCGGCGAATGTCTGCTCAGACAAAGAACTAGGAGCTCCTGATTCACTACTTTCAGGATAGTTTAACCGGTGTCGCATTAAAATGGTACATGGGTTTAAACCGCACCACGATCGGCACCTTCAGAGATCTCAGCGCTGCCTTCATTCAGCAGTGTAAATATAATCTGGACATGGCACCGGACAGAGGTTAACTCAGATCGATGTCACAAAAGGACAAGGAAACCTTTAAGGAGTACGCTCAAAGATGGCATGAAATTGCCGCTCAGATTTCTCCACCTCTGGAGGAAAAGGAGATGATAAAGATCTTCTTAAAAACCTTGAGCTCATTTTACTACGACCGAATGGTCACCAGTGCGCCCAGTGACTTCACCGAGATGGTGGGCATAGGAGTTCGTCTTGAGGAAGCCGTCCGAGAAGGACGTTTAGTAAAAGACGCTGGATCATCAAGTAATACAAAATGATACGGTAATGCTCTCCCTAAGAAAAAAGAGCAGGATATTGGGAATATCTCTCTCGGAAAGCAAAGGCCACGTTATCAACCAGTAGCAGCTGTGACTCCTGCTATCAAACCTGCGCCTGTTCCTACGTATCAACCTCAGGTTGGGCAGAGCCAACCTAATCAACAGCAATATCAGCAAAGGACACAACAACCTCTTCAGCAGGCTCGTCCTCCGTACAACAACAACCATACAATCCGACCACCAGGGTTTGACCCTTGACCTGTGTTGTACGCAGAGCTATTTCCATTACTACTGGTCAAGGGGCACGTCCAGACTAAGTCTCCTCTTACAGTACAGGAAAATCCACCTTTTTGGTTCAAAGCGGATCAGACCTATCCTTACCATCAAGGAGGACCAGGGCATAACATAGAGATCTGTCTCAGTTTCAAATCCGATGTGAAAAAGCTTGTTAGGGGCAGGGTCTTATCTTTCAAAGATACGAATCTGAACATTCTCACGAACCCGTTGCCTCAACACGAGAAAGCTACAATTAATTTGATAGAGAGAGTCTAGCGACAGCTATCAAATTCATGATGTACTCTTGTTAAGGGCCAACTTGGTCAAGATGCATTGTAGACAGAGTGGATATGGCCACGTGCCACCTCATAATTATCACCAGCGTGATATCTGCTCTAAAAATAATCAGGGATGTTCTGTGGTGCAATCAGCTCTACAGGAACAATTGGATCTCAGATGGATCCAAGAGCATCGAGTTCGTGGAGTCAACATGACATACACAAATTCCAACATCATTCAGAACCACGACATCCGTGCAATGAATATCAACTTGGTGGCAATGCACTCAAGGCAAAGCCAGTATCATAATCTTCCGCGGCACGATTATAATTCCTGTCGGACTTGCTCGGTAAATAAACAGGGATGCTCTTTCGTATAAGAGGCCCTACAACGTCAGATGGATCTTGGATGGATCCAGGACTACCGTGATAGAAATCCCTATCAAATCAACATGGTTCAAATCTTTGATATTCGTCTGATGAATACCAGCTTGGTGGAGTTACATGCCAGGCAGGTCCAACTTGGTTTTCTCACTTCGCATGATTACCCGAACTGTAGAGGATGTCGTGAGAGTAACCAAGGGTGCGCTCTTGTTCAAAGAACTTACAACACCTGTTAAACAACTGGTGGCTTCCAATCTATCTGGATGAAGACACACAATAAATCAGCGTGCTTAATGGAAACCCCCCTCGGCGTCAAAATCAGGATGTCTGATCTATGGAAACAAACCTGGTGAGGTTATACTGCATTCAAAGCGGGCGTGGCCAAGTGCCACCACACAACTATGAACGTTGTAGAGTCTGTTCGGAAAATAACCAAGGATGTTACCTCGTGCGAGCAGCTCTCCAAGGTCAGCTAGATCGCAAGGAGATTCACCCATACATGGATTCGGGGTCCGTTGACTGGACGTCAGACTACTTCGCAGATCAAATCAAAGACGTGGGTGTAATCTCTGACCCTGAGAGGAACAAGGATGTTTGTACCATCATCCCTCTACTGGACGAATCAAAGGTTCTTAGCAAGGAACTGGTAGAAGTTACTTACGACAGTCAGAAAAATCAGAAGGCTCATGTAGTTATTTATCTACCAGGACCATTACCGTATGAAACAGCTAAGGAGATCCCTTACAATTACGGTGCGACAACAATTGAGAATGGAAAGGAAATTCCATTACCCTCCGTCGTGAATATTGCAGACATCAGTCGAGTAACACGGAACGGTCGAATCTTCAACCGAGGAGTTGGAGAACCCAGCAAAGAAAAGGAACTTCAGGCAGAAGCTCCTGATCCACCAGCCGGTCAATCCAGTAATCCCGACCTTTCAAAAAATGACGATGAGATGCTGAAGCTCATCCAAAGGAGTGAATACAACATTGTGGATCAACTGTTACAAACTCCTTCAAAGATCTCTGTGCTATCATTTTTACTCAGTTCCGAAGCCCACAGGAAGGCTCTCCAGAAAGTCTTAGAGCAGGCCTTTGTGGAACAGGATGTGTCAATACGACAATTTGATAGCATCATTTCTAAAATCACTTCCTGCAATAAATTAGGATTTAGTGATGAGGATTTGCCAGAGGGGGGCAAAAGCCACAACATGGCGCTCAATATCACAGTCAACTGCCAGGATGATGCTTTAGCCAGCGTACTGGTAGATACCGGATCGGCCATCAACGTTATGCCGAAGTCTACTTTAATGCGACTATCATTCAAAGGATCCCCGATGAGGGGCAGTGAGGTCATCGTCAAAGCATTTGACGGGTCTCGGAAAGCAGTTATCGGCGAAGTCGACCTTCCCATAACTATCGGTCCTCACACTTTCCTAATCACTTTCCAAGTCATGGACGTCTGGGCAGCGTACAACTGTTTATTAGGAAGGCCTTGGATACACTAGGCTGGGGCAGTCACTTCGACGCTGCACCAGAAACTGAAGTTCATCAAGAACGATCAACTCGTCACGGTTTGTGGAGAACAAGCCCTGCTCGTAAGCAACTTGTCATTATCTACTTGTGTAGAACCCGAAGAGGTTGTTGGAACTCAGTTCCAAGTACTGTCGATGAGCAATGAGAATCAATCAGAGAAAGGAACCCCGATTTCCTCGTACAAAGATGCTCTCGAGGCGATCAAAAATAACAATACAAAAGGATGGGGACAACTTGTTATTCCTACTGATAGTAAATCAAAGAAGGGTCTTGGTTTTTCTGTGACCTGTACCCAGACAGCTGCTAACGATGAAGGTCTTCATCCCATTCAGGATTTCTTCCACAGTGGAGGTTTCCTTCACCCATGCCTCAAACAATCCATACTATCAACGAGGGAGATCCCTCCAATACGGACGAGGAATGGAAGTCCTATCTTAACGAGGACGACTATATGTCTCAGAAAGAAGTGCCCACGCCATTTTGCTATCCCGCACAGAGTCCGAGATTTATACACAGGTCAGAAGTTGAAATAATATACGGAGATTATGATCCGGAAGGATGCCGTGCTCCACCAAACCATTAGAGGAAGATACTCTAATGAAGGATAACTTTGACCATGACTATTATGGCCCAATGGATGGTTTTCCTATCTGGCAACCGTATCCAGGAGACTTGGGGCAAGAAAATCAGCCGAACAATGAAAATCAGTTGAGCGTCATTGAACAGAATACCCGCGTCCCCACCATGTCATGGGATCAACACTCAGGTCATTAAGAAAATATCCAGTACGACGATGAGTTGGCAAAGTTTGCCGGACTAGAATTCATCAACTATGCTTTTCCCGAGGTCAACGTCATCGAGAGAGATGACTCCTCCAGTTCCAAAGAAGTGTGGGACACCTTAGGACAGCCAAGTGGAAAATTTGACTTCATGGTCAAGTACACCGCTCCTGAAAGCTCTCGTATCAGGCTCGAAGACATCCAGCCAACTGGATGGGGAGATTTGCCCGAGAGCATAAATGCTCTGCAAAATACAACAGAGGAATCCTTCTATGACAACTCTGCCTGGGAGACAGATTCCAATGATCCTGCTCCGCCAGAAATCAGCGTTATTTCTGAAGACAAATCAAGGAAGGTACCAGACTTTGTGATTCACTGAGGAGTTCGCCGCCAATGGGTTGCTGTCGATGTTTCGAAGATTGTTCATAAGTCAAAGTAATTGCCGTCTTTAACCTTTCACCTTGCCCAGGTGAAACAGATGTTTTGATAGGGCTCGCTTTCTATAAATTTCCCTCTTCGCTTCGCCCAAAGCAACAGAGTTTTGTTTTATAGGGCTGTAGTTTCAAGAATCGACTTGTTCATTAATAAAATAACGCCGTTCTGTAATTTTCGCATTAATTGTTGTTTTCTATTTTCGCTTTTTCAGAAAATTGTAATCCTCAAAAACAACTCAATAATAAAAACAAGCAGTTTTTCCAAAGAAAAACACTGCACACACTCTTGCATTCTCTCTATCTCTTCTAAACACAAATCATCACGTCATGCAGATTGCTTGTTTTAAACCCCGTTGAAACATACGATCCGATGCCTTCTCCCGACTTTGAGTTCCCAGTATTTGGGGCTGAAGAAGAAGTTGACGACGAAATTCCAGAAGAGATCTCCCGATTACTCCGACAAGAGGAAAGGTCCATTGAACCTCACAAAGAGCCGTTGGAAATGATCAACGTGGGTTCAAAAAAAGAGAGAAAAAAAATCAGGATTGGGGCACTGCTCAGTCCAACTGCCAAAGAAAGTTTGACAAAGCTTCTCAAAGAGTTTCCCGATGCATTCACTTGGTCCTATCAGGATATGCCAGGGTTGGATACCAGCATCACGGAACACCATCTACCGTTAAGATCGGAATGTCCCCAGTAAAACAGAGGTTGAGACGGACTCACCCGGACATGGCCATAAAAATCAAAGAGGAAGTACAGAAATAGGTTGATGCGGGTTTCCTTGCCACATCAGAATATCCTCAATGGTTAACCAACATCGTACCCGTTCCCAAAAAGGAAGGAAAGGTCAGAATGTGCGTAGACTACAGAGATCTAAACAAGGCTAGTCTAAAGGATGACTTTCCTTTACCGCACATTGACATGCTGGTAGACAGTACAACAAAGTTTAAAATATTTTCCTTCATGGATGGATTCTCGGGCTATAATCAGATCAAAATGACACCGAAAGACATGGAGAAAACTTCGTTCATCACCCCATGAGGTACCTTTTGTTACAAGGTAATGCCGTTCGGTTTGAAGAATGCCGGGGCAACCTATCAATGGGCCATGACTACTCTGTTTCATGACATGATACACAAGGAAATCGAGGTATATGTCGATGACATGATTGCCAAATCTAGAACAGAGGAGGAGCATGTAACCCACCTGTCAAAACTATTCAAGCGGTTGAGAAAGTACAAACTCCGCTTGAATCCCAACAAGTGCACCTTCGGTGTCCGTTCAGGGAAACTTTTAGGGTTCATCGTCAGTCAAAAATGGATTGAGGTTGATCCTGACAAGGTCAAGGCCATTCAAGAAATGCCTTCTCCGAAAACTGAAAAGCAAGTCAGGGGATTCCTGGGACGTTTGAATTACATCTCCAGATTCATATTCCTTATGCCCGTGACATGCGCACCGATCTTCAAATTACTAAAAAAGAACCAGGACTGTGTTTGGACAGAAGATTACCAAACCACCTTTGACAGTATTAAGGAATACCTATTAAATCCGCCGATTCTATCACCTCCAGTGGAAGGAAGACCACTTATCATTTACCTAACAGTCTTGGAAGAATCCATGGGCTGTATACTTGGCCAATAAGACGAAACCAAAAGGAAAGAGTCTGCCATATACTATTTGAGCAAGAAATTTACCGACTGCAAGACTCGGTACACTATGCTCGAGAAAAATTGCTGTGCTCTGGCTTGGGCAGCCAAACATCTTCGCCAGTATATGATTCGTCACACTACTTGGTTAATCTTAGAAATGGATCCAATCAAGTATATCTTTGAGAAACCTGCTCTCACGAGATGGATTGCCCATTGGCAGATGTTGTTATCAGAATATGACATTGAGTACCATGCTCAGAAAGCCGTTAAAGGGAGTATTTTAGCTGATCATTTGACTCATCAACCGATTGACGATCAGGAATCAGTCGGATTTGACTTCCCAGACGAAGATGTCATGTATCTAAAAATGAAAGATTGCGATGAACCGCTACCCAGTGAAGGGCCAGAACCAGGTTCCCAATGGGGACTTATCTTTGACGGAGCTGTCAATCATTATGGGAACGGAATTAGGGCAATCATTATTACCCCTCAGGGTACCCACATTCCTTTCACCGCCAGACTTACATTCAAGTGTACAAACAACGAGGCCGAATACGAAGCTTGTATTATGGGTCTCGAGGAAGCGATTGATTTGAGGATCAAAAACTTGGACGTATATGGTGACTCAGCCCTGGTTATTAATCAGATCAAAGGAGATTGGAACACATACCAATCCGAATTGATTCCTTACAAAGACTATGCGAGAAGGTTGTTACCTTTCTTTAACAGAGTCGAGTTTCATCACATCCCTCGTGATGAGAATCACATGGCTGATGCATTAGCCAATCTCTCTTCCATGATTAGTGTAGGTCAATGGAACGACTTACCTAAAATTGACATAATGCGCCTTGAACGGCCCGCTTACATCTTCACGATCGAAGCAGTCATAGACGACAAACCTTGGTATTACGATATCAAATGCTTCCTTCAGAAATAGGAGTACCCACCCGGGGCATCCAGAAAAGACAGAAAAACCCTCAGAAGACTGGCTGACAGCTTCTTCCTGAGCGGTGATACACTTTATAAGAGAAACTTTGACATGGTCTTGCTCCTATGCGTAGACAGACCATAAGCAAACATGTTGATAAAAGAAATTCACGAAGGATCCTTTGGCACTCATGCTAATGGACACACAATGGCGAGAAAATTTTTAAGAGCAGGATACTACTGATTGACCATGGAATCCGACTGCTACAAGTACATGAGGAAGTGTCACAAGTGTCAAATATATGCTGACAAAGTCCATGTACCGCCAACGCGTCTCAAAGTCCTTTCTTTCCCATGGCCTTTTTCCATATGGGGAATCGACATGATTGGCATGATTGAACCCAAAGCTTCGAATGGACATCAGTTCATCCTGGTAGCCATTGATTACTTCACCAAGTGGGTCGAAGCAGCGTCGTACGCTAATGTAACCCGACAAGTGGTGGTCCGATTTATCAAAAACAATATCATCTGCCGTTATGGTGTTCCAAGCCAGATCATTACCGATAATGGATCTAACTTGAACAATAAGATGATGAAAGAGTTGTGCACAGAGTTTAAGATCGAACACCATAACTCATCTCCCTACCAACCCAAGATGAACAGAGCGGTAGAAGCGGCTAACAAGAACATCAAGAAGATCGTTCAAAAGATGGTTCTAACCTACAAAGACTGGCACGAAATGCTGCCCTTTGCTCTTCACGGTTATCGAACATCTGTCCGCACTTCAACAGGGGCAACCCCTTTCTCTCTAGTATATGGCATGGAAGCAGTGCTCCCCATAGAAGTAGAGATCCCATCAATTCGAGTATTGATGGAAGCTAAGCTTACAAAAGCTGAATGGTGTCAAAGCCGACACGACGAACTGAATTTGATTGAAGAAAAGCAAATCAAGGCTCTATGCCACGGTCAGTTGTATCAGCAAATGATGAAGAAGGCGTTTGACAAAAAGGTCCGACCTCGCATCTTCAGGAAAGGAGACCTCGTGCTCAAGAAGATACAATCATTTCTCACTGATTCCCGGGGCAAATGGACCTCGAACTATGACGGCCCCTATGTGGTCAAGAAAGCTTTCTCACGCGGTGCCTTGAGACTTGCAACCATGGATGGAGAGGAATTTGCCTACCCCACGAACGTTGATGTAGTCAAGAAATACTTTGCCTAAACTAAAAAAAAACGTCTCGGTGGATTGAAAACCCGAAAGGGCAGTCTAGGCAAAAATTAGAGACATAATAAAAAATCATCCCGGTGGGTTGGAAATCTCAAAGTACAATCCAGGCAAAAGTTAGGGATAATGGCAAGTAACTACGTCCAACAGAGGCAAGTCCCTCAGCAGCAGTTACGTCGTCCATCAGAAAGACTCCAGTCAAGGTCATCTTCGACAGAAGCTCAGGATGTCCCGAATTCAAAGTTGGTAGAAGGATAGTGGTCGTCATGTTTCAATGTAGCCCTTTTCCCTTAAAATTACCATTTTCTAACTTTGTAAATACTCTATGGAATCACGCGTTGGCTGATTTCCCTCCTATCAATAAAATTTGAGCCTTTGTGCTTTTGTTTGCAATTCTTATTTGTTTTAGCTTTACAGAACGACGTTTTAACATGGTCGACGATTCTTGAAATAAAACAAAAATGAATTTACTTGTAAAACTTTTTCAGCTTTTAAAATAAAGTTGGCAATTTCTTTTGACTGTTGAACATCGAAAGAACATCAATCGCTTCTCCAGAAGTAAGCGAGCTTCAAAGTGCAGAATCAAAGTACTCCTTCTAAACCAGTACGCTTGAATGAAGGATCAGTTATGTCAGATGCGAATACTCCATCTGACATCCTCGGCCGAGTTCTCATCTCCTAAGCCCGACCAACGGTTGTTCCCTACAGGGACTATCTCTCCTAAGCAAGGTAGAATTGCTATTTTGAACCCAGTGGTACCTCTTCGTCCCCCGCAGTGGCCGAGTATCCAGTCGTGTTCATCTATTAGTCTGTGTGTTGTGTCCGTTTTGTCAGCATAGACATACATACATCATGCATTATTTATTTGCATTTGCATTCATATTGCATTACTATCACTTTAGTCGGTCTTATCCCCTAGTGATAATAGTCCTCTCAATCGAGTTGTCAGTTCTTTCCTCGTCAGGAAATGTCGTGTCTGAACAATCTCTCCTCCAGTTTATTTCTGGATTGGAGACGGCCTTTGACCACTTTGATAACTTGAACCTCTGAAAGGCCAGAGAACCTTCAGCCAACGTCACTCTTCGCCATTGAAGATGATGTCTTCACTTTCCCGGATTAAGGAAAATGCCCAGAGAAAGCCTATGAATCAGAGATTCGGCAATGCAATCGTTTTTCTCCAAAAATCCGCTGATGAAAAGGTCATCAGCACCTCAAAATTGGATCACATCATATGGCATTTCTCCGAAAAGATCTCCGAGAAAAGTATGATGTAATATCCCCAAACGAAAGCAGTCTCTCAAGAAGACTTATTTTCCCCAGTAGAGTCGACAAATGTTGTCTCAAACAGAGAAGTTTGTACTTCTCTACAATCAAAACTTTTTCCATCAAATGGCATCTCCCCAGGAAAATTCGGCGAGAAGTTTGAGGAGAACCGCTACAAATAGCGTCCCTTGTCAATAAAGTTTATTGAAAAAAGAAACCAAGACCAGATCCTTGGTAGGAAACCAGGATCGAGGGGAAGTTTACATCAGAAACTGAGACCAGTTCCTGGGTAGGAAACCAGGATCGAGGGGAAGTTTACATCAGAAACTAAGACCAGTTCCTTGGTTGGAAACCAGGATCGAGGCGGAGTTTACATCAGCAACTGAGACCAGTTCCTTGGCAGAAAACCAGGATCGAGCGAAAGTTCTTACCTTTTCTAAGCATCATTGCTTAGCAAAAGAAGAAGAATGGGAAGCTGCCATTCTTAACCACCATCAAAATTTTGGGTATTCTGATATTTAATCCTCTTGCACCCTGAATGCCCGAATACCTTCGCCATTCACACCTTCGGGTCCAAGAAGATTAAATAGGGGAATCTATCATACCCTAAATTTTGACCACTAAGATTTCCCATCATTGTGCAAATCATCATCACAATATGGATGAACCATTAGTCTCCCCAAAGATGGGTGAGCATCCACTACAATCAGACTTAGGGTTTCAAGCCCTCTCAGAGCTATTAGACAAAGGATCAATCAAGGAATGACATGATCTTCAACTTGTCTAGCCTCTCAAACATCCACAATGGATCAAGAGGACTCCCACTTCAAGAATCAAGCACAAGGTTGTAACATTCCAAGTGGATTAAGCCTCAAGATCGCTAGTATCACCAAAATAGGGTTTGGTCAACCAGGGCCTCCAGATGGAAATTTTCCTCTGGGCATGAGCCAATGCTTCAAAGCATAACCTATGATGCTCTAAGGGACATCATGAACCCAATCATCAAGTCAATTTGGCTTTAGGGGATGCATTCATAAAAAATCAGGAATTAGGGTTTCTTGACCTAATTCAACCCTAAGTTGACTTTTAGGGAAAATCATGAGCCAAGACCTCAAGAGATGATTTGAGGGTCTCTAACACACCGCATTGGTCCATTTATAACAATGGATTGAGCCAAGAAGCTTGAGCAACAAGTTTCAATTTCATCTGAACCACAATTAGGGTTTCGCGGGAAAAGTCAACTGTGCCTTTGACTTTTGACTAGGACATGCTCCTAAACCCTAGGACATGATTCAATACACCCTATAACACCTATGAAATAAATCTATCAAGTTTGATTTAGGTCAAGGACTTGATTTCATAAAGGATCGCACAGTTTGGAATTCATCTGACAAAAAGTCAACTTTGCACAAAAGTCAAACTTTGACTTTTTGAGATTTTTCTCAATTATGGTTTTTTAACCCTAAAATGATGTTAATGTATGATTGGAATCATCATTCATCAAGAAAAATCAAGAAAAGTGGGATAACTTGTAAAAAGGGTAACCATAAAAAACTTAGAAATTTTTCTAAGTTATGGAACAAAGTGGCTAGGGTACCAACTTTGGAGGATCATAACTCCTAAACCACAAGGCCATTGTTCCCCATCCAAAGATGGTTTTGTAGCTGTCATGACCCTCTACAAAAGCTTCAACTACCACTCATTCCAATTCCCCATGGGTTTTAAATTACGGAATGATCAAAATCACAAAAAGTGAAAATGTCACTTTTTTCCAACACTTAGTGAAATTTTCACTAAGTCAAAATCTGCCTTCACTTTTTCCAAATGTAGGGGCATTTTTCACTTGGATCCAAAAATTATCAAAACCAATTATGATCAAACAGTTATTGTATCATATGAGGGCTTTCCAAAATGGCCAAGAACTCCATCAAATTCCACTTGGGCCATGAGATATGACAATGGCAATATGCCTTGCTGAAAACTGCCAAGGCTAGGCAGAATTTTGTACTTTTGCTCGATTTGGAAAAATCAGATAATTCCAAGCCTTGTCATCACTTTGGACACATCCGAGGATCAAATCTAAAGGGGGACAAACACTGATCCAAGCCTCCAAAGTCCTTGGAACAAAAAATAGCATGCTAAACCTAGAAATCCCTAAAGAGGGGACAAGACTCCAATTTTGTTTTGGAACATTCAATGGATACACCAAGGTGACATGGTACTGAGCCATTTCCAACTGAATTCAGTCAAGACTTATCCAAGACCAAGGGAACCAGCAGTCTGTGCCTTAACCTCTATCAATGGCTAGAGGAGACTTGGATTCTCATTGATCAACATTGGCCAAACCTATGCAGCAGTTGCCATTCACTATTCCTGGAAAAACAAACTTGCTCTACTATAAATAAAGCTCATTTGTGATCAGTTTGAGTACACCAAAGCCATCTAACAGATGCTTTCCTCAAAATCTCTTCTTTCACTCCAAAATTGCCTTCCAAAGCAAGTCACTATCGGGTTTTGAGTTTGAGAGTTATTCCAACCAAACCAATCACACACACACCTCATAAACATCATATAGAAGTGATCCAAACACTTAAACAACATATGGAACACTGATTTCTCAGAATCACTAGCCAGCTGCTCAAGGTTTTAACCAAGTTGCAGTTGAGATACCATCTTCAGTTCCAGATCATTTCCATTCATTCCAAGCACCCAGACACACTCCATAACACTTAGGGAAGCTGTCCATAACCTTGGAACCAAGCTGTAACACCTCTAACACAAAACACGATCACCAGCTGCAAGAGGTAAGCATGAACTCTTCTAACTCTATGATCCATGCATTTTTTGCTGCACAATAATTTGGCCATATGTTCATAATCATGCATGAAGTGTTTTCCCTCAATCAATTGCTTTGTTTGAATCGTGTATGGAATTTCTGAACCTTCATGCAGAATCTAGGGTTCTTGAGGTTTCTCTTTGATTTCTTATTCCATGTTAAAAATAAATGAAATTAAAGACCATAGACATGATCGTGAGGTTGAAACGAGTAGATTGATATGTAGATTGCATGATATAATCAAGTATTCAGTGAGATTGGATAGAAAATGCAAATCTGTAGAAACAGAGGAAGGGCGCGTGTTCTTGCCATGTTCTTGGCGCCCTTTTTCAAAAATTTGAATATTTGAATTTTGTGATTTTATTTAATTGATTCAAAAATTAATTGTTCTCTGAGTTTTAATGATTTTGAGTTGATTCTTTTTTTTATAATTCACAAAAATGTTAAAATATTTTATTTTCTCAAAAAATCTCAAAAATAATATTTATTTCATATACTTGATATTTTTGTAAAGAATTAATATTTTAATTGTTTTTAACATTTAAAATATTTTTTCCATCTTGATCTTTCAAATTTTAGGGGTTTCCAAACATTTTATAGATCAAAACCTGATTTTTGAAACATTAATCCAAGATCACAATTTGTTTTTCACATGTTTAACAATTTTGATCATTTTAATTGAATTTTTTATTCAATTAAAGTACATTTTGAAAGCAAATTAGGGTTTTTGATTAATTCAACCCTCATCAAACTTTTTCAAACACTCATGGGCCTCTATTAGAGTGTAAGACCCAAACCCTTTGAAAACCAAAACCATTTTGGGCCTCAGATATTGTATAAGACCCACTGCGTTTTCAAAAATCTCGGCGCGATCGCCATTTCAACAATATTTTCAAAGAACTTTCTCCTTTGATTTTGAATATAATATTGTTATCAAAGCTTTCTTTGTTGAACAACTAACAAAACAGCATGAAAGCTCTACAACCGAGTAAGTGTTTACTCCTTTCTTTATCCGTTTTCATATATATATATATATATATATATATATATATATATATATATATATAACTGTGTTGTGGGGCTGCTCACTGTAAGTCTTCTTTCACAAAATTTTATATACTTGTCAAATATCAACTGTGTAATACTAGTATAGTTATTTAGAGTTTTCCCCCACAACTACGTCTAGCACTAGGTAAAGCCCTGTTGGTCACTCTTAAATACAAACAAAACTAGATCCCCATAGGATTACTAGACAGAGTCTTCCCTCCTCTAGGGGTTAAACAATATGGAGACGTGAAATGCAGCATTCTCGGTGAACCCTTTCACAGACTGTCACCCTTAGACATTGTCAAAGAAACTCTACTCCCCAGAGATGATCTTTTCTCCGTGAATGGCATCTCTTGAGTTTCTTCCAAATTCTTGAACTTTCCTGGCTTGATCTATTCTCTGTGAATGACATGTCTTGAACTTCTCGAGGTTTGGGGACCCACAGGCTTCCTAAAAGCATCCTCGCCTCCTATTAGGCGTTGTACAAGGACCCTTCGGCTTCTTAAAAGCTCTCATGCCTTCTCTTGGGCTTAGTACAAGGACCCAGAGACCTCTACAGGTATAGGAATAGAACCTAGTCATCAATTTGCTATAGCTATCTTTCTGAGTCAAGTGTCAGACCAGTTAATGGGTTGACCTTCATCCCTTAACAGACCAGCCTTCTCTTGGGCATCATACAAAGATCGTTCACTATCTGAGAATCGATTTCTCAAAACACAAGTAGACTTGGACAATCTCAATACCCTTTGGATTTTCCGCTTCCTTAAAGAACAGGAAGTAACCCTGATCCTCTTATCAATCCCAAAGCACAGCCTTACTGTTAATCAGTCTCTTTATAAGAACTGATTTTCTCTTTTATCCAAAACACTGGACCTGTCACTCCACTGAAACAGTTACCAGCATAAACAGCCTCCTCTTGGGCTTTGTACAATGATTCTCCCAACACTCTCTTGTTGAGTATAAAAGACTCTCTTGTTGAGTCAAACCTTTAGCCTCCATCTCGGGCTTCGTACGAGATAGAAAACACTCTCTTGTTGAGTATAAAAGATCCTCTTGTTGGGTCAAAACCTCTTTCAGCCTCCATCTCGGGCTTCGTACGAGATACTAAATCACTCTCTTGTTGAGTATAAAAGACTCTCTTGTTGAGTCACTTCCCTTTTAGCCTCTACCTCAGGCTTTGTATGAGGCATCAAATCACTCTCTTGTTGAGTGTAAAAGATTCTCTTGTTGAGTCAACCTCTTTTCAGCCTCCTCTTGGGCTTTGTACAATGATTCTCCCCAGTGGAGCTAACCTTTTCAGACTCTCTTGTCGAGTCAAACACCTTTTAGCCTCCATCTCGGGCTTCGTACGAGAGACAAAAACACTCTCTTGTTGAGTATAAAAGACTCTCTTGTTGAGTCAACCCTATTAGCCTCTATCTCGGGCTTCGTACGAGACAGATAAAAAGCACCCTCTTGTTGGTTAAATAGCCTCCTCTTAGGCTTTGTATAAGGAAACCCCGGTTGAGTCAATAAACCTTTTAGCATCAAAACATGCTTTGCTCACAGCATACAAACGTCAACAACTCCTCTTTAGAGATGACAAATTCTCTCTAAAGTCAAAACCTTTTAGCTTCACATCTTGGGCTTCAAACAAGATACAAATAGACCCTTCAGCTTCACATCTTGGGCTTTGAACAAGATACAAACTACCTTCAGCTTCACGTCTTGGGCTTTGAACAAGACACCAAAACAACCTTTTTCCTCCCATAAAATAGGAGGAACTACGATCGCTCTGATTTCCCTGTTTCGTCAAACGGGAATACGTAGGCATAAGATTGAAAAATCTTAGGGAGCATACTAATCAAAAACCCAAAATCCCGTATCTTCAAACATCAATCGAAATGCATCAGTCCTAACATTCTACCAATAATCCCGTCACACTGTGTTCTCAACAAAATAACCTAAAAGAGACCCACAATATTTCTAGTATCTGTAAACCAACAGTCATTTGTTCAAACTCAGTATGCAAGAAGGGTTAATTGGAGAAATTTATTTCCCTTCCTTCATCAGCTTCAATAGGATAAAAAATGAATCGAGTTGTAGTACCCTAAAGCGATAGTGCTTCGCAACCACAAAAAAAAAACTCGCACTACAGCAGTCACTCTTTCTTACAACATTTTGTTGTTTTTGATGAGGACCTCAGTCAACTCGTTTTGTCTTTGAGGATTTTGGTAACCTTTTGATTTTTCTTTTGTTATCCCTAACTTTTGCCTGAATTGTGTCATTTGAGTTTACAGTCAGCGGGATGCCCCAAATTTTGCCTAAGTCTCCTTCATAGGTTTTGACTTAGCGGGCTTTTCATTTGATTTTTTTCATTCTCTTTTTTTATGAAAGATAGTGACTGCCTGGCTTAATGATTATGGTGAACCATCATTGGATTTTGACTTGAAAGACATCTTCACCACTTTTTTGATGTGTACGAAGAAAAGCATGTGATTGCAACCTTTATTGGAAGGCGTCTTGCATGCACAGTCAAATTAATTGAGAACTACCCATCCCTAGGTTAAATTTCGGGTTTTTTTCGTATAGAAAGAAACTCCAACTTCTAGTCTCGAAGGGGTTGACAAAGGATTAACTTCCTTATTTCTCCAGTGTTTGGGAGTTGAAACAATGCCGGTACATCATCAGCCAAGTTTTAAATTGAAAGCATACAGTCCAACAGTTTTAGGTATTTCATTTCCATCATCCTCCCTCCAATCTTTGCATAAACAAAAGCTTGATAAAGAAAGTGAACAGGAGAGATATTTTTGTTTTGTGAAAAAGAAAGCATAAAGATGCACACAATGGATATAAATGAATTGAATCAAAACATTGCAATGCTCATTTCATTGAAATTACCATGAAAGTACAAATAAAGTTCGAAAGTAAATAGTCAATACAATCAAGGAAAAAATGCAAACAGAAAGAAACAAGGCCTAGTGATTAATCAGCAACAAGGATGAGCTATCCTGTCTGAAACACTGGCCTTAGGAGATGATTCGTCTGAACTGACTCAAACGTCACTTGGCATGCTCTGGCAAAGGATTGTTGACAACATTGGGATTCTCATCAAGAAAACTCAAAATCTTTGAGTTCACCAATTCTTGTACTCTGGCTTTCAATGCATAGCAACCTTCCAAGTTATGGCCTGTCCCACCTCGATGGAGCTCACAGTGAAGATCAACCCTATAGCCGGCTGGGAGAGGATTTGGAGGAGGAGGTAGATCCCTCGTTGTAATCAAACCTTTCTGCACAAGACATGGATACAACTTAGTATAGGACATCGGGATAGGATAAAAGTTAACCCTATTGCGATTCTGATTTTGTCTAACAGTCTGGCGAGGAGCTTGAACTGGTTGAGCATTAACAACAGGAGTAACTGCAGCTACATATTGTTGTTGCATGCGACGAGGTTTCCTTTCAACTGAAATAGCATGGGTATCACCATCCTTTTTCTTTTGAAAATTCCCATCATACTTTTTAGCACCACTAAAGGCTTCAGCATTAGTAATCTTTCCTTTCTTGATACATTCTTCTAGTCTTTCTCCAATAGTGTCTAGGTCAGCAAAACCAGATGATACACTGCCTATCATCTTTTCCCAAAAGAATGGCTGAAGAGTGTCCATGAACAATCCAGTCAATTCTTTTTCATCCAAGGGTGGCTCTACTTGAGCAGCTAGCTCTCTCCAGCGCTGAGCGTACTCCTTAAATGATTCTTTTTCTTTCTGAGACATGTTTTGCAATTGATGGCGATCAGGTGCCATGTCCAGATTGTACTTGTATTGCTTTAAGAAAGCATCATCCAAGTCTTTCCAGCTTTGGATATGGTTCTTCTCAAGTCCCATATACCATTTCATTGAAGCCCTATTCAAGTTGTCTTGGAAACAGTGAATGAGTAGTTTGTCATTTTTGGCACGGGCAGCCATCTTGCGGCAGTACATCACCAAGTGGGTTCTGGGACAAGTGTGCCCCTTGTATTTCTCAAAATCAGGAGTCTTGAATTTTGGAGGAATAACTAAGTCGGAAACCAAGCACATGTCCATTGCGGCAGCATTAAAGACATCACTTCCTTCCACGGCTCTGATCCTTTTGTCTAGAGTTTGCCATTGCTCTCTGACTTCTTCAATGTATCCAGGTTCTCCCCGACATTCAGATTGAGGACCAGCAACATAGTACACGAAAGGATTCTCAGGAATAGCTTGAGCAACAGAATGCATAACAGGCTGAGGTTCAGTGAACAAAGGAGCTGAAGATACTGGCGAGACAAACACAGGAGTAGTTGCAAAGGGTGGCGAGTAATTCGGAGTGTTATTTCTGTGATTTTGTGGTTGGCATTTATTTTGCTAAAACTATTCTAGCAGCAAGATGTTGAAACAAGATGTTCTAATTTTCTGCATTCAACATGTCGAATAAAGATGTCCCATACTGGCCCTTAGGACATCGCGTCTGGTTTTGGTTTAAAAGGAAGATTCTATTGCTGTTATTTTTTACTGAATATTCTATGAATATTTAGTTATCCTATGTGGCATCCAAAGTATTTTTGGGTTGAGTTTTTATGTTGGTTTTCGGATTCTCAGCGTTTTCTAATTATGGAGACATATTAGGAAACTTAAGATTGAAGACCTATTTTGTTGGAGTTTATTTTGCAGATTTGTGAGCAGTCTCTTTGCTGCATTTTTGAAGCCCAATCCAGTTCAGATTTAATGCTATATATTGACTGGTGTAAACCTAGTTTAGGTGTGGAACTTACGTGTGTTTTTGTTAGGGTTTTTCGAGTGTTATTTGTGAGCCTAACTGGTATCATTCTGATAACAGTATAAGGACTGGTGTTTGTGTTGTAAGTTCTGTCAGTTACTCATAAGCTTTTAAGCATTGAGTTTCTTATGTTCCAATTCTTATAAGCTTTGAAGTATTGAGAATTGTGTGTTTTGAAAGCGTGGCTTTCGTTCTGTTACTTGTGTTGAAAGAAACCAATCACGGGTTGTGATTGTAGAGGGATTTGAGGAGGGCCTCATACCTAGGTGAGTCTTAGGTAGAAGTCATAGGAAGGGTAGTGATTAAGTGAGCAGATTATAACCGGGTGTGGTTGCTGTATGATCTTTGAATTGATACTATCGTATATTGATTTCGTCCCTGGCTTGGTAGCCCCCAGAGTAGGATTGTTGATCCGAACTGGGTAAACATATCGCTGTGTTCTTTACTTTCTGCACTGTTATTATTGTTGTCTTGTTCATTGTGTTGGATATCAGTGTCTCAACATCTGTGTAGGACATCTGATATCTGTGCCAGAATTTCAATTGGTATTAAAGCTTGCACCCTTGTGTGGTTCTGGGTGAGATTCAGGGAAGGTACTTTCTGGTATAATGGACAAGGATGAAGGATTTTTGAACAACCCACCTCTACTTGATGGTTCCAACTATAACTATTGGAAACCAAGGATGATAGCATTCATCAAATCCATGGATGATCAAGCATGGAAAGCTGTTATCAAAGGATGGGAACCCCCAACGGTTAAAGATGGAAAAGGTAATCCTACTGATGTGGTGAAGGAAGAGGAAGACTGGGATGATGCAGACTACAAAGGGTCCGTGGGAAATTCCAAAGCCATGAATGAATTGTTTAATGGTGTTAATAAGAATATCTACAGGTTAATTGAACATTGCACCATTGCAAAAGAGACGTGGGAGGTCTTGAAGGTTGATCATGAAGGGACCTCAAAGGTGAAGATGTCAAAACTTCAGCTTCTCACTACCAAGTTTGAGAGTTTGAAGATGGTGGAAGATGAGAGCATTCATGATTTTCACATGAACATTATTGAGATAGCTAATGCTTCAAGTGCCCTAGATGAAAAGATGTTTGATAGCAAACTGGTCAGAAAAATCCTCAGATCTCTACCTAAGAGATTTGACAAGAAAGTGACTGCTATAGAGGAAGCTCAGGACATAGATAAGATGAAAGTGGATGAACTTGTGGGATCTCTTCAAACATTTGAATTGGGGATCAGTGAAAAATCTGAAAAGAAGAAGAGCATAGCTTTTGTGTCAAATGCTGGTGACTCAGACGATGAAGGTGACCTGGTCAGAGATGAAGGGGTGTCTAAAGATCTGGTATTGCTTGGAAAACAATTTAACAAAGTGTTGAAAAGGATTGACTGGAAGTCAAGAGCAAATGTTCAGAACAAGTCACTCGACATCAGTAAAAACCAGGATGGAGGCAGAAGGTCCAGAACTGAAGAAGAATCCAATCAAGGGAAGATAGTCCAGTGTTTTGAATGTGAGGGATTTGGGCACATAAAAACTGAGTGTCCCACATATCTCAAAAGGCAGAAGAAGGTCTTATCTGTGTCTTGGTCAGAAGGAGAGTCTGAGAGTGATCTTGAAGAAGAATCAACAAAATTGGTGACAGCCTTGACCGGAATATGTAAGGCTGATGGAGAAACGACTTGTGAGTCTGATTCTGACAAAGAATCTTATATTGGAGAACTCACTAAGCAAGAAGTCTTCACCGGGTTCTCAGAGTTGTGTATCAAGAATGAAGAGAGGTGCCAGATAATATTAGAACAGAAGATTCTGATAGCTCAACTAGAGGCTGAGAAGGAAGAACATCTATCAATCATTGCTGATCTTAAAGAGGAGGTTGTATGGCAAAAGTCAAAACTTGACAATATGACCAAATCTATAAGAATGCTGAACAATGGTACCACGCAGCTGGATGAGATTCTTCAGACTAGGAAAAATTCTGGAAATGTACAAGGTCTTGGTTTTAACAATCAAGCAGAGAACTACAAGAAGCCTGTATTAAAGTTTGTACCTCAGAAAATAAATCAAGAGGAGGAAATGTCAAATCACGTGTTTCAACATCAGATGAAGCATCAGAAAAGTGTATGTAGTTCAAAGTATAAACCATGGAGATGTCATTACTGTGGAAAGATTGGTCACTTAAAGTCCTTTTGCTACAAGTTGCACGGTTATCCCAAAACTGCTCATCAACAAAATAAAGGACAGAGTTGGGCTAAAGTAAAGAAAAGATGGACTCCTAGAAATATGATGGCTGGTTTCATAGCACATATCTCTCTCAGAGAATCTGCAAGGGAAGATTGGTACTTTGACAGTGGTTGTTCAAGACACATGACTGGTGTGAAGAAATTCTTGTCAGATATCAAGCCTCACTCCACCAATTATGTCACTTTTGGGGATGGATCAAAAGGTGAAATAAAAGGTGTTGGAAAGCTGGACTACACAGGACAACCAAATCTGGATCGTGTTCTATTTGTCAAAGGGCTGACCACAAATTTAATCAGTATAAGCCAACTGTGTGATCTAGGACTCAAAGTAAATTTCACAAAATCTGAATGCCTAGTAACTGATGAGAAAAATGAAGTTGTTATGAAGGGAACGAGGTCTAAGGATAACTGCTATATGTGGAATCCTCAAGAATCGGAAAGTTTGTCTACCTGTTTGATGTCAAAGGAAGATGAAACCAAACTGTGGCGTCAGAAATTGGGTCACTTACATTTGAAAGGGATGAAGAAAGTTATGTCAAGTGAAGCTGTTAGAGGTATTCCCAAGCTGAAGATTGATGAGGATAGAATATGTGGTGAATGTCAAGTTGGGAAGCAAACAAGGGTGTCACACAAAAGGCTTCAACATCTTACCACAACTTCTAGAGTTCTGGAACTGCTTCACATTGACTTAATGGGACCTATGCAGGTTGAAAGTCTTGGTGGGAAGAAGTATGCCTATGTTGTTGTTGATGATTACTCCAGATTCACTTGGATAAGCTTTATCAGAGAAAACTCTGAAGTATTTGCAGCCTTCAAATTGTTGTGTCAAAGGATTCAACGGGAAAAAGATTGTGGTGTTGTTCGAATCAGAAGTGACCATGGGAAAGAATTCGAGAATAGCAAGTTTGAAGAGTTTTGTTTGTCTAAAGGAATCACTCATGAATTCTCATCAATGATCACTCCTCAGCAGAATGGTGTGGTGGAACGCAAGAATAGGACTATACAAGAGTGTACAAGGGTCATGATTCATGCCAAAAAGCTTCCATATCATTTTTGGACTGAAGCCATGAATACCGCTTGCTATATACACAATAGGGTGACTATCAGATCAGGTACTTCTGTTACTCTTTATGAGCTATGGAAAGGTAGAAAGCCATATGTGAAGTATTTCCATGTGTTTGGGAGTAAGTGCTATATCTTGGCGGATCGTGAGCAGAGGCGAAAGATGGATCCTAAGAGTGAGGAAGGGATATTTTTGGGATACTCTACAAACAGTAAATCATCTAGGGTATTTAATTCCAGAACTAAGGTGATGATGGAATCCATAAATGTGGTGGTTGATGACTCTGGGAAAGACGAAGATGTCCCAGATGATGTTGGAGCATGCTTTCCCATGAACAATGAAATCTCACAAGACATTGAGCCTGTAGAAGATAATGCTTAAGAAACCGACACTAGACCTGAGAATGAAGAGGTAGAGGATGCTAACAGGGGAACCTCTATAAGGATTCAGAAGGATCACCCTAAGGAGTTGATTATTGGAAATCTGAATGAAGGTGTAAGAACCAGAACGAGGGAGGCTGTGTCAAATGCATGCTTTGTTTCAAAGCTTGAACCAAAGAATATCAAAGAGGCATTGACAAATGAGTTCTGGATAAGTGCTATGCAGGATGAGCTTTGTCAATTCAAGAGGAATGAAGTCTGGGAACTGGTACCACGACCAGCAGGAATAAATGTGATTGGAACAAAGTGGGTTTATAAGAATAAGTCTGATGAACAAGTAGTTGTTACCAGAAACAAAGCCAGATTAGTTGCTTAAGGATACACACAGGTTAAAGGAATAGACTTCGATGAAACATTTTCTCATGTGGCTCGATTGGAATCCATCAGATTATTTCTAGGAGTGGCATGTTTGTTGAAATTCAAATTGTTTCAAATGGATGTCAAGAGTGCCTTTCTGAATGGCTATCTTAATGAGGAAGTTTATGTTGAGCAGCCTAAAGGGTTTGTGGATCCAAATTTTCCTGATTATGTTTTCAAGCTAAAGAAGGCGTTGTATGGGTTGAAACAAGCTCCACGAGCTTGGTATGAGAGGCTGACTGAGTTCTTAGTCAACCATGGATACAGGAAGGGTAGTATTGATAAAACACTTTTTGTCAAGGAGAAGGATGGGAAACTAATGATTGCTCAGATTTATGTAGATGATATTGTGTTTGGTAGGATGTCGGATGAAATGGTCCAACATTTTGTCAACCAAATGCAGTCTAAATTTGAAATGAGCTTGGTAGGTGAATTGACTTACTTTCTTGGATTACAAGTCAAGCTGCTGGAAGATTCTATTTTTATTTGTCAGAGCAAATATGCGAGGAATATTGTGAAGAAGTTTGGACTGGAAAATGCCAAGCATAAGAGAACTCATGCTCCTACTCACTTGAAGTTATCCAAAGATGAAAAGGGAGTGAATGTTGAACAAAGTTTATACAGAAGCATGATTGGCAGTCTGCTGTATCTTACAGCAAGTAGGCCAGACATAACCTTTGTTGTTGGTGTATGTGCAAGATACCAAGCAGAACCCAAGGTCAGTCACATCAATCAAGTTAAGAGAATTCTTAAGTATGTGAGTGGTACATGTGATTATGGGTTGTTGTACTCCCATGACTCAAGTTCCATTTTAGTAGGATACTGTGATGCTGATTGGGCTGGAAGTGCTGATGATAGGAAGAGTACCTCTGAAGGTTGTTTCTTTTTGGGAAATAATCTTATTTCATGGTTTAGTAAAAAGTAAAATTCTGTATCTCTTTCTACTGCTGAAGCTGAGTACATAGCAGCTGGAAGTAGTTGTGCCCAACTGGTATGGATGAAGCAAATGTTATTTGAGTATAATGTCACACAAGATGTCATGACATTATTTTGTGACAATCTGAGTGCTATTAATATTTCTAAAAATCCTATTCAACATAGCAGGACTAAGCACATTGATATCAGGCATCACTTCATCAGAGAACTTGTGGAGGACAAAGTCATAACTCTTGAGCATGTGAGCACAGAAAATCAGCTTGCTGACATATTTACCAAGGCTCTGGATGCAGTTCAATTTGAAAACCTGAGGAGTAGACTTGGGGTTTGCATTCATGAAGAACTATAGCAATTAATGTTCCTTCTGGCTGCCATATTGAAAAGATTAAAGGTGGTTCTGGTAGTGCAGTGTGTGCAGGTGGTTATGAAGGGGAAGATGCTGCGGGTTGAGCATGACACTTGGTCATGTGATGTGGTGTGCATCTACTCTCTGATGCTATTTATTCTGGTTTATGACTTGATCAGTTCTCAAAAATTAATAACTGTTCTACTTGCCTTTGTCA
Source organism: Lathyrus tuberosus (assembly GCA_022829125.1). Taxonomy (NCBI): domain Eukaryota; kingdom Viridiplantae; phylum Streptophyta; class Magnoliopsida; order Fabales; family Fabaceae; genus Lathyrus; species Lathyrus tuberosus. Next base: position 4,689,382 of record JALAZF010000029.1, on the reverse strand, counting down.
TATTTCTGGCTAAAAAGGGGGAGTAGTGTGCTTGTACATGTTGTGTTGCTTGTGCTGGTGCTGCAGTTGAGGGGGAGTTTTTTTTTCGCTGTTGTCTCTGATATGGATTTTTCTTGTGTTATCTTTGCAAGTTTTGTTTTGGTGTGTAGTTTTAGCCAAAATAAGCCAAAGGGGGAGATTGTTATTTATGTGATTTTGTGGTTGGCATTTATTTTGCTAAAACTATTCTAGCAGCAAGATGTTGAAACAAGATGTTCTAATTTTCTGCATTCAACATGTCGAATAAAGATGTCCCATACTGGCCCTTAGGACATCGCGTCTGGTTTTGGTTTAAAAGGAAGATTCTGTTGCTGTTATTTGTTACTGAATATTCTGTGAATATTTAGTTATCCTATGTGGCATCCAAAGTATTTTTGGGTTGAGTTTTTGTGTTGGTTTTCGGATTCTCAGCGTTTTCTAATTATGGAGACATATTAGGAAAGTTTAGATTGAAGACATATTTTGTTGGAGTTTATTTTGCAGATTTGTGAGCAGTCTCTTTGCTGCGTTTTTGAAGCCCAATCCAGTTCAGATTTAATGCTATATATTGACTGGTGTAAACCTAGTTTAGGTGTGGAACTTACGTGTGTTTTTGTTAGGGTTTTTCGAGTGTTATTTGTGAGCCTAACTGGTATCATTCTGATAACAGTATAAGGAATGGTGTTTGTGTTGTAAGTTCTGTCAGTTACTCATAAGCTTTTAAGCATTGAGTTTCTTATGTGCCAATTCTCATAAGCTTTGAAGTATTGAGAATTGTGTGTTTTGAAAGTGTGGCTTTCGTTCTGTTACTTGTGTTGAAAGAAACCAATCATGGGTTGTGATTGTAGAGGGATTTTAGGAGGGCCTCATACCTAGTTGAGTCTTAGGTAGAAGTCATAGGAAGGGTAGTGATTAAGTGAGCAGATTATAACTGGGTGTGGTTGCTGTATGATCTGTGAATTGATACTATCATATATTGATTTCGTCCCTAGCTTGGTAGCCCCCAGAGTAGGATTGTTGATCCGAACTGGGTAAACATATCGCTGTGTTCTTTACTTTCAGCACTGTTATTATTGTTATCTTGTTCATTGTGTTGGATATCAGTGTCTCAACATCTGTGTAGGACATCTGATATCTGTGCCAGAATTTCACGGAGGTAACCCAAATTCTGGCCAAGTAGAAGCTGGTTGCTGAGTTAGTGGAGGGTCAACAGCAACAGTTGAAGTTTCAACATTCACAGTCCTCTGAGGTGGTTCACCTCTAGGAATCAGAACTTGCAGCATTTCTGTGAGCTTGGTCATACCGGCCTTCCACTCATCAATTTCCATTTTGACTTCGGCATTATGTTGTTCTTGGTTTTCCATTCTCAATCTGACAGCAACTCTAGTTCCGTAGTTGTATTGAGGAAATAGCCTGACGGTGAACAGATAACTGAAGAAGGAGACAGTTGAAATGAGTTTCTGAGACAACTGGGAAGGATGCATATGTATGATCATGGATGCAAGAGTACATGGATGCAACAACCACAAACAAGATCACTCAAAGCACACAGGTTCAAAGGTTCGAGTCACGAGCATGAAGTCAAGGTTAAGAAACAACCCACAAAAGGTATGTGCTAAGGTTTGTCTTCATTGTACCTACAGAAAATAGCAGTTCTAACAGAGTGCCCAGGGTCCACAATCCACTATCAAACACACTAGCGCACCGATTTGCTTGGAGGTTGGTAGTTATATTCAAGAGAATCTAACCTGAGTGTGGCATTGTGTAACAGCTAAGTCAGATTTGCATCTTCATAGTTTCCGCGCCACGATCCTAAAATGGCTAAGATGGGTTAAAGGTTACTACGGTTCTCAGTGTTATAGGCTTCTATGGAAAAAGTAATGCCTTCACGATTGCTCGATCGACATCAGTAATTCCAAAGAAGCAACCACCGAGTGGATGGATTCTCAAGTTCTGCTTTTTCAGGATTTGACTCCCTCAAAGCTCCCTTGACTATACCATCCTCCTATCTCAAAGTACACTTTGGTCCAGGTATAGGACCTATCTTGCACACAGAGGAACTCCAAAACAGAACAAACAAGTAACAAGCAAATCAGGCAAAAGGCAGTAAATAAGTTAAAGTAGGCTAAACCCCTCAAGGGAGGATCTCCCCAGTAGAGTCGCCACTTTTTCTGTAGTGGCAAAATCATGAGTGTAAGCTATTGATTAACTTAACTCAAAAAGCAAGAGTCGCCACCGCACTTTTATTTTATCCAAAAAGGAAAGGAAAAAGAGCGAACAAAACCAACACAAGCTCTAAATAAGAACAAGTGAAGAGAGACTGGATAAGGGGTTGGTTACGCAATGGGAAGGTATTAGCACCCAAAACGTCTATAGTACTCTATAGGAACCCTTTGAAATATCTGCCACTTTTTGTCTGAAAAGGTTTGCTTGAAAAGTGATTGAGGAGATGAGAAGAGAAATTGTTTTTAAGATTTTTGTGTTTGAAGAGACTTGTCGTCTCATGCCTACGTACCCACGATGTGCAATGTAGGATCAAAACCCTGTAGTTCGTGGTACAATGAATGAAATTTGTTTGTTTTGGTTGTTTTTAAATGTAAAGACAAATCGTCATTTCCAAGCGAATAATTCCGCTTAAAGAGATGAATCATGTCTAAACTTATGAAAAAGTTAAAGGACAAAGTGCACGAGGGCACAAAATAAAGAGTTTGATGAGTTTGGTGTTTTTTAAAGTATTTTGAAAAAGGTGTCAACATGCTTATGTAGTTTAGCATTTGTTAAGAAATGAAAAGAAAAGAGTAAATTCACTTGACAAAGTCAAGGTTTGATTATGAAAGAGGTGAAAGTTTGAAATCAAGAATCTTTTGAAAAAGGGAGAGAGTTTTGAAAATTGAAGAATGGGGAGGAGAAGAAGTGACTATCCTAAAGCATAAAGTAAAAGCTAAGGATAAGAAAGATCTAACCACAAATGTAGTTGTCTTCACCATAAACCAAGCAAAAGCACAAGTCTTCGAAGTCTTTGAACCATAATTCCAAAGCAAAGGGAAAAGGTCCTAGTTCTAAGTCCAAGGTTCCAAGAATTGCATTGGATGTCCAAGGTCTAAGTTCAAGGATTCAAGAATAACATTGAAGTCCAAGGTCTAGGTGAAAAATTCCATGTCTATTGCAAAGGATAGTAACCATAGTCCAAGATTAGAAGCACAAGTTTTTTAGAGGTTTTGGCCTTTATTAATGTTTTTGGTCCAAGTGGACAAAGAGAAAAAGGCGGAAGCATAAACATGTGTCCAACGAACAAAGGGCAAATTGCGGAAGCATAAACATGATATGAAATGATAAAAATGATGCATAAAAGTAAAAGAGATAGGGAGCGAGAAGGAATTGTAAAAGTAAAAGTTAGAAGTTAGTGATTAGTTGTTAGTTGTTAGAGTGAATGATCAATAATGATTGAATAATTGCACTTAGGTCAAGGTTGATGAGAACTCATTAGAGGATTGATAAGACCAAAGCCTTCTAACAACAAGTCTCATAAGTTTTGAACCAAAAGACAAATGATCAACCATTTTTGATAGTTTTCTGATGCGGGATAAATATTACGCTATGTTAAGCAATCCCCGAGTAATTTACAGAGTAATTACCCTATAATGAGGCCGGTCAATAGCTCTTTGTGCTAATGCATGCTAGATGAATGATATGTAGATCGTCATCCGAAAGCAATACCGCACGAAAATAAAAGAAAGTAACGATCTCGTCTTAATCAAGAATTCGACAAAGAAATTCTAATGATCCATAAGACTTTCATCGATAAAAAAGAAAGGAGAAATAGATGAAGAGAATGCCAAATTAAACCACAAAAATATGTGATCTAAGGCTAAGAACAAAAGGAAAGGGAAGAAGAGGAAAAAGAACTAAAGCAGTCCCAAAACAGAGCCAAAATAGCATTCTGGACACTGGTTAATCGGTTAACACATTGGTTAATCGGTTAACTAGTGCAGATTTTGAATCTCTGCGCAAAAATAAGGTGTTAATCGGTTAACCAATTTACACTGTGTTTGGTTAATCGGTTAACACTGTGTCAGAAGCAAAAAAATGTGCAAAATTCAGCATAACCCTCTTTCAAAACATTTTTCAAACACCTTGTGATCATGAACTGAAATTGCACAAATTTTACAGTGAAATTAAACAGAGAAACCTGCAATCAAACAACAGTATATGATCCAAAGGATCAACAATAAGAAGCACCAAGGATCTGCGTCTTGAATGATGAATATGAAGCTTTAACAATGGTGGAAAGTGTATTACCACTCCAAATCAGAAAATCCTTCCAAATTACAGCAAGATCTATAGTCCAAAGCCTTAATCTATGAACAAAACAAGAATGGATGAAGGTTTAGCTCTAAATTAGTAAGAATCAAGGTGAATTCTTACTAACTTATGAAAGAAGAAAAATGAGCTTTTGGTGAATTTTGGTAGTCGGTGAGAGAATTTGCAAGAGGTTTATTGGCTATCAAAAGCTTGAATGAAATTTTAGCAAGGTGAATTTGGCTCTCAAAAGCTTGGAAAATGAGTAAAAGAGGGCTCTATTTATAGAGTTTAGGCTTGGAAAATTTGGTGGATTGGAATTTGGTTTGGAAATGAAAATTAGGCTTGGAATTTGAATTTGGAGGGAAATTCATAAAAGAGTGGTGATTAGTGGAGGTGTATGGTAGGAAATGATCAAAGTGATGTAGGGAATTAAAATGAGATGGTATGGAATATTCCAAAATGATGAAAATTGGTGCCAATTGCTGAAATTTGAATTTGCTACCATTTTTTTCAAAATTCGCACGCGTTAACTGATTAACCAATGTGTTAATCGATTAACACAGTGAAAATTTGGGAAATTTGGCTTTTTGACGTGCTGTCTTGATTCCGGCTCGATTTTTCTTGCTTGTCAAAGAAGGAATGGACATAAACACATGAGCCTTGGAGTCTCTTGAATAAAAATCAATTAAATCTCGGAGACTCTTGATCAGATGAATTTGAATTGTATGCAGATCAACTTTGACTTTATCAGATGAAATTTATTTGAGCTGAAGGACTGTTATTTTGGCATTTTTAACCTGTTATTCCCCTGAAAATGTCAATAAAGAGAAAACAAAATATTTTTGGGTTTTGATTAAGGTTAGTAAAATATAAACAAATAAAGCAACAAAGAAATACACAGATGCTCGGAGAAACAAGAGAGAGTGATCTTGTTTGTGGTAAAGATGCAAAATGAAATGCGAATGATATGTGGAATCTTAGGGGTCAAAAATTAGGGTCTTACACATAGGTACTTGTACTGATTCAGAAACCCGTAGGTAATGAATCGTGTATTGTTCTTGGATGAATCTTTGAAGCAAATCCAAGTTAACTTGTTAGTCAAGGATGCTTAACTGAACTTTGTATTGAAAGTGGTGTCTTTCAATAGGATGATACAGTTATGGTGTAGTAACTGTTTAGATAATCATAGGTTGTGATTTAGGGAGTGAGATGGGTTTCTCTTATCTAGGATGGAGTTCTTAGATAAAGTTTTCATTGGGTAGTGATAGGTAAACGTGGGTGTTTACTGTAAACCTGAGGTTGTTTACATAAAACTATACTATTGATAGTGGATTCTTCTTCCTGGATTGGTATCCCCTAGATGTAGGTGATTTGCACCGAACTGGGTCATCATATTCTATGTTGTTTATCATTCTGTATTTTTCAGTTCAGTTTTGATTAACATGTTGTAGCGAGCGATTTTTGTCGGTGACGCGACCACCTTATCGTTGGGTTTTCCTCACCGTAATGATAGGAGGGGGTGCTACTTTTTGATTTCTTATTTATCCCATGAAGCTGGAAGGGAAAGGGAAGCTATCTAAAACTAACCTTGCACGCGAATGTTTAACTGAACAAACACTTAAGAGAGATTCGGGGAGTCGGGGTCAGGTTATACAATGGGGAGTTATCAATTACCCATCTTATATATGGTTATCCATAGGATATTAGCTTTAGGTTTCGCTTTGTACTTGATAGTGTTTATCTGTTAACGGGTTAGGAAAGTTTCTTGGGAAATATGAGTGAGTGAGTGAGTTGATGTTTTCTGTGGGAAATGGGGATGAAGGGTGACTAAGGTATGAAACCTAAAGTTTTGATGGATATGAAGGTACAGGACCTAGAGTTTTTTATTAGTATGCTCGCTAAGATTTCGCAATCTTATGCCTACGTATTCCCGTTTAAACGAAACAGGCAAATCAGAGCAATCGTAGTTCCTCATATTCTAAGGGAGGAAAAAGATGTTTTGGTATCTTGTTCAAAGCCCAAGATTGAAGCTAAAAGGTTTATTGACTCCACTGGGGGAATCCTTACCCAAAGCCTAAGAAGAGGCTGGATAAGACTGACTTAACAAGAGAGTGTATATATTGGTGTCTTGTACAAAGCCCAAGATTGAGGCAAAATAGAGACTGACTCTTTGGGGATATCATTATACAAAGCCTAAGAGGAGGCTGGAAGTTTGACTCTTCCAGGGAAAATGTTCTATCTGTCTTGTACAAAGCCCAAGATTGAGGCTAAAAAGGTTTTTGACTCCGTCGGGGAGATTTGTATGTGTCTTGTACAAAGCCCAAGATTGAGGCTGAAATGAGCTTGAATCTGTTTAGGGAATTATTTCTCAAAGCCTAAAGAAGGCTAGGAGGAATTGACTTTGCTGGGGACGATATTTGTCTCAAGCTTAAGAAAAGGTTATGGAGATTTATGTCTTGTACAAAGCCCAAGATTGAGGTAAAATGGGTTTGAATCAACAAGAGAGTGTTGTTATCTATCCTGTACAAAGCCCAGGATTGTGGCTGAACAAGTAGGAGAAATCATTATACAAAGCCTAAGAGGAGGCTAACTTTTGCTAGGGGAAATCTTTATACCAAGCCTAAAAGGAGGCTGGAAAAGATTGACCCAACAAGAAAGTGCTTTTATCTGTCTCGTACAAAGCACGAGATTGAGGCTAAAAAGGTTGACTCAACAAGAGAGTGCTGAAAGGTGATTGACTCAACAAGAGAGTCTGAAAAAGTGATTGACTCAACAAGAGAGTCTGAAAGGTTATTGACTCAATAAGAGAGTCTGAATAGTGATGGGCTCAACAAGAGAGTTTGAAAAGGTGATTGACTCAACAAGAGAGTCTGAAAGTTGATTGACTCAATAAGAGAGTCTGGAAAGGTTAACTCCGCTGGGGAGAATCATTGTACAAAGCCCAAGAGGAGGCTAACTTTTGCCGAGGAAAAGTCATTATACAAAGCCTAAGAGGAGGCTAACTTTTGCCGGGGATAATTGAGATCTCGAGGCAGGTCCAAGTGGGGAATCAACTCTTGCTGAGGGTTTCAGAAGAGTTGAGGTATCAGATGCCTTGAGGTTCTGATTTGAGATTTTTGGGAGAGAGATTGGGATTTAGCTCTACTGGAGATTGATCCAGAGTAATCGAGGTTTCTCCCTGTATTTGTAGGGAACTTGAGAATGTCTTTGAGACTCAAGGGGATTAGACTGTCCAAGTCTACTGAAGTGGAAGAGTTTTATCTTTTGTATGATGCCCAAGAGGAGGCACGGGTATTAAGGGATGAGAATCAACCCTAAAATATGATATTTGACACTAGAAAGACTGCTCTAGCAAAGGATGACTAAGTTCTATCTTATACCTTTAAGAGGTCGTCAAGGTCCTTATATTAAGCCCAAGAGAAGGCATGAGAACTTCTAAGAAGCCGGAGGGTCCTTGTACAAAGCCCAAGAGGAGGCAGGGATGCTTTTAGGAAGCTTGTGGGTCCCAAACCAAGAAAAGTTCAAGAAATTCTATTCACCGAGAATAGATCATTTAGTGAAAGTTCTGAGGTTTGAAGAAATTCAAAAGATGCTATTCACCGAGAATAGATCAACTCTAGGGAGTGGAATTTCTTTGACAATTTCTAAAGTGACAGTTGTAGCGCGCGATTTTGGACGTGGTTCTTAAGCACTGCCGCTCTGGGTTACTACAGGTCGATTCATTTTTTATCCTATTGAAGCTGATGAAGGAAGGGAAATAGATATCTCCAACTAACCCTGCTTTGCAAACTGAGGTCAAACAGTCAAAACTGTTGGTTTACAGATGTGATTAATGTGGGGGGGCCTCTCTTAGGTTATTTTGGTTGAATTTAGACTTTTGGTAGGGAATACGGACTCGGATATTTTGGTGGATATGTGAGGATTTGTGAACTGAGGTTTTTTGATGTGGTGTGCTCGCTAAGATTTTTCTTTCAATCTTATGCCTACGTATTCCCGTTTTCCGAAACAGGGAAATCAGAGCGATTATAGTTCCTCCTATTCTATGGGAGGAAATGGTGTTTTGGTGTCTTGTTCAAAGCCCAAGACGTGAAGCTGAAAGTGGTTTGTATCTTGTTCAAAGCCCAAGATGTGAAGCTGAAGAGGTGTTGTCTTCAGAGAGAATTTGTCATCTCTAAAGGAGGTCTGTGTGTCACAGCTGTTGGGTGATTGACTATAAAGGAGGATTACTTTAACCGGGATATGTGAATCCTAGCAATGCCATAATTTCCTTTATAGGGGGTTTTAACCTGAAGGAGAAGACTTTAACTCAGTGTAGAGCAATGCTATCTTTCCTTAGGAATTTCTCATGCTAAAAGAGGGACAGTGGTGTGGATGTAAATAATCCAGAGGCTTTCCGCTTACAGCAATTAGATGAAAGGAGTTGTTGATGTTTGTATCCTGTGAACGAGGCACAATTTTGATGCTAAAAGGTTGATTGACTCAATCGGGGTTTTTCTTATACAAAGCCTAAGCGGAGGCTATTGGCCCAACAAGAGGGTGTTTTTATGTGTGTCTTGTACGAAGCCCAAGATGGAGGCTAAAAGGGTTGACTCAACAAAAGAGTGTTTTTGTATGTGTCTTGTACGAAGCCCAAGACGGAGGCTAAAGGTTGACTCAACAAGAGAGTCTTTTATACTCAACAAGAGAGTGATTTCTATCTCGTACGAAGCCCGAGATGGAGGCTAAAGGTGATCGACTCAACAAGAGAGTCTTTTTATACTCAATAAGAGAGTGTTTTGTATCTCGTACGAAGCCCGAGATGAAGGCTAAAGGGAGATTGACTCAACAAGAGAGTCTTTTTGTGTCTCGTACGAAGCCCGAGATAGAGGTTAAAAGGATTTCTGTTTCAGTTGAGTGACAGGTCCAGTAGGTTGGTTAAAAGAGAAAATCAGTTCTTATAAAGAGACTGATTAAAGGTAAGTCTATGCTTTGAGATTGATCAGAGGATCAGGGTTATTTCCTGTTCTTTAAGGAAATGGGGAATCCAGAGGGTATTGGAGGCTGTCCGAGTCTACTGGTGTTTTTCCCTACTTGAGAATGCCTTCGAGACTCAAGGAGATTAGACTGTCCAAGTCAAGAGTTTTATCTTTTGTACTATGCTTAAAGAAATAGTAGTAGTACGTTCACGGTAGAAAGATCTAGACTCTTTGAAAGACTGTTCTATTCAGAGGACTAATTTATGTTCCTATAGCTCTAGGAGGTCGTCGGGACAATTTTTATGAAGCCCAAGAGGAGGCTGGAAACTTTTAAGAAGCCGAGGGACAATTTGTACGAAGCCCAAGAGGAGGCTCTCTTCCCGAAGGAAGAATCCTTATACGAAGCCTAAGAGGAGGTTGTGAATACTTCTAAGAAGCCGTAGGGTCCTTGTACAACTCCCAAGAGGAGGCGGGGATGCTTTTAGGAAGCCTGTGGGTCCCTAAACCTCGAGAAATTCAAGACAGGCTATTCACAGAGAATAGATCAAGCCAGGAAAGTCCGAGAATTTGGAAGAAACTCAAGAGATGCCATTCACGGAGAAAAGATCATCTCTGGGGAGTAGAGTTTCTTTGACAATTTCTAAGAGTGACAGTCTCAGAAAGGGTTCACCGAGAATGCTGCCTTTCACGTCTCCATATTGTTTAACCCCAAGAGGAGGGAAGACTGTATCTGGTAAATCCTATGGGGGATCTAGTTTTGTCTATTTAAGAGTGATCAACAGGGCTTAGTGCTAGACGTAGTTGCCGGGGAAACTCTAAATATCTATACTAGTATTACACAGTTGATATGAGTTTATGAAAGAAGACTTACAGTGAAACAGCCCCACAATACAGTTATATGTATATGAAAGCGGATAAAGAAAGCATATAACCACTTACTCGGTTGTAGAGCTTCCATGCTGTTTGGTTAGTTGTTCAACAAAGAAAGATTGAAAATAATAGTATATTCAAAATTAAAGGAGAAAGTATTTTGAAAAGATGTTGGGGCTTACAGCTCAAGGAGAGGCCCAAGGTTTATCAGTGATCGCACTGTCGTTTTGTACAGAGGGACTTATACAAGTGACTGAGGCCCAAAAAGTTTTCTGTACAAGGGGATGGGTCTTACACTCTCTCAAGAGGCCCAAAAGATTTATTTTTGTACAAGTGATGGAGCTTACAGCTCAAGGAGAGGCCCAGGGTCATTTGTTTGAAAATGGCGATCGCGCCGAGATTTTCGAAAATGCGGTGGATCTTATACAATGCATTGAGGCCCAAAATGGTTTGGTTTTCAAAGGGGGTTGGGTCTTACACTCTAATAGAGGCCCAATGATTTTGAATGGGTCTTATAGCTCGAGGAGAGGCCCAAGGTTTATTTTTCAATGGACGATGATCGCGTCTAACTTTTTGAAATACAACGGGACTTATATAATAAGTGAGGCCCAAAAATAGATTTGTATTTACAAAGGATTGGGTCTTACACTCTATTAGAGGCCCAAAAGTGTTTGAAATTGTTTGATGAGGGTGAAAATCAAAGAAACCCTAATTTGTTATTCTTTAAAAGTAAATATTTAAAGAAAATCAAATAAAATACAAAATAAGTTTGAATAAACCATTTGTGATTTTTGTTTAAGGTTTGAGAAATGAGGGATTAATCACAAGGTTAATTAAAACTCATTTAGTTTTGATTTTCAAAGTAAATATTCACTTTTAAAATGTTTAAAAAACATTAAAAAGGAATTTATTCACAAAAATACTAATTATATTAAATAAATAATATAAACTTAATTTTTTTGTGGAATAAAATATTTTAACATTTTTGTAATTTTTTGCAAAAAGAACCAATAAAAAATAATTAAAATTGAAAGAGTTATTAATTTTCCAATTAATTAATAAAACATAAAAATATTGGAAAAAATAGCAAAATGTGAAAAAACACAAAATGGCATGGGTGGGGTTTGAACTCACGACCTCAAGGTTATAGGGCGCGTGCCTTACCACTGGGGTGGTGATACATCCATTGCTTGAAGTGAAACCACAAATATACAAGGCATGCCTTGTTTTCAAGGCCTGGCCAAGGCAAGTTTTGCCAAGAAACGGGAAGGTCCATAACTTTCTCATTTCTCAATGTTTGGGGACAAAATTTATATGCATCTGGCCTAGAATATCACAAGGAATCCAATGGTGGTGGTATTTTTTTCAGATCATACTCCCTCCTCAAAACCCGATAGTGGTTTTGAAAAAGGTCTATAATTGCATTTTCTATGCTACACTTTGATACAGGCATGAATTACATGATGAATTGGTTCAAACACAACATATATAACATGTATGAGGCGTGTATGATCAGTGGACTTCAAAGCAATGCATATTTTGGAAAGTTCAAGTCATGATGCTTACCTCTTTTTGAGCTTTTGGAGTTTTCTGTGCAATCTGCCAAACTTCTTGTTCCAGAAATGGTTTGATGCTTTGGACACTCTCAAATGATCCCTTAGAAGCTTTGAGAATGGTTGGAATCAGCTGGAACCTGCAAAAACACAAACTGGCCCTTTCTTACGAAAGGGGTTAAAATGACCAAAATAACAACTCTCTCAAATGGTGTTCCAGATGGGGGGAACCATTTGGGACAGTTCAAGGATGTTATTTGGAGTGTGTTTGAGGTTTTATCTGGTTTGGAAAGTGACTGAATTAAGACATGGCTTGAAAAATGCACAAAAGGCCTATTTTGAGGTTTTGAGATGTGACTTTGTGATTTTGGTGTTACAGGTCACTTTTGATGGTTTGGATCACCTACATATGATGTTTATGAGGTGTTATGATCATGAGTTGTGATGGAAATGCTCTCTCACTCAAAAACTCAGAGTTACCTTGCTAAAGAAGGTATTTTTGCCAAGAGAAAGGGATTTTGAGGAAAGCATCTGTTTGATGGCTTTGGTGTACTCAAACTGAGCACAAATGAGCTTTATTTATAGTAGAGCAAATTTGTTTTGGGATCAATAGTGAATGGCAACTGCAGCAGAGGTTTGGCCAATGGTTGCATTTTGGAATCCAAGTCTACTCTAGCCATTAACTAGAGGTTAGGGCACAGGGCTGTGGTTCCCTTGGTCTTGGATAAGTCTTGACTGAATTCAGTTGCAAATGGCTCAGTCCATGCCACCTTGGTGTATGCATTGAATGCTCCAATCCAAAATTGGAGTCTTGTCCCTCTTTTAGGCAATTCTAGGTTTGGCATGCTACTTCTTGTTCCATGGACTTTAGAGGTTTGGCTCAGTGTTTCTCCCCTTTAGATTTGATCCTCAGATGTGTCCAAGGTGATGACAAGGCTTGGAATTATCTAATTTTACCAAATCGAGCAAAAATGCAAAATTCTGCCTAGCCTTGGCAGTTTTCAGCAAGGCATATTGCCCTTGTCATATCTCATGGCTCAAGTGGAATTTGGTGATGTTCTTGGCCATTTTGGAAAGCCCTTATATGATACAACAAATGTTTGATCATATTTGGTTTTGATACCTTTTGGATCCAAGTGAAAAATCCCCCTACATTTGGAAAAAAGTGAAGGCAAATTCTGACTTAGTGAAAATTTCACTAAGTGTTGGAAAAAAGTGACATTTTCACTTTTTGTGATTTTGATCATTCCATAACTCAAAATCCATGAGGAATTTGGAGGGGGGGGTCAGTTTTAAGCTTTTGTAGAGGGTAATGAGATCTACAAATCAAGCTTTGGATGGGAAAAATGGCTTTGTGGTTTAGGAGTTATGATCCTCCAAAGTTGGTACCCTTGCCACTTTGTTCATAGCTTAGAAAATTTTCTAAGTTTTTATGGTTACCCCTTTTACAAGTTATCTTAATTTTCTTGATGTTTCTTGATGAATGATGATTCAAATCATACATTAACATCATTTTAGGGTTAAAAAACCATTTTTGTGAAAAATCTTAAAAAGTCAAAGTTGACTTTTGTGCACAGTTGACTTTTTATCAGATGAATTCCAAACTGTGCGATCCTTTAGGAAATCATGTCCTTGACCTAAATCAAACTTGATGGACATGTTCCATGGGTGTTATAGGGTATATTGAATCATGTCTTAGGGTTTGGGAGCATGTCCTGGTCAAAAGTCAAAGATACAGTTGACTTTTCTCGCAAAACCCTAACTGTGATACTGATGAAATTGAGACTTGCTGCTCAAGCTTCCTGGATCAATCCATTATTACAAATGGATCAATGTGGTATGTTGGAGACGCTCAAATCCTCTCTTGAGGTCTTGGCTCATGATTTGTCCCAAAAGTCAACTTAGGGGTGAATTAGGTCAAGAAACCCTAATTCCTGATTTTTTATGTATGCATCCCCTGAGGTCAAATTGACTTGATGGATGGGCCCATGAGGTTCCATGGAGTATTTTAGGATATGCTTTGAAGCATTGGCTCATGCTCAGAGGAAAATTTTCATCTGGAGGCCCTGGTCGACCAAACCCTAATTTGGTGACACTGGCGATCTTGAGGCTTGATCCACCTAGAAGGGAGCAACTTTGTGCTTAATCTTGAAGTGGGAGTCCTCTTGATCCCTTGTGGATATTTGAGAGGCTAGACAAGTTGAATATCATGTCATTTCTTGATTGATCCTTTGTCTAAAAGCTCTGAGAGGGCTGAAAACCCTAATTTTGATTGTAGTGAATGCTCACCCATCTTTGGGGAGACTGATGAGGTATGATGGTTCCTCCATATTGTGATGATGATTTTCACAATGATGGGAAATCTTAGTGGTCAAAATTTGGGGTATGACAAAAGCCTCTATTTAATCTTCTTGGACCCGAAGGTGTGAATGGCGAAGGTATTCGGGAATTCGGGGTGCAAGAGGATTAAATATCGGAATACCCGAAATTTTGATGGTGGTTATGAATGGTATCTTGCGCATTCATCTTCTTTTGCTAAGCGATGATTCTTAGAAAAGGTAAAACTTCCCCTCGATCCTGGTTTCCTACCAAGGAACTGGTCTTAGTTTCTGAAATAAACTTCCCCTCGATCATGGTTTCCTACCAAGGAACTGGTCTCAGTTTCTGAAATAAACTTCCCCTCGATCCTGGTTTCCTACCAAGTAACTGGTCTCAGTTTCTGATGTAAACTTCCCCTCGATCCTGGTTTCCTACCAAGGAACTGGTCTCAGTTTCTTTTGTCAATAAACTTTCTTGACAAGGGACGCTATGTGTAGCAATTTTCCTCAAACTTCTCACCAAATTTTCCTGGAGAGATGCCATTTGATAGAAAAAGTTTTGATGTCAGAGTTGCTGGGGAACCCAGTCGTCTGAGTTGTAGAGGTGTACAAACTTCTCTGTTTGGAGATGCCATTTGCCGACTCTACTGGGGAAAACGAGTCTCTTGAGAGACTGCTTTCACGCTTGGGGATATTGCATCATACTTTTCTCGGGATCTTCCCGAAGAAACGGCATATGATGTGATCCAATTTTGAGGTGCTGATGACCTTTTCATCAGCGGTTTTTTTTTCGGAAAAAAACTGTTGTATTGTCGAATCTCTGGTTAAGAGGCTTCCTCTAGGGATCTTTCTTAATCCGGGAAAGCGAAAATATCATCTTCAATGGCGAAGAGTGACATCGGTTGAAAGTTCTCTGGTATTCCAGAGGTTCAAGTTATCAAAGTGGTCAAGGGCCAATTCTGATCCAGAACTAAACTGGAGGAGAGAGATTGTTCAGGCGCAACCTTTCTTGATGAGGAAAGAACTGACAACTCGATTGAGAGGACTGTTATCACTAGGGGACAAGACCGACTGGAGTGATAGTGATGCAATATGAATGTGAATGCAAATCAATAATGCATGATGTATGTATGTATATGCTGAAAAAACTGACGCGACATACAAACTAATAGATGAACATGACTGGGTACTCGGCCATCGCGGGGCGAAGAAGTACCGCTGGTTCAAGATAGCAATTCTGCCTTGCTTAGGAGAAACGGTCCCTGTTGGGAGCGACGCTGGTCGGGCTTAGGAGATGAGAACTCGGTCGAGGAGGTCAGATGGAGCATTCGCATCCAACATAGTTGATCCTTTATTCAGGCATATTGGTTTAGAATAAGTACATTGATTCAGCACTTTGAGGCTCGAACACCTTTGTAGAAGTGATCGATGTTCTTTCTATGTTCAACAGTCAAAATAAATATCCATCTTTATTTTAAAAGCAGAAAAAAGTTTAACAACTAAATTAATTTTCATTTTATTTCAAGAATCGTTGATCATGTCAAAATGTCGTTCTGTAAAGCTAAAACAAATAAGAATTGCAAACAAAAGCACAAGGGCTCAAATTTTATTGATAGGATGGAAATCAGCCAAACACGTAATTCCATAGAGTATTTACAAAATTTGAAAATGGTAATTTACAGGGAAAAGGGCTACATTGAAACATAACGACCGTTATCCTTCTACAAATTTTGAATTTGGGACATCCTGAGCTTCTGTCGAAGATGACCTTGACTGGAGCTTTCTTGACGGATGATGTAACTGCTGTCGAGGGACTTGCCCCTTTGTCGAAAGTAGTTACTTGCCATTATCCCTAATTTTTGCCTGGATTGTACTTTGAGATTTCCAATCCACCGGGATGATTTTTGATCATGTCTCTAATTTTTGCCTGGACCGCCCTTTCGGGTTTTCAATCCACCGAGACGTTTTTTTTAGGCGAAGTATTTCTTGACTACGTCAACATTTGTGGGGTAGGCAAATTCCTCCCCGTCCATGGTTGCAAGTCTCAAGGCACCGCCTGAGAAAGCTTTCTTGACCACATAGGGGCCGTCGTAATTTGGAGTCCACTTGCCCCGAGAATCAGTGAAAAAATATTGTATCTTCTTGAGCACAAGGTCCCCTTTCCTGAAGATGCGAGGTCGGACCTTTTTGTCGAACGCCATCTTCATTCTTTGCTGATACAACTGACCATGGCATAGTGCCGTAATTCGCTTTTCTTCGATCAGATTTAATTCGTCGTGTCGACTTTGACACGATTCAGCTTCTGTAAGCTTAGCTTCCATCAATACCCTAATTAATGGGATCTCTACTTCTACGGGGAGCACTGCTTCCATGCCATATACTAGAGAGAAAGGGGTTGCCCCTGTTGAAGTGCAGACAAATGTGCGGTAACCGTGAAGAGCAAAGGGCAGCATTTCATGCCAGTCTTTGTAGGTTACAACCATCTTTTGAACAATCTTCTTGATGTTTTTGTTAGTCGCTTCTACCGCTCCGTTCATCTTTGGTCGGTAGGGAGATGAGTTATGGTGTTTGATCTTGAACTCTGCGCATAACTCTTTCATCATCTTATTATTCAAGTTGGATCCATTATCAGTAATGATCTCCCTCGAAACACCATAACGGCAGATGATATTGTTTCTGATAAATCGAACCACCACTTGTCGGGTTACATTAGCGTACGACGCTGCTTCTACCCACTTGGTGAAGTAATCAATGGCTATCAGGATGAACCGATGTCCGTTTGTAGCTTTGGGCTTAATCAAGCCAATCATGTCGATTCCCCATATGGAAAAAGGCCATGGGGAAGAAAGAACTTTGAGATGTGTTGATTGTACATGAATTTTGTCGGAGTATATCTGACACTTGTGACATCTCCTCATGTACTTGTAGCAGTCAGATTCCATTGTCAACCAATAGTACCCTGCTCTTAGAATTTTTCTCGCCATTGTATGTCTGTTGTGACGAGTGCCAAAGGACCCTTCGTGAATTTCTTTTATCAGCATGTCTGCTTCTGGTCTGTCTACACATTGGAGCAAGACCATGTCAAAATTTCTCTTATAGAGTGTATCACCGCTCAGGAAGAAACTGCCTGCCAGCCTTCTGAGGGTTTTCCTGTCCTTCCTTAGTGCCCCAGGTGGGTACTCTTGTTTCTGAAGGAAGCATTTGATACCATGATACCAAGGTTTGTTATCTATGACTGCTTCAATCGTGAAGATGTAAGGGGGCCTCTCAAGGCGCATTATGTCAATCTTAGGTAGGTCATTCCATTGACCTACACTAATCATGGAAGAGAGAGTGGCTAATGCATCATCCATTTGATTCTCCTCACGAGGGATATGATGAAACTCGACTCTGTTGAAGAAGGGTAGCAACCTTCTTGCGTAGTCTTTGTAAGGAATCAATCCTGATTGGTATGTGTTCCAATCTCCTTTAATCTGATTGACGACCAGGGCTGAGTCGCCATATACGTCCAAGTTTTTGATCCTCAAATCGATCACTTGCTCGAGACCCATAATACAAGCTTTGTATTCGACCTTGTTGTTTGTGCACTTGAATGTAAGTCTGGCGGTGAAAGGAATGTGGGTACCCTGAGGGGTGACAATGATTGCCCCAATTCCGTTTCTGTAATGATTGACAGCTCCGTCAAAGATTAGTCCCCATTGGGAACCTGGTTCTGGCCCTTCACTGGGTAGCGGTTCATCGCAATCTTTCATTTTCAAATACATGACATCTTCGTCTGGGAATTCAAACCCGATTGATTCCTGATCGTCAATCGGTTGATGAGCCAAATGATCGGCTAAAATACTCTCTTTAACGACTTTCTGAGCGTGGTATTCGATGTCGTATTCTGACAGAAACATCTACCAACGGGCAATCCTTCCCGTGAGAGCAGGTTTTCCAAGGAGATACTTAATTGGATCCATCTCGGAAATTAACCAAGTAGTGTGACGAATCATGTACTTGCGCAGACGTTTAGCTGTCTAAGCCAAAGCGCAACAAGTTTTCTCAAGCATAGTGTACCGAGTCTCGCAGTCGGTGAATTTCTTGCTCAAATAGTAGATTGCAGACTCCTTCCATTTGGTTTCGTCTTGTTGGCCAAGTACACATCCCATTGAGTCCTCTAGGACGGCGAGGTAGATAATCAGTGGTCTTCCTTCCACTGGAGGTGATAGAATCGGTGGGTTCGACAGGTATTCCTTGATACTGTCGAAGACAGTTTGACAGTCTTCTGTCCAAACACAGTCCTGGTTCTTTTTGAGTAATTTGAAAATCGGCGCACATGTCGCGGTCATGAGGAATATAAATCTGGAGATGTAGTTCAAACGTCCCAGGAATCCTCTGACTTGTTTTTCATTTTTCGTAGAAGACATTTCTTGAATGGCCTTGACCTTGTCAGGATCAACCTCAATTCCTTTCTAGCTGACAATGAACCCTAAAAGTTTCCCCGAACGGACACCGAAGGTGCATTTGTTGGGATTCAAGCGGATTTTGTACTTTCTCAACTGCTCGAATAGTTTTGACAGATGGGTCACATGCTCCTCTTCTGTATTAGATTTAGCAATCATGTCATCGACATATACCTCGATTTCTTTATGTATCATGTCATGAAACAGAGTAGTCATGGCCCTTTGATAGGTTGCCCCGACGTTCTTCAAACCGAACGACATTACCTTGTAACAAAAGGTACCCTATGGGGTAATGAACAAAGTTTTCTCCATGTCTTTCGGCGCCATTTTGATCTGGTTATAGCCCGAGAATCCATCCATGAATGAGAAAACTTTGAACTTTGTTGTACTGTCAACCAGCATGTCAATGTGTGGTAAAGGAAAGTCGTCCTTTGGACTAGCCTTGTTTAGATCTCTGTAATCGACACACATTCTGACTTTTCCGTCCATTTTTGGAACGGGTACGATATTGGCTAACCATTGAAGGTATTCTGACGTGGCGAGGAAACTCGCGTCAATCTGTTTTTGTACCTCCTCTTTGATTTTGATGGCCATGTCTGGATGAGTCTGTCTCAACCTCTGTTTTATTGGCGAACATTCTGACCATAACGGTAAGTGATGTTCCACGATGCTGGTATCCAACCCTGGCATGTCCTGATATGACCAACCGAATACATCTGGAAACTCTCTGAGAAGCTTTGTAAACTCTCTTTGGCAGTTGGACTGAGCAGTGCCCCAACCCTGATTTCTTTTCTCTCTTTTTCTGAACCTACGTTGATCGTTTCCAAAGGCTCTTTGTGAGGTTCAATGGACCTTTCCTCTTGTCTGAGTAATCGGGATATCTCTTTTGGAATTTCATCGTCAACTTCTTCTTCAGCCCCAAATACCGGGAACTCAAAGTCGGGGGAAGGCATCAGATCGTATGTTTCAATGGGGTTTAAAATAAGCAATCTGCATGATGGTATGATTTGTGTTTAGAAGAGATAGAGAAATGCAAGTGTGTGCAGTGTATATTTTGATAACTGCTTGTTTTTATTATTTGAATTGTTTTTTAGGATTACCATTTTCTGAAAAAGCGAAAAGAGAAAACAACAATAAATGCAGAAATTACAGAACGATGTTATTTTATTTATGAACAAGACGATTCTTGAAACTACCGCCATATAAAGCAAAACTCTGTCGCTTTGGGCGAAGCGAAGAGGGAAATTTACAGAAAGTGAGCCATATCAAAACATCCGTTTCACCTGGGCATGGTGAAAGGTTAAAGATGGCAATTACTTGGACTTATGAACGATCTTCGGAACATCGACTGCAACCCATTGGCGGAAAACTCCTCGGTGAATCACAAAGTCTGGTACTTTCCTTGATTTGTCTTCAGAAATAACGCTGATTTCTTGTGGAGCAGGATCATTGGAATCCGTCTCCCAGGCAGAGTTGTCGTAGGAGGATTCCTCGTTTGTATTTTGCATAGTATTCGTGCTCTCGTATTTTCCACTCGGTTGTCCCAAGGTGTCCCACACTTCTTTGGAATTGGAGGAGTCATCTCTCTCGATGACGCTGACCTCAGGAAAAGCATAGTTGATGAACTCTAGTCCGACGAATGTTGCAAATTCATCATCGTGCTGGATATTTTCTGAATGACCTGAGTGTTGATCCCATGACATGGTGGGGACGCAAGTATTCTTTTCAATGATGCTCAGCTGATTTTCATTGTTCGGCTGATTTTCTTGCCCCAAGTCTCCTGGGTATGGCTGCCAGATGGGCAGGCCATCTATTGGGCCATAATACTCATGGTCAAAGTTGTCTTTCATCAGAGTGTCTTCCTCTAATGAGTTTGGTGGAACACGACAACCTTCCGAATCATAATCTCCATATATCATTTTGACGTCTGACCTGGGTATAAATCTCGGACTCTGCGCGGGATAGCAAAAGGGCATAGGCACCTCTTCCTGAGACATATAACCGTCCTTGTTAAGATAGGACTTCCATTCCTCATCCGTATCGGGGGGATCCTCCTCGTTGATGGTATGGACTGCTTGAGGCACTGGGTGAAGGAAACCTCCACTGTGGAAGAAGTTCTGAATGGGATGAAGACTTTCATCGTTAGCAGCTGTCTGGGTACAGGTTGCAGAAAAATAAAGACCCTTCTTTGTTTTGTTATCAGGAGGAATGACAAGCTGTCCCCATCCTTTTGCGTTGTTATTCTCGATTACTTCGACAACATCTCTGTATGAGGAAATAGAGGTTCCTTTTTCTGATTGATTCTTACTGCTCACCGAAAGTGCTTAGAACTGAGTCCCAACAACCTCCTCAGGTTCTACACAAGTAGATAATGACAGGTTACTCACGATCAAGGCTTGCTCCCCACAGACCGTGATGAGTTGATCGTTCTTGACTAACTTCAGTTTCTGGTGCAGTGTCGAAGTGACTGCCCCAGCCTGGTGTATCCAAGGTCTTCCTAATAAACAGCTGTACGCTGCCTGTACGTCCATGACCTGGAAAGTGATTAGGAAAGTGTGAGGACCGATAGTAATGGGAAGGTCGACTTCGCCGATAACTGCTTTCTGAGACCCGTCAAAGGCTTTGACGATGACCTCACTGCCCCTCACCGGGGGTCCTTTGAATGATAGTCGCATTAGAGTGGACTTCGGCATAACGTTGATGGCCGATCCTGTGTCTACCAGTACGCTGGCCAAAGCATCGTCTTGGCAGTTAACTGTGATATTGAGTGCCATGTTGTGGCTTTTGCCCCCCTCTGGCATGTCCTCATCACTGAATCCTAAGTTGTTGCAGGAAGTGATGTTAGAGATGATGCTATCGAACTGTCGTATTGACACATCCTGTTCCACAAAGGCCTGCTCTAAGACTTTCTGTAGAGCCTCTCTGTGGGCTTCGGAACTGAGTAAAAATGATAGCACTAAGATCTTTGAAGGAGTTTGTAACAGCTGATCAACAATGTTGTATTCACTCCTTTAGATAGGTTCAGCATTTCATCATTGTTTTTCGAAAGGTCGGTATCACTGGATTGACTGATTGGAGGATTAGGAGCTTCTGTTGGAATTTCCTTTTCTTTGTTAGGTTCCCCAACCCCTCGGTTGAAGATTCGAACGCTCCGTGTTACTCGACTGTTTTCTGCAATATTCACGACGGAGGGTAATGGAATTTCCTTTCCATTCTCAATTATTGTTGCACCGTATTTGTAAGGGAACGCCTTAGCTGATTCATACGGTAATGGTCCCGGTAGATAGTTAACTATAGGAGCCTTCTGATTTTTCTGACTGTCGTAAGTAACTTCAATCAGTTCCTTGCTAAGAACCTTTGATTCGTCCAGTAGAGGGATGATGGTACAAACATCCTTGTTCCTCTCAGGGTCAGATATTACATCCACGTCCCTGATTTGATCAGCGAAGTAGTCTGGTGTCCAGTCAACGGAACCCGAAGCTAGGTATGGGTGAATCTCCTTGCAATTCAACTGACTCTGAAGGGCTGCTCGGACGAGGTAACATCCTTGGTTATTTTCCGAACAGACTCTACAACGTTCATAGTTGTGTGGTGGCACCTGGCCACACCCGCTTTGAATACAATGTAACCTCACTAGGTCAGTTTCCACAGACCGAACGTCCCGACTTTGATGCGGAAAAGGGTTCCCGTTGGTAATACTAATTTGCTGGGTGTCTTCATCCATATAGACTAGAAGCCACCAGTGGTTCAATAAGTGCTGAAGGGTTTCCTGGACAAGGGCATAGCCTTGATCATTTTCGTAACCCACCCTACAGTTCTGATAATCATGTGATACCAGGAACCCGAGCCAGACCTGTTTAGCATGTAACTCCACCAGGCTGGTATTCATCAAGCGAATATCGAAGATTTGAATCATGTTGATCTGATAGGGATTCCTATCATGGTAGTCCTGGATCCATCCAAGATCCATCTGACGCTGGAGGGCCTCTTGTACAAAAGAGAATCCCTGTTTGTTTACCGAGCAAGTCAGACAGGAACTGTAATCGTGCCGCGGCAGATTATGATACTGGCTTTGCCTGGAATGCATCGCCACCAAGTTGACATTCATTACACGGACGTCGTGGTTCTGAATGATGTTAGAATTCGTGTAAACCAAGTTAACTCCACGAACTCAGTGCTCTTGGATCCACCTGAGATCCATCTGTTCTTATAGAGCTGATTGCACCACATAACATCCTTGATTGCTTTTAGAGCAGATATCACACTGGTGATAGTTATGAGGTGGCACATGGCCATATTCACTCTGTCTGCAATGCATCTTGACCAGATTGGTCCTTAACAAGAGTACCTCATGAATTTGATAGACGTTGTTAGTCTCTCCCTCTATCAAATTGACTGTAGCTTTCTCGTGTTGAGGCAGAGGGTTTGTGAGAACATTAGGATTTGTATCCTTAAAAGATAAGACCCCGCTCCTAACAAGCTTTTGCACGTTGGATTTGAAATTAACACAGTTCTCTATGTTATGCCCTGGTCCTCCTTGATGGTAAGGGCAAGTCTGATCCACCTTAAACCAAAAAGGTGGATTTTCCGATACTGTAAGAGGGGACTTAGTCTGGACATGCCCCTTAGCCAGTAGTAACAGAAATAGTTCTGCGTACGATATGGGTACAGGATCAAATCCTGGTGGCCGCGTTGTACAGTTGTTATTGTATGGAGGACGAGCCTGCTGAAGAGGCTGTTGAGTCCTTTGCTGATTAGGTTGGCTCTGCGCAACCTGAGGTTGATACGTAGAAATAGGCGCAGGATTGATAGCAGGAGTCACAGCTGCTACTGGTTGATAACGTCGCCTTTACTTTTCGAGAGAGATATTCCCAATATCTTGCTCTTTTTTCTTAGGGAGAGCACTACCGTATCGCTTTGTACTACTTGATGATCCAGCGTCTTTCACTAGACGTCCTTCTCGAACGGCTTCCTCAAGACGAACTCCCATACCGATCATCTCGGTGAAGTCACTGGGCGCACTGGCAACCATTCTGTCGTAATAAAATAAGCTTAAGGTCTTTAAGAAGATCTTTGTCATGTCTTTTTCCTCAAGAGGTGGACAAATTTGAGCGGCAATTTCACGCCATCTCTGAGCGTATTCCTTAAAGGTTTCTTTGTCCTTTTGTGACATTGATCTGAGTTGATCTCTGTCAGGTGCCATGTCCAGATTGTATTTATATTGTTGGACGAAGGCAGTGCCAAGATCTCTAAAAGTGCTAATCGTAGCACGGTTTAAACCCATGTACCATTTTAATGCGGCACCAGTTAAACTATCCTAGAAGTAGTGATTCAGTAGATCCTGATTCTCTGTCTGAGCTGACATTCGCCAAGCGTACATCACCAAGTGACTCTGAGGGCAAGAGTTACCCTTGTACTTTTCAAAATCGGGCACCTGGAATTTGTGCAGGACTTTCACATTGGGGACCAAACAGAGGTCCGCGGCGTCCTTTCCAAATAAATCCTGACCGCGAAGGGCCTGCAGTTCTTTCTGCATTCACAGGAACTGTTCCTGGAACTCATTCATTCTTTCGAAAATGTTGTCGTTTCCACCAGAATGTATTTGTGGAATCTGTCCTTCCGGGACAGTGTGTACCACAGGCAGTGGTATAGTCATTATGGCCAAGACTCTCGGTGCCTCCCAAAGTTTGTAACCTTCAGGAGTTGCTGTCATTCCCCTGGCATCTTCGCTTTCCCGAAGTTTGTAACCTTCAGGCCCAGTGGTTCCTGCTGCGATTCCCTGATCCTCATTGATCAACGGGATATATCCTTCCGGGATATAGTTAAGTGGCATGCCCCAGGGTCGATCTTTTGGCATTTTGTACCTAGGATCAGACTTTTCCACTATGGGCGTTGAGGTGATCTCCGAGATCACAGTCCTTTGTAGCTGAGCTTCTGTCATGGCTTGCATGTCGTTATGAAGCTTTCTCATATCTTCTCTCAGAGCTTCGATCTCTTCTCTCAACTCTCTGTTCTCTTCCTCGAGATCATCCATCTTTTTCTGACGATTGGCCCGAGTATTGTACGAATGAGACAGTTTGACTCTAGAATCGAGACACAAACGTGAGATTCGTAGGTAAGAAGAATACGTAACGTGAGAATGATGAATGCAATGATTATATTAATTTTTTTTTTGTTTAATCAAAATAAACTTCGACAATTAGATTGCAAATATCAAACAATGGGGAAACCCAGTTTTATTGAATTCAAAGGATTGCGACAATAGAAATACAGTAGATTACAAGGTGCGAAAACAGAAACCTAAGCTAAGGGGTCCCGAGTCCTATCTGAGGAGAAACCGGGTGCTGATTCTGGTACTTTCCTTTTCTTGGACCAAGGCTCTTGGGCCGTTGTCGGGTTGTCATTCCTTTGCCAAGTGAAAGGAGCAAGCAAATTCCTTTGGACATGTTGATTATCCACAACATTTTGCTCCAAAATCTCAATCAGAGCATCCTTATCTTTTAGCAGTCGCTGTATTTTGGTACACTCTACATTGAGGGTGAGGTACTTGTTCTTCCAAGACCTCCTCTCCTGTTGAACTTTGTTGAGAGTAACCTGAAGTTTTTCCGTTTTAGTCATGAAGTACATGACAGATTCCCTCGGCGGAAGAACTCCGTGACGAGGATAAGGCATCTTTAGCTTGAGAGCTCTAGTTTGTACCTAGTGGAGATAAGGCTCCACCGAGACACAGTCCGGTTTTCCTAGAGACTCTCGTCCTTTCTTATGAACATGTTTCCAAGCGTGCACTATTTCCATCTTTAGTGCCCTGTCATTTTCTCCTTCTTTGAAGAAAAGACCTTCCAGATGAGCATTACGAGGGACATGCCTCATCGGGTATCCAAATTGACGACGAACCAACACTAGATGGTAGTTGATTCCTCCCTTAGTTCGTATGAGGGGTACGTTGGGGAAGTTTCCACAACGATCAATGATCCTGATCCCGTCATAAATCCTATTGCACCAATCTATATCAGAGTTGGTGAGGGACATGATTTTCTGCGACCAACATAAAGCACTCTTATGATCCCAAAAAGCAGCAGACTTAGGCAAATGGGAGATAAACCATTTATATAACAGGGGTACACAGCACGTGATCGTCCCTCCGATGTATAAATTTCCTAAGTGTACAGAATGATACGTGTCCGCGAGCAAAGTTGGCACAGGGTTTCCAATGAGAAAAACCTTAATGGCGTTGATATCGATGAAGCTATTAATGTTGGGAAATAGAAATAACCCGTAGGTGAGTAAGACAAAGATGCTTTCAAAAGCAGTCATGTTCCCTATACTAGCAAAGTACAGAGCCTTCTTTGTCAGGAATTGGGTTGGAAAACCTGGGAGCCCGCCCTTGGTGGTCATGTGAGTCTTGATTTCTGACTCATCCAAATAGATTGCTCTTGCAATGGTATGATCCTTTGGAATTTCATCCAGTCCAAAAAATGGAGTTCGATCAGTAATGTGTAAATCGGTTAGGTGAGAATACTCCTCCAGCGTTGGTGTGAGCTGGTAATCCGAGAATGTGAAACAGTGATAGACCGGATCGTAAAACTGAATGAGTGCCTCCATAATTCCTTCAATCACATGGACTCTTAACAGAGGTAGCATAGCTTCGTACTTGGCTCTGAAAGCTTCAGGGTTAGTGATCATCCTCGCTAATCCTCTCAAATCTTCTAGTTTTGGAACCCTGAAGGTATACTTATGAGTTCTCCTTCTACCGAAATCCATGAGCGCAATCTTTTTCTCTGACATTTGCAATCATTGTCTTAGTTTAATTTGAAAAAGAGAGACTAGAAGAGAAGTTTTTCTTTGATGTAATGTTTTTTAGATGAATGCATGAATGCAACACACAAAAATATAGAAAAAACATGGGGTCAAAGTCTCTCAACATCATCAGTTCTTGTCGAGAAAACA
The DNA here is from genome assembly GCA_022829125.1 of Lathyrus tuberosus. Classification (NCBI taxonomy): domain Eukaryota; kingdom Viridiplantae; phylum Streptophyta; class Magnoliopsida; order Fabales; family Fabaceae; genus Lathyrus; species Lathyrus tuberosus. The sequence goes on along the minus strand of JALAZF010000029.1, from coordinate 4,662,974 downwards.
CCAAGGGGTCGGGAACCGTGCTAGGTGATGTTTTTCGAAGAACCATCAGAAGAGGGTGGTATCGCGTGACAACCATTTCCAATAGTTTTTGCACCACTAAAAGAGGTTTTTCCTAGGTGTATACTCAATCTTTCCACATGCGGCATCACACGCCTTCCCATTAGCAGAAAAATAAACACAGATATCAATTAGGAAAAGCAGTATATATATTTGTCCTAAAGTCCTAGACTTTAAAGAGCTATGAATCCTATGTTCCTGACAAAAATGGCTCCCCGACGGAGTCGCCATTCTGTGGTACCTTCCCAACTTTAAAGGTTTTGGCCTAAGATCCTAGTGAAGTCAAAAAGGAATCGTATCCCAGTGAAGTCCCTAGTGAAGTCATCATTCTTCACTTTCTACCTGAGAGATAAAGAAGAGGGCCCCACGGTGGGCGCCATTTTTTTGTAGCGAGCGATTTTCGACGTGGTTCTTAAGCACTACCGCTCTGGGTTACTACAGGTCGATTCATTTTTTGTCCTATTGAAGCTGATGAAGGAAGGGAAATAGATGTCTCCAACTAACCCTGCTTTGCAAACTGAGGTCAAATAGTCAAAACTGTTGGTTTACAGATGCGATCAATGTGGGGGGACTCTCTTAGGTTATTTTGGTTGAATTTAGACTTTTGGTAGGGAATACAGACTCGGATATTTTGGTGGATATGCGAGGATTTGTGATCTGAGGTTTTTTGATGTGGTGTGCTCGCTAAGATTTTTCTTTTAATCTTATGCCTACGTATTCCCGTTTACCGAAACAGGGAAATCAGAGCGATCGTAGTTCCTCCTATTCTATGGGAGGAAATGGTGTTTTGGTGTCTTGTTCAAAGCCCAAGACGTGAAGCTGAAGGTGGTTTGTATCTTGTTCAAAGCCCAAGATGTGAAGCAAAAGAGGTGTTGTCTTCAGAGAGAATTTATCATCTCTAAAGGGGGTCTGTGTGTCACAGTTGTTGGGTGACTGACTATAAAGGAGGATTACTTTAACCGGGATATGTGAATCCTAGCAATGCCATAATTTCCTTTATAGGGAGTTTTAACCTGAAGGAGAAGACTTTAACTCAGTGTAGAGCAATGCTATCTTTCCTTAAGAATTTCTCATGCTAAAAGAGGAACAGTGGCGTGGATATAAATAATCCAGAGGCTTGCCGCTTATAGCAATTAGATGAAAGGAGTTGTTGATGTTTGTATCCAGTGAACGAGGCACAGTTTTGATGCTAAAAGGTTGATTGACTCAACCGGGGTTTTTCTTATACAAAGCCTAAGAGGAGGCTATTGGCCCAACAAGAGGGTGTTTTTATGTGTGTCTTGTACGAAGCCCAAGATGGAGGCTAAAAGGGTTGACTCAACAAGAGAGTGTTTTTGTATGTGTCTTGTACAAAGCCCAAGACAGAGGCTAAAGGTTGACTCAACAAGAGAGTCTTTTATACTCAACAAGAGAGTGATTTCTATCTCGTACGAAGCCCGAGATGGAGGCTAAAGGTGATCGACTCCACAAGAGACTCTTTTTATACTCAATAAGAAAGCATATAACCACTTACTTGGTTGTAGAGCTTCCATGTTGTTTGGTTAGTTGTTCAACAAAGAAAGATTGAAAACAACAGTATATTCAAAATTAAAGGAGAAAGTATTTTGAAAAGATGTTGGGGCTTACAACTCAAGGAGAGGCCCATGGTTTATCAGTGATAGCACTGTCGTTTTGTACAGAGGGACTTATACAAGTGACTGAGGCCCAAAAAGTTTTCTGTACAAGGGGATGGCTCTTACACTCTCTCAAGAGGCCCAAAAGATTTATTTTTGTACAAGTGATGGGGCTTACAGCTCAAGGAGAGACCCAGGGTCATTTGTTTGAAAATGGCGATCGCGCCGAGATTTTCGAAAACGCGGTGGGTCTTATACAATACATTGAGGCCCAAAATGGTTTGGTTTTCAAAGGGGGTTAGGTCTTAAACTCTAATAGAGGCCCAATGATTTTGAATGGGTCTTATAGCCGAGGAGAGGCCCAAGGTTTGTTTTTCAACGGACGATGATCGCGTCGAACTTTTTGAAATACAACGGGACTTATACAATAAGTGAGGCCCAAAAATAGGTTTGTATTTACAAAGGATTGGGTCTTACACTCTATTAGAGGCCCAAAAGTGTTTGAAATTGTTTGATGAGGGTGAAAATCAAAGAAACCCTAATTTGTTATTCTTTAAAAGTAAATATTTAAAGAAAATAAAATAAAATACCAAATAAGTTTGAATAAACCATTTGTGATTTTTTTTAAGGTTTGAGAAATGAGGGATTAATCACAAGGTTAATTAAAACTCATTTGGTTTTGATTTTCAAAGTAAATATTCACTTTTAAAATGTTTAAAAAACATTAAAAAGGAATTTATTCACAAAAATACTAATTATATTAAATAAATAATATAAACTTAATTTTTTTGTGGAATAAAATATTTCAACATTTTTGTAATTTTTTGCAAAAAGAACCAATCAAAAATAATTAAAATTGAAAGAGTTATTAATTTTCCAATTAATTAATAAAACATAAAAATATTGGAAAAAATAGCAAAATGTGAAAAAACACAAACTGGCATGGGTGGGGTTTGAACCCACGACCTCAAGGTTATAGGGTGCGCGCCATACCACTGGGGTGGTGATACATCCATTGCTTGAAGTGAAACCACAAATATACAAGGCATGCCTTGTTTTCTAGGCCTGGCCAAGGCAAGGCAAGGCAAGTTTTGCCAAGAAACGGGAAGGTCCATAACTTTCTCATTTCTCAATGTTTGGGGACAAAATTTATATGCATCTGGCCTAGAATTTCACAAGGAATCCAATGGTGGTGGTATTTTTTTCAGATCATACTCCCTCCTCAAAACCCGATAGTGGTTTTGAAAAAGGCCTATAATTGCATTTTCTATACTACACTTTGATACAGGCATGAATTACATGATGAATTGGTTCAAACACAACATATATAACATTTATGAGGTGTGTATGATCAGTGGACTTCAAAGCAATGCATATTTTGGAAAGTTCAAGTCATGATGCTTACCTCTTTTTGAGCTTTTGGAGTTTTCTGTGCAATCTGCCAAACTTCTTGTTCCAGAAATGGTTTGATGCTTTGGACACTCTCAAATGATCCCTTAGAAGCTTTGAGGATGGTTGGAATCAGCTAGAACCTGTAAAAACACAAACTGGCCCTTTCTTACGAAAGGGGTTAAAATGACCAAAATAACAACTCTCTCAAATGGTGTTCTAGATGGGGGGAACCATTTGGGACAGTTCAAGGATGTTATTTGGAGTGTGTTTGAGGTTTTATCTGGTTTGGAAAGTGACTGAATCAAGACATGGCTTGAAAAATGCACAAAAGGCCTATTTTGAGGTTTTGAGAGGTGACTTTGTGATTTTGGTGTTACTGGTCACTTTTGATGGTTTGCATCACCTACATATGATGTTTATGAGGTGTTATGATCATGAGCTGTGATGGAAATGCTCTCTCACTCAAAAACTTAGAGTTACCTTGCTAAAGAAGGCATTTTTGCCAAGAGAAAGGGATTTTGAGGAAAACATCTGTTTGATGGCTTTGGTGTACTCAAACTGAGCACAAATGAGCTCTATTTATAGTAGAGCAAGTTTGTTTTGGGATCAATAGTGAATGGCAACTGCAGCAGAGGTTTGGCCAATGGTTGCATTTTGGAATCCAAGTCTCCTCTAGCCATTGACTAGAGGTTAGGGCACAGGGTTGTGGTTCCCTTGGTCTTGGATAAGTCTTGACTGAATTCAGTTGCAAATGGCTCAGTCCATGCCACCTTGGTGTATGCATTGAATGCTCCAATCCAAAATTGGAGTCTTGTCCCTCTTTTAGGCAATTCTAGGTTTGGCATGCTACTTCTTGTTCCAAAGACTTTGGAGGCTTGGCTCAGTGTTTGTCCCCTTTAGATTTGATCCTTAGATGTGTCCAAAGTGATGACAAGGCTTGGAATTATCTGATTTTTCCAAATCGAGCAAAAATGCAAAATTCTGCCTAGCCTTGGCAGTTTTCAGCAAGGCATATTGCCCTTGTCATATCTCATGGCTCAAATGGAATTTGGTGATGTTCTTGGCCATTTTGCAAAGCCCTTATATGATACAACAACTATTTGATCATATTTGGTTTTGATACCTTTTGGATCCAAGTGAAAAATCCCCCTACATTTGGAAAAAAGTGAAGGCAGATTCTGACTTAGTGAAAATTTCACTAAGTGTTGGAAAAAAGTGACATTTTCACTTTTTGTGATTTTGATCATTCCATAACTCAAAATCCCTGAGGAATTTGGAGGGGGGGTCAGTTTTAAGCTTTTGTAAAGGGTAAAGAGATCTACAAATCAAGCTTTGGATGGGGAAAAATGGCTTTGTGGTTTAGGAGTTATGATCCTCCAAAGTTGGTACCCTTGCCACTTTGTTCATAACTTAGAAAATTTTCTAAGTTTTTATGGTTACCCCTTTTACAAGTTATCCCACTTTTCTTGATTTTTCTTGATGAATGATGATTCAAATCATACATTAACATCATTTTAGGGTTAAAAAACAATTTTTGTGAAAAATCTTAAAAAGTCAAAGTTGACTTTTGTGCACAGTTGACTTTTTATCAAATGAATTCCAAACTGTGTGATCCTTTAGGAAATCATGTCCTTGACCTAAATAAAACTTGATGGACAAGTTCCATGGGTGTTATAGGGTATATTGAATCATGTCTTAGGGTTTGGGAGCATGTCCTGGTCAAAAGTCAAATATACAGTTGATTTTTCTCGCAAAACCCTAACTGTGGTACTGACGAAATTGAGACTTGCTGCTCAAGCTTCCTGGATCAATCCATTGTTACAAATGGATCAATGTGGTATGTTGGATACCCTCAAATCCTCTCTTGAGGTCTTGGCTCATGATTTGTCCCAAAAGTCAACTTAGGGGTGAATTAGGTCAAGAAACCCTAATTCCTGATTTTTGATGTATGCATCCCCTGAGGTCAAATTGACTTGATGGATGGGCCAATGAGGTTCCATGGAGTATTTTAGGATATCCTTTGAAGCATTGGCTCATGCTCAGAGGAAAATTTTCATCTGGAGGCCCTGGTCGACCAAACCCTAATTTGGTGACACTAGCGATCTTGAGGCTTGATCCACCTGGAAGGGAGCAGCTTTGTGCTTAATCCTTGAAGTGGGAGTCCTCTTGATCCCTTGTGGATATTTGAGAGGCTAGACAAGTTGAAAATCATGTCATTTCTTGATTGATCCTTTGTCTAAAAGCTCTGGGAGGGCTGAAAACCCTAATTTTGATTGTAGTGAATACTCACCCATCTTTGGGGAGACTGATGAGGTATGATGGTTCCTCCATATTGTGATGATGATTTTCACAATGATGGGAAATCTTAGTGGTCAAAATTTGGGGTATGACAACAGTCTGAGAAAAGGTTCACCGAGAATACTGCCTTTCTCTTTGTTCCATATTGTTTAAGCCCAAGAGAAGGCAAGACTGTATCTGGAAGTCCTATGGGGATCTAGTTTAGACCATATTAAAGAGTGACCAACATGGCTTTACCTAGTTCTAGACCTAGTTGTCGGGGAAAACTATAAATAACTATACTGGTATATATATAGTGGATATATGACAAGTATTTAAAAGGACATGAAAGAAGACTTACAGTGCGCAGCTTCCCACAATACAGTTATATATATTAAAGCAAGTAAATGAAAGCAGATAAAAACTTATAGGTGAGAAAGCTTCCATGTTGTATTGTTAGTTGTTTAAAGAAATTAAAGAAAGTTTTGATAACAACATGTATATTTGAATCTAAATCAAAAGAGAAGTTGTTCTAAAAAGATTGCTGGGGCTTATACTCGAGGAGAGGCCCAAGGTTTTAACAGTGATTGCGCTGTTGTTTTGAAGATCGCATCGGGACTTATACAACGCCTGAGGCCCAAGATGGTTTATTTACAAAGGGGCTGGGTCTTATAACTCAAGGAGAGGCCCAAAGATTATTTAAAGAAAAGGAATGAGACTTACAACACAAGGGTAGACCCAATTGAAAATAGTTTGAAAACGACGATCTCGTCGAAATTTCTGAGACTGTATCGGGACTTATACAATACACTGAGGCCCAAATTATTTATGTACAAAAGAGGGTTGGGTCTTACACTCTATTAGAGGCCCACGAATATTTTGAAAAAGATTGATGAGTGTGGAATCAATCAAAACCCTAATTTTGTTAAAAATGGAATTAATTTTGATTAAAAATTAATAAAATCATTGAAAACATGTGAGAAATGAGTTGTGATTTTGGGCCAATGTCTCAAAAATCATGTTTTTATCCACAACATGATTAAAAACCATTCAAGTTTGGAAAATCTAGAGAAAGAAAATTTTTAAAATGTCAAAAAAACAAATAAAAATTAATTCTTTGCAAAAATATCAAATATATGAAATAAATAATATTTTTGGGAAAGTTTTGTAGAATAAAATATTTTAACATTTTTGTGAATTTTGAAAAAAGAATCAACTTAAAATCCTTAAAATTCAGAGAGAAATTAATTTTTGAATCAATTAAATAAAATAATAAAAATTCAAAAATTCAAAAGTTTGAAAAAGGGCGCCAAGAACACCTTGTTCTTGTCCGCGTGCCTTGTTTTTGGCTGATTTGCATTTTCTCATCAATCTCAATGAATACTAGATGAAATCACACAATTCACATATCAATCTACTCGTTTTCAACTCACGACCATGTCTATGGTCTTTAATTTCATTTATTTTAAGTATGGAATGAGAAATCAAAGAGAAACCTCAAGAACCCTAATTTCTGCATGAAGGCTGAGAAATTCCATACATGATTCATACAAAGCAATCAATTGAGGGGAAACACTCTATACATGATTATGAACATATGGAAAAATTATTGTGCGACGAAATATGCATGAATCATGAGATGACCAAGTTGAGGCTTACCTCTTGCAGCTGGTGATCGAGTTCTAGGTTAGAGGTGTTACAACTTGGTTCCAATGATGTGGAAAACTTCCCTAGGTTCTATGGAGTGTGTCTGAATGCTTGGAGTGGATTGAATTGAGCTGGAACTTGATTTTGCACCTCAACTACAAATCTGTCAAAAGCTTGTGCAGATGGCTGGTGATTTTGTGAAATTGGTGTTCCAGATGTTATGTGAGAGTTTGGATCACTTCTATATGTTATATGTGAGGTGTGTGTGTGATTGGTTTGGTTGGAATTACTCTCAAACTGAAAACCCGATAGTGACTTGAGTTAGAAGGCAAATTTGGAGTGAAAGAGGTGATTTTGAGGAAAGCATCAGTTTGGGTGCTTTGGTGTACTCAAACTGATCACAAATGAGCTCTATTTATAGTAGAACAAGTTTGTTTTACAAGGAATAGGGAATGACAATTGGTACAGGTCTGTGACCAATTGTGATCAAATGGAATCTCAAGTCTCCTCTAGCCATTGACTTGAGGTTAGAGCATAGGCCTATGGTTCTTTGATTCAAGGATAAGGTTTGACTGAAGTGTTCATCTTTGCTCTAATACATGCCACCTCTAAGCATCCATTGAATGTTCCAAAACAAAATTGGAGTCTTGAGGAATCTTTAGCCTTTTAGGGGTGGCATACCTACTTGTAGTTCCAAAGACTTGGTAGGCTTATGGATCAGTGTTTGTTCCTCCTTGGTCTCCCCCTGAGATGTGCAGATGGATAAACTTATTTGTCATTTTCACAAATTAACCAAATCGAGCCCTAATGCACAAATCTGCCTTGCCAAGACAGTTTGCAGCAAGGCATGTTGCAGCTGTCATAACCTCTAGCTCAGGTGGAGTTTGATGGAGTTCTTGGACATTTTGGAAAGCTGACATATCCTATTTCAACATGATGTCCAACTTTGGTTTTGATTCAACCTGAATTACAATGAAAAATGCCTCTACATTTTGGAAAAAAATAAGGCAAATTCTGACTTAGTGAAAATTTCACTAAGTGTTAGAAAAATGTCATTTTCATGTTTTCAGCCACTTTGATCACTCCATAACTAAAAATCCATGAGGAATTGGAATGAGGTCTAGTTGACACTTTTAAAGTATGCCATGAGAGCTACAAATCCAGATTTGGACCATCCAAAATGGTTGCTTGGATCTCAAGTTATGGTCCTTGGAAGTTGGTACCCTAGCCACTTTGTTCCATAACTTAGAAAATTTCTTAGTTTTTTATGGTTACCCCTTTTACAAGTTAACTCACTTTCTTTGATTTTTCTTGATGAATGATGATTCAAATCACATATTTACAATTTTTTAGGGTCAATGAACCATAATTGTGAAAAATTCCAAAAAATCAAACTTGATTTTGTGCGCTGTTGACTTTTTATCGGATGAAATCCAAACTGTGCGATCCTTTGGGAAATCAAGTCCTTGACCTAAGTCAAACATAATGGGTATGTTCCATAGGTGTTATAGGTTGTATTGAATCATATCCCAAGGTTTGGGAGCATGTCTTGGTCAAGAGTCAAAGGTACAATTGACTTTTCCTTCAAAACCCTAATTGTGGTCCAGATGAAATTGAAACTTGTGAGCCAAGCTTCTAGGATCAATCCATTGTTGCAAATGGATCAATGTAGTGTATTAGAGACCCTCAAACCATGTCTTGAGGTCTTAGCTCATTTTTTGTCCCAAAAGTCAACTTAGGGGTGAATTAGGTCAAGAAACCCTAATTCCTAATTTTTGATAAATGCATCCCCTGAAATTAAATTGACTTGATGATTGGGTCCATGAGGTCCCTTGGAGTATCTTAAGTTGTGCTTTGAAGCAATGGCTCATGCCCAGAATAAACATTCCATCTGGAGGCCCTGGTCGACCAAAATCCTAATTTGGTGACACTGTCGATCTGGAGGCTTGATCCACTTGGAATGGTGCAACCTTGTGCTTGATCCATGATGTGGGAGTCCTCTTAATTCTCTTGTGGATGTTTTAAGAGGTTAGACAAGTTGAAGATCATGTCATTTCTTGATTGATCCTTTGTCTAAGTGCTCTGAGAGGGCTCAAAACCCTAATCTTTGATGGTAGAGAATGCCTAACAGTTCCTGAAGAGATTGAGGAGACATATAGGTACATCTATATTGTGATGATGATTTTCACAATGATGGGAAATCTTGGTGGTCAAAATTTGGGGTATGACAGATGCCCCTATTTAATCTTCTTGGATCCGAAGGCGTGAATGGAAAAAGTATTCGGGCATTCGGGGTGCAAGAGGATTAAATATCGGAATACCCAAAATTTTGACGGTGGTTACGAATGGCAGCTTGCTCATCCATCTTCTTTTGCTAAGCAATGATGCTTAGAAAAGGTAAAAACTTCCCCTCGATCCTGGTCTCCTACCAAGGAACTAGTCTTAGTTTTTGAAGTAAACTTCCCCTCGATCCTGGTTTCCTGCCAAGGAACTGGTCAGTTTCTGATGTAAACTTCCCCTCGATCTTGGTTTCCTACCAAGGAACTGGTCTCAGTTTCTGATGTAAACTTCCCCTCGATCCTGGTTTTCTACCAAGGAACTGGTCTCAGTTTCTGACGTAAACTTCCCCTTGATCCTGGTTTCCTACCAAGGATCTGGTCTCATTTTCTGATGTAAACTTCCCCTCGATCCTGGTTTCCTATCGAGGAATTGGTCTCAGTTTCCTTTGTCAATAAACTTTCTTGACAAGGGACGCTATACGTAGCGGTTTTTCCTCAAACTTCTCGCCGAATTTTCCTGGGGAGATGCCATTTGATGGGAAAACGTTTTGATGCCAGACTTACTTGGGAAACCCATTCGTCTGAGCTGTAGAGGTGTACAAACTTCTCTGTTGAAGACGCCATTTGTCGACTCTACTGGGAAAACGAGTCTCTTGAGAGACTGCTTTCTGCTTGGAGATATTACATCATACTTTTCCTCGAGATCTTCTCGGAGAAATGCCGTGTGATGTAACCCAATTTTGAGGTGCTGATGACTTCATTAAGATTGACTTTCTTGGGAGAAAAACCAATGTGTTGCTAAGAGTCTTTGGTTGAGAGGCTTTCTCTGGGGGATTTTCCTTAATCCAGGAAAACAAAAATATCATCTTCAATGGCAAAGAGTGACGTTCGTCGAAAGTCTTCTTGTTTTTCAGAGGTTCAAGTTATCAAAGTGGTCAAGGGACCGACTTCAATCCAGAAATAAACTGGAGGAGAGATTGTTCAGGCGCAACATTTCCTGGCAAGGAAAGAACTGACAACTCGATTGAGAGGACTTTTATCACTAGGGGTTAAGACCGACCAGAATGATAGTGATCCAATATGAATATGAGTATGAATCAATAATGCCTGATGTATGTATGTATATGCTGACAAAACTAACGCGACATATAGACTAGTGGATGAACACGACTGGATACTCGGCCACGACAGGGGACGAAGAAATACCATTTGTTCAAGATAGCAATTTTGCCTTGCCTAGGAGAGATAATCCCTGTGGGGAAAACCGTTGGTCGGGCTTAGGAGATAAGAACTCTGCAGGGGATGTAGGATGGAATATTCGCATCTGGCACAGTAGATCCTTCATTTAGGTGTACTGGTTTAGAAGGAGTACCTTGATTTTGCACTTTGAAGCTTAATCGCCTCTGGAGAATCAATCGATGTTCTTTCGATGTTCAACAGTCAAAAGAAATTGTAATCTTTATTTTAAAAGAAAAAACGTTGACAAGTAAATTCATTTTTGTTTTATTTCAAGAATCGTTAATCATGTTAAAAACATCATTCGGTAAAGCTAAAACAAATAAGAATTGCAAACAAAAGCACTAGGGCTCAAATTTTATTGATAGGATGGAAATCAGCCAAACGCGTGATTCCATAGAGTATTTACAAAGTTAGAAAATGGTAATTAAAGGGAAAAGGGCTACATTGAAACATAACGACCGCTATCCTTCTACCAACTTTGAATTCTGGACATCCTAAGCTACCGTCGAAGATGACCTTGACTTGAAGTTTTTCGGGCGGATGACATTACTGCTGCTGGGGGATTTGCCCCTTTGTTGGACGTAGTTACTTGCCATTATCCTTAACTTTTGCCTGGATTGTACTTTGAGATTTCCAATCCACCGTGATGATTTTTGATTATGTCTCTAATTTTTTCCTGGACCGCCCTTTCGAGTTTTCAATCCACCGAATCGTTTTTTTTATTTAGGCAAAGTATTTCTTGACTACGTCAACATTTGTGGGGTAGGTAAATTCTTCTCCATCCATGGTTGCGAGTCTCAAGGCGCCGCCCGAGAAAGCTTTCTTGACCACATTTGGGCCGTTATAATTCGGAATCCATTTACCCCGGGAATCAGTGAGGAATGGTTGTATCTTCTTAAGCACAAGGTCTCCTTTCCTGAAGATGCGAGGTCGGACCTTTTTGTCAAACGCCTTCTTCATTCTTTGCTGATATAACTGACCATGCATAGTGCCGTTATCCGCTTTTCTTCGATCAAATTCAGTTCATCGTGTCGACTTTGACATCATTCAGCTTCTGTTAACTTAGCTTCCATCAATACCCGGATTGATGGGATCTCTACTTCTACGGGAAGGACTGCTTCCATGTCATATACTAGAGAGAAAGGGGTTGCTCCTATTGAAGTGCGGACAGATGTACGATAACCGTGAAGAGCATAGGGTAACATCTTGTTCCAGTCTTTATAGGTTACAACCATCTTCTGAATAATCTTCTTGATGTTCTTGTTAGCCGCTTCTACCGCTCCGTTCATCCTATGTCGGTAGGGAGAAGAGTTATGGTGTTCGATCTTGAACTCAGCGCATAACTCTTTCATTATCTTGTTGTTCAAGTTAGATCCATTATCAGTAACGATCTGGCTTGGAACACCATAACGGCAGATGAGATTGTTTTTGATAAAGTGGACCACCACTTGTCGGGTTACATTGGCATATGACGCTGCTTTGACCCACTTGGTGAAGTAGTCAATGGCTACTAGGATGAACCGATGTCCATTTGAAGCTTTGGGTTCAATCATGCCAATCATGTCGATTCCCCATATGGAAAAAGGCCATGGGGAAGAAAGACCTTTGAGATGTGTTGGCGGTACATGGATTTTGTCAGCGTATATCTGACACTTGTGACACCTCCTCATGTACTTGTAGCAATCATATTCCATGGTTAACCAATAGTACCCTGCTCTTAAAATTTTTCTCGCCATTATGTGTCCATTGACATGAGTGCCAAAGGATCCTTCGTGAATTTCTTTCATCAGCATGTTTGCTTCTGGCCTGTCTACACATCGGAGCAAGACCATGTAAACGTTTCTCTTATAGAGTGCGTCACCGCTCAGGAAGAAACTGCCAGCCAACCTTCTGAGGGTCTTTTTGTTTTTTCTTAATGCCCCAGGTGGGTATTCTTGTTTTTGAAGGAAGCATTTGATATCATGATACCAAGGTTTGTCGTCTATGACTGCTTCGATTGCGAAAATGTAAGCAGGCCATTCAAGGCGCATTATGTCAATCTTAGGTACGTCGTTCCATTGACCTACACTAATCATGGAAGAGAGAATGGCTAATGCATCAGCCATGTGATTCTCTTCACGAGGGATATGGTGAAACTCAATTATGTTAAAGAATGGTAATAACCTTCTCGCGTAGTCTTTGTAAGGAATCAATCCTGATTGATATGTGTTCCAATCTCCTTTGATCGGATTGATAACCTGGGCTGAGTCGCCATATACATCCAAGTTCTTGATCCTTAAGTCGATCGGTTCTTCGAGACCCATGATACAAGCTTCGTATTCAGCCTCATTATTTGTACACTTGAATATCAGTTGGACGGTGAAAGGAATGTGGGTATCCTGAGGTGTCATAATGATTGCCCCAATTCCAATTCCATAATGATTGACAGCTCCATCAAAGATTAGTCCCCATTGGGAACCTGGTTCCGACCCTTCACTGGGTAGCGGTTCATCGCAGTCTTTCATTTTCAGATACATGACATCTTCGTCTGGGAAGTCAAATTCGACTGATTCTTGATCGTCAATCGGTTGATGAGCCAAATGATTAGCTAGAACACTTCCTTTGACGGCTTTCTGAGCATGGTACTCGATGTCGTATTCTGATAACAACATCTGCCAATGGGCAATCCTTCCCGTGAGAGCAGGCTTTTCAAAGACATACTTGATCGGATCCATTTCGAAGATTAACCAAGTAGTGTGACAAATCATATACTAATGAAGAAGTTTGGCTGCCCAAGCCAAAGCACAACAAGTTTTCTCAAGCATAGTGTTGCAGTGAGAATCGAATATCAAGCTATTAATTAACTTGAATCACAAATCATGAAATTCACCACCGATCTTTTATTTATCCAAAGGAAAGGGTAAAGATCGAAAGTCCTAATTGCAATGCAAAGCAATGCAAGAGATCTAAGGTTCGGGGGTTGGTTATACTAAGGGAAGGTATTAGCACCCTAAGTATCTGTAGTACTCTACAGGATCCTCTTGTTAGTATCTGTGTTATGTTACTTATTTTCTTGCTAAGGGTATTATGCTAAGGGAAAGACCTAGGGGTTAGTTTCTAAGTATGCTCGCCAAGACATCACATCTTGTGCCTACGTATCCTGACGGGAATGGAATCAGAGCATTCGTAGTTCCCCTTTCTTTGTTTCTGTTTTTATTTTCTCCTTTTAAAATTCAATTTTCAAATCTTCTTGAAGAAGTTTTCAGCACAGGTCCCTGTCTGATATTGTTGTGCTGTAGCAGGTTTTGTAGGCTTTTGTATAGAGTGACTGGGATTGAGATATCTGCAGCAGTGGCTTATACGGTTTTGGCGGAAGTCTTGGCTTTTTCAGGCTGTACGATTTTGGGGAAGAGACATGGTGGGGTCAACTTGGGAGTTTCCTTCGTTTGTACAGGATGGTGTTCTCTTGGGCTCAAAAATGACGTGAAGAGAATACAAACAATGCTCATAAAATAAAAAAGACATTAAGGATAACAATAATAATCATAAAAATAAAATAACAATAATAATAAAAAAACAAAAATAAAATAATAATAATAATAATAATAAATGAAAATGATAAATATCAAAATAAAATAATAATGGAAAAGAAAATAATAATAAAAAAAAATAATAGTAAATAATAATAAAGAAGACATTAATTCAAAACTAATAACAACTCTAAATCAAAGAAATATTTTGAATTTCATGAAAATGGTTGAATAAGTAATAAAATAGAATAAATAAAAAAGGAATATGTGACAAAAAAAACAGATGAAAACCACGACTATGATTAATGGATTATGTAACGCCCGATATTTAATTAATTACTTAATTAAATATTTTCGAAATATTTTCGAATTATTTGTTGGTATTGTTGGAGTTGTGATATGTCGAGAAATGTTGTGATAAGTCGATATTTAATTAATTGGTGATTAACTTGGAGAATAGTATTAGAATAATACTATTATTATTTAGTTGGGCTTATTATTTGGTTGTAATGAAGTTATAAGGGGGGTGTATGAATAGTAGACCCAATAAGAGAAAAGAGTATTATTTTGTGTGGTTGAATTAAAAAGAAAAGGAGAAGTGGCAGTAAGTGAAAATTAAGCGAAGGAGGGAAGTGGCAGTTACAACACAGAGGTTACGAAAGAGAGGAGCAAGGGTTTGTAATCGGAACACGGAGAGGCTGCGAGAACGGGAACCCAATCGGAGATTTAGAGCGACCTTTAATCTAAGGTAAAGGTGGGTTCTGACTCCATAATTGGGTAGTTGATAAATGATATGTGGGATTGGGTTGTAGAATTACTCTGTTTGTGATTTTGATTTTTGTAATTGATACTGAAATTGGTTGTTGTGATTAAATTAGTCGTATAAAAATGAATCTATGTTGATTGAGTATGAATTCTGTATGTTGCTGTTGTATTGTGATGGTTAGACCTTTTATGTGATTGAAACGGAGGAGCAGAATATGGAATTTGGGGAAAACTGGAAAATGTATGGGTGACGACCGTCACACAGGTGTGCCGACCATCATGCACCCTCTAACGACCGTCACGCAAGCACAACGACCGTCACACTTGTTTTGTCTGTCACGCCTTGTTTGTTTTGTTGCCTGGTCTGCATTGTCTTGGCTGTTTGAATGGTGCATATACTTTTGTTCTTCCAGGAATTTAGTTGAAGTGAGAACCATGTTAAGCTTATAAGATATATCAGTAGCAGTAGTAATACAGGTAGTAGCAAAGTAATATCAGAACTTTCGGTAACAAAGTTAGTATATAATTAATATATTAATTAATAGTTTTGGATTTATATATATATATATATATATATATATATATATATATATATATATATATGTATGTATATATATATATATATATACTTGAGTTAATTAATCTAATTAAGTTAGTATATTAACAATATATTAAGTTGAAAGTTGGGATTAAATATATATACTGGAATGAATTAAATTTGTATATATAACTGTTTAGCAGAGATAATAATTGTTACCGAGGTTAATCCAATTAAATTAGTTACAGTATATATATGCATAGTAGAAGCTAGTAGCAGTATAATTCAGGACCAAGGTAAATAATTATCATAATGGGTATTAAAGTAGTAGAGCTATTAGTAAAATAGCAGAGTTGATGTTTTAGCAGAATTATACTGGGTAGTAGCAGGTTTAGAAATTGATACAATAATAGTGCTAGTAGTTTTTGAGAAAACCAATGTAGTGGAATAATTTAGCTGGAGTGAATTGTTAGTTACAGAGTTAGTATGTGATAATAATTAGCAGAGTTGTTAAAATAGCAGAGTTAATTTTGTAGCAGGAAAACATAATGTATTTGAAACTAGTAGCAATGAGATATAGTTGTTGAAAACAATGACAGGAGGCTATTAGCAGAAAAACCATAGTAGCTGATTTATATAACTAGTAGATATATTTTAGTAGCATGAAAAATAGTAGATTTAATTAATTGGTCTAATTATATTACAGACCATATATGTAGTAGTATTTCAGTGGCAGCAGTAGTAATAATTTAATGGGAGAATAATTCAGTAGCTAGTATCAAGGATGAAGTAATTCACTAGTAGTATTATCAGTGACAGTGTGGATTTGATAGTAGAAGTACAGAGTAGAAAATGTTGGTAATTTAGCGGAAGATTAATTAACCGGAAATAGTTGAGTTGCCCGAATAATTATGCGGAAACGTTTGTAATATAATTTAGTTGATACGGTGTGTTGTATACTTTATTGTAATAGGTGAATTTGCAGGTGATGTTGAATTTGTTAGGCTGATGGCCAATGTTAATTTGTTGGTTAAGTTGCTGTTGATTTGTTGTTATTGATATGTTGTTGATACCAAGTTGTAGGCCTATGGCCAGTGTTGAATTTGCTGTGAAGTCGCTGTGAAATTGATATCAAGTTGTAGGCCTATGGATAGTGTTGTTGTTGTTGTGTTGTTGTTGTTGTGATGTCGTATTCATGAGTCACATACATTGCATATTTTGCGACGGCCTGGATTGGCAAACTGTGATGAAGGCTTATGCCTTGGCCTTAATTGGCAATTTTTAAGTTGAGAGTTTTGCTCCGTATTTATACGTTGGGAGTTTTACTCCATATTTTTAAGTTGGGAGTTTTGCTCCATATTTTTAAGTTGGGAGTTTTGCTCCGTATTTCTAAGTTTGGAGTTCTGTTCCAATGGTACCACATGCATGTGCATTGTATGAATCGCATTCCGTGATGCATAATTGAATTGTTGTGATGATATATTCGTTGATGTCTTATGTTGTTAACTTGTTGTGACCGGTACTGTCTGAAAGCTGTGAAATAGTGGTTATTTCATGTTGAGGATTTTGTTGTTATAACTGTTGTTTGAAAGTTGTGAAGTGGTGGTTTTATATGATTTGATCTAACATATTGTTTATCATACACTTTATTATATTGTTAGATATCTCACCCCTTCTGCTGATATTTCCCCTACCATGGGAAATGGGCAGGTACTCAAGAATAGCAGTGGCAGTTCGGAATAGCTTTTTGGAGTCCTTATGTTGCTTTATTGCAAGTCAATAGGGTCTTGCTCCGATACGTAATACTCGGGGAGATGAACGATCGTTGTTTTATTGTTGTTATATTTCAGTTGTTGAATTATAAGTTGATGTCATTGATTACTTGTTATGTTGCAGTTGTTTTCAGATGAACAAAAGATGTTATGTCATTTGAGTTAAAAAGTATGATTCCGCTATTTAGTTAATAAAAGTTGTTTTATTTTAAAGAATAATTTTGTTGTTATCGGTTCATCCGAGTTAAAGTGTTATGTATCTGATTAACATGCGATAATATGAAGTTTTTTTTAAGTTGAAAGTGTAGCATCCCATTTGTATGTTGAAATTTTGAAACTCTGATTTTATAATTATCCGTCGGGTAGAAATGGGGTGTTACATTAGTGGTATCAGAGCAGGTCGGTCTGTCCGGCCAAGTTGTCTAATGTTGTTTATCCCTTAGTATGCGACAAGTGTGTGGAACACTGTCGGTACTTGTTTGTTTTGCTAATCGTTGATATGCAGGAGTAGGTTTGAAGATAAGTGGGGAAGAAGATTTGCTTTTTGGATGTGTTTCGGTTGTAAGATGTTGGCTCGGTATGCTGCTGATGGCGACAGTGCAAGTATTGTTGAAGTATGTTGTTTCCCGAATCCGGTGGAGACATGGATTCAAGATTTTGTTGTTAATCAAGTTGGAGCATCTTGAGAAAAGATGATTAAATGTTGTTGATGTTTACTTCTCGAAGGATGAGGAGCAATGTAACGGTTGTTGATATACGAGTGGAGAGAAAATCCCTGATGTTTCTGAAGGCGATTGTTAAGTAACAAGGATAATTTTTAGAAGATGGAATTTAGAAAGTTACAATGTTTCAGCGTTGCTGGTGGACTGTGAAGTTGTCGATTTGAGTAGCCCTTGCGTAAGATGTCGACATTTGAACAGTGATGGAGTAACAGATTGCTATAGACCGTGTCATGGGATCCTTGCGAGTGATTGAAAACAAAAGTTGTAAAAGTTGTTGGAATGTTTGAATCGCAAGTCAGAGTCAAAAATGCGAGAAGACGAGTATGATTTCAAGAATGATAAGTGTTGGTACTGGTACGAAGAAATTATGTTCCTATGTTATCGTAAGGCGTGTATAAGTATGTCGTTGCATGACGTCGGTGTTCGCATTTTCGGATAACTTTGGAAATTCATATCTTGTGTTCCGAGTATCGGATTGATGTTCCGTTTGAACCTATGAGGGGATAAAAATATATTTTATCCTATGAAAGTGTTTTCAAATACGGTAGATGCATTCCTATATCGAGGGACTCTAAAGTCGGTTACAGAACTAGAGGCTTTCTAGGCATAAATGATTGTTATCGGAGTTGTTTGAGACAAGGTCAAGCGTAATATGTTGTTGGCAAATAAGTGGAGAAATGAGATGTTCGACATTAAAAAGGATGTGAAGGTATTGGCGAAGCACATATAGATGCAGCTTATGATGATTAACAACGATTATAATGAAGATGTCCTTTTAAAGGAAGATGCTTTTAAGAGGAATTAGAGTCGTGTTTATGATGCCAAGGTAGTGGCATGTGTAAAAGAAGAATTGGAGAGGTTCTATCACCAAAGCGGTGTGGAACGACATTGTTGAGATTTTAATTGGAACGAGACGACGTGTAATGTACTGGTATAGTAGAAATTCTTGAGTCAGATAATACTTAACCTTCGTTCGAGGCTAAGTGAGTGTAACGTGGACCGTGTAATGTGTTGGGCGTTGGTGTCTCATCGACAAGATCGAATGAGAGGGAAATTGTGGGTGTATTTATAAACCTCATTGGAAATTATTGGATTATGGTGCTTTAGGTGACTTGTGTACAAGTTCTAAAGGAACACTATTATAGTTTGGTAACGAGGGTTTATACTCCATTATGGTTGTCGACTATCTATTAACAAATTGAGGAACTGATCACTCTTAATCTCTTGTTGATAGTAGACAAGATCGTGTTGGATGGTATAGACTTGTCTTGCTATCTTAATAGTGTGTAAATTGATTGATGTTATATCGTGAGGATAGTCGCTCACCAGTTGGTGTGGATGCATAGAGGAATGGCTAGGAAAGAGTTGAGACGTATTGAACAATTTGGAGTAGCGGGTTTATATGCGAGCTAACGTTGCAAGGTGAAAGATTGAGAATATCAAGTGAACGAAGATTTTATGGTGGATGTTAAAGAAAGTCCGAAACTAGATTGAAACTTGTAAACCATATAGTTGACAAAATTTTTAATAAGGACGGTGACTTAAGATGGATGATCAGAGTTGCGCAGCTGAAGCGTGATGTGGCGCATTTGTTATGCGTGTATGACTCGTTAGAAGTGAAGGACTAAATATCAGAAGCCTAAGGGAATTATAAGTCTTGATCTACATGTTTGACTGGGTGGATTGTTGATATAAGGGTGAGTAATACTGCATGGTATGACGAAGTTGATTATGTTGGCTAGGATGATGTCACTATAAGAGTGATACGACGATATGAATAAGTTGTTAACATTTTGTTGATGAGTGACATACGCATATATGAGAATGAGATTGCAGATGTGTTGTAGTGTTGAGAATGTTGATAAGATGGTAATGTGACTATGTACATCCAGGTATAAGTGTGTATGGATGTGGCTACTTAGATGTTGATATGTCAAGATATTATCGAGTGGTTTATAAGTTATTGATGATTATGTCGCGGTTGAATGATTAGCATGTGTGTATTGGATTGAAATCATGTTGAGTTGTTGTTATGTCGGAAAAGTAGGGATCGAAGTGTTGCCAAACGCGACTTGAGGATCAGAGAGTTGGATGCGGAATTTGCGTTAAAAGTGGTAGTATTGAATAGATTTTCGAGGACAAAAATATTCTAAGTGGGGGAGAGTTGTAACGCCCGATATTTAATTAATTACTTAATTAAATATTTTTGAAATATTTTCGAATTATTTGTTGGAATTGTTGGAGTTGTGACATGTCGAGAAATGCTGTGATAAGTCGATATTTAATTAATTGGTGATTAAGTTGGAGAATAGTATTAGAATAATACTATTATTATTTAGTTGGGCTTATTATTTGGTTGTAATGAAGTTATAAGGGGGTGTATGAATAGTAGACCCAATAAGAGAAAAGAGTATTATTTTGTGTGGTTGAATTAAAAAGAAAAGGAGAAGTGGCAGTAAGTGAAAATTAAGCGAAGGAGGGAAGTAGCAGTTACAACACAGAGGTTACGAAACAGAGGAGCAAGGGTTTGGAATCGGAACACGGAGAGGCTGCGAGAACGGGAACCCAATCGGAGATTTAGAGCGACCTTCAATCCAAGGTAAGGGTGGGGTTCTGACTCCATAATTGGGTAGTTGATAAATGATATGTGGGATTGGGTTGTAGAATTACTCTGTTTGTGTTTTTGGTTTTTGTAATTGATACTGAAATTGGTTGTTGTGATTGAATTAGTCGTATAAAAATGCATCTATGTTGATTGAGTATGAATTCTGTATGTTGCTATTGTACTGTGATGGTTGGACCTTTTCTGTGATTGAAACGGAGGAACAGAATATGGAATTTGGGGAAAACTGGAAAATGTATGGGTGACGACCATCACGCAGGTGTGCCGACCGTCATGCATCCTGTAACGACTGTCACGCAAGCACAACAACCGTCACACTTGTTTTGTCCATCACGCCTTGTTTGTTTTGTTGCGTTGTCTTGGTTGTTTGAATGGTGCATATACTTTTGTTCTTCCAGGAATTTAGTTGAAGTGAGAACCATGTTAAGCTTATAAGATATATCTGTAGCAGTAGTAATACAGGTAGTAGCAACGTAATAGCAGAACTTTCGGTAACAGAGTTAGTATATAATTCATATATTAATTAATAGTTTTGGATTTATGTATATATATATATATATATACTTGAGTTAATTAACTAATTAAGTTAGTATATTAACAATATATTAAGTTGAAAGTTGGGATTAAATATATATACTGGAATTAATTAAGTTTGTATATATAACTGTTTAGCAGAGATAATAATTGTTACCGAGGTTAATCCAATTAAATTAGTTACAGTATATATATGCATAGTAGAAGCTAGTAGCAGTATAATTCAGGACCAAGGTTAATAATTTTCAGAATGGGTATTAAAGTAGTAGAGCTATTAGTAAAATAGCAGAGTTGATGTTTTAGCAGAATTATACTGGGTAGTAGTAGGTTTAGAAATTGATACAATAATAGTGCTTGTAGTTTTTGACAAAACCAATGTAGTGGAATAATTTAGCTGGAGTGAATTGTTAGTTACAGAGTTAGTATATGATAATAATTAGCAGAGTTGTTAAAATAGCAGAGTTAATTTTGTAGCAGGAAAACATAAAGTATTTGAAACTAGTAGCAATGAGATATAGTTGTTGAAAACAATGACAGGAGGCTATTAGCAGAAAAACCATAGTAGCTGATTTATATAATTAGTAGATATATTTTAGTAGCATGAAAAATAGTAGATTTAATTAATTGGTCTAATTATATTACGGACCATATATGTAGTAGTATTTCAGTGGCAGCAGTAGTAATAATTTAATGGGAGGATAATCCAGTAGCTAGTATCAAGGATGAAGTAATTCACTAGTAGTATTATCAGTGACGGTGTGGATTTGATAGTAGCAGTACAGAGTAGAAAATGTTGGTAATTTAGTGGAAGATTAATTAATCGGAAATAGTTGAGTTGCCCGAATAATTATGTGGAAACGTTTGTAATATAATTTAGTTGATACGGTGTGTTGTATACTTTATTGTAATAGGTGAATTTGCAGGTGATGTTGAATTTGTTAGGTTGATGGTCAGTGTTGATTTGTTGGTTAAGTTGTTGTTGATTTGTTGTTATTGATATGTTGTTGATACCAAGTTGTAGGCCTATGGCCAGTGTTGAATTTGCTGCGAAGTCGCAGTGGAATTGATATCAAGTTGTAGGCCTATGGCTAGTGTTGTTGTTGTTGTGTTATTTTTGTTGTGATGTCGCATTCACGAGTCACATACATTGCATATTTTGCGACGGCCTGGATTTGCAAACTGTGATGAAGGCTTATGCCTTGGCCTTAATTGGCAATTTTTAAGTTGGGAGTTTTGCTCCGTATTTCTACGTTGGGAGTTTTGCTCCATATTTTTAAGTTGAGAGTTTTGCTCCATATTTTTAAGTTGGGTGTTTTGCTCTGTATTTCTAAGTTCGGAGTTCTGCTCCAATGGTACCACATGCATGTGCATTGTATGAGTCGCATTCCGTGATGCATATTTGAGTTGTTGTGATGATATATTCGTTGATGTCTTATGTTGTTGACTTGTTGTGACAGGTACTATGTGAAAGCTGTGAAATAGTGGTTATTTCATGTTGAGGATTTTGTTGTTATAACTGTTGTTTGAAAGTTGTGAAGTGGTGGTTTTATATGATCTGATCTAACATATTGTTTATCATACACTTTATTATATTGTTAGATATCTCACCCCTTCTGATGATAGTTCCCCTACCATGGGAAATGGGCAGGTACTCAAGAATAGCAGTGGCAGTTCGGAATAGCTTTTTGGAGTCCTTATGTTGCTTTATTGCAAGTCAATAGGGTCTTGCTCTGATACGTAACACTCGGGGGGATGAACGATCATTGTTTTATAGTTGTTATATTTCAATTGTTGAATTATAAGTTGATGTCATTGATTACTTGTTATGTTGCAGTTGTTTTCAGATGAACAAAAGATGTTATGTCATTTGAGTTAAAAAGTATGATTCAGCTATTTAGTTAATAAAAGTTGTTTTATTTTAAAGACTAATTTTGTTGTTATCGGTTCATCCGAGTTAAAGTGTTATATATCTGATTAACATGCGATAATATGAAGTCGTTTTTAAGTTGAAAGTGTAGCATCTCATTTGTATGTTCAAATTTTGAAACTCTGATTTTATAATTATCCGTCGGGTAGAAATGGGGTGTTACAGATTACATGACTGCAAATGCTCAAATGATGACCTAAAATGATATGCAAGAGATCAAAGAATCTAAAGATAAAATTTGCGGTATGACAATTGCCCCTATTTAAATAGCTTTACCGGATGGCATGAGGAATGGAAATCCTCGGGGCATCAAGGTGAAAAGTGTTTAAATATAGCAAACTAAAAATTTTGCCCTTAGATGGAATGCAGATGCCAAGGACAATCAGCAGACATGCAAATACCGACATGCCATGAACTTCTAGTATGATGATATGATGTCATGATAGATGCAAAGGTGCAGACAGACCAGACACCAGAGATAAAGATCAAACCACCACAGAGAGCTTACTGGGACAGGATGAAGGTTAGTATCCCAGAGGAAAACTCACTGGGGATACAGACTAACCAACATAAGAGACTCAATGGAGAGACTCTGAGGAAACACTGGGGAAAATAAAAGCACACTCTTTACTGGGCATGGAACCAGAAAGAAGACATGATCTCTTTTGGGGATCAATTTGAAATAAAAGGATAGACATTAACAAAAGGTTTTATGGGATTTTCTTATACTGAAGAGTTCAAACGGGATCTTCAAGAAAAGCCAAAAAAGACAGAGAAAGGCACATCCAGAAAAACATCAAATGGCAAAAGAAACTAGACATCCAATAATGGCTTTGAATGAAAGGTACAAATCACAATATCTTATAATGGCTTTAG
The DNA here is from genome assembly GCA_022829125.1 of Lathyrus tuberosus. Lineage (NCBI taxonomy): Eukaryota > Viridiplantae > Streptophyta > Magnoliopsida > Fabales > Fabaceae > Lathyrus > Lathyrus tuberosus. Next base: position 4,639,204 of record JALAZF010000029.1, on the reverse strand, counting down.
ATAAAAGGGAACAAAGCAGGGATCCAAGAAGGCATTGGGTGAAAAGAAACCAGTCACCCAATAATGGCTTTGAATGAAAGGTATAATCACAATATCTAATAATGGCTTTAGATGAAAGTGAACCAAGGAAGGATCCAAGAAAGCATTGGACAAACAAACACCAGACATTCAATAATGGCTTTGAATGAAAGGTACAATCACAATATCTGAGAAAGCATCAGATGAAAGTGAGCAAACAAGGGTAATCCAAGAAGGCATTAGATAAAAGGACACCAGTCATCCAATAATGGCTTTGAATGAAAGGTACAAATCACAGTATCTGAGAAGGCATCAGATGAAAATGAGATAAAAGGGTAATCCAAGAAGGCATTGGACACAAAGACACAAGACATCCAATAATGGCTTTGAATGATGGGTATAAATCATAATATCTAATAATGGCTTTAGATAAAAGTGAACAAACCGGGATCCAAGACAGCATTGGATGCAAAGAAACCGATCATCCAATAATGGCTTTGAATGAAAGGTACACTCATACTATCTGAGAAGGCATCAGATGCAAATGAGACAAAAGGTGAAATCCAAGAAGGCATTGAATAAAGAGAAACCACAACGTCCAAGAAAGTATTGAACGAATATGACCAAGGGGATACCCAAGAAAACATTGGATAAAAGGAATCACAATATCCAAGAAAGCATCGGATGAATGTGAACAAAGGTGAAATCTAAGAAAGCATTGGATAAAAGAAATCACAGTATCCAAGACAACATTGAATGACTGTGATCTTTCAGGAATGGTACTGAAAGTAAAGGCAAATCACTATATTCAGAAACGGTATCGAATGATAGTGAGAAAGACATCCAGTAATGGAACTGAATGCAAAGGAGAAAACTCATCCAGGAATAGAACTGAATGAACACATAAGACTTTCAAGAATGGCACTGAAATATATCCAAGCAAATTTGATGAGGATTACAGAAGAGAGGCAAAACTTCCAGGAATAGCACTGGGAGAAACAAGAGGAACAAGATATCCAGGAATGGCACTGGAGATCACAAGAGACGGACATCCAGGAATGGCACTGGAGTGAGAGAATATAAAGATCCTGGAATAGCATTGGAATGAGTGAAGACCAACATCTATCAACAGGACTAGATGCTTAAGGAAACGACAACATTCAGGAATGGCACTGAATGAAATAACGGATGACATTTTGGTAGGTGCCAAGTAAGTTGGATTTTGACCATAAGGTATGACGTGGATAACGACACTGCCTCGGACGAAATGCAAATGAGGATGAAACACTCATGATATACGTATGTATATGAATTATGCAGATGATATATGATCAAATGCAAATGTAGATGCTGACGACACCGCTTGACTCTTTTGGTGAAAAGACAAGACTGGAAGACTAATTCCTCATCACAGAGATTATTGCCATTCTGCTCGGGGACTAAAGATGCTACTTCTGAACACATCATTGCCACACTGATGAATTGTATCAAAATGATGATCCTTGTAGGAAAGGATGAAGAGTTGATTGCCCCAGACTAGCTGACTGTTGTAGATAAACTGATCATTGCTTCAGTTTGTCTGAGTCTGAAATGTCTGTTTCACGGTGCTCTTTGGAAAGCTTGCCCCAGTCTGAGTCTTGAAAAATTTTCTGTATAAACCAATTCTGAGAAGGAATTGCCCCTGAACAACAACCCTTGAGCTGATTCTTCAACAGGATTTGGAAAGAAATTGCCCCTGATAGGATCACCGACCAAGTTTCTTAATTGTTTGAAAATTCCTTGTGAGGAAAAACCAGTTTGTAAACAAAAGTATTTGTATAAACATGGTAATTTTAGAGCTTATGCAACTTTTGAAATCAAAACATTTTTTGAAAGATGCAAAACAAAATGAGTCATTGGTCTGAACAGGGTGGTTCAAGACATTTAAAAGTGAAAGGTGAAGCACGAGTGTAGTGACCTGCAAAGATATTTGGGAGTCAATTTACGCAACCTTGCTGTAGTATGCTTTCAAAATAACCTTTCTTCAGTTAGGTCTTTTAAGGGTTGTAACGTGGTCTGGTTCATGGTTTATGAAACAAAGGATAAAGGCTCAAAATTTATTTGTACCCACCCAATCTTCGTGATGAACTTCAGTCCTATGCTCAGTTAACTTAAACTATGCACTCAGGTTTTCACAGGTTAGGAATTGCACCGATGATAGTAATGATGATGGTTCAAAATTCAATGGACTTGAGATGGCAGTCAATGCTTCCTCAACAATGTTTGCCATTGAGGACTTTCAGGATGAAAATTTAAAGGTTTCCTCTTTTTGGGTTGTCATAAAAACTTTCCTTTCTTCATTTATTTTATAAGGCAAGGTCATGAGCTTCCCATCTTTCTCAGCTTTTGCCCTGAAAGGGACTCGGCTCATTCTTTGGGTAAGGAAAGTGACTAAACAACTTAATGATTTCAGTGAACCATCATTGGCATTTAACTTGAGGGACATCTTCGACACATGTTTGTTGGGTGCGAAGGAAAACTTATGAGTGCAACTTTTATGTGACAGGTGTCTTGCATGAAACTCTTGTATTTGAATGCACAATCAAGTTACTGAGAACTACCCTGCCCTAGGATAAGATTATGGGTTTTTTATTTGTAAAGAAAAGAAAAATCCTACTTCAAAGCTCAAAGGGGTTAACGAGGGAATAAATTCCTTATTTCTCCAGTGTTTGGGAATTGAAACAATGCCTTACATCGTCAGCAAAGTTTTGATTTAAAAGCATACCAACAACAGTTATGAGTATAAAATTTTCATCATCCTCCCTCCAATCTTTGCATAATAAAAAAGAAAGTGGAAAAGGAGATAAAATATTTTGCAAAAGAAAGCATAGAGATGTAAAGAACAGACAAAATGAATTGAATCAAAAGTTGCATTGCTCATTTCATTAATCACAAAAGTACAAACATAATTTGAAGGCAATCAGCCAGTACAAAATAAGGAAAATGCAAACAACTAGAAACAAGGCCTAGTGACTAGTTAAACACAAGGGTGAGCTGTCATGTCTTTAAGAAGTAGCTGAGCTGAAGTCGACTGAAGCTTCACTTGGCGTGCCCTGGCAGAGGATTGCTCTGAACATTTGGATTGTCCTTAAAGGAGAGGATTTTGTTTCTCATTAGCTCTTGTACTTTTGCCTTAAATGCAAAGCAACCTTCCAAGTTATGGCCCGTACCACCTTGATGGTATTCACAATGAAGATCAGCCCTATAGCCGGCTGGAAGAGGATTTGGAGGAGGCGGCAAAGGCCTTGTAGTAATCAAACCTTGTTGAACCATACCAGGATAAATCTCGGCGTATGTCATGGGAATAGGATCAAATTGATTCCTATTACGACACTGGTTTTGTCCTACAGTTGGACGTTGGTCGTGGGGCAGTAACCACGGGAGTGACAGCAGCAACAGTAGGGTGAATAGCATACTGAGGTTGGGGACGAGGCCTTCTCACTTTAACCATTATAGCGTTGGTCTGATCTTCCCATTTCCTCTGAAAGTTACCATAGGATTTCTTCACAGCATTGGAAGATTCAGCAGCTTTTGACACTTTTCCTTTCTTAAGTCCTTCCTCGAATCTATGACCGATAGTAACCAAATCAGTGAAATTGGAGGAAACACTTCCAATCATCTTTTCCCAATAGAATGGGGACAGGGTATCCATGAACATTCCAGTCAACTCTTTCTCAGCCAAAGGAGGTTCAACTTGGGAAGCTAACTCTCTCCAGCGCTGAGCATACTCCTTAAAAGATCCCTTCTCTTGTTGAGTCATGTTTTGCAGCTGGCGGCGATCAGGGGCCATGTCAAGGTTATACTTATACTGCTTCATGAAGGCATTCACGAGATCTTGGAAGCAGTGAATGGAGTTTTGCTCGAGACCCATATACCATTTGAGTGATGCTCCACTCAAACTATCTTGAAAATAGTGGATAAACAGCTTCAGATTTCTGGTATAAGCATTCATCTTGCGACAATACATGACCAAATGAGCCCTTGGACAAGAATGACCCTTGCACTTCACAAATTTTGGAGTTTTGAACTTAGCAGGCATAACAAGGTCAAACACTAAGCACATGTTGTCTGCATCCACATTAAAGAAGTCATTACCCTCAACGGCTTTAAGTCTTTTGTCTAAGGTCTGAAACTGCTCTCGAACAACTTCAGGTTCAACTAAGTCTTCAGGCTCTTCACCCTGAGCACTGGCAGCATTGTACTCAAAGAGGGGGTTCTCAAAAGAAGCTTGAACAGTTTGTGGAACAGCATGGACCGCAGGTATGGGCTCGGCGAAAACAGGAGCTTGAAATACAGGCATAACAGTCTGACCAGCCATATCAGTAGATACAATCGGTGGAGAATAGTTGTGTGGCAAACCAAACTCGGGCCAAGTTGACGGTGGCATTTGAACCGGTGGAGGTTCAGCACTTGAAACTTCCTGGATGACAGTTCTTTGGGGATGTTCTCCTCTAGCAATCAAAACCTAAAGCATCTCAGTTAGTTTATTCATGCTCGACTTAAGGTCATCGATTTCCATTCGGACCTCAGCATTGTGTGCCTCTTGCTCTGACATTCTTTGTCTGTAGTTAGCTCTAGTCCGGTATCGGTGTCGAGGAATCTGCTTGATGACTCACATCCAGACTCTGGAAGATAGAGACAGCTGGAGATGAGTTGTTGGGAAAACAGACACATGCAATGAATCATGCAAAGATGCAAATGATATGCAATACGATGCAACACAGGATGCAAAACACATGCAACAGGATCAAAGGTTCGGGATCACAGCATGGAGTCTGGGTAAAGAATCAACCACGGAGTGTGTATTAGGGTTTATCAACTATAGAACAGGGTTCTAAAAGTTCCCAGAGTCTACGTAAATCCTTCGGATATTATCGGCCTACGTGACTACTCACGCGGGTTAATAATATTCTCAAGATAAACTCGTCTGAGTGTAGTATCGCGTAACAACTACTTGGGACTACTCCCTCATAGCCACCACACTACATCCTAAAATGCCAAGTGGGGTGTAGGTAACTACGGTCCTCATAATCACTGGCTCAAATCGGGAAGAGTGACATCAATGCGACTACTCACATCAGAGATCAACAATCCCAAAGGGCCTCAACTGAGCATGGTCATCATATGCCATAAATTGTTAGGACTACTCCCAACAACCGACTATTGATTACACCACAATCCTATCATAAGTGCTCTCAAGTCCGGGTTAAGGCTTATCCTCACCACTCAAAGTAACAACCCTGCACACAGAAAAACCCAAGCATAGCAGGTATATATACAGATATGAATACACAAATGTACAAGCAAACAAACATATAAATAACATAAATACAAACAAGGTGGGCTTAACCCTCTTAGGGGAGACACTCCCCAGTGAAGTCGCCATTTTCTGTTGCGGTGAGAATCGGATATCAAGCTATTAATTAACTTGAATCACAAATCATGAAATTGACCACCGGTCTTTGATTTATCCAAAGGAAAGGGTAAAGATCGAAATCCCTAATTGCAATGCAAGATATCTAATGTTCGGGGGTTGGTTATACTAAGGGAAGGTATTAGCACCCTAAGTATCTGTAGTACTCTACATGAACCTCTTGTTAGTATTTGTGTTATGTTACTTGTTTGCTTGCTAAGGGTATTATGCTAAGGGAAATACCTAGGGGTTAGTTTCTAAGTATGCTCGCCAAGACATCGCATCTTGTGCCTACGTATCCTGACGGGAATGGAATCAGAGCGTTTGTAGTTCCCCTTTCTTTGTTTCTGTTTTTATTTTCTCCTTTTTAAATTCAATTTTCAAATCTTCTTGAAGAAATTTTCAGCACAGGTCCCTGTCTGATATTGTTGTGTTGTAGCAGGTTTTGTAGGCTTTTGTGTAGAGTGGCTGGGATTGAGATATCTGCAGCAGTGGCTTATACGGTTTTGGCGGAAGTCTTGGCTTTTTCAGGCTATACGATTTTGGGGAAGAGACATGGTGGGGTCAGCTTGGGAGTTTCCTTCGTTTGTAGAAGCTGGTGTTCTCTTGGGCTCAAAAATGACGTGAAGAGAATACAAACAATGGTCATAAAATAAAAAAGACAATAATGATAACAATAATAATCATAAAAATAAAATAACAATAATAATAAAAAAACAAAAATAAAATAATAATAATAATAAATGAAAATGATAAATATCAAAATAAAATAATAATGGAAAAGAAAATAATAATAATAAAAAAATAATAGTAAATAATAATAAAGAAGACATTAATTCAAAACTAATAACAACTCTAAATCAAAGAAATATTTTGAATTTCATGAAAATGGTTGAATAAGTAATAAAATAGAATAAATAAAAAAGGAATATGTGACAAAAAAAATAGATGAAAAACACGACTATGATTAGTGGATGACATGACTGTAAATGCTCAAATGATGACCTAAAATGATATGCAAGAGATTAAAGAATCTAAAGATAAAATTTGAGGTATGACACATAGTGTACCGAGTTTCACAATCGGTGAATTTCTTGCTCAAATAGTAGATGGCAGACTCTTTCCTTTTTGTTTCGTCTTGTTGGCCAAGCACACAACCCATTGAGTCTTCCAAGACTGTTAAATAGATTATCAGCGGTTTCCCCTCCACTGGAGGTGACAGGATAGGTGGATTCAACAAATATTCCTTGATACTGTCGAAGGCGGTTTGGAAGTCTTATGTCCAAACGCAGTCCTGATTCTTTTTGAGTAAATTGAAAATTGGCGCACATCTCGCGGCCATGAGGAATATAAATCTGGAAATGTAATTTAAACGTCCCAGGAATTCCTTGACTTGTTTTTCAGTCTTTGGAGAAGGCATTTCTTGAATGGCCTTGACCTTGTCAGGATCAACCTCAATTCCTTTCTGGCTGACGATGAACCCTAAGAGTTTCCCTGAGCGGACACCGAATGTGCACTTATTGTGATTCAAGCGGAGTTTGTACTTTCTCAACCGCTTGAATAGCTTTAACAGGTGGGTTACACGCTCCTCTTCTATTTTAGATTTGTTAATCATATCATCGACATATACTTCGATTTCTTTGTGTATCATGTCATGAAAGAGAGTAGTCATGGCCCTTTGATAGGTTGCCCCGGCGTTCTTCAAACTGAACGACATTACTCTGTAACAAAAGGTGCCCTAAGGGGTGATAAATGAAGTTTTCTCCATATCTTCTGGCACCATTTTTATCTGATTATAGCCTGAGAATCCATCCATGAAGGAGAAGAATTTTAATTTTGATGTACTGTCTACCAGCATGTCAATGTGCGGTAAGGGAAAGTCATCCTTTGGATTGGCTTTGTTCAGATCCCTGTAGTCTACACACATTCTGAGCTTTCCGTCCTTTTTCGGAACTGGAACTATGTTGGCTAACCATTAAGGATATTCTGATGTGGCGAGGAAACCTGCGTCAATCTGTTTATGTACTTCCTCTTTGATTTTGATGGCCATATCTGGATAAGTCCATCTCAACCTTTGTTTTACTGGCGGACATTCTGATCTTAACGGTAGATGATGTTCCGCAATGCTGGTATCCAACCCGGGCATGTCCTGATAGGACCAAGCAAACACATCTGGAAAACCTTTGAGAAGCTTTATCAAACTTTCTTTGACAGTCGGACTGAGCAGTGCCCCAATCTTGACTTCTTTTCTCTCTTCCTCTGAACCCAAGTTGACCGTTTCCAACGGCTTTTTGTAAGGTTTAATGAACCTTTCCTCTTGTCTGAGTAATCGGGAGATCTCATCTGGAATTTCATCGTCATTTTCTTCTTCAGCCTCGAATACCGGGAATTCAAAGTTGGGAGAAGGCATTAGATCGTATGTTTCAATGGGGTTTAAAACAAGCAATCTACATGACGTGATGATTTGTTTATAGAAGAGATAGATATAATGCAAGAGTGTGTGGAGTGTATTTTTTGAAAACTGCTTGTTTTTATTATTTGAGTTGTTTGTTAGGATTACCATTTTCTGAAAAAGCGAAAAGTGAAAACAACAATAAATGCGGAAATTACAGAACGACGTTATTTTATTTATGATTTTGTCGATTCTTGAAACTACAGCCCTATAAAACAAAACTCTGTCGCTTTGGGCAAAGCGAAGAGGAACATTTAAAGAAAGGGAGCCCTACCAAAACATCTGTTTCACCTGGGCAGGGTGAAAGGTTAAGATAAAGACAGCAATTACTTAGACTTATGAACAACTTTCAGAACGTTGACTGCAACCCATTGACGGAGAACTCCTTGGTGAATCACAAAGTCTGGTACCTTCCTTCTTGATTTGTCTTCAGAAATAACGCTAATTTCTGGTGGAGCAGGATCGTTGGAATCTGTCTCCCAGGCAGAGTTGTCGTAGGAGGATTCTTTAGTTGCATCTTGCACAATGTTTGCACTCTCAGGTAAATCTCCCCATCCAGTTGGCTAGATGTCTTCGAGCCGGATACGAGAGCTTTCAGGAGCGGTGTACTTAACCAAGTAAACGAATTTGCCACTCAGTTGTCCTAAGGTGTCCCACACTTCTTTGGAACTAGAGGAGTCATCCCTCTCAATGACGTTGACCTCAGGAAAATAATAGTTGATGAATTCTAGCTTTGCAAGCTTTGCAAATTCATCGTCGTGCTGGGTATTTTCTGAATGCCCTGAGTGTTGATCCCATGACATGGTGGGGACGCAAGTATTCTTTTCAATGATGCTTAGCTGATATTCATCGTTCGGATAACTCTTTTGCTCCAAGTCTCCTGGGTACGGCTTCCAGATAGACAGGCCATCCATTGGTCCATAATAGTTGTGGTCAAAGTTGTCTTTCATCAAAGTGTCCTCCTCTAATGAGTTGGGTGGAGCATGGCATCCTTCCGGCTCACAATCTCCGTATATCATCTTGACATCTGACCTTGGTATATATCTCGGACTCTTTGCGGGATAGAAAAATGGCGTAGGAACTTCTTCCTGAGACATATAACCGTCCTCGTTGAGATAGAATTTCCATTCTTTATCTGTATCGGAGGAATCACCCTCGTTGATGGTATGTACTTCTTGAGACACTGGGTGAAGGAAACCTCCACTATGGAAGAAGTCTTGAATGGGATGAAGACTTGCATCGTTAGTAGCAGTCTGTGTACAGGTTGAGGAGAAACCAAGACCTTTCTTATTCTTGTTATCAATAGGAATGACAAGCCGTCCCCATCCTTTTGCATTGTTACTTTTGATCACTTCGAGAGCATCTTTGTATGAGGAAATTGAAGTTTCTTTTTCTGACTGGTTGTCACTGCTCACTGAAATTGCTTGGAACTGGGTTCCAACAACCTCCTCTGGTTCTACACAAGTGGATGATGATAAGTTACTCACGATCAAGGCTTGCTCTCCACAGACTGTGACTAGTTGGTCGTTCTTGACAAACTTCAGTTTCAGGCGAAGCGTCGAAGTGACTGCCCCAGCCTTGTGTATCCAAGGTCTTCCCAACAAATAGTTGTACGCTGCCCGGATGTCCATGACCTGGAAAGTGATTTGGAAAGTATGAGGACCGAAGTTATGGGAAGGTCTACTTTGCCGATAACCGTTTTCGGGATCCGTCAAATGCTTTGACGATGACCTCACTGCCTTTCATCAGAGATCCTTTAAATGATAATTGCATTAATGTGGGCTTCGGCATAACATTTAGAGCTAATCCGGTGTCAACCAGTATGCTGGCTAAAGCATCGTCCTGGCAGTTGACTATAGTATTGAGTGCCAAATTATGATTTTGGCCCTCTTCCGACAATTCCTCATCACTAAACCCCAAGTTGGTGCAGGAAGTGATGTTGGAGATGATGTTGTCAAATTGCCTGATTGTTACATCTTGTTCCATAAAGGCCTGCTCTAAGATTTTCTGTAGAGCCTCCCTGTGAGCTTTGGAACTGAGTAAAAGAGATAGTACTGAGATTTTTGAAGGAGTTTGCAACAATTGATCAACAATGTTGTACTCACTCTTTTGGATGAGCTTCAGCATCTCGTCACTGTTCTTTGAAAGGTCGGAATCACTGGACTGACCGACTGGTTGATTGGGAACTTCTGTTTGAGGTTCCTTCTCTTTGCTAGGTTCTTCAACTCCTCGGTTGAAGATCCGACAACTCCGTGTTACTCGACTGATGTCTGCAATATTCACGACGGAGGGTAATGGAGTTTCTTTTCCATTCTCAATTGTTGTTGCACCGTACTTGTAAGGGATAGCTTTATCAAATTTGTGTGGTACTGGTCTCGGCAGATAAATAACTACAGGAGCCTTTTGATTTTTATGACTATCATAGTCGGCCTCAATTGGCTCGAGGTTAAGAATCCTTCAACTATCAAGAGGGACTCTTGATTCATGAAGTAGAGGGATTATGGCGCATACATCTTTGGCCACTTCCTTGTCTTGATTGCGAAGATAGTCTGACATTATGTTAATTGGACTAGAGCTTGAACATGGTTGAATCTCTTTGTGGTCCAACTGAATTTGAAGGGCTGCTCGCACGAGGTAACATCCTTGCTTATCTTCAGAGAAAACTCTACAGCGCTCATAGTTGTGTGGTGGCACCCGGCCACGCCCGCTTTGTATGCAGTGTAACCTCACTAGATCTGTCTCCATTGATCGAACATCCTGACTTTGATGCCTAGTGGGGTTCCCATCAGTCATACTAATTTGTTGTGTGTCTTCATCTAGATAGATCGGAAGCCACCAGTGGTTCAACAAGGGTTGAAGCTGTAGCGAGCGATTTTGGACGTGGTTCTTAAGCACTGTCGCTCTGGGAGGAAACTACAGGTCGATTCATTTTTTATCCTATTGGAGCTGATGAAGGAAGGGAAATAGATGTCTCCAACTAACCCTGCTTTGCAAACTGAGGTTAAACAGTCAAAACTGTTGGTTTACAGATGCAATCAATGTGGAGGGCCTCTCTTAGGTTTATTTTGATTGAGTTTAGACTTTTGGTGGGAGATACAGACTCAGATGTTTTGAGGATATCTGAGGATTTGTGGCCAGAGGTTTTTGATGTGGTGGGCTCACAAAGATTTTTCTTTCAATCTTATGCCTACGTATTCCCGTTTACCAAAACAAGGAAATCAGAGCGATAGTAGTTCCTCCTATTCTATGGGAGGAAACAGTGTTTTGATGTCTTGTTGAAAGCTCAAGACATGAAGCTAAAGGTGGTTTGTATCTTGTTCAAAGCCCAAGATGTGAAGCTGAAGGGTCTATTTGTATCTTGTTCGAAGCCCAAGATCTGAAGCTAAAAGGGTGTTGACTTTAGAGAGAATTTGTCATCTCTAAAGGGGTCTGTTTGTCACATTTATTGGGTGACTAATTATAAAGGAGGATTACTTTAACCGGGATATGCGAATCCAGTAATGCCATAATTTCCTTTATAGGGGATTTTCAACTTGAAGGAGAAGACTTTAACTCAGTTTAGAGCAATGCCATCTTTCCTTAGGAATTTCTCATGCTAAAAAAGGGACAGTGGCGTGGATGTAAATAATCCAGAGGCATGCCACTTACAGCAATTAGATGGAGGGGAAAGCAGTTGTTGATGTTTGTATACTGTGAACGAGGCACATCTTTGATGCTAAAAGGTTGATTGACTCAACCGGGGTTTTCTTATACAAAGCCTAAGAGGAGGCTAATGACCCAACAAGAGGATGTTTTTATATGTCTCGTACGAAGCCCGAGATAAAGGCTGGACGGGTTGACTCAACAAGAGAGTACTTTTGTATGTGTTTTATACGAAGCCCAAAATGGAGGCTAAAGGTTTGACTCAACAAGAGAGTCTTTTATACTCAACAAGAGAGTGATTTGTATCTCGTACGAAGCCCGAGATGGAGGCTAAAGGTGATCGACTCAACAAGAGAGTCTTTTTATACTCAACAAGAGACTGTTTTTGTATCTTGTACGAAGCCCGAGATGGAGGCTGAAAATGGATTGACTCAACAAGAGAGTCTGAAAAGGTTAGCCCCGCTGGGGAGAATCATTTGTACAAAGCCCAAGGGGTGGCTAGGATTACTGTTTCAGTTGAGTGACAGGTCCAGTATGTTGGTTAAAAGAGAAAATCAGTTCTTATATGGGTAATGTTGTACTCATGGCTTTGATCTGAGGATCAGGATTATTTCCTGTTCTTTAAGGAAACGGGGAATCCAAAGGAGCTTTAGACTGTCCGAGTCTGCGGGTTTTATCTTTTGTACTATGCTTAAGGAATAGCAGGAGTAAGATCTAGACTCTTTGAAAAATTGTTCTATTAAGATGACTAATTTCTTTTCCTATACCTTTAAGAGGTCGTCGGGATAATTTGTACGAAGCCCAAGAGGAGACGAGAGTAACTTTTAAGAAGCCGAGGGACAATTTGTACGAAGCCCAAGAGGAGGCTATCTTCCCAGAGGAAGAATCATTATACGAAGCCTAAGAGGAGGCTGTGAAAACTTCTAAGAAGCCGACGGGTCCTTGTACAACGCGCAAGAGGAGGCGGGGATGCTTTTAGGAAGCCTGTGGGTCCTTGCACTAAGCCCAAGAGGAGTAATCAATGGCTACTAGGATGAACCGATGTCATATGACGCTGCTTTGACCCATTTCGTGAAGTAATCAATGGCTACTAGGATGAACCGAGGTCCATTTGAAGCTTTGGGTTCAATCATGCCGATCATGTTGATTCCCCATATGGAAAAAGGCCATGTGGAAGAAAGTACTTTGAGATGTGATGGCGGTACATGGATTTTGTCGGCGTATATCTGACACTTGTGACACCTCCTCATGTACTTGTAGCAGTCGGATTCCATGGTCAACCAGTAGTACCCTGCTCTTAGAATTTTTCTCACCGTTGTGTGTCTGTTGGCATGAGTGCCAAAGGATCCTTCATGAATTTCTTTTATCAGCATGTCTGCCTCTAGTCTGCCGACACATCGAAGCAAGACCATGTCAAAGTTCCTCTTATAGAGTGTATCACCGCTCAGGAAGAAACTTTCTGCTAGCCTTCTGAGGGTTTTTCTATTTTTTCTGGATGTCTCAAGTGGGTACTCCTGTTTCTGAAGGAAGTATTTGATATCATGATATCAAGGTTTATTGTCTATGACCGCTTCAATCGTGAAGATGTAAGCGGGGCGCTCAAGGCGCATTATGTCAAGCTTAGGTAAGTCATTCCATTGACCTACACTAATCATGGAAGAGAGAGTGGCTAATGCATTAGCCATGTGATTCTCTTCACGAGGGATATGATGAAACTCGATTCTGTTGAAGAATGGTAACAACCTTCTCGCGTAATCTTTGTAAGGAATCAATCCTGATTGGTATGTGTTCCAATCTCCTTTGATTTAATTGATAACCAGGGCTGAGTCGCCATATACATCCAAGTCCTTGATCCTTAAGTCGATCGCTTCTTCGAGACCCATGATACAAGCTTCGTATTCGGCCTCGTTATTTGTGCACTTGAATGTAAGTCTGGCGGTGAAAGGAATGTGGGTACCCTGAGGTGTTATGATAATTGCCCCAATTCCGTTTCCGTAATGATTGACAGCTCCGTCAAAGATAAGTCCCCATTGGGAACCTGGTTCTGGCCCTTCACTAGGTAGTGGTTCATCGCAGTCTTTCATTTTTAGATGCATGACATCTTCGTCTGGGAAGTCAAATTTGACTGATTCTTTATCGTCGATCGGTTGATGAGCCAAATGATCGGCTAAAACACTTTTTTAACGGCTTTTTGAGCGTGGTACTCTATGTCATATTCTGATAACAACGTCTGCCAACGGGCAATCCTTCCCGTGAGAGCAGGCTTTTCAAAGACATACTTGATTGGATCCATTTCAGAGATTAACCAAGTAGTGTGACGAATCATGTACTGCCGAGGACGTTTGGCTGCCCACGCCAAAGCGCAACAAGTTTTCTCAAGCATAGTGTACCAAGTCTCGCAGTCGGTGAATTTCTTGCTCAGATAGTAGATGGCAGACTCTTTCCTTTTGGTTTCGTTTTGTTGGCCAAGTACACAACCCATTGAGTCTTCCAAGACTGTGAGGTAGACGATCAGTGGTCTTCCTTCCACTAGAGGTGATAGAATTGGCGGGTTCGACAGGTATTCCTTGATACCGTCGAAGGTGGTTTGGCAGTCTTCTATCCAAACACAGTCCTGGTTCATTTTCAGTAATTTGAAAATCGGCGCGCATGTCGCGGTCATGAGGAATATGAATCTGGAAATATAGTTCAAACGTCCCAGGAATCCTCTGACTTGTTTTTCAGTTTTCGGAGAAGGCATTTCTTGAATGGCCTTGACCTTGTGAAGATCAACCTCAATTCCTTTATGGCTGACGATGAACCCTAAGAGTTTCCCCGAACAAACACCAAATGTGCACTTGTTGGGATTCAAGCGGAGTTTGTACTTTCTCAGCTGCTCGAATAGTTTTGACAGGTGGGTCACATGCTCCTCCTCTGTCTTAGATTTGGCAATCATATCATCGACATATACCTCGATTTCCTTGTGTATCATGTCATGAAACAGAGTAGTCATGGCCCTTTGATAGGTTGCCCCGACATTCTTCAAACCGAACGGCATTACCTTGTAACAAAAGGTACCCCATGGGGTGATGAACAAAGTTTTCTCCATGTCTTTCAGCGCCATTTTGATTTGATTATAGCCCGAGAATCCATCCATGAAGGAGAAATATTTGAACTTTGCTGTACTGTCTACCAGCATGTCAATGTGTGGTAAAGGAAAGTCGTCCTTCTGACTAGCCTTGTTTAGATCTCTGTAATCAACACACATTATGACATTTCCGTCCTTTTTTGGAATAGGTACGATGTTGGCTAAACATTGAGGATATTCAGACGTAGCGAGGAAACCCGCGTCAATCTGTTTCTGTACTTCCTCTTTGATTTTGATGGCCATGTCCAGGTGAGTCCGTCTCAACCTCTGTTTTACTGGAGGACATTCCGATTTCAATGGTAAGTGATGCTCCACGATGCCGGTATCTAACCCTGGCATATCCTGATAGGACCAAGCGAATACATCAGGAAATCAAGTCTTGTGCGATCCTCTATGAAATCAAGTCTTTGACCTAAATCAAACTTGATGGATTGATTTCATAGGTGTTATAAGGTGTATTGAATCATGTCCTAGGGTTTGGGAGCAGTCCTGGTCAAAAGTCAAAGGTACAGTTGACTTTTCTCGCGAAACCCTAACTGTGGTTCAGATGAAATTGAAACTTGTTGCTCAAGCTTCTTGGATTAATCCATTGTTGTAAATGGATCAATGTAGCGTGTTAGAGACCCTCAAATCTTCCCTTGAGGTCTTGGCTCATGGTTTGTCCCAAAAGTCAACTTAGGGGTGAATTAGGTCAAGAAACCCTAATTCCTGATTTTTTATGTATGCATCCCCTGAGGCTAAGTTGACTTGGTGATTGGGTTTATGACATCCCTTAGAGCATCATAGGTTATACCTTGAAGCATTGGCTCATGCCCAGAGGAGAATTTCCATCTGGAGGCCCTGGTTGACCAAAACCCTAATTTGGTGACACTGGCGGTCTTGAGGCTTAATCCACTTAGAAGGGAGCAGCCTTGTGCTTAATCCTTGAAGTGGGAGTCCTTTTGATCCATTATGGATGTTGGAGAGGCTAGACAAGTTGCATATCATGTCATTTCTTGATTGATCCTTTGTCTAAGAGCTCTGAGAGGGCTTGAAACCCTAATTCTGATGGTAATGGATGCTCACCCATCTTTGGGGAGACTAATGGTTCATCCATATTGTGATGATAATTTACACAATGATGGGAAATCTTAGTGGTCAAAATTTGGGGTATGACAGATGCCCCTATTTAATCCTCTTGGACCCGAAGGTGTGAATGGCGAAGTATTCGGGCATTCGAGGTGCAAGATGATTAAATATCAGAATACCCAAAATTTTTTATGGTGGTTATGAATGGCAGTTTGCGCTTCCATCTTCTTTTGCTAAGCAATGATACTTAAAAAAGGTAAACTTCCCCTCGATCCTGGTCTTCAGCCAAGGAACTGGTCTCAGTTTCTGATATAAACCTCCCCTCGATCCTGGTTTCCTACCAAGGAACTGGTCTTAGTTTCTGATATAAACTTCCCCTCGATCCTGGTTTCCTACCAAGGAACTGGTCTTAGTTTCTTTTGTCAATAAACTTTCTTGACAAGGGACGCTATGCGTAGCGGTTCTCCTCAAACTTCTCGCCGTATTTTCCTGGGGAGATGCCATTTGATGGGAAAACTTTTGATGTCAGACTTGCTGGGGGAACCCAATCGTCTGAGTTTTAAAGGTGTACAAACTTCTCTATTGGAGACGCCATTTGTCGGCTCTACAGGGGAAAGCAGGTCTCTTGAGAGACTGTTTTTGCTTGGGGTTTTACATCATACTTTTCTCGGGATCTTCTCGGAGAAATGCCATATGATGTGATCTAAATTTGAGGTGCCGATGACCTTTTCATCATCGGTTTTTTCAGAGAACAACTATTGTATTGTCGAATCGCTGCTTGAGAGGCTTTCTCTGGGGATTTTCCTTAATCTGGGAAAGCGAAGATATCGTCTTCGATGGCGAAGGGTGACATTTGTCGAGGGTTATCTGGTTTTTCAAAGGTTCAAGTTATCAAAGTGATCAAGGACCAACTTCATCCCAGAAATACACTGGGGGAGAGAGATTGTTCAGACGCAACATTTCCTGACGAGGAAAGGACTGAAAACTCGATTGAGAGGACTGTCTATCACTAGGGGACAAGACCGACTAGAGAGATAGTGATGCAATATGAATACGAATGTAAATCAATAATGCATGATGCATGTATGTATATGCCGACAAAACTGACGCGCCATACAGACTAATAGATGAACATGACTGGATACTCGGCCATCGCGGGGCGAAGAAGTACCGCTGGCCCAAAAGTAGCAATTCTGCCTTGCTTAGGAGAAGTAGTCCTTGCGGGGAACAACCTTTGATCGGGCTTAGGAGGTAAGAACTCTGCCGGGGGTGTCAGATGAACCATGGTCTCTGACACAGCTGATCCTTCGTTCAGGTGCACAGGTTTTAGAATGAGTACTTTGATTCTGTACTTTGAAGCTCGCTTACTTCTGGAGAAGCGATCGATGTTCTTTCGATGTTCAACAGTCAAATAAAATTGCCATCTTTATTTTAAAAACAGAAAAATTTTGACAAGTAAATTCATTTTTGTTTTATTTCAAGAATCGTTAATCATGTTAAAACGTCGTTCTGTAAAGCTAAAACAAATAAGAATTGCAAACAAAAGCACAAGGGCTCAAATTTTATTGATAGGTTGGAAATCAGCCAAACGCGTGATTCCAAAGAGTATATACAAAGTTAGAAAATGGTAATTTACAGGGAAAAGGGCTACATCGAAACATAACGACCACTATCCTTCTACCAACTTTGAATTCTGGGCATCCTGAGCTTTTGTCGAAGATGACCTTGATCGGAGTTTTCCTGACGGATGATGTAACTGCTCTCGAGGGACCTGCCCCTTTGTCGAACATAGTTACTTGCCATTATCCCTAATTTTTGCCTGGATTGTACTGTGATGTTTCCAATCCACCGGGATGATTTTTGATCATGTCTCTAATTTTTGCTTGGACCGCCTTTTCGGGTTTTCAATCCACCGAGACTTTTTTTTTGTTTAGGCGAAGTATTTCTTGACTACATCAACATTTGTGGGGTAGGCAAATTCCTCTCTTTCCATGGTTGCAAGTCTTAAGGCACCGCCTGAGTAAGCTTTCTTGACCACATAGGGGACGTCATAATTCGGAGTCCATTTGCCCCGAGAATCAGTGAGAAAGTATTGTATCTTTTGGAGCACAAGGTCTCCTTTCCTGAAGACATGAGGTCGGACCTTTTTGTCAAATGCTCTCTTCATCCTTTGTTGATACAACTGACCATGACATAAAGCCGTCATTCGCTTTTCTTCGATCAGATTCAGTTCGTCGTGTCGACTTTGGCACCATTTAGCTTCTGTTAGCTTAGCTTCCATCAATACCCGAATTGATGGGATCTCTACTTCGATGGGGAGCACTGCCTCCATGCCATATACTAGAGAGAAAGGAGTTGCCCCTGTTGAAGTGCGGACAGATGTGCGATGACCATGAAGAACAAAGGGTAGCATCTCGTGCCAGTCTTTATAGGTAACAACCATCTTCTAAACAATCTTCTTGATGTTCTTGTTAGCCGCTTGTACCGCTCCGTTCATCTTGGGTCGGTAGGAAGATGAGTTGTGGTGTTCGATCTTGAACTCAGTGCATAACTCCTTCATCATCTTGTTGTTCAAGTTAGATCCATTATCAGTAATGATCTGGCTTGGAACACCATAACGACAGATGAGATTGTTTTTGATAAATTGGACCACCACTTGTCGGGTTACGTTGGCATATGATGCTGTTTTGACCCATTTCGTGAAGTAATCAATGGCTACTAGGATGAACCGATGTCCGTTTGAAGCTTTGGGTTCAATCATGCCGATCATGTTGATTCCCCATATGGAAAAAGGCCATGTGGAAGAAAGTACTTTGAGATGTGATGGCGGTACATGGATTTTGTCGGCGTATATCTGACACTTGTGACACCTCCTCATGTACTTGTAGCAGTCGGATTCCATGGTCAACCAGTAGTACCCTGCTCTTAGAATTTTTCTCACCGTTGTGTGTCTGTTGGCATGAGTGCCAAAGGATCCTTCATGAATTTCTTTTATCAGCATGTCTGCCTCTAGTCTGCCGACACATCGAAGCAAGACCATGTCAAAGTTCCTCTTATAGAGTGTATCACCGCTCAGGAAGAAACTTTCTGCTAGCCTTCTGAGGGTTTTTCTATTTTTTCTGGATGTCCCAAGTGGGTACTCCTGTTTCTGAAGGAAGCATTTGATATCATGATATCAAGGTTTGTTGTCTATGACCGCTTCAATCGTGAAGATGTAAGCGGGCCGCTCAAGGCGCATTATGTCAAGCTTAGGTAAGTCATTCCATTGACCTACACTAATCATGGATGAGAGAGTGGCTAATGCATCAGCCATGTGATTCTCTTCACGAGGGATATGATGAAACTCGATTCTGTTGAAGAATGGTAACAACCTTCTCGCGTAATCTTTGTAAGGAATCAATCCTGATTGGTATGTGTTCCAATCTCCTTTGATTTAATTGATAACCAGGGCTGAGTCGCCATATACATCCAAGTCCTTGATCCTTAAGTCGACCGCCTCTTCGAGACCCATGATACAAGCTTCGTATTTGGCCTCGTTATTTGTGCACTTGAATGTAAGTCTGGCGGTGAAAGGAATGTGGGTACCCTGAGGTGTTATGATAATTGCCCCAATTCCGTTTCCGTAATGATTGACAGCTCCGTCAAAGATAAGTCCCCATTGGGAACCTGGTTCTGGCCCTTCACTAGGTAGTGGTTCATCGCAGTCTTTCATTTTTAGATGCATGACATCTTCGTCTGGGAAGTTAAATTTGACTGATTGTTTATCGTCGATCGGTTGATGAGCCAAATGATCGGCTAAAACACTTTTTTAACGGTTTTCTGAGCGTGGTACTCTATGTCATATTCTGATAACAATGTCTGCCAACGGGCAATCCTTCCCGTGAGAGCAGGCTTTTCAAAGACATACTTGATTGGATCCATTTCAGAGATTAACCAAGTAGTGTGACGAATCATGTACTGCCGAGGACGTTTGGCTGCCCACGCCAAAGCGCAGCAAGTTTTCTCAAGCATAGTGTACCAAGTCTCGCAGTCGGTGAATTTCTTGCTCAGATAGTAGATGGCAGACTCTTTCCTTTTGGTTTCGTTTTGTTGGCCAAGTACACAACCCATTGAGTCTTCCAAGACTGTGAGGTAGACGATCAGTGGTCTTCCTTCCACTAGAGGTGATAGAATTGGCGGGTTTGACAGGTATTCCTTGATACCGTCGAAGGCGGTTTGGCAGTCTTCTGTCCAAACACAGTCCTGGTTCTTTTTCAGTAATTTGAAAATCAGCGCGCATGTCGCGGTCATGAGGAATATGAATCTGGAAATATAGTTCAAACGTCCCAGGAATCCTCTGACTTGTTTTTCTATTTTCGGAGAAGGCATTTCTTGAATGGCCTTGACCTTGTGAAGATCAACCTCAATTCCTTTATGGCTGACGATGAACCCTAAGAGTTTCCCCGAACAAACACCAAATGTGCACTTGTTGGGATTCAAGCAGAGTTTGTACTTTCTCAGCTGCTCGAATAGTTTTGACAGGTGGGTCACATGCTCCTCCTCTGTCTTAGATTTGGCAATCATATCATCGACATATACCTCGATTTCCTTGTGTATCATGTCATGAAACAGAGTAGTCATGGCCCTTTGATAGGTTGCCCCGACATTCTTCAAACCGAACGGCATTACCTTGTAACAAAAGGTACCCCATGGGGTGATGAACAAAGTTTTCTCCATGTCTTTCAGCGCCATTTTGATTTTATTATAGCCCGAGAATCCATCCATGAAGGAGAAATCTTTGAACTTTGCTGTACTGTCTACCAGCATGTCAATGTGTGGTAAAGGAAAGTCATCCTTCGGACTAGCCTTGTTTAGATCTCTGTAATCAACACACATTCTGACCTTTCCGTCCTTTTTTAGAATAGGTACGATGTTGGCTAACCATTGAGGATATTCAGACGTAGCGAGGAAACCCGCGTCAATCTGTTTCTGTACTTCCTCTTTGATTTTGATGGCCATGTCCAGGTGAGTCCGTCTCAACCTCTGTTTTACTGGCGGACATTCCGATTTCAATGGTAAGTGATGCTCCACGATGCTGGTATCTAACCCTGGCATATCCTGATAGGACCAAGCGAATACATCCGGAAATCAAGTCTTGTGCGATCCTCTATGAAATCAAGTCCTTGACCTAAATCAAACTTGATGGATTGATTTCATAGGTGTTATAAGGTGTATTGAATCATGTCCTAGGGTTTGGGAGCATGTCCTGGTCAAAAGTCAAAGGTACAGTTGACTTTTCTCGCGAAACCCTAACTGTGGTTCAGATGAAATTGAAACTTGTTGCTCAAGCTTCTTGGATTAATCCATTGTTGTAAATGGATCAATGTAGTGTGTTAGAGACCCTCAAATCTTCCCTTGAGGTCTTGGCTCATGGTTTGTCCCAAAAGTCAACTTAGGGGTGAATTAGGTCAAGAAACCCTAATTCCTGATTTTTGATGTATGCATCCCCTGAGGCTAAGTTGACTTGGTGATTGGGTTTATGACATCCCTTGGAGCATCATAGGTTATGCCTTGAAGCATTGGCTCATGCCCAGAGGAGAATTTCCATCTGGAGGCCCTGGTTGACCAAAACCCTAATTTGGTGACACTGGCGGTCTTGAGGCTTAATCCACTTAGAAGGGAGCAACCTTGTGCTTGATCCTTGAAGTGTGAGTCCTTTTGATCCATTATGGATGTTGGAGAGGCTAGACAAGTTGCATATCATGTCATTTCTTGATTGATCCTTTGTCTAAGAGCTCTGAGAGGGCTTGAAACCCTAATTCTGATGGTAATGGATGCTCACCCATCTTTGGGGAGACTAATGGTTCATCCATATTGTGATGATAATTTACAAAATGATGGGAAATCTTAGTGGTCAAAATTTGGGGTATGACAGATGCCCCTATTTAATCCTCTTGGACCCGAAGGTGTGAATGGCGAAGTATTCGGGCATTCGAGGTGCAAGATGATTAAATATCAGAATACCCGAAATTTTTTATGGTGGTTATGAATGGCAGTTTGCGCTTCCATCTTCTTTTGCTAAGCAATGATACTTAGAAAAGGTAAACTTCCCCTCGATCCTGGTCTTCAGCCAAGGAACTGGTCTCAGTTTCTGATATAAACCTCCCCTCGATCCTGGTTTCCTACCAAGGAACTGGTCTTAGTTTCTGATATAAACTTCCCCTCGATCCTGGTTTCCTACCAAGGAACTGGTCTTAGTTTCTTTTGTCAATAAACTTTCTTGACAAGGGATGCTATGCGTAGCGGTTCTCCTCAAACTTCTCGCCGTATTTTCCTGGGGAGATGCCATTTGATGGGAAAACTTTTGATGTCAGACTTGCTGGGGGAACCCAATCGTCTGAGTTTTAAAGGTGTACAAACTTCTCTATTGGAGACGCCATTTGTCGGCTCTACAGGGGAAAGCAGGTATCTTGAGAGACTGTTTTCGCTTGGGGTTTTACATCATACTTTTCTCGGGATCTTCTTGGAGAAATGCCATATGATGTGATCTAAATTTGAGGTGCCGATGACCTTTTCATCAGCGGTTTTTTCAGAGAACAACTATTGTATTGTCGAATCGCTGCTTAAGAGGCTTTCTCTGGGGATTTTCCTTAATCCTTATTTAGATCTCTGTAATCAACACACATTCTGACCTTTCCGTCCTTTTTTGGAATAGGTACGATGTTGGCTAACCATTGAGGATATTCAGACGTAACGAGGAAACCCGCGTCAATCTGTTTCTGTACTTCCTCTTTGATTTTGATGGCCATGTCCAGGTGAGTCCGTCTCAACCTCTGTTTTACCTGCGGACATTCCGATTTCAATGGTAAGTGATGCTCCACGATGCGGGATCGGCCAGATGAATCCCAGAACTTGGAATTGGAAGCGTATGTTTGTACTGCGTTTCAGTTTATGTTTGTTTAAGTGTCACGCTTAAGTGACTTGGGTGACGCAAAAAGTGTCTTAACGATTGCGAGTTGGATGCAAGAAAAACAAAGAAATACAAGGGAAAGCTGAGCGGGAAAAACAAGAGAAGTAAAGACTTTAAATTATATGCGGAAAATAAATTGCATTAAATAAGATTTGGACCCAAGTGTACATTTGTTTGCGGGAGTGAACTCGTTTCTCTCTAAGCTTGGTACTTTGAGTATTTTCCCCTTACAATCTGAAAAAATGCGACCTCTAAAATGAAAAGAGCAATGCCTTATATAGGCCTAAAAAATAACTGTTTGTCTGCCAAAACGTTTTCTGAAGCTGACACGTGGCACCTCACTCTCTTTTCAACTTCCCATAGTCTTGGAAATTTCAAACTTTTCCGGCCTAAACACTTGTTTCTTGAAGTCTACATCAGCTTGTCTCCTCATTCTCCCCGACGTCAAGACTTATCGATGGTCCTCCGACACGCCTTTCTGCTGGTGTCGACTCGACAACTCATTGTACCTCTTTCTTGCGCCGACCCGCTTTGGAAGTCTCCAAACACCACTGCCAGTCGAAATCCAGTGCCAACAAATTGCCCCCTCAAAAGGCCAGTTTCGACTAAGTATTGTGTCGATGGAGAAATCTGGCTTTTTGGTTTCTCGCAAGATTTCGACGGCTTTCCTTTTTTGCCAATCGTTTTGTCTTCTTTCTCAACACATGGCAAGCGCCGCCTGACATGACGATGGCAATCTCCTCCCATGATTTCCAAGAAAAACTCCATGATGGCTAGTCTTATCCAAGTTATGGGCTTTGACACCAAACCCTACTTACTTTCAGAAGTTGAAAAGTTTTGATTTTTCATTTTCTGCATGCGCCCTATAAATAGTCCTCTTTAGAAACCCTTTCCACTTTTCGCAACTCCTCTTTCACGAAAACCCTCATTTGCTCTAAACTCAGCTTTGTGATATTTTCCTTTCCTGACGCTTTGCACCTTTTTGTGTTTCTTTCATCCGATGGCTTCATCAAGAACAACTACCACTCGCATTCCTCAAACCACTGGCAACAACCCGGTTGCGTACGTACTTTCAGAAGAGGAAACACATCATCCTCTTCCTCAACCATTTTCAACTGACGAGACGGTGGTAGCCAACTGGTGTCGTCAAATGGTTATTCCATTCGCAGTGGAAAACACGCTGTGTGGTTTCCATGGTCCTTTCCCAGACAACAAACCTAGTCCTCAAGAACTCCAAAAGTTCTTCCCTTGTTTTAACCAAACGATCCCACCCGCCTTCGAGAAAGGGGGTACCTTGGATCTCAAATACATGGCACCAAAGTCTAGAGTTTTCAGGTCTATGCCAACTCCAGCCAACAAGGATTATCTCGCCTGGCTCGACAAGGTTGAAGGGAAACGTCAACAACAATGGAAGAATTATGGTATCTTTGACGCCATCCAGCTCTCCAGAACCGCCCACAGGGTTAACCCTTGTTTGCTGTTGGCGTCGATGTACTTTTGGGAAGGGTCAACAAACACATTCCACCTTCCTTGCGGCATGTTCACGCCGACACTTTTTTATGTGGCGGCCATTACTGGCGTTTCGCCACTGGGTGAAACTTTTGACCCGACTTGGGAGACGGAGAACGCCTTCGACTTCGAGCGTGCTAGTTTCCAAAACTACATCGAGGATCACCATGACAAAGACTCCCAAGAAGTCTCCGACGAAGAACATATTGCCTTCTTAACCCTCTGGTTATCGTACTACATGTTTTGCTCCGGCTCTTTGCAAATAGCCAAAAGCTTCATCAATTTGGCCATTCAGATTCATGAAGGCCGACAAATATCTCTGGCCAAACTCCTGTGGGCTTCCCTTTATCATTCTCTTGGTCTATCGGCCATGAGACTAAAACTCCTTCACCAAACCACTAAAGCCTTAAACATCTCAGGGCCTATGTGGTTGTTGCAGCATTGGCTCAACGCCACCTTCGAGCACAAATTAGGATATCCAGCCTCTGCAAAGATGGAGCATCTCAACAAAACGCCTTCTGTCGAGGGGCTGCGACTAGCCTTGATGACCACTCAAGAAGCTCCAAGACAAGCCCTCTTTATGAGGTATCTAAGTATGTTTGTGGAAACTTCCTCTTTCGTTCCTGACATGGCGCCAGTTTTGGAGCATAAGTTTGGGCCTGACTGGTTCAGAAACTCGTTCCCTGGAGTCTCACCTCAAGCTGCTGCGCTGTCGAATGCTGTATGGCGGGCGTTTCTTACTCCTACCCTGATTTATTTCCGTATCGAAACAGGGAACAATGGGTATGGTTTTATAAACTATTGTCCAAATTTGGTGGCCCGACAATTTGGCTTAAGCCAAATGTTGCCAAAACCCTTAGTGAGGCATCCTGATGACATAGTCCGGTCTGGTCGACGCCTAACTCACGTTGGTCACAAAGCTTGTATGAGGTTTGTCAGAGCCTCTCAACACTTGGAGCTACCAGTTTTCTCCTTCCGGTCTTCCTTTTTCACCACTCAGGAATTTGAGGCTTGGTGGTTGGAGTACCAAACTCAAGCTTTCACTCCCAACCTCTTCCTGGCAAACGTGGTCGACGCCTTTGCTTCTACAACTGGTATCCCTAAATTGTCGACCACAATAGATGTCGACCCTGCAGATGAAATTTCGACAAAGGTAGATCCTAGACTCTTGATTTTATTTTTTCGTAAGTCTGGACTAAATAGTGGCAGTGTTGCTTTCAGGGGCGCAAACGAGAAACGACTACTGGGTCAACTTCCACCAGACCTGCCAAAAAACCTAGGGCCAACCTTGTACAGGTATGTTTATTTTCTTGTTCTGTGGCTTTGTCATCCCCTTGTTCTCATATTATTTCTGCGCAGGTTTCTGAGAAAGCAACTTCCCCCGAAAGGACTGAATCGAACGAGAGTACTCATTCCCGAGTCTTCACTGCAACAGCTCCAGCGTCTCCTCCCTCTATCCCCTTGGTGAGGAAGAAAAAGGCTATAACGCGAAGGACACCTTCGAAAACCAACGTCTCGATAGCGGCCCTTGTCGTCCCGCGGAACCTTGAGGACGCTTTCGAACCAATTCCTTCTGTCGCCCTCCCCAAGACAACGATTCCTGCGCAGGTAATTCAACTTTTTTTACGTCCCAGTTGACCTTGGGGGTGACGAAGCTCACTGGTGTTTTATTTTTTTTGTAGGAAAATGTTGTCATTTCGACCACTGTTGGTGAGGGTGATACCGGACCGTCCGCAGAGGCTCCTAATGCTAGTGTAACCATTACACCAAGCCCCCAAAAGATTGACGAATTTCATTCCCCCGTGCACGAGGAAAACCTGGCAAAGACAACTCCTGCTTCAACTGAAAACTTCGAGCCTGATGATACACTCCCTGGGGTCACTATTATTCCTTAGCCTACCGTTGACCCTGTCACCTGAGAGAAACTCCAGATTCCTGAACACCAACCAGAGAAGGCCTCACTTGCTGCTGCGGAATCTCCTACTCCAGAGGCACTCTTAGCAGACAAGGCCACAAATCCAGCTGCGACTCTAAGAGCGCTACATAAACTTCGATAGACAGTCGAAGAGATTCAACCCATCAGTTCGACCTCGATCCCCACTCTAGAAGTGGATGCTTCTTTCAATCTCAAACTTCAGCAGCTGCGGTCTTATCTTTTTGAGGAACAGTTTCTGGCGGCCGTTGCTGAGGAATCTGACATAGCTAATGATGTCTTCAACCTCCTGAGTGAACTCTCTGAGTTCCAGCTTCCTGCCCCCATGGCCACCTATCTAATTGAGTTCAAAGTTTTCTTTACTCAAATGGCCAAGGATCTCTCGACGCATCATCAGGCCGATGCCCAAATTCGGTTTCGACATGAAGACATGAAGCGCGAGTGACATCTTAGCTCCGTCTGTGAACAAAAGCTTGGAGACTATGAAGCCAAGAAACAAGAGTATTCCAACAAACGCCAAGCCTTCGATCAGCAGATATCTGAGTATCAAGCCTAGATCACGGAGCTGACGAAAAGAATAGCTGAGGTCGAACATAAAAAAGCCTCTTGGGACTCAGCTGAGCCCTTGCCCTCTCAAGAAACCATCGACCACGAAGTCACTCAAGGCCTTGTACATGTCGAAGCGGCTATGAAGATTAAGGATACTATCAGCCGTATGCAACGACGAAAGATTATTCTTGAGAGCAAAATAACTCATGAGAAGGTCCTCTTCGACGATTTTAAAGCTAGATTCCCTGAATTCCGTTAGGTTCTATTTTGATACAATGTAATGCACCATTTTGTAAGCCATTCTTGTCCTTAAATTTAATGAAAATTATGTTTTGATGCGAACCTCTTGCATCATGGGTCTGTATTTTTTTTAATATTTCCCATTTACTCTTAATATTCGTTGGTCTGCCCCCAACTCCTGTACTTCGTATGCGTTGTTACTGAACACTCGTGTCACCTGAAATGGTCCCTCCCAGTTAGGCGACCATTTTCCCATCGTTTGATCTCGTCGATCCATGGGCAACACCACTTTCCAAACATAGTCATTTGGGGCAAAGGTTTTCCCTTGGACTTTCTTATTGTATGCCCTGGCGACTCGAGCCTTCTGGCGTAGCAACACGTTTAAAGCTACCATTCTTTCCTCGTCTAAGTCTACAAGTTCGTCTAACATCATCTCCCAGTATTGCTCCGACGGAATCTCATATTGTCGTTGCACTCTGACGGATTGCAAGTGTACTTCTGCGGGTAACACAGCGTCGTGTCCGTATGTTAGACGGAATGGAGTCGAGTTTATCGACGCTTTGGGTGATGTCCGACAAGCCCACAACACTTGACTCAGCGTCTTATGCTAGTTCTTTGGCTTTTTCGCAATGTGCTTTTTGATTAAGCCAATTATTATCTTGTTGGCTGCTTCAACCTGACCATTCGCCTGGGCATAGTATGACATTGAAGTAACCAACTTGAAACCCGTTTCTGCCGCAAACTCTTGCATCTTCTGTCCCACAAACACAGAACCCTGATCTGTTGTGACTGTCTCGGGTATCCCAAATCTATACAAGATATGATTTTGGATGAAGTTTATCACAACCTCTTGATCCACTTTCACCAAAGGCACAACCTCTATCCATTTCGTGAAATAGTCTATTCCTACGAGGATAAATTTTTGGTGCTTTGACGAAGCTGGCCGAATCTCTCCTATTATGTCCAAAGCCCATCCCCGAAAAGGCCATGGTTTGACAATCACATGTAATTCGCTGGCTGGGACATGCTGGATGTTGGCGTGCTTTTGGCAATCCTGGCACCCTTTCGCGAAATCTATACAATCCTTAAGCATGCTGGGCCAGTAGAAACCTTGTCGACACAAAAGCCATTTCATTTTTTGGCCAACCTGGTGAGCCCCACAAGCCCCACTGTGAACCCCCGAGATTGCCAGATATACATCGGTGTCCCCCAGACACTTTAGCAACACCCCTTCTGGAGTTTTCTTCAGTAACTCGTTTCCCATTAGGACATAGCCCATGGCTCTATACTTGGTCCTTCATCGGTGCTGCCCAGTGGGTTCTCCAGATACTCTATAATTGTCCTTCGCCAGTCTGTTGGTGGCATATCGTTAATGAAAACCTCACAACTTTCTAAACCTTCGACCAAGCTCGTCGAGTCTTTAGGTATCGACCAGCTTGGTGGTGCGCGTATATTCGACACCATCTTTTTTCTAGTTTCGACGAAGCCTTTCAACTTACCCTCTGACACTTTATACCCAGACGCAATTTGTGCCAGCTCATTAGCTTTTTGGTTTTCCATCCTTGGCACATGCGAGATGCTGACAACTTTGAAATGTTCCAACCAATGCTTCGCCAGTGAAAAGTAGCTTAAAAGATGTTCCCTTACGCATTTATACTCTCTTGTAATTTTTTTAAACACCAATTCTGAATCTCCGTTTATCTCCAGCTCTTTGGCTCCCAAGTCTTTGAGTATCTTAAGACCAGTAATTAAAGCTTCGTATTCTGCCTCGTTATTTGAACATTCGCCATCGACTTTGCATTTAAAGGTAGTTGGAATTCCCTACGGGGAGATTATTAGGACTCCAACACCTGCACCGTTTTTATGGCTCGACCCGTCAAAGTACAATTTCCATGGGGCGACGTCGATGCTATGTATCGACGTTTCAATCATAGCGTGGTCGACAATGAAGTCCGCCACTATTTGACCCTTCATCGCCCTTAAAGGGACGTATGTCAGGGAGAATTCAGTTAATTCTAGTGCCCATTTCCCAATTCGACTACGCAAAATAGGTTTGGACAGCATATGCTTAATAACATTAAAATGCGACGAAACATAAACATTAACTGGTTTGATATATTGCTTCAATTTCATACATGAGAAGTACAAACATAGGCACAACTTTTCAATCATAGTGTATCTAGTCTCAGCATCTATCAATATCCTACTAAGGTAATAGATGGGTCTTTCGATGCCACCATCATCCTCTTGTGCTAACATACTACCTATGGTCGTGTCCGACGCTGCAATGTACAACTTCATGCTTTTATTTATACTAGGTGGTAGTAGGATTGGAGGCTTTGTAAGGTACTCTTTGATCGCGTCGAAAGCCTCTTGTTGTTCTTGCCCCCAGCGGAATTCACTTTCTTTCTTGGTCTTGAGCAGTGGTGAAAACACTTTCGTCTTGCCACTTAGGTTTGAGATGAACCTCCTCAAGAAATTTATATTCCCCAACAAAGACTGGAGTTGTTTCTTTGTTGTCGGAGGCTTGAGATCTAAGATTGCCTTTGTTTTGTTCTGGTTGATCTCGATGCCTCGCTTGTGGACTACGAAACCCAGGAAATCCCCTGCACGAACACCAAAGGAACATTTTAGTGGATTCATTTTTAATCCATATTTTCTCATTCGCTCAAATGAGCGTCGGAGGTGGTCGAGGTGACCATCCTCTGATGACGATTTTATGATTATGTCATCAATGTATACCTGCATGAAATTCTCAATAAAATCATGGAATATAGCATTTATAGCCCTTTGGTAGGTTCCCCCAGCGTTTTTCAACCCAAAAGGCATCACCACCCATTCATATGTCCCCAAAGCTCCAGGGCATCGAAATGCGGTTTTGGGGACATCTTCTTCGGCTATAAGAATTTGATTATAACCAGAATAGCCGTCGAGCATGCTCAAATACTCAAATCCCGCAGCTGAGTCGACTAGCATCTCTGCCACGGGCATTGAATATTCATCTTTAGGAGTAGCGTTGTTCAAATCCGTAAAGTCAATACATACTCGAAGGGTCTGATTTTTCTTAATAACAGGAACTATGTTTGCTATCCACTCTACATACCTCGCAGTTCTGATGAACTGACTTTTGAGCAACCTTTCAATTTCTTGATTGATCTTCGACGTCACTTCTGGGGCGAAACGTCGAGGGGGTTGCTTTACTGGCCTCTTGCCTGGCTGGATTGGGAGGCGATGCTCGACTACGCTCCGACTCAAACCAGGTATTTCGGCATAATCCCAGGCAAAACAGTCCTTGTATTCCTTCAACACTTTAACTAGTTTAGCTTTCATTGTTGGTCCTACCTTGGTACTCAAGTAGGTGGGCCTTTTTGTCGTTCCATCCCCTAAGTCGATTTCCTCAAGCGGGTCTTGGGCTTGCATTCTCTGTAGCTCATGATCTGGCCCCTTTTCAAACCCTAGAGGCTCATCATCGTAAATACCATCAAGCCTCTGATTTTCTTTGTCATGGTCGGCTCCCTTAGTTGCTTGGAGAGTATCGTCTTTTTTGAGTGCCGACATTTTTCTGTTTTCAGCCAGATAGGCTGAAATCCGAGTCATACTTTCTGACTCAGCAGTCATCTTTAACAGTAGTAGACCACCCTGTTGGTGGCATTTCCATTGGTTCCATACCTTCGTCGGCAGCGTCCCAGATGAACCCATAGTCGGGGTCTAGGTTCAGGACATGACCCATGTCGACGGAGGTGTAAGATCCTGATCCGTCATCACAAGGAGCCACATTGGCTAAGTGCTAGTCAAAAGATTTCTTAGTACCCTTGGCTTCGTCGACTTTGTAATAGCTTTGGTCTGCTTCAATATTTTTGACGATGCCATCCTTCCTCCAAATGATCAACCTCTGGTGCATAGTTGATGGTACTGCCCCAATTCCATGGATCCACTCACGTCCCACCAACAGATTGAAGTTTGCCTTCGACTTGATGACCATGAAGAGCGTCAGCCTGTTGGTTGTACCTACTGCCAAATCCACTTAGAAAACCCCCAGGATGTTACTGGTCTTTCCTTCATAGTTAGACAAGACCATGTTGTGCTGTCAGAGGTCAGCCTCCATCTTTCCAATTCTCTTAAACAAATTGTGAGGCATTAGGTTCACAGTCGCTCCACCATCCACAAATACTTTGTTGACCGACACCCCATCAATCTTTGCCTTTATGAACAACGGCTTCAAATGATACATCATCCCAGGGGTAGGACGTTCAAACATAGCCGTTTTTTCCTCGACCACGCCACTGTTCATCACATAATAACATAGTGGCTTGTCATCCGCATTTTCCCCTGTGATGAAGTCTTCTTCAGTCTCGGAGATCTCAGATATTACGTCATACTCAGCTGGTAGCACCGACACGATACCACAGTTTACCACGAAATCTTCGCCATAGGTGTTGTCATTGGTGTCGTCGTACATGTCTTCATCAAAATCCCCTTCAGGTGATGGGTCATACTCTTCATCGGACTGAGGAGAGTATTTTGGCTCCTCTTCATCAGACTGAGGAGTATACTCTGGTTCTTTCTTATTTTCTGCCAACGAAGTGCACTTTGAGCTCTGGGTCGACACCACTTCCTTCCCTCCTGAAGCGTTCAAAGTTACTGCCATGGTCTGGTTCATCGCCACTTTGCTCTTTTCTACCCACTTTCCTTTCAGGTACTGGCGTTTCTGTACAGATATTCCGACAGCCTTCGCCTTTGAAGTTGTAGCCTCTCTTTCAGCCTTCTTATTGCGCTGATAGCGCCTCCACTGGGTCCTAGTCATAGGGTTCTTTCCTTTGTAGTTGGGGGACACCCTATATCCTGCTTGTTCGACCCTTTCATCAGCGACATTCGCCTCCTTCTCCAAATCAAGAGCTTTCCACTTTGGCCTTTTGCTTCCTTTCTGATTCACCGGGGCCATCCATCTTTCCTGTGGGGAGTCTGATGGGGGCACAAAAGTTTTGGGCCTTGCCCCTTGGAACAGCTTTATGTACTCTTCATTTCGACGAGGGACCCCGCTCCTGTCGAACACAAACCTTGGGACAGGTGGCTTGCTATCTGACAGCACTTCTTTCTTGCTTTCCTCGTACTTCTCAGCAGCTTTCTCATCGAACACGGCATTGCACCTGGGGCATAGCGCGGCTTTGGAGCCGCTTATCCTGCACTTTTCCTAAAAATCTTCCAAACTTTCACCAGCCTGGGGGTACACTTCTTCGAGTTTTCCCTTTGCTTTCTTGTCAGAACCCTCAGTAGTTTCGACCATCATGCATTCCACCACTTCATCCCTTGGTGGTTTGTCGAGGCCCTCAGTATCTTCGACCATCAAACACTCGTACACTTCTGAATACAAAGTCTCTTCGACCTTCAGTAGGTCAGTGTCAACCTGCATCTTCGGCTTCTCGCAAAATTGGAGTCGACCCTCCTTCAAAGCCTTTTACACCAAATCCCTAAAAAGAACACATTGAGCTGTTTTATGACCAAGGAAATTATGAAACTTACAAAATCCTCTCTTTTTCTTTTGTTCTAGAGGGGGGTCTTTCAAACCAGATGGAATAATAATTTGACCATCTTTAACTAGTAAATCAAATATTTCATCACATTTTGAAACGTCAAAAGTATAAGTTTTAGCGACGTATTTATCCGTCTTGTTAGTTTCGGTGGGATTTTTCCCATTCGATGGTTTCAACAACTTGCATGTATAGGGAGGTCCTGGCTTAAGCTCAGCCACGTGGATCTCACTTTCGTCAACAGATTCTTCTTCGTCGGACGAGTATTCGTCAGCAGCCACATAAGCTACTTTTTCCTTTTTACGATATCTGTTAGACTGAGCTTTTT
The DNA here is from genome assembly GCA_022829125.1 of Lathyrus tuberosus. Taxonomy (NCBI): domain Eukaryota; kingdom Viridiplantae; phylum Streptophyta; class Magnoliopsida; order Fabales; family Fabaceae; genus Lathyrus; species Lathyrus tuberosus. Next base: position 4,606,409 of record JALAZF010000029.1, on the reverse strand, counting down.
CAGCTTTCAATCTTTCGACCTGGCGAACCCGATCAACTAATTGCGCCATATCTCTAAGATATTGCGTGTCCAACTTCTTCCTGATCGAATAGCCCAGGCCGCCAGCGGCCATTTCGACTAACTCGTGTTCAGGGACTTGAGTAAAGCAATGTGCTTTCTAAAGTCTAAACCTATTTAAGTACTGTCTACCGACTCCGCGACCTTGCGTTTGACGCTTGCCAATTCTTTTAAACTTATTTTTGACTGTCCCATATAGAATTGTTCGTGGAAAAGCCTCTCCAATTGTGCCCATGTGTGAATGGACTGTGGGGGCAACATGGTGAACCACGTGAACGCATTCTTTGTGAGGGAGCTTGGGAAATATTTCAATTTCAAATCCTCATTATTCGCTATGTCGCCCGCTTCGGTTTGATACCTAGCGACGTGTTCGACGGTGGACTCTTCTGTTTCCCCAGCAAACTTGGTAAATTTTGGCACTTTCCATCCCCTAGGTAACTCTGTTTGTAGGACAAAATCTGGTAAAGGGGATGTATAGGTTGGCCGTCGAAGGCCAGGATTCGCCCCATTACGGATCATGATAAGTTCGACCACAACTTCCAAGTTATGTTCTCCAGCCAGGGCGTCCTGTCGAACCTGTTGGACAACAAAATCTGGATCTTGGTGCCTATGGACAATTACAGGTGGCCTTTGAACCCTCCTAGGAGTTTCTTTGAACTCGCGGGGTTATTCTATAGTCTCGTCGAAGACTTCTTCCTGACGAAGTGGCGTCACCGGTCGAGGTGGTGGGGTCTGTCGACCCTGAGCCCTAGGTGCGCCTAAGAAATCACCGATTCGTGTCATCTGAGTCGCCAATTGCTGGTAACTCTGGGTTGATTCTTGTATCAATGGTCTTAATATTGTACCCATCTACTGAGTCAACATGTGAACCATCTCATGGTTACTCTCGTCCATTTGTTGCCTCATGACCGCGACAGAACTAGAGGTAAAAGTCGGTATGGATTGAGAGGACATGTTGAATCCTGGAGGTCGAACCATCGGGTTCAACAAAGGTCCTATCCCTTGATAAGTTGAAAATACTGGGGACGAATTATCTCCAAACAAATGTCTGCTAGAATGCACACTTGACATGAACTCTGGTGGCATTCCATACGATCTAGGTATGGGCATGGTGATAATAGGCATATATTGCCCCGTAGTCCCAACCATTGTCGGCCTTGGGTTGTTTTGACGCGGTGTTGTAATTGGTCCGCTAGGAGAGGTTGACACTGCTGATATGGTACTAGAGCCAGCATTAGTTATGTGTGTCCTACCGCAGTTTCTGTCGGAGACGGTGCTTCGTTTGGTCGTGGTGTTACCATCTTACCACTACGCAAAAACATATACTCAATTCACACGGGTCCCACCAGGTGTGCCACTTTGTTCGCCCGCGCGAACAACCGTTGGCCTTCCGTCGTAGGTTCGCTTGCAGGATCGGCCAGACGAATCCCAGAACTTGGAATTGGAAGCGTATGTTTGTACTGCATTTCAGTTTATGTTTGTTTAAGTGTCACGCTTAAGTGACTTAGGTGACGCAAAAAGTGTCTTAACGGTTGCGAGTTGGATGCAAGAAAAACAAAGAAATACAAGGGAAAGCTGAGCGGGAAAAACAAGAGATGTAAAGACTTTAAATTATATGCGGAAAATAAATTGCATTAAATAAGATTTGGACGCAAGTGTACATTTGTTTGCGGGAGTGAACTCGTTTCTCTCTAAGCTTGGTACTTTGAGTATTTTCCCCTTACAATCTGAAAAAATGCGACCTCTAAAATGTAAAGAGCAATGCCTTATATAGGCCTAAAAAATAACTGTTTGTCTGCCAAAACGTTTTCTGAAGCTGACACGTGGCACCCCACTCTCTTTTCAACTTCTCATAGTCTTGGAAATTTCAAACTTTTCCTGCCTAAACACTTGTTTCTTGAAGTCGACATCAGCTTGTCTCCTCATTCTCCCCCGACGTCAAGACTTATCGATGGTCCTTCGACACGCCTTTCTGCTGGTGTCGACTCGACACCTCATTGTACCTCTTTCTAGCGCCGACCCGCTTTGGAAGTCTCCAGACACCACTGCCAGTCGAAATCCAGTTCCAACAATACCTAGTATCATACTTCTCCACTATGGGCGTTGAGGTGATCTCTGAGATCACAGTTCTTTGTAGCTGAGCTTCTGCCATGGCTTGCATGTCATTACGATGCTTTCTCATATCTTCTCTCAGAGCGTCGATCTCTTCTTTCAACTCTCTATTCTCTTCCTCGAGATCATCCATCTTTTTCTGACGATTGGCCCGAGAATTGTACGAATGAGACAGTTTGACTCTAGAACCGAGACACAAACGTGAGATTCGTAGGTAAGAAGAATACGTGACGTGAGAATGATGAATGCAATGATTATATTAATTGTGTTTTTTTGTTTAATCAAAATAAACTTCGACAATTAGATTGCAAATATCAAACAGTGGGGAAATCCCCGTTTTATTGAATTCAAAGGATTGCGGAAATGGAAATACAGTAATTTACAAGGTGCTGGAAACAGAAACCTAGGCTAATGGGTCCTGAGTCCTCTCTGAGGAGAACTCGGGTGCTGATTCTGGTACTTTCCTTTTCTTGGATCGGGGCTCTTGAGCCGTTGTCGGGTCTTAATTCCTTTGCCAAGTGAAAGGAGCGAGCAAATTCCTTTGGTCATCCTGATTCTCTACAGCATGTTGCCCCAAAATCTCAATTAGAGCATCCTTATCTTTCAGCAGTTGCTGTATTTTGGTACATTCCATATTGAGAATGCGGTACTTGTTCTTCTAAGACCTCCTCTCCTGTTGAACTTTGTTGAGAGTAACCTGAAGTTTTTTCGTTTCAGTCATGAAGTACATGACAGATTCCCTCGGCAGAAGAACTCTGTGACGAGGATAAGGCATCTTTAGCTTGAGAACTCTAGTTTGTACCCAGTGGAGATAAGGCTCCACCGAGACACAGTCTGGTTTTCCTAGAGACTCCCGTCCTTTCTTATGAACATGTTTCCAAGCGTGCACTATTTTCATCTTTAGTGCCCTGTCATTTTCTCCTTCCTTGAAGAAAAGACCTTCCAGATGAGCGTTACGCGGGACATGCCTCATCGGGTATCCCAATTGACGACGAACTAAGACTGGATGATAATTGATTCCCCCCTTAGTTCCTATAAGGGGTAAGTTGGGGAAGTTTCCATAACGGTCAATGATTCTGATCCCGTCATAAATCCTATTGTACCAATCTATGTCAGAGTTGGTAAGAGACATGATTTTCTGTGACCAACGTAAGGCACTCTTATGATCCCAAAAAGCAGCAGATTTAGGAAAATGGGAAATAAACCACTTATATAGCAGGGGCACACAGTATGTGATCATTCCTCCGCTGTATAAATTCCTTAAGTGTACATAATGATACGCATCTGCGAGCAAAGTCGGTACAGGGTTTCTAATGAGAAAAACCTTAATGGCGTTGATATCTACAAAGTTATCGATGTTGGGAAACAAAAATAACTCGTAGGTGAGTAAAACAAAGATGCTTTCAAAAGCAGTCACGTTCCCTATACTAGCAAAGTACAGAGCTTTCTTTACCAGAAACTTGGCTGGTAAACCTGGGATTCCTCCCTTGGTGGTCATGTGAGTCTTGATTTCCGACTCATCCAAATAAATTGCTCTTGCAATGATTTGATCCTTTGGAATTTCTTCCAGTCCAGAAAAGGGAGCTTGATCAGTAATATGTAAAACAGTGATAGACTGGATCGTAAAATTGAATTACTTCCTCCATGTTTCTTTCAATCACATGGACCCTTAACATAGGTAGCAGACCTCCGTATTTAGCTCTGAAAGCCTCATGGTTTGTGATCATCCTTGCCAAACCTCTCAAATCCTCTAACTTTGGAACCTTGAAGGTGTACTTATGAGTTCTCCTTCTACCGAAATCCATGAGCGCAATCTTTTTTCCTCTGCTATTTGCAATCATTGTTTTAGTTTAATTTGAAAAAGAGAGACTAGAAGAGAAAATTTTCTTTGCTTAATGTTTTTTAAATGAATGCATGAATGCAGCACACAAAAACATAGAAAAAACATGAGGTCAAAGGGTCGGTGTCATGAAGTCAAGGCTCTACCCATCCCAAAGGTTTATACTAGTGATTTTTGTACCTATCTCTAAAAATCATTGATTCTTGTCGAGATAACATCAGCAGGCCGGGAACCGTGCTAGGTGATGTTATTTCGAAGTACCTCAGAAGAGGGTAGTATCGCGTGACAACTATTTCTGATAGCTTCCGCACTACTGAAAGAGGTTTTTCCTAGGTGTATACTCAATCTTTCCACATCCGGCATCACACGCATTCCCATTAGCAGAAAAATAAACATAGATATCAATTAGGAAAAGCAGTATATATATTTGTCCTAATGTCCTAGACTTTTAAGAGCTATGAATCCTATGTTCCTGACAGAAAATGGCTCCCCGGCGGAGTCGCCATTCTGTGGCACTTTCCCAACTTAAAGGTTTTGACCTAAGATCCTAGTGAAGTCAACAAAAAAGTCTAAACCCCAGTGAAGTCCCCACTCCTTGGTTTCTACCTCAGATATGAAATACGCTATGGTCCCACGGTGGGCGCCATTTTTCTGTAGCGAGCGATTTTGGACGTGGTTCTTAAGAACTGTCGCTCTGGGAGGGTACTACAGGTCGATTCATTTTTTATTCTATTGGAGCTGATAAAGGAAGGGAAATAGATGTCTCCAACTAACCCTGCTTTGCAAACTGAGGTTAAACTGTCAAAACTGTTGGTTTACAGATGCGATCAATGTGGGGGGCCTGTAGCGAGCGAAACTGGACGTGTTTCTTAAGCATTGTCGCTCTTTTGGGGGTACTATAGGTCGATTCATTTTTTATCCTATTGAGATAACTAAGGAAGGGAAATAGATTTCTCCAATTAACCCTGCTTGCATACCGAGTTTAAACAGCGGTTTGTTAGGTTACGGATGCGATATGGAAGTGGGGCCTCTTTCTTCTTACTTTGAGTGAAAAACCGGGACTGTTCATGGGTAGGGGGTTAGGACTGATACTTTTTAATTGATGTATGTGGGTATGGGATTGTGGGTTTTTTGTTGAGTGTGCTCGCTAAGATTTTTCTTTCAATCTTATGCCTACATATTCCCGTTTAACGAAACAGGGAAATCAGAGCGATCGTAGTTCCTCCTATTCTATGGGAGGAAATGATGTTTTGGTGTCTTGTTCAAAGCCCAAGATGTGAAGCTAAAGGTGGTTTGTATCTTGTTCAAAGCCCAAGATATGAAGCTAAAGAGTCTATTTGTATCTTGTTCGAAGCCCAAGATGTGAAGCTAAAAGGGTGTTGACTTTAGAGAGAATTTGTCATCTCTAAAGGGGTCTGTTTATCACAATTGTTGGGTGGCTGGTTATAAAGGAGGATTACTTGTTAGGTCACAATTGTTGGGATATGTGAATCCAACAATGCCATAATTTCCTTTATAAGGGTTTTTGACCTGAAGGAGAAGACTTTAACTCAGTGTAGAGCAATGCTATCTTTCCTTAGGAATTTCTCATGCTAAAAGAGGGACAGTGGCATGGATGTAGATGATCCAGAAGCTTGCCGCTTACAGCAATTAGATGAAGGGAAAGGAGTTGTTGATGTTTGTATACTGTGAACGAGGCACAACTTTGATGCTAAAAAGTTGATTGGTTCAACCGGGGTTTCCTTATACAAAGCCTAAGAGGAGGCTATCGACCCAACAAGAGGGTGATTTTTGTGTGTCTCGTACGAAGCCCGAGAGAGAGGCTAAAAGGGTCTACAGGAGAATCTTTTATATGTGTTTTGTATGAAGCCCAAGGCGGAGGCTAAAGGTTGGACTCAACAAGAGAGTCTTTTATACTCAACAAGAGAGTGTTTTGTATCTCGTACAAAGCCCGGGATGGAGGCTAAAAGGGTTTTGACTCAACAAGAGAGTCTTTTATACTCAACAAGAGAGTGTTTTGTATCTCGTACAAAGCCCGAGATGGAGGCTAAAAGTTGACTCAACAAGAGAGTCTTTGTAGATGTGTCTTGTACGAAGCCGAAGACGGAGGCTAAAGGTTGACTCAACAAGGGAGTCCAAAAAGGTTAACTCCGCTGGGGAGAATCATTGTACAAAGCCCAAGAGGAGGCTAGGGTTACAGTTTGAGTGGAGTGACAAGTCCAATATGCTAATTTAAAGAGAAAATCAGTTCTTATATGGGTACTATTTGCACTCAGGGATTTGATTCGAGGATCAGGGTTATTTCCTGTTCTTTAAGGAAATGGTAAATCCAAAGGGTATTGAGATTGTCCGAGTCTACGAGTTTCATCTCCTAGTTTTGAAAGGAACTTGAGAATGTCTTTGAGACTCAAGGGAATTAGACTGTCCAAGTCTAGAGTTTCATCTTTTATACTACGTTTAAGAAACAGCAGTAGCAAGATCTAGACTTTTTGAAAGATTGTTATATTAAAATGACTAATTTCCGTTCCTATACCTCTAGGAGGTCGTCGGGACAATTTGTACGAAGCCCAAGAGGAGGCTGGAAACTTTTAAGAAGCCGAGGGACAATTTGTACGAAGCCCAAGAGGAGGCTCTCTTCCCGAAGGAAGAATCCTTATACGAAGCCTAAGAGGAGGTTGTGAATACTTCTAGGAAGCCGTAGGGTCCTTATACAACGCCCAAGAGGAGGCGAGGATGCTTTTAAGAAGCCTGTGGGTTTCCAAACCCCGAGAAATTCAAGACAGGCTATTCACGGAGAATAGATTAAGCCAGGAAAGTTCGAGAATTTGGAAGAAACTCAAGAGATGCCATTCATGGAGAAAAGATCATCTCTGGGGAATAGAGTTTCTTTGACGATTTCTAAAGGTGACAGTCTGTGAAAGGGTTCACCGAGAATGCTGCCTTTCACGTCTCCATATTGTTTAACCCCAAGAGGAGGGAAGACTGTATTTGGTAATCCTATGGGGATCTAGTTTTGTCTATTTTAAGAGTAATCAACAGGGCTTAGTGCTAGACGTAGTTGCCGGGGAAACTCTAAGTATCTATACTATTATTACACAGTCGATATGAGTTTATGAAAGAAGACTTACAGTGAAATAACCCCACAATACAGTTATATGTATATGAAAGCGGATAAAGAAAACATATAACCACTTACTCGGTTGCAGAGCTTCCATGCTGTTTGGTTAGTTGTTCAACAAAGAAAGATTGAAAACAACGGTATATTCAAGATCAAAGGAGAAAGTGCTTTGAAAGAAAAACTGGGGCTTACAACTCAAGGAGAGGCCCAGGTTTTTTTTATCAATGATCGAACTATCGTTTTGTACAGAGGGACTGAGGCCCGAGAAAGATTCTCTGTACAAAGGGAGGGGTCTTACACTCTCTCAAGAGGCCCAAAAGGTTTAAAGAAAAAAAGTGGGGCTTATAACACGAGGGTAGGCCCATATGATTTTTCGTTTGAAATGGCGATTGCGCCGAGATTTTTGAAAACGTAGTGGGTCTTATACAATGAATGAGACCCAAGATAATTTGGTTTTCAAAAGGGGTTGGGTCTTACACTTTAATAGAGGCCCAAAAGTTTTGAATGGGTCTGATAGCTCGAGGAGAGGCCCAGATGGTTTATTTTAAACGGGTGACGACCGCGCCGAACTTTTCTTTTAACGCAGAGGGACTTATACAATATCTGAGGCCCAAAATTATTTTGGTTAAAATGGGATTGGGTCTTACACTCTAATAGAGGCCCATGAGTGTTTGAAAATGATTTGTGAGGGTGAAAATCAAAGAAACCCTAATTTGTTTTCCTTTAACAGTAAATATTAAAAGAAAATCAATGAAAAATACCAAATGAATTTGAATAAACCACTTGAGATTTTTTTTTAAGGTTTGAAAAATGAAGTTTTAATCACAAGAGATATTAAAACTCATTTGGTCTTGATTTTTCAAGATGAATGTTCATTTTAAAATGCTTAAAAACAAATAAAAAATAATTTATTCACAAAAATACTAATTATATTAAATAAATAATATAAACTTAATTTTTTTGTGGAATAAAATATTTCAACATTTTTGTGATTTTTTGCAAAAAGAACCAATAAAAAATAATTAAAATTGAAAGAGTTATTAATTTTCCAATTAATTAATAAAACATAAAAATATTGGAAAAAATGACAAAATGTGAAAAACACAAAATGGCATGGGTGGGGTTTGAACCCACGACCTCAAGGTCACAAGGCGCGCGCCTTACCACTGGGGTGGTGATACATCCATTGTTTTGAGTGAAAACACAAATATACAAGTCATGCCTTGGTTTTAGGCCTGGCCCAAGGCAAGGCGAGGCAAGCTCAATTCTTAATGGTTTGAGACAAAATTTATATGCATCCGAGTCAGAATTTCGCAAGGAATCCAATGGTGGTGGTAGTTTTTTTAGATCACACTCCCTTCTCAAAACCCGATAGTGGTTTTGAAAAAGGCATATAATTGCATGTTCTATGCTACACTTTGATACAGGCATGAATTACATGATCAATTGGTTCAAACACAACATATATAACATGTATGAGGTGTGCATGATAAGTGGAATTCAAAGCATTGCATATTTTGGAAAGTTCAAGTCATGAGGCTTACCTCTTTTTGAGCTTTTAGGAGTTTTTGTGAAATCTGTCAAGCCTCTTGTTCCAGAAATGATTTGATACTTTAGACACACTCAAATGATCCCTTAGAAGCTTTTAGGATGATTGGAATCAGCTGGTACCTGTAAAAACACAAACTGGCCCTTTCTTGCAAAAGGGGTTAAAATTGACCAAAATAGCAACTCTCTCAAATGGTGTTCCAGATGGGGGGAACCATTTGGAACAGTTCAAGGATGATATTTGGAGTGTGTTTGAGGTTTTATCTGGTTTGGAAAGTGACTGAATCAAGACATGGCTTGAAAAATGCACAAAAAGCATATTTTGAGGTTTTGAGATGTGACTTTGTGATTTTGTGATTGCAGGTCACTTGTGAGAGTTTGGATCACCTACATATGATGTTTATGAGGTGTGTGTGTGATTGGTTTGATTGAAAAAGCTCTCAAACTCAAAAACTAAGAGTTACCTTGCTAAAGAAGGCATTTTTGCCTAGAGAAAGGGATTTTGAGGAAAGCATCTGTTTGATGGCTTTGGTGTACTCAAACTGAGCACAAATGAGCTCTATTTATAGTAGAGAAAGTTTGTTTTGTGATCAATAGTGAATGGCAACTGCAGCAGAGGTTTGGCCAATGTTGGCAAATGAAAATCCAAGTCTCCTCTAGCCATTGACTAGAGGTTAGAGCACAGAGCTTTGGTTCCCTACTTGTTGGAGGAATCTTGACTGAATTTAGTTGCAAATGTGTCAGTCCATGCCACCTCTAAGCATCTATTAAATGCTCCAATCCAAAATTGGAGTCTTGTCTCTCTTTTAGGCAATTCTAGGTTTGGCATGCTACTTCTTGTTCCAAGGACTTTGAAGGCTTGGCTCAGTGATTGTCCCCTTTAGATTTGATCCTCAGATGTGTCCAAGATGATGACAAGGCTTGAAATTGGCTGATTTTGGCAAATCGACCAAAAATGCAAAATTCTGCCTTTCCTTGGCAGTTTTCATCAAGGCAACTTGCCAATGTCATATCTCTTAGCTCAAATTGAATTTGGTGATGTTCTTGGCCATTTTGGAAAGCCCTTATATGATACAACAACTGTTTGATCATATTTGGTTTTGATACTTTTTGGATCCAAGTGAAAAATGTCTCTACATTTGGAAAAAAGTGAAGGCAAATTCTGACTTAGTGAAAATTTCACTAAGTGTTGGAAAAAAGTGACATTTTCACTTTTTGTGATTTTGATCAATCCATAAATCAAAATCCATGAAGAATTGGAATGAGGTCTAGTTGAAGTTTTTGTAGAGGGCCATGAGATCTAAAAATCAAGCTTTGGATGGGGAAAAATGGCTTTGTGGATTAGGAGTTATGATCCTCCAAAGTTGGTACCCTTGCAACTTTGTTCATAACTTAGAAAATTTTCTAAGTTTTTATGGTTACCCCTTTTACAAGTTATCCCACTTTCTTTGATTTTTCTTGATGAATTATGATTCAAATCATACATTATCATCATTTTAGGGTTAAAAATCCATTTTTGTGAAAAATCTCAAAAAGTCAAAGTTGACTTTTGTGCACAGTTGACTTTTTATCCGAAGAATTCCAAACTGTGCAATCCTTTAGGAAATCATGTCCTTGACCTAAATCAAACTTGATGGACATGTTTCATGGGTGTTATAGGGTATATTGAATCATGTCTTAGGGCTTGGGAGTATGTCCTGGTCAAAAGTAAAAGCTATAGTTGACTTTTTCCTCAAAACCCTAATTGTGGTACTGATGAAATTGACACTTGTTGCTCAAGCTTCTTGGATCAATCCATTGTTGCAAGTGGATCAATTTGGTGTATTAGAGACCCTCAAATCCTCTCTTGAGGTCTTGGCTCATGATTTGTCCCAAAAGTCAACTTAGGGGTGAATTAGGTCAAGAAACCCTAATTCCTGATTTTTGATGTATGCATTCCCTGAGGTCAAATTGACTTGATACTTGGGTCCATGAGGTTCCATGGAGTATATTAGGTTATGATTTGAAGCATTGGCTCATGCCCAGAGGAAAATTTCCAACTGGAGGCCCTGGTCGACCAAAACCCTAATTTGGTGACACTGGCGATCTTGAGGCTTGATCCACCTAGAAGGGAGCAACCCTGTGCTTAATCCTTGATGTGGGAGTCCTCTTTATCCATTGTGGATGTTTGAGAGGTTTAAACAAGTTGAAGATCATGTCAATTCTTGATTGATCCTTTGTCTAAGAACTCTGAGAGGGCTTGAAACCCTAAGTTTGATGGTGATAGATGCTCACCCATCTTTGGGGAGACTGATGAGGTATGATGGTTCATCCATATTGTGATGATGATTTGCACAATGATGGGAGATCTTAGTGGTCAAAATTTGGGGTAAGACAGATGCCCTTATTTAATCTTCTTGGACCCGAAGGTGCGAATGACGAAGGTGTTCGGGCATTCGGGGTGCAAAAGGATTAAATATCGGAATACCCGAAATTTTGACGGTGGTTATGAATGGTAGCTTACGCATTCATCTTCTTTTTCTATGCAGTGATGCTTAGAAAAGGTAAAACTTCCCCTCGATCCTGGTTTTCTACCAAGGAACTGGTCTAAGTTGCTGAATTAAACTTCCCCTCAATCCTCGTTTCCTACCAGGGAACTGGTCTCAGTTTCTGAAATAAACTTCCCCTCGATCCTGGTTTCCTACCAAGGAACTGGTCTAAGTTTCTTTTGTCAATAAACCTTATTGACAAGGGACGCTACGTGTAGTGGTTTTCCTCAAACTTCTCATCGAATTTTCCAGGGGAGATTCCATTTAATGGGGAAAAAAATGATGTCAGACTTGCTGGGGAACCCAATCGTCTGTGTTGTAGAGGTGCACAAACTTCTCTATTGGAGACGCCATTTATTTCTACTGAGGAAAGCGAGTTTCTTGAAGGACTGCTTCCGCTTGGGGTCTTACATAATACTTTTCTCGGGGTCTTCCCGGAGAAATGCCATATGATGGGATCCAATTTTGAGGTGCCGATGACCTTTTCATCAGTAGTTTTTCGGAGAAAAACCGCCGTACCGCCGGATCTCTGATTAAGAGGCTTTCTCTGGGGATTTTCCTTAATCTGAGAAAGCAAAAATATCATCTTCAATGGCGAAGAGCGACATCGGTTGAAGGTTCTCTAGTCTTTCAGAGGTTCAAGTTATCAAAGTGGTCAAGGACCCAACTCCAATCCAGAAATAAACTGGAGGAGAGATTTTTCAAACGCAACATTTCCTAATCGAGGAAAGAACTGACAACTCGACTGAGAAGACAGCTATCACTAGGGATAAGACCGACTGGAGTGATAGTGATGCAATATGAATGAGAATGCAAATAGAATGCATGATGTATGTATGTGACACGACATACAGACTAAAAGATGAACATGACGGGATACTCGGCCATCGCGGGGCGAAGTCATACTGTTGATCCAAAAGTAGCAATTCTGCCTTGCTTAGGAGAGACAGTCCCTGCGGGGAAAACCTTTGGTCGGGCTTAGGAGATAAGAACTCGGCCGAGGGATCAGATGGGAAAGCCGCATCTGATACAGCTGATCCTTCATTCAGGCGCACTGACTTAGAAGGTGTACTTCGATTCTGCACTTTGAAGCTCGCTTATTTCAGGATTAGCGAGCAATGTTCTTTCGATGCTCAATAGTCAAAGAAATTGCCATCTTTATTTAAAAGCAGAAAAAGGTTTTAACAAGTAAATTCATTTTTGTTTTATTTCAAGAACCGTTGATCATGTTAAAATTTCGTTCTATAAAGCTAAAACAAATAAGAATTGCAAACAAAAGCACAAGGGATCAAATTTTATTGATAGGATGGAAATCAGCTAAGCGTGTGATTCCATAGAGTATTTACAAAGTTCAGAAAATGGTAATTTAAGGGAAAAGGGCTACGTTGAAACATGACGTCCATTATCCTTCTACCAACTTTGAATTCTGTACATCCTGATGGACGACGTAACTGCTGCTGAGGATTTTCCCTTTTGTTGAACATAGTTACTTGCCATTATCCCTAATTTTTGCCTGGATTGTACTTTGAGGTTTCCAATCCAACGGGATGATTTTTTATCATGTCTCTAATTTTTGCCTGGACCGCCCTTTCGGGTTTTCAATCCACCGAGACGTTTTTTTTTAGGGGAAGTATTTCTTTACTACATCAACATTTGTGGGGTAGGCAAATTCCTCTCCGTCCATAGTTGCAAGTCTCAAGGCGCCGCCTGAAAAAGCTTTCTTGACCACATAGGGGCCATCATAATTCAGAGTCCACTTGCCCCGAGAATCAGTGAGAAATGATTGCATTTTCTTGAGCACGAGATCTCCTTTCCTGAAGATGCAATGTCGGACCTTTTTGTCAAAGGCCTTCTTCATTCTCTGTTGATACAACTGACCATGGCATAGTGCCGTTATTCTCATTTCTTCGATCAGGTTCAATTCGTCGTGTCGACTTTGACACCATTCAGCCTCTGTAAGCTTAGCTTCCATCAATACCCGAATTGACGGGATCTCTACTTCTATGGGGACGGATGTGCGATAACCGTGAAGAGCAAAGGGTAGCATCTCGTGCCAATATTTGTAGGCTACAACCATCTTTTGAACAATCCTCTTGATGTTCTTGTTAGCCGCTTCTACCGCTCCGTTCATCTTTGGTCGGTAGGGAGATAAGTTATGGTGTTCGATCTTGAACTCTGCGCACAACTCCTTCATCATCTTATTGTTCAAGTTAGATACATTATCTGTAATGATCTGGCTCGGAACACCATAACGGCAAATGATATTGTTTTTGATAAATCGGAGCACCACTTGTCGGGTTACATTAGCGTATGACGCTGCTTCGACTCACTTGGTGAAGTAATCAATGGCGACCAGGATGAACTGATGTCCATTCGAAGCTTTGGTTCAATCATGCCAATCACGTCGATTCCCTATATGGAAAAAGGCCATGGGGAAGAAAGAACTTTGAGATAAGTTGGCGGTACATGGATTTTGTCGGAGTATATCTGACACTTGTGACATCTCCTCATGTACTTGTAGCAGTCGGATTCCATGGTCAACCAATAGTACCCCACTCTTAGAATTTTCCTCGCCATTGTGTGTCCGTTGGCATGAGTGCCAAAGGACCCTTCGTGAATTTCTGTTATCAGCATGTCTGCTTCTGGTCTGTCGATGCATCGGAGCAAGACCATGTCAAAATTCCGCTTATAAAGTGTATCACCGCTCAGAAAGAAACTGCCTGCAAGTCTTCTGAGGGTTTTCCTTTCTTTTCTAGACGCCCCAGGTGGGTACTCTTGTTTCTGATGGAAGTATTTGATATCGTGATACCAAGGTTTGTCGTCTATGACTGCTTCAATCATGAAGATGTAAGCGGGCCTTTCAAGGTACTTTATGTCGATCTTAGGTATGTCATTCCATTGACCTACACTAATCATGGAAGAGAGAGTGGCTAATGCATCAGCCAGGTGATTCTCATTACGAGGGATGTGATGAAACTCGATTCTGTTGAAGAAGGGTAACAACCTTCTCGTGTAATCTTTATAAGGGATCAATCCTGATTGGTATGTGTTCCAATCTCCTTTGATCTGATTGATAACCAGGGCTAAGTCGCCGTATACGTCCAAGTTCTTGATCCTTAAGTCGATCGCTTCTTCGAGACCTATAATACAAGCTTCGTATTCCGCCTCGTTGTTTATGCACTTGAACGTAAGTCTGGAAGTGAAAGGAATATGGGTACCCTGAGGTGTTATGATAATTGCCCCAATTCCATTTCCGTAATGATTCACAGCTCCGTCAAAGATAAGTCCTCATTGGGAATCTAATTCTGGCCCTTCACTGGGTAGCGGTTCATCGCAATCTTTCATTTTTAGATACATGACATCTTCGTCTGGGAAGTCAAACCCGATTGATTCTTGATCGTCAATTGGTTGATGAGCCAAATGATCGGCTAAAACACTCCCCTTAACGGCTTTCTGAGCATGGTACTCTATGTCATATTCTGATAGCAACATCTGCCAACGGGCAATCCTTCCCGTGAGAGCAGGTTTTTCAAATACATACTTGATTGGATCCATTTCGGAGATTAACCAAGTAGTGCGACGAATCATGTACTGGTGCAGACGTTTAGCTACCCAAGCCAAAGCGCAGCAAGTTTTCTCGAGCATCGTATTCCGAGTTTCACAGTCGGTGAATTTCTTGCTCAAATAGTAGATGGCAGACTCCTTCCTTTTGGTTTCGTCTTGTTGGCCAAGTACACATCCCATTGAGTCCTCTAGGACTGTTAAGTAAATGATCAGTGGTCTTTCTTCCACTCGAGGGGATAGAATCGGTGGGTTTAATAGGTATTCCCTGATACTGTCGAAGGCAGTTTGACAATCTTCTGTCCAAACGCAGTCCTGATTCTTTTTTAGCAGTTTGAAAATCGGCGCACATGTCGCGGTCATGAGGAATATAAATCTTGAGATGTAGTTCAAACGTCCCAGGAATCCCCTGACTTGTTTTTCAGTTTTCGGAGAAGGCATTTCTTGAATGGCCTTGACCTTGTCAGGATCAACCTCAATTCCTTTCTGGCTGACGATGAACCCTAAGAGTTTCCCTGAACGGACACCAAAGGTGCACTTGTTGGGATTCAAGCTGAGTTTGTACTTTCTCAACCGTTCAAATAATTTTGACAGGTGGGTCACATGCTCCTATTCTGTTCTAGATTTTGTAATCATATCATCGACATATACCTCGATTTCTTTGTGTATCATGTCATGAAAAAGAGTAGTCATGGCCCGTTGATAGGTTGCCCCGTCATTCTTCAAACCGAACGGCATTACCTTGTAATAAAAGGTACCCCATGGGGTAATGAACGAAGTTTTCTCCATGTCTTTCGGCGCCATTTTGATCTGATTAGAGCCCAAGAATCCATCCATGAAGGAGAAAACTTTGAACTTTGTTGTACTGTCTACCAGCATGTCAATGTGTGGCAAGGGAAAGTCGTCCTTTGGACTAGCCTTGTTTAAATCTCTGTAATCGACACACATTCTGACTTTTCCATCCTCTTTCGGAACGGGTACGCTGTTGGCTAACCATTGAGGATATTCTGATGTAACGAGGAAACCTGCGTCAATTTGTTTCTGTACCTCCTCTTTGATTTTGATGGCCATGTCTGGATGAGTCCGTCTCAACCTTTGTTTTACTGGCAGACATTCCGATCTCAATGGTAAATGATGTTCCACGATGCTGGTATCCAACCTGGCATATCCTGATAAGACCAAGCGAATACATCGGGGAATTCTTTGAGAAGCTTTAACAAACCCTCTCTGGAAGTTGGACTGAGCAATGCCCCAATCCTGATTTCTTTTCTCTCTTTTTCTGAACCCAAATTTACCGCTTCCAACGGTTCTTTATGAGGTTCAATGGAACTTTCCTCTTGTCTGAGTAATCGGGAGATCTCTTCTGGAATTTCGTTGTCAACTTCTTCTTCAGCCCCAAATACTGGGAACTCAAAGTTGGGAGAAGGCATCAGATTGTATGTTTCAACTGGGTTTAAAATAAGCAATATGCATGACGTGATGATTGTTTTTAGAAGAGATAGAGAAAATGTAAGTGTGTGCAGTGTATTTCTCTTACTGCTTGTTTTATTATTTGAGATGTTTTTTAGGATTACCATTTTCTGAGAAAAGTAAAAAGAGAAAACAGCAACTAACGCAGAAATTACAGAACGACATTATTTTATTAATGAACAAGTCGATTTTTGAAACTACAGCCTGTCGCTCCCGGGATTTTCATCCAAGTACAAACGCGAAAGTGGCACCGAAACAGAGTCTCCAGCAATGTGTATTTATCCTAAGAGAGGGAAAGGAAACACCGCATAAACCTGAGGGAAGGAAAAGCATGGTCTCACGACCAAGAGAACTGGGTTCGGGAGTCGGTTACGCGCAAGGAAGGTATTAGCACCCCCTCGCGTCCATCGTACCCGATGGGATCCACGCTTGCTTGTTTCGATCAAAGGGTGTAAGGAAAGATGCTGGAAAAAGAACTGGAAAAGGAATGGAAAGAGAAAGAGAAAAAAATATAGGGAAAATAAAAGAAGTGCTCGAATGGGCCCTACCCCACTGCCTACGTATCTCATCGGGAACATGAGAATCAGAGCGACGTAGTTCCCCTCACTAGGGATGAATTGTTTGTGTTTTTTAAGGAACGGTTAACGTTCTAGCTCAGGTGTTGCAGGCTCGCTGGTCCGAGTGTGTTACCATCTTGCAAGAGAACGAGGAGGAGCACGTTCATACGTTGAGAGTGAATGAGGTGAGAAAAAAATTCCCGAAGGAAAAACGTTATTGTTTGTTTTTGTCTTTTAGAAGAAAGAAGTGTTTTGAATGTTTTTGGTGTTTTGTTTGCATATGATAGTGTATCTAAATCTTAATCATTGGAATGTGTACATCCTCACATTACAAGATGGAATGAGTAAGAAAGTACACTAAACGTGAAGAAGACCCTCACATTTAGTTCCAATTAATAAGGTTCAAACACACTAGCATACTTGTATTTATTAAGTGTTTTTGCTGACTATGAAATAAAGAAGTGTTTTTCTTTATTTGTACCTTCAATAAGTATTGCATTTAAGTCCCACATACAAGATCAAATGTTTAACACATTGACCCAAGATGGGCCATATGCTACACATTCTAAGATTATAAGAGAAGACCCCTTATAATCTTTTCTTTATATGAAAGGCCTAAATGCAATAAATGCCTACCTTTATTAGATATTTTGAGACGAGAAGATGAAAGACTCAAATGGGAGAAAAAGGTAAAAGTATATGTGCACTAAGACTCAATCCTAATTGATTAGTTAAGGGAGTGATCCTAATGGTTTGTGAGGTTGCAAAACCTAAAGTCTAAAGAAGGAATGGATTAAACAATTCACTTCTAAAGTAGAAGATGAATTGTAACTCAAAAGGGAAAGTAATGAGTTAATCAAAGAAAGCACATAAGTACATAACAAAATACAAGATTTAATTGTAAAAGATGAAAGGAGAGAGGTTTGAATGTGGATTCCTTATCCACACTCAACTTCAACTTACCAAAGCCCCTACATGGTTAGTAAACATGGAAACATGTATAAGAAGTAAAAAGTACTTAATACACATTAAAGTTCAAAAGAACAAGATGAAGAATCAAATCTTAATATCACAACCAGAATGTGAATCATATTGACAACAAGTGATTATCATCATACAAGCTCAAATGCAAAAGCAACAATCATCATCCATAGCACTTAAACATGTTACCATAAGAAAGGATAGATGAAAGATGAAAAGAAATGAAAAGAATATGCATAAATGGAACATGTAATCCAACAATCAGAATTTAAACCAAATCAAAAAAAGGTTTATAAACATCTCAAAGTATTCATGAATCAACAATCAAGACATTCAAGAAGTGATAGAAGAAGAATTGAAGTGAAAGTTCACAAAGAAAGTGCAAACAAAACATATTAAGGATGCACAAAATTCAAGTTGAAATGAGCATGTAAAGATGACCTATAATGTGTACCAAAGACCTATAATATCACTTGAATGGATCATAAAATATGCAAATGCTCATACAAATATGCACAAAAGAATTCATGCAAAACATGCACTAAAGTTAGAATGGTATGACATGTATTATGCTTCAAATGAAATGCATCAAATAAAAATCAAATGGACTCATGAAAATTGTGAAAGCATGGTATTTGAATGTCTAAATCATAAGTAAATCATACATCAAGATAGCATGTCAAAATTCAAAGCAAAATGACTTCAAACAAAGCAATTAGGTCAAGTTGAAACATCATGCAAAGTGGTGCAAAGACAAACATCAAAAAATGTCATAAAGTGACCTAAAAAATCAAACAAAAATCACCTAACATGCTTCAATTTATTATTGAATCAATACAAAAAGAGTCAAGCCAAAACAGTTTGTAATGAGCAAGAACAAAATTCCACAAAATTCTACAAATGGAAATTCAAAGAAAATTATGGAACACGGGGAAAAATGTAATAAAATCATGAAATAAAAATATCAAAACTTTCCTAAATGTCTTGATAACACTCATGAATTTTTCTAGAATTTTCTGGTGTTTTTTTGTAATTTTAAAAATTAAAAATGAAACATGTATAAAATGAAGAAAATAAAATGAAATAGAAAACAAGTAGGGGGTGCATGCATAGTAAATCATCAGTTCAAAATTGCTTGGGCTTTGAACGCATGGTGTAAATAGCAATTTAGTCCAGTCCAAGTCCAAGCATGTGGAACACAATAACAAACATGGAATTCAGTCCACAAAGTTGACTCACGCGTGACCATTGGATTAAATCAGAGTCAAACCCCAATCAAAGTAAGCAAATCACACACATCAGACTGCTGGTACATCATAACAATCATATACACATACGCATGCAAGCATCAAATGGGTTAAAAATGAATCACGTGACACACACCATCCCCATTAATTCGCTGGCAACATCACCACCCTTGGATTAAAACAAATCGGACGGTCACGACTTAAAACATGAATAAAACCTTAGCAACTCAGACCACCGGTCGGAGAAGACCTCCGGTCATCTTCTCCGGCCAACCTCCGGTGACAATAATTTGCAGGCAAGCACAAATGCACAAAATATACATCAATGGAAAGCTGGAGTTGTGAGGAACATGAATTCAGTGATAAAATGCGCAAAAGGTTCATGAAATAAGAGAATCGCACAGAGGAAGTTTTGCCCTAACTTTTCAACTATGCCTCTAAAGGCCTATCAACTAGCCAGACAAGTTCTTGAGCTTATAAGAAGCTTCAAGAACCTGATAACATCTTCAAAGCATGTCTATAATGGCTAAAATTCGTACCTGAAGATTTGTGACTTTGAGATATTCTTCAGAAAACCAGAGATTCCAAGTTGATTTTGATTCACTCTTGGCCAAATAAAGGCTTAGATGAAGTAGCTGATGATGATTCAGTGGAGTGAAATTGAAATCCAAGCTTCAAAACCAGTTGCAATTATGAAATTGAGAGAGAAGAAGAGAGTTTTGGAGAGAAACTGAACAAAATGAGCTTCGAAAACCAGTTGCAATGGTGAGAGATTGAGAGAGAAGAAGAGAGAGTTTTGGAGAGTGTGGAAAAATCAGTGTTGAAATGAATTTTGAGAGTGAAGCTTTCTATTTATAAGTTGGCTTAACTATGATTAAATGGGTGAGTTAACTGAGTTAACATGGTTTAGGTGAGTCCATCCTAACTAACTGAGTCAAGTTAGTTAGGGGACGAGTTAACAATGGTTGTGATATGATGGTGATGGTTTATGGTGTATTATGGTGGACTGCAAAAGGATCAGTGGTGGTGATAAGAGCTGCAGCAACATAAACTTGTTCTACAAGTTTTCATTCTTTCCACTTCTATGCATAATAAAGCATGTGACATGGTATATGTGAAAGGTGCTAGGTTTAAAAGGGGAATGGATGAATGGTATAACAACATCAACAACATTTGTTTTCTCTGATTTTTATGACAGTTTGGCACCAATGGAAATAAGCAAGTTTGAGAAGGAAATTCTCCATGTTCATGGCATGTAATGGCATTCTTTTGGAATTAATGAAAAGAGGGATCATAATAGAACAACTTTGGTATGAGAAATGAATTGAATTGAGGCTTGGAATAGGTTGGAAAATGGATTGGAACACAAAGGTTTGGAACTGATAGAAGGGCGTGGCAAAGGGGTTGGCTGGCAAGGCAAGCATGGCATGGAGTTTCAGCATGATCACCCTATATTGAGACCAAGATTTCTCCCTCATAGCTTGACCAAATCAAAATTTCCCCAACATCAACATTGAAGAGGGCATTGCAAGGAACAATTTTGATGTTGACAAGTTTTTCAAATGAAGCCTCTAACCATGAGAAAAATGGGTGAACATTTGGCACACCACCTGTTTGTAAAAATGATGGCGCGTGGGCCTAAGAATCCTTGGTCATGACCTGATTTTGGACCTACTTTCCTCCAACTTTGATCAATCATATCTCACTCAATTTTTATCCAATGGAGATGTTCTACACATGGATTTGAAGCTTGAAACAAGATCTTTTGTTGTGGCTGGGTGGAATTTTGATTTGATGTCTCAATTTTGAATGGCCTTGGTTCAAAGTTTGGTGCAAAATAGCCAAAACTTGCCTTATTTAGTAACCCTACTTCTTCCAAAAATGGCAACTTTTCAAATCTTGATTTTTCATGATCCTTTTGGAGTTTCTTGATCAAATTTTGTACTAGGTCACATATAACATGAATTTCATGAATTTGGCCTCAAAAAGTCAAGAGTTGACTTTTTCCTCTGACTATTTGACTTAGCCCCAATTTTCCTGATTTTTTATCCTTCTTCCAATTGAACCACTTCTAAAACCAATTGAGATGCAATTTTCCACACACATACACTTAAGAACATGTAGAATACCATGACATCAAGTTTTGTCCAAAAAAATCAGAGATAACCTGATTTAATTGGAAACCCTAGTTTTGGCCCCTTCTGGTTAGGAGGAAATTGCACACCTTCCAAATCCAAATTCCTCTGAGTATGTTGTGTATCCTCTTAAAGAATGATGAGATATACCACTTAAGGGTGATTTTGAACCAATGAACTATCTCTTTTGAGTGTTTTCCTTCAACATTTTGGACCTCTTGCATAGGGAAGGATGTAATGCTTCAATCTCCTATTGAATCTCACTTTGTTGAGGTTTTGGATGAACAATTGAGATAGTATGAGACATGAAAGACCTCTTGGCTTGCCTTGAGGCAACTTGTTTGACCTTTTGTGCCTTGAATGATTCCTTGATTGCCCATCTTTCACCTGACCACATGCCTTGATGGTAAGATGGATGCTATGCTTCATTTTTCTATGTTAAAGATGCAATGCAATGCTAATGAGATGGATATGATATGATATATGATAATGCTATGCTATGATGACAAAAGAGAGAGCAAATTTTGGGGTATTACACAGCCCTATAAAACAAAATGGAAAATTTACAGAAAGCGAGCCCTATCAAAACATCCATTTCACCTGGGCAGGGTGAAAGGCTAAAGATGGCAATTACTTTGACTTATGAACAATCTTCGGAACATCGACAGCAACCCATTGGCGGCGAACTCCTCGGTGAATCACAAAGTCTGGTACTTTCCCTGATTTGTCTTCAGAAATGACGCTGATTTCTGGTGGAGCAGGATCATTGGAATCTGTCTCCCAGGAAGAATTGTCGTAGGAGGATTCCTCTGTTGCCTTTTGCATAGCATTTGTGCTCTCAAGTAGATCTCCCCGTCCAGTTGGCTAGATGTCTTCGAGCCTGATACGAGAGCTTTCGAGAGCGGTGTACTTGAAGAAGTAGTCGAACTTACCACTCGGTTGTCCCAAGGTGTCCCATACTTCTTTGGAATTGGAGGAGTCACATCTCTCGATGACGTTGACCTCAGGAAAATCATAGTTGATAAACTCTAATCCTGCGAACGTTGCGAATTCATCGTCGTGTGGGGTATTTTCAGGATACCCTGGGTGTTGATCCCATGACATGGTGGGGACACAAGTGTTCTGTTCAATGATACTCAGCTGATTTTCATTGTTCGGCTGATTCTCTTGCCCCAAGTCTCCTGGGTAAGGCTACCACATTGGCAGGCCATCCATTGGGCCATGATAGTTGTGGTCAAAGTTGTCTTTCATCGGAGTGTCTTCCTCTAATGAGTTTGGTGTAGCACGAAATCCTTCCAGATCGCAATCTCCATACATCATTTTGACATTTGACCTTGGTATAAATCTCAGGCTCTGTGCAGGAAAGCAAAATGGAGTCTACGTTTCATCCTGAGACATATAACCATCCTCGTTAAGATAAGACTCCCATTCTTCCTCCATATCAGAGGAATCATCTTTATTGATGGTATGCACTTCTTGAGGCACTGGGTGAAGGAAACCTCCACTGTGGAAGAAGTCTCGAATGGGATGAAGACTTTCATCGCTGGTAGTAGCTGTCTGGGTACAGGTTGCAGAAAAACCAAGACCCTTCTTTGTTTTATTGTCAGTAGGAATAACTAGCTATCCACATCCTGTTGTATTGGTACTCTCAACCGCTTTGATAGCGTCTTTGTATGAGGAAATGGAAGTTCCCTCTTCGGATTAATTGTCCTTGCTCACCGAAAGCGCTTGAATTGAGTTCCAATAACCTCCTCGGGTTCTACACAAGTAAATGATGATAAGTTACTCACGAGCAAGGCTTACTCTCCATAGACCGTGACGAGCTGGTTGTTCTGGACGAACTTTAACTTTTGGTGGAGGGTCGAGGTGACCGCCCCAGCCTGATGTATCCAAGGTCTTCATAATAAAAAACTGTACGTTGCCCGGATATCCATGACCTGGAAAGTGACTTGGAAAGTGTGAGGACCAATAGTTAAGGGAAGGTCGACTTCGCCGATAACCGTTTTTCTGGACCCGTCGAATGCTTTGACGACGACCTCACTGGTTCTCATCGGGGGTCCTTTGAAGGATAATTACATCAAAGTGGACTTCGGCATGACATTCCGGGCTGACCCCGTGTCTACCAGTACGCTGGCTAAAGCATCGTCCTGGCAGTTGACTGTAATGTTGAGCGCCATGTTATGACGGCGACCTTCCTCAGGTAATTCCTCATCACTAAATCCCAAGTTATTGCAGGAAGTCATGTTAGAGACAATGTTATCGAACTGTCTGATTGTTACATCCTGTTCTACAAAGGCTTGCTCCAAGACTTTCTGTAGAGCCTCCCTGTGCGCTTCTGAATTGAGTAAAAGTGACAACACAGATATCTTTGAAGGAGTTTGTAATAGCTGATCAACAATGTTATATTCACTCCTTTGGATGAGCTTCAGCATCTCATCATTGTTTTTCAAAAGGTCGGGATTACTAGACTGACCGACCGGTGGATTGGGAACTTCTGTCTGAGGTTCCTTTTCTTTGCTGGACTCTCCAACTCCTCTGTTGAAGATTATACCGCTCCGTGTTACACGACTGATGTCTGCAATATTTACGACGGAGGGTAATGGAATTTCCTTTCCATTTTCAATTATCGTCGCACCGTATTTGTAAGGGATTTCCTTAGTTAATTCATACGGTAGTGGTCCCGGTAGATAGATGACTATGGGAGCCTTCTGATTTTTCTGACTATCGTAAGCAATTTCAATCTGTTCCTGGTTGGGAACTCTCGATTTGTCAAGTAGAGTAATGATGGCACAAACATCCCTGGCCCTCTGATGATCAGAGATTACGACAACATCCTCAATTTGCTCAGCGAGGTAGTCCGGCGCCCAGTTAATTGGTCCGGAACCCGGATATGGGCGAATCTCTCTACGATCCACCTGACCCTGAAGAGCTGCTCGCATAAGGTAGCACCCTTGGTTATCTTCTGAATACACTCTACAACGTTCGTAGTTGTGTGGCGGCACCTGGCCACACCCGCTTTGAATGCAATGTAACCTCACTAGGTTAGTTTCCAGAGATTGGACATCCAGACTTTGACGCCGAGTAGGGTTCCTGTTATTGATACTAATTTTCTGAGTATCTTCATCCATATAGATTGGCATCCACCAGTGATTTAATAAGTGCTGAAGTGCCTCCTAGACAAGGGCACAACCTTGATTGTTTTCGCAACCCGCCTTACAGCTTTGATAGTTATGTGAAATCAGGAACCCGAGTCGGACCTGCTCAGCATGTAACTCTACCAGGTTGGTATTCATCAAGCAAATATCGAAGATCTGAATCATATTGATCTGATAGTGGTTCCTATCATGGTAGTCCTAGATCCATCCAAGATCCATCTGGCGCTGGAGGGCCTCTTGTACAAAAGAGCATCCATGTTCGTTTACCGAGCAAGTCAGACAAGAATTGTAATCGTACCGTGGCAGATTATGATATTGGCTTTGCCTTGAGTGCATTGCCACCAGGTTGACATTCATCATACGGATATCATGGTTTTGAATGACGTTGGAATTCGTATAAACCATGTTAACTCCCCGAACTCGGTGCTCTTGGATCCATCCGAGATCTATCTGTTCCTGTAGAGCTGATTGCACCACCGAACATACCTGATTATTTTTAGAGCAGATATCACACTGGTGATAATTATGAGGTGGCACGTGGCCATACCCACTCTGTCTACAATGCATCTTGACCAGATTGGTCCTTAACAAGAGTACATCATGAATTTGATAGACATTGTTAGACTCTTCCTTTATCAGGTTGACTGCAGCTTTCTCATGTTGAGGCAGTGGGTTCGTGAGAACATTCGGATTCGTATCTTTGAAAGATAAGACCCCGCTCCTAACAAGCTTTTGCACGTCAGATTTAAAACTGAGACAGTTCTCTATGTTATGCCCTGATCCTCCTTGATGATAAGGGCATGTCTGGTCCACCTTAAACCAAAAAGGCGGATTTTCCGGTACTGCAAGAGGGGATTTAGTCTGGATGTGCCCCTTGGCTAGTAGTAACGAAAATAGTTCTGCATATGATACGGGGATAGGATCAAATCCTGGTGGCCGCGTTGTACGGTTATTGTTAAATGGAGGACGAGCCTGCTGAAGAGGCTGTTGTGTCCTTTACTGAAATTGATGTTGATTAGGTTGGCTCTGTGCAACCAGAGGTTGATACGTAGGCGCGGGATTGATAGCAGGAGTCACAGCTGCTACTGGTTGATAACGTCGCCTTTGCTTTCCAAGAGAGATATTCCCAATATCTTGCTCTTTTTTCTTAGGGAGAGCACTACCGTATCGCTTTGTACTACTTGATGATCCAGCGTCTTTTACTATACGTCCTTCTCGAACAGCTTCCTCGAGACGTACCCCCATACCGACCATTTCGGTGAAGTCACTGGGCGCACTGGCAACCATTCTGTCATAGTAAAATAAGCTTAAGGTCTTTAAGAAGATTTTTGTCATCTCTTTTTCCTCAAGAGGTGGACAAATTTGAGCAGCAATTTCACGTCATCTCTGAGCGTATTCCTTAAAGGTTTCTTTGTCCTTTTGTGACATTGATCTGAGCTGATCTCTGTCTGGTGCCATGTCCAGATTGTATTTATATTGTTGGACGAAGGCAGTGCCAAGATCTCTGAATGTGCTGATCGTAGCGCGGTTTAAACCCATGTACCATTTGAGTGCGGCACCGGTTAAACTATCTTGGAAGTAATGAATCAGTAGGTCCTGATTCTCTGTCTGAGCCGTGATTCGCCGAGCATACATTACCCAGTGACTCTGAGGGCAAGAGTTACCCTTGTATTTTTCAAAGTCAGGCACTTGGAACTTGTGCGGAAGTTTCACATTGGGGACCAGACAAAGGTCTGCGGCGTCTTTTCCAAATAAACCTTGACCGCGGATGGCTTGTAGTTCCTTTTGCATCTCCAAGAACTGTTCTTGGAACTCGTCCATCCTGTGGAACATAGTTTCCTTTCTACCAGAAGGTATCTGCGGAATCTGTCCTCTCGGGACAGTGTGCACCACAGGGGGTGGTACCGTGACTACGGCCGCGAATCCTGGCATTTCACGAAGTTTGTAACCTTTAGGAGTCCTCAATATGCCTCTAGTATCTTCGCTTTCCCGAAGTTTGTAACCTTCAGGCCCAGTGGCTTTTGTTGAAGTTTTCGGATCTCCAGTGATTGGCAGAACATATCCTTCCGAATATAGTTAACAGGCATGCCCCAGGGACGATCTTTCGACATTTTGTACCTAGGATCATACTTCTCCACTATGGGCGTTGAGGTGATCTATGAGATCACAGTTCTTTTTAGCTGAGCTTCGGCCATGGCTTGCATGTCGTTACGAAGCTTTCTCATATCCTCTCTCAGAGCGTCGATCTCTTCTTTCAACTCTTTGTTCTCTTCCTCACAGTTCTTTTTAGCTGAGCTTCGGCCATGGCTTGAATGAGACAGTTTGACTCTAGAATCGAGACACAAATGTGAGATTCGTAGGTAAGAAGAATACGTTGCGTGAGAAGGATGAATGCAATGATTATATTAATTGTTTTTTTGGTTTAATCAAAATAAACTTCGACAATTAGATTGCAAATATCAAACAGTGGGGAAACCCCATTTTATTGAATTCAAAGGATTGCGAAAATAGAAATACAGTAGATTACAAGGTGCGGAAACAGAAACCTAAGCTAAGGGGTCCCGGGTCCTCTCTGAGGAGAAATCGAGTGCTGATTCTGGTACTTTCCTTTTCTTGGACCGGGGCTCTTGGGCCGTTGTCGGGTTGTCATTCCTTTTCCAGGTGAAAGGAGCGAGCAAATTCCTTTGGTCATCCTGATTATCCACAGCATGCTGCTCCAAAATTTCAATCAAGGCATCCTCTGATTATCCACAGCATGCTGCTCCAAAATTTCAATCAAGGCATCCTTATCCTTCAGTAGTTGATGTATTTTGATACACTCCACATTGAGGGTGCGGTACTTGTTCTTCCAAGACCTCCTCTCCCGCTGAACTTTGTTGAGAGTAACCTGGAGTTTTTCCGTTTCAGTTATGAAGTACATGACAGACTCCCTTGGCAGAAGAACTCCGTGACGAGGATAAGGCATCTTTAGCTTGAGAGCTCTAGTTTGTACCCAGTGGAGGTAAGGCTCCACCGAGACACAATCCGGTTTTCCTAGAGACTCTCGTCCTTTCTTATGAACATGTTTCCAAGCGTGCACTATTTCCATGTTTAGTGCTCTGTCATTTTCTCCTTCTTTGAAGAAAAGACCTTCCAGATGAGTATTCTGCGGGACATGCCTCATTGGGTATCCAAATTGACGACGAACCAATACTGGATGGTAATTGATTCCTCCCTTAGTTCCTATGAGGGGTACGTTGGGGATGTTTCCACAACGGTCAATGATCCCGATTCCCTCATAAATCCTATTGCACCAATCTATGTCAGAGTTGGTAAGAGACATGATTCTCTGCGACCAACGTAAAGTATTCTTTTGATCCCAAAAAGCAGCAGACTTAGGCAAATGGGAGATAAACCATTTGTATAGCAGAGGTACACAACATGTGATCTCCCCTCCGTTGTACAAATTCCCTAAGTTTACAAAATGATATGTGTCCGCGAGCAAAGTCGGCACAGGGTTTCCAATGAGAAAAACCCTAATGGAGTTGATATCGACGAAGTTATTGATGCTGGGAAACAAAAATAACCCGTAAGTGAGTAAGACAAAGATGCTTTCAAAAGCAGTCACGTTCCCTATACTAGTGAAGTACAGGGCCTTCTTTGTCAAGAACTGGGCCGGCAAACCTTGTATGCCACCCTTAGTGGTCATGTGAGTCCTGACCTCTGACTCGTCCAAATAAATTTCTCTTGCAATGGTCTGATACTTTGGAATTTCTTCTAGTCCAAAAAAAGGAGCTCGATCAGTGATGTGTAAATCGATCAGATGAGAATACTCCTCTAGCGTTGGTGCTAGTTGATAATCCGGGAATGTGAAACAGTGATAGACCGGATCGTAAAACTGAACGAGTGCATCCATGATTCTTTCAATTACTTGGACCCTTAACAGAGGTAGCAGACCTCCGTACTTGGCTCTGAAAGCTTCAAGGTTAGTGATCATTCTCGCCAGACCTCTCAAATCCTCTAACTTTGGAACCTTGAAAGTGTACTTATGAGTTCTCCTTCTACTGAAATCCATGAGCGCAGTCTTTTTCTCTGACATTTGCAATCATTGTCTTAGTTTAATTTGAAAAAAGGAGAGACTAGAAGAGAAGATTTTCTTTGATGTAATGTTTTTTAAATGAATGCATGAATGCAGCACACAAAAACATAGAAAAAACATGGGGTCAAAGGGTCGGTGTCACGGAGTCAAGACTCTACCCGTCCCAAAGGTTTATACTAGTGATTTTTGTACCTGTCTCTCAACATCATCAACTCTTGTCGAGAAAAACACCAGCGGGCCGGGAACTGTGCTAGGTGGTGTTTTTTCGAAGAGTCCTCAGAAGAGGGTGGAATCGCGTGACAACTATTTCCGATAGCTTCCGCACCACTAAAGGGGTTTTTCCTAGGTGTATACTCAATCTTTCCACATGCGGCATCACACACATTCCCATTAGCAGAAAAATAAACACATATATCAATTAGGAAAAGCAGTATATATATTTGTCCTAATGTCCTAGACTTTTAAGAGCTATGAATCCTGTGTTCCTGACAGAAAATGGCTTCCCGGCAGAGGCGCCATTTTGACCTAAGATCCTAGTGAAGGCCGGTCCTAGAAATAATGACATCCCCCGATGAAAATAACTTGCCAAAGGCTTTTACTTTAAGAAAGAAAGAAAGAAAATCAAAGACTTGACCCCACAGTGGGCGCCACTTTTCTGTAGCGAGCGAAACTGGCGTGTTTCTTAAGCACTGTCGCTCTTTTAGGGGTACTACAGGTCGATTCATTTTTTATCCTATTGAACTGACTAAGGAAGGGAAATAGATTTCTCCAATTAACCCTGCTTGCATACCGAGTTTAAACAGAGGTCTGTTAGGTTATGGATGCGATATGGAAGTGCGGCCTCTTTCTTCTTACTTTGAGTGAAAAACTGGGACTATTCATGGGTAGGGGGTTAGGACTGATACTTTTTAATTGATGTATGTGGGTATGGGATTGTGGGTTTTTTGTTGAGTATGCTAGCTAAAATTTTTCTTTCAATCTTATCCCTCGTATTCCCGTTTACCGAAATAGGGAAATCAGAGCGATCGTAGTTCCTCCTATTCTATGGGAGGAAATGGTGTTTTGGTGTCTTGTTCAAAGCCCAAGACGTGAAGCTAAAGGTGGTTTTTATCTTGTTCAAAGCCCAAGATATGAAGCTAAAGAGTCTATTTGTATCTTGTTCAAAGCCCAAGATGTGAAGCTAAAAGGGTGTTGACTTTAGAGAGAATTTGTCATCTCTAAAGGGGTCTGTTTGTCACAATTGTTGGGTGACTGGTTATAAAGGAGGATTACTTTAACTGGGATATGTGAATCCAACAATGGCATAAATTCCTTTATAAGGGTTTTTGACCTGAAGGAGAAGACTTTAACTCAGTGTAGGGCAATGCCATCTTTCCTTAGGAATTTCTCATGCTAAAAGAGGGACAGTGGCATGGATGTAGACGATCCAGAGGTTTGCCGCTTACAGCAATTAGATGAAGGGAAAGGAGTTGTTGATGTTTGTATACTGTGAACAAGGCACAGCTTTGATGCTAAAAAGTTGATTGGTTCAACCGGGATTTCCTTATACAAAGCCTAAGAGGAGGCTATCGACCCAACAAGAGGGTGATTTTTGTGTGTCTCGTACGAAGCCCGAGAGAGAGGCTAAAAGGGTCTACAGAAGAATATTTTATATGTGTCTTGTACGAAGCCCAAGGCGGAGGCTAAAGGTTGGACTCAATAAGAGAGTCTTTTATACTCAACGAGAGAGTGTTGTGTATCTCGTACAAAGACCGAGATGGAGGCTAAAAGGGTTTTGACTCAACAAGAGAGTCTTTTATACTCAACAAGAGAGTGTTTTGTATCTCGTACAAAGCCCGAGATGGAGGCTAAAAGTTGACTCAACAAGAGAGTCTTTGTAGATGTGTCTTGTACGAAGCCCAAGACGGAGGCTAAAGGTTGACTCAACAAGAGAGTCCAAAAAGGTTAACTCCGCTGGGGAGAATCATTGTACAAAGCCCAAGAGGAGGCTAGGGTTACTGTTTCAGTGGAGTGACAGGTCCAGTATGCTGATTTAAAGAGAAAATCAGTTCTTATATGAGTACTATTTGCACTCAGGGATTTGATTTGAGGATCAGGGTTATTTCCTGTCCTTTAAGGAAATAGGAAATCCAAAGGGTATTGAGACTGTCCGAGTCTACGGGTTTCATCTCCTAGTTTTGAAAGGAACTTGAGAATGTCTTTGAGACTCAAGGGAATTAGACTGTCCAAGTCTAGAGTTTC
This sequence comes from Lathyrus tuberosus, assembly GCA_022829125.1. Taxonomy (NCBI): domain Eukaryota; kingdom Viridiplantae; phylum Streptophyta; class Magnoliopsida; order Fabales; family Fabaceae; genus Lathyrus; species Lathyrus tuberosus. The sequence continues at coordinate 4,575,781 of JALAZF010000029.1, read as the reverse complement.
ATCTTTTGTACTACGTTTAAGAAACAGCTGTAGCAAGATCTAGACTTTTTGCAAGACTGTTCTATTAGGATGACTAATTTCTGTTCCTATACCTCTAGGAGGTCGTAGGGACAATTTTTACGAAGCCCAAGAGGAGGCTGGAAACTTTTAAGAAGCCGAGGGACAATTTGTACGAAGCCCAAGAGGAGGCTCTCTTCCCGAAGGAAGAATCCTTATACGAAGCCTAAGAGGAGGCTGTGAATACTTCTAGGAAGCCGTAGGGTCCTTGTACAACGCCCAAGAGGAGGCAAGGATGCTTTTAAGAAGCTTGTGGGTCCCCAACCCCGAGAAATTCAAGACAAGCTATTCACAGAGAATAGATCAAGCCAGGAAAGTTCGAGAATTTGGAAGAAACTCAAGAGATGCCATTCACGGAGAAAAGATCATCTCTGGGGAATAGAGTTTCTTTGACGATTTCTAAAGGTGACAGTTTGTGAAAGGGTTCACCGAGAATGCTGCCTTTCACGTCTCTATATTATTTAACCCCAAGAGGAGGGAAGACTGTATCTGGTAATCCTGTGGGGATCTAGTTTTGTCTATTTTAAGAGTAATCAACAGGGCTTAGTGCTAGACGTAGTTGTCGGGGAAACTCTAAATATCTATACTATTATTACACAGTCGATATGAGTTTATGAAAGAAGACTTATAGTGAAACAGCCCCACAATACAGTTATATGTATATGAAAGCGGATAAAGAAAGCATATAGCCTCTTACTCGGTTGTAGAGCTTCCATGTTGTTTGGTTAGTTGTTCAACAAAGAAAGATTGAAAACAACAGTATATTCAAGATCAAAGGAGAAAGTGCTTTGAAAGAAAAATTGGGGCTTACAGCTCAAGGAGAGGCCCAGGGTTTTTATCAATGATCGCACTATCATTTTGTACAGAGAGACTGAGGCCCGAGGAAGATTCTTTGTACAAAGGGAGGGGTCTTACACTCTCTCAAAAGGCCCAAAAGGTTTAAAGAAAAAGAGTGGGGCTTATAACACGAGGGTAGGCCCATATAATTTTTCGTTTGAAATGGCGATCGCGCCGAGATTTTTGAAAATGTAGTGGGTCTTATACAATGAATGAGGCCCAAGATAATTTGGTTTTCAAAAGGGGTTGGGTCTTACACTCTAATAGAGGCCCAAAAGTTTTGAATGGGTCTTATAGCTCGAGGAGAGGCCCAGATGGTTTGTTTTAAACGGGCGACGACCGCGCCGAACTTTTCTTTTAACGCAGAGGGACTTATACAATATCTGAGGCCCAAAATTGATTTGGTTAAAAGGGGATTGGGTCTTACACTCTAATAGAGGCCCATGAGTGTTTCAAAATGATTTGTGAGGGTGAAAATCAAAGAAACCCTAATTTGTTTTCCTTTAACAGTAAATATTAAAAGAAAATCAATGAAAAATACCAAATGAATTTGAATAAACCACTTGTGATTTTTGTTTAAGGTTTGAAAAATGAAGTTTTAATCACAAGAGATATTAAAACTCATTTGGTCTTGATTTTTCAAGATGAATGTTCATTTTAAAATGGTTAAAAACAAATAAAAATGAATTTATTCACAAAAATACTAATTATATTAAAAAAATAATATAAACTTAATACCAAATTCGGTTTTGACATGAAGACATGAAGCGCGAGTGGCATCTTAGCTCCGTCTGTGAACAGAAGCTTGGAGACTACGAAGCCAAGAAATAAGAGCATTCCAACAAACACCAAGCCTTCGATCAGCAGATATCTGAGTATCAAGCCTAGATCACGGAGCTGACGAAAAGAATAGCTGAGGTCGAACATAAAAAAGCCTCTTTGGACTCAGCTGAGCCCTTGCCCTCTCAAGAAACCATCGACCACGAAGTCGCTCAAGGCCTTGTACATGTCGAAGCGGCTATGAAGATTAAGGATGCTATCAGCCGTATGCAATGACGAAAGATTATTCTTGAGAGCAAAATAACTCATGAGAAGGTCCTCTTCGATGATTTTAAAGCTAGATTCCCTGAATTCCCTTAGGTTCTATTTTGATACAATGTAATGCACCATTTTGTAAGCCATTCTTGGCCTTAAATTTAATGAAAATTATGTTTTGATGCGAACCACTTGCAGCATGGATCTGTATTTTTTAAATATTTTCCATTTACTCTTAATATTCATTGGTCTGCCCCCAACTCCTGTACTTCGTATGCATTGTTACTGAACACTCGCGTCACCTGAAATGGTCCCTCCCAGTTAGACGACCATTTTCCCATCGTTTGATCTCGGCGATCCATGGGCAACACCACTTTCCAAACATAGTCATTTGCAGCAAAGGTTTTCCCTTGGACTTTCTTATTGTATGCCCTGGTGACTCGAGCCTTCTTGCATAGCAACACGTTTAAAGCTACCATTCTTTCCTCGTCTAAGTCTACAAGTCCGTCTAAAATCATCTCCCAGTATTGCTCTGACTGAATCTCATATTGTCGTTGCACTCTGACGGATTGCAAGTGTACTTCTGCGGGTAACACAGCGTCGTGTCTGTATGTTAGATGAAATGGAGCGACTTTGTCGACGCTTTGGGTGATGTCCGACAAGCCCACAACACTTGACTCAGCGTCTTATGCCAGTTCTTTGGCTTGTTCACAACGTACTTTTTGATTAAGCCAATTATTATCTTGTTGGCTGCTTCAACCTGACCATTCGCCTGGGCATAGTATGGCGTTGAAGTAACCAACTTGAAACCCGTTTCTGCCGCAAACTCTTGCATCTTCTGTCCCACAAACACAGAACCCTGATCTGGTGTGACCGTCTCGGGTATCCCAAATCTATACAATATATGACTTTGGATGAAGTTTATCATAACCTCTTGATCCACTTTCACCAAAGGCACAGCCTCTATCCATTTCGTGAAATAGTCTATTTCTACGAGGATAAATTTTTGCTGCTATGACGAAGCTGGCCGAATCTCTCCTATTACGTCCAAAGCCCATCCCCGAAAAGGCCATGGTTTGACAATCACATGTAATTCGCTGGCTGGGACATGCTGGATGTTGGCGTGCTTTTGGCAATCCTGGCACCCTTTCGCGAAATCTATACAATCCTTAAGCATGTTGGGCCAGTAGAAACCTTGTCGACACAAAAGCCATTTCATTTTTTGGCCAACCTGGTGAGCCCCATAATCCCCACTGTGAACCCCCGAGATTGCCAGATATGCATCGGTGTCCCCCAGACACTTTAGCAACACCCCTTCTGGAGTTTTCTTCAGTAACTCGTTTCCCATTAGGACATAGCACATGGCTCTATACTTGGTCCTTCGATCGGTGTTGCCCAGTGGGTTCTCCAGATACTCTATAATTGTCCTTCGCCAGTCTGTTGGTGGCATATCGTTAACGAAAACCTCATAACTTTCTAAACCTTCGACCAAGCTCGTCGAGTCTTTGGGTATCGACCAGCTTGGTGGTGCGCGTACATTCGACACCATCTTTTTTCTAGTTTCGACGAAGCCTTTCAACTTACCTTCCGACACTTTATACCCAGACGCAATTTGTGCCAACTCGTTAGCTTTCTGGTTTTCCATCCTTGGCACATGCGAGATGCTGACAACTTTGAAATGTTCCAACCAACGCTTCACCAGCGAAAAGTTGCTTAAAAGATGTTCCCTTACGCATTTATACTCTCTTGTAATTTGTTTAATCACCAATTCTGAATCTCCTTTTATCTCCAGCTCTTTGGCTCCCAAGTCTTTGAGTATCTTAAGACCAGTAATTAAAGCTTCGTATTCTGCCTCGTTATTGGAACATTCGCCATCGACTTTGCATTTAAAGGTAGTTAGAATTCCCTGCGGGGAGATTATTAGGACTCCAACACCTGCCCCATTTTTATGGCTCGACCCGTCAAAGTACAATTTCCATGGGGCGACGTCGATGCTATGTATCGACGTTTCGATCACAGTGTGGTCGACAATGAAGTCTGCCAGTATTTGACCCTTCATCGCCCTTAAAGGGACGTATGTCAGGGAGAATTCAGTTAACGCTAGTGCCCATTTCCCAATTCGACTATGCATAATAGGTTTGGACAGCATATGCTTAATAACATCAAAATACGACGAAACATAAACATTAACTGGTTTGATATATTGCTTCAATTTCATACATGAGAAGTACAAACATAGGCACAACTTTTCAATCATAGTGTATCTAGTCTCAGCATCTATCAATATCCTACTAAGGTAATAGATGGGTCTTTCGACGCCACCATCATCCTCTTGTGCTAACATACTGCCTATGGTCGTGTCCGATGCTGCAATGTACAACTTCATGCTTTTATTTATACTAGGTGGTAGTAGGATTGGAGGCTTTGTAAGGTACTCTTTGATCGTGTCGAAAGCCTCTTGTTGTTCTTGCCCCCATCGGAATTCACTTTCTTTCTTGGTCTTGAGCAGTGGTGAAAACATTTTCGTCTTGCCACTTAGGTTTGAGATGAACCTCCTCAAGAAATTTATCTTCCCCAACAAAGACTGGAGCTGTTTCTTTGTTGTCGGAGGCTTGAGATCTAAGATTGCCTTTGTTTTGTTCTGGTTGATCTCGATGCCTCGCTTGTGGACTACGAAACCCAGGAAATCCCCTGCACGAACACCAAAGGCACATTTTAGTGGATTCATTTTTAATCCATATTTTCTCATTCGCTCAAATGAGCGTCGGAGGTGGTCGAGGTGACCATCCTCTGATGAGGATTTTATGACTATGTCATCAATGTATACCTGCATGAAATTCTCAATAAAATCATGGAATATAGCATTCATAGCCCTTTGGTAGGTTGCCCCAGCGTTTTTCAACCCAAAAGGCATCACCACCCATTCAAATGTCCCCAAAGCTCCAAGGCATCGAAATGCAGTTTTGGGGACATCTTCTTCGGCTATAAGAATTTGATTGTAACCGGAATAGCTGTCGAGCATGCTCAAATACTCAAATCCCGCAGCTGAGTCGACTAGCATCTTTGCCACGGGCATTGAATATTCGTCTTTAGGAGTAGCGTTGTTCAAATCCCTAAAGTCAATACATACTCGAAGGATCCCATTTTTCTTAATAACAGGAACTATGTTTGCTATCCACTCTACATACCTCGCAGTTCTGATGAACCGAATTTTGAGCAACCTTTCAATTTCTTGCTTGATCTTCAACGTCACTTCTGGGGTGAAACGTCGAGGGGGTTGCTTTACTGGCCTCTTGCCTGGCTGGATTGGGAGGCGATGCTCGACTACGCTCCAACTCAAACCAGGCATTTCGCCATAATCCCAAGCAAAACAGTCCTTGTATTCCTTCAACACTTTAACCAGTTTAGCTTTCATTGTTGGTCCTACCTTGGTACTCACGTAGGTGGGCCTTTTTGTCGTTCCATCCCCTAAGTCGACTTCCTCAAGCGGGTCTTGGGCTTGCATTCTCTGTAGTTCATGATCTGGCCCCTTTTCAAACCCTAGAGGCTCATCATCGTAAATACCATCAAGACTCTGATTTTCTTTGTCATGGTCGGCTCCCTTAGTTTCTTGGAGAGTCTCATCTTTTTCGAGTGCCGACATTGATCTGTTTTCAGCCAGATAGGACAAAATCCGAGTCATATTTTCTGACTCAGCAGTCATCTTCACCAGTAGTAGACCACCCTATTGGTGGCATTTCCATTGGCTCCATACCTTCGTCGGCAGCGTCCCAGAAGAACCCATAGTCGGGGTTTAGGTTCAGGACACGACCCGTGTCGACGGAGGTGTAAGATCCTGATCCGTCATCACAAGGAGCCACATTGGCTAAGTGCTGGTCAAAAGATTTCTTAGTACCCTTGGCTTCGTCGACTTTGTAATAGCTTTGGTCTGCTTCAATATTTTCGACGATGCCATCCTTCCTCCAAATGATCAACCTCTGGTGCATAGTTGATGGTACTACTCCAAATCCATGGATCCACTCACGTTCCACCAACAGATTGAAGTTTGCCTTCGACTTGATGACCATGAAGAGCGTCAGCCTGTTGGTTGTACCTACTGCCAAATCCACTTGGACAACCCCCAGGATGTTACTGGTCTTGCCTTCGTAGTTGGACAAGACCATGTTGTGCTGTCGGAGGTCAGCCTCCGTCTTTCCAATTCTCTTAAACAAACTGTGAGGCATTAGGTTCACAGTCGCTCCACCATCCACAAATACTTTGTTGACTGACACCCCATCAATCTTTGCCTTTATGAACAACGGCTTCAAATGATACATCATCCCAGGGGTAGGACGTTCAAACATAGTCGTTTGTTCCTCGACCACGCCACTGTTCATCACATAATAACATAGTGGCTTGTCATCCGCATTTTCCCCTGTGATGAAGTCTTCTTCAGTCTCGGAGATCTCAGATACTACGTCATACTCAGCTGGTAGCACCGACACGATACCATAGTTTACCACAAAATCTTCGCCATAGGTGTCGTCATTGGTGTCGTCGTACATGTCTTCATCAAAATCCCCTTCAGGTGATGGGTCATACTCTTCATCGGACTGAGGAGAGTATTTTGGCTCCTCTTCATCTGACTGAGGAGTATACTCTGGTTCTTTCTTATTTTCTGCCAACGAAGTGCACTTTGAGCTCTGGGTCGACACCACTTCCTTCCCTCCTGAAGCGTTCAAAGTTACTGCCATGGTCTGGTTCGTCGCCACCTTGCTCTTTTCTACCCACTTTCCTTTCGGCTACTGGCGTTTCTGTACAGATATTCTGACAGCCTTCGCCTTTGAAGTTGTAGCCTCTCTTTCAGCCTTCTTATTGCGCTGATAGCGCCTCCACTGGGTCCTAGTCATAGGGTTCTTTCCTTTGTAGTTGGGGGACACCCTATATCCTGCTTGTTCGACCCTTTCATCAGCGACATTCGCCTCCTTCTCCAAATCAAGAGCTTTCCACTTTGGCCTTTTGCTTTCTTTCTGATTCACCGGGGCCATCCACCTTTCCTGTGGGGAGTCTGATGGGGGCACGAATGTTTTGGGCCTTTCCCCTTGGAACAGCTTTCAGTACTCTTCATTTTGATGAGGGACCCCGCTCCTGTCGAACACAAACCTTGGGACAGGTGGCTTGCTATTTGACAGTACTTCTTTCTTGCTTTCCTCGTACTTCTCAGCAGCTTTCTCATCGAACACGGCATTGCACCTGGGGCATAGCGCGGCTTTGGAGCCGCTTATCCTGCACTTTTCCTGAAAATCTTCCAAACTTTCACCAACCTGGGGGTACACTTCTTCGAGTTTGCCCTTTGTTTTCTTGTCAGAACCCTCAGCAGTTTCGACCATCATGCATTCCACCACTTCAACCCTTGGTGGTTTATCGAGGCCCTTAGTAGCTTCGACCATCAAACACTCGTACACTTCTGAATACAAAGCCTCTTCGACCTTCAGTGGGTCAGTGTCAACCTGCATCTTCGGCTTCTCGCCAAATTGGAGTCGACCCTCCTTCAAAGCCTTTTGCACCAAATCTCTGAAAAGAACACATTGAGCTGTTTTATGACCAAGGAAATTATGAAACTTACAAAATCCTCTCTTTTTCTTTTGTTCTAGAGTGGGGTCTTTCAAACCAGATGGAATAATAATTTGACCATCTTTAACCAGTAAATCAAATATTTCATCACATTTCGAAACGTCAAAAGTATAAGTTTTAGCGACGTATTTATCCGTCTTGTTAGTTTCGGTGGGATTTTTCCCATTCGATGGTTTCAACAACTTGCATGTATAGGGAGGTCCTGGCTTAAGCTCAGCCATGTGGATCTCACTTTCGTCGACAGATTCTTCTTCGTCGGACGAGTATTCGTCAGCAGCCACATAAGCTACTTTTTCCTTTTTACGATATCTGTTAGACTGAGCTTTTTCAGCTTTCAATCTTTCGACCTGGTGAACCCGGTCAGCTAATTGCGCCATATCTCTAAGATATTGCATGTCCAACTTCTTCCTGGTCGAATAGTCCTGGCCGCTAGCGGCCATTTCGACTAACTCGTGTTTAGGGACTTGAGTAAAGCAACGTTCTTTCAAAAGTCTAAACCTATTTAAGTATTGGTCTACCGACTCTGCGGCCTTGCGTTTGACGCTTGCCAATTCTTTTAAACTTATTTTTGACTGTCCCATATAGAATTGTTCGTGGAAAAGCCTCTCCAATTGTGCCCATGTGTGAATGGACTGTGGGGGCAACGTGGTGAACCACGTGAACGCATTCTTTGTGAGGGAGCTTGGGAAATATTTCAATTTCAAATCCTTATTGTTCGCCATGTTGCCCGCTTCGGTTTGATACCTAGCGACGTGTTCGACGGTGGACTCTTCTGTTTCCCCAGCGAACTTGGTAAATTTTGGCACTTTCCATCCCCTAGGTAACTCTGTTTGTAGGACAAAATCTGGTAAAGGGGATGTATAGGTTGGCCGTTGAAGGCCAGGGTTCGCCCCATTACGGACCATGATACGTTCGACCACAGCTTCCAAGTTATGTTCTCCAGCCAGGGCGTCCTGTCGAACCTGTTGGACAACAAAATCCGGATCTTGGTGCCTGTGGACAATTACAGGTGGCCTTTGAACCCTCCTAGGAGTTTCTTCGAACTCGCGGGGTTATTCTATAGTCTCGTCGAAGACTTCGTCCTGACGAAGTGGCGTCACCGGTCGCGGTGGTGGGGTCTGTCGACCCTGAGCCCTAGGTGCGCCTAAGAAATCACCGATTCGTGTCATCTGAGTCGCCAGTTGCTGGTAACTCTGGGTTGATTCTTGTATCAATGGTCTTAATATTGTACCCATCTGCTGAGTCAACATGTGAACCATCTCATGGTTACTCTCGTCCATTTGTTGCCTCATGACCGCGACGGAACTAGAGGTAAAAGTCGGTATGGATTGAGAGGACATGTTGAATCCTGGAGGTCGAACCATCGGGTTCGACAAAGGTCCTATCCCTTGATAAGTCAAAAATACTGGGGACGAATTCTCTCCAAACAAATGTCCGCTAAAATGCACACTTGACATGAACTCTGGTGGCATTCCATACGATCTAGGTATGGGCATGGTGATACTTGGCATATATTGCCCCGTAGTCCCAGCCATTGTTGGCCTTGGGTCGTTTCGACGCGGTGTTGTAATTGGTCTGCTAGGAGAGGTTGACACTGTTGATATGGTACCAGAGCCAGCATCAGTTGTGTGTGTCCCTACCGCAGTTTCCGTCGGAGACGGTTCTTCATTTGGTCGTGGTGTTACCATCTTACCACTACGCAAAAACATATACTCAATTCACACGGGTCCCACCGGGTGTGCCATTTTGTTCGCCCGCACGAACAACCGCTGGCCTTCCGTCGTAGGTTCGCTTGTGGGATCGGCCAGACGAATCCCTGAACTTGGAATTGGAAGCGTATGTTTGTACTGCATTTCAGTTTATGTTTGTTTAAGTGTCACGCTTAAGTGACTTGGGTGACGCAAAAAGTGTCTTAACGGTTGCGAGTTAGATTCAAGAAAAACAAAGAAATACAAGGGAAAGCTGAGCGGGAAAAACAAGAGAAGTAAAGACTTTAAATTATATGCGGAAAATAAATTGTATTAAATACGATTTGGACGCAAGTGTAAATTTGTTTGCGGGAGTGAACTCGTTTCTCTCTAAGCTTGGTACTTTGGGTATTTTCCCCTTACAATCTGAAAAAATGCGACCCCTAAAATGAAAAAAGCAATGCCTTATATAGGCCTAAAAAATAACTATTTGTCTGCCAAAAGGTTTTCTGAAGCTGACACGTGGCACCCCACTCTCTTTTAAACTTCCCATAGTCTTGGAAATTTCAAATTTTTCCCCCCTAAACACTTGTTTCTTTAAGTCGACATCAGCTTGTCTCCTCATTCTCCCCCGACGTCAAGACTTATCGATGGTCCTCCGGCACGCCTTTCTGCTGGTGTCGACTCGACACCTCATTGTACCTCTTTCTTGTGCCGACCCGCTTTGGAAGTCTCCAGACACCACTGCCGATCGAAATCCAGTGCCAACACCTGCTCAGCATGCATCTCTACCAAGTTGGTATTTATTAAGCGAATGTCGAAGATTTGAACCATATTGATCTGATAGGGATTCCTATCATGGTAGTCTTGGATCCATCCGAGATCCATCTGACGCTGGAGGGCCTCTTGTATGAAAGAGTATCCCTGTTTGTTTACCGAGCAAGTCAGACAGGAACTGCAATCGTGCCGCGGCAGATTATGATACTGGCTTTTCCTTAAGTGCATCGCCACCAAGTTGGCATTCATCGCACGGATGTCGTGGTTCTGAATGGCGTTGGAACTTGTGTAAACCATGTTAACTCCACGAACTCGGTGCTCTTGGATCCCTCTAAGATCCATCTATTCTTGTAGAGCTGCTTGCACTATAAAACATCCTTGATTATGTTTAAAGCAGACATCACACTGGTGATAATTATGAGGTGGCACATGGCCGTACCCACTCTGTCTATAATGCATTTTGACCAGATTGGTCCTCAACAAAAGTACATCGTGAATTTGATAGACATTGTTAAATTATTTCTCAATTAGGTTGACTGGAGTTTTCTCATGTTGAGGCAGCGGGTTCGTGAGAACATTGGGATTTGTATCTTTGAAAGATAAGAGCCCGCTCCTAACAAGGTTTTGCACGTCAGATTTGAAATTGAGACAATTCTCTATGTTATGCCCTGATCCTCCTTGATGATAAGGGCATGTCTGATCCGCTTTGAACCAAAAAGGCAGATTTTCCGGTACTGTAAGAGGAGATTAGTCTGGATGTGCCCCTTGGCCAGTAGTAACAGAAATAGTTTTGCGTATAACATGGGTATAGGATCGAATCCTGGTGGCCGTGTTGTACGGTTGTTATTGTATGGAGGACGAGCCTGCTGAAGAGGCTGTTGTGTCCTTTGCTGATTAGGTTGGCTCTGCGCAACCTGAGGCTGATACGTAGGAATAGGCGCAGGTCTAACAGCAGAAGTCACAGCTGCTACCGGTTGATAACATCGCCTTTGCTTTCCAAGAGAGATATTCCCAATATCTTGCTCTTTTTTCTTAGGGAGAGCACTACTGTATCGTTTTTTACTACTTGATGATCCAGCGTCTTTTATCAAACGTCCTTCTCGGACGGCTACCTCAAGACGAACTCCCATGCCCACCATCTCGGTGAAATCACTGGGTGCACTGGCAACCATTCTATCATAGTAAAATGAGCTTAAGGTTTTTAAGAATATCTTTGTCATCTCTTTTTCCTCAAGAGGTGGACAAATCTGAGCGGCAATCTCGCGCCATCTCTGAGCGTACTCCTTAAAGGTTTCCTTGTCCTTTTGTGACATTGATCTGAGTTGATCTCTGTCCGGTGCCATGTCCAAATTGTATTTGTATTGTTGGACGAATGCAGTACTAAGATCTCTGAATGTGCTAATCGTAGCACGGTTTAAACCCATGTACCATTTGAGTGCGGCACTGGTTAAACTATCCTGAAAGTAGTGAATCAGTAGGTCCTGATTCTCCATCTGAGCTGACATTCGCCGTGCGTACATCACCAGATGGCTCTGAGGGCAAGAGTTACCCTTGTATTTTTCAAAGTCGGGCACTTGAAATTTGTGCGGAACTTTCACATTGGAGACCAGACAAAGGTCTGCGGCGTCCTTTCCAAATAGATCCTGACCGCGGATGGCTTGCAATTCCTTCTGCATTTCCAAGAACTGTTCCTGGAATTCATCCATTCTATCGAACATAGTTTCCTTCCTACCAGAAGGTATCGGCGGAATCTGTCCTTCCGGGACAATGTGCACCACAGGGGGTAGGACCGTGACTACGGCAGCGAATATTGGCATTTCGCGAAGTTTGTAACCTTCAGGAGTCTTCAGTATGTCCCTGGCATCTTCGCTTTCCCGAAGTTTGTAACCTTCAGGCCCAGCGGCTTCTGTTATGATTCCCTGATCTTCAATGATCGGCGGAACATATCCTTCCGGGATATAGTTAACAGGCATGCCCCAAGGATGATCTTTCGGCATTTGATACCTAGGATCATACTTCTCCACTATGGGCGTTGAGGTGATCTCTGAGATCACAGTTCTTTGTAGCTGAGCTTCTGCCATGGCTTGCATGCCGTTACGAAGCTTTCTCATATCCTCTCTCAGAGCGTCGATCTCTTCTTTCAACTCTCTGTTTTCTTCCTCAAGATCATCCATCTTTTTCTGACGATTGGCCCGAGTATTGTACGAATGAGACAGTTTGACTCTAGAACCGAGACACAAACGTGAGATTCGTAGGTAAGAAGAATATGCGATGTGAGAATGATGAATGCAATGATTATATTAATTTTTTTTTTGGTTTAATCAAAATAAACTTCGACAATTAGATTGCAAATATCAAATAGTGGGGAAACCCCTTTTTATTGAATTCAAAGGATTACAGAAATGGAAATACAGTAGATTACAAGGTGCAGAAACAAAAACCTAAGCTAATGGGTCCCGAGTCCTCTCTGAAGAGAAATCGGGTGCTGATTCTGGTACTTTCCTTTTCTTGGACCGGGGCTCTTGGGCCGTTGTCGGGTTGTCATTCCTTTTCCAGGTGAAAGGAGCGAGCAAATTCCTTTGGTCATCCTGATTATCCACAGCATGCTGCTCCAAAATTTCAATCAGGGCATCTTTATCCTTCAGTAGTTGCTGTATTTTGATACACTCCACGTTGAGAATGTGGTACTTGTTCTTCCAAGACCTCTTCTCCCGTTGAACTTTGTTGAGAGTAACCTGAAGCTTTTCAGTCTCGGTCATTAAGTACATGACAGACTCCCTCGGCGGAAGAACTCCATGATGAGGATAAGGCATATTTAGCTTGAGAGCTCTAGTTTGTACCCAGTGGAGATAAGGCTCCACCGAGACACAGTCCAATTTTCCTAGAGATTCTCGTCCTTTCTTATGAACATGTTTCCAAGCGTGCACTATTTCCGTCTTTAGTGCTCTGTCATTTTCTCCTTCCATGAAGAAAAGGCCTTCCAGATGAACACTTTGTGGGACGTGTCTCATCGGGTATCCAAATTGACGACGAACAAGAACTGGATGGTAATTGATTCCTCCCTTAGTTCCTATAAGGGGTACGTTGGGGAAGTTTCCACAACGGTCAATGATCCTGATTCCGTCATAAATCCTATTACACCAGTCAACGTCAGAGTTGGTGAGGGACATGATTTTCTGCGACCAACGTAAGGCACTCTTGTGATCCCAAAAAGCAGCAGACTTGGGCAAATGGGAGATAAACCATTTGTATAGCAGGGGTACACAGCATGTGATCTCCCATCCGCTGTACAAATTTCCCAAGTGTACAGAATGATACACATCTGCGAGCAAAGTTGGCACAGGGTTTCCAATGAGAAAAACCTTAATGGAGTTGATATCGACGAAGTTATTAATGTTGGGCAACAAAAATAACCCGTAAGTGAGTAAGACAAAGATGCTTTCAAAAGCATTCACGTTCCCGATACTGGCGAAGTACAGGGCTTTCTTTGTCAAGAACTGGGCTGGCAAACCTTGTATGCCACCCTTAGTGGTCATGTGAGTCCTGACCTCAGACTCGTCCAAATGAATTGCTCTTGCAATGGTCTGATTCTTTGGAATTTCTTCTAGTCCAGAAAATGGAGTTTGATCTATAATGGGTAGATCAATCAGATGAGAGTATTCCTCCAGTGTTGGTGCTAGCTGGTAATCTGGGAATGTGAAACAGTGATAGAACGGATCGTAGAACTGAATGAGCGCATCCATGATTCCCTCAATCACATGGACTCTTACCAGAGATAGCAAACCTCCGTACTTGGCTCTGAAAGCCTCTTGGTTTGCAATCATCCTTGCCAAACCTCTTAAATCCTCTAGTTTTGGAATCCTGAAGGTGTACTTATGAGTTCTCCTTCTACCGAAATCCATTAGCATAATCCTTTTCTCTGATATTTGCAATCACAGTCTTAGTTTAATTTGAAAAACAGAGAGACTAGAAGAGAAATTTTTTTGAATGTTTTAATGTTTTTTAAATGAATGCATGAATGCAGCACACAAAAACATAGAAAAAACATGGGGTCAAAGGTCGTTGTCATGAAGTCAAGGCTCTACCCATCCCCAAAGGTTTATACTAGGGTGATGTTTTGTACCTGTACTCAAAATCATCAGCTCCTCCCAGGATAACAAACAGCAAGCGGATCGCCAGCGAGCTATGTGAAATCTTAGAGTAAATGCTATTCACCGAGAATAGATCGTCAGCCTCAAATGGGGGTAGTATCGCGTGACAACTATTTCCGATAGCTTCCGCACTACAAAAGGGTTGACTCCTCAGCTTCTCAGACGTCACAATCGGCCCATTGCCTATGAGAGGGAATGGGTTGCATTGGGAAGCCTCCACTGAGGTTGATGGTCGACCTCGTCACCATCACTTATCTTAAGTGTATACTCAATCTTTCCACATGCGGCATCACACGCATTTCCATTAGCAGAAAAATAAACACAGATACCAATTAGGAAAAGCAGTATATATATTTGTCCTAATGTCCTAGACTTTTAAAAGCTAAGAATCTTAAGTTCCTGACAGAAAATGGTTTCCCGACGGAGTCACCATCCTATGGTTTCATTCCAAATTAACGGCATTTTGACCTAAGATCCTAGTGACGTCAAGGTTTCTACCTAGGGGACAAGAAGAGAACAAGATCCCTAAAGACTCCCCAGCAGAGTCGCCATTTTTCAGTTGGAAAATGGGGACGATGATGACTAAGGTAAAACAGATCCTCATGACACTCCCCAGCAGAGTCGCCATTTTTCTGTAGCGAGTGATTTTTGGATGTGGTTGCGAAGCACGATCGCTCTGTGACTACAGCTTGATTCATTTTTTATCCTATTAAAGCTGATGAAGGAAGGGAAATAGATGTCTCCAATTAACCCTGCTTGCATACTGAGGTTAAACAGTCAAAACTATTGGTTTACAGATGCTACAAAGATTCGGGGTCTCTCCTAGGTTATTTTGTTGAAAAGGGGTGCTTTAGGCTATCGGTTAGGATGTTAGGACAGATATATGAAAGTATGGGATTTTGGGTTTTTGTTTAGTGTGCTCGCTAAGATTTTTCTTTCAATATTATGCCTACGTATTCCCGTTTTTTTCCGAAACAGGGAAATCAGAGCGATCGTAGTTCCTCCTATTCTACGGGAGGAAATGGTGTTTTGGTGTCTTGTTCAATGCCCAAGACTTGAAGCTAAAGGTGGTTTGTATCTTGTTCAAATCCCAAGATGTGAAGCTGAAGGTAGTTTGTATCTTGTTCAAAGCCCAAGATGTGAAGCTAAAAGGGTTTGACTTTAGAGAGAATTTGTCATCTCTAAAGAGGGTTTTGTCCGTCACAACTGTTTATAAAGGAGAATTACTTTAACTGGGATTTGTGAATCTCGCAATGCCATAATTTCCTTTATAGGGGATTTCCAACCTGAAGGGGAAGACTTTAACTCAGTTTAGAGCAATGCCATCTTTCCTTAGGAATTTCTCATGCTAAAAGAGGGACAATGGCATGGATGTAGATGATCCAGAGGCTTTCCGCTTATAGCGATTAAATGAAGGGGAAGGAGTTGTTGATGTTTATGTACTGTGAACGAGGCAAAACTTTTATCCTAAAAGGTTGATTGGATCAACCAGTGGTTTTCTTATACAAAGCCTAAGAGGAGGCTAATATGTGTCTCGTACAAAGCCCGAGAGAGAGGCTAAAAGGTTTTGACTCGACGATGGAGTCTTTTGGTATCTCGTATAAAGCCCGAGATAGAGGCTATTGGCCCAACAAGAGGGTGTTTTATATCTCGTACGAAGCCCGAGATGGAGGCTAAAAGGATTGTGACTCAACAAGAGAGTTTTTTGTATCTCGTACGAAGTCCGAGATGGAGGCTATTGTTAGCTCCGCTGGGGAGAATCATTTTACAAAGCTCAAGAGGAGGTTATTATGACTGTTTCAGTTTGAGTGACAGGTCTAGTATGCTGATTTAAAGAGAAAATCAGTTCTTATATGAGTAATCTTGTACTCAAGGATTTGATTTGAGGATCAGGGTTATTTCCTTTTCTTTAAGGAAATGGGAAATCCAAAGGGTATTGAGACTGTCCGAGTTCACAGGGTTCCTTCCTATTCTTGAAGGGTGCTTGAGAGTTTCTTGGAGACTCAAGGAAATTAGACTGTCCAAGTCTAGAGTTACATCTTTTGTACTATGCTTTGAGAAATATTAGTAGACTCTTGGAAAGACTGCTCTATTAAGATGACTAATTTCTATTCCTATACCTCTAGGAGGTCGTCGGGACAATTTGTACGAAGCCCAAGAGGAGGCTAGAAACTTTTAAGAAGCCGAGTGGTCCTTGTATAAAGCCCAAGAGGAGGCTATCATTCTCGGAGGAATAATCCTTATACGAAGCCTAAGAAGAGGCTGTGAATACTTCTAAGAAGCCGGCGGGTCCTTGTACAACGCCCAAGAGGAGGCGGGGATGCTTTTAGGAAGCCTGTGGGTCCTTGAATAATGCCCAAAAGGAGGCCGATGCTTTTAAGAAGCCGATGGGTCCCCAAACCCCGAGAAATTCAAGACAGGTCATACACGAGGAATAGATCAAGCCAGGAAAGTTCGAGAATTTGGAAGAAACTCAAGAGATGCCATTCACGGAGAAAAGATCATCTCTGGGGAATAGAGTTTCTTGACAAGTGCTTTTAAGAAGCCTGTGGGTCCCCAAACCCCGAGAAGTTCAAGACAGGCCATTCACGAGGATTAGATCAAGCCAGGAAAGTCTGAGAATTTAGAAGAAACTCAAGAGATGCCATTCACGGAGAAAAGATCATCTCTGGGGAGTAGAGTTTCTTTGACAACTTCTACGAGTGACAGTCTATGAAAGGGTTCACCGAGAATACTGCCTTTCATGTCTCCATATTGTTTAACCCCAAGAGGAGGGAAGACTGCGTCTGGTAATCCTATGGGGATCTAGTTTTGACTATTTAAGAGTGATCAACGGGGTTAATGCTAGACGTAGTTGCCGAGGAAACTCTAAATATCTATACTATTATTACACAGTTGATATGAGTTTATGAAAGAAGACTTACAGCGAAACAACCCCACAATACAGTTATATGTATATGAAAGCGGCAAATGAAAGCGTATAACACTTACTCGGTTGTAGAGCTTCCATGTTGTTTGGTTAGTTGTTCAACAAAGAAAGATTGAAAAACAATAGTATATTCAAAATCAAAGGAGAGAGTGCTTTGAAAAAGAAAGATTTTGGGGCTTACAGCTCAAGGAGAGGCCTAGGGTTTTATCAGTGAGTGCACTGTTGTTTTGTACAGAGGAACTTATACAAGTGACTGAGGCCCAAATAATGGTTTTTTGTACAAAGGGATGAGTCTTACACTCTCTCAAGAGGCCCAAAAGGTTTAAAGAAAAAGAGTGGGGCTTATAACACGAGGGTAGGCCCAAAGTTTGTTTTTCCGTTTGAAATGGCGATCGCGCCGAGATTTTCTTTTAACGCGAATGGGCTTATACAATATCTGAGGCCCAAAATGTTTTGGTTAAAAGGGGATTGGGTCTTACACTATAATAGAGGCCCAAGTGAGTTTTAAGAAAAGAAATGGGTCTTACTACTCGAGGGTAGGCCCAAGGTTTTTTGTTTTGAAAAGGCGACGATCGCGCCGTTTGTTTTTTACGGTATCGGGACTTATACAATATACTGAGGCCCAAGAATGATTTGGTCAAAAAAAGGATTGGGTCTTACACTCTATTAGAGGCCAATGAGTGTTTGAAAAAGTTTTATGATGGTGAAAATCGAAGAAATCCTAATTTTATCATTTTAAAAGTAAATTCTTAAAAGAAAATCAATACAAAATGATAAAAATACCAAATAAGCAACTTGTGATTTTTGGTTGGGGTTTGAAAATGATGTTTTAATCACAAGATGAAATAAAATTCATTTGGTCTTGATTTTCAATATGAGAATTCACTTTTAAAATGTTTTAAAAACATTAAAAAGGAATTTATTCACAAAAATACTAATTATATTAAATAAATAATATAAAACTAATTTTTTGTGGAATAAAATATTTTGGAGTATGAATAAGAAGTGTGTAAAACAGAATTGGAAAATGATGATTTTTGCTATGTAAAAGAATTGGTTGAGTTTTTTGAGAATAAACTAATGTCACAACATCACATTCGACATCACTCATGAGTTTTGAAGATAAGAGAAAAAGGGAAGATGTCACAACATCACATTTGACATCAGAACTGCACCTTGGTTTTTCAACATCTTTGCTATCAAACTTCAAACATTCATAACTCTCTTAATTTTTAACGAAATTAAAATCTGTAAGAACCTATCTTGACCAATTTTTCACAAGGAATCCAATGGTATCACTCATACATACTAAAACTTAATGTACAGCACACACAAGGCAAAAAACAGATCTGCACCTTAAGTTTAAAACAACATAAACTCCACATATAAACATGTTAAAGTGCAAACAGTAGGAGGATCATAACATACACATTAAGGACTACATTTTTGCTTCAAGAATTGTTCAATATGATGCATGTATGTGGACAACAAAGGAAAGCATGATTCAAAGAATTCAAGTTGTGAATTTTACCTCTTTTTTGGAGATTTTGTGCAACCTACCAAGTGCTTTGTTCCAGAAATGATTTGATACTTTGGACACCCTCAAATGACCTCTTGGATGCTTTTAAGATGATTGGAATCAGCTGGTACCTGCAAAAACACAAATTGTCCCTTTCTTGCAAAAGGGGTTAAAAGTGACCAAAATAGAAACTCTCTCAAATGGTGTTCCAGATGGGGGGAACCATTTGGGACAGTTCAAGGATGATATTTGGAGTGTGTTTGAGGTTTTATCTGGTTTGGAAAGTGACTGAATCAAGACATGGCTTGAAAAATGCAAAAAAGTCCAATTTTGAGGTTTTGAGAGGTGACTTTGTGATGTTGTGATTACAGATCACTTTTGATAGTTTGGACAGCTTACATATGATATATGTGAGGTGTGTGTGTGATTAGTTTGAGTGGAATTGCTCTCTAACTCAAAAACTCAGAATTACTTGCTTTGGAAGGCAAATTTGAGGTGAAAGAAGAGATTTTAAGGAAAGCATCTGTTTGATGGCTTTGGTGTACTTAAACTGATCACAAATGAGCTCTATTTATCGTAGAGCAAGTTTGTTTTGGGATCCACATTGTTGGAGGAATCTTGACTGAATTCAGTTGCAAATGTGTCAGTCCATGCCACCTCTAAGCATCCATTAAATGCTTTAATCCAAAATTGGAGTTTTGTCCCTCTTTTAGGCATTTCTAGGTTTGGCATGCTACTTCTTGTTCCAAGGACTTTGGAGGCTTGGCTCAGTGATTGTCCCCTTTAGATTTGATCCTCAGATGTGTTCAAAATGATGACAAGGCTTAAAAATTCGTGTGGCACAAGAAATGTGCAAATCTGCCACATGAAAAATTCAGCTGCAGCAAGCCTTTTTGTAAAATCCATAACTCCCTGCTCAAGTATGCTACATGGACGTTCTAGGACTTTCTGGAAAGCTGAGATGATGTACTTCAACTTTCATGTTTGACCCCAGACCTGGTTCAACTTGGATCATGGAGAAAAACAACCTTGAAGTTGGGACATTCTTGCTGGAAAAATATTAGTGATGTCCTATGCAATGTTGGAACATCAGACAACTTTGAACATTAATAATTCCAAACTTTAATCACTTGTATCTTTTAATCCACTATGATATTTTGAGTTGAAGTGAATTGCATCTTTGATGCTTGTCTTGCATGGTGACAAAGCTTGAAAATTGGGTGGCACAAGAAAAGTGCACAAAATCTGTCCTAAAAAAATCAGCTCGAGCAAGGCCTGTTATGAGGTGCATAACTCCTTGCTCAAGTTGAATTAATGGGAGTTCTTATACATTTTGGAAATCCCTAATGACATACTTTAACTTTGATGTTTGACTTTGGTCTTGGTTCAGCTTGCAAAGTCATCAAAAATGGTCTTGAACTTGTGTAGTCAAATCTGTCCTAAAAGCTGTCATGAAAATTCTGCTTTATCAATGCTTTTTACAAAAATCATATCTCCTTGCTCGAGTATGCTACAAGGACGTTCTAGGACTTTCTGGAAAGCTGAGATGATGTACTTCAACTTTCATGTTTGACCCCAGACCTGGTTCAACTTGGATCATGGAGAAAAACATCCTTGAAGTTGGGGCATTCTTGCTGAAAAATATTAATGACGTCCTATGCAATGTCAGAACATTGGACATTAAGAATTCCCAACTTTAATCACTTATATCTTTCAATCCTTATGATATTTTGAGTTGATTCCTTCTACAATGTTGAAGTATCAAATACCCTCTTTAAAAGTAGCTCTTACTCAAAATCAATGGATGCTTGGATCAATAGTTACAACCTTGAAAAGTTGTGCACTTGAACATGATTTTAACTTAGAAAAAATTTCTAAGTTTCTTTCAATTTGATCAATTTTGGAATTTTGCATGATTTCTTGATTTAAATTTGATCAAATTAAATCATCCATCATATTTTCTTGAGTAATGGCTTATGAAGCTCATAGTTGACCAAAAAGTCAAACTTTGACTTTCTGCGTCAGTTGACTTTGTATTAGATGAACTTGAGGCTTGATCCACTTGGAATGTTGCACTCTTGTGCCTAATTCTTGATGTGGGAGTCCTCTTGATCCTTTGTGGATGTTTGAGAGGTTAGACAAGTTGAAGATCATGTCATTCCTTGATTAATCATTTATCTAAAGGCTCTGAGAGGGTCTGAAACCCTAAGTTTGATTGTAGTGAATGCTCAACAATTCCTTGAGGAGATTGATGAGGCACAAAGGTACATCCATATTGTGATGATGATTTACACAATGATGGGAAATCTTGGTGGTCAAAATTTGGGGTATGAGAGGTATGAAACCTAAAATTTTGATTGATATGAAGGTACAAGACCTAGAGTTTTTTATTAGTATGCTCGCTGAGATTTCGTAATCTTATGCCTACGTATTCCCGTTTAAACGAAACAGGGAAATCAGAGCAATTGTAGTTCCTCCTATTCTAAGGGAGGAAAAAGATGTTTTGGTATCTTGTTCAAAGCCCAAGTTGAAGCTAAAAGGTTTATTGACTCCACTGGGGAAATCCTTACCCAAAGCCTAAGAGGAGGTTGGATAAGACCGACTCAACAAGAGAGTGTATATATTGGTGTCTTGTACAATGCCCAAGATTGAGGCAAAAAAGTGAGTGACTCTTTGGGGATATCATTATACAAAGCCTAAGAGGAGGCTGGAAGTTTGACTCTTCCGGGAAAAATGTTCTATCTGTCTTGTACAAAGCCCAAGATTGAGGCTAAAAGGGTTTTTGACTCCGCCGGGGAGATTTGTATGTGTCTTGTACAAAGCCCAAGATTGAGGCTGAAATGAGTTTGACTCTGTTTAGGGAATTATTTCTCAAAGCCTAAAGAAGGTTAGGAGGAATTGACTTTGCTGGGGGAGATATTTGTCCCAAGCTTAAGAGAAGGTTATGGAGATTTATGTCTTGTACAAAGCCCAAGATCGAGGCTAAACGGAGTTGACTCAACAAGAGAGTGCTTTTATCTATCCTGTACAAAGCCCAGGATTGTGGCTGAACAAGCTGGAGAAATCGTTATACAAAGCCTAAGAGGAGGCTAACTTTTGCTAGGGGAAATCTTTATACCAAGCCTAAAAGGAGGTTGGAAAAGATTGACCCAACAAGAGAGTGTTGTTATCTGTCTCGTACAAAGCCCGAGATTGAGGTTAAATGGTTGACTCAAAAAGAGAGTGTTGAAAGGTGATTGACTCAACAAGAGAGTCTGAATATGTGATTGACTCAACAAGAGAGTCTGAAAGGTTATTAACTCATAAAGAGAGTCTGAACAGTGATGGACTCAACAAGAGAGTCTGAAAAGGTGATTGACTCAACAAGAGAGTCTGAAAGTTGATTGACTCAACAAGAGAGTCTGGAAAGGTTAACTCCATTGGGGAGAATCATCGTACAAAGCCCAAGATGAGGCTAATTTTTGCCGAGGAAAAGTCATTATACAAAGCCAAAGGGGAGGCTAGCTTTTGTCGGGGATAATTGAGATCCTGAGGCAGGTCCAAGTGGGGAATCAACTCTTACTGAGGGTTCCAGAAGAGTTGAGGTATCAGATGCCTTGAGGTTCTGATTTGGGATTTTTGGGAGAGAGACTGGGATTTAGCTCTGCTGGAGATTGATCTAGAGTAACCGGGGTTTCTCTCTGTATTTGTAGGGAACTTGAGAATGTCTTTGAGACTCAAGGGGATTAGACTGTCCAAGTCTACTGGCGTGGAAGAGTTTTATCTTTTGTATGATGCCCAAGAGGAGGCACGGGTATTAAGGGATGAGAATCAACCCTAAAATCCGATATTTGACACTGGAAAGACTGCTCTAGCAAAGGATGACTAAGTTCTGTCTTATACCTTTAAGAGGTCGTTAAGGTCCTTGTATTAAGCCCAAGAGAAGGCATGAGAACTTCTAAGAAGCCGGAGGGTTCTTGTACAAAGCCCAAGAGGAGGCGGGGATGCTTTTAGGAAGCCTGTGGGTCCCAAACCAAGAAAAGTTCAAGAAATGCTATTCACCGAGAATAGATCATTTAGTGAAAGTTCTGAGGTTTGAAGAAATTCAAGAGATGCTATTCACCAAGAATAGATCAACTCTGGGGAGTAGAATTTCTTTGACAATTTCTAAAGTGACAGTTTGAGAAAAGGTTCACCGATAATACTGCCTTTCTCTTTGTTCCATATTGTTTAAGCCCAAGAGAAGGCAAGACTGTATCTGGAAGCCCTATGGGGATCTAGTTTAGACCGTATTAAAGAGTGACCAACATGGCTTTACCTAGTTCTAGACCTAGTTGCCGGGGAAAACTCTAAATAACTATACTGGTATACAGTGGATTGCTGAGGCTTATACTCGAGGAGAGACCCAAGGTTTTAACAGTGATCGCGTTGTTGTTTTGAAGATCGCATCAGGATTTATACAACGCCTGAGGCCTAAGATGCTTTATTTACAAAGGGGTTGGGTCTTACAACTCAAGGAGAGGCCGAAAGATTATTTAAAGAAAAGGAATGAGACTTACAACACGAGGGTAGGCCCAGTTGAAAATAGTTTGAAAACGACGATCTCGTCGAAATTTCTGAAACTGTATCGGGATTTATACAATACACTGAGACCCAAATTATTTATGTACAAAAGCGGGTTGGGTCTTACACTCTATTAGAGGCCCAAGAATGTTTTGAAAAAGATTGATGAGTTTGGAATCAATCAAAACCCTAATTTTGTTAAAAATGGAATTAATTTTGATTAAAAATTAATAAAATCATTGAAAACATGTGAGAAATGAGTTGTGATTTTGGGTCAATCTCTCAAAAATCATGTTTTTATCCATAAAATGATTAAAAACCAATCAAGTTTGGAAAATCAAGAGAAAGAAATTTTTTAAAATGTTAAAAAACAAATAATAATTAATTATTTGTAAAAATATCAAATATATGAAATAAATAATATTTTTGGGATATTTTTGTAGAATAAAATATTTTAACATTTTTGTGAATTTTGAAAAAAATAATCAACTTAAAATCATTAAAATTTAGAGAGAAATTAATTTTTGAATCAATTAAGTAAAATAATAAAAGTTCAAAAATTCAAAAGTTTGAAAAAGGGCGCCAAGAACACCTTGTTCTTGCCCGCGTGCCCTGTTTTTGGCTGATTTGCATTTTCTCATCAATCCCACTGAATACTTGATGAAATCACATAATCCACATATCAATCCGCTCGTTTTCAACTCACGAACATGTCTATTGTCTTTAATTTCATTTATTTTAAGTATGGAATGAGAAATCAAAGAGAAACCTCAAGAACCCTAATTTCTGCATGAAGGCTGAGAAATTCCATACATGATTCATACAAAGCAATCAATTGAGGGGAAACACTCTATACATGATTATGAACATATGGAAAAATTATTGTGCGAGGAAATATGCATGAATCATGAGATGACCAAGTTGAGGCTTACCTCTTGCAGCTGGTGATCGAGTTCTAGGTTGGAGGTGTTACAGCTTGGTTCTAATGATGTTGACAGCTTCCCTAGGTGCTATGGAGTGTGTCTGAATGCTTGGAGTGGATTGAATTGAGCTGGAACTTGATTTGGCACCTCAACTGCAAATCTGTCAAAAGCTTGTGCAGATGGCTGGTGATTTTGTGAAATTGGTGTTCCAGATGTTATGTGAGAGTTTGGATCACTTCTATATGTTATATGTGAGGTGTGTGTGTGATTGGTTTGGTTGGAATTGCTCTCAAACTCAAAACCCGATAGTGACTTGAGTTAGAAGGCAAATTTGGAGTGAAAGAGGTGATTTTGAGGAAATCATCAGTTTGGGTGCTTTGGTGTACTCAAACTGATCACAAATGAGCTCTATTTATAGTAGAGCAAGTTTGTTTTGCAAGGAATAGGGAATGGCAACTGGTACAGGTCTGTGACCAATTGTGATCAAATGGAATCTCAAGTCTCCTCTAGCCATTGACATGAGGTTTGAGCACAGGCCTATGGTTCTTTGATTCAAGGATAAGGCTTGACTGAAATGTTCATCTTTGCTCTGATACATGCCACCTCTAAGCATCCATTGAATGTTCCAAAACAAAATTGGAGTCTTGAGGAATCTTTAGCCTTTTAGGGGTGGCATACCTACTTGTAGTTCCAAAGACTTGGGAGGCTTATGGATTAGTGTTTGTTCCTCCTTGGTCTCCCCCTGAGGTGTGCAGATG
The DNA here is from genome assembly GCA_022829125.1 of Lathyrus tuberosus. Lineage (NCBI taxonomy): Eukaryota > Viridiplantae > Streptophyta > Magnoliopsida > Fabales > Fabaceae > Lathyrus > Lathyrus tuberosus. The sequence goes on along the minus strand of JALAZF010000029.1, from coordinate 4,550,952 downwards.
GATAAACTTGTTTGTCATTTGCACAAATTAATCAAATCGAGCCCTAATGCACAAATCTTCCTTGCCAAGACAGTTTGCAGCAAGGCATGTTGCAGCTGTCATAACCTCTAGCTCAGGTGGAGTTTGATGGAGTTCTTGGGCATTTTGGAAAGCTGACATATCCTATTTCAACATGATGTCCAACTTTGGTTTTGAGTCAACCTGAATTACAATGAAAAATGCCTCTACATTTTGGAAAAAAATAAGGCAGATTCTGACTTAGTGAAAATTTCACTAAGTGTTAGAAAAATGTCATTTTCATGTTTTCAGCCACTTTGATCACTCCATAACTAAAAATTCATGAGGAATTGGAATAAAGTCTAGTTGACACTTTTAAAGTATGCCATGAGAGCTACAAATCCATCTTTGGACCATCCAAAATAGTTGCTTGGATCTCAAGTGTTGTACCCCAAATTTCTCCCTTAGATCCATTGATCTTTTACATGTCATCTTAGGCCAATCATATTGCATAACTAACCAATTTTTCTAGGTTTTGGTCATTTTTGTTTCATTTGTGAATCAGATTTTATTTCAAGAGGATTTAAGGGTTGATCAGTCAAGATTTTGGATGGAGCACTGAACCTATCAAGTTTCTCATGTTTTAAGAGTCATCTCCATAACCATTTTTTATCCACTTTGTCATTTTATTCACCCTCAATGTTCCCTTTTCAATTGTTATTCATAATTCCAAACCAATTTTAATATTCATCCATTAACCAAACCTTTTTTTTAATCTGATTTCAATTCTATTTGTCCATATCAATTTTCCTAAACCATATTCATATCCATTTCACCTATCAAAATTCATTATTTCCCTTTTTTAATTTTCTTTTCCAATTCATTTCCCTTTTCCAAATCATTTTCATTTTTATTTTGCTATAACAAAAAAAAAAAAGAAAACCAAATCATAAAACATTTGTTTTTAAGCCCATCACCATAAAAGTCCATTTTGTTTTACAATAATTACAATGTTACAAAAATAAGGTTGGAAATGAAGAGAACCACTTGCTGAAGGCAAATAGGAGACGTTGTAATATATCTTTGACTTTTCAACTCAATTCCTCTAGCCAATGGGAGGACGACGCGTGGCTTGGCATGGAACGAAAAATAACTGAAACGTTCTCCCCTCCTTCTTCATGACTTCGCATTTCAATAGAGGGAGGAAAAATTTCTTCTCCAAGAGAAATCACGTCCAGCTCAAACATAGACAAACTTCTGCAGCTCCTATCCTTGGCGCGCTATCCACCCTTTTGAAATCTCCAACCATTTCCTCTTTGAGCTCTCATGCCTTTGGTTTATTAAAAGTTACTATGAGAATATGCTTTGTTCAGCATAAGGGTTGTCATCTCTGCAGAAATCCTTGTGCAATCCCAACCATTACCCCTTTTAAACCCCACTCTTATGACACAACAAAAGGGAAATTTGAATTAATACTTAGAAGTGGGAAACAGGACAGGCCTGCACCTGTTCTCTGAGGCTTTTGTGCTGCATATGGAGCGGTATTTTCTCCAAGGATTGACCAAATGTGGAGGCTGAAGAGGTCCTTGCAAACCCTAATTTGTTATCCTATGGATAAAGCATTTGGCTATTGGTTTTCAAAGATCCGTTACAAGCTCCTCTGGCTATAAAAGGAGAGCCATTTTCCTTAGTTCGACCAACAATTTTCACAAAACACTACTAAAAGGATTTCTGAGTTTTGGAGTTTCACAAGTAAGAAAGAAGTGGAGAATTGTCTTGAGGTCCCTGCTAGTTCAAAGAGAGGAGAAGTCAGCACACATTTGAAGGTGTAGTGGACATACTCCACTTGGTAACTACACTCTCCACACTCCATATCATTGTACATATCTATCATCATATCTCTACCATATGTTGCTATTATAGTATGTTTTGTTGTTTCTCTTCATTCATCCAAAATGTGAATAATAAGTATGGGAGTTTCTGTTTAAGCTTCTATCCATAGACTGTCAGTAAAATAAGGGTGATTCTGCTTTGTGTTTCTTGTTGTTATATTTGAAATATTACGAGATGATAATACCATTGTGCTAGCCCCTAACATGTTGTTAAGTCCTTGAAAGTTCAGTGTTGTGTAACTCTGCTAATACTTGAATGCAATAGGTATCAGTTGTTGTCATCTTTGGTGTTTGGTCAGTTTGTATATAAGAATTCATATTGTGTTTTGTACCCAAGAGGATTGATTATTGAGTTTGCTTTTGAGCATGAAAGTTGTTATTTAATTTAGTCTGTTACAAGAATGTTTTTTGCATCTGTTCATGTATTTATCCACAACCTGATATGCACACATGGCATGATCTTTGTTTGGAACCAAGTTGACTTATGTGCTTGAGTTTGGTATTTAAACTTCTAAAATATACAGCTGGTTATGCTTGGTGTTTTGACTTGTTGTTTAACTTGAGAACTTGTTGCTATCCTTTTAGGTTGAGTTTTGATTTTCTAACCATGTGCTTGTTAATACCTCACCACTTGATTATTTGTTTGGAATCTCTATTTGATCCAAAAGAATGGTTTCTTTCATAAACCTCAATACGAAATAACCGCAATTTATACCATTAAGCTGACGAGGACACTACACATATAAAAAAATATGAATATATATCAGGATATATAGTTTAACTTGTTTTATCAAGTAGCATCACTATTATATTCAAAATTGTGAAAATATACCTGCACTCTAATCCATGTAATGTTTGCTTTACTCTTTGGTACTCGAGCTTTTCTTTGTGATCGGAATATTTGTATAGCTCTAACAAAATATAAATGAATATTTAGAACAATCTCACATAAAAAAAATATACACATGAATATTTAGAACAATCTCACTTACGTATCAACCATCTTCTTCATATTTGGGTATTTTGTTTGATCACCATCTAACGATACTATTTCTCTCTTTGGATTAATCACAACCAACACCCAGTGTCCACTATAAAATAAAATAAAAGTTTAGATGAAAACGTCAAAAAACAAAAATTATAATAATTGAAGTTATAATGAAAATCTAACCCAGTATTATATGGTAAAGGAAACAACTTTTATGTATCTTTGTTGGCCATAAATGTACCGACTAAGCACTCTTTGATTGAATTTGGATTTTGATCGATTAACTGTGTGTAGATACAGGTGGGAGATAAGAAAGAGAATCTTTCTGTCAATTGACGCGGGCGTATCAATTTCTCACACAAAAACCTTAAATAAAAACATAATTAACATTAGACTATTCATTGAAATGTGTACACAAATACATGTTGAAATTCACCAGAGGGACAACAGTTGGAGATGTTGGAAAACATGAAATCCCTGACAAGAAACTACGCCTAACGCCTTTCGCTGACATAATCTCCGGCAAATGGCAGAAGAATCTTCTCATTGGTATTATTTCCATCCTTTTCATTTTCATTACTCCATTTCATTTTGCCTTTTTTAACAATCCTTTTTAACTGTTAACAATGTTGCTTCCGTTTTCTGTAGATGTTATAGGTGTTGTTGATGAAATTGGATACTCCCAATCTCAGTTCGGGGGAAAGAAAGCCCAAGTCAACTTAAAATTAAGGGACTTAAGGTGTCGCTGTCTAATGACAGTATTTTATCAGTTTTTAATACCTTCATGTTTTTTTCCTAATATATACTGAATCATACGTTTGTCGTGGATTAGCGACAACACGGTTCATTGTACTCTGTGGGAGGCCTATGCCTTGGAGTTCTTTGATTACAAACAAAAGCATCAGGACCCTTCAAAACCAACTATTATGATGTAGAAATATGCTAAAGTTAAAGAAGAAGGTTAGATAATACCCAGAACTATTTTTTTTCCTCTACCTATCTCTACATTCTTTTGGACTTCCACAAACATTTATAATTTACTCTTTCTTATTGTAGGCAAATACCCTCTGGCAGTGACTAACACCTGCAACATAACCAAAATCCATATCAATGACGATGTGCCCGAAATAACTGCGTTTTTAATAAGGTTTATCCAATGTTTACCTTTACCTCTGTTTGAATGCCTTCTTTTGCCCTTTCATTTCTAACGATTATTACACTACTTCAGTATGCCTGAAGATTTTAAATGTGGAGATTCTTCACCATCAGGGGCCAACAATCATTCTTGGTCTCAACAATCATCCGGGTCTCAACTTACACCCACTGAAATTTTTTTGTCAAAAGCTATCCCACTTCCATTATGTGACATCGTCACATTATATGAGGTGATTCACTTGGGACCATGTTTTTTTTCGGCTTTTATATTCAATCACTGAATTATTTTAACATTCTCTCTTTCTAATATTCAGAATACTTTCCGCGTTACGGTTGCAAGGACTGAAAAGCTGATTGCCTCTCCTAACGGCTGGCATTATAAAGCCTGCCATCAGTGCCCACAGGTTGCTAAGGGTGACAAACCACCTTTTTTTTGTCGGGACGGGCATCGACCCGAAGCAGAGATCTGGAGGTTGATGTCTACTTAAATCCATTGTGGTATTGTTACCAATGGCTGTTTTTTCATACTGTTTGTTGGTCCCTCCTTCCGTAGGTATAAAATCGAGGTAGGGGTCAAGCAAGATGGTTGTAGTGCTAGCTTCATTTTCTGGGATCGCGAAGCCACAGAGCTTTTGAAGACTTCTGCTTCCCAGATGCGTGCAACCATGATAGCGGTAACTGTTGCCTAACATATGTTTCTTCCATCAGACGCCATCTATTACAAGATTCTGTTTGGTAGTCATACTTTGTTTCTGAGTACCTTTTATGTTTTTAATAATAGGCCGGAATCACTGATCCACTGGAGTTTCCGCTTGCATTGGATGAAATCTTGGGCCTCAAATATGCATTCAAAGTAAAGAAGTGTCCGAGATACAAGAGTTGCTCTGTTGTTGAATATCTTAACGATACAGAACTGATTAAAAAACTCGAGGCTTCACATACCACAACTGAAGTTAATATAGTTCTTTTTTAATTGCTTGCAACTTCCATTTATTCTCACCATTTCTCCACTGTTGACGTTGTTATCGTGTTTTTCAGCCTTCGTCTTTCATGAATATCGGCTCCCAGTCAAACCATGTAACTTTCGGTTCTTTGGAAGGCACTTTATCTGTTACATGTTACGTACAAATTCTATGATTCCACCACAACGTCTACTAATTCCCTCATTTTTTTACAGCTCTTGGAAAGTGTCGACGAAGACTCCCCGTTTGACAAGCTTATTCCAATCAAGGTACGAATAAATCAAATAACATACCTAGATCAAACAACATTCTTTCTGTTTCTTGCCAATTGCAACCACACTCTTTGTGTGTTTTCCGTTGTATGCGAAATCACATTTTGAATTTCAATCTCAGGGGCATGAAACCATTGGAGTGTTTAAATTATATTCACTTTTCAAGTATTTCGGTACTCCTTCAATGTCTTTCTGGAATTGTTGTGGTTCAGCCTTTAACACTTATTTTTTAAACTATTCTTATGTCTCATGCAGGATGCTGAGATTACCTCTAACCACGTTCCCGATCCCACCACACCTACAGCTCAAGTCAAGCGAATGTCTCCGGATGCTTCTTTTGAGTCATCCCACAAGATTGATGGTGATGGGGATCTTTCTTCAACCAAACCTAAGAAACCGATGAAACGCGGGAAAAACAAGGCGGCTTAACTATACTTCTTTGTTGCTTACCGCATAATTAACTTCCTACGCATTACTTCAAACCTACCAACATCTTTTTGTCACTGCATTATGTAATATATTGCTGAACTACATTCCTTTGTTTTGAACAATGTGTTTCCTCCCAACACAACCTATGGGATGTATTTTGAATTGTTAACAATGACTTCCACCTGATTATGATTAATGAAATCACCCATACAAGGGCAACTATTTTATTTCAATTTGTTTCTATATCTGCTATTGATATCTTCATATCAGATTTCTTTCTTTTTCCTATTTTTAAACATTATGCATATTACCCAACAAACTAATGGTTCCATAACTCAACAACTTATGTCAACACGTCTGTATTATTTTTTTCCCACACATTCAATTACTACCTTCTCATGGTACCTTTCAACTCTTATTATAACTTTTGGTTTTTTTATCTTCTGATACATGTGTTAAAATTCATATAACTTATATCAGGGTGGCCCACTTTATTATAAAATTCACTACTCTACAATACCCAAAGTTTACTTTTACGCGATTTTCAATTAACCTACCAACCTATTTTTAATAATTACTTTCTGCTGCACTTTAAAATAATTGCAACATCTCAACTCACTGAGGTTGACCCTATGTATCTAGCCTATTTAGCCTTTTACTCACCCTTCCACACAATCTGCACGGGTATATGCTTACATTACAAAAACTCATCATTTCTTATTGCATAAAGACTTTTGGGAACCCCAAATGTGTGCCCCATCTATGTATTGTATTTCATGAGTTCATTTATAATTTTGTGACTGCTGATCTTGCTGCCACTTTTAATATCCTTCTTTCAAATTGCATCATTTTTTTATACCGTCCTACTTTTCGGCTTGCTTTCAACTTTAGCAAACTAACAAACTTTGAAACAAGTACTTGGTACAACAGGTTTTAAAAACTCCTTAATAACTTCTTTCACTTTCATACAGTTAGGAACAAAGTTATATTCACTAAAAATTCTATTACCTTCTGCAGCTAAAACGTCATCATGCACGATACTGATGAAACGAATGCATCCCTTGCGGGAGAAGGAGGAGGTCATACATGCTTTGGAGGAAAAATATGCATGCCTTGCTTGGGAACGAAAACTCTGTTGGATCACCTTCCACACCCGCATCAATATCATGTCTACAATCCAATGCAACGCATTCTGGGCCATTGTGTGATGTTATCAACACCATTCATACTGCACCATCAACAAGACATGTTTTGCCAACATGTCCTACAAAGCGAAGACGTTTACAAATCCATCCCGGCGTTAATTTGTTTCCCACTTTCAACTCAACAAACTCAACTCCAACCTCATCTGAGGTTAATTTCAACGAAAACCATGACCCAAAACCAACTTATCTTTTGACACACCCTGTTAATCCTATCCATTGCAACTCCCAACGACCACCTTGCATCTCTACCAACGGTACTGCTTTACACTCTAATTCACAAACTATATCATTAACTCAAACAAGGGCACCTGCACCATTGGTTCAACCTTCTATGACTGTTGGTTCTTCGCGAATTCACGCCTCACCCTATTCCAGGACGCAGAACGGAAACACATCGTCCATATACTCAAATGCAATGCCATGGACTTCTGATGCTTTATCGCCCCAGCGACCATCAACCGTTTACATTAACTCTGTTGGTTCACCTTCAACACTTGCATCAACCTCATGTCTACCATCCAATGCTTCTCATTCTGCTCCATTGTCATGTCTACCATCCAATGCTTCTCATTCTGCTCCAATGTGTGATGTTAGCAACACCATTCATACTGCACCGTCAGCCAGACATGTATTGCAAACATGTCCGACAAAGAGAAGACGTTTCGATATCCATCCTGGTGTTAATTTGTTCCCCACTTTCAATTCAACAAACTCAACTGGACTCTCATCTAAGGTTAATTTCAATGAAAACCATGTCAAACAGGCAACACATGTTTTAACACGCACTGTTAATCCTATCCATTGCAAGTCGCAACCACCACCTTGCATGACTTCCAACAGTACTGCTTTACACTGTAATTCACAAACTATATCATTTAGTCAAGACGGGGCTACTGCACCATTGCCTCAGGCTTCTATGGCTGTTGGTTCATCATGATTTAACACCTCAAACCATTCCAGTACACTGAATGGAAACACATCGTCCATTTACTCAAACGCAATGCCAGCGACTTCTGACGGTTTTCTGCCACCTCAACCATCAACCGTTAACCTCGACTCGACAATGAATCACCTTTATATGTCTGCTTCTTATTCGTCTTCTGAAGAGGACTCAGATAATGAATCGGGCAGTAATGCAAGAAATTCTTCAGAGTCTGATGACGACGCCTACCATGACACACTTGACTCGCAAGTTACAGGTTATTGTTCTTCGTATTTCTTTATCCAACTGAATATTTTTTTTTGTGTCTTTGATGCCTCAATACATAATTTTTTTAATTAGAGTATTTTGACATCGGCGAACCAGTTTGGGAATGCGAGCATTGTAAGGCTATGATGTGGTATCAGGAATGTAAGCAAAAGGCTAGACATGCCGTCGTTGCAAAGTTTCATATTTGTTGCAAAAGTGGAAAGGTCGTGCTGCCTCTGATGAAGCAGCCTCCTCACCTCCTACATCAGCTCCTGTTTGATCGAACCTCGGCTCATAGTAAAAATTTTCAACAAAACATTAGAACATACAACGCAATGCTCTCATTCACTTCTCCTGGGATGAAATTTGACACAACTTATTCCGGTGGTAACGGTCCACCTACTCTGAGACTACATGGTCAAACTTGCCATCGAATAGGAACCATGCTTCCCGAGATAGGTTCACCACCCCAGTATGCACAACTTTACATATTTGACACCGATAATGAGGTCGACAATAGAATGGATTGTTTCAGGTATTATTACAGTTTTTGTCTTCATAATTACATATTGTACTCATGTTACGATTTCTTTTTAGCACTTTCCTTTTTTAAAACTTCTATTATTTTCTTTTCATTGTAGAGATAACAAAAAGATTGAAAAAGATGTTGTCACCAACTTGAAGGTAATGTTGGATGAGTACAATGTTCATGCGAAAGCCTTCAGAATGGCACGCGATGTGTTGAAGAATAATACTTATCAAGACTTGCGGTTGAGACTGATTTCGAGTCGCCTCACCGATGGTCGGGTATATAACACACCTTCTGTTTCGGAAGTTGTTGCGCTAATTGTGGGTGATGTTGACACTGCTGAACTAAGGGACATCATAATACATGAGCGTGACGGTGGCTTGCAAAGAATCGATGAGTTTCACCCGACCTATCTTGCCTACCAATATCCCTTGATTTTTGCATATGGGGAGGACAGTTACAGAGATAACATACTCCACAAGTACCCGCATGAAACAACTGTTACCAAGAAAAATAGGCAAACTATTAAAGATTGGCTCTGTTTCTGGCTGCAGGAGCGCATTGATGAACCGAAAACACTGCTTCATTCAAGGCGTCTTTTCCAACAATTTTTGGTTGATGGTTACACTATGATGGAAACCGAACGTCTCAATTGGTTGTGCAAGAATTAATCAAAATTAAGGGTTGGTAAATATAGCAACATACGACAACCGTCCACTGCAGGTACTTCACAACCAAGTAACAAGGAGGGAAAACGTGTTGTGTTGCCGTCGAGTTTTGTGGGAAGCAAGCGTTACATGGACCAACTATATTTCGACGGGATGGCCATTTCAAGTAAATTGGGATTTCCTGACCTCTTTATAACCTTTACCAGCAACCCAAATTGGTTAGAGATCAAACGTCAATTAGAACCCAATAACTTAAATGCAAGTGACCGTCCCGATATTGTGGCTAAGGTGTTCAAAATTAAATTTGACCAACTCATGCGTCACATAACAAAGAAACATCTCCTTGGCCGCGTTATTGCATGTGAGTCTTACTTTTGATCTATTGCTTTTTAATTTCTATCATTTTTAAGTTTCTAATTACTTTTTGAACTTTTTCCTGTCACAGTTATGTACACTATAGAGTTCCAAAAACGAGGCCTACCCCACGCTCACATTTTGATTTTCTTGCATCCTGACAGTAAATATCACAGCCCTTCTGACATTGATCGACTCATTTGTGCTGAGATACCTAACCACCAAACCAGTCCTACTTTGTACAACTTGGTCAAATCACATATGGTACATGGACCCTGCGGTTTGTCAAGGGAATCATCACTGTGTATGAAGAATAGAAAATGCACTAAGTTCTTTCCAAAGCGATTCATAGAAAACACAATTGTCGATTCCGAAGGCTACCCTATGTATAGGAAGAGATCGTCTACACACATAATTGAGAAAAATGGCATTCCTTTAGACAATAGACATGTCATCCCTTACAACCCTATGTTGCTCTTAAAGTACCAGGCTCATATTAACATGGAGTGGTGTAATCAGAGTACGTCGATAAAATATCTGTTCAAATACATCCACAAGGGTTATGATCGAATTACCGCTTCAGTTGTGCAGGCTAACCATTCCAGCTCAACAGGTACGGACGATGTTGATGAAATAAAACAATACCTTGATTGTAGATATACCTCTCCTTGCGAGGCAAGTTGGAGAATATTTGCTTACAACATTCATGGAAGGAAACCGGCTGTTGAAAGTATGTTTTTCCACCTTATCGGAGAGAAGCCTCTGTACTACACTGATTATGACCGCATGGAGAACATTCTAGAAAAGGCTAGCGTTACGGAATCCATGTTTTCTGCCTGGTTTGTTGCAAATCATACTTAAGAACATGCAAGACAATTAACATACGGCCAGTTCGTTACCATGTTTGTGTACCACAAACGAACTAGAGAATGGAAGCCTCGCAATAAGGGGTTTACTATTGGTCGTTTGATTTGGATACCACCGTCTACAGGTGAATTATTTTTTCTAAGAATGATGCTTACGGTGGTTAAGGGACCTACAAGTTATGAAAACATTAGAAAGGTTCGTGATACACAATACGATACATTCAGAGATGCGTGTTTTTCTATGGGTTTCCTTGAAGATGATAGGGAATACATTGGGGCTATTAAAGAAGCCAGCGAATGGGGGTCAGGTCATTTTCTTCGGAAGCTTTTTGTGGTTATGCTTATGTCAGGGAACGTTAACAGACCTGGTCATGTGTGGAATTAGTCATGGGTGTTACTGTTCGACGGACTGTTGCATCAGCAGAGACAATTGGCACAAAACAATGGTAAAAAATTTAAATTCTAATACTATTTTTCTACTCCAGTTAAGTCTATGTTATTTCAATACACTGAATAAATCAAACTCATAAAACTCATTAAATATTTGCCTTTTTTAGATCTTCATTTAACTGATTTGGAGATTCAGAATCTTACACTTATTGAAATTGAAAAACTGCTTCAAACCAACAAGAAAACGCTTAAAGATTTCAAACCAATACCATACCCTGACGGTTATGTTTTGGAACAACTCGGGAATAGGTTCATATACGACGAGCGAAGTTACGACATTCCAACCATGCAGGCAGAATATAACTCACTTTATTCTGCTCTAACAGGTGCAAATTTTGACTACCCCTTTTCCATTATTGTATTATTTTCCTGCAAACACATTCACTTTGTCTATCATTGTCGTTTCAGATGAGCAGCGGGGTATATTTGACACAATCATGTCTGCTGTTGCGAATCAGACTGGTGGGGTTTTCTTCCTTCATGGTTACGGGGGTACAGGGAAAACTTACATGTGGAGAACACTCGCAAGTGCACTTAGGTCCAAGCACGATATTTGCTTAACGGTGGCAACGAGTGGGATAGCATCATTGTTGTTACCCGGTGGGAGGACTGCTCACTCGAGGTTTAAGATACCTGTTCCTACGGTGGATAATTCGACTTGCGACATTGGTTATAAAGAAGACTTGGCAGAGTTACTCAGACAATCAAAATTAATAATTTGGGATGAGGCACCGATGGCAAACAAATGGTGTTTTGAAGCTCTACATTAAAGGATCTCATGAGTACAGTAGCAACTCCACTCAGGTCTTCGGAGGCAAGGTTGTGGTATTCGGAGGGGACTTCAGACAGATTCTGCCGATTATACCAAGGGGTAGTCGTTCTGGCATAGTTCATGCCACCATCAACACTTCATACATATGGCATTAGGTTAAGGTGTTAACACTAACCAAAAACATGCGTCTGACTTGCGGTCCCACCGACGAAGAGAGGACCGAAATCTCTAAATTCTGGGATTGGTTACTCAAAATTGGAGAAGGTCGAGTTGGTGAACCAAACGATGGCACAGCTGAGATCAAATTCCCCCCTGAGATGCTCATTACTGAATTTGAAGACCCCATTGTTGCAATTATGACGAGTACTTATCCGGAATTTCTTGATAATTTCCATGATTACAACTACCTTCGAAGTAGGGCAATACTTGCTTCTACCATCGAAATGGTTGACAAAATCAATGATCATGTTTTGGACATCATGCCAGGTATTGTTGTTTCAATTCCCATTTTCAATTCTACCCACCCTGATCAATGTTTTGTAGACTACATTTTTGTCATTAATTTTTTAACAATTTTGCCTTTACTTGCGGCCTATTAAAACACAACTATGTAGAGGTTTTCGACGGAACTAATGATTATCATTTTTTACTTAGGTGAGTTGAGGGACTTCTTTAGTTATAACTCCGTAGATCAGTCCGAAATACACGACCGGGGCATGCTTGATGTTCTGACCCCTGAGTTTCTGAGCTCTTTGAAAACCTCCAGTTTTCCTAACCATCACATAAAATTGAAGGTTAGAACACCCATTATGTTGATGCGCAACATCGATCAGTCGGAAGGGTTATGTAACGGTACACGTCTTATCGTTGCAAAGATGGCTACGCATGTTCTTGAAGCACGTATTATGGGGGGCAAAAACCACGGCAACATCGTCTATATTCCAAGGATGAATATGTCGCCTTCTCAATCTCTGTGGCCTTTCAAGCTTAGCCGAAGAAAATTTCCAAACATTGTCTCCTACGCAATGACGATAAACAAGTCGCAAGGTCAGTCGTTGGATTGGGTTGGCCTTTACATTCCTCGAGAAGTTTTTACTCATGGACAAATATATGTGGCGCTTTCAAGGGTTACAACCAAGAGTGGAATAAAAGTTTTGGTCCACGATGAAAACAACGTGGCCAAAGACACAACTACAAACGTTGTTTACAAAGAGGTTTTCAACAATGTTTGAGTTGGGAAGTTTTCTACATCGATTTAAATGTTCACTTTTATACTGCGTAACTGAAAATCACCATCGTCCAAATTACGATTCTGGATTTCATGTTACACTTATGTGGAGACAACCTATATTTTCATGTTAATTGGTTGCCTTGTACAACGTTGTATGGATTTTTTGGTATTATGGAAGTACCTCAAGCATGTTTCAAGAATATTGTCCTATTCTTTTAAGTCGTTTCATTATACAACTTCCGTTAATTTTCTTCCTAACAATGGTGACATAAAGCATATCATAGTTATAACTGGTGAATTAAAACATGTCATAATCATACCAGATATTTAGTCTCCCTCTCTTCACCGTTTTGGAAAAAACAGATCCATTCCCAGAAAAATACGACAACTTTATCGATCTTTCACCCTACAATAACATACCTATATTACTAAACATATTCAACAACCAACTTTTACTAAACAACCATGAACAATAATAGCAAGCATTTCAACACAAGTTACAAACTTCAATGTCTAAGTAAAGAAAATACAACCACGACTTCCTTTTACCCGTACGGATGCAAGTAAACGTGACATTTCTTGTACACCGATGTTGTATCAAATCGAAATCGGACTTTGTCTCCCGCTTTGAAATCGTTGTATTTGCAAAACTCATCCCAACCATAACCCAATTTAGTTCTTCGTATATCTCCAACGTGAAACAGTTTCTTCAAATGCACCTTCCCATTATCGCCGCACAACATAAGATCTTCGTATCCATACCGTCTTAATACTTCAGCAAAATCCTCCTGCAACTTCTATAAATCGAATCACAGACATTAAGATATTTATCCCCTTTAAACATTACAAATATCATTTATGACATTTGATGATTAAGAATCCAAAATACTCAACTATTCTTGGCAGATCCACGCTCATCTCGCTTAGTTCGTGGTCAAACGCATAAATCTGCCGCTTATATACATATCTAGTATGGAAATAAGGTAGATCCATGAAATTCTTAACCTCTTTGAAACTGTTGATTGCGAAGTTGTTGTTTCCATAGTAACCGAAAGTTACAACAACATCATTTGGTAAGTTGTAGTAGGCTTCCAGAATTGGCCACCCGCTGATAATCAGTGGATGAATCGGTTGTTGGTTGTAGATGACATCATGGTGCACACCTTTGTTCGTTAAAATTGTCCATGTCTTGCTTATTTCCCCATCGAATAATTTCAGAAAATGTTCGTCAATTTCAGGAAATTTCTGAAATCAAACAAGTACAATATCATTTTTAACGTTTTTACTTCTGTGTCGCTTCTGTTTTGTAGTTCAGAGTATGACAATGTTTATCTTATTCCTTACCTGTGATGATACTTTGGTGACCTCAAAGAAGTGGACGGCTTCTATGTGTTTCAGTGGACCACAATTTTCCATGGACCTTCTTCAATTTTTCTAACAGGAAGGACAGTGGATGAGTAAAGAGAAGGTGATGGTTGTAATTTCTTCTTTTGCGTTTTCCACCCAACAAAATTATAGACTCCTATTTAATACCAATTACAACTCACCTACCTATCCATTATTCACATGGGGGCATTATTGATTTTTGGCTTTACCCATCACATGTTTCTGTTGGGGCCAAAGTATTCCATGTGTGTGCACGTGTCATTAAAAGAAGTTGTGGATTTGTTTTTTCATCTTTTGAAGGAATATGATTCCATACGCAAATGTTAAAACACAACCAGACAAATAAAACCCTGCCCACTAAATCTGTCAAGAAAGCATCATGTGCTGTTGGACATATATTCAACCATAATATCATTTTTGCATTACTTCATATGTCTTACACGGTGGAATATCCTCACCCTGCTTTTTTAGCCAACTATATAAAAAACGTATTTCAACACACCTGCCATGCAATTTTAAAGGCCATGCAGTCTACGTAAATACCATAAGCATAACATTATACAACTCATAATAACTTTCACATCCCATTGTCAACAACCAAATAACAAACACTTCTCAAAACACAAACTAAACCCTGATATTCAGCGAATTGTTAACACCTACTTCGCAACAAAACATGACACATGTCGAACACCCTAATCTACCTCCCATCCCAAGCCTTTCAAAACTTCCTTACACAACAGAAATTGTATATCATCTTCGTTCAAACTGAGACTTCGAACTGCGACCTACGGCTTCTTTGAGGCTTTGTACAACTTCACTTTGATGCGTCGAGTAGGTGGGTAACTTAGCCTGAACTGAAGTATGTCGCCATTGGCGACACCTCTGTCCTTGGTAAAACTATACCATCCTTGACCTATATGCTGCTCAACGCAGTGGTCCCTTTTCCGAGTAGTAACAACACTCACATATGTCTTGTCCGTGTCAATGTCATGCATCTCGATGTCCTTGACTCCTTCTAAACAACCTGTTTTGATAACGCATTGTGGAAGTTGCTGCATAAGTGACTTATGATTAATCATGTCATTCAATATTATATCACAAAATGAACATAACTTAATAATTTTTATACCAACTTAGACATATCAAACTTACAAGTACGTTATTCTTTGCTGTTTTTCCATTTGTAATCATCTTCTCCCAAGCAATGTACTTTGATCCCTCGCGTTCGTTAATGTGACAGCCACCAGTAACATTGTCTTCCTCTTCGCAACTGAAACCATCCAATCAAGTGGTATATCAATTTTAGTATAACACAGTACATACTCAAGCTAATATATAACAAGTAATGTAATGTATTATTTTGTATTCTTCTATCTTTTCCGATCGTTTTTTTTCTCAACTTATACAATCATTATCTGTATAAAATCTATACACCACACTAACTCTTACTTCAGTGTACCAAAAATAGTTATACCAACAGATTTCATATAACCAACACAAATCTCTCATGTTTTCATGTCAGAATCACAGTCGTATTACCTTGACGAATCTGACGAAATCATTACGACCTCCGGAATGGCCAAACTTCTACTGTCTTTTCCAACCATAGCAGCTTTGCCCTTTTCTTTTTCTCCCCCAGTTGCAACAGTCTTGTCCCCCGCCAGGGCTCTACCTTTGTCACTGTAATTTTTACACATACACAACACATATCACATAACATAACAAGAATAAACTGATGGCCATTTTAAATGCGTGTTTACAAACCTGCTGGCCGCATTCGACGACATCGGTACGTTGGCAATCGTTAACTTCACTCTTGTCTTCGCCATATGCAGATAGTCTCTCGCAGTTAAAAGTTTCAGTTTCCCTTTCCTTTCTAGCCTTATTTCCTCCGCCTTCAACAATTCGAAATACATCTCCTCTGCTGATTTGTTTGCTCTGTAAAACAAATGTAAAAACAAACAATGAGTAAACGGTTGTCCATGCAATTCATTCTTTTCTATCAGATCATGACAAAAATATACTCTAATAAACAAAGACGTCTCAAATTTTGCATTAACAAATTACAAAGTGATTCCTTTATCTCAGATTATCAGTTTCCCCAGATTTCAATCGCATGCATTACGACATTAATCACTACGACTTCATAATCGTATATTGATTAACCATTAATATGAAACAACACCCTTAACCATACCTTTTCTCGCGCTCGACGGCACAACGATCGCCGGTGTCACGGTGGTTGTTTCTTCCGTCCATTACGCAACTCGGTGTCACTTCCCTGATCAACGTTTCCACGGTTTGCGAACAGTATCTTTTGGTCAAAGCTGTTTCAATACGTTACGATGTGAAGGGTTACTGGTGTTGGTCCCAAGTATCCGCACGTGTGGGAAGACATGTCGTTTCCTTCACCTTTAATACCCACACAATTATTATTTTTTTTTCTTTATGTTTCATAACCAAAAATATACATTTTTTAATACTATATAAATCATTTTTGTTTAGGTTTGTTAATTTCTTTTTTTTATATGGAAATTACTTTTTCCTTTTTTTTTCTATACAATACAATATTTCTATTTTTTCTAATTTATTTTCTTTTTCCTTCTTTAAATTGGTGACATTTCGGCGGAACGAACCAGAACCCGTGCGGACGCACGGGTTACCCACTAGTTGTAATCAAAATTGTGAAAATATACCTGCACTCTGATCCATGTAATGTTGTTTGCTTTACTCTTTGGTACTCAAGCTTTTCTTTGTGATCGGAATATTTGTATAGCTCTAACAAAATATAAATGAATATTTAGAACAATCTCACATAAAAAATAAATATACACATGAATATTTAGACCAATCTCACTTACGTATCAACCATCTTCTTCATATTTGGGTATTTTGTTTGATCACCATCTAACGATACTATTTCTCTCTTTGGATTAATCACAACCAACACCCAGTGTCCACTATAAAATAAAATAAAAGTTTAGATGAAAACGTCAAAAAACAAAAATTATAATAATTGAAGTTAGAATGAAAATCTAACCCAGTATTATATGGTAAAGGAAACAATTTTTCTGTATCTTTGTTGGCCATAAATGTACCGACTAAGCACTCTTTGATTGAATTTGGATTTTGATCGATTAACTGTGCGTAGATACAGGTGGGAGATAAGAAAGAGAATCTTTCTGTCAATTGACGCGGGCGTATCAATTTCTCACACAAAAACCTTAAATAAAAACATAATTAACATTAGACTATTCATTGAAATGTGTAAATAAATTGTTCAATTAATTAAATAAAGTTGATCTGAGTACCTGATGTATGTATTGATAACACCGATGCCTAATTGATCATGATGAAAAATCTGATCCATATCCTCTTTAGCAATTGTTTCGTTATAAGAAAAACCAAAAATACCTTCCTCCATAGGAATTTCACGAATACCACCTTCCATCTCATCTGTTGTTCCTACATATGTTTCAATACACAACCTAAACCGAGGAACAAATGTTTTTTTAGGCTCGGTCTTTGCAAGATCATGTTTTTTTTGGACATGTTGCTACATTCAGGCTTCTTATTCCTGCTGACTTGTTGCAACTCTTGAGCATGAATCTAAATATCATATAATTAGTTAGGTAATGTATCAGATCATGAAGCTTTTGATTTTGTAGGATAGAATTAACATTTTTTATGCATATATATATATATATAGATATATATCAATGTACCTCTTTTTTTGATGCAACTGACTCGTTGTGCCGCATAATCCCCTTATCTTTTGATTTGGATTTTGTAGGAGTCTAACATTACCATGTAAATAAAATGTACGTCAATGTAAGAATAACTTACGTGGCTCGTAAAACATTTGAATACTCAAAGTTTCATAATTGTTTTCAACATACCTCATCATCTATGAAAATGAGGTTTGACGGCCATGCAACATACGATCCTATTGCGTCTCCCACCAATGTTGCATCTGAAACATCGTCAGGTATAGGTAATAGTGCATCCCTCTCTAAAGTAATATCAATCGATACTTTCAAAAATACAGCAGGGAGCGGTTTATGGTGAAGTACATCTCCCAAAGTGTTATACTCTTTTCCCTTGCCAACCATGCGATAAGTCGGTGACGATAAATAGAGTTGACATGGTGAAATGCCCTAAACCACTATTAAATATGAAATTGTTAATGTGTATATATGTCAATTAAAAAAATTGTGCTAATTTAATTTCATAATAATATATATAATTACCTTGGGAAGTTTTTGTTGAAAATTACAATTGATACTATCTTTGTCGCTAGTATCTTTAAACCTTGAACCTCGCCGTTCTGACATTTCTTTATCCTTTCTCAATTCAAGAACTTGAGATCTTAATTCTTCCAACATTTCCATCACTTGTTTATTTCTAGGACTTTTACTCTTTGGATGATTATACAAGGATGTTGGAGTGACCCCAAATCCCCTACCCCTCACACGATCGGAATACTCAAGAACATTTAATACTTGACTTAGTATGCTCCTACAATCATGGTCTTCAGCTAGAGATAAAGACAAAGATAGATTCTCCTGAAATTCATATGCATATCGAAAAAGATTAGTGGGTATTAAAAACCATAAATATTATATGTTAATAAACTTTTGATTTAATTAAATAAATAATGTTATAGTTACACATTGCTCAAAAACTTGTTGAACAACTTCGTTAACAACTTCATCCTTACCCACACGAGCAGCCTTCCACAAAACATGTTCTGAAATAGATGTTTCTTCACTTTTCTCCTCTTCTAACTACACATTAAGACAAATAATAATATCAATTATAACACATGGGTAACAAGTATATCATAACATTTATATATACTTACTATTTTTTGCTCTAAGCGTGCATATCTCAAACGCCCTTTTTTGTATGGATACGCGGGTTTTGATGCTCGTTGGCGATTTATGTCACTCACTTTCTGGTTAAACAAGTTTAGGTCATATCAGAACACCTGTGGAACAAGAATATAACACAATGTTCATGATAAATCAACATTACATGGAAATCTGGGGTTCTTCATTTGGCTACAAAAGTTTCCCATTCTTCAGGTGAAATCAAGTCTGCATACTTCTTTGGACGTTCTGCTTCAATAAAATTTCCTTGGGAATCCTTAAGAAACTTGTTTGTTAAAAAATCTCGAAACCCTCTGCGTCTTCTTTTAGCCAATTGAAGACAATATTTTTTTTGTTCATCACCAATGTTAAATGACCTCTACGAAAAAACATACATCGAGTGTGTTAGTATAAGAGTTTAAAGACATAATCGTCAACAAAAACAAATAACATCACATATGGTACCTGTATCTCACTCCATATTTTTTCTTTAGCGGGTTTCAACAATGGATCTCTCCAATTATCACAAGTGATTGAATTTGCGAACGAACAATTGCACCAATGTAACTTGTCAACATTGAACTGTTACGCTCAACTAGTTGGTCCGTTGCATTCCAATGTACGTCATATTTTATTCCTTTATCTCTTACACGAATGATTCCCTTCATAATAGTTATTCCTCATGTAATTTCTCTTTCCACATCATGAACTGATTCATTTCCATCATTCTTAGAAGTATCATGTGAGTTTTCCTCGTTAGTAGCCATTTGACCTGTATTAAAGAAAAACATAAACACAATATAAAAATCCATAATCCGTAGAATATATTAAATGACAAATATATAATTTTACTGAATGACAAAATATAATTTTACTAGTACCTTTTTCACTAACATCTCTTTCTTTTCTTGGTTGGAATATGATTTACTTGTCTCTTAACAACGCGGACAGATGGATTGATCCAAATTTCCTCATTATGATCACTTCTAATATATGATTCATTCACTCTAATATTCTCATCTTGATCATTTGTAATATACAACTCATTCCCTCTAATATATGACTCATTGTCAACATCAATATCACCTTGATCTACAATGTTATCATCAATTACTTTGTTAGATAAATGCACTATAGACTATTTCATACTTGTTGGATCAGTGACATAGAACACTTGTTTACCTTGAGAGGCTAGAATAAAAGGCTCATCTTTGTACCCCACTGTTATACCCCAAATTTTGACCACCAAGATTTCCCATCATTGTGTAAATCATCACCACAATATGGATGTACCATCATACCTCATCAATCTTCTCAAGACTTGTTAGTACAATGGATGTGTGGGATGCTAATAGCTTCCCTTTGCATAACCGACTCCCGTAACCTTTTCTCTTCCCTTTGGGTTTTATTGATATTTTCCATTTCTCTTAGAATAAATGAAATTCAGTGGTGACTCTATTGTATTTTCGAGCGTGTCATGTGCTCGAGTATTTTTTGCGCCACGACAGACTGCAACATACATATTGAACAGATGTCCGAGAAAGAGGCTTGAAGGTGTCACACCAGAAGAATGTTGGTCTGGTGTCAAACCTAGTTTAAGCCACTTGAAGGTGTTTGAATCTATAACACATTGACATGTGCCAGATCAGCTGAGAAGAAAGTTGGGTGATAAATTGACTCAGATGATTCTAGTGGGATATCACTCTATTAGTGATACAAATTGTTCGACCGAATGAATATGCAAGTCGTAATCAATAGGGATGTGATTATAGATGAGCTTAAGGAGTGGGATTGGAATAAGAACATCAAGAAGATTTCTGTGAGAATCATGTGTGATGAACCAGCTAGTGAAGCTGTTAGAGAAGTTTGACAAGAAGCTGTCAAAGGTCAACCAAGCACAAGTAGACCGCAGAGGACAAGAAACATGCCTGCAAGATTGCAGGAATGTGTAATCACATCAGATGTTATGGTCAATGATAAAGGTGATTTATTTCACTATTCCTTTTATGGATATAGTGAACTAGTCGGTGCAGCTGAAGCATTGAAAGGCTGAAGGTGGATGAAAGCTATGATGGATGAGATAATATCCATAAAAGACAATAATACATGGACATTAGTCGAATTTCTAAAAAGGAAGAAAGAAATTTATGTGAAGTGGGTATACAAAGTCAATTTGAATCTAAAAGGTGAAGTATTTTGACACAAGGCAATACTTGTAGCAAAGGGGTTTCTTCAGAAAGAAGGAATCGGCTATTACGAAGTCTTTGCACCAATAGCTAGAATCGAAATAATCGGGTTGGTTATTGTAGCGAGTGATTTTTGGATGTGGTTGCGAAGCACGATCGCTCAAGTACTACAATTCGATTCATTTTTTATCCTATTAAAGCTGATGAAGGAAGGGAAATAGATGTCTCCAATTAACCCTGCTTGCATACTGAGATTAAACAGTCAAAACTGTTGGTTTACAGATGCTACAAAGATTCGGGGTTTGTCCTAGGTTTATTTTGTTGACGAGGGGTGCTCTAGGCTATCGGTTGAGATGTTAGGATGGATATATATGAAAGTATGGGATTTTGGGTCTTTGTTTAGTGTGCTCGCTAAGATTTTTCTTTCAATCTTATGCCTACGTATTCCCGTTTACCGAAACAGGGAAATCAGAGCGTTCGTAGTTCCTCCTATTCTATGGGAGGAAATGGTATTTGGTGTCTTGTTCAAAGCCCAAGACGTGAAGCAAAGGTGGTTTGTATCTTGTTCAAAGCCCAAGATGTGAAGCTAAAAGGTTTATTTATATCTTGTTCGAAGCCCAAGATGTGAAGCTAAAAGTGTTGACCTTAGAGAGAATTTTTCATCTCTAAAGAGGGGTTTGTCTGTTACGACTGTTTATAAAGGAGAATTACTTTAACCGGGATTTGTGAATCCGGCAATGCCATAATTTCCTTTATAGGGGATTTCAACCTGAAGGAGAAGACTTTAACTCAGTGTAGAGTAATGCCATCTTTCCTTAGGAATTTCTCATACTAAAAGAGGGACATTGGCATGGATGTAGATGATCCAGAGGCTTGCCACTTACAGCAGTTAGATGAAGGGGAAGGAGTTGTTGATGTTTGTGTATTGTGAACGAGGCACAGCTTTGATGCTAAAAGGTTGATTGGACCAACCAGTGGTTTTCTTATATAAAGCCTAAGAGGAGGCTAATATGTGTCTCGTACAAAGCCCGAGAGAGAGGCTAAAAGGTTTTGACTCAACGAGGGAATCTTTTGGTATCTCGTATAAAGCCCGAGATGGAGGCTATTTGACTCACCAAGAGAGTTTTTTTTGTATCTCATATGAAGCCCGAGATGGAGGCTAAATTTTGTTTGGCTCAATAAGAACCTTTTTGTATCCCGTATAAAGCCCGAGATGGAGGCGAAAGGGTGATTGACTCAACGAGGAAGTCTTTTATGTGCCTCGTACAAAGCCCGAGAGAGAGGCTAAACGTTGTTTGACTCCGCTGGGGAGAATCATGGTACAAAGCCCAAGAGGAAGGCTAGTATCACTGGAGAAAGATCTTTATACAAAGCCTAATAGGAGGCTATGGCGACTGTTTCAGTTGAGTGACAGGTCCAGTATGCTGATTTAAAGAGAAAATCAGTTTTTATATGAGCAACACTGTACTCGAGGATTTGATTCGAGGATCCGGGCTATTCCTGTTCTTTAAGGAATTGGGAAATCCGAAGGGTATTGAGACAGTCCGAGTCTACGGGTTTTCTTCCTATTTAACGAAGGGGTCACTTGAGAATGTCTTTGAGACTCAAGGAGATTAGACTGTCCGAGTCTAGAGTTTTATCTTTTGTACTATACTTTGAGAAACAGTAGTAGACTCTTTCAAGGGACTGTTCTATGCAGATGACTAAGTTCTATTCCTATACCTCTAGGAGGTCGTCGGGATAATTTGTACGAAGCCCAAGAGGAGACTGGAAACTTTTAAGAAGTCGACGGGTCCTTGTACGATGCCCAAGAGGAGGTTATCATTCCCTGAGGAAGAGATCATTATACGAAGCCTAAGAGGAGGCTGTGAATACTTCTAAGAAGCCGGCGGGTCCTTGTACTAAGCCCAAGAGGAGGCGAGGTTGCTTTTAGGAAGCTTGTGGGTCCTTGTACGATGCCCAAGAGGAGACCGATGCTTTTAAGAAGCCCGTGGGTCCCCAAACCCCCGAGAAATTCAAGGCAAGCTATTCACTAGGAATAGATCAAGTCAGGAAAGTTTGAGAATTTGGAAGAAACTCAAAGATGCCATTCAAGGAGAATACATTCATCTCTGGGAATAGAGTTTCTTAACAATTCCGAATGAGGACAGCCGAAGAGAAGACTGTACCTGGTGATCCTATTGGGGATCTAGTTGTCTATTTCTACGAATAAACGAAACGGCGTCACCTAGTTCTAGACGTAGTTGCCGAGGAAACTCTAAATATCTATACTATTATTACATAGTTGCTATGAGTTTATGAAAGAAGACTTACAGCGAAACAACCCCACAATTCAGTTATATGTATATGAAAGCGGTAAATGAAAGCGTATAAACACTTACTCGGTTGTAGAGCTTCCATGTTGTTTGGTTAGTTGTTCAACAAAGAAAGATTGAAAACAACAGTATATTTCAAAATCAAAGGAGAAAGTGCTTTGAAAAAGAAAGATTTCGGGCTTACAGCTCAAGGAGAGGCCCAGGGTTTTATCAGTGAGCGCACTATTTGAATTTGTACAGAGGGACTTATACAAGTGACTGTGGCCCAAAAATTGTTTTCTGTACAAAGGGATGGGTCTTACACTCTCTCAAGAGGCCCAAAAAGTTTTAAAGAAAAAGAGTGGGGCTTATAACACGAGGGTAGGCCCAGATGATTTTTCCGTTTGAAATGGCGATCGCGCTGAGGTTTTCCTTTAACGCAGAGGGACTTATACAATAAGTGAGGCCCAAAATGTTTTAGTTAAAAGGGGATTGGGTCTTACACTCTATTAGAGGCCCAAAAAGTTTTAAATGGGTCTTATAGCTCGAGGAGAGGCCCAAAAGGTTATTTTTCAAAAGGCGACGATCGCGCCGTTTGTTTTTTACGGTATCGGGACTTACACAATACACTGAGGCTCAAAAAATGTTTTGGTCAAAAAAGGATTGGGTCTTACAGTCTATTAGAGCCCCTTGAGTGTTTGACAATGATTTGTTTGAGTGAAAATCAAAGAAACCCTAATTTTATTCTTTAAAAGTAAATATTTAAAGAAAATCAATGAAAAATACCAAATAGGTTTGAATAAACCACTTGTGATTTTTGTTTAAGGTTTGAAAAATGAGGTATAAATCACAAGAGACATTAAAACTCATTTGGTCTTGATTTTTCAAGATGAATATTCATTTTAAAATGTTTAAAAACAAATAAAAATGAATTTATTCACAAAAATACTAATTATATTAAATAAATAATATAAATTCAATTTTTTTGTGGAATAAAATATTTCAACGTTTTTGCGATTTTTTGCAAAAAGAACCAATCAAAAATAATTAAAATTGAAAGAGTTATTAATTTTCCAATTAATTACTAAACCATGAAAATATTGGAAAAAATGGCAAAATGTGAAAAAACACAAAATGGCATGGGTGGGGTTTGAACCCAAGACCTCAAGGTTACAAGGCGCGCGCCTTACCACTGGGGTGGTGATACATCCATTGTTTGAAACAAAACAACAAATATACAAGGCATGACTTGGTTTTAGGCCTGGCCCAAGGCAAGTTTTGGCTCAGAAACGTGAAGGTCATAACTTTCTAAATTCTTAATGGTTTGAGACAAAATTTATATGTATCTGGACTAGAATTTCATAAGGAATCCAATGGTGGTGGTAGTTTTTTCAGATCACACTCCCTCCTCAAAACCCGATAGTGGTTTTGAAAATGACCTATAAATGCATTTTCTATGCTACAACTTGGTACAAGCATGGATTACGTGGGGAATTAGCTCAAACACAACATATACAACATGTATGAGATGTTTATGATCAATGGACTTCAAAGCATTGCATGTTTGAAAGATTCCAAGTTGTGAGGCTTACCTCTTTTTTGAGATTTTGGAGCTTTTGTGCAATCTGTCAAACCTCTTGTTCCAGAAATGATTTGATGCTTTAGACACACTCAAATGATCCCTTAGAAGCTTTTAGGATGATTGGAATTGACTGGTACCTACAAAAACACAAACAGTCCCTTTCTTGCAAAAGGGGTTAAAAGTGACCAAAATAGCAACTCTCTCAAATGGTGTTCCAGATGAGGGGAACCATTTGGGACAGTTCAAGGATGATATTTGGAGTGTGTTTGAGGTTTTATCTGGTTTGGAAAGTGACTGAATCAAGACATGGCTTGGAAAATGTAAACAAAGCCTATTTTGAGGTTTTGAGAGGTGACTTTGTGATTTTGTGATTACAGATCACTTGTGATAGTTTGCACAACTTACATATGATATATGTGAGGTGTGTGTGTGATTGATTGTGATGAAAAAGCTCTCAAGCTCAAAAACTCAAAGTTGCCTTGCTAAAGAAGGCATTTTTGCCAAGAGAAAGAGGTTTTGAGGAAAGCATCTGTTTGATGGCTTTGGTGTACTCAAACTGATCACAATTGAGCTCTATTTATAGTAGAGTAAGTTTGTTTTGGGATCCACAGTGAATGGCAACTGCAGCAGGTGTTTGTTCAATGTTGGCCAATGGAAATGCAAGTCTTCTCTAGCCATTGACTAGAGGTTAGGGCACAGGGCTGTGGTTCCCTTGGTCTTGGATAAGTCTTGACTGAATTCAGTTGCAAATGGCTCAGTCCATGCCACCTTGATGCTTCCATTGAATGCTCCAATCCAAAATTGGAGTCTTGTCCCTATTTTGGCCATTCTAGGTTCAACATGCTATTTCTTGTTCCAAAGAATTTGGAGGCTTGGCTCAGTGATTGTCCCCTTTAGATTCAATCCTCAGAGGTGTCCAAGTGGATAGGAGCATTTGGATTTGGCTTATTTTGGCAAATCGAGCAAAAATGCAAATTATGCCTTGCCTTGGCAGATTTCAGCAAGGCAACTTTCCAATGTCATATCTCATGACTCAAATTGAATTTGGTAATGTTCTTGGCCATTTTGGAAAGCCCTTACATGATACAACAACTGTTTGAACATATTTGGTTTTGATCTCTTTTGAATCCAAGTGAAAAATCCCCCTACATTTGGCAAAAAGTAGGGTAAAATCTGACTTAGTGAAATTTTCACTGAGTGTTGGAACAAAGTGACTTTTCTTGATTTTGATCACTCCATAACTCAAAATCCATGAGGAGTTGAAATTAGGTCTAGTTGAAGTTTTTGTAGAGGGAAATGAGATCTACAAATCAAGCCTTGGATGGGAGAAAATGGCTTTGTGGTTTAGGAGTTATGACCCTCCAAAGTTAGTACCCTAGCCACTTTATTTTTAACTTAGAAAATTTTCTAAGTTTTTTATGGCTACCCCTTTTACAAGTAACCCAACTTTTCTTGATTTTTCTTGATGAATGATGATTCAAATCATACATTAACATCATTTTAGGGTTAAAAATCCATTTTGGTGAAAAATCTCAAAAAGTCAAAGTTGACTTTTGTGCACAGTTGACTTTTTATCAGATGAATTCCAAACTGTGCAATTCTTCAGGAAATCATGTCCTTGACCTAAATCAAACTTGATGGACATGTTCCATGGGTGTCATAGGGTATATTGATGCATGTCATAGGGCTTGGGAGCATGTCCTGGTCAAAAGTCAAAGTTACAGTTGACTTTTTCCCTTAAAACCCTAACTGTGGTGCAGATGAAACTGAGACTTGTTGCTCAAGCTTCTTAGATTAATCCATTATTGCAAATGGATCAATATAGTTCATTAGAGACCCTCAAACCCTCTCTTGAGGTCTTGGCTCATGATTTGCCCTAAAAGTCAACTTAGGGGTGAATTAGGTCAAGAAACCCTAATTCCTGATTTTTTATGAATGCATCCCCTGAGGCAAAATTGACTTGATGATTGGGTCCATGATGTTCGATGGAGTATATTAGGTTAGGTTTTGGATCATTGGCTTGTGCCCAGATGAAAATTTTCCATCTGGAGGCCCTGGTCGACCAAAACCCTAATTTGGTGACACTGTCGATCTTGAGACTTAATCCACCTAGAAGGGAACAGCCTTGTGCTTAATCCTTGAAGTGGGAGTCCTTTTGATCCATTGTGGATGTTTGAGAGGTTAGGAAAGTTGAAGATGATGTCATTCCTTGATTGATCCTTTGTCTAAGAACTCTAAGAGGGCTTGAAACCCTAATTCTTGATTGTAGTGGATGCTCACCCATCTTTGGGGAGACTGATGAAGTATGATGGCCCATCCATATTGTGATGATGATTTGTACAATGATGGGAAATCCTAGTGGTCAAAATTTGGGGTATGACAGATGCCCCTATTTAATCTTCTTGGACACGAAGGTGTGAATGACAAATGTATTCGGGCATTCGGGGTGCAAGAGGATTAAATATCGGAATACCCGAAATGTTGATGGTGGTTATGAATGGTAGCTTACGCATTCATCTTCTTTAGCTAAGCAATGATGCTTAGAAAAGGTAAACTTCCCCTCGATCCTGGTCTTCAGCCAAGGAACTGGTCTCAGTTTCTAAAATAAACTTCCCCTCGATCCTGGTTTCCTACCAAGGAACTGGTCTTAGTTTCTTTCGTCAATAAACTTTACTGACAAGGGACGCTATTCGTAGCGGCTTTCCTTCAAACTTCTCGCCGAATTTTCCTGGGGAGATGCCATTTGAGTGGAAAAAGTTTCGATGTCAGACTTGCTGGGGAACCTAGTCGTCTGAGTTGTAGAGGTGTACAAACTTCTCTATTGTAGATGCCATTTGTTGACTCTACTTGGGGAATGCGAGTCCCTTGAGAGACTGCATTCGTTTAGGGTATTTACATCATACTTTTCTCGGAGATCTTCTCGGAGAAATGCCATATGATGTGATCCAATTTTGAGGTGCCGATGACCTTTTCATCAGTGGGTTTTTCGGAGAAAAACTGCCATACTGCCGAATCTCCGATTACGAGGCTTTCTCTATGGACTTTCCTTAATCCGGGAAAGCAATGATATCATCTTCAATGGCGAAGAGTGATGCTGACTGAAAGTTTCTCTGGTCTTTCAGAGGTTCAAGTTATCAAAGTGGTCAAGGGCCAACTTCAATCCATAAATAAAACTGGAGGAGAGAGAATGTTCATACGTAACACTTCCCTGACAAGGAAAGGGCTGACAACTCAATTGAGAGGACTTTTATCACTAGGGGACAAGGCCGACTAGAGTGATAGTGATGCAATATGACTGTGAATGTAAATCAATAATTCATGATGTATGTATGTTTATGCTGACAAAACTGACGCGACATACAAACTGACAGGTGAACACGACTGGATACTCGGCCATCGCGGGGCGAAGAAGTACCGTTGGTTCATAATAGCAATTCCGCCTTGCTTAGGAGAGATAGTCCCTGTTGAGAATACCGTTGGTCGGGCTTAGGAGATAAGAACTCGGCCGAGGCGTGTCAAATGAAACAAGGTCTCTGACACAGTTGATCCCTTCATTCAGGTGTACTGGGTTAGAAGGAGTACTTTGATTCTGCACTTTGAAGTTCGCTTACTTCTGGAGAAGCGACCGATGTTCTTCTAATGTTCAACAGTCAAAAGCAATTGCCATCTTTAATTTAAAAGTAGAAAAAGTTTTAACAAGTAAATTCATTTTTGTTTTATTTCAAGAATCGTTAATCATGTTAACAACGTCGTTCTGTAAAGCTAAAACAAATAAGAATTACAAACAAAAGCACAAGGGCTCAAATTTTATTGATAAGATGGAGATCAGCCAAACGCGTGATTCCAAAGAGTATTTACAAAGTTAGAAAATGGTAATTTACAGGGAAAAGGGCTACGTTGAAACATAACGACCACTATCCTTCTACCAACTTTGAATTCGGGACATCCTTAGCTTCTGTCGAAGATGACCTCGACTGGAGTTTTCTGGCGGATGATGTAACTACTGCTGCTGAGGGACTTGCCTCTGTTGAACATAGTTACTTGCCATTATCCCTAATTTTTTCCTGGATTGTACTGTGACGTTTCCAATCCACCGGGATGATTTTTTTTTCTATCTCTAACTTTTGCCTGGACCGCCCTTTCGGGTTCTCAATCCACCAAGACGTTTTTTTTTTTTAGTTTAGGCGAAGTATTTCTTGACTACATCAACATTCGTGGGGTAGGAAAATTCCTCTCCGTCCATGGTTGCAAGTCTCAAGGCGCCGCCTGAGAAAGCTTTCGTGACCACATAGGGGCCATCATAATTTGGAGTCCATTTACCTCGCGAATCAGTGAGAAATGACTGTATCTTCTTGAGCACGAGGTCTCCTTTTCTGAAAACACGAGGTCGGACCTTTTTGTCAAACGCCCTATTCATTTTCTGTTGATACAATTGACCATGGCATAGTGCCGTGATTCGCTTCTCCTCGATCAGATTCAATTCGACGTGTCGGCTTTGATACCATTCAGCTTCGGTGAGCTTAGCTTCCATCAATACTCAGATTGACGGGATCTCTACTTCTATGGGGAGCACTGCTTCCATGCCATACACTAGAGAGAAAGGGGTTGCCCCTGTTGAAGTACGGACAGATGTGCGATAACCGTGAAGGGCAAAGGGTAGCATTTCGTTCCAATCTTTGTAGGTTACAACCATCTTCTGAACAATCTTCTTGATGTTCTTGTTAGCCGCTTCTACCGCTCCGTTCATCTTGGGTCGGTAGGGAGATGAGTTATGGTGTTCGATCTTGAACTCTGCACACAACTCCTTCATCATCTTGTTGTTCAAGTTAGATCCATTATCAGTAATGATCTGGCTCGAAACACCATAACGGAAGATGATATTATTTTTGATAAATCGGACCACCACTTGTCGGGTTACATTGGCGAATGACGCTGCTTCGACCCACTTGGTGAAGTAATCAATGGCCACCAGGATGAACCGATGTCCGTTTGAAGCCTTGGGATCAATCACGCCAATCATGTCGATTCCCCATATGGAAAATGGCTATGGGGAAGAGAGAACTTTGAGATGTGATGGTGGTACATGAATTTTGTCGGAGTATATCTAACACTTGTGACACCTCCTCATGTACTTGTAGCAGTCGGATTCCATTGTCAACCAATAGTACCCTGCTCTTAGAATTTTTCTCGCCATTGTATGTCCGTTGGCATGAGTGCCAAAGGATCCTTCATGAATTTCTTTCATAAGCATGTCTGCTTCGGGTCTGTCTACGCATCGGAGCAAGACCATGTCTGAAATTCTGGTACATGTGCAGAATTCAGATGTCCTAGAATATGTCGTTCGATATCTGGTCTGACATGATCACTAAGGGCAAGGTATATTGCAAAAATCATGGTACTAAAAAGATAAGAGCAAGACACACAGAATTGTTAACCCAGTTCAGTCGAACACACCTACTCAGGGGACTACCAAGCCAGGGATGAAGTCCACTATTAGTAGTATCAATTCAAAGCTAAACTACCCGTTTATAGCTTATCACTTAATCACTACCCAATGACCCTTCTACCTAGATCCTCTCTAGATATGAGAAACCCTTCTCACTCCCAATCATCACAATGATGTCTAGCAGTTGACAATCCGCCACTGCATCAACGGCTCTTTACCTATACAATAGTTCAACAAGAACGACACCTTTCCAAGACACAACTTAGAGTTACTTAAAAGCTTCCTCCAAGAACAATACTCCTCTTACTTAACAGTTTCGAGG
Source organism: Lathyrus tuberosus (assembly GCA_022829125.1). NCBI lineage: Eukaryota > Viridiplantae > Streptophyta > Magnoliopsida > Fabales > Fabaceae > Lathyrus > Lathyrus tuberosus. The sequence continues at coordinate 4,519,903 of JALAZF010000029.1, read as the reverse complement.
ATCACACTAACAAACTGTCCAACTCACAGGTCCAGTGGTACAGGAACCAACCCTAATAATAGAACTTTTACATCTTTGGTTGCGTTTTCAAACTAGGTTATAAAACATCTATATATAACCTATTCCCAACTGAATTTGGGCTTACAAAAACATAGCAAATGAGCTGCTACAAATCAGCAGAAACTTCTGCTACAAAATAGGACTTCAATCTTTAACTTCCTAAAATATCTCCATATTTAGAAAGTGTATATTTTCCCATATTCTTCTCAATTTTAGACTTGAATCTTCAGACCTATAAATCAGCGCCTCGTGATTGCATAATATTCCAGATTATTCTGCATCAGTTAAAACCTAACAGAATTAACGAACCACTTCAGTTCTGGCGCGATGTCGAATGGACCTGCATGGGACATCTTGATACGACATGTTGTTCAAGATGTTAACACTACTTCAGCTCAACATGTTCCAATGCACACTAGGACTTCTTGCTCAACCTGTTCTTCTTTAGCAAGATAAACAAAACTATCTAACATATTGTTGCTATTATTTGTTTTACAAAATTAATGCCAACCCTTAAAATTAAAGAACTAACATTCTCCCCCTTTGGCAAATTTTGACTAAAACAAATACATAAACATTACAACTCAGATTTCAGCAGCAATCACAATTCTATACTACTGTCAGTAGTCATCAACAACTACTGAACCTACCAGTAACCATCAGTAGCTACTGTGAACATCAATCCTGGAGAGACATCTTCTAGGGAATATTTGAATGATGTTAGGACATCATGTCTGACAACTCTTTTGGCAGCACATTTCTATGAGCTCCATAACATCACCTTCGAGCATCCCACCACAATCACTTCAGGCAGCACATCAGGAGGTAAGAAGTAGAAAGTCCCGAAGTTATGCACATGAGGAAGAAGATATCCAATACTCCCCCTCAAATCAAGAATCTGAGGAACATTCTTCTACTCATTTCTTTTTCCTTTCAAGAAGGATCCAGCTACATAGAAGGACCAATGGTGGCATAAGGGATCTGCCCACCTTGATTGATTAGTCACCCCTAGTCGACAGAAGCGCCAATTTGCCAACCTGGGTAACTCAGAACACAAGTCACAACTGTGTTCATAACTCAGGACACAAGTCACAAAAACACTCCAACCATCAAGATGGTTATGACTTCCTTCTTGTCATTTTTGATGCACCTGTACTGCAGACTCCAAACACCATTTCTCAGCATCTGCGCAAAACTCCCTTTCTCCCCCTTTTTAGCCAAAATTTGACAAAGGAGGCCATCACAAAACCAGACCCAGGAAATGCTTACCCACATACGAACAAAAGCCATTAGAGACAGGAAAGGAAAACACTCACAGTTCTGAAGAGGAGAAACGACTGCCCCCTATAAATAGCTGACTAGTAACTTAGGAATTAATGAGCCTTGAATATGTCAAGGTTCTTGGTCAAAGAAACGCTATTTTAGGTATCAAAAACTCCATTCAACATTCAATGCCTACCTTCCAAAAACTGCCTTGACTGCCTTAAATGTTTCTCGACTGAATCTTACCATAAATTAAGCCAATAACGTTCCATGCATAGGCAGAGACACGTGTTTTGCCTTATCCTTATACCACCGTCCAGAGTAATTCCTTGTTTGGATCAAGAAAAACATGTCCTGTACCATGTTCTGACATCTTATCAGACAATGTCTGCTTGCTCACAACATTATCAGCCCAAGACTCCACAGACCCTTATACAAACCCATCTTCTTATCTGATGGATACTGAGACGACTTCTCTCAATCCTTTCTAGATTCCTTCAAGGCAGCAGAGTAAAGATAAAGTCACCCAAAACCACCAAATCTGCTTTTTAGACCTCTTCTACACAGCTATGATGTATCCCATCATGAAGTTTGACATCACACTGCACAAACTTGACCAGCGCACATGCTACACAGAAATCTGCACCCTTGCAGTAATAGACCATGGACAACAGCCTTAACTCCCCCTGACATGAACAACCAAAGCTCCTTATGAAGATGAACACTTGACACCAGATGATAGCACAATGATGTTGCCACATTCTCAACATCAAGAACTGCCACTTCTTGTATTTGTTGAGCATAATCTTACCAGGTTTATGCCGAGTCCAACATAAAAGCCCACTTGATTTGGAATTTCACACATATTCCATAACAAATGTCTTTAGATTACTTGCAACACAAGGTAAGGATTGCCACCACCTTTTACTTATATTAGAAGAACCTTCAGCCATTTGTCATACCCCAAATTTGTCCTACCTGTGAATAGTTTTTTATCTGAACATTCATCCACTAACCATCATATCTATATCCAATCCATTTGTCCATTTTCACTTTTAGTTAACCTATCTTTTGCTTGTATTCATTTTTTTATAACCATTTCCATTATCCATTACAAATATCCATAACCATTTGTACCTTTCCTATTATCCATTTTGTCATAAATAACCATATCTCGATAAAGGTGAGACCTTTATCCTTTGTATTCATTGTCTCGATTTTATTTCATTTTCATTGTTGTTTACATTTATTTTAGGTCGATGAAAACCAAATATCGATCGATTTATCGAATTCTCGATCAAATCTCGATAAAGGCGAGACCTTTATGACTTTATTCATATTTCCGATTTAATTTCTAATTTCTATTTCATATATTCTTATTTAATTTTGGGTCAATGAAAGTCAAAGATCGTCGATTATCAATTTATCGATTAAATCCGATCAAGACGAGACCGATTTTTATTTTATGCCAACTTCAATCTCCTGTCAATATTATCTTGTTTATTTTCCGTCAAATATTATCTCGATTATATTTTTATTCATACTATTCATATTGACCATATCATATTCATATTCATGTTTATCTAACCAATTTTCTTTGTTCGTACACCCTTCAAACCTTTTTATAATCACTCGCCGCTTAAAACACGTAATTTATATTCAAACATTACTTTTATAAAAGGTGAAGTGAGGTGGGTTGAGTCTTTGATCCGTCTCCTCAATTATTTGGGTGCGAGTTCACTTACTCGTGTGTGAACAATTGTCACCTCTAAAAAAATTAAACTTTAACTTGTCGATTGTTTGGGTACGAGTTCACTTACTCGTGTGTGAACAATTGACGCTTCGAAAAAACTTAAACCTTAACTTCTCAATTGTTTGGGTGTGAGTTCTCTTACTCGTGTGTGGACAATTGACGCCTTTAAAACACGCGAACTCGACAAACATTCAAACCTTTTCAAATCAAATTATCAAAACACTTAATCCTTATTCAAACACAATTTCCTAAAAAGTGATTCGAGGGGGATCAAGTCTTTGGTCTTTCTCCTTGATTGTTTGGGTGCGAGTTTTCTTACTCGTGTGTGAACAATTGACACTTCTAAAAGACATAAACCATAATTCGTCGATTGCCTATGTGCGAGTTCTCTTACTCGTGTATGAACAATCATCAGCTATTGCTTGGGTGCGAGTTCTCTTACTCGTGTGTGAGCAATTGTTGCCTCTAAAATATCCAACACGATCAAATTATCCTTTCCTCGCCTCCGTGCGACCGAAACCCTAAAACACGTCCAAATTCAACTCTTTTTTCTCAATCAAACCTTAACATACTTAATCCAAATCAAACAACTTTTCACAAAAAGGACATTGTTTAGTCCATTCTCTCGCGCATATGAACTAGTACTTCAGCCTCCCATGACAAGCAGACAAGCCAACGTTTAGCAGTTAGAATGCGAATTAAACTCTCGTTCGCCTAAAAAACACAAACCAACCTTAGTCCCACGAACTACGAATGCTTAAACTTTCACATTGCACGAGGGAATACGTAGGCCCGAGGATCTTAATTCTTGTCGAGCACACTAATAAAAAACCACCCATTTTCCTTTTAGAAGCAAACCCTTTAGAAGATAACAAACAAACTTAACTAATTTTCTCACGAATCGAATCAAGAGGTTCCCGTTGAGTACAACGGACGTAGAGGGTGCTAATACCTTCCCTTTGCGTAATAGACTCCCGAACCCGAATTTGGTTGCGATGACCATTTTCTTATCCCTTTAAAGGTTTTCTCGATATTTTCCTTTCCCTCATTAGGGATAAATAAAGTTCGGTGGCGACTCTGTTTCGAACAGTTTTTTCCGCGTCCATCGCGAGGATCGTATTTTTCGAGGTACGACAGATGGCGACTCTGCTGGGGATCTGCATTGTCCTATGCTAGAGAGAGTCAAGCCTAACTTGACTCGATTCGTGGCTGTTAGATCCGCTTGTGTGTTTATCTTCTCTTGTTTGTTTGCTTGCTTGTTTAACTATCTGTTATCTACTTGCTTACTTATTTATTGTTATACCATATTATCATCTTGTATGACACTGTTGGGGTTCTCTGATCATTGGGAACTTTGTGAGATGGCTCTACACCCGAGTCCGAGTATAACCCTAGGTTTAGAATGGTGGTTGTGTAGTGTAGGCTTGCGTGGTCTCTTCCGCGTGAGTTGAAGCGAAAACCCCGCTTGGAGTAGGTTCCCTTGGATATATTATTACTGTGGTAAAACTTTGCCGTGGCGGTAATGTTTTCGAGCCTGAATTGTCGATCCCAAGGACCATTAACCCGTTTTTTCCATGGTGGTTAGTAGTGTTAATTCTATGTGAGTTAATGCGAACGCCACAATCAGATGAGATCCCTCGAACGTATTACTTCCTGACAGTAATATTTTCGACCTCGATCTAGGATTCTGAGAACCCTAAACCCGTGTGTCGATGGTTGTGTAGTGGGCGCCTCCGAGGAGTCTTTCTCGTGGGGAAGATACGAAGACCTCACCTAGACGAGATCCTTTCAAGGATATTATCGTCTGATGTTCCTTCGTCATGGCTATAATGTCTTTGAAAGATATCCACAACTCTAGGCACCTACCCGTTTAGAGCCTACCTGTGGGGGATCCGATGATCAGAGATATCCTGTGTCTAACCCCTTCCTCAAAATCAGATGTTGTTTTGATCCTGGAACCGTGCATAAGCATTGGCATACCATTGCATTTGCATTGCATATCACTTTCCAAAACCCTAAACTCATCCATTCTTTGTCCATAACCCGCAGTTGATTTCCCGACACTCGTATCGGAATTGAAGCCAATTTTGGAAGAATCATGGACTCAGAAGAGCAGAACCAATTTGCATCAAGAGCAGATGTTGATTTGATGAAGAACCAGCTAGACCAACTTGTGGAAGCTATGATAGCCTTGTCAAAGAAAGAGGACAACATTCAAAGGCCTACAGTCACTAATGACGTCACTCTGCCTCAAGTGAATAATCTTGGACAATTTCAGCCTGTGAGGATTCCTGTTGGGGACCAGATTATACAAGAATGTCACACTATTCAAGATGAACATGCCTTGTCTCATGATGCAGTTGAATACCATAGCTTTGCATTCACTACACCAAATTCCCAAGGGACAAGCCTGGTGGTGAATACTGAACGACCTCAAGATGTTGAGTTTGCTGAAAGATGTCGTGTGTTGGAAGAGAAGCTTGAAACCTAAAGGGGCGTGATGCTTTTGATCTGAATGCTTTGAACATGTGTTTGGTACCCGGACTTGTATTACCTCCAAAGTTCAAGATGCCAAAATTTGAGAAGTACAAAGGAGATAGTTGTCCAAAGCAGCATTTGGTGATGTTTTGCAGAAAGATGACCTCTAATGCTCTCAATGATAAACTTATGATCCACTGTTTCCAAGACAGTCTGAGTGGGGCATCGTTGAGTTGGTACATGCAGCTACAGAGTAGCCATATCCAGTCGTGGTTGGACTTAGCCAATGCCTTTGTGAAACAATACCAATACAATCTTGACATGGCTCCCACCCGCATACACTTGCAAGGCTTATCTCAAGAGGAGAACGAATCCTTCAGAGGGTATGCTCAGAGATGGAGAGAGGTAGCCGCTTGCGTTCAACCACCACTTTTAGATAGAGAATTGGTTGACCTGTTCATAAATTCTTTGCAAGGCCCATACCTAGAAAAAATGATGAGCAATGGGACATCAAACTTCTCTGACTAGGTTTTAGTAGGAGAACGCATTGAGAGTCATATCAAGAGTGGAAAGATCCTAGACGCCTCGAGCATATATGCTAGTGAGAGTAAATCCATTGTCAGTTCTCAAGAGGAAGAGGAGGATGAAATCAATGCAATCTAGGACACTTTACAAGCTCCGTCTCCAGTACCTTATCCTCAATACCCAAGCATCTCAAATGTTCAAAGTCAGCAATCCTATGGGTCTCCCTCTGTGATTCCATCCTCTCCACATGGTCAATATACTCCTGCCAATAGAGGTTTCCCCCGTCAACAGCAGATTGCACAACAACACTCTTCACAACCCCGAGGCTACTATAATCAAAGACCAAAAAGGTATTTTGACCATTTTCCAGTGCCATTCAGTCATATATTGCCACGTTTGATTAGTAGTGGGTTGATAGTGCCAAAGGGTTTGGATCCTGTTATTCCTCCATACCCACCAGGCTTTGACGCCAATGCACGATGTGGATACCATGCTGGCGCCATGGGGCATTCAACGGAGGATTGCAAACAGCTCAGAAACAAGATCCAAGATCTAATTGAGTCCAAGCTAATCTCATTTATGCCTCGAGGTCTTCAAATCAACACCAATTATTCATCTGATTAGGCAGGTCCATCATCCCCTATTATGGAAGATGTGGTTGAGAGTAGGTGTGAAGAAAGTTATTATACCGGTCTCGATGAACAAGAATGCTAGTCCAACAGTAACTCGAGAAAGAAAAGCCCAATCCCAATGCTGGCAATTTTTAGATCATGTCATTTCTATGCATTTGTAGTTTCTTTATGTTAAATTCTACTTGTTTTTGAAAATTGTTGTTTTGAATGGTAATATTAATGATGTGATCGTGCACTTTCAGAATTAATCATGTCGCATTCGCTCATTTTTCTTCACTTATATAAAAAAAATAGAAAAATAGCAAATTTCTTCCATATACTTCTTGTCCACTCTTTTTTATCAAACTTTTGTTTAGCAAATTTTGGAGGGAGGATGATGAAAACAAGGTACCCATAATTGCTGATGGTATGCTTTCGGATAAAATCCTGCCAAGGATGTACAGGCATTGTTTCAAATCCCCAAACACTGGAGAGATAAGGAGCTAATCCCTAGTTAACCACTTCGAGCCTAGAAGTAGCAGTTTCCTTCGGATATTCAAACCATTACACTCAACCTGGGGCAGGGTAGTGTTCAGTTAACCTGATTACGCACTCAAATCCCAAAGCAAATTCCACAAGACATGACGGTTGTTCATCAATAACCATGACTTGGCAGTCACAATCATCCAACAAAACAAAAAAACAACAATCAAAAGCCTGCTAAGTCAAGCACCTCAAAGAAGACTTAGGCAAAAATCAAGGCTATCCCGATGGACTTGAAAAGCGAAATCAGTCCATGCAAAAGATAGGGATCAAGAACAATACCAAAAGAGGCTTTCAAACCCTCAACAAAAACAAAATAAGATCCAGTGACCACCATATCAAAACCAAAGGGTCATTGACATCCAAAATAAGGTGACTGCCAGTTCGAGCAAACCTTGAATCATTCATCGCTTACACCGTCACCCCATTTGGAGGACAAACATGTGCAGAGTCAACTGAACGTAGGACTGGAGATCATCACGAAGAAGGGGTGGGTGCAAATATGATTTTGAGCCTTATATCCTTTGTTTCTATAACCGTGAACCAGGCCACGTTACAACCCTCAAAAGACCTAATTGAGGCGGGGTTTATTCTGAAAGCATACTACAGCAAGGTTGCGTAAACTGACTCCTATATATCTACTAGTCTTCTGAGTTGGTGTCATATTCTTGCTATATCTCACACGCCAGTAAATCAGCACTGCATTTGGACTAATGGTTCACTCGTCACACACTGACACATCATTCCTAATAAATGATTTTTCAAAACGTGCATGAACGTCGCGTTAAAATTACCATTTCTGAACGATCAATTTTAGCTGCAAATCAGTACTTGACAGTTTGGAATCTCCAACAAAGTGCAATCAGAGAAAAACTTGAGTATTCGTTGACACTGACTCGAATCGAGACTATCTCATAACCTTGTGAATCTGGGGCAAGTCCTTCAAAGCAATACTTAGTCAATCTGAGGCAAGTCTTTCAAAAGCCAAGACTGGGGCAGACCGCTGCAAAATCCAGACACAGGGGCAGAGCACTGATCCAAACACTGGGGCAGATCATCTCATTACCCTCCAGACAGGGGCAGATTCCCTTCATACATTTAAGTTGGTCAACCTGTCCATGTCATGCACTAAGTGGCCTTTGAGTTTAACAAGTATTAAAAGCCTTGGGGCAGAACAAACGCACCATCAAAATGCGTTGGATAAGTCGCTACGCTCACACAATCATAATGCATTGGATAAGTCGTTGCGCTCATACAACCATTTATGGCATATCAGCTAGAAGTGAAGTTCTCTCATGAACCAAGCACCCAACTTTCTGGCAAAAGATCAAACTTGGGGCACCAAGAGCATCCACAGCTATCCTCTGATAATGGCACTATCAGATACATAGTGTCGGGAAATCAAATCCTTTCACCTCATAAAGTCCAACCCCGCTTGGCACCTCCTAAAGTCCAACCCTGATTGGCACCTACCAAAAGTCCAACCTTGCTTGGCAACCACCAAAAGTCCACCTTGCTGGCACCTTCATAAAACCAATAACCTGCTTGCATCCACATATGCATCACATACAACATACGTACACCATATGCATATATAGCATAACCTTTTTCCTTCCTCAACCCTCGCGTTGATATATATTGTTTTGTTCTTGACCCCTGAGTTAATGTTGTCTTTATTTTCTTCGGCCCCCGAGTCGATTTTTACCTTTCTTTCAACCCCCGAGTTGATGTTATTTTGTCTTTATTTTTCTCGACCCCCGAGTCGATATTGCCTTAGTTTCTCAACCATTATTACATCTTCAACCCCCGAGTTGACATCTTATTGCTTGTACTGACCCCCGAGTCATTGTTATCTTTATCTTCTTCGACCCCCGAGTCGATATTGTCTTTATTTCCTCGACCCCCAAGTCGATATTGCCTTTATCTCTGCCCTCGACCCCTGAGTCGATATTTGCTTTTACCTTCAACCCCCGAGTTGATGTTTTGTTATTTCCTCGACCCCCGAGTCGATTTTGCCTTTATCTCTACCCTCGACCCCCGAGTCGATATTACCTTTACCTTTCTTTCAACCCCCGAGTTGACGACAGTTTATCTTAATATTTCTCGACCCCCGAGTCGCTAGTGTATTTCCTTTTCTCAACCCCCGAGTTGATATGCCAGTATTCCCAGTGAGTCTTTCACCTTGCTCCATCTAATCCCCATTAATCCTTCTTTGGAAACCAGAAATGAAGCCTTGCCCGGTTGCATTCCCATATGCATCTCAAGTAAGCCAGTTCATTTGCATTCCTGTATGCATGTCATATCCATCCCCAGCATAGCATAACAGGATCCAGGATCAATTCGCAAGCATCTTGGCCAGTCCTCCTTCAAAGTCGGCAGTATTCATTTGAAAAGAGGGTACCCCGCACGTGCTCAAGGAATTCTATTCCCCAGCAAGTCATTCTTCAACTAGGCAGTTGATAACGACAATCCCCAGCAGCTGTTGCTATTCTTACTCCCCAAGCAGAGGATATCCTAGAAAGTTTCTTGTGAGCTTTCCCCTGCAGAGCCAGCACACATCCTTCGACAGGAATCTTGCTCAACTATTCTCCAGCAAATATGCCTTCAGAGATACTACTTTGGTATCATCGAGGAACCTTAATGGATAAGGGACTGCTTCGACGACCCAGAGAATCTAACGCCTTCAGAGATACTGCTTTGGTATCATCAAGGAACCTTAATGGATAAGGGACTGCTTCGACGACCCAGAGAATCGTCTGCCTTTCAGATATACTGCTTTGGTATCATCGAGGAACCTTAATGGATAAGGGACTGCTTCGACGACCCAGAGAATCGTCTGCCTTCAGAGATACTGCTTTGGTATCATCGAGGAACCTTAATGGATAAGGGACTGCTTCGACGACCCAGAGAATCGTCTGCCTTTCAGAGATACTGCTTTGGTAACATCGAGGAACCTTAATGGATAAGGGACTGCTTCGAAGACCCAGCGAATCTCACGCTTTCAGAGATACTGCTTTGGTATCATCGAGGAACCTTAATGGATAAGGGACTGCTTCGACATTCCAGATAATCGTCTGCGTTCAGAGATACTGCTTTGGCATCATCGAGGAACCTTAATGGATAAGGGACTGCTTCGACAACCCAAAGAATCTTCTGCTTCCAAAGATACTACTTTGGTATCATCGGAGAACCTTATATGGATAAGGGACTGCTTCGACCACCCAAAGGACCTCAAGTTATTTTGTTCATTTCGTACCCCGCTACTTCATTCTGTCAGCTCTTGTTCTACAAACACCTTACCTTTTGTGAGACAAATTTTTGGGACATTCTTATATCTAATTGACTTCTACCCTTAAAATGAACGCCATGCAGCCGTTCACTCTCTCGGGTCCAAGCCAATTAGATAGGGGCATCTGTCATACCCCAAATTTGTCCTACCTGTGAATAGTTTTTTATCTGAACATTCATCCACTAACCATCATATCTATATCCAATCCATTTGTCCATTTTCACTTTTAGTTAACCTATCTTTTGCTTGTATTCATTTTTTTATAACCATTTCCATTATCCATTACAAATATCCATAACCATTTGTACCTTTCCTATTATCCATTTTGTCATAAATAACCATATTTCATTTTTAAATCCATTTATCCACTTTTCAACTCCATATTTTCCAATAAACCAAATTCATAAACCCGTATTCATTTCTAAACCATTTTTCATGTCCATATCCATTCTTTTTCTTTAACCCATTTTCAAATTCATTTTAAACTTTTTTTTTTTTAATCCAAATATTAACCAATTACCCAAAATTTATCCATATCCATTTAATTAATCCAATCCATTTTTTCATACCCATTACACCTTACCCATTTTTATTCAAAAAATATCACATAAAATATCCATTATGTTTCAATTATCCACTTCATTCTTTGTATCCATATCCAATTTAGGTCCAATTTCCATAACTATTTCTTTTAATCCATTACCATTTTATAAACCATTTCAAAATCAATCCACATTTCCAAGTCCATTTCTAAGTATTTTCTTAATTATATTTTACTAGCCATTTGTTCATGATACAAAATGGTTGTCCAAAAATAACTAAAGGGCCAAAGCTCATTTCACACGGCCCATGAAGGTTCTCAAATTCAAAGCGTAATAAAGAGATACTCATGAAGCTATTAGCCTGGCATTGCAAGTCATACACCAAATTAATTGCACAATAAAACTCTACACAATTTCACAACACAAAAACCAAACGTACAACCTTTCCCACAATTCGCACATGACCCCACTCTCCTATATACTTCCAGCCACCCCACACTACACTCCTACAAACCGTATTCACACCAGCAATAAAACGCAACGTACAGCAAGCCACCAATTTCACAAACCGTACCTGCAAAAAGTAGTCACGATACCACAATGCCAAAAACCTTTACGCACAAAGCAAACCAATACACCATCACGCGAAAAAACAAATCAGCACCTATTTTCACAATACGCGTATCACAACCTTTCCACAATATCACAAGATAATCAATCCAAACCATACCACCTCCATGATTCACGCAACAGCAACAGTCGTACGATCCACCCTGCAGCCAAAAACCGTTACGCAACACAACCCACTCACGGACCATGACAATTTTCCAGATGGCATCAATACTCTCTCTAAAGCGCTCTATAAAATGAATAAGTTCCTTGACAAATGAAAGAAAAAATGCAGCCGCCAGCAACTCAACCCTTCAAACCTTCCTTCAAATCACCCCGCAAAATCTCCCCTAAAATCTTCGAACCAACTGCAACAACTTCTTTTAATCTTCACGACACCCTTATTCAACCTTAACCTTTCACAGCCTTCATTTTTAACCCAAATTTCTATCCCTCTACTCTTTTTGAAATCACCAAAACAACCGTAAATCACCATACCCACCTCCGCTCCGCCTTCACGAACAACAACCTTCCATCCACAACCAAACCTTCTTCCAATATTTCCCCTTTAAACAACCAACAACCGAACAACTTTCAACTCGGCGACCATCACAACTCCACCATTCTTCATCTTCTAAACCCACCTTCAATCTTTTTTTTTCACAAACCCATAACAGAATACAAATCGAACCAGAAAGGGTAGAAGAGAGAGTGAATCACAAAATCAATCAAACCTACAAACCCGAAAACGAATCTGGACGCAATAACGAATCAAAAAGCACAAACCTGATTGGAAACGGGTCGAGATCTGAAGCGGACTCTAAAGCAATAGCCAATCGCAAGCAAAACCGATCGAGGCGAGGTCGAGAGAGATTAAAGATAACGACTGAAAGAAGGTTGGAATATGATGATGTTGCCTACGATCCTCTTCCATTTTTCCTTTTGAACGCGCTCACAATGTTTGACTATGATGACTTTTCTTTTTTTTTTTTAAAGTTGAATTTGATGCGAGCTACTGTTTTTGACTTTCACTGGTAATTTGTAAGAAGTTTATATGGTTTATGACTTTAAAAAGATTATGCATTTGATATTCTCTCTGTTTTATTTTTTTAAACCGCCACCCTTCTTTTGGTTAGCCGTGAGGGATGATGGGCTTTAAGCCCAAGTGATTCCCATCCACTCTTTGCTACACACCCTCTTTCAATTATGGCACCCCCTCCCTTTTTTATTTTCTTCTAAAAATTTACTACTTATGTTTAGAATTTCTTGCTTATTTCATTTCTTTTCTTTCATGTTTATTCTCAATTCCATTTTACCTTGTGGTTTCGATTTTTATATTGATTTTAAGGCCAATGACATAAAGATATTCATAGTTTAATCAAAATGATTAAATTGTGATTTACTTGAGGTCCACTTTTTTTTATTCATTTTTATTTCGATTTATGTAATATTTATTATTTTAGTTTATTTATTTCAATTTATTTTGTATTTATCATTTTATTAGATTTTTGTTAGTATTTTGGGTCAATGAAAACATATATCAATCGATTTATCGATTTCTCGATTAAATCTCGATAAAGGTGAGACCTTTATCCTTCGTATTCATTGTCTCGATTTTATTTTATTTTCTATCATTTTTGTGGCATTTACATTTATGTTAGGTCGATGAAAACCAAATATCGTTCGATTTATCGAATTTCTCGATTAAATCTCGATAAAGGTGAGACCTTTATCCTTTGTATTCATTGTCTCGATTTTATTTCATTTTCATAGTTGTTTACATTTATTTTAGGTCGATGAAAACCAAATATCGATCGATTTATCGAATTCTCGATCAAATCTCGATAAAGGCGAGACCTTTATGCCTTTATTCATATTTCCGATTTAATTTCTAATTTCTATTTCATATATTCTTATTTAATTTTGGGTCAATGAAAGTCAAAGATCGTCGATTATCAATTTATCGATTAAATCCGATCAAGACGAGACCGATTTTTATTTTATGCCAACTTCAATCTCCTGTCAATATTATCTTGTTTATTTTCCGTCAAATATCATCTCGATTATATTTTTATTCATACTATTCATATTGACCATATCATATTCATGTTTATCTAACCAATTTTCTTTGTTCGTACACCCTTCAAACCTTTTTATAATCACTCGCCGCTTAAAACACGTAATTTATATTCAAACATTACTTTTATAAAAGGTGAAGTGAGGTGGGTTGAGTCTTTGATCCGTCTCCTCAATTGTTTGGGTGCGAGTTCACTTACTCGTGTGTGAACAATTGTCACCTCTAAAAAATTAAACTTTAACTTGTCGATTGTTTGGGTGCAAGTTCACTTACTCGTGTGTGAACAATTGACGCTTCGAAAAAACTTAAACCTTAACTTCTCAATTGTTTGGGTGCGAGTTCTCTTAATCGTGTGTGGACAATTGACGCCTTTAAAACACGCAAACTCGACAAACTTTCAAACCTTTTCAAATCAAATTATCAAAACACTTAATCCTTATTCAAACACAATTTCCTAAAAAGTGATGCGAGGGGGATCAAGTCTTTGGTCTTTCTCCTTGATTGTTTGGGTGCGAGTTTTCTTACTCGTGTGTGAATAATTGACACTTCTAAAAGACATAAACCACAATTCGTCGATTGCCTGTGTGCGAGTTCTCTTACTCGTGTATGAACAATCATCAGCTATTGCTTGGGTGCGAGTTCTCTTACTCGTGTGTGAGCAATTGTTGCCTCTAAAATATCCAACACGATCAAATTATCCTTTCCTCGCCTCCGTGCGACCGAAACCCTAAAACACGTCCAAATTCAACTCTTTTTTCTCAATCAAACCTTAACATACTTAATCCAAATCAAACAACTTTTCACAAAAAGGACATTGTTTAGTCCATTCTCTCGCGCATATGAACTAGTGCTTCAGCCTCCCATGACGAGCAGACAAGCCAACATTTAGCAGTTAGAATGCGAATTAAACTCTCGTTCGCCTAAAAAACACAAATCAACCGTAGTCCCACGAACTACGAATGCTCTGACTTTCCCATTGCACGAGGGAATACGTAGGCCCGAGGATCTTAATTCTTGCCGCGCACACTAATAAAAAACCACCCATTTTCCTTTTAGAAGCAAACCCTTTAGATGATAACAAACAAACTTAACTAATTTTCTCACGATTCGAATCAAGAGGTTCCCGTTGAGTACAACGGACGTAGAGGGTGCTAATACCTTCCCTTTGCGTAATCGACTCCCGAACCCGAATTTGGTTGCGATGACCATTTTCTTATCCCTTTAAAGGTTTTCTCGATATTTTCCTTTCCCTCCTTAGGGATAAATAAAGTTCGGTGGCGACTCTATTTCGAACAGTTTTTTCCGCGTCCATCGCGAGGATCGTATTTTTTGAGGTACGACACCATTCTGATCAGATCACACCATTAACAACAACCTTCTGTCCTTACATTCACACGCACCTAAGAAGTCTTCATCATGAAAGTAGTCATGTATTGCCAGAACAAACTACTTAACATCAAGATCAGAATCTGCCCATTCTAATCCACATTATGTCAGAACTGCCACTTCAGACAATAATGTTGCTTCTTCCAACTCCACAAGCACAGTCCCAGACCTTCATCCAGGATACACAACAACCAATGATGTTGTAACATTATGTAGGACATCAGCCTTGGATAAAAGATCACACCTTCTGCATTTTATTCAGGTAATCACACCCACCTGATCACAACAGTGAGAAATACACTCTCACACAATTCAGAAATCTGAATTGCATCCACACATCAGATAACTACCAAGCTCCCAACAAGGTCTTTATCATCAGTCACATACACATCTCCATCAGACTCATACCTAGCTCTCGACAAGGTATTTGTTATCCAAGAAAGATTCACAAACAAACAGCAGATGATGCTCACTTCTTCATTCACACACTTTTGATACAGTCAGCTGATAAGGCTACCTCATGTTGTCATCAACCACAACCACTCAGAAAGAGTAAATTCCTGAACCATAATATCCAGACTGCAGACTTGCATAATTCTCTAGACAAATACTTAGTCTCCCGTCAAAGTATTTACCCTTATGCATAACATCAATAATAGACAAATATTAAGTCTCCCGTCAAAGTATCTACTATTAGTCAGAAAAAGATTACCTTCTCACACAAGGTATGACAATTTGTTTGTAATCTTCTGCATACGTCTGACAACTTCTGATTCATGACATATATTCACAAGTTACTTTAACTTGAATCAGTGGCTTGATCTTGGACTTCTTTCTGCGCAAAACAATCTTGGCTGAACAAGCAACCACCTGAATTGATGTTCCAACATCAATCTCAGTCACACATCTTCACAGAGTTTTTCTTAAGATATCGTCTATAGTAAGGCTCTAGCACACGTGGATCAACTATCAGTGGCTGATCAAGCTTCCAGGTCATATCTCATTCAGCAGCAGGAACAGCTCAAGAGTCTTCCCCTTAAATCACAGCATCTTGCCTGACTTTGAGATGTTGGATGTCACCAACATTCCACAACCAATTTGCCTCTTCTTAAACCGTCAGCCAAACTCATCCAAGCATACAGTCACCAACCAACCCCACCGGTTGATTCAACTCCACAGTGCTTAACCCTTGAAAGTTCTCCACTACACCAGAATAAGAGTTCCATGCTCTCATAGACTTGATAAATGTCATCAAGTTTGAGTAAACAACCTTCATCCTGACTCAGAGAAACATTATCCAGACAGCTTGAGACAATAAATTCTTAATGCATCAGGTCAGAATCTGCCAAGAACACTTCAGAGAATCATACATTCTCCCTTTTAATAACAGCACCGACTGTGATTAAATCATATCAATTCTAGGCACACACAGTCAATACTTATCTAGCTTCACAAGATCATTCAGAACATGCTTCCAAATAGCAGAGAAAAAGAACATGACCTTTTTTATCTTTGACCTTCATGTCCAAGAAGTCTGCTAGAGATAATACTTCTTGAATCTCAGGTTCTCCACTCCTGCAGCAAGGACCAGAAATAAACTGACCTCAGGAGTAACATGTTGATCACACCTTGACCAATTCACACAACTAAGATAAGTTCCAGGACCTGAAACTTCTTAGACATACCACCCAGATGCCTCCTCTTCCAGATCAGGAGTAGGCTCCAAACTCATGTGATCAACCCACATTAGTTTAGCACCCAGAGCATCTGTTGTGCCATCCCTTCAGACAACAGAATTCACCATAGTTCTGGTGTGATGTTCTAACACAGGATAGGACATCATTCCAATGAACACATCAAGAGATCAAAGACTGGAGATTAGTCCTTTTAGGAGTAGAAGCAAAAGTAAATTACTTCTCTTCCTCACACCTTCACTTATCAATGCCTTTATGAGTAGACTTGAACAATAATCTTCAAGTATCGTTGACAAAGTAAGTTGAAGTAGTCTTGCATATATCCCATCGACATAGTATATACACTTAGAGAAGCACAGCCTTCTAAATTGCAAATGCAGCGGACCAAGACACAAACTCCTCAAGACCTTCAGGTGTCACATATCAACCCTAGCATCATAATCCAGGTGACACCACAATACCCCAGGTTTGAAAATAAATCAAACCACAACACAGCAGCTTTTCAACCACTCCTCCAAGCCTTCAGCACATGCCACTGCCTGTCACGAACAGTCCATCCTCCACTTCTAGGGACCATTCTCACACCTATATGAACTACTCCAAGTTCAAACAACTTTTCAGTAGAAAGCTTCTACCTTGACCATGAACCAGAAAGTATCTACCCTCGGATCTCATCCAGATACAGAACTGAATGACCTGCTCTGATACCAATTGAAATTCTGGTACATGTGCAGAATTCAGATGTCCTAGAACATACCGTTCGACATCTGGTCTGACATGATCACTAAGGGCAAGGTATATTGCAAAAATCCTGGTACTGAAAAGATAAGAGCAAGACACACAGAATTGTTAACCCAGTTCGGTCGAACACACCTACTCTGGGGGCTACCAAGCCAGGGATGAAGTCCATTATTAGTAGTATCAATTCAAAGCTAAACTACCCGTTTACAGCTTATCACTTAATCACTACCCAATGACCCTTCTACCTAGATCCTCTCTAGATATGAGAAACCCTTCTCACTCCCAATCATCGCAATGATGTCTAGCAGTTGACAATCCGCCACTGCATCAATGGCTCTTTACCTATACAATAGTTCAACAAGAACGACACCTTTCCAAGACACAACTTAGAGTTACTTAAAAGCTTCCTCCAAGAACAATACTCCTCTTACTTAACAGTTTCGAGGATCACACTAACAAACTGTCCAACTCACAGGTCGAGTGGTACAGGAACCAACCCTAATAATAGAACTTTTACATCTTTGGTTGCATTTTCAAACTAGGTTATAAAACATCTATATATAACCTATTCCCAACTGGATTTGGGCCTACAAAGACATAGCAAATGAGCTGCTACAAATCAGCAGAAACTTCTGCTATAAAATAGGACTTCAATCTTTAACTTCCTAAAATATCTCCATATTTAGAAAGTGTATATTTTCCCATATTCTTCTCAATTTCAGACTTGAATCTTCATACCTATAAATCAGCGCCTCATGATTGCATAATATTCCAGATTATTCTGCATCAGTTAAAACCTAACAGAATTAACGAACCACTTCAGTTCTGGCGCGATGTCGAATGGACCTGCATGGGACATCTTGATACGACATGTTGTTCAAGATGTTAACACTACTTCAGCTCAACATGTTCCAATGCACACTAGGACTTCTTGCTCAACCTGTTCTTCTTTAGCAAGATAAACAAAACTATCTAACATATTGCTGCTATTATTTGTTTTACAAAATTAATGCCAACCCTTAAAATTAAAGAACTAACAATGTCAAAATATCTCTTATAGAGAGTGTCACCACTCAGGAAGAAGTTTCCAGCCAATCTACTGAGGGTTTTTTTGTCTTTTCTGAGTGCCCCAGGTGGGTACTCTTGTTTCTGAAGGAAGCATTTGATATCGTGATACCAAGGTTTATCGTCTATGACTGCTTCAATCGTGAAGATGTAAGCAGGCCTTTCAAGGCGCATTATGTCGATCTTAGGTAGGTCGTTCCATTGACCTACACTAATCATGGAAGAGAGAGTGGCTAATGCATCAGCCATGTGATTCTCCTCACGAGGGATGTGATGAAACTCAACTCTGTTGAAGAAAGGTAGCAACCTTCTTGCATAGTCTTTGTAAGGAATCAATCCTGATTGGTATGTGTTCCAATCTCCTTTTATCTGATTGATAACCAGAGCTGAGTCGCCATATACGTCCAAGTTTTTGATCCTTAAATCAATTGCTTCTTCGAGACCCATGATACAAGCTTCGTATTCGGCCTCGTTATTCGTACATTTGAACGTAAGTCTGGCGGTGAAAGGAATGTGGGTACCCTGAGGTGTAACCATTATTGCCCCAATTCCATTTCCGTAATGATTAACTGCTCCGTCAAAGACAAGTCTCCATTGGGAACCTGGTTCTGGCCCTTCACTGGGTAACGGTTCATCGCAATCTTTCATTTTTAGATACATGACATCTTCGTATGGGAACTCAAACTCGATTGATTCCTGATCGTCAATCGGTTGATGAGCCAAATGATCGGCTAAAATACTTCCTTTAACGGCTTTCTGAGCGTGGTACTCTATGTTATATTCTGATAACAGCATCTGCCAACGGGCAATCCTTCCCGTGAGAGCAGGTTTTTCGAAGACGTACTTGATTGGATCCATTTCTGAGATTAACCAAGTAGTATGACAAATCATGTATTGGCAAAGACGTTTGGCTGCCCAAGCCAAAGCACAATAAGTTTTCTCAAGCATCGTGTACTGAGTTTTGCAGTCGGTGAACTTCTTGCTTAGATAGTAAATGGCAGACTCTTTTCTTTTAGTTTCGTCTTGTTGGCCAAGTACACATCCCATTGAGTCCTCTAGAACTGTGAGGTAAATGATCAGTGGTCTTCCTTCCACTGGAGGTAATAGAATCGGAGGATTCAACAGATATTCCTTGATACTGTCGAAGGCGGTTTGACAATCTTCTGTCCAAACGCAATCCTGGTTTTTTTTGAGTAATTTGAAAATCGGTGCACATGTGGCGGTCATAAGGAATATGAACCTGGAGATGTAGTTCAAACGTCCCAGGAATCCTCTGACTTGTTTTTCAGTTTTCGGATAAGGTATTTCTTGAATGGCCTTGACCTTGTCAGGATCAACCTCAATTCCTTTCTGGCTGACGATGAACCCTAGTAGTTTCCTTGAACGTACACCGAAGGTGCACTTGTTGGGATTCAAGCGGAGCTTGAATTTTCTTAGACGTTCGAACAATTTTGACAGATGTTCCACGTGCTCACTCTCTGTTTTAGATTTTGCAATCATATCATCGACATACACTTCGATTTCTTTGTGTATCATGTCAAGAAAAAGAGTAGTCATGGCCCTTTGATAGATTGTCCCGGCATTCTTCAAACCGAACGGCATTACCTTGTAACAAAAGGTACCCCATGGGGTAATGAATGAAGTTTTCTCCATGTCTTTCGGCGCCATTTTGATCTGGTTATAGCCCGAGAATCCATCCATGAAGGAGAACACTTTGAATTTTGTTGTACTGTCTACCAGCATGTCAATGTGTGGTAAAGGAAAGTCGTCCTTTGGACTTGCCTTGTTCAGATCCCTGTAATCAACACACATTCTGACCTTTCCGTCCTTTTTGGGAACGGGTACGATGTTGGCTAACCATTGAGGATATTCAGATGTGGCGAGGAAACCCGCGTCAATCTGTTTCTGCACCTCCTCTTTGATTTTGATGGCCATGTCTGGGTGAGTGTGTCTCAACCTCTGCTTTACTGGCGGACATTCCGATCTCAATGGTAAGTGATGTTCCACGATGCTGGTATCCAACCCTGGCATATCCTGATAGGACCAAGCGAATACATCGGGGAATTCTTTGAGAAGCTTTATCAAACTCTCTTTGGCAGTTAGACTGAGCAGTGCCCCAATCCTGATTTCTTTTCTCTCTTTTTCTGAACCCAAGTTTAGCGTTTCCAACGGCTCTTTATGAGGTTCAATGGACCTTTCCTCTTGTCTGAGTAGTCGAGAGATCGCTTCTGGAATTTCGTTGTCAACTTCTTCTTCAGCCCCAAATACCGGGAACTCAAAGTTGGGAGAAGGCATCGAATCGTATGTTTCGACGGGGTTTAAAATAAGCAATCTGCATGACGTGATGATTCGTGTTTAGAAGAGATAGAGAAAATGGAAGTGTGTGCAGTGTATTTATTTTACTGCTTGTTTTTATTTGAATTCTTTTTTAGGATTACCATTTTCTGAAAAAGCAAAAAGATAAAACAGCAATTAATGCGGAAATTACAAAACGACGTTATTTTATTAATGAACAAGTCGATCCTTGAAACTACAGCCCTATAAAACAAAACTCTGTCGCTTTGGGCGAAGCGAAGAGGGAAAATTTATAGAAAGCGAGCCCTATCAAAACATCTGTTTCACCTGGGCAGGGTGAAAGGTTAATGATGGCAATTACTTTAACTGATGAACGATCTTCGGAACCTCGACGGCAACCCATTGGTGGCGAACTCCTCGGTGAATCACAAAGTCTGGCACCTTCCTTGATTTGTCTTCAGAAATAACACTGATTTCTGGTGGAGCAGGATCATTGGAATCTGTCTCCCAATCAGCATTGTCGTAGGAAAATTCCTCAGTTGCATTTTGCATAGTATTTGTGATCTCAGTTGTATCTCCCCATCCAGTAGGCTAGATGTCTTCGAACCTGATACGAGAGCTTTCGGGCGCAGTGTACTTGACCATATAGTCGTATTTTCCACTTGGTTCTCCCAGAGTGTCCCAAACTTCTTTGGAACTGGAGGAGTCATCTCTCTCGATGACGTTAACCTCAGGAAAAGCATAGTTGATGAATTCAAGTCCTGCAAATGTTGTAAATTCATCTTCATGTTGAGTAGTTTCTGAATGACCTGAGTGTTGATCCCATGACATGGTGGGGACACAGGTATTCTATTCAATGACGGTCAGCTGATTTTCATTATTCGGCTGACTCTCTTGCCCCAAGTTTCCTGGGTACGGCTGCCACATTGGCAGACCATCCATTGGGCCATAGTAATTATGGTCAAAGTTGTCTTTCATCAGAGTGTCCTCCTCTAATGAATTTGGCGGAGCATGGTATCCTTCTGGATCACAATCTCCATAGATCATTTCGACGTCTGACCTTGGTATAAATCTCGGACTCTGTGTAGGAAAGAAAAATGGTGTAGGCACCTCTTCCTGAGACATATAACCGTCCTCATTAAGGTAGGACTTCTATTCTTCATCTGTGTCAGAGGGATCTTCCTCATTGATAGCATGTACTGCCTAAGACACCGGGTGAAGAAAACCTCCACTGTGGAAGAAGTTTTGAAGGGGATGAAGACTTTCATCGTTGGCAGCTGTCTGGGTACAGGTTGCAGAAAAACCAAGACCCTTCTTTGTTTTATTGTCAATAGGAATGACAAGTTGTCCCCATCCTGTTGTATCGGTACTCTCGACCGCTTTGATAGCATCTTTGTATGAGGAAATCGAGGTTCCTCCTTTGAACTGATTATTCTTGCTTACCGACAGTGCTTGGAACTGAGTTCCAATAACCTCCACGGGTTCTATGCCAGTAGATAATGACAAGTTGCTTACAAGCAAGGCCTGTTCCCCGCAGACTGTGACAAGTTGATCGTTCTTGATGAACTTTAGCTTTTGGTGGAGGGTCGAAGTGACCGCTCCAGCCTGATGTATCCAAGGTCTTCCTAATAAACAACTGTACGTCGCCCGGATGTCCATGACCTGGAAAGTGACTTGGAAAGTGTGAGGATCGATAGTTATGGGAAGATCAACTTCGCCGATAACTGTTTTTCTGGATCCTTCGAACCCTTTGACGACGACCTCGCTGATTCTCATCGGAGGGCCTTTGAATGATAATTGCATCAAAGTGGACTTCGGCATAACATTCAGGGCTGACCCTGTGTTTACCAGTACGCTGGCTAAAGCATCGTCCTGGCAGTTAACTGTGATATTGAGAGCCATGTTATAACGGCGGCCCTCTTCGGGTAATTCCTCATCACTAAATCCCAAATTATTGCAGGAAGTGATGTTAGAGACAATGCTATCAAATTGTCTAATTGTTACATCCCGTTCCACAAAGGCTTGCTTCAAGACTTTCTGTAGAGCCTCCTTGTGGGCTTCTGAACTGAGTAATAGTGATAATATCGAGATCTTTGAAGGAGTTTGTAACAGTTGATCAACAATGTTGTATTCACTCCTTTGGATGAGCTTCAGCATCTCATCATCATCTTTCGAAAGGTCGGGATTACTGGATTGACCGACTGGTGGATCAGGAGTTTCTGTCTGAAGTTCCTTTTCCTTGTTAGGTTCTCCAACTCCTCGGTTGAAGATTTTACCGCTCCGTGTTACACGACTGATGTCTGCAATATTCACGACGGAGGGTAATGGAATTTCCTTTCCATTTTCAACTGTCGTTGCACCGTATTTGTAAGGGATTGCCTTAGCTGATTCATATGGTAGTGGTCCCGTCAGATAGATGACTATGGGAACCTTATGATTTTTCTGACCATCATAATTAATCTCGATCCGTTCCCGGTTGGGAACTTTAGATTCGTCAAGTAGAGGATAATGGAAAAAACATCCCTGGTCCTATGATGACCAGATATTGTGACAACATCCTCAACTTGATCGGCAAGGTAGTTTGGCGTCCAGTTGATGGGTCCAGAACCCGGATATGGGCGAATCTCTCCACGATCCACCTGACCTTGAAGAGCTGCTCTCACAAGGTAACACCCTTGGTTACTTTCTGAATAGACACTACAACATTCATAATTGTGTGGTGGCACCTGGCCACGCCCACTTTGAATACAATGTAACCTTACTAGGTTAGCTTCCACTGATCGGACATCCTGACTCTGACGCCGAGTAGGACTCCTGTTGCTGATACTAATTTGCTGAGTATCTTCATCCATGTAGATTGGCATCCACCAATGATTTAACAAGTGCTGAAGTGCCTCCTGGACAAGGGTACAACCTCGATTATTTTCGCAACCTGCCTTACAGCTTTGACAGTCATGTGATGTTAAGAATCCGAGTCGGACCTACTCAGCATGTAACTCTACCAGGTTGTTATTCATCACGCGAATATTGAAGATCTGAACCATGTTGATTTGATAGGAGCTCCTATCATGGTAGTCTTGGATCCATCCAAGATCCATCTGACGCTGGAGGGCCTCCTGTATGAAAGAGCATCCCTGTTTGTTTACCGACCAAATTAGACAGGAACTGTAATCGTGCCGCGGCAGATTATGATACTGGCTTTGCCTTGAGTGCATCGCCACCAAGTTGACATTCATTGCACGGATATCGTGGTTCTGAATGATGTTAGAATTCGTGTAAACCATGTTAACTCCACGAACTCGGTGGTCTTGGATCCATCCGAGATCCATCTGTTCCTGTAGAGCTGCTTGCACCACAGAACATCCCTGATTGTCTTTAGAGCAGATATCACACTGGTGATAATTATGAGGTGGCACATGGCCATATCCACTCTGTCTATAATGCATCTTGACCAGATTGGTTTTCAACAAGAGTACATCGTGAATTTGATAGACATCTTTAGTCTCTCCTTCTATCAAATTGACTGCAGCCTTCTCGTGTTGAGGCAGCGGGTTCGTAAGAACATTAGGATTTGTATCCTTGAAGGATAAGATCCCGCTCCTAACAAGTTTTTGCACGTCGAACTTGAAATTGAGACAAGTCTCTATGTTATACCCTGATCCTCCTTGGTGGTAAGGGCAAGTTTGATCCACCTTAAACCAAAAAGGCAGATTTTTCGGTACTGTAAGAGGAGATTTAGTCTGAATGTGCCCCTTAGCCAGTAGTAATGGAAACAGCTCTGCGTACGACACGGGTATAGGATCAAATCCTGGTGGCCGTGTTGTACGGTTGTTGTTGTATGGAGGACGAGCCTGCTGAAGAGGCTGTTATGTCCTTTGCTAATCAGGTTGGCTCTGCGCAACCTGAGATTGATACTTAGGAATAGGTGCAGGGCCAATAACAGGAGTTACAGCTGCTACTGGTTGATAACGTCGCCTTTGCTTTTCGAGAGAGATATTCCCAATATCTTGCTCTTTTTTCTTAGGGAGAGCACTACCGTATTTTTTAGTACCGCTTGATGATCCAGCGTCTTTTACCAAACGTCCTTCTCGGACAGCTTCCTCAAGACGTACCCCCATGCCAACCATTTCGGTGAAATCACTGGGCGCACTGGCAACTATTCGGTCATAGTAAAATGAGCTTAAGGTCTTTAAGAAGATCTTTGTCATCTCTTTTTCCTCCAGAGGTGGACAAATTTGAGCGGCAATCTCACGCCACCTTTGAGCATACTCCTTAAAGGTTTCCTTGTCCTTTTGCGACATCGATCTGAGTTGATCTCTGTCGGGTGCCATGTCCAAATTGTATTTGTATTGTTGGACGAAGGCAGTGCCAAGATCTCTGAATGTGCTGATCGTGGCACGGTTTAAACCCATGTACCATTTGAGTGCGGCACCGGTTTAACTATCCTGAAAGTAGTGAATCAGTAGGTCCTGATTTTCCGTCTGAGCTGACATCCGCCGGGCGTACATCACCAGATGGCTTTGAGGGCAAGAGTTACCCTTGTACTTTTCAAAGTCGGGCACTTGAAATTTGTGCGGGACTTTCAAATTTGGGACCAAGCAGAGATCTGCGGCGTCCTTTCCAAATAGATCCTGACCGCGAATGGCTTGCAGTTCCTTCTGCATTTCCAAGAACTGCTCCTGGAATTCCTCCATTTTGTCAAACATAGTTTCCTTCTTACCAGAAGGTGTATGTGGAATCTGTCTTTCCGGGATAGTGTGCACCACAGAGGGTGGTACCGTGACTACGGTAGTGAGTCTTGGCGTCTCCCGAAGTTTGTAACCTTCAGGAGTCTTCAGTATGCCTCTGGCATCTTCGCTTTCCCGAAGTTTGTAACCTTCAGGCCCAGCGGCTTTTGTTGTGATTCCCTGATCTTCAGTGATCGGCGGAACATATCCTTCCGGGATATAGTTAACAGGCATGCCCCAAGGACGATCTTTCGGTATTTGATACCTAGGATCATACTTCTCCACAATGGGCATTGAGGTGATCTCTGAGATCACAGTCCTTTGTAGATGAGCTTCTGCCATGGCTTGCATGTCGTTACGAAGCTTTCTCATATCCTCTCTCAGAGCGTCGATCTCTTCCTTTAACTCTCTATTGTCTTCCTCAAGATCATCCATCTTTTTCTGACGATTGGCCCGAGTATTATACGAATGAGACAGTTTGACTCTAGAACTGAGACACAAACGTGAGATTCGTAGGTAAGAAGAATACGCGATGTGAGAATGATGAATGCAATGATTATATTAATTTTTTTTTTTGTTTAATCAAAATAAACTTCGACAATTAGATTGCAAATATCAAACAGTGGGGAAACCCCTTTTTATTGAAATTCAAAGGATTACAGAAATGGAAATACAGTAGATTACAAGGTGCAAAAACAGAAACCTAAGCTAAGGGGTCCCGAGAGAACTCGGGTGCTGATTCTGGTATCTTCCTTTTCTTTGACCGGGGCTCTTGGGCCGTTGTCGGGTTGTCATTCCTTTGCCACGTGAAAGGAGCGAGAAAATTCCTTTGGCCATCTTGATTTGCTACAGCATGTTGCTCCAAAATTTCAATCAGAGCATCTTTCTCTTTCAGTAGTTACTGTATTTTGATGCACTCTACGTCGAGGGTGCGGTACTTGTTCTTCCAAGACCTCCTCTCCTTTTGAACTTTGTTGAGAGTAACCTGAAGCTTTTCAGTTTCTGTCATGAAGTACATGACAGATTCCCTCGGCGGAAGAATTCCGTAACGAGGATAAGGCATTTTTAGCTTGAGAGCTCTAGTTTGTACCCAATGGAGATAAGGCTCCACCGAGACACGGTCTGGTTTTCCTAGAGACTCTCGTCCTTTCTTATGAACATGCTTCCAAGCGTGCACTATTTCCATCTTTAGTGCTCTATCATTTTCTCCTTCCTTTAAGAAAAGACCTTCCAGATGAACACCCCGTGGGATGTGTCTCATCGGGTATCCAAATTGACGATGAACCAATACCGGATGGTAGTTAATTCCTCCTTTAGTTCCTATAAGGGGTACGTTGGGGAAGTTTCCACAATGGTCAATGATCCTAATTCCGTCATAAATCCTATTACACCAATCTATATCAGAGTTGGTAAGAGACATGATCTTCTGCGACCAACGTAAGGCACTCTTATGATCCCAAAAAGCAGCAGACTTGGGCAAGTGGGAGATAAACCATTTGTAAAGCAAAGGTACACAGCATGTGATCTCCCCTCTGCTGTACAAATTTCCCAAGTGTACAGAATGATATGCATCTGCAAGTAAAGTCGGCACAGGGTTTCCAATGAGAAAAACCTTAATGGAGTTGATATCGACGAAGTTATTAATGTTGGGAAACAAAAATAACCCGTAGGTGAGCAAGACAAAGATGCTTTCAAAAGCAGTCACGTTTCCTATACTGGCAAAATACAGGGCCTTCTTTGTCAAGAACTGGGCTGGCAAACCTTGGATGCCACCCTTAGTGGTTGGTGAGTCCTAACCTCAGACTCGTCCAAATGAATTGCTCTTGCAATGGTCTAATTATTTGGAATTTCTTCCAGTCCAGAAAATGGAGCTCGATCAGTAATGTGTAGATCAATCAGATGAGAATACTCCTCCAGCATTGGTGCGAGCTGGTAATCCGGGAATTTGAAACAGTGATAAACTGGATCATAAAACTAAATGAGCACATCCATGATTCCCTCAATCACATGGACTCTTAACAGTGGTAGCAAACCTCCGTGCTTGGCTCTGAAAGCCTCTTGGTTTGTGATCATCCTCGCCAAACCTCTCAAATCCTCTAGTTTTGGAACCTTGAAGGTATAACTATGAGTTCTCCTTCTACCGAAATCCATTGGTGCAATCCTTTTCTCTAATATTTGCAATCACAGTCTCAGTTTATTTTGAAAAACAGAGAGACTAGAAGAGAAATTTTTTGAATGTTTTAATGTTTTTTAAATGAATGCATGAATGCAGCACACAAAAACATAGAAAAAATATGGGGTCAAAGGGTCGTTGTCATGAAGTCAAGGCTCTACCCATCCCCAAAGGTTTATACTAGGGTGATTTTTGTACATGTACTCATTATCATCAGCTCCTCCCAGGAAAGCAAAATAACAAGCGGATCGCCAGTGAGTTATAGAGGGATCTTAGAGTAAGTACAATTCACCGAGAATAGATCACCAGCCTCAAATGAGGGTAGTATCGCGTAACAACTATTCCAGATAGTTTCTGCACTACAAAAGTGTTTGGCTCCTCAGCTTCTCAGACATCACAATCGGCCCATTGTCTAGGAGAGAGAATGGGTTGCATTGGTCAGCCTCTACTGAGGTTGATGGTCGACCTCGTCGCCATCACTTATCTTAAGTGTATACTCGATCTTTCCACATGCGGCATCACACGCATTCCCATTAGCAGAAAAATAAACACGTATAGCAGTTAGGAAAAGCAGTATATATATATTTGTCCTAATCATCCTAGACTTTTAAAAGCTAAGAATCTTAAGTTCCTGACAGAAAATGGTTTCCCGACGGAGTCACCAATCTGTGGTTTCATTCAAAATTAACGGCGTTTTGACCTAAGATCCTAGTGACGTCAAGGTTTCTACGTAGGGGACAAAAAAAAGAACAAGATCCCGAAAGAACAAGATTTCTGTAGCGAGTGATTTTTGGATGTGGTTGCGAAGCACGATCGCTCTAGTACTACAGCTCGATTCATTTTTTATCCTATTAAAGCTGATGAAGGCAGGGAAATAGATGTCTCCAATTAACCCTGCTTGCATACTGAGATTAAACAGTCGAAACTGTTGGTTTACAGATGCTACAAAGATTCGGGGTTTGTCCTAGGTTTATTTTGTTGACGAGGGGTGCTTTAGGCTATCAGTTGAGATGTTAGGACGGATATATATGAAAGTATGGGATTTAGGGTTTTTGTTTAATGTGCTCGCTAAGATTTTTCTTTCAATCTTATGCCTACGTATTCTCGTTTACCGAAACAGGGAAATCAGAGCATTCGTAGTTCCTCCTATTCTATGGAAGGAAATGGTATTTGGTGTCTAGTTCAAAGCCCAAGACGTGAAGTGAAAGGTGGTTTGTATCTTGTTCAAAGCCCAAGATGTGAAGCTAAAAGGTTTATTTGTATCTTGTTCGAAGCCCAAGATGTGAACCTAAAAGTGTTGACCTTAGAGAGAATTTGTCATCTCTAA
Organism: Lathyrus tuberosus; assembly: GCA_022829125.1. Lineage (NCBI taxonomy): Eukaryota > Viridiplantae > Streptophyta > Magnoliopsida > Fabales > Fabaceae > Lathyrus > Lathyrus tuberosus. Next base: position 4,490,745 of record JALAZF010000029.1, on the reverse strand, counting down.
AGAGGGGTTTGTCTGTTACGACTGTTTATAAAGGAGAATTACTTTAACCGGGGTTTGTGAATCCGACAATGCCATAATTTCCTTTATAGGGGATTTCAACCTGAAGGAGAAGACTTTAACTCAGTGTAGAGTAATGTCATCTTTCCTTAGGAATTTCTCATACTAAAAGAGGGACATTGGCATGGATGTAGATGATCCAGAGGCTTGCCGCTTACAGCAGTTAGATGAAGGGGAAGGAGTTGTTGATGTTTGTGTACTGTGAACGAGGCACAACTTTGATGCTAAAAGGTTGATTGGACCAACCAGTGGTTTTCTTATATAAAGCCTAAGAGGAGGCTAATATGTGTCTCGTACAAAGCCCGAGAGAGAGAGGCTAAAAGGTTTTGACTCAACGAGGGAATCTTTTGGTATCTCGTATAAAGCCCGAGATGGAGGCTATTTGACTCACCAAGAGAGTTTTTTTTGTATCTCGTACGAAGCCCGAGATGGAGACTAAAATTTGTTTGGCTCAATAAGAACCTTTTTGTATCCCGTATAAAGCCCGAGATGGAGGCGAAAGGGTGATTGACTCAACGAGGGAGTCTTTTATGTGTCTTGTACAAAGCCCAAGAGAGAGGCTAAATGTTGTTTGACTCCGCTGGGGAGAATCATGGTACAAAGCCCAAGAGGGAGGCTAGTATCACTGGAGAAGGATCTTTATACAAAGCCTAAGAGGAGGCTATGGCGACTGTTTCAGTTGAATGACAGGTCCAGTATGCTGATTTAAAGAGAAAAGCAGTTCTTATATGAGCAACATTGTACTCGAGGATTTGATTCGAGGATCCGGGCTATTCCTGTTCTTTAAGGAATTGGGAAATCCGAAGGGTATTGAGACTGTCCGAGTCTATGGGTTTTCTTCCTATTTAACAAAGGGGTCACTTGAGAATGTCTTTGAGACTCAAGGAGATTAGACTGTCCGAATCTAGAGTTTTATCTTTTGTACTATGCTTTGGGAAACAGTAGTAGACTCTTTGAAAGGACTATTCTATGTAGATGACTAAGTTCTATTCCTATACCTCTAGGAGGTCGTCGGGACAATTTGTACGAAGCCCAAGAGGAGGCTGGAAACTTTTAAGAAGCCGACAGGTCCTTGTACAATGCCCAAGAGGAGGCTATCATTCCCGGAGGAAGAGATCATTATACGAAGCCTAAGAGGAGGCTGTGAATACTTCTAAGAAGCCGACGGATCCTTGTACTAAGCCCAAGAGGAGGCGGGGTTGCTTTTAGGAAGCCTGTGGGTCCTTGTACGGTGCCCAAGAGGAGGCCGATGCTTTTAAGAAGCCCGTGGGTCCCCAAACCCCGAGAAATTCAAAGCAAGCTATTCACAAGGAAAAGATCAAGTCAGGAAAGTTCGAGAATTTGGAAGAAACTCAAAGATGCCATTCACGGAGAATACATTCATCTCTGGGAATAGAGTTTCTTGACAATTCCTAATGAGGACAGCCGAAGAGAAGACTGTATCTGGTGATCCTATTGGGGATCTAGTTGTCTATTTCTACAAATAAACGAAACGGCGTCACCTAGTTCTAGACGTAGTTGCCGGGGAAACTCTAAATATCTATACTATTATTACACAGTTGATATGAGTTTATGAAAGAAGACTTACAGCGAAACAGCCCCACAATACACTTATATGTATATGAAAGCGGTAAATGAAAGCGTATAAACACTTACTCGGTTGTAGAGCTTCCATGTTGTTTGGTTAGTTGTTCAACAAAGAAATATTGAAAACAACAGTATATTTCAAAATCAAAGGAGAAAGTGCTTTGAAAAAGAAAAATTTGGGGCATACAACTCAAGGAGAGGCCCAGGGTTTTATCAGTGAGCGCACTGTTTGAATTTGTACAGAGGGACTTATACAAGTGACTGTGGCCCAAAAATTGTTTTCTGTACAAAGGGATGGGTCTTACACTCTCTCAAGAGGCCCAAAAAGTTTTAAAGAAAAAGAGTGGGGCTTATAACACGAGGGTAGGCCCAGATGATTTTTCCGTTTGAAATGGCGATCGCGCCGAGGTTTTCTTTTAACGCAGAGGGACTTATACAATAAGTGAGGCCCAAAATGTTTTAGTTAAAATGTGATTGGGTCTTACACTCTATTAGAGGCCCAAAAAGTTTTAAATGGGTCTTATAGCTCGAGGAGAGGCCCAAAAGGTTATTTTTCAAAAGGCGACGATCGCGCCGTTTGTTTTTTATGGTATCGGGACTTACACGATACACTGAGGCCCAAAAATGGTTTGGTCAAAAAAGGATTGGGTCTTACACTCTATTAGAGGCCCATGAGTGTTTGACAATGATTTGTTTGAGTGAAAATCAAAGAAACCCTAATTTTATTCTTTAAAAGTAAATATTTAAAGAAAATCAATGAAAAATACCAAATAGGTTTGAATAAACCACTTGTGATTTTTGTTTAAGGTTTGAAAAATGAGGTATAAATCACAAGAGATATTAAAACTCATTTGCTCTTGATTTTTCAAGATGAATATTCATTTTAAAATGTTTAAAAACAAATAAAAATGAATTTATTCACAAAAATACTAATTATATTAAATAAATAATATAAATTCAATTTTTTTGCGGAATAAAATATTTCAACATTTTTGTGATTTTTTGCAAAAAGAACCAATCAAAAATAATTAAAATTGAAAGAGTTATTAATTTTCCAATTAATTAATAAACCATGAAAATATTGGAAAAAATGGCAAAATGTGAAAAAACACAAAATGGCATGGGTGGGGTTTGAACCCAAGACCTCAAGGTTACAAGGAGCGCGCCTTACCACTGGGGTGGTGATACATCCATTGTTTGAAACAAAACAACAAATATACAAGGCATGACTTGGTTTTAGGTCTGGCCCAAGGCAAGTTTTGGCAAGTTTTGGCTCAGAAACGTGAAGGTCATACCTTTCTCAATTCTTAATGGTTTGAGACAAAATTTATATGTATCTGGACCAGAATTTCATAAGGAATCCAACGGTGGTGGTAGTTTTTTTAGATCACACTCCCTCCTCAAAACCCGATAGTGGTTTTGAAAATGACCTATAAATGCATTTTCTATGCTACAACTTGGTACAAGCATGGATTACATGGGTAATTAGCTCAAACAAAACATATACAACATGTATGAGATGTTTATGATTAATGGACTTCAAAGCATTGCATGTTTGAAAGATTCCAAGTTGTGAGGCTTACCTCTTTTTTGAGATTTTGGAGCTTTTGTGCAATCTGTCAAACCTCTTGTTCCAGAAATGATTTGATGCTTTAGACACACTCAAATGATCCCTTAGAAGCTTTTAGGATGATTGGAATTGACTGGTACCTGCAAAAGCACAAACAGTCCCTTTCTTGCAAAAGGGGTTAAAAGTGACCAAAATAGCAACTCTCTCAAATGGTGTTCCAGATGAGGGGAACCATTTGGGATAGTTCAAGGATGATATTTGGAGTGTGTTTGAGGTTTTATCTGGTTTGGAAAGTGACTGAATCAAGACATGGCTTGAAAAATGCAAACAAAGCCTATTTTGAGGTTTTGAGAGGTGACTTTGTGATTTTGTGATTACAGGTCACTTGTGATAGTTTGCACAGCTTACATATGATATATATGAGGTGTGTGTGTGTGATTGATTGTGATGAAAAAGCTCTCAAGCTCAAAAACTCAAAGTTGCCTTGCTAAAGAAGGCATTTTTGCCAAGAGAAAGAGGTTTTGAGGAAAGCATCTGTTTGATGGCTTTGGTGTACTCAAACTGATCATAATTGAGTTCTATTTATAGTAGAGCAAGTTTGTTTTGGGATCCACAGTGAATGGCAACTGCAGCAGGTGTTTGTTCAATGTTGGCCAATGGAAATGCAAGTCTTCTCTAGCCATTGACTAGAGGTTAGGGCACGGGGTTGTGGTTCCCTTGGTCTTGGATAAGTCTTGACTGAATTTAGTTGCAAATGGCTCAGTCCATACCACCTTGATGCTTCCATTGAATGCTCCAATCCAAAATTGGAGTCTTGTCCCTATTTTGGCCATTCTAGGTTCAACATGCTATTTCTTGTTCCAAAGACTTTGGAGCCTTGGCTCAGTGATTGTCCCCTTTAGATTCAATCCTTAGAGGTGTCCAAGTGGATAGGAGCATTTGGATTTGGCTGATTTTGGCAAATCGAGCAAAAATGCAAATTCTGCCTTGCCTTGGCAGATTTCCGCAAGGCAACTTTCCAATGTCATATCTCATGACTCAAATTGAATTTGGTAATGTTGTTGGCCATTTTGGAAAGCCCTTACATGATACAACAACTGTTTGAACATATTTGGTTTTGATCTCTTTTGAATCCTAGTGAAAAATCCCCCTACATTTGGCAAAAAGTAGGGTAAAATCTGACTTAGTGAAATTTTCACTAAGTGTTGGAACAAAGTGACTTTTCTTGATTTTGATCACTCCATAACTCAAAATCCACGAGGAGTTGGAATTAGGTATAGTTGAAGTTTTTGTAGAGGGCAATGAGATCTACAAATCAAGCCTTGGATGGGAGAAAATGGCTTTGTGGTTTAGGAGTTATGACCCTCCAAAGTTAGTACCCTAGCCACTTTATTTTTAACTTAGAAAATTTTCTAAGTTTTTTATGGTTACCCCTTTTACAAGTTACCCAACTTTTCTTGATTTTTCTTGATGAATGATGATTCAAATCATACATTAACATCATTTTAGGGTTAAAAATCCATTTTGGTGAAAAATCTCAAAAAGTCAAAGTTGACTTTTGTGCACAGTTGACTTTTTATCAGATGAATTCCAAACTGTGCAATTTTTCAGGAAATCATGTCCTTGACCTAAATCAAACTTGATGGAAATGTTCCATGGGTGTCATAGGGTATATTTATGCATGTCATAGGGCTTGGGAGCATGTCCTGGTCAAAAGTCAAAGTTACAGTTGACTTTTTCCCTTAAAACCCTAATTGTGGTGCAGATGAAACTGAGACTTGTTGCTCAAGCTTCTTGGATTAATCCATTGTTGTAAATGGATCAATATAGTTCATTAGAGACCCTCAAACCCTCTCTTGAGGTCTTGGCTCATGATTTTCCCTAAAAGTCAACTTAGGGGTGAATTAGGTCAAGAAACCCTAATTCCTGATTTTTGATGAATGCATCCCCTGAGGCAAAATTGACTTGATGATTGGGTCCATGAGATTCCATGGAGTATATTAGGTTAGGTTTTGGATCATTGGCTTGTGCCCAGATGAAAATTTTCCATCGGGAGGCCCTGGTCGACCAAAACCCTAATTTGGTGACACTGTCGATCTTGAGACTTAATCCACCTAGAAGGGAGCAGCCTTGTGCTTAATCCTTGAAGTGGGAGTCCTTTTGATCCATTGTGGATGTTTGAGAGGTTAGGCAAGTTGAAGATCATGTCATTCCTTGATTGATCCTTTGTCTAAGAACTCTGAGAGGGCTTGAAACCCTAATTCTTGATTGTAGTGGATGCTCACCCATCTTTAGGGAGACTGATGAAGTATGATGGCCCATCCATATTGTGATGATGATTTGCACAATGATGGGAAATCCTAGTGGTCAAAATTTGGGGTATGACAGTTATTTTCTAGCTAATATACATAATTGGTCGATATGTCAGATGGACGTGAAATGTGCATTCTTGAATGGCCCCGTAGACGAAGAGGTGTAAGTTGAAGGTGCGATAAACACAAGAAAGGGGTGTTTGAATTGGGTTTCGTAAAATATAATATTTTCAAACCTTTTTATACCAAAGTTAACAAGTGAATGAAAATAATGAACACAATTATTTTTATCCTGGTTCGCTGTTAACTAAGTTACTCCAATTCATCCGCCGAGGTGATTTCGCCTTAAAAAATGACTTAATCCAATAATCTTGAAAAATTACAACAAGTTCGTCTAATTATTTAGAAAAACACCATAGCCCTCTCAAGTATTCAGACTATCACTTAGTCACTTGAGGAAACATAAATCCAAAGGAGTACAAATGTGTATACAAGAATGCTTCTACATAAGCAGATTACACAATGTTTAAGCTTAATAACACAACAGTGTTAATAACAAGATATGAACAAAATTTCCTTGCTAATATACAAAACTATATTGAGTATATCTCACAAGAGATTTTTGTTCAGCGTTTTAGTATGAGTTTTGTAGAACAAATTGCTAACTTTCCAAAACTTCCAAGTCTTCTTTTTATAGTTAAAAATAGATCCGTTGAATGATATATTAGGAATTAGAAATCCAATTGTTATGTCCCCAACGATCAATGTTGAAGTGTCAGAAAACATCGTATCAAAAGACTGTCTATGTGTTACTTTCGCAGGATAGTGGACAATGTACTTTGTACTTTTATGTTTATCCTTTCACACAAATCATTTCTGACCTTTAACTTCTAATCTTCAGAGGCTTTTGATATATGTTGATGAAGCATGCTGCATAAAGATCAAAGACTGAGTCCTCAGAATCTAAGTCACTAGAAGTGGTGTCTTCAGAAACTTCAAAATTTGTTCAACAAATTTTATCTTCAGAGTCTTCAAAACTTGAGAATTTGTTCAACAGATCTTATCTTCATAAGTCTTCAGAATTTGAGTCTTCAGAATCTTCAGAACTTGAGTCTTCAGAGTCTTCAGAATCTTCAAAACTTGAGTCTTTAGAATCTTCAAAATAATCAGAACTATCATACCAAATTGTGATTAGAATCTTGACTTATATATGTAACCACCGTATATTTTCTTCTAGAGTGTTAAGTTCAGAGCCTGATGAAGTCACACGCCTTTCTATCAGAGTCAGAACCTATTTAATCAAAAGCTACACACTAGACAGAAAAATCGTTAGAGTATAAAATTGTTCTCTAAGATAATGTGTGAAGTTATCATCAAAACTTGAGGTCAGATGCAGAACCAGATCTTGTTATTACAATCTCCCCCTTTTTTATGATAATAAACCCATATATTTTAATAGAACAATTTATACAGGGTAATAACCAAAAATCACTAGTACAAAAGTTAAGCTAACCAACTCCCCCTGAATTTGTTAAGCCCAAAAATTATTTATGCTTGTTCAGAGTCTCCCCATGAGTTCAAGACTTACAAAAATAAATTTTGACGTACAGAAGATGAGTTAGAGATGGAATACTTCATTGTTGACGTTTCATTTAGAGTTTGACTAGCACTGCCCAGTCTTCATCTGAGAACCCGTCTGGCTATGAGAATGCTATGACGTAACAAACTAAGTGTCTCGCATCATGTATCAGAACATGATTTTCTAGAGTCTCAATCATTGCCACCAGAAGGTGAAAAGTATCATGTCATTAGAAGATTTAGAGCTTTAGTCGTAGTCTAGATGACCATGTCTTGACCAAATCTTCAGAGGGTTTATAACTTCTGAAGAATGTGTTGCATTCAGAGTTTGGCTTATCAGAACAATCGTCATGCATTTTGATTATATGTTCTAATCTTCAATTAACCTGTCTAAGAAAAATTAGTGAACTTTTAAAAATTTCCTGAATCAAACACAACCATGGTTAGAAGCAAAAGTATATAATTATTTTTGGGTTCAAGATCTGAGAACAGATATAATCAAAATCATATAACTTATCCCCATTTGTCAGAAATCAAAAATAATTCTAACACGCTTTTCTATAGAAACGTGAATAATGAAGAATAGAAGAATAATAAGACGAGGAATAAGAATTAAAAAAATGCAAGAACAAAGAAAACATTCATTCATAATGATTGAAGGAGTACAAAATAAAGGAGTACATAAGAAAAACGAAAGAGATGCAGAGGATAACATAATTAAAACCAAACACAAGGAAACACAACAACAACCACGCCCATCCAATAGAACTAGCCACCAACAGCACACAGCTAAACTTCAAAACCTTGACACCTCTCCTCCAAAAGAGCATTATCTGGTCCAGTCCTGCGAACCAACCCAACGATCTCAGCCTTATAGAAAAGTTCAGACAAAACTCTTCCAAAAGGTATGAAGGTCTTGTGTTGACTTCTGGAGAGAGCAACCGAGTCCTTCAGATAGTCGATGATGGTTTTAGGCAAGTTGACCCTGACGTGATTCACCATAAAGTAGATGAAAAGTCTGTCAGCATAGGACAAAATATCCTTATCTACTTCACGTGGTCAGAATTTTGTGAGAGGAAGATCAAATCAGACTTAGGCAATGGGAAGGAGCTTTTCAGGATTGGTGGGTTCATAACGAGATGAGGAGATATCATGGATGGAGATGAGATTTTCAACAAAATGGTACGTGAAGCAAAACTGGTCTACAATTATTTTGGTTTCAACACATCCAATAGCTTCAGCAATAGAAGAAGGAGTGATGATAATAGGAATACCATACACACTAGATCATATGGAACTACCATCGCCACACACAGAAGCATACTTCCAAAACTCTTTTACAAGGTTTGGATATATAGGTCCGTGCAGCTTTGCTTAGTAACTAGACCACCCTTGAATTTGCATGCTGAAGATGATATTACGATCAGTAGACCTCAAACGAGGAAGATTTGGATGTTTTTCATTGATGACCTCCATGATGTCTTCATTACCGTAGAAGGTTTTGGTAAACATGGTGAAAGAGTGAAAGAGATGGAAGGGAGGGTATGAAAGATGAAATATTTAGGAATGAGGAATGAGAGTGAAGTGATGAGATATAAATATAAGAAAGAAACACCATTGATATAAGAGTAATCACACTCGAGACACGCAAAGCAATTAATATGAAAAGACAAACAATAAATAATGCCATCAATTCCTAAACGAGTGACAAAGGAAAACCAAAAGACAAAAGAGACAAGAATAGATAGGTCGTGCTAAATTTCATACTTTCAATAAAATCATCCAAAAGGACCATTAACTAATATACGTTATTCAATAACTGACAATAGTTAATTAAATGAATGAAGGTATACTTGTAAACGGAAAAGAATTCTGACAAGGGATAAAGTGAGAAGATTTCTTATCTAATCCCAAGAATCTCTCATCTACCCTATGTGTCACAGTAGATACTAGGCATAGCTCAGAACAGACAACTGTCTAATTTTGAGTTTCACACTCTATGCTGCCTTGACAACTCATAAAAGATAAACTCTACAAATTCCATCATATAGAAGCATTCTTAAGAGAATACTCTGACCATGGATACTTCTGAGATATGAGAACTTCAAAATTCAGAAGCCTCACAGTTCAGAAGCCAACAAAATAAGTAAAACTAAAGAAAAGAATAGGAACGTTACTCTCAATAATTTGATAGTCATTCGGTTAATTCTTCATCCAGAGTGTCTTAAGCCATGAGACAAGGTTGTCACCAAGAAGCTTGGAAATTTCCAGAAGTACTTACCGTTCTGATCTATTTCCAACTTAATCAGTATCACGGAAAAAGTTGATAGCTTGTATTTTGATGTTTTCTCGTCTTTCTCCATAATGCATGTTGGATGCATGGGAGTCTTTGCTGGTTTGCTATCTGACATGTCAAATTTATTCAGGAGTTATTTTGTGTACTTGCTTTGATGAATGTACGTGAATTCTGGAGTTTGATTTATTTGTATCCCTAGAAAGTACTTTAGCTCTTGCATCAGACTCATTTCAAACTCTGCCTGTATTAGCTTAGAAAACTCTTGACATACAGATGGATTAGCATAACCAAAAATTATATCATCTACATAAATTTGGTATATCATCAGATTGTTTCCAAAGTTCTTACAGAAAAGAGTAGTGTCCACCTAACCTCTGGTAAAGTCATTTTCTAGAAGAAAAGAACTTAGTCTTTCATACCAAGCTCTGGGAGCTTGTTTCAGACCATACAATGACTTTTTAAGTTAAAAAACATGTTCTGCAAACTTGACATTTTCAAAACCTGGAGGTTGGTGAACATATACTTCTTCAGAAATGTATCAGTTCAGAAATTCACTTTTGACGTCCATTTAATATTAAATAATACCATTATTAACAACAAAAGATATTAAAATACAGATAGATTCTAACCTGGTGACTGGAGAAAAGGTTTCATTATAGTCAATACCTTTTTGTTGACTGTAACCTTGTGCAACCAGTTCTGCTTTATTTCTAAAAACTTCTCCTTTATCATTTAATTTGTTTCTAAATACCCATATGGTTCCAATAACATGAGTTCTCTTTAGCTTGGGTTCCAGATCCCAAACATCATTTTTGGAGAACTGATTTAGTTCTTCTTGCATTTCTAGAATCCATTCATTGTCCTGAAGTGCTTCATCACACGAAGTTGGTTCTAACAAAGACACCAATCCCAGAAGCATTTCTTCAGTTTGTTGAAAGTGGATATTGTTCTAACAGGTTCAACTTTGTCTCCAAGAATCAATTCTTCAGAAATAGTTTGTCTATTCCTTTACCTTTTCTGAGTTGGAGGACATTCAATTACTTCAGATGTATTTTTATTAGCATTATTTAAATCTTTATCCTCAGAGTATTTTTTCCTTTTCTCCAGAGCCTGCAAGTGTTATTTCTAGATCTGCAAAATCCTCAACTAGATTTGACTTTTCGGAGTCAAGCTTATCGTCGAATCTAACATGAATTGACTCTTCCACAATACATGTATCTGTATTGTATACTTTGTAGCCCTTAAAGCGTTCTGAGTATCCCAACATAATACATTTATGTGCTTTAGAGTCAAACTTATTTAGATTCTCTTTAGTGTTCAGAATAAAACAAGAACATCCAAAAGGATGGAAATAAGAAATGTTGGGTTTTCCTCCCTTACACAGTTCATAAGGAGTCTTCTCCAAAATAGGTCTGATAGAGATCTTATTCTAAATATAACATGTTGTATTCACAACTTTTGCCCAAAAGTGCTTAGCCACATTAGTTTCGTCGAGAATTGTTCAACAGATCTTACTTTCAGAGTCTTCAGAACTTGAGTCTTCATATTCTTCAGAATCTTCAGAACTTGAGTCTTCAGAGTAGTCAGAATCTTTAGAACTTGAGTCTTCGGAGTTTTCAGAATCTTCAGAATAATCAGAACTATCATACCAAATCATGATCACAAGCTCTAGTACTAACATTCTTTAGAACCGTTATATCAGAAACGTTCCACAATCTTGACTTATATATGTAACCACCGTATATTTTCTTCTAGAGTGTTGAGTTCAGAGCCTGATGACATCACACGTCTTTGGCAGTTGGTGTCTAGAGACTTCCAAGGCAAGCCGACGCAGGAAAGAGGTACAAGGAGGTGTCGAGTCGACACCAGCAGAAAGACATGTCGGAGGACCGTCGATAAGTCCTGACGTCGGAGACAAGCTGATGTCGATTTCAAGAAACAAGTGTTTAGGCGGGAAAAGTTTGAAATTTCCAAGACCATGGGAAGTTGAAAAGAGAGTGGGGTGCCACGTGTCAGCTTCAAGAAACGTTTGGGTAGACAAACAGTTATTTTTAAGCCTATATAAGGCATTGTTTTTTTCATTTTAGAGGTCGCATTTTTCACATTGTAAGGGGAAAATACTCAAAGTACCAAGCTTAGAGAGAAACGAGTTCACTCCCGCAAACAAATGTACACTTGCGTCCAAACCTTACTTAATGCAATTTATTTTCCGCATATAATTTAAAGTTTTTACTTCTTTTGTTTCTTTTTCCGCTCTGTTTCCCTTGCATTTCTTTGTTTTTCTTGCCAACCAACTCGCAACCGTTAAGATACCTTTTGCGTCGCCTAAGACACTTAAGCGTGACACTTAAACAAATATAAATGCACTACAAACATACGCTTCCAATTCCAAGTTCTGGGATTCGTCTGGCCGGTCCCGCAAGCGAACCTACGACGGAAGGCCAGCGTTTGTTCGCGCGGGCGAACAAATTGGCACGCCTGGTGGGACCCGTGTGAATTGAGTATATGTTTTTGCGTAGTGGTAAGATGGTAACACCACGACCAAATGAAGAATCGTCGCCGACGAAAACGGCGGTAGGGACACACACAACTGATGTTGGCTCTGGTACCATATCAGCAGTGTCAACCTCTCCTAGCGGACCAATTACAACACCGCGTCGAAACGACCCTAGGCCGATAATGGCTGGGACTACGGGGCAATATATGCCTAGTATCACCATGCCCATACGTAGATCGTATGGAATGCCGCCAGAGTTCATGTCAAGTGTGCATTCTAGCAGACATTTGTTTAGAGAGAATTCGTCCCCAGTATTTTCGACTTATCAAGGGATAGGACCTTTGTCGAACCCGATGTTCGACCTCCGGGATTCAACATGTCTTCTCAATCCATACCGACTTTTACCTCTAGTTCCGTCACGGTCATGAGGCAACAAATGGACGAGAGTAACCATGAGATGGTTCACAGGTTGACTCAGCAGATGGGTACAATATTAAGGCCATTGATACAAGAATCAACCCAGAGTTACCAGCAACTGGCGACTCAGATGACACGAATCGGTGATTTCTTAGGAGCACCTAGGACTCAGGGTCGACAGACCCCACCACCGCGACCGGTGACGCCACCTCGTCAGGACGAAGTCTTCGACGAAACCATAGAACAACCCCGCGAGTTCGAAGAAACTCCCAGGAGGGTTCAAAGACCACCCGTGATCGTCCATAGGCACCAAGATCCGGATTTTGTTGTCCAACAGGTTCGACAGGACGCCCTGGCCGGAGAACATAACTTGGAAGCCATGGTCGAACGTATCATGGTCCATAATGGGGCGAACCCTGGCCTTCGAAGACCAACCTATACATCTCCTTTTCCAGATTTTGTCCTACAAACAGAATTACCTAGGGGATGGAAAGTGCCAAAGTTTACCAAGTTCGTTGGGGAAACAGAGGAGTCCACCGTCGAACACGTCGCTAGGTATCAAACCGAAGCGGGTGATATAGCAAACAATGAGGATTTGAAATTGAAATATTTCCCAAGCTCCCTCATAAAGAATACGTTCACGTGGTTCACCACGTTGCCCCCACAGTCCATTCATACATGGGCACAATTGGAGAGGCTTTTCCACGAACAATTCTATATGGGACAGTCAAAAATAAGTTTAAAAGAATTGGCAAGCATCAAATGCAAGTCCGCGGAGTCGGTAGACCAGTACTTAAATAGGTTTAGACTTTTGAAAGCATGTTGCTTTACTCAAGTCCCTGAACATGAGTTAGTCGAAATGGCCGCTGGCGGCCTAGACTATTCGATCAGGAAAAAGTTGGACACGCAATATCGTAGAGATATGGCGCAACTAGCTGACCGAGTTCGCCAGGTCGAAAGATTGAAAGCTGAAAAAGCCCAGTCTAACAGATATCGAAAAAAGGAAAAAATGGCTTATGTGGCTGCAGATGAATACTCGTCCGACGAAGAAGAATCCGTCGATGAAAGCAAGATCCACGTGGCTGAACTTAAGCCAGGACCTCCCTATACATGCAAATTGTTGAAACCATCGAATGGGAAAAATCCCACAGAAACTAACAAGATGGATAAGTACGTCGCTAAAACTTATACTTTTGACGTTTTGAAATGTGATGAAATATTTGATTTACTAGTTAAAGATGGTCAAATTATTATTCCGTCTGGTTTGAAAGACCCCCCTCTAGAACAAAAGAAAAAGAGAGGATTTTGTAAGTTTCATAATTTCCTTGGTCATAAAACAGCTCAATGTGTTCTTTTCAGGGAATTGGTGCAAAAGGCTTTGAAGGAGGGTCGACTCCAATTTGGCGAAAAGCCGAAGATGCAGGTGGACACTGACCCACTAAAGGTCGAAGAGGCTTTGTATTCAGAAGTGTACGAGTGTTTGATGGTCGAAGCTACTGAAGGCCTCGACAAACCACCAAGGGTTGAAGTGTTGGAATGCATGATGGTCGAAACTACTGAGGGTTCCGACAAGAAAGCAAAGGGAAGACTCGAAGAAGTGTACCCCCAGGCTGGTCAAAGTTTGGAAGATTTTCAGGAAAAGTGCAGGATAAGCGGCTCCAAAGCCGCACTATGCCCTAGGTGTAATGTGGTGTTCGATGAGAAAGCTGCTGAGAGGTACGAGGAAAGCAAGAAAGAAGTGTTGTCAGATAACAAGCCATATGTCCCAAGGTTTGTGTTCGACAAGAGCGGGGTCCCTCGTCGAAACGAAGAGTACAGAAAGTTGTTCCAAGGGGCAAGGCCCAAAACTTTCGTGCCCCTATCAGACTCCCCACAGGAAAGGTGGATGGCCCCGGTGAATCAGAAAGGAAGCAAGAGGCCAAAGTGGAAAGCTCTTGATTTGGAGAAGGAGGGGAATGTCGCTGATGAAAGGGTTGAGTAAGCAGGATATAGGGTGTCCCCCAACTACAAAGGAAAGAACCCTATGACCAGGACCCAGTGGAGGCGCTATCAGCGCAATAAGAAGGCTGAAAGGGAGGCTACAATGTCAAAGGCAAAGGCTGTCGGAGTATCTGTGCAGAAACGTCAGTACCCGAAAGGAAAGTGGGTCGAGAAGAGTAAGGTGGCGACGAACCAGACCATGGCAGTAACTTTGAACGCTTCAGGAGGGAAGGAAGTGGTGTCGACTCAAAGCTCAAATTGCACTTCGTTGGCAGAAAACAAGAAAGAACCAGAGTATACTCCTCATTCAGACGAAGAGGAGCCAAAATACTCTCCTCAGTCCGATGAAGTGTATGACCCATCACCTGAAGGTGATTTTGATGAAGACATGTATGACGACACCTATGGCGAGGATTTCGTGGTAAACTGTGGTATTGTGTCGGTGCTACCAGCTGAGTACAACGTAGTATCGGAGATCTCCGAGACTGAAGACGACTTCATCACAGGGGAAAATGTGGATGACAAGCCATTATGTTATTACGTGATGAACATTGGCGTGGTCGAGGAAAAAACGGCTATGTTCAAATGGCCTACCCCTGGGATGATGTATCATTTGAAGCCTTTATTCATAAAGGCAAAGATTGATGGGGTTCCAGTCAACAAGGTATTTGTGGATGGTGGAGCGACTGTGAACCTAATGCAACACTATTTGTTTAAGAGAATTGGAAAAACGGAGGCTGACCTCCGACAGCACAACATGGTCTTGTCCAACTACGAAGGCAAGACCAGTAATATCCTGGGGGTTGTCCAAGTGGATTTGGCAGTAGGTACAACCAACAGGCTGACACTCTTCATGGTCATCAAGTCGAAGGCAAACTTCAATCTGTTGGTGGGGCGTGAGTGGATCCATGGAATTGGGGCAGTACCATCAACTATGCATCAGAGGTTGATCATTTGGAGGAAGGACGGCGTCGTCGAAAATATTGAAGCAGACCAAAGCTATTACAAAGTCGACGAAGCCAAGGGTACTAAGAAATCTTTCGACCAGCACTTAGCCAATGTGGCTCCTTGTGATGACGGATCAGGATTATACGCCTCCGTCGACACGGGTCGTGTCCTGAACCTAGATCCCGTCTATGGGTTCATCTGGGACGCTGCCGACGCAGGTATGGAGCCAATGGAGATGACACCAACAGGGTGGTCTACTACTGGTGAAGATGACTGCTGAGTCCGAAAGTATGACTCGGATTTTGGCCTATTTGGCTGAGAACAGAAAAATGTCGGCACTCGAAAAAGACGAGACTCCCCAAACAACTAAGGGAGCCGACCATGACAAAGAAAATTAGAGGCTTGATGGTATTTACGATGATGAGCCTCTAGGATTTGAAAAGGGGCCAGATCATAAACTACAAAGGATGCAAGCCCAAGACCCACTTGAGGAAGTCGACTTAGGGGATGGAACGACAAAAAGGCCCACCTACGTGAGTACCAAGGTGGGACCATCAATGAAAGCTAAACTGGTCAAAGTGTTAAAGGAATACAAAGACTGTTTTGCCTGGGATTATGGCGAAATGCCTGGGTTGAGTCGGAGCGTGGTCGAGCATCGCCTCCCAATCCAGCCAGGCAAGAGGCCAGTAAAGCAACCCCCTAGACGTTTCGCCCCAGAAGTAACGTCAAAGATCAAACAAGAAATCGAAAGGCTGCTCAAAAGTCGGTTCATCAGAACCGCGAGGTATGTGGAGTGGATAGCAAACATAGTTCCTGTTATTAAGAAAAATGGGACCCTTCAAGTATGCATAGACTTTAGGGATTTGAACAACGCTACCCCTAAAGACGAATATTCAATGCCCGTGGCAGAGATGCTAGTCGACTCAGCCGCGGGATTTGAGTATTTGAGCACGCTCGACGGTTATTCCGGTTACAATCAAATTCTTATAGCCGAAGAAGATGTCCCCAAAACCGCATTTCGATGCCCTGGAGCTTTAGGGACATATGAATGGGTAGTGATGCCTTTCGGGTTGAAAAACGCGGGGGCAACCTACCAAAGGGCTATGAATGCTATATTCCATGATTTTATTGAGAATTTCATGCAGGTATACATTGATGACATAGTCATAAAATCCTCATCAGAGGATGGTCACCTCGATCACCTTCGACGCTCATTTGAGCGAATGAGAAAATATGGATTAAAAATGAATCCACTAAAATGTGCTTTTGGTGTTCGTGCAGGGGATTTCCTGGGTTTCGTAATCCACAAGCGAGGCATCGAGATCAACCGGAACAAAACAAAGGAAATCTTATATCTCAAGCCTCCAACAACAAAGAAGCAGCTCCAATCTTTATTGGGGAAGATAAATTTCTTGAGGAGGTTCATCTCAAACCTAAGTGGAAAGACGAAAGTGTTTTCACCACTGCTCAAGACAAAGAAAGAAAGTGAATTCCGCTGGGGGCAAGAACAACAAGAGGCTTTCGACGTGATCAAAGAATATCTTACAAAGCCTCCAATCCTACTACCACCTAGTACAAATAAAAACATGAAGTTGTACATTACAGCATTGGACACGACCATAGGCAGTATGTTAGCGCAAGAGGATGATGGTGGTGTCGAAAGACCCATCTATCACCTTAGTAGGATATTGATAGATGCTGAGACTAGATACACTATGATTGAAAAGTTGTGTCTATGTTTGTACTTCTCATGTATGAAATTGAAGCAATATATCAAACCAGTTAATGTTTATGTTTCGTCGCATTTTGATGTTATTAAGCATATGTTGTCCAAACCTATTTTGCATAGTCGAATTGGGAAATGGGCACTAGCGTTAACTGAATTCTCCCTAACATACGTCCCTTTAAGGGCGATGAAGGGTCAAATAGTGGCTGACTTCATTGTCGACCACGCTGTGATCGAAACGTCAATACATAGTATCGACGTTGCCCCATGGAAATTGTACTTTGATGGGTCGAGCCATAAAAATGGGGCAGGTGTTGGAGTCCTAATAATCTCCCCGCAGGGGATTCCAACTACCTTTAAATGCAAAGTCGATGGCAAATGTTCAAATAACGAGGCAGAATACGAAGCCTTAATTACTGGTCTCAAGATACTCAAAGACTTGGGAGCCAAAGAGGTGGAAATAAAAGGGGATTCTGAATTGGTGATTAAACAAATTACCAGAGAGTATAAATGCGTAAGTGAACAGCTTTTAAGTTACTTTTCGCTGGCGAAGCGTTGGTTGGAACATTTCAAAGTTGTCAGCATCTCGCATGTGCCAAGGATGGAAAACCAGAAAGCTAACGAACTGGCACAAATTGCGTCGGGATATAAAGTGTCAGAAGGTAAGTTGAGAGGCTTCGTCGAAACTAGAAAGAAGATAGTGTCGAATGTACGCGCACCACCAAGCCGGTCGATACCCGAAGACTCGATAAGTTTGGTCGAAGGTTTAGAAAGTTGTGAGGTTTTTGTTAACAATATGCCACCAACAGACTGGCGAAGGGAAATTATAAAGTATTTGGAGAACCCACAGGGCAGCACCAATCGAAGGACCAAGTATAGAGCCATGAACTATGGCCTAATGGGAAACGAGTTATTGAAGAAAACTCCAGAAGGGGTGTTGCTAAAGTGTTTGGGGGACACTGATACATATTTGGCAACCTCGGGGGTACACAGTGGGGCTTGTGGGGCTCACCAGGTCGGCCAGAAAATGAAATGGCTTTTGTGTCGACAAGGTTTCTATTGGCCCAGCATGCTTAAGGATTGTATAGATTTCGCGAAAGGATGTCAGGACTGTCAAAAGCACGCCAACATCCAGCATGTCCCAGCCAGCGAATTACATGTGGTTGTCAAACCATGGCCTTTTTGGGGATGGGCTTTGGACGTAATAGGAGAGATTCGGCCAGCTTCGTCAAAGCAGCAAAAGTTTATCCTCCTAGGAATAGACTATTTCACGAAATGGATAGAGGTCGTGCTTTTGGTGAAAGTGGATCGAGAGGCTGTAATAAACTTCATCCAAAATCATATCTTGTATAGATTTGGGATACCCGAGACAGTCACAACGGATCAGGGTTCTGTGTTTGTGGGGCAGAAGATGCAAGAGTTTGCGGCAGAAACGGGTTTCAAGTTAGTTACTTCAACGCCATACTATGCCCAGGAAAATGGTCAGGTTGAAGCAGCCAACAAAGTAATAATTGGCCTAATCAAAAAGCACGTTGCGAACAAGACAAAGAACTGGCATAAAACGCTGAGTCAAGTGCTGTGGGCATGTCGGACATCACCCAAAGCATCGACAAACTCGACTCCATTCCGTCTAACCTACGGACACGACGCTGTGTTACCTGCGGAGGTACACTTGCAATCTGTCAGAGTGCAGCGACAATATGAGATTATGTCGGAGCAATACTGGGAGATGATGTTAGACGAGCTTGTAGACTTAGACGAGGAAAGGATGGTAGCTTTAAACGTGTTGCTACGCTAGAAGGCTCGAGTCGCCAGGGCATACAATAAAAATGTCCAGGAGAAAACTTTTTCCGCAAATGACTATGTTTGGAAAGTGGTGTTGCCCATGGATCGACGAGATCAAACGATGGGAAAATGGTCGCCTAACTGGGAGGGACCACTTAAGGTGACGCGAGCGTTCAGTAACAACGCATACGAAGTACAGGAGTTGGGGGCAGACCAACGAGTCTTAAGAGTAAATGGGAAATATTTAAAAAAAATACAGACCCATGCTACAAGAGGTTCGCATCAAAACATAAATTTCATTAAATTTAAGGCCAAGAATGGCTTACAAAATGGTGCATTACATTGTATCAATATAAAAACTAAGGGAATTCAGGGAATCTAGCCTTAAAATCATCAAAGAGGACCTTCTCTTGAGTTATTTTGCTCTCAAGAATAATCTTTCGTCGTTGCATACGGGCGATAGCGTCCTTAATCTTCATCGCCGCTTCGACATGTACAAGGCCCTGAGCAAATTCGTGGTCGATGGTTTCTTGAGAGGGAAAAGGCTCAGCCGAGTCCAAAGAGGCTTTCTGATGTTCGACCTCGGCTATTCTTTTCGTCAGCTCCGTGATCCGGGCTTGATACTCAGATATCTGCTGATCGAAGGCTTGGAGTTTGTTGGAATATTCTTGTTTCTTGGCTTCGTAGTCTCCAAGCTTCTGTTCACAGACGGAACTAAGATGCCATTCACGCTTCATGTCTTTGTGGCGAAACCGAATTTGGGTGTCGGCTTGATGATGCGTCGAGAGATTCTTGGCCATTTGAATAAAGAAAGCTTCGAACTCAATTAGATAGGTGGCCATGGGGGAAGGAAGCTGGAACTCAGAGAGTTCACTCAGGAGGTTGAAGACGTCATTAGCTATGTCGGATTCCTCAGCAACAACCGCCAGAAACTGTTCCTCAAAAAGGTAAGACCTCAGCTGCTAAAGTTTGAGATTGAAAGAAGCATCCACTTCTGGAGTGGGGATCGAGGTCGAACTGGTGGTTTGAATCTCTTCAGCTGTTTGTCGAAGTTTGTGTAGTGCTCTTAGAGTTGCAGCTGGATTTGTGGCTTTGTCTGCTAAGAGTGCCTCTGGAGTAGGAGATTCCTCAGCAGCAGGTGGGGCTTTCTCTGGTTGGTGTTCAGGAATCTGAAGTTTCTCTCCGGCGACGGTGCTCACGGCAGGCGGAGGAATGATAGTGAACTCGGGGAGTGTATCATCAGGCTCAACATTTTCAGTTGAAGCAGGAGGTGTCTTCGCCAAGTTTTCCTCATGCACAAGGGAATGAAATTCGTCAGTCTTTTGGGGACTTGGCGTAATGGTTGCACTAGCGTTGGGAGCGTCTGCGGCCGATCCGATATCACCCTCACCAACAGTGGTCGAAATGACCACATGCTCCTACCAAACAATAAAATACCAGTGAGCTTCATCACCCCCAAGGTCAGCTGGGACGTAAATAAAGTCGAATTACCTGCACAGGAGTCGTTGTCTTAGGGAGGGCGACAGAAGGAATTGGTTCGAAAGCGTCCTCAAGGTTGCGCGAAACAACAGGGGCCGTTGTCGAGATGTTGGTTTTTGAGGGTGTCCGTCGCGTTATAGCCTTTTTCTTCCTCACCAAAGGGGTAGCGGGAGGAGACGCTGGAGCTGTCGCAGTAAAAACTCGGGAGTGAGTACTCTCGTTCGATTCAGTCCTTTCGGGGGACGTGGCCTTCTCAGAAACCTGCACATAAATAATATGAGAATGAGGGGATGACAAAGCCACAGAACAAGGAAATAAACATACCTGTGCAAGGTTGGCCCTAGGTTTTTTGGCAGGTCTAGTGGAAGTTGACCCAGTAGTTGTTTCCCGTTTGCGCCCCTGAAAGCAACATTGCTGCTATTTAGTCCAGACTTACAAAAATATATATATATAATCAAGAGTCGGGGATCTACCTTTGTTGAAATTTCATCTGCAGGATCGACATCCACGATGGTCGACGGTTTAGGGATACCAGCTGTAGACGCAAAGGCGTCGACCACGTTTGCCAGAAAGAGGTTGGGAGTGAAAACTTGAGTTTGGTACTCCAACCACCAAGCATCAAATTCCTGAGTGGTGAAAAAGGAAGGACGGAAGGAGAAAACCGGTAGCTCCAAATGTTGAGAGGCTCTGACGAACCTCATGCAAGCTTTGTGACCAACGTGAGTTAGGCGTCGACCAGACCGGACTATGTCATCAGGATGCCTCACTAAAGTTTTTGGCAACATTTGGCTCAAGCCAAATTGTCGAGCAACCAAGAAGTAATAAACGCCTGCCATACAGCATTCGACAGTGCAGCAGCCTGAGGTGAGACTCCAGGGAATGGGTTTCTGAACCAGTCGGGCCCAAACTTACGCTCCATAAATGGCGCCATGTCAGGAACGAAAGAGGAAGTTTCCACAAACATACTCAGATACCTCATGAAGAGGGCTTGTCTTTGAGCTTCTTGAGTGGTCATCAAAGCTAGTCGCAGCCCTTCGACAGAACGCGTTTTGTTGAGAATCTCCATCTTTGCAGAGGCTGGATATCCCAGCTTGTGCTTGAAGGTGGCATTGAGCCAATGATGCAACAACCACATAGGCCCTGAAATGTTTAAGGCTTTAGTGGTCTGATGTAGGAGTTTTAGTCTCATGGCCGACAGGCCAAGAGAATGATAAAGGGAGGCCAACAGGAGTTTGGCTAGAGATATTTGTCGGCCTTCATGAATCTGAATGGCCAAATTAATGAAGCTTTTGGCTATTTGCAGGGAGCCAGTGCAAAACATGTAGTACGATAACCAGAGGGTTAAGAAGGCGATGTGTTCTTCGTTGGAGACTTCTTGG
This sequence comes from Lathyrus tuberosus, assembly GCA_022829125.1. NCBI lineage: Eukaryota > Viridiplantae > Streptophyta > Magnoliopsida > Fabales > Fabaceae > Lathyrus > Lathyrus tuberosus. The sequence continues at coordinate 4,469,134 of JALAZF010000029.1, read as the reverse complement.
GAGTTTTTGTCATGGTGATCCTCTATGTAGTTTTGGAAACTAGCACGCTCGAAGTCGAAAGCGTTCTCCGTCTCCCAAGTCGAGTCGAAAGTCTCACCCAGTGGCGAAAGGCCAGTGATGGCAACCACATCAAAAAGTGTCCGCGTGAACATGCCACAAGGGAGGTGGAATGTGTTTGTCGACCTTTCCCAGAAGTACATCGACGACAAGAGCAAACAAGGGTAAACCCTGTGGGCAGTTCGGGAGAGCTGGATGGCGTCGAAGATGCCATAATTTTTCCATTGTTGTTGACGTTTCCCTTCAACCTTGTCGAGCCAGGCGAGATAATCTTTGTTGCCTGGAGTTGGCATAGACCTGAAAACTCTCGATTTTGGTGCCATGTATTTGAGATCCAAGGTACCCCCTTTCTCGAAAGCGGGTGGAATCGTTTGATCAAAACAAGGGAAGAACTTTTGGAGTTCTTGAGGACTAGGTTTGTTGTCTGGGAAAGGACCATGGAAACCACACAGCGTGTTTTCCACTGCGAACGGAATGACCATTTGACGGCGCCAGTTGGATACCACCGTCTCGTCAGCTGAAGAGGGTTGAGGAAGAGATTGATGTGTTTCTGCTTCTGAAAGTACGTACGCAACCGGGTTGTTGCTAGTGGTTTGAGGAATGCGAGTGGCAGTTGCTCTTGATGAAGCCATTGGAAGAAAGAAGCGAAAAAGGGTGCAAAGCGTCAAGGAAGGAAAATATCCCAAAGCTGTTAAGAGCAAATGAGGATTTCGTGAAAGAGGAGTTGCGAAAGTGAGAAGAGTTTCTAAAGAGGATTATTTATAGGGCGCATGCAGGAAATGAGAAGTCAAGACTATCCAACTTCTGAAAGTAAGTGGTGTTTGGTGTCAAAGCCCATAACTTGGATGAGACTTGCCATCATGGCATTTTTCTTGGAAATCGTGGGAAGAGATTGCCATCATCGCGTCAGGCGGCGCTTGCCACGTGTTAAGAAAGAAGACAAAATGGTTTGCAAAAAAAAAAAGAGAGCCGTCGAAATCTTGTGAAACCAAAAAGCCAGATTTCTCCGTCGACACACTACTCAGTCGAAACTGGCATTTTTAAGGGGGCAATTTGTTGACACTGGATTTCGACTGCCAGTTGGTGTCTAGAGACTTCTAAGGCAAGCCGACGCAGGAAAGAGGTACAAGGGGGTGTCAAGTCGACACCAGCAGATAGATGTGTCGGAGGACCGTCGATAAGTCCTGACGTCGGAGACAAGTTGATGCCGATTTCAAGAAACAAGTGCTTAGGCGGGAAAAGTTTGAAATTTCCAAGACCATGGGAAGTTGAAAAGAGAGTGGGGTGCCACGTGTCAGCTTCAAGAAACGTTTGGGTAGACAAACAGTTATTTTTTAAGCCTATATAAGGCATTGCTTTTTGCATTTTACAGGTCGCATTTTTCACATTATAAGGGGAAAATACTCAAAGTACCAAGCTTAGAGAGAAAGGAGTTCACTCCCGCAAACAAATGTACACTTGCGTCCAAACCTTACTTAATGCAATTTATTTTCCGCATATAATTTAAAGTCTTTACTTCTTTTGTTTCTTTTTCCACTCTGTTTCCCTTGCATTTCTTTGTTTTTCTTGCCAACCAACTCGCAACCGTTAAGATAACTTTTGCGTCGCCTAAGACACTTAAGCGTAACACTTAAACAAATATAAACGCACTACAAACATACGCTTCCAATTCCAAGTTCTGGGATTCGTCTGGCAGGTCCCGCAAGCGAACCTACGACGGAATGCCAGCGTTTGTTCGCGTGGGCGAACAGCAGGAGACTCATCTGATTACTTAGATGCCTCTGTCGCACAAGGCCAGATTTAGCTTATTGTATAGGCATAGTCGGCAGATTCATGCAGAAGTCGAAGGTATCTCATCTTACAACCACCAAGGGGATACTAAGGTATCTCAAAGGAACACTTGACTATGGTATTTTGTTTCCTTCAGTCAATAAATGAATAAAATACAAGCTTATGGGATACACTGACTATAGTTGGTGTGGTGATATTGAACATAGAAAGTTAACAGCATGATATATGTTCATGTTTGGTGGCGCACCATTCACATAGACTTAAAGAAAGGAACCAGTGGTAGCTTTATCATCATGTGAGACTTAATACATAGCAGCTTCGATATGTGCATGTCAGGCAACATGGATGTTGAATTTAGTCGAAGAAATTACAGAGAAGAATCATTGAACAATGACCATGATGATTGACAGCATGTTGGCTATCAACTTGACAAAGAATCTAATAACACACGGAATAAGAAAACATATGGAAATGAGGTTCCATTACCTGAGAGAACATGTAGTGAATGGAAAGTTGAGCCTAGAGCATTACAGATCAGAGAATCAAATTGCAGATATAATAATGAATGTTGTGTAGGTCAAATTTTTCAAGAGATTAAGAACAATTATGAATGTAGATAACTTAGACACAATGAATTATGTGGTGTGTTAAATATATAGTTCTTTGTGTCAAAGTCAAAATGGTGTGTTTGTATTCAACGAATGTCAAAATTAGTTTGTATCGAACAGAGTTTGTATTTGCTATATTTGACTAAAAATCAAATATAGTTTATCGAAACTTGCAATCAAAGCATGTTGTTGTTGAAGGAATCGACGGAGTTGAAATAATTAACTTAGCTTAGTTTTAGTTGAGTTAGTTATTTTTATGATTACTTGGAGTGCAAGTAATCTCATATATAAATAGAGAGGAGCTCTATTTCATTTGCATCAAGTGTAAGAAAAACATTATGTAGTTTCTAAAATCACAGTTGTGATTAACACACATTATCAAACACTTAGAGTGTAATTTGCATAACAACATTATATTCTTTTTCTTCCTCCATAATTTATCTTTTCTCTCATTTTAAATTATATTATTCTTATTTATTCAACTCTCTTTGTATTGTAGAATCATCTTGCAACCAAGGAGTGGCTATTTCACCTGAGTAAAGGGTGAAGAACAAGAGGCGTGATCAATCAGAAGGATTGATTCTTGTTCATCAAGATCGATTCGGTTAAATTCAAGATTAGAGTTTTTCCAACAAAGAAAAAATATTTAATTACTTCGACAAGACTAGTACACTTGCTAAAAATTTCCATCACTTTTACATTCTATTATAAATCCACCAGCAAGAATCTTTCCTTCATTTGACTAGTCGTCTTCCAAGCGGTCCAACATGATAATTTGTAGTAAATAAAAATAATATATTATGATAATTAATTCAAAAGGACAAATTTCAAAATTTGGTTAAAACACATTCTCTAAACATAAATTAAATTGAATTATAATATTGGTAATATTAATACGGTCATTTTGGCGCTGATTTCACTCAATTCAGAATTACGGTAAGCAAAAACAAATTAAAATTGTAAGGTTAATTAATCAGAGAAAACTATGTTTTTAACAAAGTAATAGAATGACTAAAAATTTAAATGTGAATATAAAATTCACCAACTCATTGATAGAATACACATGAAAGTATTTTGCACTACTTGACATCATAACCTATTTGCTCTCTTGCTTAGCCTATATGTGGTTCTGCTAATCTTTTATGTGACTATTGTCCACTCATTTTTCAATTAGGTTTTTTTTTTCTTTTAAATTTCATTTGAGTTAAATTTAAATAAGGCAAATAACTTATATCCACTCCTTTTTATTATTTGTTTTGCCTAATCACAAAATACACATTTCTCATATTTTATTTTACTACTTTACAACTCATGTATTATTTCTCAAAACACTCATATTAAAATAAAATTATTTTAGTGAAAAATTAAAATATTAAAATAAATAAGTAGAGTATTAATATTTTTAGCTAAATATTAAATCACGGTAAATATGCATAAACTAATCACATCATAATAAATACACATGTTAGAGGAACTTAATCTTAATCATATATATATATATATATATCAAAGTTATTTTATCATAAAATAATATTCTAAAATAAGACGATGTCAAGAAGTAGTTAAGTAAAATTATACACATTTATTATTAATTTAGTGCACACAAAAATATCACAATAAATAATAACACATGTATACATAAAATCATTTAAAAACATAATAGTTAATAATTCATATGATGAAAATATTTGCACATAAATGAAAATATAGGTTATTAAAATAAAGGGTGTTACAATGGTGAATGTTTTCTTTTTCTCGAGAGTGATAGCAATAGTGAAAGTGGTAATGAGTCTTCTTTTCTTTCTATTTTCTCAAGAAACGGGAAGATTATGTCTACCTCAGACCCTGAGCCTAAGGATGTAAGGGAAGTTAAATTCGTTTATACCACCGACGATCACATAGTCTTCCTACGACAACAACTTAATTTTTCTTCCTTTGATGACGAAGAAGAAGTTGTTTTAGAGGTATGCTCTCTAGCGAAAAAGGCCAACATGGAATACTTCTTTCAAAATCCTCTCACACTTTGTATTCAGCTGGATGAAATACTCATATGGTTTTCGATTAGGTTTGAATATAGGTTTTTATTTTATAGGCACTTAATCCTTGTGCTTTCTTTAACCACCAATATCTGATTTTGATATTCCCTTTAATTTGGCATTCTTTGTCCTCTTTTCCATGTTATGCTCCTTACCTTTAATCTAACACTCTGCCCATGCCATAATCTCCTCCATCATTGATGATAACTTCTGGGTCAGGGACTCGTTGAAGCGCCTAGCCTTAAGGCCATTTTGGAAATCCCCCACAAACATCTCTTGACTAGGGTGAGATACTTTGATGGTTTCTTTATTGAAACGAGTCGGGTATTCTCGCAACGACTCGTGACGCCCTTGGCGGATGTTGAAGAGACTTATGGTCAATATATTTCTATGCTTACTGGCAAAAAAATGGTGTATCATTCTTTAACACAACTCCTGATAATTGTTAACAGAGCAGCTTGCATTTCATCAAGTCAGTAGCGTCGGTGATAACCATTTGATTTTTTACTGTTATGATATGCTCCTAAGGGATATTTTTGAAGTTATTTTGAACTCAATCATCCCAAAATCTCCATCGCCAATGGTTATGAATTAATCGAATCCTTCAACTCTCCGTCTTCTGGCAGGGGTTGAAGATATATGTCATCTAATAGCTCATTATGATGGCACATATCTTCCACAATGGTAACTAGTTCTTCCATGGAAGCCTATCATCCTTGCTTGATGCTACTTGCTCTCGTAATGGGAGAATGATGAGATCAAAACTTTTAATAGTTACTTTTGTGTGACTCATGTAAGTTTTACCAAATCCCCACGGTGGGCGCCAAATTTTCATACAAAAACACTAATTGGATATCTCCTCTTATGTTAATTAAAAAGAGCCACAATAGGTGACTTCTCTATAATAATTGAGTCTGTCCTTTTGGGTTGTTTCGTACCTCTTTTATACTCGTTTACTTCTCATGATCTAGGACAAAGGCTTTAAATGTCATTTAAACAATATAGTATGCATTCATGTCCATTTAGTTGATAATCATTATGCTAGAGAACATGTCTGATCATATTCGTAAATGCTAATAAATGTTTGTATGTGAATATCTCACCCTTAGGTGGTCTATGTTACATCGAAACCGAAAATGGGAAGTGTCCGACATGTTTATAACCCGATCCGCCCATATTCTGGGATATACAAATAATTTTAGTATATATACTGGGATAAAATAGACAACTCGTTTAAAATATAGGAATGAAGGTAAAATTGTAAAAGCATGGGGTAAATTTATTGAATCATTATAGTATATTTGGATTAAAATTTGTACAATTATGTTTGATTAATTTTATATTTTTATTTTGTTAAAATGAGTTTGCTTATATGTTTAGTTAATATTTTTCAATATGATCATAATTTTATTATCATTAATAGGGATGACAATATACACGATTATAGCATGGTACTATATTACCTATCCTTATATTTTCTTTTGGAAAATTTTATGTACTCGAGTTTATGTTTGTTTGGGAACCAATGTTAACACCTATACTTGTATTATATGAAATGTAAGTAGTCATATTTGTACTAGTACCTTGCATGATTCCCCATTATCTTGGTTCAATTAATTGATTAAATCTCCTTTGGTCAATTAATTGAATTAATGACTTAGGGATACTATTTAGTTACTCCTTTGGAACAAATTACCCGATCCCTTAAGATTTTAGTTAATTAGGTGATTAAAAGTTCCTTAATCACTTGATTTGAATTAGAAACATTAGGCCATGTCCCAATTCTAAAACTCTAGAAGATAGGTGAAGTCAAGGCATGACAACATTAGTCTTCATCCTCGTCTTTGGTACCATATCTTATTCACTTCATCTTTATCTTTAGCTTATTCACATAAAACCAAAAGCTCTTTTTTGCAAATAAACTTAAAATAATTTAAAAATATGATGCGGATTATGCGCCACGAGCCTTAAGAAATGGAGAAGGATGAGAGGGTGTATTTCTATCCTCGTACCATATGAATATGTAAGTAGTCATATTTGTACTCGTTACCCGCATTTCTAATAAAAATAAATAGATCAATTATAAAATATAATTATTTTAAATTTTTAAGAACATTAAAAAAATTTATTTATTTGTAGAATTATAAAATAAACAAATACTTACATTAAATATGTAATTGTTTAATATTAATATTTAAAAAAATTAATAGACATATAAATATAATAATATAAATTAAAGTTTATAAATATATATTGTGAGATTATGGAGTGAAGTAGGCGTTAAGGTGTCCAAATCCTCACCCATATCCGCTTATTTTAAAAGATAATTATTTGATTTAATACTCATACCCATTTATGAATTTTAATCTTATTTGTAATAGATATATTTTGCGTAAACCCACTAAAATAAAATTGCCATTACTTGTCATCAAAATAGATAAGAAATCAAAAGGATGCAATTTGATTAATAGTGTGTTTGATATAAATTTTTAGACTGCAAACTTAGTATGAAACACGATTTTGTTAAGAGTTTTTTGGTAATTCAAGTGTTGTAACCGGTACCCACGGGGGTGTAACCGGTTACAGGCATGTCAAAACATCAAATAAGCTGAAGAGTGATTATGGGGTTGGTGCACTACTACAAAATACACATTCGGTAACATTATATTACCACGGTCATTTCATCCACCGTTGTAATATATGAAATTGGATGCGCCTTATTTTTTTGAAAGACATTTAATCACGGTTGCTAGACACAACCATTGTGATAGAGTGAGTGGTACACGGTTCGAATCCTGACATCACCATTTTTTCCTATTACAAAAAATGTGTGTCGTTTAAATTCATGAAAAAAATAAAAAATTGAAGATTATTTAATCACGGATTTAATAATTAATCGTTGTAATATTATCTGTACAACCTTTGCCCTTCCCTAAAGAGAGAAATACTCTTCCCAACTATAATGTTGATTGAAAATTTTCTTCAGTTTTCAAGATGGTCACAATGTCATTCAAGAATATCAACCATTGAAAGTAATCATTTCAAGCATTAAATCATCAGATCTTTCATCTTCAACCTCCTCTATAAAGACACAATTTTATATAATGAACTTCCACTACTTCACAACTATTCTTCTTAACTACATATAGCAACATGAGTTCTCCATCTGAAAATGTTAACAGAAATATCTCAACTGAAGTCACCACAGTACAACACCATGATCAACAGTCAACTGAGGAGTTCCAGCCATCTGGATCGATTGTTGTCAAGGATATACTTAGGGTTAGGAAAGCCAAGAAGAAGAAAAAGAAAAACCTGAAGAAGAAGAAGAAAAAGGTGCCCAGGAAGTTTTGTTACTATGATCCTGACGAGGGTCATGAGGAGAGAGTCATAGATTATGAAGATTCCTTTGCTGTTATATATACTCTTTCATTTATATCACTATATATTATTATTTTACAAAAAAAAATAGTACAAGCCAACAAAAATAAAAACAACAATCGCAACAGTAATGAAAAATAACTATAACTATAACAATAGCCAATACCTCTCTAAAAATTGTGTTCATAAATAATAAACAAATAAATTGTGAGAGATTTAACCACGATTTTAGTAAAGAACCGTTGTAAAAGTTTAAAATTATATCACGGTTTTTCTTTCTAACCGTGATGAAAAGTGATATATTATATCACGGGTTTTCTTTCTAACAGTGATGAAATGTGATATTTTTTATTATATAAGCAAAAGTATCTATCTTTCAATATATAATAATCATTTCTATCAAATGAAAAACCTAACATATTTCACTCTTGTCTCTCATACCATAACCCTAACATTCATGTCACTCGTTGTCATACCCTAAAATTTGCCCTCTCATTTTTTATATATCATTTAGAATGTGCTTTCATTTCATTACATTGCATTCAAGCCTAGAAAAATAAAACATAAAGCATTGCATTGCATCTTGCATAAGGGCATGGGATCAGGTGATTCTTAAAGGTGTTGATCATCCAAAGTAGGGGAACAAGAGCCAAGGGTCTTCAAACAATCCTCAAGGGTCTCTTATGTCATATATCATCTCAATTGATCCCACAAGGCATTGGAAGAGGAGAATTCATCAAGAAGATTGGGCAGTGCATTATCTCCTACACAAAGCAGTCTAAAATTGGGATCTGACCCTCAAATGGGCAAGCTCTTTGAATTTTTATCACCTCCAAATGCCATATCTCATCTTTGTTAGATAGGATATACATCATATTCAGAGGAATTTGGATTTGGAGGATGTGCTATTTCCTCTTAACCAGAGGGTGCCAAGATTAGGGTTTGACATAAAATCAGTTTATTTCTTATTTTTTGGACAAAACTTGATCTCATGGTATTCCTTATGTCCTTAAGTGTATATGGATGGAAAATTACTCATCAATTAGTTTCAGAAGGGTCTCAATTGATCAGTTGCTTGATAATCAAGAAATTGGGGAAAAAGTCAATTGTGCAGTGAAAAAAGTCAACTCCTGACTTTTTAAGGTCAAATTCATGAAATTCAAGTTACATATGCTCATTGGACAAGATTTGATCAATAAATGATGGAGGAATAATGAAAAATCAAGAAATCACAAAACTGCCAAAAATAGAAACTTTAGGGTTTCCAAAAATGGCAAGTTTGGACCATTTTACACCCCACTTTGCGGCTCTCTTTCTCCATGATAAAAGCTCCAAACTTCAGGCCCAAGTTGACCCAATTAAAGTTCATGTTCCAAACTTCAAATCCATATAAAGAACTCTTCCATTGGATCAAAATTGAATGAGTTATGATTGATCAAATTTTGGTAAAACTAGGTCACAAACCAAGTCATGACCAAGCAAGCCTAGGCCCACCGGCCATAATTTTGACAAACACATGGTGTGAAGAATGTCAAGCTTAATTTCTCTAAGATGTAAGCTCCAAATGGAAAACTTTCCAACATCAAAGTTGTTCCTTTCCATGCCCTCTTCAATGTTCATGTTGGACATTTTTTAATTTGAGCAAGTTATGAGATAGTTATGATAGCCCCAAGTTGGTATGATCATGCTGAATTCCACGCACCATATTGCCATGCCATGCCACAACCTGCCACGCCCATGAAGTCAGTTGTGAACCTTGATGTTTTAAGCCATTTTTACTACTCTACAAGCTTCCATTTAATCTCATTTCCACACCAAAGTTGTTCTATCATGTTCCATCTTTCCATAGCCATCAAAAGCTCATGATTCCATGCATTAGTGTAAGAGAATTTCATCACTAAAACTCCATGTTTCAAGCTGGCCAAGTTGGAATTGTTTTAACATCCACACGCATACACCATACATTCCTTTCCACTTACAGCCAAACCATAATCCTTACACACTCCTTACCATGTTGTTATCATACATAAGAAAGGAAAGGAATAAAAGCTTGCACAATAAGCTTCTGCTACATCACAACCACATCATCACCACTCTTTTCCATTAGCCTCACCATAACTTCATGGAATGCACCCACACCATAGCACAACCAAAGCTAACTCGCCCTAACTAACTTGGCTCAGTTAGTTAGAGGCCACTCATTTAACCTCACATTAACTCACTTAACTGACTCAGTTAACCACTAGTTAACACTTTTTAACCACACCTATATAACCAACTATCACTCAGAATTTCATTTTTCAACTCTCATTTTCCACACTCACTTCAAAATCGTTCTCACTTTCTTCTCTCAAGTTCTCAAATTCTCTCTGAACTTCTTCTCTTGCTGCACTATTGCACCATCATCTTCATCTGGATGCAGTGTCAAGCTCCATTACCAAGCAGCATTGGAACTTGGAATCATTGAAGAGCTGAAGTAGCTTCCACTGCAGCTTCATCTTCATCCATATTTTCAAGGTTTTGAGCCTTTATTTGGCCAACTCAAAGCTCAAAGAGGAAGCACGCTTCTCTGGTTTTCTTTGGACACAAGATTATTCACACTTCAGGTTCCTCATTCTCAACCCTTTCCACTAAATCTGGCTTGTTTTCATGGTGTTTAGAGCTTATTAGAAGCTATGCGTGAGTCCTGGCTAGTTGATAGGCTCTTTAGGAGCTTAGGTGTGATTTTAGGGCAAAATGTATTGGTTCGGTTTGTTGTGTGCATGCATGATCTTTGGAAAATAATTGCATATTCATGATCTACTCAACTTCAGCTTCATTTCTATTTGCATGTTGTGCATTTCTATGAAAATTGATGACTGTGTGTGGTGGTTGCTCTCCGAAGAAGATGACCGGAGGTCCTTCTCCGGCCGGTGGTTGAATTCAGCTAGGGTTTCTCAGTTTTAATCTCAATCGTTGATCTTGTGCATCGTGTGGTCCTAAGAGTGCCAACGCATTAAAATTCACATGCTCCTCACGTGTTCTCTTTTTCTCTCTGATTGGTTATGTGTATGTGTGTGCATCATAGTTATCATGATCCTTGCATTTCATCCATTTGATTGTTTACTTTTCTGATTGATCTGAGCTTGACTTAATCCAACGTTCATTATGATGCCAGCACATTAAAATCCCATGTGACTTGCGTGTGCTCTCTTTTAAAACCCTGATGATCACATGTGTGTGTGCGTATTAATTATAGTGTGCGTGTCTTGGTATTCATTGGATTGTTTTACTTGGCATCATGACTTAATCATGTGATTCTGATTGCATCCTCACGTTGACTAATCATGCACACTAACACACACAATCACACGTTGGTCTACTTGGACCCTAATTGATATCTGCGCCCCCTCCCTGAGCCCAATTATATTCTGAATATGCTTTTTACTCACGCTGTACCCCCTCCCCATTTCTTTTATTATTTTTAATTTCTTTTCCATATTTGTTTAGTTTTCTTATTTTAAAAATAGTAAAACACTTCTAAAAATACCAAATAAATTCATGTGACACTGTGACACATTTAAATAATTTTCCATAGTTTTTATTTCTGGTTCCATGAATTTTTACACCTTATTGCATAATTTTCTTTTAATTCCTTTTTAATTGATGTTCATCATTGACCTTCAAATTTTTCCATTTTATTTCTTCCATTTCACATAATATTTTTAATCCATTCTTTTTGCATTTGTTAAATAATACATTGAGGCCTCTAATTAAATTTTCATGTGAATTTTAAAATCATTTTATCATGTGTTTTGATGTTCTTATTTGAGCTTTCTCTTGAAATGTTTCAAGGTGGGTTTGTGAACTTTGTTGAGCATGTTTCTTGTTGAGTTTTGCAGCATACTTTTGGGATATGATTCTCTTCTGACTAAGGGGGGTTGTGGCTCATTTTCACAATTTTGTCTTGTGTTTTAATAATTGTTGGTGCCTTTCATGTGAAGTTACCTTTTGTGCTCATTGTTTTATCTCATTCTTGTATGTTTTGATGAGGCATTTATGCCACCATCTGATGTTTGTTTGTACATCAATTATAGGTCATTTGCATGATATTATAGGTCATCTTAGTTTCATTATAGTTCACTTTGACTTATGTTTTCATTTGATATGAATTTGTATGTTATAATTTGAACTTGGACATGCTTTCATCTCCCACTTTTCCTTATACTCTTGTGCTTAACATGAATTATGTTTGCATTTGGTATGTCATTTTACATGTTTCATTTGCATTCCACCAATGATATGCTACTGCCCATGTGCACTCATCAATCACTTTACATGATATGCATCTTTGATATGTAACTTTGTGCATCTTGGTGAAACTTGTTTCTCATTCTTGTCTCCTTCTCATCTCTTCTTCTTACATCATTTCATTTGTGAATTGTATGGTGATTCATATGCATTATGAGGTGTTCCTAAATGACTTTGGTTCTGACTTTAACCTTTCATGAAGCATTAATACATGATCACTTTGCATATCCGCTCATTCTTCATCTACTTTTTTCATAATTCATTTCTTTGTGGTTTGAGGCATTGCTTGTGTGCATTTGATTTGTGTTTGATCTCATAGCATTAGAGAACATTCTTATGATGTGCATTCTGACCTTGTGCTTCCCTTAACCTTTAAGATGTTTTTACTTTGGGGTCTTGCCTTGTTTAAGCATTACTTGTTCATCTTAATTGTTTTCTTCACTTGTAAATGATTGCACTAACTATTTCAGGGCTAATGGTAAGTCACTTGAGTGTGGATATGCATCCACATTCTAATTTCTTCCTTCATCTTTTAATCATTCAATTTGTGTTGTTTAAACATTTAATGATGCTTTGCTTTCATAATCTTATTTCATCCCTCTTAGAAATAACTTAACTTCCATCTTGGAATTAAGTTGCTTTCTTTATTCTTCTTCTCCTTTTTTTTAGGATTAGATTTCTTAAACCCCATTAACCATAGGATCACCATGTATGATAACATTAAGATTGAGTCTTATTCTCCCTCATTATATTTTCACCTTTGACCCTCCTTTGAGTCTCTTTTCTTCTCATCTCAAAACAAAAGTAAAAAAACACTTAATAAAGGTTAAACGTGTATTGCGCATGAGCCTTAAATGTGGGAAGTGAATAATGGGGGGGGGGGGGGGGGGGGTTCCCTTCATTCTTCTAGGGTACTTAGTGTACGTCCTGTTGGGGACGATACGCGACGTATTCGTTCCTATGTTTTAGACTTGGGTGCAATGCAAGTTACAAATAACTGCAAAAACACTTCTTTCTAAAAAAACTCCAAATAAACAATAACGTCTTTCCTTCGGAAATTCTCTTCTCATCTTACTCATTCTCAACGTACGAACGCGTTTCTCCTCGTTCTCTTGCAAGACGATAACACCTAAGTCTCCATACAGCGAGCTGCAACACCTGAGCTAGAACATTAGCCGTTCCCTAAAAAACACAAACAATCCATCCCTAGTAAGGGGAACTACATCGCTCTGATTCTCATGTTCCCGATGAGATACGTAGGCAGTGGGGTAGGGCCCTTTCGAGCACTTCTTTTATTTTCCCTACATTTATTTCTCTTTCTCTCTCCTTTCCTTTTCCAGTTCTCTAGCAGTTTCTTTTCCAGTATCCTTTCCTTACACCCTTTGATTGAAGCGGCAAGCGTGGATCCCATCGGGTACGATGGACGCGAGGGGGTGATAATACCTTCCCTTCGCGTAACCGACTCCCGAACCCAGTTCTCTTGGTCGCAAGACCATGCTTTTCCTTCCCTTCAGGTTTATGCGGTGTTTCCTTTCCCTCTCTTGGGATAAATACACATTGCTGGCAACTCTGTTTCGTGCCACTTTCGTGTTTGTACTTGGATGAAAATCCCGGGGAGCGACAGCTAGCGACTCTGCTGGGGATCGAACCCAGAACCTCTGGTTTCCTTAGCGAGTCAATCCTAGCGCTTGTCTATTTTTATTTCATTGGGTGTTTACCGTGGTGTTGTGTTTAGCTGTTTATTATCTTACTGTACTATTATTTACTGTATTACTGCACTTTACTGTACTTATCGCATTTACTGCATTACATATCATTATATGCTGTGCTGTGCTGGATTTTTTCTGTTTGGTGGGCAGGGTGTTCCGAGAGATAAGCCCACTACCCAGGCTTGAGCATACACATAGGTATTAGCGTGGGTGGACGTGTCACTCCCGTGGTGTTTTGCCACGTGTGGGTGTTCATGAGACCTACAATCAGACGGGGTTCTATCCAGAGCTATCTGCTATTGTATGCTCTATACAGGCCAGTAGATATTCTCTGGAGGAATTGTCAACTTTGATGACCATTCCCGATGACTCAGTTGCGGCACTCCTCCCAAGTTGTGACAGTGGCAGACCACACTTTGTGGCAAACCCATTGCACATTCTCGATCCGAGGACCCAATGTTGGGAACTTGCTATAGGATATCCTTTTTCGAGGGGAATCAGTTGAGGCCTCCTCGATTGATGATGATGCCAAACCAGAAATGGTGAACGTATCATCATTTCTCGACCTGAGAGCCCGTGATATTAAGGATCATCACCTTTCTAGTACCCACATGTGGGAGGGACGGGTTATTTACAGGTTTGCAGGTAACCGTGACTTTCAACATACCTGGTACACTGGATTTCTTATCAGTATGGTTTATCTGTGTGGTTACTCTGTTGTTCTGGAATTCTGGAGAATTTGAGCCTTGAATTTATTCAACTATTTTAGTCCAGCACAGACACGTGGCACCTTGATCCCATGCCTTGCATTGCATCCTTTTCTCTAACATTCATATTTTTCATTTTCCATGTAGTATCTGATTTTGATTCTAGTCAACAGGCAGTTATAGGGATGGACAACAAAAGGGGCAAGAAGAACACCATTATGTACAAGTTCCCGAAGCTCATCCTAGGTCATAATGGTAAATTGCAAGAGATGGCCAGTCCGGAAGTGTTAGGAATGTTTGGAGAGAAGTACGGGTGGATCCTATCCGTTGCTCGTAACCTCAGTGAATATGAAGCTGATGGCTTACGGACCTTGATGCAGTTCTATGATCCTGCCTTGAGGTGCTTTGTACTAACGGATTATGTTTTGGTTCCTACTCTGGAAGAGTATTCTAACATTCTGGGAGTTTCCATCAAAGAAGGTGCTCCTTTCTGTGGGTCGAAGGTAGATCTTGATTTCCAAGCTATGGCTAGTGCTCTTTATTTGAACAAGTCAACTTTGGAAGCTGATATCTCTGGCAAGGGAAAGGTTCGTGGTTATCACCTATCATATTTTGCAAACAAGGCTCAAGAGGCAGCAAAAGAGAAGAAGTGGAATGTCTTCAACGCAGTGTTGGCTCTCTGTGTATACGGTATTGTCTTGTTCCCGAATGAGCCTGATTTTGTTGACACGGATGCTATCAAAATATTTGTATCTCAGAATCCGGTGCCGACCTTATTAAGGGACCTCCATTATGCTTTGTACAACAGGAATGAGAAGAGACGAGGTGGGACAGTTCATTGTTGTGCACCTCTTTTCTATAAGTGGTTTGCCCATCGTCTACCCCAGTCAGGTGCTTTCAAGGATACTAAGAATTCTCTGAAATGAAGCCAACGTCTGATGGGTCTAGACGCTAAGGACATTGTTTGGGTGAGTCACGGAGTGCTGAGTAAAGACATTTTGCACAGTTGTGGTGAGTACCCTAATGTACCATTGATAGGGAGAAAATGAGGTATCAACTATAACCCTTCCTTGGCTATCCGGCAGTTTGGATATGCCCTAAGAAGTCCTCTAGTTGAAAAGGAGTTGGAAGAGTCTTTGTATTTTCACAGGGCTGATGACGGATTAGATGTGGCGCAGAAAGCTTCCAAAGCATGGCTTAGTAAACAAAAGAGAGGAAAGACCGTTTGGGGTTTACCTAACAATCAAATTTTCCCTCCATATGAGCAATGGATAAAGAAGAGGGTCGAAGAGCACTACTTGCCTTTTGATTAGGCGCCTCCCTTGTATCCCAAAGTGATAGAGGAAAGAATCACCGTACCAATTGAAGAATTCGATAAGCAGCGAAAAGTGGCGCAAGATTTGAGAGAGGAAAATGCTAGTATGAGTAGAAGACTTCAGGGCGCTTTACATGACAACTTAGAGATGAAATGGAAGGTCCAAGATCTGACCGAGCGTTTGGAAAAAAGGGAGAAGGAACTTGATGACAGAGCTCAACACTGTAGAAAGATCAGTATGACGGCTGAATCATCTGGCAAATCCTACAGGGAAACCAAAAAGCTCTTGACCAAAATTGAAGACAAGCTTGCCACATATCAGGAGACGTGGGAGGAGCTCAAGATTGAGAATGGGGAGTTAAAAGAAAAACTTCAAAGAATGAAGGAAGATAAGAAGCACTTCTCTAGTAAGTGGAAAGTAGCACAGAAAGAAATTGAGGAGCTCAAACTATAAGCGGGAATCAAGAAGTTAAAGCACGAAGGCAATGATGTTGAAGAGCAGATTGCTAGGCTGAATCAGGACGTCGAGAAGAGAAACAGACTGATCAAGGGGTTGCTAGAAAGACCTACTCATCCAGACACTGTGAACCTTCTTGAGGAGATTGAAGCTAGTTTATTTGGAATTGACTTGTAATAATTCTGTTGTTTGTATTTTGCTATGATTACCATCAGGATTGTTGATGGAATCACTTTTGATTGTATCAGACCTATCTGTATGACTGCTTATGCTATGATATTACAATATTTGGTTCAGTCGTATTTGTCTCAATAGCTCTCAGTTGTTTGAAAGGGGTCTTCCTTTAATTGATTCTGCAATATTTCTGGATTCGGATTTATTTTCCGATGTTGTGTCCGATCCCTTGCCCGATTTCAAAGCTGGAATCAAAGCATATATGCCCTGGAAATGTTTAAATATGATTGTTTGCATTTGCATCTGCATCATCGTAATCATAAGCATTTTTGCATAATAGGTACTTGCTCTGGTCTTTCAAACCTTTATTTGGTTTTAGGTATTATAGCTGAGAATCACGTCCATCGATACTCAACTCGAAGAAATCAAGCAAGGATAATGGATCAAATGCAGAATGATTTGGCTTAAATGAGAGCACGCATGGACCAGTTCATGACCCTCATGACTGGTATGGCGCAAACTCAAGAGATATTGAGACTTCTGGTCTAGCATCCAGAGAATACGCCGGGAGGTAATCAGGTTGACAATTCACAGACTCATGGCACTCCTCCTCTTGTTGGCAATCCTCCCCTGTTAGTAATCTGGGTAATGGAAATGTTAGAAATGTTGGGGTTGTTCAGGAAGATGTTCAGGAAGATCAGTTTACCCTGCTGGATGCTGATATGGGTAATCCTAATGATAGAAGGTACAATGAGTTGGCTGAGAAGATAAGGGCTATGGAGTGCAAGAATTCTATGGGCATTGATGTTACTAGTCTGGGTCTAGTACCAAGGGTCAGAATTCCTCCAAAATTCAAGCCGCCCACTTTTGACAAATATCATGGCAATACGTGTCCTCAGACACATATTCAGGCTTATTTTGGGAGGATATCAGCTCACACTGATGACGAGAAGTTATGGATGCACTACTTTCAAGACAGTCTGGTTGGAGCTTCTTTGACCTGGTATATGAAATTGAACAGAGCTGCTGTGAGAAGCTGGAAGGATCTGGAAGAAGCGTTCCTAAAGCAATATCAGTACAATATCGACATGGCACCCAACCGCACTCAGCTGCAAGGGTCGTCACTGAATGCTAAGGAACGTTTCAAAGAATACGCTCAAAGGTGGAGAGAAATGGCTGCCCAGGTTCAACCCCCTTTACTGGAAAGAGAAATGGCAGATATGTTTATGGGCACCTTGCAAGGGGCATTCCTGGATAGATTGGCTGCTTGTCCATCGACAGGGTTTTCTGACATCGTGATTGCGGGTGAAAGGATTGAGAGTCTGTTGAAACTTGGAAAGATTCAAGACGTAAGTGGTGCTGGTTCCTCTGGAATGAAGAAACCTTTTGCTAGTGGTCAGAAAAGGAGAGAAGGTGACATAAACGCTGTGTATAGAGGACGGGGAAGAGGACGTTCTCAGGCTTATCACCAAGTAGGTGCAGTGACGATCCCAGCACCAACCGTTCAGCAACAGCAACCACAACAGCAGGTTCAGCAGCAGCAACAACCTCCTTTCCAGCAAAGATCTAGGCAGAGGGACCGCAAAATTGACCCTCTCCCTATGACCTATTCAGCACTGTTACCTCAGTTACTCAAATTGAAGTTGGTTGAGCTTCGTACTATGAAACCTCCTGCTGCTGGAAACTTGCCACCTAATTTTGATGTCAACGCTCACTGTGATTTCCATTCGGGTGCTCAGGGGCATACCACTGAGAAGTGTTAGGCATTTCAGAATAAAGTTCAAGATCTGATAGATGCTAAAGCAATCAATTTTTCTCTACCTTCTAATGTTCTCCAAAACCCCATGCCTGATCATGGTGTGGCAGATGTGCATGCTATTGAAGCCGAAAAGAGGTTGAACTTGGTAGCAGATATCAATCAGGTGAAGACTTCCTTGTTGGTTGTAAAAGATCATCTGGTGAAGGGACAGGTGTTCCAAGGTTGTAATCAAGATTGTTCTGAGTGTATGAGTCAAGAGAATGGCTGCGATAAATTGAAAGTTGGTCTGCAGAATCTGATCAATGAAGGCTGTCTACAGTTTGACCGGGTTGTGAAAGACATTGATGAGGTGTCAACTGTGACAATTTATTATACTCCTGCTGACATTCAGGTACCTGCAAGGGCAGCTCCTGTAGCAAGTGTTGTGCCAGAAAGATCCAGTCCTGTTACCATAACGGTGCCAGGACTAGTTCCGTTTACATCTACGAAAGCAATCCCATGGCACTATGGGGCAGACGTGTACTATGAAGGGTAAAAGCAGGAAGTCGAGACATCGGCCAGTTCAAATATTGATAACGTGGGTCGTGTAGGAGACTTTACAAGGAGTGGAAGGTTGTTTGCTCCCCAAACCCTTCGAAGTGATAAAGAAGTTGAGGCTGCGGAAAAAGCTAAAGGAAAACAGGTGGCTGAGAGTGTGCCTGTACCTGAAACAGAGACCAAGATTACTTTTGACAACGAGGTAGAAGAGTTCATGAGGATAATAAAGAAAAGTGATTATAAGATTGTCGATCAACTGAACCAGGCGCCCTCGAAGATTTCAATTTTGTCATTGTTGATGTGTTCTGAGGCGCACCGAGAGGCTTTGTTGAAGGTGTTGAAGAGAGCCTATGTTCCACAGGCAATTACCGTCAATCAGCTTGAGGGTGTGATTTCTAATGTCAACGTCAGCCACGGATTGGGTTTCACGAGTAGGGATCTGACTTCTGAAGGTAGAAACCACAACAAAGCTCTGCATATTACAATGGAGTGTAAGGGTGCGGTGTTGTCCCACGTGTTGGTAGACACTGGTTCTTCGCTCAATGTCTTGCCTAAGAAGGAGCTGATGAAGCTGGAAGTTGATGGATTGATTTTATGGCCAAGTGAGTTGGTTGTCAGAGCATTCGATGGGACGAAAAGATCTGTATTTGGTGAGGTGGAATTACCCGTGAAAATTGGACCTCAAGTGTTCGAGTTTACATTCCACGTGATGGATATATAGCCTGCTTATAGCTGTTTATTAGGTCGCCCATGGATTCATGCAGCCGGGGCTGTTACGTCCACATTACATCAGAAGCTGAAATATGAGTTTGAGGGACAAGTAGTGACTGTGTGTGGTGAAGAGGACATCTTTGTTAGTCATTTGTCCACATTTAAGTATGTTGAGATGGATGGGGAAATCCACGAAATGCTTTGCCAGTCGTTTGAAGCGGTGAATATTGATAAAGTGCTTGAATCTTCCCTTACACCATATAGAGCCGGCACATCCATTTCATCCTATAAGTAAGCTGTCGAGGTTGTCAGAGCAGGTAACGCCCAAGGCTGGGGCAAGCTGATAGAGACACCGATGAAGGAGGACAAGTTTGGTATTGGCTATCAACCCTCTATGACTTCAGTTGCAGAGAACAGGGGACCCATCACTTTCAGCAGTGTGGGAATCATTTACCCAGATCAGTCTTGTGCAGCTACAGAAGATGACGTTGACAGTGACTGTGACTTGGACAACTGGGTACGCCCACGTGCTCTGGGACAACAATTGCATAATTGGTCCGTTGAAGAAGTCATTCGAGTTACTCTTCAAACAGAGTAATTTTCTTTGTTTTTCTAACCATAATGCATGTTAAAATCTTACGCCCTGCCCAAGGCATACAGATTCATTTGTAGGGTCACCTTGTTTGCATTTACAATTTTAATCATCAATAAAGGACGCTTTGTACTCAAATTTTGTTCCCTGTCTTTCATTTTTTTATTTTTGCACAAATAATAAAATGGCAATGTTTTGTTTCTTTTTGTTTTAAAATAAATTCTAAAATAAAGCATGAACCCGTTCGTGCAGACTTGATCCTCCGGATTCCATTGATAACGGTTCTGCTATGGCTATGTATGACTTTGACAAACCCATTTATCAAGCCGAGGAAGGGGATGAGAAGGGCTGTGAACTCCCTGAGGAACTGGCCAGATTGTTAAAACAAGAGGAAATGACCATCCAGCCTCATCAAGAGACCATAGAGATTATCAATATTGGTACTGAGGATGTTAAGAAAGAGATCAAGATTGGCGCCAGCCTGCAAGCAGATGTGAAGAAAGCTTTGACTGAGATGTTGTGTGAATATGTTGATATTTTCACCTGGTCGTATCAATATATGCCAGGGTTGGATACCGATATTGTTGTACACAGGCTGCCATTGAGAGAAGAATGCCCGCCAGTCAAGCAGAAACTTCGTCGGACTCATCCCGATATGGCCATAAAAATCAAAGAAGAAGTTCAGAAGCAGTGGGATGCAGGGTTTCTTGCTGTGACCAACTATCCTCCTTGGGTTGCCAACATTGTGTCGGTACCAAAGAAAGACAGAAAGGTGAGAATGTGTGTGGATTATCGAGATATTAACAAAGCTAGTCCAAAAGATGATTTTCCACTACCCCACATCGATGTACTGGTTGACAATACAGCTCAGTTTTCAGTGTTCTCGTTTATGGATGATTTCTCCGTGTACAACCAGATTAAGATGGCACCTGAAGATATGGAGAAGACCACGTTCATTACCCCATGGGGTACATATTGTTATAAGGTGATGCCTTTCGGGTTGAAAAACGCAGGGGCAACGTACCAGCGGGCAATGGTAACATTATTCCGCGACTTGATTCACAAAGAGATTGAATGTTATGTGGATGACATGATTGCCAAGTCGCGAACGGAAGAAGAACATCTGATTAACTTGAAAAAGTTGTTTGAAAGGTTGAGAAAGTTCCGTTTAAGGTTGAATCCGAACAAGTGCACTTTTGGGGTACGTTCTGGAAAGCTGCTGGGTTTCATTGTGAGCGAAAAAGGGATTGAGGTTGATCCTGCCAAAGTGAAAGCAATACAAGATATGCCTGAACCGAGAACAGAAAAAGAGGTTCGTGGTTTTCTGGGTAGATTGAACTACATTGCAAGGTTCATATCTCACCTAACAGCCACATGCGAACCAATATTCAAACTACTAAGAAAAGATCAAACGGTCAGGTGGAATGACGATTGCCAATTGGCGTTCGATAAAATAAAAGAATACTTACAGGAACCTCTAATCCTCATGCCTCCAATTTCCGGAAGGCCTTTGATAATGTATTTGACAGTGTTTGAAGGTTCTATGGGTTGTGTTCTTGGTCAACACGACGAGACACGTAGGAAGGAGTATGCTATCTACTACCTGAGCAAAAAGTTCAATGACTGTGAGTCCCGATACTCAATGCTTGAAAAGACATGTTGTGCACTGGCATGGGCTGCTAAGCGATTGAGGCAGTATATGATCAGGCACACAACTTTGTTGATTTCAAAAATGGATCCTATCAAATACATTTTCGAGAAACCAGCACTAACAGGCAGAGTTGCACGGTGGCAAATGGTTTTGACAGAATATGATATCCAGTATACTTCTCAAAAGGCCATCAAAGGAAGTAACTTGTCAGACTATCTTGCGCAACAGTCGATTGATGATTACCAACCCATGAAATTTGATTTCCCTGATGAGGACATCATTTTTCTCAAAGCTAAAGATTGCGAGGAACCACTCCCGGAGGAGGGGCCAGACCCTGAATCCAAATGGAGTTTGATGTTTGATGGGGCAGTCAACATGAATGGGTGTGGAGTTGGAGCAGTTCTTATCACGCCGGAAGGTGTTCATATGCCTTTCACTGCCCGAATAACTTTCGGGTGCACCAACAATGAAGCAGAGTATGAAGCTTGTATAATGGGGATTGAGGAGGCGATTAATTTACGAATTAAGACCCTTGATATCTTCGGTGATTCAGCTTTGGTAATCAATTAAGTGAAAGGGAGTTGGTACACGAACCAAGCGAATCTAGTGCCGTATAGAGATTATACGAGGAGATTGCTGACATTTTTCACGACGGTGAAGCTGTACCATATTCCCCGAGATGAGAATAGGTTTGATGATGCCTTGGCCACATTGTCTTCCACAATCAAAGTGCAAAGGTGGAACCATGTACCTAAGATTAAAGTGTCTCGTCTTGACAGACCTGCATTTGTGTTCGCTGTTGATGCAACGTCTGATAAAAGGCCATGGTTTCATGACATCAAGTGTTTCTTGAAAAGTCAAGAGTACCCGCCAGGGGCATCTACTAAAGATAAGAAAACATTGAGAAGGTTGTCTGGTAGCTTCTTCCTGAACCAAGATGACGTGTTATACAAACGAAATTTTGACATGGTTCTGCTCAGATGCGTGGATAGACACGAAGCAGACCTGTTAATGCAGGAAGTACATGAAGGCTCTTTCGGTACCCATGCCGGAGGACACGCAATGGCAAAGAAACTGTTGAGGTCGGGGTATTATTGGTTTACAATGGAAATAGATTGTTGCAAGTACGCCCGCAGATGTCACAAGTGCCAAATTTATGCAGACAAAGTGCATGTGCCTCCAAATCCATTGAGTGTCATGTCCTCGCCTTGGCCCTTTGCAATGTGGGGCATTGATATGATCGGAAAAATTGAGCCTACTGCTTCAAACGGCCATAGCTTCATCTTGGTCGCCATTGATTACTTCACAAAATGGGTTGAAGCAGCATCTTATGCCAATGTCACTAAGCAAGTGGTCGGTCCTTTCTTGAAACGGGATATCATTTGTCGCTATGGAGTGCCCGAGAGAATCATTACTGATAATGGTTCTAATCTGAATAACAAAATGATGACTGAGCTGTGCCGGGACTTCAAAATTGAGCATCACAATTCTTCTCCGTATCGCCCGAAGATGAATGGCGCTGTGGAGGCGGCCAACAAGAATATTAAGAAGATTGTGCAGAAAATGGTTGTCACATATAAAGATTGGCATGAGATGCTACCGTTCGCCTTGCATGGGTACCGAACGTCAGTACGCACGTCCACTAGGGCAACACCATTCTCACTTGTATATGGTATGGAGGCAGTACTACCGGTCGAAGTTGAAATTCCATCCCTCAGAGTCATGATGGATGTCAAGCAAGACGAAACTGAGTGGGTTCGCATCAGGTTTAATCAGTTGAGCCTTATTGAAGAGAAATGATTGGCAGCAGTGTGTCATAGGCAGTTATACCAGCGGAGGATAAAGCAAGCATTTGACCAAAAGGTGCGTCCTCGGGTTTACAAAGTGGGAGATGTGGTACTCAAAAGGATCCTTCCTCCTAGTACAGATCACAGGGGAAAATGGACTCCCAACTATGAAGGTCCATTCGTGGTTAAGAAGGTCTTCTCGGGCGGAGCCTTATTACTTACAACCATGGACGGCGAAGACTTTTCATTCCCTGTCAATTCAGACGTAGTAAAAAAATACTTCGCATAAATAGACCCGCTGGACAAAAAAAAAGAGAAAAGTCCAGGTAAAAAAGGGCATCCCGGCGAACCACAAAAACAAAATAAAAGGTTCGGGCAAAATTTAGGGATAATAAATAAAAAAAATTGTACACCCGGTGAGTTGAAAATCCGCAAGGACAACTCAGGCAAAAAAGGGTATCCCGGTGGATTGAAAACCTGAAAGGGCGGTCCACGCAAAAGAGGGATTTAAGCGAACGATTACGGTCTGAGTTATCTGTACTCCATCACCGTTTCAACGACTGACATTCCAAAGGGTAGGAATCGGTCCAATCATTCCTCATAAGGCAAGGTCGGAGAGTTTTGAAGACATACTGGCCATAGCAGAATTGAAACTCAGTGGAATACTGTTTTCACATTGCCATTAGGATAGTTTCTTTTCTCAATTTTCAGCAATCACCTCTTTCCAGGGATTGCTTCCTAATGTAATTGCCTATTCCGGGCTTTTCTTCAATAAAATTAAATTTCAGTCAAAAGCTTCTTATTTTGTTTTACTGCTTTGTTTGCAAAAACGTCCAAATTTTTGATAAAACATTGCATTTGAAAACATGGTGGCTTTACAATAACGTGCGCAGAAAAACATTTAAAATTACTTTGAATGATGAATAATCCTGGATGGTGGATTCAAACCACGCAACATTCTGGGGCATGGGTGTGTATTCTGTTGTTGCAGGTAAACATGCCTAGATGATTTCAAGCACAAGTGTCATTCCTCTTAGACGAGTAACCACTTATTCCCATGCAGAAGACCGGGGAAATCATGTTCAGGGAAGGGTTCGCTTGTCACCCTTTTGTCACAATGTTTACTGATTGAGTCCATCATTCGGTCGGCGGTCGGTCACGACGATTCGATATCGGTGAATTGAGCTCAACTGGGTATCGTTGTATCTTATTAAGTTGATTTTCTCATTCAGTACTTCCAATAGCTACAAGCTTTTCTGTGTCGATAACGGTCGCAGAATTCCTCAGTAGGGTCGTTTCGTAGACTTTGCAACTAGTGTTCAAGACTCAGTGAATGTCCAGGAGTTGGAAGATGACGAATACTCTGTAAAATCCTCTTGGGACGATTTCTTCAGATCAGTCTTGTATCATGGGGAAAAAAGTAAGGTGTTGACCTTCCTAAGCATGGGGCATCGTGAAATTTCCCCGGTAGAAGATGTTCCAGATCTATTATCCCAAGTAGAGTTTGAGGACGCTTGGTCTTCTGTAAAATCCTCTTAAAAGGCATCCCCAGCATGAGACGCTTTAAAGCAGTTTTCCCCAGCAGAGTTTGTGGTAAACTCATTATCACCAGTGGAGTCGTCAAACGGAAAGTTCGCCTAACATGGGGCATTGTGGCACTTATCCTAAGCTCGACAGTTTGGTTCCTCAGTAGGATACCGAGGAGTTGTTTTGTGTTTCCCCAGCAGATCTCTAGGGACTCTTTCTCAGCATGATTGCAATGGAATGTCTTCCAACTAGGATTTGCATATCCCCGACAGGGTGGCCCTGATCCCCAGCAAGATTGCGTCTCTGATAGTTGTATTTCCCATAGAGTTCAGCATTGAATCTTGTCAGCAGTACCCCCCAGCTGAGTTGTTTTTATCCCCGCAGAGGTTTATCAAATCAGCAGAGTCTCTTCCTCAGCAAAGTGTTAGTATATTCTTTCCCTAGCCGAGTTAAAAGGTTGATGATCCCCGCAAAGGATCTCGAGTTTGGTAGAACTCCAAGCAGAGTTTTAATGACTTGTTTCCCCAGCAGAACGTCATTCAGAAAATTCTCATCCCCAGCAGAGTTGCTATAACCAGAATTCGTCCCCAGTCAGAAGAGGTCATTCCTGGCAGAGTCATCACTTTCCTATATTTCAAAGTCCAATTTATTTTTTGCAAGCATGATAATTCGAAGCAGACGGATTGTTTATTCATTCTCCAGCAGAGATATCATCCTTTCAGGAGTCTCTAAGGTCAAGCCATGAATCATTATTCCTCAGCAGAGTCAGCAGAGGTGTCTGACATGGATACAGAGCGTAATCCAGTGTGGAATGCTTTTGCAAAGTCCAACAGCAGATTGGCAAAAGTCCATCTTAGGGTGGAAAATCAGCAAAGTCCAACAGCAGATTGGCAAAAGTCCATCTTCGGGTGGCAAATCAGCAAAGTCCACCAGGAGCGTGGCAAGCCAGTAGTCATCTGGCGTCGTTCCAAAAGACGTTGTTAAAGTCCACCAGCAGCGTGGCAAGCCAGTAGTCGTCTGGCGTCGTTCCAAAAGACGTTGTTAAAGTCCACCAGCAGCGTGGCAAGCCAGTAGTCGTCTGGCGTCGTTCCAAAAGACATCATTAAAGTCCACCAGCAGCGTGGCAAGCCAGTAGTCATCTAGCGTCGTTCCAAAAGACATCATTAAAGTCCACCAGCAGCGTGGCAAGCCAGTAGTCGTCTGGCGTCGTACAAAAGACAGTTTTCCAATGCTATTCATCCCATCAAAGTCTTTATCCAAGCAGAATTCATTTGGCTGGGTTATATCCCTTTTCTTCTTCTCCACAGAGTGCAAATTTTCTGGTTATTTTTGGTATTCAATCCCTCCATACCTTGAAAGGCTGAAAGCAATCACTATCATCCATTCAGGTCTACAGTGATTGAATAGGGGAAGTTGTCATACCCTAAAATTTGCCCTCTCATTTTTTATATATCATTTAGCATGTGCTTTCATTTCATTGCATTGCATTCAAGCCTAGAAAAATAAAACATAAAGCATTGCATTGCATCTTGCATAAGGGCATGGGATCAGGTGATTCTCAAAGGTGTTGATCATCCAAAGTAGGGGAACAAGAGCCAAGGGTCTTCAAACAATCCTCAAGGGTCTCTTATGTCATATACCATCTCAATTGATCCCACAAGGCATTGGAAGAGGAGAATTCATCAAGAAGATTGGGCAGTGCATTATCTCCTACACAAAGCAGTCTAAAATTGGGATCTGGCCCTCAAATGGGCAAGCTCTTTGAATTTTTATCACCTCCAAATGCCATATCTCATCTTTGTTAGATAGGATATACATCATATTCAGAGGACTTTGGATTTGGAGGATGTGTTATTTCCTCCTAACCAGAGGGTGCCAAGATTAGGGTTTGACATAAAATCAGTTTATTTCTGATTTTTTGGACAAAACTTGATCTCATGGTATTCCTTATGTCCTTAAGTGTATATGGATGGAAAATTGCTCATCAATTGGTTTCAGAAGGGTCTCAATTGATCAGTTGCTTGATAATCAAGAAATTGGGAAAAAAGTCAATTGTGCAGTGAAAAAAGTCAACTCCTGACTTTTTAAGGTCAAATTCATGAAATTCAAGTTACATATGCTCATTGGACAAGATTTGATTAACAAATGATGGAGGAATAATGAAAAATCAAGAAATCACAAAATTGCCAAAAATAGAAACTTTAGGGTTTCCAAAAATGACAAGTTTGGACCATTTTACACCCCACTTTGAGGCTCTCTTTCTCCATGATAAAAGCTCCAAACTTCAGGCCCAAGTTGAGCCAATTAAATTTCATGTTCCAAGCTTCAAATCCATATAAAAAACTCTTCCATTGGATCAAAATTGAATGAGTTATGATTGATCAAAGTTTGGTAAAACTAGGTCACAAACCAAGTCATGACCAAGCAAGCCTAGGCCCACTGGCCATAATTTTGACAAACACATGGTGTGCATAATGTCAAGCTTAATTTCTCCAAGATGGAAGCTCCAAATGGAAAACTTTCCAACATCAAAGTTGTTCCTTTCCATGCCCTCTTCAATGTTCATGTTGGACATTTTTTAATTTGAGCAAGTTATGAGATAGTTATGATAGCCCCAAGTTGGTATGATCATGCTGAATTCCACGCACCATATTGACATGTCATGCCACAACCTGCCATGCCCATGAAGTCAGTTGTGAATCTTGATGTTTTAAGCCATTTTTCACTACTCTACAAGCTTCCATTTAATCTCATTTCCACACCAAAGTTGTTATATCATGTTCCATCTTTCCATAGCCATCAAAAGCTCATGATTCCATGCATTAGTGTAAGAGAATTTCATCACTAAAACTCCATGTTTCAAGCTGGCCAAGTTGGAATTGTTTTAACATCCACACGCATACACCATACATTCCTTTCCACTTACAGCCAAACCACAATCCTTACACACTCCTTGCCATGCTGTTATCATACATAAGAAAGGAAAGGAATAAAAGCTTGCACAATAAGCTTCTGCTACATCAGAACCACATCACCACCACTCTTTTCCATTAGCCTCACCATAACTTCATGGAATGCACCCACACCATAGCACAACCAAAGCTAACTCGCCCTAACTAACTTGGCTCAGTTAGTTAGAGGCCACTCATTTAACCTCACATTAACTCACTTAACTGACTCAGTTAACCACTAGTTAACACTTTTTAACCACACCTATATAACCAACTATCACTCAGAATTTCATTTTTCAACTCTCATTTTCCACACTCACTTCAAAATCGTTCTCACTTTCTTCTCTCAAGTTATCAAATTCTCTCTGGACTTCTTCTCTTGCTGCATTATTGCACCATCATCTTCATCTGGATGCAGTGTCAAGCTCCATTACCAAGCAGCATTGGAACTTGGAATCATTGAAGAGCTGAAGTAGCTTCCACTGTAGCTTCATATTCATCCATATTTTCAAGGTTTTGAGCCTTTATTTGGCCAACTCAAAGCTCAAAGAGGAAGCACGCTTCTCTGGTTTTCTTTGGACACAAGACTATTCACACCTCAGGTTCCTCGTTCTCAACCCTTTCCACTAAATCTGGCTTGTTTTCATGGTGTTTAGAGCTTATTAGAAGTTATGCGTGAGTCCTGGCTAGTTGATAGGCTCTTTAGGAGCTTAGGTGTGATTTTAGGGCAAAATGTATTGGTACGGTTTGTTGTGTGTGTGCATGATCTTTGGAAAATAATTGCATATTCATGATCTACTCAACTCCAGCTTCATTTCAATGTGCATGTTGTGCATTTCTGTGAAAATTGATGACTGTGTGTGGTGGTTGCTCGTCGGAGAAGATGACCGGAGGTCCTTCTCCGGCCGGTGGTTGAATTCAGCTAGGGTTTCTCAGTTTTAATCTCAACTGTTAATCTTGTGCATCGTGTGGTCCTAAGAGTGTCAATGCATTAAATTCACATGCTCCTCACGTGTTCTCTTTTTCTCTCTGATTGGTTATGTGTATGTGTGTGCATCATAGTTATCATGATCCTTGCATTTCATCCATTTGATTGTTTACTTTTCTGATTGGTCTGAGCTTGACTTAATCCAATGTTCATTATGATGCCAGCACATTAAAATCCCATGTGACTTGCGCGTGCTCTCTTTTTAAAACCCTGATGATCACATGTGTGTGTGTGCGTATTAATTATAGTGTGTTTGTGTCTTGGTATTCGTTGGATTGTTTTACTTGGCATCATGACTTAATCATGTGATTCTGATTGCATCCTCACGTTGACTAATCATGCACACTAACACACACAATCACACGTTGGTGGACTTGGACCCTAATTGATATCTGCACCCCCTCCCTGAGCCCAATTATATTCTGAATATGCTTTTTACTCACGTTGTACCCCCTCCCCATTTCTTTTATTATTTTTAATTTATTTTCCATATTTGTTTAGTTTTCTTATTTTAAAAATAGTAAAACAGTTCTAAAAATACCAGATAAATTCATGTGACACTGTGACACATTTAAATAATTTTCCATAATTTTTATTTCTGGTTCCATGAAATTTTACACCTTATTGCATGATTTTCTTTTAATTCCTTTTTAATTGATGTTCATCATTGACATTCAAATTTGTCCATTTTATTTCTTCCATTTCACATAATATTTTTAATCCATTCTTTTTGAATTTGTTAAATAATACATTAAGGCCTCTAATTCAATTTTCATGTGAATTTTAAAATCATTTTATCATGTGTTTTGATGTTCTTATTTGAGCTTTCTCTTGAAATGTTTCAAGGTGGATTTGTGAACTTTGTTGAGCATGTTTCTTGTTGAGTTTTGCACCATACTTTTGGGATGTGATTCTCTTCTGAATAAGGGGGGTTGTGTCTCATTTTCACAATTTTGTCTTGTGTTTTAATAATTGTTGGTGCCTTGCATGTGAAGTTACCTTTTGTACTCATTGTTCTATCTCATTCTTGTATGTTTTGATGAGGCATTTATGCCACCATCTGATGTTTGTTTGTACATCAATTATAGGTCATTTGCATGATATTATAGGTCTTCTTAGTTTCATTATAGGTCACTTTGACTTATGTTTTCATTTGATATGAATTTGTGTGTTATAATTTGAACTTGGACATGCTTTCATCTCCCACTTTTCCTTATACTCTTGTGCTTAACATGAATTGTGTTTGCATTTGGTATGTCATTTTACATGTTTCATTTGCATTCCACCAATGATATGCTACTGTCCATGTGCACTCATTAATCACTTTACATGATATGCATCTTTGATATGTAACTTTGTGCATCTTGGTGAAACTTGTTTCTCATTCTTGTCTCCTTATCATCTCTTCTTCTTACATCATTTCATTTGTGAATTGTATGGTGATTCATATGCATTATGAGGTGTTCCTAAATGACTTTGGTTCTGACTTTAACCTTTCATGAAGCATTAATGCATGATCACTTTGCATATCCACTCATTCTTCATCTACTTCTTTCATAATGCATTTCTTTGTGGTTTGAGGCATTGCTTGTGTGCATTTGATTTGTGTTTGATCTCATAGCATTAGAGAACATTCTTATGATGTGCATTATGACCTTGTGCTTCCCTTAACCTTTAAGATGTTTTTACTTTGGGGTCTTTCCTTGTTTAAGCATTACTTGTTCATCTTAATTGTTTTCTTCACTTGTAAATGATTACACTAACTATTTCAGGGCTAATGGTAAGTCACTTGAATGTGGACATGCATCCACATTCTAATTTCTTCCTTCATCTTTTAATCATTCAATTTGTGTTGTTTAAGCATTTAATGATGCTTTGCTTTCATAATCTTCTTTCATCCCTCTTTGAAATAACTTAACTTCCATCTTGGAATTAAGTTGCTTTCTTTGTTCTTCTTCTCCTTTTTTTTAGGATTAGATTTCTTAAACCCCATTAACCATAGGATCACCATGTATGATAACATTAAGATTGAGTCTTATTCTCCCTCATTAGATTTTCACCTTTGATCCTCCTTTGAGTCTCTTTTCTTCTCATCTCAAAACAAAAGTAAAAAACACATAATAAAGGTTAAACGTGTATTGCGCATGAGCCTTAAATGTGGGAAGTGAATAATGGGGGGGGGGGGAGTTTCCCTTCATTCTTCTAGGGTACTTAGTGTACGTCCTGTTGGGGACGATACGTGACGTATTCGTTCCTATGTTTTAGACTTGGGTGCAATGCAAGTTACAAATAACTGCAAAAACACTTCTTTCTAAAAAAACTCCAAACAAACAATAACGTCTTTCTTTCGGGATTTCTCTTCTCATCTTACTTATTCTCAACGTACGAACGCGCTTCTCCTCGTTCTCTTGCAAGACGGTAACGCCTAAGTCTCCATACAGCGAGCTGCAACACCTAAGCTAGAACATTAGTTGTTCCCTAAAAAACACAAACAATTCATCCCTAGTGAGGGGAACTACGTCGCTCTGATTCTCATGTTCCCGATGAGATACGTAGGCAGTGGGGTAGGGCCCATTCGAGCACTTCTTTTATTTTCCCTACATTTGTTTCTCTTTCTCTCTCCTTTCCTTTTCCAGTTCTCTAGCATCTTCTTTTCTAGTATCCTTTCCTTACACCCTTTGATTGAAGCGGCAAGCGTGGATCCCATCGGGTACGATGAACGCGAGGGGGTGCTAATACCTTCCCTTCGCGTAACCGACTCCCAAACCCAGTTCTCTTGGTCGCAATACCATGCTTTTCCTTCCCTTCAGGTTTATGCGGTGTTTCCTTTCCCTCTCTTGGGATAAATACACATTGCTGGCGACGCTGTTTCGTGCCACTTTCGCGTTTGTACTTGGATGAAAATCCCGGGAGCGACACTCGTTAAACTTTCTTAAACCTTCAGATTCGTCTACACCTATCATTATGATACTCTTTTATCATATTTCAGGTTCGTTCATTAAACTTATGCTTCAATTTTGTTTACATTTCTTGTTAAAAACGGGTTCTCCTTTTTTTTATATGGTGAATGTTCTCATTTTTCCAGATCCGCCTTC
The DNA here is from genome assembly GCA_022829125.1 of Lathyrus tuberosus. Lineage (NCBI taxonomy): Eukaryota > Viridiplantae > Streptophyta > Magnoliopsida > Fabales > Fabaceae > Lathyrus > Lathyrus tuberosus. Next base: position 4,437,011 of record JALAZF010000029.1, on the reverse strand, counting down.
ACCACATTAACAAAGCGTATACTTTGGCTATGATACATATGGTTTGTGTAGCTATGAAGAAAAATACAAGTATGAAGTTATTGTGTTAACTTCATTCACCTTGTACTTCTTCTTCATGGCTTCATAAACTAAATTAAAATCATGATTTGTTCTATATCCACGATTAGTTTAAAAAAATGTGCGTTCTTTTAACATTACATAATATCTTATGTTGTTGTATGCTATTGTATGTTGCTATTGTTGTCCCTGAACCTTATTTTGTTATATGTTGTTGTGTTGTTGATAAATGTTGTTGTATGTTGTTGATGGATATTGTTGTATGTTGTTGATTAATGTTTTAAGAATTTAAAGAACAAAACATGCTAAGTCACGAGAAAGAATCTTCTTGTGACTTAGCAATGTTTTGTTCTTTATAAAATTCTCAAAACATTACATAATATCTTGTATTATTGTATGATGTTGTATGAAGTTGAATTTATTATATGTTATGTAGATTTTTTTTTCACCAACCCTTCACTTAAAATACATTTCATTTAAATTGACATAGAAACTTATAATCTGAAACTTAAGTTGTATTTAAAAACAAACTTATATCAATCAATGTTTTCCGAATTGCATTCGGCTCATCATTCATTTCCCGTTCTTTAACATATAGGATATGGTTCAATGACTTGATTCCTTCAACATATCCATATCTTTTCTTATAGTTTATTCAAATTAAACTAGAATGGAAGGAATTGATGTGATGAAGGAATTAGACCATTGAACCAAATTCTATATGTTAAAGAGCGGGAAATGAATGATGAGACACATGCAATTTGGAAAACAGTGGTTTATGTGAGTTGGTTTTCAAGAATAGTTTAATTTTTAGATTATATACTTCTTCATCAATTTGAATGGATGTATGTAGTTGTGAGGTTTATTGAAAAATAAGTAATCTACATATTATATAATAAACCCTGGGAACTTTCAACAACGGTTATTTATAATAACTGTTATAAAATGTTATTTTCCTAAAGGTATATACCACCACAGTTAATGAAAGAAACCGTGATCATATATATCGCGCATTCATGTTTTCTACAACGGTCGTAAGACCGTGATTGTAAGTTCTGCATATACAACCATGCCCTACGTAACAACGGAAGGTCACGCATGATGTTATCCCTTTTCCAACCGTTGTTGTATATGTTTTCCGTAGTAGTGGTGTAACTAGTTACGCATTGGTAGTAACCAGTTGCCATTGTTATGATTTTCAGGTTTTTAGCAGCTGTAACCGGTTACAGGTTTTGTGTAATTAGTTACAAGTTTTGTGTAACCATTTACAGGTTCGAGAATTTATTTTTTTTCCAGTTATTTGATGTTATAACTTGTGTCATAATCCACTTGTATCTTATTTAAAAACCTTGAAGGTATTGTTATGATTGTTAATGAAAATTAATATTTATCACTCTCTCTCTCTCTCTTTCTCTCTCTCTCTCTCTCTCTCTCTCTCTCTCTCTCTCTCTCTCTCTCTCTCTCTCTCTCTCTCTCTCTCTCTCTCTCTCTCTCTCTCTCCACACTCAATTTCTCCATCATTCAGTAATCTTGTGGTTCCAAGTTTTAACATTTGGAATCAAGAGCATGAACACCTGGTATGTAACATGAATTATGTCTCCAATGAAAGAATCCCTACAAACCTACACATCCTTGATGCGAAGAATTACGACAAATGATGCAAACAAATGAAGGTGTTATTTGGCTATCAAGATGTTCTTGAAGAATCAAGAATATAGTGAATCCTCTTGTCGAATGTGCAACAGATGCACAACTGTTATACCTCAAATTTTACCCCTTAAATGTCATGACACCGTTGCATTTGCATTAGGATTCAATCATCTTTGCATAGCTAACAAATTATCAAGCTTTATGGTGTTGTTTCTTTTGTGAAATTAGGGTTTTTGTACAAAGAAAGGAGAGCCCTGATTAATCAAGATTTGAGAGTGCGGTCAACAAAACAAGTCCTTATACACTCCAAGGATTCCTAAGATATCATTTGGTTCAACACAACTCATTTCAAGGCCCCCCTAAGTGAAGGAGGGAGGTTTTGAATTCATCTGATCAAAGAAGTCAACTGAGGCTTCAAAAAGTCAACCTTTGAGCTTCTTTGGTCAACCATAAACTTTTCAAGTCATATTCCATGATCTCATGTAGTTGGATCAAGAAAAATCAATGTGGAATGATAAAATCAGAGGATTTGGAAAATTAGGGTTTTGGAAGAATTTCATTTAGTGAAAAGATCATGATTTTTAGTCATATTACAAGGACCATGTCTCACTCATCATTAATCCAAATAAAGCAAATTTGTACTCATTTTGAAGATAACATTCCATACTACAAGTATGTAGAAAGAATCAAGATCAAAAGAGATAAGGATTTAAAGTTATGGATGTTCAAAGTTGGAAGAAATCATGACTTGGTTTTCTACTTAGAAATTTTTCTAAGTACCAAAATTCAGCATGTTTAGATCATTTTCATGGCCATTTTTCTCAAAGTTCCAAGTTTCAAAATCGAAATTTTTGAACATAAAAGTTGTTCTTTGTTCTTCAAGCTTTCCAAGCATATGTAGAACTCTCCATTTGGATTAACCAATCTCAAGTTATGTTGCTTCAAAAGTGGTGCTTCAATGTTGGTAAAATCCATAACTTAGAAATTTTTCTAAGTTCTTTTGGACATATTGGTGGACATGATTTCAATCCAATTTTTCTCAACCATTCAAGTCCTATTTCAAGATGTTTTCCACATGAAAATTATTCTATGATCTCCCTTCTTTGCATTGAATCAAAAATCTCATGAATTGGAGTAGAGTTCATCAAGTTGTGGTGCTCTAAAGTGAGGATATTGCAATGTTAGATTTTGTAACTTAGAAAAATCCTGACTTTGTCTTTTCAACAACTAGCTTTACCAAACTTTCACACCATTTTTCATGTGTTTCCAAACTCCATCCCAACCTTTGGCCAACACCAAATTTGCCCTATTCCATGCCCTCTTTCAAGAGGAACAAGAACCATTCCAATTGATCCAATGATCATAGAACTATCATATGTTAAAGTAGGAACCATGACCTTGTTTTCACTACACCAAACTATGCCAATGTCATGAACCAGGGGCTGAATCAAAAAACTACAATCTTGTAGCATCCAAGACAGATTTCCTTGCCCTAAAACCTGTCAAGCAAAGTCTCTAAATCATGCTATCTTTGGCTCTTTGGAATGGACATGTAAAACTCATATTTGGAAAAGTTATGGACCATATGGTAAAGCTTTTACACGAGCCATGATCCTCAGGATTTTTTCATCTTGTTTCTGACTTCAATCCAAGTGCAAGCAAGGTAGTACATCACTATGCTCAAGGTTGAAAAGAGGGAGGGGCATGCGTGTAGGTTATAGGTGAGTCATTTCAACTTTGGTACAAAAGCACAAGAAACTGGATTTTGAAAGGGGTATGTTCTATCTATTAAAAGAGAGAAACCCAATAGAAGGAGAGGGAGAGAAAAGATTCAGAAATATAAGCCACTAGAACCCACCTTCGAGCAAAAAAAAACTCAACATCCACAGTTTTGCAAAAACTCTCCAACCAACCGTTTCCCTCGTCAAAACCTTCAAAAAACTTCATAAACCTTCTCCAAATATCATCTACAGTTCATTCCTAGCCCAAGAAACAAGTTGTAACAGCCTAGTCACTCTTCACCGTTTCCATCCATTCTTGAAGGTCAAGCCATCGGGTTTGAGGTAAGAGGAATATTCCAGGCCAGAAAAGCACTCATATTCACTCTTTGGAAGCTAATGAGGTTGAGCAATATCACTACTCACTTTTACAACATCATTTGAAGAAGTTTCTGATCAGTGCTTCAAGAGGTAATATCTTCATCTTCAAACTCATTGTTCTTACGTTATGATGTTTTATTTGTGATGTGGAGATGTTTATGGTTTGTTTTACTTTACTTCTGAGTTATTACATGTCTTATATACACTAAAAATATTTGGTTTTCAAAAATGTTGTTGTTGTGGTACCCCCTGGTTTGACTGGCTTTTGTGAAGCACATGTTTATTTTCAAAGCATAATATTGTCATAACTTTAATCCTGGTGAAATATAGAGCAAGTTTGCTCTTTGAATCTTTTGATTTCATGTTGAAATGAGGGAGTTGTGGTGTTACCTTTGATAAGTTGTTGTTGCTGTGCGCGAAAAAAGAAGAAGTCTGAAAGGATAAATGAGCGAAGAAGATGAGCTGATGTGGTGGGTTTTTTGCTGACCTGGCCATTTCATTATTGTTATGATTTATTTACAAATCCAGTTATGTTTATTACTGGATGTAACAGCCACCCCAGTGGCGCTAACCTTGCATTGCCTTTGCCTTGTATACTCCGTGTCTAGGGTTCGATCCTGGGTGATCACCCTTTTGCTCCTTTTTATTTTCCTTTCGTTCATATCTTTTTTTCATATTTATTTAATCTTTACCTTGGTAACACCTGAAGCGTGCAGTGGTTGGATTGGTAAAGCTTTTGGACTGTGAGCGAAGTAACGTGAGTTCAAACCTTGGAAATGCAATTTCTATATTTTTTTAGTCATTTGTTTTATGGTTTTCTTCACAATTTTAAAAACATCATATCTTCTTGATCCCAAGGGCTTTTCAGCCCATTATTTTTGCTATGTTCTCATTTTTGTGTCTATTTTCTATTTCTAAAAAGAAAACTTTAAAAATATTTATTTTAATTGCCTTTTCACGTGTTCAAAGTTAGTGATTCATTTAGGGTTTTAGATTGCATTCTTTGATTCTTTTGATGTTTTTCTTCAACTTTTATTTGTCAAAATGAGTTGTATGGATATCATATATGTTGTAGGAGATATGTTTGATAATGTGAACTTGTCCCTTTCCATTTATAATTTGTTTTGAGTTATGTTTCGTGTTTTTGATTACATAAGATGTGTTTTGCATTTCTCTTGCACCCTTGATCATTTGAATGATCTTTTGCATTAACCTTTTGGTTCATTTGACTTGTTTGGTTGTGTATCATGTATGTCATATGTCTCCCTGTGAAGATACCATATGTATATGCATCTAATTCTTGGTTTCCATTCTTACTTGACATTGTATGCATGTTTGTGATCTTGCCTTGATTTGAGTTTGTTTATAACTCTTGACACCTTGTTAATACATTGGATTTGGGATCAGCATGCTTGCTGCCCCTCTTGGTTCCCTACCCCATTTGAACCTTTTGGTTTCCACACTTTGATTATTATTATCCTTTCCACTCCTCTCATACTTGTTATTACAAGTTGATTGTTCCCCTCCTTCCAAAGGAAAGTCTCTCTATTGACTTTAATGTCATAGATAGCTCATTACCTCTTGGCCTCATCAGAGCCATTATCAATCCCTTGGCCTTATTAGAACCACTTCCCCCTTGACATATCTAGGTTTCTACGCCTTTATAAGCACTATCATCATAGTTGCTTACTTACCCTCTTGGCCTTATTAGAGCCATTCACCTTACAACTTAGGATTCACCTAGAGTTCTTCAATTCTATGTGAGCATCATCCTAATGATGTTTTTTTCCCTTTGGCCTTATTAGAGACATTCACCCCTTTAACTTAGAATTAGGATTAGAGTTCTTAAACTCTATGTGATTCTCATCATAATGAGTATTCACTTTCCTTTTGACTTTGTTCAAAATCAACCTCTTAGACTAGTCTTTCAACGTAGACTTAGAGAGTTCTTTAACTCTATGCGAGTATCATGATCATGATTACTCTTTCCCCTTGGAACCTTCATCATAATCAAGTGTTCCTCACCCTCGTTGAGGTGAACTACGAATGCTCTGATTCCATCCTTATTAGGATATGTAGGCACGAGATGCGATGTCTTGGAGAGCATACTTAGTGTATATACCCCTAGGTCTTTACCATTAGGTCTTTACCTTTAGCACCTTGGTCTTTACCATAGGTCTTTCTCTTTACCTTAGCACAGTTCCCTTAGCAAGCAAACATAACACAAATACAAACAAGAGGTTCCTGTAGAGTACTACAGATATCTAGGATGCTAACACCTTCCCTAGGTATAACTAACCCCCAAACCTTAGATCTCTTAGCTGTGTCTTCACATAGCGCAATTATGGTTTTCTTCGATCTTTACCCTTTCCTTTGGATAGATCAAAGCTCGATGGTGAATTTCAAAGATGTGTGATTCAAGTTAATTAATAGCTTGATATCCAATTCTCACCGCAACAACAACGAACTACATATAAGGAAGATAAGAAAAAGATTTTAAGGCACTATTTTTTATCCATCAATGTGTGGATGGTGACAACTTTGAGAAAGTTGGTGATTGCGAATTATCGAAGCAATCATGAGAAATATTAGAGAAAGCATATGCAGGGGCTGTCAAGGCAAAGGTGGTGAGGTTAGAAACTCACAAGCGTCAACTTGAATTGATACAAATGGAGGAAATGAGATGATAAATGAGTTCACAACGAGAATCACTCGATAATGAATCAAGTGAAGGCGTGTGGAGAAACAATCATAGAGCAGTATGTTGTCGCGAAAATTTTGCGATCTTTAACATCAACATTTGACAACATGGTTGTAGTGATTGAGGAATCGAAGGACCTTGTGACAATGTGCAAAGAGGAGCTACAAATATTTCTTGAGGCTCATGAGCAAAGGATGGAGGAGAGAAATTGTGATAAGGCAAAGGCGGAGATCGCTTTGCAAACTCGTTTCAACGAGAAAGACGAGAGATTGAAAGGAAAATGGCCCTTGAAGAGTAAATGGATTTTTTTTAATTTTCGTGGAAAAGAGTCCCAAAGTCCTAAGAATTCTATTTGTTAAAAGGGTGAGAGCAGCTGCAATAAAAATGGTGGTCAAGGAAAATTTAGAGGTGAAAGGAAGAGGATTGACAAAGGCAAGGTGCAATGCTTTAATTGTCAAAGGTTCGATTATTTTGCAAAGAAGTGAAATGCAAACAAGAAGGAAACTCAAGGAGATGAAGACAAGGATGGAAGACAAGAGTTTGATGAGGAGAACACACTCTTGGTCATGATCAAGAAAGAGGAATGCATCAGCAGGAGGCTGCGAGACAGCAACATCAGCAGTTTTGGAATAGCTGCAGAAACATGCAGTAATCAATTATGTAAAAACTCTAACTGGCTACAAGAAAAAGAAATTATCATGATGAGTACGAAAGGTTCAGTTCATTGCAGTGAGGAATGATATTTGTACTCCGGGTGTACTACTCATATGACGGGAGGAAGGATTGGTTTGTTAAAATCAATTATGCCAGGAAGAACAAAGTGAAGTTTGCGGATGACACCACTCTAACAACCAATGGAATCAGTGATGTTTTAATCATGAGAAAGGATGGTGGAAATTCCTTTATCAAAGATGTATTGTACATTCTAGGAATCAAATGTAACCTTCTAATTATTGGCATATTACTTGAGAAGGGTTATAAGATTCACATGGAAAACAAGGAGCAACACGTTATGGATGCAAATAGGGTTTTTGTCCTTAAAGATCCTATGGCTACCAATAGAACCCTCAAGGTTAAGCTTAAGGTTATGGAGCAGAGACGTCTCGCTACAACGGCGAGTCGAGAATAGTGGATATGGCACTATCGTTATAGGTATCTCAATTTTCAAGATCTTAAAGACTTGCAAAAGAACAGAATGGAAACAGGGTTGCCGTTGATCAAGATATCAGGTGAAACTTATGAAGAATGTGTGCAAGCGAAGCAACATAAGGGTAAATTTAGCAAGGATGTAGGTTGTAGAACCAATAATCTCCTTTAGGTGGTGTATTCGGACGTGTGTGGACCGATGCAAGTAGATTCCAATGGTGGCAATAGATATTTTGTCACATTCATCAATGATCATAGTAGAAAGATATGGACATAACTAATCAAGAGAAAGGATAAGGTATTTGAAATTTTTAAGAAGTTCAAGTCCATGGTTGAGCGGAAAAGCACTCACGAGCTCAAAGTGCTCAAAATAGATGGTGGAGGCTAATATGTCTCAAACGACTTTGAGAGGTTTTGTTATCAAGAAGGGATAGTACATGAGGTTGCATCACCTTTTACACTACAACAAAACAATGTTACAGAAAGAAAGAATCGATCGATTATGAACATGGAAAAAGGCATGTTAAAGAGGGAGAACTTGCCGAAAGAGTTATGGGGAGAAACGGTATCTACAACTGCATATTTGTTGTATATGTGTCCAACAAAGAAGCTTGAGAAGGTAACACCAGAGGAAGCATGGTTGGGATTCAAATCGAATTTGAACCATTTGAGAGTTTTTGGTTGCGTAGCGTATCGACATGTTTCAGGGCAACTTAGAAAGAAGTTGAATGATAAGGGAGAGTTGATGATATGTGTAGGGTGTCACTTTACCGGTGGTTACAAGTTGTATAATGCTGTAAACATGAGGATTATGATTAGCCGAGACATCATTTTTTACGAGATCAAGCAGCTGCAGCAACCTGTAATCGATTACGTAAAAGTTGTAACTGGTTATAACATTGAAAATTTAGTTTCTGCAGAGTTCGGGCGTGTAGAAACCCCTGTCGTCGAAGCTCGGATTGAAGAGAATGTGAGAAGATCAACAAGTCAAAGAGGTTTCCCTCAAAGAATCTAAGATTGTGAGTTGTTCCGAAACAACGAAGCCAGTGATGATGGTGATTTCGTCCATTTTGATCTTATGGATGATTCCAAATCCATTAAAACCGAATAGGCTTTAAGTTATCCAAAATGGATTTGTGCTATGAAGGAGGAGCTGGAATATATTTATAAGAACATTACTTCGGAGTTTGTTGATCTACCGGATGGGAAAAAGCCAATTTATGTGAGATGGGTATTCAAAGTGAAGGCAAATCTCAAGGGTGAAATAATCAAGCATAAGTCCCGATTAGTTGCAAAGGTATTCTTGCAAAGAGAAGGCATAAACTTTGAAGAGGCATTCATACTGGTTACTAGGATTAAAACCATTAGGCTAGTTCTTGGTATTGCAAATGACAATAATCGGTCCATCTATCAAATGGACGTCAAATCTCTATTTTTTAATGGACCGCTTAAAGAAGAGATGTATGTAGAACATCCTCTGGTTTTGTTGTGATAAACAAAGAGTTAAAGTTCTGCAAGTTGAAGAAAGTGTTGCAAAGTTTGAAACAGGCTCCAAGAGCTTGGAACAAGAGGATAAATGGTTTCTTAAAGAAGGTTGGCTTCAAGAAATGTGTATGCGAACTTTGCGTGTATGTGAAGACGAATACAAGTGAAGAGGTGGTTATCCTTTGTCTATACGTAGACGACTTGTTGATAATGGGCATCGATAAAAAGTACATTTCAAAGTTCAAGAGTGAACTTATAAAAGAGTTTGAGATGACTGACCTTGACCTCATGACATACTTCATTGGCATTTAGTTCCACAAGTAAAAAACGGGATTGCTCATGCACCAAAGAATGTATGCGCTTGAGATATTGAAGAAGTTTGAAATAGAGAATTGTAATGCTGCCATTACTCCGGTTGAACTGAGGCAAAAAAATGTCAAAGAGTGAGGATGAGCAAGATGTTGATCCATCTCAGTATATGAGGCTTATTAGATCCCTGCGTTACTTGTGCAATATGCAACCAAACTTGGCATTTAGTGCCAGTATTGTGAGTAAATTCATGGAGAGGCCGAATGTGTTTCACTTGGCAGCAGTCAATAGGATCCTAAGATACGTCAAAGGATCGATTGGTTGAGGAATTATCTTTCCCGCAGCAGACACAAGCAAAAAAAAATGCAATTTACTCAGTTTTACCAATTCCAATTGGTGCAGAAATAAAGATTATCGAAAGTCTACAGCTATTTACATTTTTATGTTCGGCGGAACATCAATCTCATGGTGTTCGAAGAAGGAACCGATAGTAGCACTCTTGTCTTGTGAGGTCGAGTACATGGCAAATTTATTATGTGTGTGCCAAGTCCTGTAGTTAATGAATCTATTGGAGGAGCTGGGAAACAATGGGGGTGATGATGTTACACGCCTGGTTGATAACGTTTCCGCGATTAATCTTGCCAAGAACCCAATTGCACATGGGAGGAGCAAGCACGTTGAAATGAGGTTTCACTACTTGAGGGAATTTGTTAATGAAGGTAGGTTGAAATTAGGATGTTGTCGAAGCAAAGAACAAGTTGTTGATTTGTTGACCAAGGGAGTTACAATTAAAGTGTTCAAGAGGTTTAAGATGCACATGGCCATGGAAGACTTGGAGCACTTGAATTAAGGTGGTGTGTTAAGAGTTTTTTGGTAATTCAAGTGTTGTAGCTGATACCACATGGGTGTAACTGGTTACAGGCATGTCAAAACATCAAATAAGCTAAAGAAAAAGCGATTTCGGCGTTGGTGTAACCGGTTACGCATTCACAATAACCAGTTACCACTGTTATGATATTTCAGGTTTTTAGCAGCGATACCCGATTACAGATTTTGTGTAATCGGTTACAGGTCCGAGAATTTAGTTTCTACAATTATTTTATGTTGTAACTCGTGTCTCAATCCATTTGTATCTCATTTAAATACATTTGAGGTATTGTTATGATTGTTAATGAAAATTAATGTTTCTCACCTTCAATTTCTTTCTCTCATTTTCTCTCCCTCTTCACAATTAATTTTTCCTCTATTCACTAATCTTATAATTTCAAGTTGTAACATATTTTAACTTGATTTTGTAGAAGATATAAAATTAGAGGATTTCTTATAACATCACCCATGTTTCTTAGACACCACGCGAATTTTCATTTTTGCCCCCAGTTTCTGAATGTGCACATCCGGACACACCATTTTTTTTTAAAAACATTGATTTGTTCCGGATGTGCAAATCCAGAATGTTTCCTGATATGCAAATCCGGAAGAAATTCTTAATTCAATTCATAATATTTAATAATGAATCATTTAATCACAATTCATAATTTAATTCAATGGTTAATATTAAGTCCTTTTATCTCCTATATTAAAATGTCCTCCTTGATAATATTAAATGTTCATTAAAAAATATTCATTAATAAAGAAAAAAAATATTCATTAATGTAAATGGAAATTAATACACAAAAGTACAACGATAGATCTAGATTAACAACTTATAAGTTTTAAATCATTTCATATAGTATAAAGGTCTAACCATTTATGTAAATGGAAATTAATATTTTTTTTCTCCTCTCACTTATTGTTGACGAGACTTGTTATTAGAAATTATTAATATGAATAATAATTATTTGTGCTTAACTTAACAAACAATAAATTTATTTTTTAATGGCAATAGGCAATTAATATTATTAATGAATATTTTTTTTCTTTATTAATGAATTTTTTTTAATGAATATTTAATATTATCAAGGAGGACATTTTAATATAGGAGATAAGAGGACTTAATATTAACCATTGAATTAAATTATGAATTGTGATTAAATGATTTATTATTAAATATTATGAATTGAATTAAGAATTTCTTCCGGATTTTCACATCAAGAAACATTTTGAATTTGCACATCCGGAACAAATCAACGTTATTTTTAAAATATGGTGCGTTCGGATATGCATATCTAAAAACTTGGAACAAAAATAAAAATTCGCGCAGTTCTTAAAAAACATGAGTGGTATATTAAGAAATTTTCAAAAATTAAGCTTCTAAGTATTAGACATGAAGAATCACTTCAACTTTGAATAAATGTGAAAAAGTACATGTATAACCAGACAAACAAAAAATGTTATATGAATGATATCACTTGATAAAAGTCTATGTACGAAATGATGTTATGGGGTATATTTAAAATGAATGAAAGCTTTATAATAAAACGTTTCACATTTAATGGTATTGTGAGGTTTTTAAAATATTTATAAAAAAAAATTGCATTTGCTTGAGTCATTAAAAAAAAAATCCACATTAAAATTATGTTGACAAATGTTATTTATTTAAACAATACTTATTAAAATACTTTTAAACCTATAAAACCATTTTAAATTTTTGTTAAATTAACTAATCCTAAAATGAAACAAACCAAATTAAAGACCAATAATTTTTTAAACCCAAAATAAATAAATAAAATATCTTGAATCATTTTCATTTGAATAAAATGTAAACATCATTCCCTTGGTGTTGGCTTATTCTAACTTGATCACAACTTCTTTAACTTGCCTTATGAGTCATTTCCCTCCATATTTTATGCTCTCAAGCTACTCATTCAACTAACTTTCAAACATCACAATCCACCACTTGCCCCCTCATTTTTTCTCTCTTTCCACAAACATATAAATAACTTGTAACACTACAATATTTTATATACCTATTCTTGTTTTCTTTCACTAAAAAACATGACTCTTCCACTACTTTTTTTCACACTATCTCTTCTTTTGGGCCAATCCATTTCTGACCCTGACCCACTTCAAGATTATTGCATTGCAGATAACAAAAACACATTTTTCACAAATGGGCTACCATGCATTGACCCAAAACAAGCTACATCATCTCATTTTGCAACATCTTCACTATCAAAGCCCGGTAACACAACAAACATGTTCGGTTTTAGTGTCACGCCGACAAGCCCAATTAACCTACCCGGGCTCAACACATTGGGCCTTACATTAGTCCGTGTCGATATAGCGGGCAATGGAATCGTACCGCCGCATTCTCACCCGCGGGCCTCGGAAGTTACCACGTGTTTAAAAGGGCTTTTACTCGTGGGCTTTGTTGATACATCGAATCGGGCTTTTACGCAGAATTTAAGCCCGGGTGAATCGTTTGTTTTTCCGAAAGGACTTGTGCATTTTTTGTATAACCGTGACTCTAAGGAACCAGCAATAGCAATTTCTGGGCTTAATAGCCAAAACCCAGGTGCACAAATTGCTTCAATTGCATCATTTGCTAGTAAACCTTTTATTCCTAATGAAATACTTAAGAAGGCTTTTCAAATTAGTGGTCAAGAAGTTGAAATTATTAGGAAGAATCTTGGTGGTTGATTTGATTTATGGTGAAGTATATTACAATTATTTTTATATGAATTAATTTTATTTTTTTTAGTATTTGAAAATATAATATATATTTTTTTGTATTTTTAGGTGGGTGCATGATTATGATAGATTTGTATTTTACAATTTATAAAAGAAAGAGACGTATAAACCGTTGTGTTATATTAATACTACATGTTTAATTCAATAACATAAAGTAATTAGACTGTTGGTCCAACTTTTGTATTGGCTATTGTTGTGGAGTGAAGAAATAAGCTTGTTCTCTTTCTACCATCTTCTTTTGTTCTCTTTCTTTTGTTGGAATATTTTTCATTTTAATTTATTGATATAATTTAACATTAGGTACATTTCATTGTTAGAATGATTAAAAAGTCAATGTCTTTTTGGTAATTTTGAAATTCTACCTAACTCAACCCCGGTGAATTATTAGATTTTACCACTTCAAACTAACAATTTTGGTAGTATCTATCATATAATTTGATCTTGAATTTACAAAATTGTAAAAAAAGAATTAAAATAAAATCACAATTACCTTAGTCCTTTAGAAAAAAAATAGTGTAATTTTCATTTTACCCCTTTGATTTTTTTAGGAAATTTTTTTTTTTTTTTTTTGAAAAATTCAGGCCAACTCTAGAACAAACTGATTTGAGAGAGTTCAATCTTCACATTCACTTGTAGAAATTTGTTTAAAGAGATAAAAAATATATATGATTCAAACCTAAAATTATGAGTTACATGTCATTGACTGAAATTCATCAATTATTTAAACTTAATAATTCAACTTTATTATTACCTACAATTTTATGTCTAAATTGATACTAATTTAGTATTGCATTTCTGTTCCCAAGTCACTGTTATGTTCTCATACCTGATGCAAATAAATTAATAATACAATTAACAAATAGCAACACCTCTTGTATTTTTCCTTATAGTTTAATTTCGTAAGAAATTGCGAAATTTCCATTGAAATAGACATCATAACTGTGCCTCTCATCGAACGAGTCAACTTTTGCAAACATGAAGAGCAAACAAGCCATGACCTCATAATCAACACTTGGCAGTTGGCACACATGTCTCTCTATTGACATGCACAACAATGCACAATTTTACCATATTATAACCCTATAATCAATCTTCTAAAAATCAAAACCAAATAATTTAACTAGTTCGAATCTTGAATCAATTTTTATTGTAATGCAGTTTGCCAAAAATTTCATTTTGATTCGAGTTATTTAAGAATTTAGAACGATAACCAGAGGTCGTTCAATTATTTCTTTAAAGATTGACTTTGAGTATAATACAAATTTAGCATTAGACTTGATTACATGTATAGAAAAAATTGTAAGTAAAGGTGCAATTGCAATGATTTAACCAAACTTATAGAACTTTCTATTAAACATGAACCTTGTGGGGTCCTAAAGTAGTTAACAAATGAAAATCACTTGATGAAAAGCTATATGTGGTATATTATATTTCAGTTTCCTCAAGGCAAAGGTAACAACTATTCGTGACTTAGTACCTACCTAACATACCAATTTAACACTTCAAGTGTTGGCAATGTATGGTTCTATATACTTTTCTCTTTTCTATCTTAGACCTAAAATCATAGTAAATCCGTGACCAGTTATGAATGATGACTTGATAAGTGGCAACATGTAATCACAAACAAGCATCTTGTTATCTTTTAGTGTTTTGCCTTTGTTCTTTTAGGTGGAAGGAACACATAAAACAAATTACTAAAACACAACACTAGCGCCATTTATTGTCCATTGGTTAGTGATAAGAAAAGCAACCAAACAAAAGTTGATGGAATGCTATGTAGTTAATGCATTAAAAATGTGTCTCATATTCGACGTTGTATCTGATATTCAACATATATCATTCAAATGGAAATGTATCTGATATTCGCCATATATCATTCAAAATGTGTCTGATATTCGATATATATCATTCAAGTGGTGCGGATATTCAACATATATCATTCAAATGGAAATGTATCTGATATTCGCCATATATCATTCAAAATGTGTCTGATATTCGATATATATATCATTCAAATGGTTTGCACCACGCAAACAAAAACTAGTGGAAATTTATGTAGTCAACACCTTGAATATGACAAATTTTAGAATCATGCGGTAATATGTCTTATACACCCTAAAAACAACTTTGTTAATAAGTGATCTAATATATACGTGGTCTAATGATATATTCAGAGAAAACATATTGAAGGTGTGTCTGATGTTTAGACATTATATTGAAGATGTGTCTGATGTTTAGAACATATCAACAACATATTGAAGGTACGTGGTGTGTCTGATGTTTAGACATTATATTGAAAGTGTGTCTAATGTTTAGAACATATCGACAACATATTGAAGGTGCGTAGTTTAGGACATATCGTACTACATGGTTCTTAAAAAATGTCTGATAAACTTAAATTCATCCAAAAGATAAATAACTCGAGTTCAAATTCGTCCAAAAAATAAATAATTTGAGCTGGTCCAAACTAATTTGTTCTTGAGAAGAGATAATTAACCATTTGAACTCAATCACTCATGTGAACTCAATCAAATTGTGTATACTTTATCCACTCTAATACATAACACGTGTTTCCATTAAATTACTCCATTATCTCAAATAATTTCAAGTGTAATAAGGTATCTCTATGCAATAGATATATAAAAAACACAATTAAAGCAAGAAAACAAAAGTTGATGCAAAGGAAACTTAATCAAAACATAAAAACAATGAAAAACAGCTGTCTATCATTCTGCACTTCATTTGGCGCATACAATCAATACTGACCCCATTCAAAAGTACTTATCCCACCCACCAAAATTGCTCCAAATAATGGAACCCTCCATCCCAAAAAGAATTCAAATTCCACATCTAAATCACAAAATTAAAAATATAAAAATAAAAACCATTCTACATAAAGAATGATGAACAAAATTGAAAGAGAAAAAAAAAAAAAAATCTGTACATAACCTATAAAGAAAAAAAGAATCACAAATTTCTAAACAACATCATCAACAACAACAACAAACAAAAGTACTAAAAGAATCATACTAAAGGATTTCGCAATTTCGATCTGTTCGTTCATCATCCAGGTGTTGCGAAGCTGATTGCAACTCGTTGCAATGTGACACGAATACACCATAGGTATCGCATCTATCGCACCTTCCAATACCGTTTTCGTTTATCGCATCTGTTTTTGCAGTAACAGACCATGTTCACAACAAATCATGAGCATATCCAACCAAAATCGAAGACGAAAAACTCAAAGGTTGAATCTCTTGATCTTTATAACTCCTAGGCTTATAAAGATCATAAGGCTCCCAAAGTGAATCCAAAGGACAAGCTTTCTTCTCATCAAGCCTCACCCATGGCTTCCCTTTCCCACTCCAATGCAACAAACTCACAGGACCAGGATGCAAAGATCTACAAACCCCATTCAAATTATCACCCCCAAGTCCATGTTGATTCCATCTATGATCAATAGCTTCAACATTTCCTGCGAAAACAAGCAAAAACGGTGGCAAAGAACCCAGCTCATAAATCCTCTTCTTCTTCTGCAACTCCATCCAATTCTCAATCCTCTTCCGGTAATTCCCTTCTCTCCATTTCACCATATCCATCACCATCACACCCGTGTTGAAATAACAAGCTTTTCTTGTTCCAAACACACGCGACAACAAAGGATCAACCCAGAATTCGTCTGTGAAATACTTCGTGAAATTCGCATGGCAATATTCTGGTGCACCGATAACCTTCGACTCACCCATTTTCACACTCCATAGCTTGAAGATATCGTCAACAACGACGATATCCGAGTCAAGATAGATAACTCGCTCCACGCACGAGTCAAGCATGTCACCGAGGTAGTTTCTCGCGTAGTTCAATGGGTTTTCTAAGGCTAAACGAATGGAAGAGGAGATGAGGTTTATGACAGTGTCTTCACGAAAGATGTAAACTTTGAAGTTTAGCGACGGGAAAATGGATCTTACCAGACGAGTCAAGAGACGTGGACTCACTGGGTCGAACTCGGCGGAGATGAAATGGAAGAAAACGTTTTCGGGGCAGGAGGAGTGGCGGAGAACGGAATGAACGGCGGCGATTGAGCCGCGGAGGTAGCCGGAGTCGAGTGTCATTGCGATGTGGACTAGAGATGGGTCGCATGACGGGATGGAGTTTTTGTTGCCGGGTACGGGGCAACCCGCTCCGTTTCGATACTCCGGGGCTTCGGAGAAGTGAAAGAGGCTGTTGGCGGTGGTGGCGGTGGTGGTGGGGAAAGAGCGGATCCCGAGGCAGAAGGGTTGGAAGATGCAAGAAAGGAGGAGAGATGAAACGACGACGGTTAAGCGTAGGGGAAGCATTGTTTGAAGAAGAAACAAGAATTTCAAGAGATGGGTGAAAGAAGAGAAAGAGTTTGCATTTTTTGAGGGTGGGGGGTCTCTGGAAGTTGAGTGGGGGTGTGGAAAGGAAGTTCCAGAGAGGAAAGAAGAAGAGGCAGCTGGATGAGAGAAATGTATGACACCTACTTATATGAGGTGAGATTCATTTCATTCATCATCAATGTCTCTCTCTAACTATATTTGTTTTATTTATTTATTTTTGGTATTTTATTTTATTTTTATTTTTGGTATTTTATTTTTTTAGTTAATTTTGTTTATTTATTTATCTCTGATTTATAAATAATAATAATATAGGTTGGAATAGTAAATAATTAGATTTCTAACTCAAAAGTTTAGCATATAGTATATTATGTGATATATTTTAATAAATTTATCGTACTTGTAATTTGAATTTTGAATGAAAAATCTGTCACAAATTTATCTTGCAATAAAAAAAAATTGCGTGGATTTTTTAAATGTTAACGATTGTGTTTAAAAAATATATAAATTTTGTGTTTGACTGTGATTTATCAAATTTTAAAGATGTAAAAGTTTTTTTTTATAATCAAGTATTTATCAAATTCTAAGACATTTATTAGCTTGACTGTAATATTAAAGTTTTAAAATTTAAATTTTTGAATTAAAATTGTATTTTTATGAAAAGCTAAATTGGAGTTTTAAACCTCTATTTTATTTGAATAAAACTAATTATTCTATTTTAAATTCAATCAGTTTTTAAGTGTTCTCATATTTTTGATAAAAAAAGTTAATGCGTTATTCGTTTTTTAACTTATATTTTTATTTATAAAAATCTTAAATAAATATATATATGCAATAATATATTATTTAAAAATTAAAAACATAGTTAATTTTAGTGAAAATATATAATAAGGATCAAAAACTTTTAAATTTAAAATTGGTGATTAATTTTGTTAATCAAGAAAATAGATATCAAAATTATAATTCAATAAAATTATAATTCAATGTAAGTAAAAATGGTCAAAGACCAAAAACTTAGAATCACGTATTTCCTTTTTGCAAATAATCATGCTAACAATTCAAACTTTAATATTAAAAGAGAATTTATTTTTTGTATCTATTGATTAAAATTTTAATTTATTATTAATAACTTATTTTTATCAATACATTATAAAAGTTTTTTTTCTTTATAAAGCATATTTTCATTCATTGCAGAAAACAAAAGGACATAGGACCTGTCCGGTTTTAACATATCTGCTGAAACCGCTCTTAAGCAAGGAATTTTCTTTTTCTTTTTCTTTCCTTTTAATCCTCTTTTGTACTTTTCTCTTTTAGTTTTAATCTTTCATTTTAGTACATTAATTTTTTTATAGAAGGAATATAAACTTAGCGCGTGCATTCAATTACGTGGTCAAACCGTGTGTGTTACTACTACTTTTATTAGTATAAAAATAAAAACAAAAATAATAATTCTTTATTTAAAAATGAATGTCGAATTGCAAAAAAAGTTATTTAGTTAATACTCTTTGAACTTCTTTTTATTCAATATTTTCAATTTTATACTTAATGTAAGTATAAATATATCAATATTAATACTTTTATTTTACGAAAAGAAATCTATAAATATATGGTAATAATGTTTTATCGAGGATTGGATCCAAGCGATAGTTTAATATTTTTATTTTCTTTTGAATTAATATAATATTTTTTATTAAAAAAATTAATAGTGTGTAATTTTGAATTTAATTTTGTGCATAATTATTATGATAATTGGATTTTTTTTTTTTTTAGATTTTGGTTGAGTAGGGTGAGGGTTAAAAGTTTCCAAAGATGAATATACATATATCCAAAAGAAAAGAGGTGCATGTCGATAAGCAAGGAATTGTTTGGTTCCAAACACTTTTTGTGATCAATGCTTTTTGTAATCGAATTGAATTCCAATTCCAAGGTGGAGTGTCAAACATGTATACAAATATTACATACTACAATTATTATTTTTTAAATAAATTTTCGAATAGAATTTAAATAATAGTGCAATTATTATAATTGATTTAGCCATATTTAAATCAGATAAAAAAATTTATTAAACCAATTACACTTAAATTGAATCATACAATGTTTTAAAAATCGGACCAGAGATCTTACCGGTGAAATTTACGATTTAAGGTTCAATTAGTTAAACTGGTTAAACCGTATAAATAAACTAATAAAATGAAACTAAATTTCAGAAATATGTCCCACAGGTGAAATTTACGATTTAAGGTTCAATTAGTTAAACTGGTTAAACCGTATAAATAAACTAATAATATGAAACTAAATTTCAGAAATATGTCCCACATTATTATATGTTCTCAACTTAATAAAATAAATGTTTCAAAAATTCATTACAAATTTAATATAACAATATCAATAATACAAAGCATAAGATAGTTCTACACTTCATTTCAACCATCATTTAAGAATATTTTGACCAAACTAACAAATTACAATAAATAGACAACAACAAACAATATTGGCTTTAACACAATTAATAGAGTTGGACATCGTGACTATGTTTGAAAGAGAGTGCAGGATGATGATGGAGTGTGGTTGAAAGAAAAACTATAATGGAGTGACAAAACTTATAAGTTTGTATGGTTGTAAAAAACACACCGAATTCTTTCACATATATATACATGTTACATGCATAATTTCTTTTCAATGATTTTGGTAAAATCATAAACGAGGCCTGGAACATACAAAGAGTCTTCTTCATCTTCAACCTTGATTTTATTCATACACACAAACAAAGTACACATAATCCTTCATTATTTTGGTTCCATCTAGAATCAAGTTTATAAAGTCCAATTTAGCTTGTGGTATTGTAAATTGGGTTGAGATCTTTGGGTGATTTCAAATAAGAAAATCAATGTGGGGTTTTCCTTCAAGATCAAAGTGAATATTTGAAGGTTTTGGACAAGATTGCGCATATTTGGATTCGACCGAGTGAAGGCTTTGAAGAGTTGTTGTTCTTGCTAAGGAGTGTTGGAATTAAATCAATAACAATTAATCACATATACATATTCTACATTTTATGTCATATACTTTAGTGCGGAAGATAATAGATAATACGAACATGCATATAATTACATAATCTACGACATGTTAGTATACAAGAGGAGATTGCAGGAATACTTGGATCAATTAAGAAAGTTTTGTTGGCGGTAATCCTGAAATGTAAAAGACAACACCTAGTGGCTTGTATGGATCTTCCTCAACCGGTACTCCTTATGCCTCGAATTCTCTTCAGATGAGGAGAAGAGATAATTTGTTTGTGTGCAGTATATTGGGGATCATAGCCTATATATAATGTGATGGCCAATTAGGGTTTCCATTATTCCCAAATGGGTCATCCTGACATCCACTCATATTTGATCTCATATCCAATTAATTAATTAATTACTAAATAGAAATCTAAATAGCATTTTAAATTTATTTGACCTCTTAATCAATAAAGGCTCTTAATTTGATAAATAACTAATATAATTATATATATATATATATATATATATATATATATATATATATATATATATATATATATATATATATATATATACCCACATAATAATTATTGGAATATAATAATTAAATAATATTAATATTATAAAATATTCCAACAATCTCCCACTAGGGCAATATACTTTTAATAATTATATCACAATTCTTTAGGTGCGCATCTGAATGCTATTTATCTTTAGATTTCAACTTTACAATCTGGTCCACCTCATACATCAATAATGGGACCATCGCGGCTATTGTCACTAACGTATAATGTGACAAAACCCCGCGACCACCACATCAATGTACTTGATGACATAGATCGATATGGATGAGTGGCATAGAAATTTCATGTAATGTGATCTCTGAATCATGCATATTTCCAACTAGTCCATCTGAATTCTTTATTGATATCAAACTGAAGTTTGCAAATTCAATATTTGCACAAAAATACAGAAATAGTTATAACAATAATAACCTCATAATCTTTATTTCTGCAGATAATCTTAACATAAAGTCTGTATCGATATCAAAACAATATTATAAAAGATAAAGAATGAGTGACTCCCACTAATCTTGGACATCCTTAGTGACAACAATCGTATGAAATACCTTATATGTCAAGTCTTTGATTAGTAAGTCAACTAGCATAAAATTTATATCTATATGTTCTATCATTCAACAACAACTTATAAGTTAATAAACTTTATAAAATAGTTGTTGAAACATTATCTGACTGACTTATGTCACAATATAGCTCGAGTTGTATTTTAAAACATTTTACTATATGCAACCAAGTGACATAAATACTTATAGTCATTTCTTGAGTTAGGATGCCCATTATATATAGACATCTAAAAGGATCATAATCGAACATCCTGATGATCTCCAAATCATTTGATTTCTAATATATGAGCACAAGTCCTTTTGTTCTCTATACCAATCCTTATGGTTGCCTCATTTTAACAATTCAAATTTTGAATTTTCATATCTACCAAATGATCTCATTATATATACGCTTATTCCTAATGCATATACATTGTTAGAGGAGTTTTACACTAGGGAACATTGATACATAGTATAGGACTAAGCACCTTTTATGAGAGACACACCACTTGTCCACCTAAAACCTTAAGGTGATAGGTGAGTGGGTTCATATTATTCCAACACTCCCCCTCAAGTGTGAGTCCACAATGTTCCCACTTTTTTTATATACTTGTACCGCCGTTGACACCTTTTTTCAAGGCACCTCTTATTAGGTATTTCGAATACACCTCTTCCTTGAGCGTTTCGATTTCAATAGAACACCACTTCCTGGGCATTTCGATACACCTCGGTCCCTTTCTCGAACCAGACTCTGATACCATGTTAGAGGAGTTTTACACTAAGGAACATTGACACATAGTGTAGGACTAAACACCTTTTATGAGAGACACACCACTTGTCCACCTAAAACCTTAAGGTGATAAGTGAGTGGGTTCTCCCACTTATAAATGCTCAAGTCACCACATTTCTATCCAATGTGGGACTATTTTCCCCACTTACTCACACTTGCTTATATTATTCCAACATCATAAGATTCCCAAAAACCGAAAAAGTATAAAAAAAACTTAATTTTCTAAATTTTCCAGATTCTTTTATTTTGGACAATGATTTAGACTTAATAGACTCCCTTGATAATTGAGACAATGAATTTTATGCAGATTTATATTGACGGTATTGTTATTAAGTCTGTTTCAGGAAAAAGTCATATAGACCACCTTCGACAGTCCTTTGAACAGATGAGGAAGTTTGGTCTGAAGGTGAATCCTCTCAAATGTGCGTTTTGTGTGCAGGCGGGAGATTTCCTAGGCTTTGTGGTCCACAAGAAAGGGATCGAAATTAACCAAAACAAGGCCAAGGCAATAATGGAGGCGAAAGCGCCATCTACAAAGAAGGAATTGCAATCTCTACTTGGCAAGATCAACTTTCTCAGAAGGTTCATCTCCAACCTCAGTGGGAAGACGCAAGCCTTTTCCCCTCTACTTCGACTAAAGAAAGGAGACTTCGAATGGGGGCAAGAGCAGCAGGATGCCTTCGACAAGATCAAGGGTTATCTGACGCATCCTCCAATTTTAATGTCACCTTGTAGAAGTAGGAGTATGAGGTTCTACATATCCGCGTCGGACAAGACATTAGGGAGCATGTTGGCTCAAGAGGATAAGAATGCTGTCGAAAGAGCCATTTACTACCTCAGTAGGGTCATGAATGATGCGGAAACTAGATATAGTGTAATTGAAAAGTTGTGTTTATGTTTACACTTTTCATGTATGAAATTGAAGCACTATATAAAACCAGTTGATGTTTACGTTTCTTCTCATTTCGATGTTATAAAATACATGTTATCTAAACCAATCTTGCACAGTCGAATTAGAAAGTGGACATTAGCTTTAACTGAGTATTCTTTGACATATTTACCGTTAAAGGCTGTCAAAGGACAAGTGGTGGCTGATTTCATAGTCGACCACGCTATAAATGAAAAGTCTTTGGACTACATTGAAATAGAACCATGGAAGTTATACTTCGACGGTTCTAGTCATAAAAACGGATCTGGAATAGGAGTGCTTATTATTTCTCCTAACAAAATTCCAACAAAATTTAAGTACAAAGTCGAAGGCCTATGTTCAAATAATGAGGCAGAATATGAGGCTTTGATAGCAGGACTTGAAATTTTGTTGGAATTGGGGGCAACTCGGGTCGAAATAATGGGCGACTCTGAGTTAGTCATAAAGCAAATAACTAAGGAGTACAAGTGTGTTAAAGAGAACTTAATTATGTACTTTGTAATAGCTAATCGACTCTTGAAAAGATTCTATATGGTTATGATTCGACACATCCCTCGAATAGAAAATCAGGAGGCAAATGATTTAGCGCAGATTGCTTCTGGATACAAAGTGTCGAAGGAGAAGTTGCAAAAAGCCATCGAAATTAGAGGAAGAGTCGTGTCAGCCAGATTATCCCCATCAGATTTGGAAACGATAAAGCTAGGATACGCTGACGAAGAAAATTTTGAAATTTTCAACATAGATAATTCAATGACTGGAGATTGGAGGAAGCCCATAATAGAATATCTGCAAAATCCAACAGGGCCAGTCGAACGAAAAATTAGGTATCGAGCTTTGAGTTATGTGTTTTGGGGAATGAATTATTTAAGAAAACTCCGGAAGGGATATTACTTAAGTGTCTAGGCGAATCTGAGGCATACATAGCTTTGTTGAATGTACATAGCAGGGCATGCGGTGCGCATCATGCAGGCCATAAGATGAAGTGGTTATTATTCTGACAGAGAATGTATTGGCCAACTATGTTAAAGGATTACATCGAATTCGCGAAAGGATGCCAAGAGTGCCAGGTACACGCAGGGATACCACATGTTCCTGCAAGTGAGTTACATTCTATAATAAAGCCTTGGCCCATTAGAGGTTGGGCTTTGGATTTGATCGGAGAAATTCGACCGACCTCTTCAAAAAGCCAGAAGTTTATTTTGGTTGGTATCGATTATTTTACAAAATGGATCGAAGCCATACCTTTAGTGAATGTGGATCAAGAAGCAGTAATCGAATTCATTCGAAAGCACATCATTTACAGGTTTGGCATTCCAGAGACAATAACGACAGATCAAGGATCTGTTTTCATTGGTAAAATATGCAACCATTCACGAAGGAAATGGGGTTCAAACTTCTCACATCAACGCCTTACTACGCTCAAGCCAACGGACAGGTCGAAGCAGCAAACAAGGTTATAATTGGGTTGATAAAGAAGCACGTGGGAAGAAAATCAAAGAATTGGCACAAAACTTTGGACCAAATTCTATGGGCTTGTCGAACCTCTCATAAGGAAGCTACAAATGCTACACCCTTTCGACTAACGTATGGCCCTGATGCGGTCTTACCGGTCGAGATATACTTGCAGTCAACAAGAGTTCTAAGACATCATGAAATTCCATCAGATGCATATTGGAATATGATGATAGATGAACTAGTTGATTTAGACGAAGAGAGGTTAAATGCGTTAGATTTATTGAAAAGGCAAAAGGAAAGGGTGGAGAAATCCTACAATAAAAGAGTAAAAGGTAAAGCCTTTTCGATTGGTGACCTTGTGTGGAAAGTAATTCTTCCCATGGATCGAAAAGACAGACTTATGGGAAAATGGTCCCCTAAGTGGGAATGACCTTTTCAAATCACGAAAGTGTTTTCCAATGGCGCGTATGAAGTCGAAGAATTAGATAAAGATAAGAGATTACTGAAAATAAATGGGAAATATTTGAAAAAATATAAACCCATATTGCAGGAAGTTAAAGTAGAAATCGAATAATCTTGCAAAAGAAATAACTAAATTGGTGAAATTCGCCAAACAAATGGCTTAAATGTCATTACAAAAGATATATGCCTCAAAGGACCAAGCAACATTACAAAATCAAACAGGGAAAGATTTCTTCAATTTTTCAAACTTGGATCGTTGAATCTGAAGTCGACGCTCGCAGAGGGCCTTGTTGGTCGAAATCTCTTTAATCTCCTTGCCTAACTTCTGAGCCCTTTCAACATGATGCACTCCAACTTCAATCTCTTTGGCTATTTCATCTTGATTAACTTGTTGGAGTTCTTCTTTGCGTTTCTTAGCTTGAGAAATTTTGTTTTGAAGAGCAGCAATTTGTTTCTCCCATTTGAGGATGTTTTCGTCACAGCTAGCAACCTCTTTTCGATTTTGTTCAGAGGCCTTTTCCAGTTCAGTTACCTTGTTGGTAGAACTTATAGCAGCATCCCATTCAGCAAGTTATGTTTCCAACTTGTTCTCAAGCTTTTTCGAATAGTCTCTAAGACGGTTAAAATCTGCCGCTACAAGGTCAATACGAGTAGTCAAGTCTACAACAACATCCGTCACTTCAGGGGGAGCCTCCCGGACGTTGATTTGTTTCAAGATCTTTTTCAGGTCAAAGTGGGCAGATGAATCTTTCTCTAGAAGTTGAAACAAATCAATATTGAGGATTTTCTGCCGAATCTGGGCCATCAATTCGTCCCTGGATCTTGCGCCAGAAATGGTCCCTGAAGTAGTCGAACTACTGGTGGTGGTGTCAGCAAAGTTATAACGAGTACTGAGCATGGCCTTCAGATATTTCAATGGTCTTTGCACTTTCAGATTCTCAAGTTCTTCATGAGAAAGAATGGTCAAAGTTGTGTTGGCTGAACCAACTCTGGGATGATCAGAGGGATTTTGCTTGTCGCTTTCTTTCTCTTCATCAGCAACAATCTTTGGAGTGGTTTCCTTTTCGCCTTCACTCCTTTCTTCCTCTTCGTCATCTGTTTCAACCTCCCCATCTTTCTCTTTGTCAGCATCCTTTAAGTTGATAGGGGAATTATCTTCAAGATCACCTGCTGTTGTGACTGCTACCGTAGGCATCACAGTGTCTCCACCACCGTCAACTGAGTTATCATCCTCAGGACCATTTTCTTCTTCAATTACGTCCTGAAGTTTTTTAGAGACGGCGGTGGGCTGATTCACTTTAGTGGCTGATTCTTTAGTCGAATCTTTGGGGGAGGGTTTTGAGGCACTTGTGGGCTTGTAAGTGGGATCGCTGCTGGTTTTTGGAAGGACTTGAACAATAGGATGTCCATGAGTGTCGACAAAGACCTGGAAGATAAATAAGTCATCTAATTTATCATGAGGGAAAACGCCTTTAACTGTCGAATTTAAAGAAAAAACCTACCTTGGGAATTTCAGTCTTAAGACTAGAACTCTCACTTTCTGCTGGAACCATGGTCACTTGCTCAACAGGAGTTTTGCAAGGGGTTCTCTCCAATATCCTAGAAGCAGAGGTTTTTTGTTGTTGAGGCTTCGTTGATTTTTTCTTTTTTCTTGAAGGTTTGACTTGATCAGGGGATTCGTCACCAGATTCAATGACAGGAGCTTCAAGTTCTTTTTCCTTTCATTTCTTTGGCGTTGAAGGAGGTCTCCGACTTCCTTGAAAAGATAGCAAGAGATTTCATTAGTATTTCAAAAAAAATAATAGTAAAGAAATATTGATAAAAAAAAGGTAAAAGCATACCTTCACCAAAGGATTTTGAGTAGCGTTTTTTGGAGCTTCCACGTCCTCTGCAGTTGACGCTTCGACGATAGCTGACTTCTTGGCAGGAATTTTTACGGCTGAGAAAAAGGAAAGAAGTTAAACACAAGTCGAAAGATACATATATGTGCAAATGAAAAGAAGTGGTGTCGAGTATCTTCCCATTCCACGCCTTCATATATAGGAGTTTCCACGCGAACGTGTTATATGCCAATATGAAGGTGGCCTTTGAAATTGTCCAAGGTATACTTAGTCGGAACCACTCGCTTAGCACGTTTTTTATATTCCTGGCGAAGAAGTTTCATGGAATCTCCACAGAAGTACCTTTCTTCGTTTTATCATGCACAAGGGCGAAAGCTCTGGTCAGTTGGATAGTGAAAGAAGGCACGTCAAAAAATTGAGAATCATAATAATCCCTCCACCATTCGTAAAACTCTTGAGTACATAGGAAGTTGGGTTTAAAGGGCAACGATTGAATTTTGAACAGGTTTGAATACTTCTTCAGCAACCCTGAACACTCGTCTTCGGTGTGGGTCATGTTATAGTGAATCAAAGAGCCTTTCCTCGAGAAGAGGGGTTTTGGTTTTATTTATATTAACCCAAACTGTTGAGAGACCAGATTGGGTTGGTAATTAACAAGGGAGATCTTCAGCTTTGAGGGATTGAGTCTGGAAGCTAAAAGTCTAGGGGTGAGAAAAGATTCCCAGACATTAAGGAATTCATCTTCTAGAGCTTTCGACTCAAATGGGAGTTTCCTGGTGAACCACTCTGGTCCAATTTTTCTATCGGCGAAAGGAGCCATATTGGGAGTGAAGTTATGACGTTTAGCAAACATCATTACATAACCAGTAAAAGTTTGTTGAAGGCTCAGACCTTCATCATTGGGTGTTAACTGCGCCAGTCTGGTTCCTTTGACTCTTTTGTCCTTCAGAGCGGTTTCGTACACATTTTATTTGTTGGGTAAGGAAGCTTCAAATGTGGCGTTGAGCCACAGTTGTAAGAGCCAAAATGGTCCTGACAACAAAAGACTTCCTTTGTCCTTGATATTCTTCAGGAAAGTAACTTCTTCGCTAAGAGATTTGTATAAATTTGCCAAGATCATCTTACTGAGGCACAGTTGATGTCCAGCATGGAGTTGATTTGCCATGGTAATATAATGTTTCGCCACTTGAAGAGATCTAGAGCAGAAAACGCATCTCGACAACCAGAGGGCTAAGAAGGCTACATGCTCTTGATCAGAGACTTTTTCAGTTTCTTTGTCATGGTAATTGGCAATATAGGTTGTGAAGGTGGCCTTATTTGTGTCAAAGCCTATGGAGTCGTCAGACAGTAGGGTGGGATCATAATCCACTCCCAGTGGGCTAAGGCCAGTTATGGCAGCTACGTCAAAAAGAGTGGGGGTAATCATTCCACAAGGAAGGTGGAAATTGTTATAGGTACTGTCCCAAAAGTAAAGGGAAGCTAAAAGCATAGAGGGGCAATATCCTGGTCCTAATTTTGACAATTGAATGAGGTCGAAAATACCCATAGATTTCCAAGTATCAGCTTTGACTGCCTCTATTTTCTTTAGCCAAGCTAGATAATCAGATGGGTCTTTCGACAAAGGACAAGACCTAAAAATTCTAAAGTTGTTCATGTACTCTAAATTTATGACTTCTTCAGAGGGGGATCCTTGGCCATCTACTTTGGATTTCTCATCTATGATTTTCTCCTTATCAGTTCTAGGCCTAACTCCGTTAGCTATGGGTTTGTAACAGTGGTAAGCTGGAAAGAATTCTCTCACTTTTACAGGATCTAGAGATAAATCAGGTAAGGGTCCTAACATTGCATGAGATTTACCAGAAATTAAAATAGGAATTAGTACCTGAGACTGGTAAATACGTCTTTTTTCCTCTTCATTTGGGAGCTCTGGTATATATTGTTGGTTCCCCACCACCTTTGGACCAAGAATCTTGTGGACAGGTGGTAAGTTTTTAGATTTCTTGGAATCTTTGCTCGTGATTTGAGGAGTTGCGGAAGATGCCATGGTTATTGCAGAAGAAAACGCAGAGAAAAATGAAGAAGATGAAGATACGTTGAAGAGAGTTCTTGCCTAGAGGAAAGAAGCGTGAAAAGTGAAAAAGAAATTTTTTCAACTTATTCATAGGAGGAAAAGAGACTGAAGCGGTTGAAATTCAGAAATTTTTCCATTTAATGGAAAGATAGTGGAAAGAGTATGGGACTCGTGGCAGTTATGAGTGGATGGTTCAGGCGGTGGCAGTTAATTTTTTGACCCATGATTTGCTAGGGACTAGGGTAGTGATGATGGAAAATCTTAAAACGTGGGCTGAAGAGACGTTTTAGAAAAGTGCAATGATGACTCTGACGTCACAAATGTCTAGTCATATGAACAGTCGTATGTCGAATTATTGAAGGCGTCGAATTTTATTGGCAAAAAATGCTTTTCTCCCTTTGTCGAAAATTCATTTTCTGGGGGGCAATTTGTAGGCTGCTAATTTCGACGCCTGAATTTTGTTCAGAAAATAAGTTTAAAGATCTGCCAGGATATTTCGACAGGAGTATGCTTCTGAAGAAAGTCAGTCGAAGACCAATATTAATTGGAGGAGCATATTTGGAGATTTTTTCTAAGTATTGGAAATTATTCGACAAGCATAGTGTTTAGGCCTTGTTCGTCGGATGTTTTGAAATTCAAATTTAGGAGGGAGTTCCGTTTGAAATAGGACGCGTGGAATGTATTTACTTGACGAATGCATGTAGATTGCCATTTGTCACCATTAGGAGAAATAGCTGTTATTGACAGTTATTTCGATTGTATATAAATAAGGAGTCATAGTGATTAGATTTCCGTGTCTGTTCAAATTTTTACAAGTTAAACAAGAATACTCAAAGTAACCGTGTGAGAGAAAAGAGTAGTTATTGAGAAAATGTACGTTTGAGAAACACCAGTTTTTATTCCTTGCATTTTAATGAAATTTAAGTTATTCATTTACAATTCCTTTCTAATCCTGCACTTTTATTCTTACAATTTACTTACATTTCGCCATTTCTTTTAAGAAACAAAGTTTTTATTACTTTTAGTCGAAAAACATTAGTTGATGACAATAATGATAAATCCAATAAACAAAAGGTTTGATTTTAACACAAATTGTCAAGATTGTTAAAGCACATTGTCCTAGGACTTGTTTGATCGGTCCTGCAAGCAAACTAATTTTTTCATAAATTAGGAGATCAGCGGTTGTTTGCAAATTTTCCAGGCAAACAACCAGTTGCTTTACTATTCTGATATATAATTCTAAATCAAGTGAGAATTGTTTTCCTTAAACTCTCATAAGCTATAAAATTTGCAAGTTGAATATGAGATAAAAGTTTGGTGTAAGAAGGTTGAGGATTGATTGTGTGTTAAAATATGTGTGGTAGTGAAAATCTTAAGGCGTGATCCTTAGATACTGGAGTAGACCTCGAGGTTCTGGACCAAACCAATATGTTTCTTCTGTGTTCCTTTATTTTCCCCTTTCTTTAAATTTATTATCATTTATCTTTTTTCTATAACTTCTTATTATACTCTTTTCTAAAATAAACTACTTAAAATGATTTAATTTGTTAAATTTTTCTAAAAATACTTTTATCACAATTCATCCCCCTTTTGTGTTTGAAGTTACTTGGATAACAAGTGACATCAAAGCCTAACTCATGTTTAAATGTTAATTGTTTTAAGAGATATGGTTACTTCAAACGATTCATTAAACAAACCATAATCTTTCAATAGTGAATGGTATTGCTTATTAGAAAGAGAAAATGAAAATTTTTATTTAAGGGATGGATTGTGATATTTGGGACGCTATTAAAAATGGTTTGTTCGCTCACTTCATCAAAATAATGATGTAAAGATGGACAACCCTATAAATATCTGAATCAAAGATGATAAATAAAAATTCCAATATGTTGGGAGGGATAATAGGGGTGAGAAAAGTCTAGAAGGGGCATTGAATAGACCTTATCAAAATTGTTTCAAAAAATATTTTCTCAAATATCACAATTTTTAAAAAATGGGCAACGGATAATTTATTACGTTTCTACTTGATTGATATCAAGAGTTACTCTATATTTGTACAATAGAATAAAATATGGAATTATGAACAATATATCAAATCAATAAATTAATCAACCTACAATACAATGTAAACTGGGTATTTAATGGAATTTTATTTATCATTTGAATCAATCTAACATTACAGTTACAAATGACTTTAATCGCAAGAAGGATAACCCGAACGAGTTAATCATTACAAAATCTACACTTTACACAACAATCGCTATGAACAAAATAAACCTAACAGCATAAAATTTCTTTAAAAAAATAGTAAGAACCAAAACATGAAATTCTATACGAAAAATTAAAATGAGATAGGGAGAGAGAAGATTGCACCATGGTTTATATTGGTTCAGCGTGTTCGTCATAGCTTTATGCCTAATATAGTCCCCAATGGCAAGACATTAGAAACTTGTAGCTCGAATTAAAAATGAGTATAACAACTTCAATTTTAATCTTTCCTTCTTCTATTGTATACAACCCACATAACTAAAATATCCAAGACCTTCACTTAGTCTTGATTGTCCTCTTACTCAAATCCAATATCCACTTCAACCATCCATTTTGTAGCTATCTTTCCTCGATCCTACCATCAATTCCAATTTTCCAATATCATAAAAGGTTATTTTTGTTCATGTTGGATTGTCAATTTCCAGCAACACCACACAACTATATTCTTGATCTGCACTTGAAGAACTTCACAAACATCAATGATGAAAAACACTCTTCTATGATAGATCTCATTCTCTCTAAGAATTGAGAAGGAACTAATTCATGGTATTTGATAGAGGTCGAAGATGAATGGAAGTTCAAAAGAATGTTATGATTTGGTGTACTGTGAAAGCTAAACACTTTATTTTGAAAACTCTTGAAGTTATGATGTTATTACATCTATGTTTGAAAAATGACACAAAATGATTTATATATGTGATTGATAGAGCATTAAAAGTGAACAAAACTACCCATTTGATTCTAGTCAAGTGTAGTGAGTATGATTAGAGTGAAATGAAAAAATGATTTAAATCAAGAACTTAAACCCAAAATTTTGACTCTTTGATTCAAATCAATGATTCGAGTCAAGAAAATTTTTGATTCAAATTAGATTGGCATAACTAAAATCCTGATTTTGAAATGCATTTTTTATTCAAGTAAGCCTTTAGCTTGATTCAAATCAAACTTTCTTCTGATTTGAATCAAAGAAGCATGTGATTTAAATCACACTGGCAGTGGAAAATCGTGTTTTTCACATTCAATTTTTTATTTGAATAATGCATAACCTTGATTTGAATCACACTTCTAAAAATTTAATTTTGAGAAAATTTAAGTGTAACATTGAATCTAAAGCTAGTATGATAGGAATCATTCATTCATATATTTCTTGATCCAAATAATCGACTAACTGAATTGAATCGCTTCCAACAACTTTTGTCCTAGGGTTTAATTTAATGCGTGCAAATCACGGTTTAATGAAAGACACCATTTAATGTGTCACACTCAATTTAAAGATATGCAGAAAGCCTAACACAAAGCAAACTCAATAACCAAAACAGATAAACAATAACATAGAAACAAGATAAGCAACAAAACCAAAACCCTAGAGGAGGCATAACAACTATGGCCTCCCTCTTTTTGATGCTTAGCAACTTGCATTGGAATTGAGTCGAGTTGAGCATCAAAAAAAGCGTGATTAAGGCTTTCCTTTGTGCCCTCTGAAACATTGCACCATATCAAATTTGCATAAAATGGCATAAGTCAATATAAATATAAGACTCATTACAACTTCTCCCCCTTTAACAAGATTAAAAAGAGATATATAGCAATGGATTCTGAGCTCATATATCCAGCAAACACAGAAAATAATCCAGCAAAAAGTACATTAGTAAATAGCTAAATAAACGTTTACACAAAATATGAAGATTATATCACAAATGAATACGCTATTAAACATGTCAGATGCTACAAAAATATGCATAGCAACAACATGAAATGATTTCTCAACTAAACATAATGATTACAATACCCAAAAATTACATGTAAGAGGGATAAATAATGCATAAACATAGCAAAAACGATGTCAACATGCAGATAAACATGGATTACATTTAACAAGATCTTAAATGCATAAATACAAAGCCAAAAATGGGATGAATAAGCATCATATTATATACATTTATCATCACATATAAAAAAGAACAAACTAAGGATCAAATAGAAACCAAATAGAGTTTTGAGAGATTATACCAATAACATCGATAAGAAATAACTTGCTACATATGAAGTCATTGGTGAACAATAAAACATATATCAAAATTGAAATAGTAAATAGAATCAATATTTATTCCAAACAAAGTGGACCAATGATCCTCAATTCCCTATAGATTTTATGAAAAGGTTCTACAAACAACGATTTGGTAAAAATATCATCAAACTGATTTTTAGTGTCCGCATATTCAAAAATTACATCCCATTTTTTAACTATATCCCTAAGTAAATGGTATCTAATCTCAAAATGTTTGGTTTGTAAATGTAGAACCAAATTCTTAGTTAGGCTTATTATACTAGCGCTATCACATTTAATTGGAGCATAAACGAGTTTTAAATCGTAGTCTAGTAACTGTTGCTTTAGATATAAGACTTGTGCACAATAGTTGCCAGCGGCTACATATTCGGCTTCAGAGGTGCAAAGAGCAAAGTTGTGTTATTTCTTACCAAGCCAAGAAACCAAACAATTTCCAAATATATGACATATACCACTAGTGTTTTTCCTATCTATTTTGTACCCGCGAAATCAAAGTCAAAATAACCTACTAAGTGTTTGAATCGTACTATAGGTGTATTTTTGTTATCATCTCCATAGAGATTGTCTTGATATATTGATGCTTGTCGTTCAATAGTTTATCGTTTCAAGAAAAAGGATTTTCAAAGTTTTGTTCATAAATTGTCACATTTTTAGTAGCAAAGCTTATAAATTCTAAAGTGTTTGATTAACAAAGTATATCAAAAGTAGTTTTCATATACCCTAACTTATACATATTATTTCAATCTTGCATGTGAAGTCAGATCCGATTAATATCGTCGCGTATTCTCTCAACACCGTCTATCTCTAGAGAGGCGTCGTGAGAAATACCGTATTCATCACTACAGGATCTCTCCATATAACAATCAAATATAGTAAGCTTTAAATTCAACACAAAGTAACTATCAACTATAGACCAATCTCTCTAATCTATAAATCGATAGATGAATATTTTAGGTTAAGTTCCACAAAATCTATGTCTAGAGTTTTACAAAATAAGAATGGATCATTAAGAAGAAAAATATTCATCATATATTAATCATCACTTGTTCACATACAAGGTCAATCAAAAGAAATACATAAAGCTAATGGTAGACTACCTCTACCTTTGATACAAAGGAAATTAGCTACCCATAACCATGGTAGCTTGCTTTACAAGTAATGAGAGAAGATGAATGAGCATCCACATCGAAGAATCTAACTTGAATGCGAATCCAACTTCTATTTGCAAAATATCACCTTTTGGTGAAGAAATTATGAGAAATGAGGTTTCTAGGTGAAAAATAGGTTATGATCCCCCAAAAGTGTGAAAAGTACTTATATAGTACAACTAGAATCTGTCAAGTTCGCCCAACGAACTCTACTCTATGGCACCTGAAGTGCCTTTGAATAGTTAAACCGCCCCTGAGGATTTTACAAAGTTCGTTGTGCGAGCAATTCTTCGCCTTGCGAACTACTTCGCTAGAAGTTTGCACAACAAACTTATGGTCCTTTAGCTACTGAATTCAATCTGAGATGGTTCGCTGGTCCTTCGCTATAACCTCGCCCAGCGAACATTCGCTATTAGTTCGCCCAGCAAACTTAGTTCCCTTTTCCTACTGCCATCATTCTAAGATGGTTCGCTGGGGCTTCCCCATGAGCTCGCCCAGCGAACATTTGTTGTTACTCCTTGCTGGCTATTCGCCCACCAAACATGTTGAATCTCTTCTTTTCCTTTGGCTTCCTTGTCCATTTACTTGTGTGTCATACTTTGATGTTTTATGCATAAATCCTACACAATAACACACAAATCAAAGCAACTAAAGATATTTTCAACAATATTGAAAAATAGCATGAAAGCATGGAGTAAATCCTTAAAAACATAACAAATGAGATGAAAAATGCCAATAAATATGGATTAATTTAAAGCATGTTTAGCATTTAAGACTAAGCTACAATCGTTAATTTTTGGAAACCAAAGACCATGATGGGAGGTTCTGTTAAGATACACCTACTACACACACTAAACATAATACCAGGTCTACTTTCTATTAAGTAAATAATAGATCCTATTATACCTCTATATTTTATGATCTCCATTTCAACTACATTTCCACCTTATCAATCAGTATATTTGATGACATGGAAGTATATATCATCTTTGAATTCTTCATGTCATATTTCTTTATTAGCTCTAAGCAATATTTTATGAAAGTTTCATTCTCTATTTGCTTGATATGAAAACCTAAGAAGTAGTTGAGTTCTCATATGAGCAACATCTCAAAATTTACCTGCATTACATTAGAAACTTATTTACACATATATTTGTTAGTAAATCCAAATATAATATCATCAATGTATATCTGAGCTAATAAAAATATGTGATTCCTTATGTTTTATAAACATAGTTGTTTTAACAGTGCCATGAGTGAATCCTTTCTTAAATAAGAACACTCTATGGTGATCATACCAAGCTCTAGGAGCTTGCTTAAGACTATAAAGTGATCGTTTTAGTTTGAAAATATAGTCGAGAGTCTCATGGTCCTTAAAATTAGGAAGTTTATAGAAGTATAATTCTTTCTTTATAAAGCGGTTAAGGAAGGCAAACTTAAATTCCATCTAATATAATTTGAAAACCAGTTAGCATGTGAATGCCAAAAGGAGTCAAATCACTTTGAGACAGGCTACAGAAGCATATGTCTCCTCATAGTCAATCCCTTAATCCTAGATGTATCCCTTTACCACTAGACTCACTTTATTTTTGGTAGTGTTCATCAAGTTTATTCCTAAAGATCTATTTGGTGCCTATGACTGTTTTGTTTTAAGGACGTGGGACAAGATCCCATACATCATTTCTTTTAAACTAATTGAGCTCTTCTTACATAGTGAAGAGCCAAACTTCGTCATGTAAGGTCACATTAATATTTTTTTTGTTTAATTTGAGAGATGAATGAGGAGTAATTACATAAATTATTAACCTATGAACTCATACTTACACCTTTTTTTATATCTCCTAGAATGTTATCTATTGGAGGGTCTTTTGTTACAATCTACTCTTGAGGTAGCTTGGTTGAGGTCTCTTGTTTGCTTTCCTATTTATCAACTTTGATGTCATAAATTTTAGGAGGATCCTCTTTTGGATTATTATCATTTACCAAATCTTCAATTAGCACTCCTGAAACATCAAAACTTTAACTACCTTTCCTTGTCTTTTGGGGTCTGGTTTCATCAAATGCAACGTGAAAAAACTCTTCTACAATGGATGTTTTGTGGTTGAACACCCTATATGCCTTTCTTGATGACGAATACCCTAGAAAGATTCCCTAATCAGCCTTAGTATCAAACTTGTCTAACTTGTATTTTCCATTATTCAAATAAAGCATTTGCAGCCAAATACACGAAAATATAAAATATTAGGCTTTCTACCTTTAAGTAGCTCATATGGAGTTTTCTCAAGGATAGGTCGAATGGACCCCTTATTTAAAATGTGGCATGCAATGTTAATCGCATCCTCTCAAAAGTACTTTGGTAGACCTATCTCACTTATCATGGTATATGTTAAGTCTTCTAAAACACGTGTTCTACACTCTACAACATCATTTTGTTGTGGAATTCTCGAACATGAAAAGTTGTGGGCTATCTCGTTTTCGTTTCAAAAGTTTTCAAAATGATGGTTAACAAATTCACCACCATGATCACTTCTTTAAAAAAATGGTTTTATACAAGCTTAGAAAATCGGAAAAAAAATGAAAATTTATCTTCCGTATGAGTTAAGAATAATGTCCAAGTGAATCGAGTAAATTAATCTACAATAACAAAGTCGTAATAGTTACGACCTATCTCTTAGTCATTGAGGGGCCAAAAAGGTATAAATGGAGAATCTGAAGGGATTTATTTGTAGAAACAAAATTATTTGGTTTAATATAGACCCTTGATTGCTTTCCCATTTAGCAAGCATCACATAAACTTTATTAAGAAAAATTGATTTTTGGTAGACCGACAATTAATTCCTTAAAAACAATCTTATTAATCAAATCAAAGTGCGCATGGTTTAAACTCCTATGCCACAACCATGAATCTTCATTCCAAGGAACAATACATTTTGTTTCGCTCTTTAAAACATTGTATATACTAAGCATATGTATAATATCAACTCTAGAACCCTTAAATACTAACTTTTTAGTAGCCTTATGTTCAATTAAGCAACTCAAGGTATCAAATGTAATTGAATACCCTCTATCACATATTTGAATAACGCTTTAAAGTTTATGTTTAATTCATTTGACTAAAAAAACTCCATCTACAATGATTGTGTAGGGATTTTCCATAATACCTTCTCACTTAATAACTTACCTTATTATTGTCTTCATACATGACGTGACTCCATTCTTTATGATAGATACGATGAACATTGAAGAGTCTGTCACCACATGTCTTGAGAAGCCATTATCTAAAAATCATATCCTTTTTGTGAGAGCAATACATTCATAGAGAGAAATCAACAAGGCAATTTAGGTCCCCAACTCACGTTGGGTCATAGAGGGTTATAGCTATGACACATATCAGTCCATGTCATTGGACCATTAGGAACCTTTACGTTCCTAATGTGGCATAGAGAACTAATGTATCCTTTATCACCACAATAGTAGCACACCACTTTAGTTGAACTACCTTTTCTATTGTTCGAGTTTTACAATTGAACAAATACTACATTCCACTATATCAACCTTTTCCTCCAAAGTATCAGAAAAACACAAACTCTCATTTACTAGATATGCATGTTCCTCTTTCAATAACTCAAATGAATTGTTAAAACTTAAAATCTCTTTATAAAGTTTTGCATTCATTTTTATTTGAAGATTGTTGGCATTTATCTTTACGAGGGCAGCATCAGTTAAGTCAATAGGTTGTAGGTTGCGATGGGTGTTATTCAAGACGCTCGAGCGTCTTTTATTATTACTATAATCCCATCCGTTAGGCTTTCTATGTTAAGGCTTCTCAGAGTTTCTTGGATTAAGGAATGATTTACCCCATATAATTTGGTGTTGGCCAGTTTAGACAAAACGTCTTCTCGGGTGTTTTTTTGTATTGGGAGGAATGATATCTCTAACATTTTGAATTTTCCCAACTTCTATCTTGATAAAAAAAATACCGTTGAAAAAGTGGTTCTTTAGTCTGAGTTTCTCCTTTAATTTGTGAAACTACAAGCTAGGATTGTGTCATCATCTTGATGCTTTCAGCCCCCATCTCGGCGGCTTGTGTAAGACCAGCTTTAAGTGCTTCATACTCGACATGATTATTGGTAGTACAAAATTCAAAATGTAGAGATACATCAATGGTCAGTGTTCCATCATTCTATAGGATGAGTCCAACTCTGCTTCCACGATTGTTAAATGATTCGTCTGTAAATACTACCCAGGTATGTGTTTACTTTAATGCATATGAGGTCATTTCCGATATGAAACCAACAAATAGTTGTGCTTTCAGAGCTTTCCTGGCTTTGTATGAAACATTAAACTTAGACATCTCGATAAATCATTTCGCCAATCTCCCGACTAGATTTGGCTGGTGGAGAACTTAGTTTAACGATAGGTCGGTCCTAATGACTATGGCATGTGTGAAGAAATGGAATAATATCTTTCTGGATATTGTAACTAGGAAAACACTCACTATGTCCTCAGACACGGTCAAATAAAGGTACAAAGGTTCTCTCCCCGTAGGCCGAGATAGCACAATTGAAGTGGACAATGCCATATTTAGGGACATGAATGCTTATTGACAATCATGGGTCCATTTGAAAAGTGCTTATTTCTTTAACAACTTGTAAAAGGGAGGGTGCGTTGTGTTCACTTTAAAATGAATCTATTCAAAACTATCAGCATTCGTTTAGTTTCATGACTTCCTTTTTCGTTGTAGGTGGTTCCATCTGATTGACAGTTTTGCACTTATCTGGATTTTCTTATATGCCTCTTTTCGTTAGATAAAAACCCAGAAACTTGTCGGCCCTCAACCTGAAGGTGCAATTTTCTAGAATGAGTCTCATACTGTACCATTAGACTTAAAAAAAAACCCGGCAATGTGTTGGTCGTGTAACCCTTCTTTGTTTGACTTGAAAAATCATGTCATCCATATATACCTCCAAAAATCTACCTATTTCTCCTTGAAAACCTTATTTATCATAATTCTATATGTTGCTCCTGTATTTTTCAAACCAAAGGGCATTACATTGTATTGATAATTAGCTTGATCCATCATGAAAACTAACTCTCCTATGTACGGCTCGTGCCTTAGTATATAATTTTAGTTAGAATATGCATCCATAAAATACATGAGCTTGTATTCGGTTAAGATGTCGATCAACTTATCTGTACTTGGGAGAGAATATGAGTCTCAAGGGCCTTCTTTGTTCAGATTGGTATAATCGACGCACATTCTCTATGTTTTTGAGGCTTTCTTGACCAACACTACATTAGATAGCCATTCATTGTATTTTACCCCATAAATGACATTAGCATCTAGAAAACCTTGGTGTGTCTTCGTTGTTGCATCTACCTTCTCAAGAGACTGACGCCTTCTCCTTTGCAACATGTGTTGGGGACCAGGGTCAATGTTCAGCTAGTGACACACCACACTAAGATCTATTCCCGATATCTCATGTGGAGAGATGGCGAAGAGATCGACATTGGCCCTCAAACATTTTACTAATCCTTCCTTTACTTTACCAGGTATGTCGAATCCTATCTTTACTAACCTAATCAGATTATCTTCTAATTGGACGGTCTCAAAGTCTCAGTCTGGTACCAATCTTAGAACCTTCACTTTGATCCTAGTTAAGAGTCTTAATTCGTCTCTCAATGGGGTATCTTCTTCGAGAACGTTGAGGTTAACTACATTTATCGCTCTGCTAACTTCCTCGACTATTCCTTTGGGATGAAGACAACCATTAAAGGATTCTTTAATATCACTTCTTATATTCAAAAAGCTCCACCAAGGTCGGTTTTGATTACGACAGGTCGACCATAATCATTGTTGTATTTTAATTTCAGATGTATGGATAAGCCACAATGTTTAGGGCTTCCAAGAATGGTCGGCCAAGGATATCCTTCTAGGTACTTTCACACAGAACCATGAAGAAACAAACACCCACCATCCTATTATTACTCCCTTCTCCTAGTGAGAATAACAAGTACACATGTCGACATTGAGGAGTAGAAGAATCATTGAACGCCGGGAGGATCTGACCTTCACGCGACCTCTGGTCTTGTTCCCTTTTGGTCGGGTTCAATGAAAATTCTAAAGTAGAAAATATAACAGGATAGTGGTGATGATGAGCGGAAGAGTAGCATTCAGAATCCCGTATACCATCTCATGATCTTGAAACCTTAAGATCGGTCTATCATTTCTCTACTCGTTGCTTAAGGAAGTAGATTTACTAGAGTATAAAGGATGAGTCTCTATTTGTCTGAACGCATCTTCGTCGATCATGTGTCTATGGCGAATAATGACAGAAAACTTGATCTAAAGGATTTCAAAGGATTTTCTAGAAGGAGATTAAATATTGCTTCCATCTTAACGTATCGGTCAAAGTAATTCAGATTTGGATTTGAGAAGAACTGGTCGAACCAAAAGAGATTTTATCTAATCAAAGGTCTGGTTGTGGAAATCCATAGGAATTAGTAGTTTATTTTCATAGACGACATCATTGTTCTGTTATGGAACCAAATTTGTTAATGCGGGTCCTCGATGCGGGGGGTGTGAACTACTCTGGTTTTGTTTTGAGATGGTATACTTTCAAAGTTACCACTCCTACACTCAAATCAATTTTCGAATAAAGCAGTAGAGGAAGTTTTTGAATTGAAAATCATTTATTTTTTCTTGTTCAAGTGGCGGTATTTATATAATGCGCGAACTTGAGATTAAGGTCGGCACAATATATATATATATATATATATATTAGAAACTGATCGTGAAAGCTGGATCAGATCCTGTAGAAGTGGGCCACCAAGTACGTTTGAGGTGCTGGTCGTATGAGGAGGAGGAGGATGAGGGTGTACCTGCAAGACACTCCGACGCTCAAGTAAGAAAAGGTCAGAGAGAAAGGGGCAAGTACAAAGTATGAGTTCTTAGGATGATTATTGGATACCTGACCCTCTTAAGCGAGAGGGTTATATAGAGCCCCCAGCGCGTGGCCAACAGTCTTATTTTCGGGGCGAAATAACCGTTTTTCCGAAGAATATGTAGCTACCTAAATTAGCCGTTATGTCGGGCAGGGTGCCCAAAACTAGCCGTTATGTCGGGCATATGTACAGTTTCGGGCACCTGCCAATAGCTGTTCGGGGAGTGGACGAGCCGTGCGTAACGGACATTGTTTTCGGGGAGGAGCGATGCAGTCCCTACCCGGTTGGAGGGGCAGAAAGGTAACTTTTGCCCCTTTGTGGATTTGACTTAGGCAATTTGGGCCGCTCTGGAACAGAAGCGGATTGGGCCATGTCTAGCCATTGGTCCAGTCCAGAGTAGAAACATACACCTTAGTGTATTTTTGTGTGAGACCCATCAATTTTAAGTGGGACCCACTTTAAAAAGATGAAGAAAAAAAAAAAAAAAAAATAAATGTAGTATATTTTTGTGTAGGGCCCACCAATTTTGGGTGTAGGTTAGCATTTCTTATATATATATATATATATATATATATAAAACAAGAAATAGTAATAAACACAAGTATTTCCATATTCAAGATTTAAAAAGAAACAAAGTACCAAATGTGATTTAAACAACAAAGTGAAACTAAAATGAATTAAATATATAGGTCATTAATTTTCTGACACGGATAGTAAGACAATAAATATGAGTATACGACAGCTATGAAAATCTTCACCAGATTAGGGTTCAAATTCCTAGTTTTGTTAATGAGGAGTAATTTTCAATCGGATTTCTCCGTTGCGGTGGAAGATTGAATTATAGGAAACGGTGCAGTTTTAAAGACTTTTAATTTACTGATCATAAATTGTGTTTGGCCATTTGTAAATGAAGTGAGAAAAAAAGAGTGCTTCTCCTGTGCTATACAATACAAATCAAAATTTAATTGTCATCACGCAAGGAAAAAAGATACACTTACCTTCCTGAGTTTTATTAAAATTACAGTAAACATTCTCATTAGTTTTAAAATATACACTAATTTTTCTTAAATTTTTTTTCTGGTTTTTAATATAAGAAAAATTTATTCTTTAAATTCATTAATAAATCAATATATAAAGAGTATATTTAGTACAGATATATTGATTCATCAATAAATTTAAAATGTAATTATTTTCTATATTAAGGTACTAGAGGGAGTATTAAAATATCATCAATCTTCCTTAGTGGCGGTAAAAAATGATAGATATAGATGATATTTACCTATATTTTTTTTGCATGTCATTAAAAATGTTTGTTTGTTAATGTAAACTAAAGTGAGGTTAGCGCATATTTTAAAATTAAAAGACGTGTCAACGTTATTTTAATAGACTTCAGAAAAATGAATGTTATTTACTTTAGAAAAAAGGAGTACTTATTTTTTTTCACTATTATATTTTTATTTATTAGTAAGTTTTATTAGATAGTAGTATTTAACTACTTCATAGATTATAACTAATAAAATATTCTAATAAATAATACTAATTATATCATTAAAATTAATATATTTAATCATTTTTAAAAACTACATATAGCTTAAATATTTATTATAAGATAAAACGAAGGAGTAGTTTTTCTATTGTTACTAAGTGTGTTTTCTATACAAATTGTAAATATGAGAGTGGTGAATTAAGGTTGATCGATTTTTATCAATTTTGCGCTATAGTCTTAATTATCTTTGAATATG
Organism: Lathyrus tuberosus; assembly: GCA_022829125.1. NCBI lineage: Eukaryota > Viridiplantae > Streptophyta > Magnoliopsida > Fabales > Fabaceae > Lathyrus > Lathyrus tuberosus. The sequence continues at coordinate 4,393,736 of JALAZF010000029.1, read as the reverse complement.
ATAAAGATATGTTCTTAGCAATAAAAAGTGGAGAAATTTAAAGTGTTAGTAAAATAAATGAACACACGGAATTACCTTAATTTCACTATCAATCAACAGTACATCTAGTCCCTTCAAATTTTGAAGAATTTTGCACTATATTAGATGTTTTACAAAACTTATGATGGCCTTTGAATTTCCCCAAATCAAATGACCGTTTCCAAATATCAAACACTATGGTAGACTTTGAATCTCCTTGAATCAAAAAATCTTTTACAACATAAACAGAAAATATACCACTTTCTATTTACAAACACTTTTAGATAGGGGTGTTCATTGGTTCAGGCAAATTCAAACTAAACCGGAATCCAAACCAGACCAATGTGTTTGGGCCAGACATTTTTTTAGTTTGTGCAAAAACCGAACCAAACCAATCAGAACTAGTGTCACTTGGTTCGGACAACGAATTTCCAATTTTCTACCCGTAAACCTGAACCAAACCAATAACAATATATTAATATGTCACATTTATGTATTCATTATTATAATGAATTAAATGGTACCAAGAAAAAGGAAAGAAGTGACGAGTTTGGGGAATTCCAAGAAATAAAAGGACGACATTCTCACATCATAACCATTATCAATATGAAGAAACCAAACATCAATGATTTTTCATTTAATAAGAATCTCTATTTAACTAAAACAAAAGTGGAAAGATGGAATTTTTTTTTAATATAACTTGTTTTTAAAAAAAAAAAACTAAAAAAACCAGTTTTTTAAATTTTTTTCCAAAATGGCATGGTTTGGTAGGGACGAATAAGGGTGGCGCCATATGGGATGACGCCTCAGTTAGAGGCCAGGAGCCATCTCATATGGCGCCTCAGGCCATTCAAAAATGCCCTAATTTTTTTTCAACATTTTTTAAGGGTGGCGCCATCTCAGATGGCGCTTTAGTTGCTTCCCTTTTTTTTTTTTTAATTTATTTTATTTTAAGAATGGAAAATTAAAAAAAAAAACAACATTAATTTTTTTTTAATATTTAGTACAATAGTACAATAGTTGGATACAAAAAGAAAATCAATGATTGTGCCTATTTAATCGACCACCGGTCCCACAATCAGGGGCTCTTGTTTGACGTCTCTGTCTAGCACCACGAGGTTGTTGAGGCGTGGCTGGTCTCTGTGTTTTTTCAGATGGCCCCGGCGCATCAGACGATGACCCTGGAGCATGAGACAAATTCTGCAGCATCTGTCCCCAATAGCCCGGGGGTTGCCGCCGACAGCACTTCCATAATCCAGCTGCATGCCCATGTTCATGTAATTTGTATGAGGGGGTTGGGTTAGTTCCATACAGTATGGTTGGCCAAAATGATGCATTGATGGGTGTTGGTATTGATGCAGTGGTTGATGTGGGGTTTGATAGTTGAAAAGAGGGGGGGTTTGTTGGGTGTATGATGATTGTGGTTCTGAGTGGTAGGAAGATGAGGTCATCATTTGTGGGGGGTTCATTTGTGGGGGACTCATTTGTGGGGGGCTTTGGTGTGCTTCGGTAGGTTCGAATGACTCGTCAGGGCTATAGTAAGGGTTTTGTTGTTGTGGTGGAGAGGTTGGTGAATGATGTTGGGCATATTGTTGGGAGGAAGACGCACGTTGGCGGGGGTCAACTAGATACGTCGGCTGAGAGAGGAAATGTTGTGGTGTGGTAACAGACCTAAACCAGCTCATATATAGTTCCGTTGGCCGAGCAGGTTGTACAACGGGGTCTGTTAAGACGAGCTGGTGTCGCATCTCTCACTGGTGACACAACGCTGCTGCAAAGTTGGTCCACACACCATTCTTCCACTGCGTGTCGACTCTGCGCAGGTGCCACTTTCCCAAGTTAGTAGGATGCACCAGAATGTCCTGATGCATACCGAATTGTAGTTTCACTCGGTCGCTTTGGTGCATCTCAACAGTTGTGAACCGAATTATTGGTGTTTTCAAGTCCACACAGCAACATCATTTGCGTTGGGCTGGTGGTCAAGATCGTCGTAAGGCCTCCAGACAAACTACAAGAAAAAATTGTTTAATGAGTAAGTATACAAAATGTTAGAAATATCTATGGATGAAATGTTACAAAAGTTGTAGGAAAATATACGTCGTCAGGGCCAATGTGGTCTAGCAGGTTGCGGTAGACTGTTATGGCATTCCGGGGGTTTCTATCGTAGCTCATTTTCGGAACTGCCCACCTGAAAATGTAGTTAGAAAATGAATTAGTTACACCTGAACATATCAGTATAGGCGCATGGATATGTATAGTCTCACCTTAATGCGTATGGGAATGTGAAGGGGTTCTGGTTTATTGGAGCTAGTGTTGGCATTTTCGACCAACCCCACGCCTGAAGGAGATAGGCGCAATCATAAAATGTACACACATTTTGTTTGGAATTTTTGCAGAGTGCACTATACAAATGTGCCAGGACAGCTGAACCCCAACTATATTCGTGCACACTGTTAATGTTAAACAACAACGGGAGATACATAATATTTATAGTGTTTCCAGTGCTTTTTGGAAACAAAAAACGACAGAACAATAGCAACAAATAACATCTAGTTTTTTGTATTATGTGTTAGGGGAGGGAATCCTCGTATAATATGATGGAGTCATGGTATTCCCTAAGGCGTTTTAAGTTAATACCTTGCCCCCTACACCTACCGTCGGGTGAAGGGTCAACTTCTTCAATCTCTAGGGGGGTGCCCAACAAGTCAAAGTATAATTGGCTATTTATATTTACGGGGCCGTTGACGGCCATGCCATCTATACGGAGGCCCAGTAACATATACACGTCTTGTAGGGTGACCGTGCATTCACCAAAAGGAAGATGAAAGGTGTGGGTCTCCGGCCTCCATCTTTCTAGCAAGGCCATAATGAACTTTGGGTCTACATGGTATGATGGGATTTTAATCACATCTCCAAATCCACATCTTGTTAGATATGGTTCAGTAATAGGGTCGTGAGGGAAGTAAGCGTGCCCACGTCAACGGAACCTTGAAACTTCCTGAACAAAAAAAATAAGCAAAATTACTAAGAGAATAAAAGACATCAAGGTTTAATATTGTAAAACAAAATAATACAGGAAAACTTACGAAGTCTTCAATGTTTTCCGACGTTCCTCGGTGGTTGCTTCCCATCGTGAGTAAAGCAATTTTCGTAACTGGTTGTGAGATGCAAAGGTTTGAACAGAAAATAAGAGAAGAAGAAGAGAGAGTAGTTTGGGATGAGATGAAAATTGTAAATGCTGAGAGGGTTTTTATAATGGTGTAAAGGGGGAGGGGGAGTCACATGAGTATGCATGTGTTCTCTTGCATGCTTCTTAGCCTTTGCAGTCTGCCATGTGTAGGCATGTTTGTGTAGTCATGTCAACAGTGGCTTGAAACAAAAATAATGGAGCAGAAGCATGCGAATGAATAGTATATGCAGTGTATAGGGTTACAAATTCATCAGTCTAGAGGCATGTGAATGAATAGTAGATGCAGACTATAGGGCTGCAAATTCATCAGTCTAGAGACATGTGAATGAATAGTAAACGTTTTAAAATTAAAAAAAAAATAGTTAACGTTTTAAAATTTAAAAAAAAAAGAAAAAAAAAGAGTTTGAACTGAGGCGCCATCTGGGATGGCGACTCTCAGTTGATTTTTTTCCAAATTTTTTTACACCTGAGGCGTCATATGAGATGGCTCCTGACCTCTAACTGAGGCGCCATCCCATATGGCGCCACCCTTATGGGTCCCAACCAAACCAAGCCATTTTGGAAAATTTTTTGAAAAACTGGTTTTTTTAGTATTTTTTTTTAAAATACAAGTTATATTAAAAAAAAATTCGGAAAGATGAATCTCTATTTAATATATATATATATATATATATATATATATATATATATATATATATATATATATATATATATATATATATATGAGTTTTTAAATTGAATATTATTGTAAAAAAATGGATATTTTTATTGTGTAAATAAATTATTTTTAATAACATTTTTTCATATTTATTTTCAATGTATCCGATCAAACCAATCCGATCCAATCTGTTATTTGTCGGATCAGTTTAGTTTGGGCTTTATTGAAAAAATATTGAAACCAAATCCAAACCAATCCATATATATTTTATTGGTTTGGGTATCGGATTCTCTCAAAACCGAACCAAACTTGCCCGCGAACACCCCTACTTTTAGAAAGTACATACACTTTCTTTATAAATTATGTCACTACACATTTGGTGATCAATTACAATAATATAATGAAAATATACTTTAAGTAACAATAATCTTGGACACTTTCCAAAATTCAGGAATTTTATACTTTACTATACGATACAAATCAAAATTTAATTGTCATCACATAGAAAATATTTATTATTATATTTTTATTTATTAATAAATTTTATTATATATTCAACTACTTTATATATTATAATTGATAAAAATATTTTAATAAATGATACTAATTAATTATCAAACTTAATATATCTAATCATTTTTTAACCACATCTAGTTTCAGCAAGACATTTATTATAAGACAAGACGAATGGCATAGTTTTTTCTATTGTTAGTGTTTTTTTAATTGAAATTTTATTTTTTAGGGGACAAATGCTGGACTAGATGTTGAGACAACTTGTCCAACTTTTAAAAAACAATTTAAGAATAGATTGACAACAATGATGAAACAATAATAAATAATGCAAAAAGTTGTAAAATAACACAAGAGATTAGTAACCACGTTTGGTGAAATCACACCTACGTCTGGGGGCACTCTACCCAAGAAAGAAAATTCACTACTTCGAATTAGTACACTTTGTCTTACAAGAACCAACAAATCCTATGTTGTTCAAAGCCTCTTCCTATTCTTAGTGACTTTTTATTTTAGGTCTCTTCCTAAATATGAGAACCTACTCACTTTCTTCTCAATCACATAACCCATGATTAGTGTTTTCAATTCAATGAACAATGTTGAATATTACAACTCAACTAAGACTAACCTTCTATGCCAAGTTACTGAAGCATAGAGGTGTATGACAGTAGATTCTACACTAATTCATATATGGCATTAGCATGGAATACAAGTAACAAAGACTCAAACCCTAGCACAAAGAACCTAGTTTTTGCGCACTAAAACTCTTATCAAACAATGAGAATTGATTATCCTCATATAGCAATATCTTTTTCTAATGGGTATCTACATTTAATTCGTCCAGAAAATAGCTAAATCACTTGAATATGATTTGCTCCTTAAATCTCTCCAAAAGATATGATTTTTTATATTTCAAATTCAAATTTGAATCACATTTAAATTTAATTTGAACATCTCCAACTGTCAAACAAATTAACCAAACAATGCTAAAATAACTACATCAAATATGATTAAACACCAATAAGAAAATACACATCAAACAACATCCAACATGGCCCGCTGTCAAGGTCATATGTTGTATTGCACATATTGAAACATTGTATTCCGCATGTTGCACCAGTACATCAAAATTAACTATTTTCCTTGACTAGCAGATCTTCTATTGAGGAGAGAATCTTCGATATACGAAATCTGAACCAACTGCAATTTTCATCGGTCTGTTTCCACGAGATCAAATGTTGCAGCCCACATGTTGGAACATCATTTTCAACATGTGTCTCTTCTACACCAGAACCAACTTGAGCAAATTCCATTTTGTTTTGCATAATGCAATCAATCCCCCAAAAGGATCAACAATCTCCTCCTTTGGTAAATTTTGGCAAAACAACTAAATATCATAGGTATACTTAGAATAACAGCAGCAACAAAAAAAAATATCCATCAAAGCATACAATATCAATAGCATAAGTAACAAAAACCAAAGCATAATTCATAAATTATGAGGTAGTTACACACACACACACACACACACACACACACACACACACACACACACACACATACACAATATCATGAGTTTTCTACAATGCTCTATAAAAATAGACATGCAATCATTCAAGATAATTTAGTCATGAATGCACACAAGGTTAGTAGTCAAAGATCAAAAGCTACTACAAACACACGAAGAAAAAAAACAGTGTAACACCCTTCTAACCCAACATATATTTCTCATAACAAATGAGAATTAAATAAAATAAAATTACCACTCCAGGGTGTCACACTTCGTAGAAACATCATAATTATCATCCTGCTGCGTAACATGGGTTACATCATGTAGAAATAACAACTTATTATAGATCAACACATCTTTAAAAAAAAAAACATTGCAGGGGAATCATCATCATAATAAGCTCCTCGATAAAACAAACTCATAATAATTTTAATCCCATCCAATTTGTAATTACAATAGTTCGACATCTTCAAAATCCTCATAAAATATGTTAGTCAAGGAAACACAAGATTCACATAACTAGCGTTGCCAACCCGATGTTACATATTAGAGCAAGACACCTTCTAATTAACGAAAAGTAATAAAATACTCCAAAGCTATCTTCAACATTTCTAAAAGCTACTCTGGAGCATCTGCACGTTACCCATGTAGAGGCAACATTCAAATAGCCAGGGTGGGTAATCACAATTCATTATAAAAGATATAAGGAAAAGATTTAGTAGTTGGAAATATCATTATATCAACACACATTATACATCAATACATCTTGCTCACCTACATAACATCACAATAATAACACATCTTTCATCATCAAAGTCATCATATACTCACATAGTTCTCAAGGATCATCATGTCACAACTCATCAACAACAGTTTATGCAATGCCACATAGGATGCAACAACATTTTGACTCAAATGCATGTGGTACCAATAGTGAACTCTCAGGTTCGCTCGCTCTCGATCCCCACCATAGGATCAGAGCACACCAAAATCGTTACAATCACCATAGGTAACGCTTCACTAATCCCCCATAATAGGAATTAGCTACTCGCACCCGGTCCATCATAATGGGACCGAGGCTCACCAAAACTCGTTACCATCACCATAGGTAACGCTTCACTAATTCCCCACCATATGAATTAGCTACTCGCACCGATCCATCACAATGGGATCGAGGCTCACCAAAAATATCATTACCATCACCATAGGTAACGCTTCACTGATTCCCACCTAGAACCAACTACTCAAACCCAATCCCCACCATATGATTGAGGCTCACCAAAAACGGACCACCGTCCAGACACCATGATGCATGATTCATACAAGACATGCAACAATAACACCATGTACAATGACCTTCACCTCAACTAATGTACTATGCCAATGCTGGCCACGATGCACCATACATATGCTATAAACATTCAACAACAACAATATAATAATTTAGCAATCAACAAAAATAACAACAACGCAACGTATAATGATATTCATCTTAATCACTATACCACACCAAAACTGGTCACCATGCAACAACAACACTATAACAACTCATCAACATCATCATCCAACATAGCAAACAACAACAATGCATTTATCGCGAAACAACATAATAATATAGTAATCAACATAGCAACATCATTATCACATAATATTAGCTCAACAATACAACGATTCATTAACCGAACATGTAACCTAACACTTCATCAATACAGTAGGCATTGAAATAATATTTAAACATTTCACTTATTATTACTATGTTATATCTTTGAGCTTTAGCTTTCTAACACTTTAAACGGCTCATCAATTGGATATACAGTTAGAAAGATATAACAAAAATCGTCGGAAGATAAACAAGTTTCTACTTCAACATTTCTTTCAAACATCAAAAGCATCAACTAATTATCATGATCAGCCTCTAGAAGTAATTTCATTTGATAGTAATTCGGCGCCTGTGGTGAAGTATTTAGGCCTATTTTTCTTCTGTCCATGTGCTGACGCACAGGTTGGCGTATAACAATTTCAGGTCGACGCATAAGGATTTCAGGTCGGCGCATACGACTAGATTTAAAAAAAAAACTTTCTAAAGGTTATGTGTCAGCTCATAAAACATATAGGTCGGCGCATACTGTTACGTTGGCCCCAAAATCACTTTTTAAAAGCACTTTTTCACTGTTTTATCATGTTAGAACCTATGCTACGGAATTATATCATTTTAGACCCAATTTTCTGTTATCTTAACATTCTAAAAATCACTTATCGTCTTGTATACTCATGGGTTACCATCATAACATCAATTCATCTATTATCATCAATTCCTCATCATCAACACACAAATTTATCATCATCAACACATAATTTCATCATCTCATAGGATCAAGGATTGCAACACAATAGTTCATCAATTTCTCAAGCGTAGATTCATAATCATATCAATTTTTATGCTATCTAATCATTCTAAAATCACTTATTATGGTATAGTATCAAAGATTAACAACAATTCATAACCATTGCACCAATTCATCAAGGATCAACATTGCAACAATTCAACATCAACAATTTCGCCATACTTTTCATCATACTTTTATCAATTCATCATACAAGACAAAACCTACATCTATCTTAACCATCTATCGATCATAATAAACCATGATTACACCCCTTACCTAGATTCCTAGCGATTGACTCTCTTTTATCGCGTTCTACCGAGTTCTCCTCTTGGTTCTATGAAAGCCCTAACCTCTCTTCCGTTCTTCTCAAATGTTACAATCGTACATAATGAATTCTCTTTCCTTGTTTTACTTATTTAACCCTAGGACTCTTTCTATAGCTTACCTCTTATGCCCTCACTTAACTCACACACTCTTACCACTATGCCCTTGTCCTTATTTTCACTCTAATATTCTTATTTTAATTATTAGTATAAATATAAATAATATAACTAAATTATTTAAATCTAAATAATTCTAATAATTTACTCTCTCACAACAATGCTTCATCACACATCATCATACATCACATAATTTCTCAATAAATCACAAACAATTCATTTAGATAAATAATTCTAAATTTTTGGGGTGTTACAAACAGCACGCACAACAGCAGAGGACTAAATGTCAATCCAGATGCTTTAGCAAGTTTGCACATAGAAATCAGACCAGGAACATATCATACACCAGTTAGTCCCAATCACACCAGTTAGTACTAGATAAGACTAAGCACAATCGGTAACATATAAGGTGAACTCATACATCACACAATCAGTAGTAGTTATTAGTCACACTACCATTCACTACACACCATTTCTCGCCTTTTTTGACATAATTTAGCAAACCTTCATTAGCATATAAAATAAGGAGTAGAAACTATCAACAAAAACCCTGAACACAGATGTTGAACAGAAAGCCAAAACACAAGGTTTGAAGCTAGAACATCACAACAAAAGCTAAAATGACTAAAAAATAACCCAATCTTCATCATCATGTGATTAGGTTTCTTCTTAAATGCAAATCCAATCTTCCAAGTCTTCTTAATTAATCCAATTCTTTCTTTCAAAACAACTATAGCAGAAACTTGCACCTGAGCAAACCTTGAACTTGAACAAACTTAAGAATCTAACCATTATAGCACGCACGCCAAGATGTCACACAACATGTTCCATACATATCATTATCCATTTTCCTATAAGCCAATCAAAGAAACAACATTCCCCTTTGGCTATTTTTTTACAAATCACAAATTAAGCACTTCTTAAAGATTGCACCATAACTAGTGCATACGAGACAAAGATTATCAAAGAAAACACTATCAAAGAAGTGTTCCTTTTTCCTTTTTCTCTCTCTTTTTTATTTAAAAAAAAGACATATGGCGACCATCAATCAAACAACCTAGCAATAGATTACACACATTCTCCCAGTCATTCTTCAGATAACTACTTATGGACACCAGATTGAAGCAACATCATTTCTTAAGTGTCATCATATTATTATCTCCCCCTAATTTTCTCAAACTAGGAAAGGGGTAAAAGATTAGTCCAATATGGGTACAAGCACTAGATAACAAGACCCAATAGCACATACCACAAATTTCCAGTAGCAGCAATAGCAAGTTCAGGTGACAAAGCTCCAACATTTCTCCATCAAGTTCATCAACAGGTGCAGGAATGTGTAACACAATGTCTAAGACATCTTTCCCTAGAAATGGCTTGTAACTGAAATTAAATAACCCAGGAAAAATACCTTCATTCTTAATCACAAATTCCTTCATCAACTTAGAAAAATCAGATCCATTATTCAGCATTGTCTTCAAATACTGAGCATCACTAAGAAGCTCCATAATTTCATAATATTTTAGTGTTTCAACATAATGTTTCATTTCAAGATTTATTTTCCTATGATGAGCAACATTTTTTTTTTCTTTCTAGCTGATTTCTTACTAACAACCACATATTTCTTCTTCTTCTTCTTGAGAGTCTCTTTTATCTTGGTAGGAGTAGGGATTTTCTTGTAAGAAGTCGTTTTACTAAGACCAATATCTTTAGTAACACCTTCATTGACAGGAGAAGCCCAATCATGAACTTCATTGTTCTTAGAAATAAAACCTTCATCAACACTGACTGGATCATCAACATCAACATCAATATTGCCACTCACATTATTCACCACATGATTAATCTTATGAATTTGAGACCATAACTCCAACAAGTCGAATTGGATGTCCAACACAACTGTATCAACATCTTGATCTCCAATATATGTTCCTCGGGTCTCATCAGTAACAACAATAACTGGGACATGTTTCCTGACATACAACCTATCATTGAAATTTAACAGACTAAGAGCACCAATTTATGCTTCACTAAACACAAAATCATGTTTTTCAATAATTAAAATTCCATAATTATGAGAAAGAACCCCAATAGGAAGAATTATGCAATAATCACTAATCTTGTTTATCTTCTTCTTCTGAACCACTATAGCTTATTCAATGTCGGGAGGACCTATGACCTGACCATCACCCTTCCCTTCAATGACAACTCCTTGCATGAGTCTCATAAAGTCCATAAGTGGTAATTTAGAAACACGAGTAAGATGTTGAAGCATCTTATATGACATCTTGTTTGCTTCCTAACTTGACACACGCAACAAATTTTACCCTCTTCAATATTGAGTTTTGGAAACCCCATGATAGCATCTTATAATATGATCTCCTTCAGGCTCTTAAACTTGGGTAAGGGTTGAGACATACACATATAACAATTGTCTTTAGATCTTGAATCCTTCATTAATACCACTTGATCCTTGCTAGAGACAATACATTCAAACTTGTTGCAACTAACATTTAAACCTTGATCACATAATTGACTTATGCTAATCAAGTTTACACTCAACCCTTCTACCAGTAGCACATCATAAAGATAAGGAAAACCTAGGCTAACCTGTTTGCCTATCCCCTTGGTTCTTTCTCTAGCTCCATCACCAAATGTAACATAAATATTAGAGTATGACTTCATCTATTCAAGATAACTCTCTTAACTAGTCATGTGCCTTGAGCATCCACTATCAAAATATCAATCTTCTCTAGAGGAAACTCTAACAAAAGTATGTGCTATAAGACAAAGGCATATTTCATTTTGTAAACTCTGCAGCTGAGACCATCCAACCAGATTTTCCCCTACTGATGAGGAAGTAAATTATTTAGGAAACCAAAGGTCTGGAAAATATTAGAATACCAACTTTCCATAAAACAACAATTTTAATCAAGGATGGAGATTCAAGTTTGGTCCATCCAATAGACAACCTTTTCAACATTACTCATAAGTAGCTCCAAAACACATAAAAATAATAACGATTGAGGAAACACTTAATCAATTCATGCAGGTGTCTATGGCCACTCACAAAAATACAGAAGCCTCCATTAAAAACCATGAAACATAGGTGGGCCACTTAGCCAAGTAGTTCTCTGCTCTCCCAAGTAATACATCCGGTGCAAACATGAAGAACAATCCAAACTATCATAGTAGTATTGTTCTTGAGGATAATGAAATTGTTATCAAAGATAATGAAGAAAGACTTGAAGGACTAGAGAAAGAAGGATTGGAGGATGAAGCATACAAAGATAATCATAAGGACCTACCCAGAAAGGAAGTTGTCCCTTGAGTATTTATATTACCTGCATCCATAAGTAATATGAAGATTGAAAATGCATTTATTGACTTGGGTGCAAGTGTGAATATTATACCAATATTATTGGTAAAAAGGATTGGGTATCTACAAATAAAATCACATGTTCCAACATTTAAGATGGCCAAAACAACATGCAGGGAACAAGTACAAATTTACAATTTCTCGCTTCCTTTAGACTTTATAATACTATACAATAAGGCACGCCCAAAAATACCTCTCATATTAGGAAGTCCATTCATGAAAACTACGAGGATGCTCGTGGACATTGACAAAGGTGAAGTAAAGGTTAACATCAAAGATCGTGAGGTATGTTATAAGGTAATTAATGTTAGGTGATACCGATCACTGTCAAGCTACTGACGTTAAACAGACACTTGTCGGGAGGAAACCTATTTATATTTTACAGTTTTTTTATTTAAAAAATGTCTTTATTTTAGTCATTTCATTTCAAAAACACTTTGAAAGCAAAATGTCAAGCCAACAAAAAGTCAAAACACGAGTCCTCGACTAGTGCAGTCCAACTCGCTCTGCAAGAGACCCGTTACAGAACCTTGGGAAACACAATCAGATTTAAATTAAATCTTCTCACTTAATTTAAATTTTAATTCGGAACAAAGATTGCTCGTGTATGTCATTCTACTGTATTTTGTTTAAACTTTCATACATTATGGACTTTGATGTGGAAATGATATGGATGCTCTGATTTAATCTGGCATAGAGATTGCTTAGGTATGTCATTCTACCACTTTTTTAAAAACTTTCATACATTATGGACTATAATGTAGAAATAATTTAGATGCTCTGATTTAAGTTTAAATAATGGATATTTTATTTCTCCATAATGTTAACATATAATAGAGTATGATTAATTACTTGAACAATTGAATTGGATACTAGGATGAATAATGAGGGTAATTTGCATGTTAAAGACACATAGATACTAGATGAATTTAAATGAAGAAAAATTATTCATTGCATGTCTCATGTATCAGTGTACCTAGAAGTTTCATTTACAACTTATTGATTGAATTTGTAGATGTAGAAATTATGACATATTAAGATAACATGTCAAATTCCATTGATGTTATTTGCTGAATGTTTTAGATGGCTTCTGAAAGATCAATCATTGGAAGGAAAAGATAGAATCTAGGCATCAGTTCATCTGTTGTACCGTATGATGAGCACGAGTTCAGAAGTTTCATCTATGAACTTCTACACCGAATTGGAAGCCAAAAATTTGCTCCAAGAGAAAAATGCTTGAGTTCGAGGATCCGTGTAAATATTCAGATATGGTTCAAGATACTAATGCATAGGGTTGGGATGTTTTGGAAACTTCGAATGAAGTTGTCAACCTCGACATAGTCAATGAGTTCTATGCAAATACCAAACCCAATGATGATGCACCACGAGCAAAGGTTTCTTGGGTTAGGGGCTGACAAGTCCCATTTTATAGAGGATAGTTATGTGGCACACTATAGACGGTTAAATCCATTTGTAATGCACCTGGAAAAAGGAAATTGGGATTATGATCCAATTGTCACAAATATATGTAAAGCAAGGAAAACCTATGAGTTGGGACGACAATGTCTTCCTATCTGTTTCAAGAGATCATACTTGACCATCCAAGCTTAAATCTTGACGACCTTACTCCTACACAATGCTACACCTGTGTGCCACACCTCCTATGCCACCCTAGAGATCGCACAAATAATCTTGTATATAGTAAAAGGAAAACAAGTGGACATAGCAAGAGTAATCTTCAATAATATTTGGGAGATTGTGGTTTCATCAAAGAAATAGACACTTGACTTCATAGAATTGATTATGGGATTGTGTAAGAATTATGGTTTAGACATTCCGGATCACCATTATCTCTGGACAATGTCTAACCTCTATGAGGCTTTTATCACCCGATATTGCATAGGACACATAGAGAGAGTGCCACCACCACCACCGCAAGAACCTCTTGTTGGACCTACACAACCTCAACATCCGAAAATATGCTTTAATAGCATGAGTCCTACTATAAGAGCTTGTTTCTCCTATAATTAGGATTTCTCTTAGGCATACCACAGAAGTAGGATTTCTATTAATTATTCTATGAATAGGTTGCAATTAAGGATGCAAGAATTGTAACACCCGATTTTTATTATAATATTTTATTAATTATTATAATAATTTATATTTAATTTTAGAATATCATTGAGTGATTAATTAATATTATATGGGTTAATGAGTTATTGGGTAGGATTTACTTATATTTTTAATTATTAAATTATGTAGAAGCAGAGAATATTGGTTTTAGCATTAAATTAGAATTTAAATTAAGGAGAATCGGTAAATTTATTTAATTAATTGAATAAATTAATTGGTAGAAATTGAGAGGATTTGTGAATAGGTAGTGAAATAGAGTTTTAAATAAAAATAAGTAAGTGGGTAGAATTATGAGGAGTTAAGGGAATTAATGTGATTAATGAAATAAAAATAAATAAGGTTTTTTATTTAAATTGAAGGGAGAGCATAAAAAAGAGAGTACATACAAGTTTTGGGAAATAAGGAGTAAGAAGACAGTGGAGGAAACCCTAAGAGAGCAAGTGAAGAAGAGAACCTCCATAACCAAAGTTCAAAGCTTTTTTTTTTTTCAAATTCAAGGTAATTGGGAGATAATCATTCAATGTATGAGTGTTAAGTATGAGGAATAGCGGGGAGTCCTTATAGTCTTCCCCCTTTTCTCTTTTATGTTTTCTCTATTGATGAATGAATTGAAATTTGAGGAGATTTGTGCAAAACCTCTTTAGGTTGTTGTTATTAATCCTAATCTTAGTTCTCTGTTAATTACTGAAATTATATGATATGTGTTAAAATGATATGATTGATGCCATCAAATTCTCTATTGATATGGATGTTATTAATTGACATGATATGTGTTAAAATTTTGTGATTGATGAGTTATGAATTGTGATGAGAAAATGATTTTATTGATGAGTAAATGTTGATTTTTGAGTTTGAACTGCCATGAGAATGTAAATATAAAAATCTGGAACTGTTGCACAGAGAAAAATCGAAAAATGCCAAAAAGTCAGAAAAGTCGTAGAAAGTCAAAATAAGTTAAAATATGTAGAAGAATAAGTCAAAATAAGTTGAAATAAGTCAAAATAAGTCGAATAAATCGCAGAAAACACATAAGAGTACTGGTCATCTTGTTTCACACATAACTTGAGTTTTGTAAGTCTGTTTGAGGCACAGTCAGTTGCGTTGGAAAGCTAAGACATATATATTTCTTAGCGTAATTAATCATAAGTTTTAAATGTGTATATGATGTAGTGATTATGGTAATTCCTCATGATTTTAATACGCGTGAATGATGTTGTGAATATGGAATATTCTTACAATGTTTATATGAATAACGTTGTGGAAAGTAGTAAGTGTATACATGACGTGAGTTTAGTGTTGAAATTGAACATAAGTATACTTAATTTGAGAAACTAGATGTATATCCAATGGTATGGGATGATTAGCCATGATAATATGTGTTTAAGTAATTTTGTTACCATATGTCAATTAATCTCCACAACTTACACTTAGTATAACATGTTAATCATTTGCCTATAACTTTGGTTACCTAGATCTTTTAGGAATGAAAATGAGACCATTAGAAACTATACAAGATTTAGCACGAGATGAAATTTAATATGGATTGATTCTGTTGTAGCAAAGGTTTGAAAAATGAATTGCAAGTTCAGTTAATATTTTGAAAACTTTGCAGCACAACTATTTGACATGTTGTTAGTAATATTGACGCAACTAACTCTACACAAGTCCTTTAAGAGTAAACCTTATATCATAAGAAAATAGACAAAAATTCCTACATATTATACTTAATAAGCATCTTATTCCACCAAATTCAGTAGGAGAAATACTAGTTACAAGTCCGACAAAACATTCTGCCTGGTGCCTGTACCAGCTCCTATTGTTTAAATAAATTAAACCGATTGGGATCTTAAGTCCTAAATTAAAAATCATATTATTAAAACAATCTCTCTAAGGTTTTTGGAACTTATTACTTTTCTTGATTTCGGATTTGTTTGATATTTTAAATAATTATTCAAATATGATGTATGATTAGAATGAAACATGATTTTGGGGTTGTTCTTGAGATCTTAAATGATATGCATGTAAACCTTAAATCATGAATAAAAGTTGTTAGAGTTAAATACAAGTTATGTTTTCGATGGTTTTTTGATGCTATTTGATGTTGCTTTATAAAAATTGATGAGGAATTATATATTTATAATTATTATGTAAAGTTTATGATAAATGCCTCATGAAGAGTAAAAGTGTTGAGTTTATGCTGAGATGTTTTGGTTCAGTGGCACCATTGTTGTGGTCTTGCATTGGTGATGATTTATGCTGAGTTTTAAGTTCAAGAGGAACTAGAAACGAGTATTGAAGTTGGATGTTGGGATGAGTAATGCATATATTTGTGTAGCATTTATGCATCACGTATATTGGGGATAGGTAGGAATTAGGTCCAGTGACGAGTTAGGACTTCAGTCTAGTGACGAATATGAATTCGATCCAATGATGAGTTGGATAATTCAGTAACACACCTTTGAATATCTGAATTTTGGTACCACGTGCATTGGAGTATAAAAGATGAATATATTGCGTACATAATTGCAGTTGTGAATTATTATTGTTATGGATGGATTGTATGATTGATTTAAATGTGATAATGTACTAACATTACTTTTTATACACCGCTAATATATGAAATGTATTTCTCACCTCTTTTTTGTTTGTTTCGGTGTTGTTCGTTACGCATGTGGTGCAGATACTCAAGTAGAAACCGAGAAGCTTTAGTTGTTGCTCATATTGGAGGATGACATAATTGGCCTTCTTCATTATTTATCTTTTTGGTTGTTTAGTTTTCCGCGTGTCGCTATGATAGTGTAACACTGGGTTGAGAATACTTTATATTTTTCTACGAGACGTTGAATTAACTATTTTATGATTGGTTGAAGTTGATTTTCTAATTATGAGACAATTTGAAGTGTTATACTGAGAAATGTGGCACGCTTAGTATTCTTTTATTCAACATAATTTATAATTAAGTGTTGGGATTTAGGGGGTTACAAGAACCACAAGCTCTATTTAAGCCCGTAACCACTCTAAACGAGTTCAACAACTACTTAAAATAGCCTATTAATAAGCCATTCTATTATGAGTGGGGCAGTGGTGATGCCAATGAGAGTAAAGCTCTAGGAAACTATACTCAAACATATGATGATGAAGGAGAATATGAAGGTAATCATAAAGAAGATGATGCGTCCATCTCTACACAAGTCATTATTTTGTTGCCTAAGGATATGCAAGTGTTTTATGCAAGGACTAAAATACAAATATGATCAGAGCTAAACGTGTACCTATTAATTTTAATGATTAAGTGTCAAATTCTATAAAAAAATTGATTTTTTTTTGAAAAAACTATTGCCATTGAAAATTTGTCTGCAGATGGTTTAGATTATGATCTCAATACTAAAAAATGCATGGAACAATCAATGATAGGTTTACAACAAAAGGTCAAAGAACAAAAGGGCATGAAAAAAGATTTTATTCTCTTAAAATTCTTCATTTGTGAGTAATGTCAAACTATCTATGAAAAATAACATGATTATGAATTATTTCCTTTATTCTAAGTTTGATTTTTCCACTGTTCAGAGAAATCTTGTGGACAAAAGTTAGGAATCATAAGCCTATCCAAGTGAGATGTGTTCAACCTCAAGTTTTACATAAATATTGAGAGTATACATGCATGCTAACTATGTAGACTTTGCATTAGTCTTGCAAATTACTTGATATGTTTGAAAGTAATGGATATGATCAAAGGCATTGTTTGTATTAAGTGAAAAACTACTTGCTAAAAAAAGCATACCTTGTGATGGTGCGAATTATTTGACAAAACCCTTTGAGCCATACAATAAAAAAAAGTGTTCTTTCAAAGTTACAACCCTTAGCCAATTTTTTAAAAAATAAGGCTTAAATGCACTTTTGGTCCCTGTAAGTTGGCGTGTTTTTTATTTTGTTCCCTGTAATTTTTTTTTGTTTGAGTCCTTATATATCACTTTTTGCGTTTGTTTTAGTCCCTAAAGCCAAAATTCGCAGGAAAATCCAAAACAAAATCCGCAGGAAACATGCGAATTTTCCTACGGATTTTGGCTTTAGGGACTAAAACAAACGCAAAAAGTGAGATATAGGGACTCATACCAAAATAAATAAATTACAGGGATCAAAATAAAAAACTCACTAACTTACAGGGACCAATGGACTATTTAAGCCAAAAAATAATGTTCACTACCCTATCTTAAGGATATGAGAGCATGTAAAAGCTAGAGTATTGAAAAAATGAAAATTTGGAAGAAAAATAAAAAGGACATGGTCTGAAAAAGAAAAAATCAAGTAGTACTAGTGCAATAAAAGAAAATAAAAATTGCTTTGACAAAAACAAAGTCAAAGATCAAAAGTCAAGTATACAAAAGAAAAAGGAACCAAAAGAAAATGGTTGTAAGAAAGTGAAAACAAAGAAAGAGAAATTCGTGAAAAGAAATACCTCATGTTCCCTTATTATAAGGCTTTTTGAATACAAATAAAAATCAACATTTTTGTAAGCCTAACCTTGTTACAACCTAAAGAAACACCTTAGTGATCTATGACTAATAATATATCTTTTGATACTGCTTAGATGAAATACAAAGTGTTTCTATAGTACATGCATTGTATGATTTTTTAAGAGTCTCCAAGTAATTGCAAGGGGAGTTTTGGTAGATCGAGATAGTACATAATTGTAGAAGGTTCACTTTGGTCTATAATAAGAGAATAAGAGAGGGAGCCTAAAGGTGGAAGCGGTGCTCAAGTGACTGGGCAAATAAACTTCCAAGACCAGCTTCATGGGGTTATCAAATGCTATATTACAATGAGTAAGCGTAGCTAAAATCTCTTTGTTGGGAGTTTGATGTAGTCATTATACTCATGTACTACATAGGTCATATCATTCTATGTAATTATGCTCATGTTTTAATATTGATGTCTCTTTAATCTTAATTATTATTTGAGCTTTGCTACCTAAAACATGATTTCATGGTGTGAGTTGACATTAAAAGGTGCTTGTCATTACTAGATCCAAGATAATCATCTATTGGATACTAGCGCCTATAGATAGGGTTATTGGCCAACGGTTGTGCATGATGAATACATAATGATGAAATCTACCCCTAACAAGTTTTCTTATTGTTAACACAAAAATTTCAATTTTATTTTCTGTTATTATGTCATTTACTTTCATGCATTAGAACAAATATATAACCCTTATCTACTTAAGATCTTAAAAAGTGTTGAACAACTTTGAAACCACCTATTTATGTGGATATAATAATTATAAAAATTACTTTTTCTTTGCACCAAACTATGAAAGAGGCATATCAACCGAAGCAGCTCCTACCACCCGGTCGGATGAACTGACGCACACATTGAAGAATAAGATAGTATCTATAGAAGGTTGATGTCACAACTAACATGGTCGAAAGAATTTTAGAAACAAACTTTCTTTATGAATTAAAATACATTGAATAGCTCTATAACATCATAATGGTTAAGAAAACATCTGGGAAGTAGAGGCCCCATGTGTGTCAGCTATACTAAATTCGACCAAGCATGCCCGAAAGAGCCTTATACATTGCCTAACATAGAAAAATTGGTAAATAACTCGGCCAAATACAATCTAGTACCATTCATGGATACTTACTCTAGGTACAACCAGATACCTTTGTATAAACATTATACGGGGGAAACGATATTCATGATTAAGCATGCCAACTACCAATACAACATGATGCCCTTTTGGTAGAAGAATGCATACTCGATGTAGCAAAGGATAATGTATAAGGCCTTTTGGGAGAAGATATATAAAATTCTAGAGGTATACCGGAAGTCATATCATTTCGAAGATAAAATCGATCTCTAGGCGGCTGGACGCTGTTCATTGTGAGACAAAAGTAAGTTTTATAATTATCGTATCCACAGACACTGGTGGTTTCAAAGACCGTTCAACAATTTTAAAGATCTTAAGTAGATAAGTGTGTTATATTCATTGTGATGCATGAAAGTAAATAAGAGAAAGTAAAATAGTGATTTTGGTGTTAACAGTAAGAAAACTTACTAGGGGTAGATTTCGTCATTATGTATTTTTCATGCACATCCATAAGCCAATAATATGCTTCTCTATTCAAGTATCATTATTACCACTTATTGTTCTCATTCGTATCACCTTTTGGTTTCTACACCGTGAGATCACTATATTACTTAATAACCGATATATCAATATACTAACCAACACAGAACATTAAGTTCCAACAGTTATAAAGCCGTAAAACTCCACACCGATCCTACTACAGTATGTGTCAATATTGAACCTAACCCTATATCTACCATTAATATCTAATAAATTATTATCTTGGATCTCGTAATGGCAATATCTTTCGACGTCAAGTCACACCATGAAAACAAGTTTAGGTAGCAAAGCTAAAACATGCATTAAGATTAAAGAGTCATCAATATTAAAGCATGGGTAGAATTACATAAAATGTCATGACATATATAGTGCATGAATATAATGACTACATCTAACCCCAAAAAATAGATTTTAGCTACGCTTACTCATCGTAGTTGCTGGTAATCCCGTGAAGCTGATCTTGGAAGTTTATCTGCCCTGTCACTTGAGCAACACTTCCACCTTTATGCTCCCTCTCTTATTATCCTCTTTTAGACCATGGTGAACCTACTCCAATTCTTACTACCTCACTCCACCTAAAATCACTTTGCAATGAACTGGAAGCCTCTATTTATTGAAAAGATTTTGAACCCGTCACTATGTGCATCACCCTTGTGCCTAGAGCGTCTGCTTTCTTTCCCATTAAGAAATGATAGCTAACTTACAGGGGGACTTAACCGCCTTTTTTTATCTAAGCACACCACTTACACGCTTAGTGCACAACCCATTGCTTAACCATGAATTACTTTAACATGGATGTACCATATGGCCCTCTGTCTGTGCTTAACACACCTATGACTGGGCCTATCAAACTTGGATTTTCATTGTTTTGCTCTGGCTTGGTATTTGCATGTTGAATCCTTGTTTTCTAATCCTTTTTACGTGTTTTTAATTAATACATACTAGAAAATTCAAAACAACTATTTTCTCACTTTTCATATATAAATTGGTGTTTTTTGTAATGATTTCATGTAAAATAAGTTCCTACATATTTTACATAAATTTGGCACTTATCAGCGCTCCCTAACTTGTCTTTTTATTTGTCCTCAAACAAAAATCTGTCAAATGGTTCAAAAATATTTTACATACATGTTTCACTAAATGGGTTGATAAACTCAGGTCAAGAATTTTGAAGTTTGTTTTATGGCATGATATTCTTTCAAATGCAAGTTCATAATCATATAATAACTATCCATATAACATTACATAAAGATGAATAATTTGCTTGACCAAATTATGATTTTTAAAACATATCTAGATCAATATTTAATTATTCATCATGATCATGATTTCTCTAAGTATCTCTAAATGATTAGTGTTTCCCTAAAAAAATCAGAGAATGCATATCTAATTCAAATACTCTTTATTTCATCTAAATAGTATCACAAGATATGTCATCAATCATGGATCACTAAGATCTTTTTTTAGGTTGTAATGTGGATAGGCTTACAAAAAATATTGCTTTCTCTTTGCATTCAAAAGTCTAAAGATAAGAAAGCATAAAGTATTTCTTTTAAAAAAAATCTCTTTTTCTATTTCCAATTTCTTAAAACCATTTTCTTTTGGTTCCTTTTTCTATGTACGCTTGACTTTTGATTTTTGACTTGTTTTTGTCAAATCGCTTTTATTTTTCTTTCATTACACAATACTACTTGAATTTTCACTTTCAAAAACATTTCCTATTTCTTTTTCTCCACAACTTTTGATTTTTCAATTCCTTGCTTTTACGTGCTCTCTTATCTGTAAGATATGGAGGTGAACTTTTTTTTTAATTTTAAATTGGTTAAGGGTTATATCATTTGAAAAGAACAAAAAAAATTCATTGTAAGGCTCAAAGAGGGTTGTCAAAGGATCATACCCTTACAAGGTAGGATTTTTAGGTCATGTAGTTTTTCCCTTAATTAGAAACAATGTCTTAATCATATCCATTACTTCCAATCATATCAAGTAATTAGCAAGACTGATGCAAAATCTATATAGTTAGCATGCATGTTTACTCTCATTATTTAAGTAAAACATGAGGTGCACACATGTCGCTTGGGTAGACTTATAATTCCTAACTTATGCCAACATGTTTTCTCTAAAAAGTCAAAAAATCAAACTTTGAATAAAGCAATGAATTCATAATCATGTTATATTCACAGATAGTTAGACAATATTATGAATGCATCATTTAAAGAGAATAAAAACTTTTTCATGCTATTTGTTCTTTGACAACCTATTATTTGTGGTTCTATGCATTTTGAGTGTTCAGACCATCATCTAAACTATTTGCAGACAAACTTCCTTTTGCAGTACTTTTTCAATATTTTTAGAAATTGACACTTAATCATGAAAACAATTAAAATTAAACATGTATAGGTTACTAGATTGGATAATCTTTGAATTCCACCCCCTGCAAAACAAAAAAAACTGTCTGTCCTCAAGCAACAAAATAATGAGCAGAATGTGGATGACCTCGCCTAGCCCCATGATCTTCACTTAGCCAGCTTGTGCATTAAAGTGCGATAAGCGCACTATGTGGCTCACCTAGCGCTTCCTCTGCTACAACACCAATACATGTATTTTATTTTTCAATTTCCTTGTTATGTGCACATCAAATTTGAAGTAGGAAATTAAGCATCATAAAATATTCACGAATTGTTGGAGGCTTGGGTGTGTGCATGTACTTAGTACAAAATTACCAACATGCTGTCATTAAGATGTTAAGCCAGATGTTCTGCAATAAGAGTCAGACATCATGTCCATCATGATGTTGTGACATGTCCCAGGACATGTTATACCAGAAATTTAGGGCATGACTGTTTTGGTATTTTTAGTGTGAGTTTTGAGTGTGTTCTAATTCACACGTTTGCGTTATCCAATGAGGGATATTGTGGGAACATCTATTTTGACAGATTGTGTTGGTTTTTATAAAAAGGATCTTTGAACCTTTTTTTGGAAACTTTGTATTTTGTTCCTATTATTGTGTAGGAAATAATGCTAATGATTAAAAGTTGATTCCTGGTGATTTGCATTTTATTTTGAAGCCCAGGCCCACGAGGACTGAAGGTTATTTAAAGAGAAGACCTAAACTTGAAATTGCATGGATTTTAGAGAATAAAGATTAGTCGTGCATTTGAGTCTCTTTAGGGTTTAGTGTGTTTTTCTTTGTATGTCACTCTTGTATCAGTTTTGATGCATTGAGTTGACTGATTGTTAATTGTTAATTGTCTACTCATAAGCTTTTAAGCAAGAGTGTATTATTCTTAGTTGAAGCTTTTAAGCAAAACTAAGTATTGTACTTGGAAGGGTTGGTACTTCTATCTTTGAGTTGTTGTTGAATTGTCACTAGTTTGTGACTGGTAAGAAGTGAGAGGGGGATCTCATATCTAGAGGGCGTCTAGGTAGAAGTTTCACAAGGTAGTGATTAGGTGATAAGTTGTAAATGGGGGAGTTTAGCTTTGAACTAATATTGTCATAGTGAATTTCCTTCCTGGCTTGGTAGCCCCCAGATGTAGGCGTGTTGCACCAAACTGGGTTAACAACTCCTGGTGTGATTTTACCTTTCTGCCATTTAAGTTTTTGTATATTTACTTGTGTGATCAAACTATCTTGATTCCAGTGTTGTGACATCCGTCTCGACATCTGGTATTTTCATGTCAGAATTTCAATTGGCATCAGAGCACGTCACCCTGCTCTGGTTTGGGTGAGCTCAATGGGTTTTTTTTGGCATTGTGGACAAGGAAGGAGGACGAAATGTAAACATACCACCCATCTTGGATGGATCCAACTATGACTATTGAAAGGCATACATGGTGGCCTTCTTAAAATCCATAGATAACAAAACTTAGAGAGCTATCATCAAGGGTTGGGAACATCCTTTGGTAAAAGATAAATATGGGAAGGAGTCTTTGAAATCTGAAGAGGACTGGACCAAGGAAGAAGATGAGACTGCTCTTGGAAACTCCAAAGTCTTGAATGCCTTATTCAATGGAGTTGACAAAAACATGTTTAGGTTGATCAACACCTGCACTGTTGCTAAGGCTGTTTGGGAAATTCTCAAAACAACTCATGAAGGCACATCCAAGGTAAAGATGTCTAGACTTCAGCTGCTCACTACAAAATTTGAAAGTCTAAACATGAGTGAAGATGAAAGTATTCAATTCACATGAATGTTCTTGAAATAGATAATGCCTTTAGTGCTCTGGGAGAGAAAATATCAAAATAAAAGATGGTAAGAAAGATCCTTAGATCTCTTTCCAAGAAATTTGACATGAAGGTCACAACAGTTGAAGAAGCCCAAGATACAAGCAAACTAATGGTGGATGAACTCATTGGGTCTCTTTAAACTTTTGAACTAGCTATGAGTAACAGATCTGGACAGAAGAACAAGAACATAGCTTTAAGTTCCAACATCAATGATGAAGAGTATACATTTAACTTAGACACAAATGAAGAAATTTCTAAAGCCACTGTGCTACTTGGAAAGAAATTCTATAAGATTATGGAAAATATGGATAGGAACATTAAAACAGAAGTCAAGGACACTTCATATGACATCAACAAGAATAGTGGACTTCAGAGAAAAATCAAAACAAAGAAGAAACAAAATCCAAGCATAGATATCCATTGTCATAACTGTGAAGGTTTTGGCCACATTAAATCTGAATGTCCAACATTTATAAAAAACCAGAAGAAAGGGAACCCTACACTCTGGACTGATGGGCCTGAAGAAAGTGATAAAAATGTAACTGCTCTCACTGGTAGATGTAGCTTAAATAAAGACTCGTGTAATGAAGAAATCACCTATGAAGAACTAGTTGCCTCATTCAAGGAACTCTGTATAAGAAGTGAAGAAGTGCGTAAGTTAGGAGAAAAGCAGAAGAAGTTTATAGCGCATCTCCAGGAAGAAAAAGAGAGTCTTCTGAATACCATATATAATCTTCAAAATAAGGTGAACCTATTGACTAATAAGGTAGAAAGTCTGACAAAATTCATAATGTTGAACAATGGATCTAATATATTGAATGAAACTCTTCAAGTTGGAAAAAAGGGTATGGTTTTTACTAATATAGGGTTTAACTATCATACTGAAAAAAATCAAAGAAAAACCAGTGTTGCTTTGTTTTCTCCTACTAAAGGGAAGGATGAGTTTGTAATGTCTGACCAAATGTTACATCATCCTGCCAGACATCAGAAAACTTATACCAGAGGCAAGCTCCAACCATGAAAATGTCATTCTTGTGGAACATATGGTCACATAAAACCATTCTGCTACAAACTATATGGATAACCTAAACACTCTCATAAGACTAGAGTTAATCATAAAGGGATTAAAGACAGAAAGGAGGATGGTGCTGAGGGCATGTTCCTTAGTCTATTAGCTCTCATATCTCGAAAAGACTCTTCTCAAGAAAACTAGTACGTTGATAATGGGTGGTCTAGACATATGACAGGTGATAAAAACTACCTGGTTGACATTAAGTTCTATCTCACTAAGTCTGTCATATTTGGTGATAATACAAATGTAGAGAATGAGGTTATAACCAAGGATGATTGCTGCACTCTCAAACAGGAAACCGTAACTGAAAAGGACTACATAGATACTCTTAGACTGAGAACTGAGAGGGAAAACATGATGTCTACCCAGGTGTTCAAACATCTCAACCAAACAAAAAAAATCAGGGTTAAACTTAGAATTTGGTTCTATGAGGAATTAAGGAAATTATTAGTAGGTGCACATGGAAAGAGATTTTTCTCTCTCCAATTAATACAACATTATTCTTGTTGTAAATCATTACTCTATTGCCAAAATTACATAAAATCACTTTACAACTACTCCACTATTTATCCTTCTTGCCCAAACAAATTGTTCATCTCTCATTCATCTAAAAAGTATCTCTTCAACATGCAATTTAATTCCATGATGCCAAACATTCCCGTCTCAACTCCTAGCAAGAATCCTAAAGGAAAAAAAAATATGGAAACCCCAACAAAATCTAGGGTTTTACCTGCAACACCTGAGGCCGCCCTCTCACCAGATGTCATCACTAATTTTGTTCCCCTCTCTGTTGCTCATCCTCAAGCCGACACTGAAAAAGGTGTCAAATCCTCTGGAACCAAGAAGGCAAAACCTCTAAGGTAAGTAAAGATCCTTCTCTTTCAAAAAGTAGTCAAAACCCCGTAGCTCTAGGAAATCAACAACCTCTGGTACAAATAAACCTCTATCTATGAAGAGTTTTTACCTTGATCCCCTCCCTACTAATTAGGTCCCTCTAGAGTCGAACCCTAAGATAACCACTGATGAGGCTGAGATTGAACCCGCCATTCTTGAAACCAGTATGAATTTTGCTGAGGCTGCTATTAATGAAGAGCTCAGGAACAAAGTTGAATTGGACAAGTTGGAATTGAGTATTATTGCTCAAGAAGTTAGTGAAAAGAATGTTTCCAAATCAGTGATTGTTGACCTTGGATCCAATGTTGAGTGAGATGTTGAAACATATTCGGCCTAGACTAAACATGGAAACCCTAACATAAGTGAGGCAAAGAAGATAGACACTTATAGGAAGCTCTGCAAGTTTGTGGCTAGTGTTCTGAAAGAAGCTCGGTGCGAGACTAAACAAAGTGGTTCTACTTTCTTGACCAAAACTGATCAACATGAAGGCAACCCTACGAGTCAGCATCAAAGCAAGATGGCTACAAAATTTGTGTCCTTTAATGTGCCTGAGAAGAATGTTCAAGAGGAGGTGGTTACCAAAGAGCAAAGTGGGACTAGCAAATAAATAGTGATGTTTGATAATAAGGAAAGACTATCTGACAAGGAAAATAACTCTGAACCAAAGACACATAAAACTGTTAATCTGAGTTCAGATGATGAGACGTTGGCAACTAGTATCGCTAAAAAGATAAAAAGGAGGAAAGGAAAGACTGATGTGTCAATAAGTAAACATCATAGGCACTCTAAGATAAAACCAAGTGTAGGTCCTAAGAAAAGTTAGAGCAAGGTGGTGTCTCCCGTCCCAAAGAAGAAATCTCTGAAAAGGAAGAAAGCCCCTTCAAGTGATTCTGAGGTTGAGATGCATGTTAAACTAGATGTACAGGACATCATGTCTTCTAGCAGAAAGGTTGTTGTAAGAAAGAAGGTACTTGCAAATGTTCCTGAAGTGGCCATTGATAACATTTCTTTTCATTTTGTGGAGAGTGTGGAAAAATGGAGGTTTGTATGTCAAAGAAGGATATCACTTAAAAGAGAACTTGGAAAAGATGCTCTTGAGCTTAAGGAAGTAATGAGTCTCATTGAACATGCAAGATTGATGATAAATGTAGCTGGGATGAGGAAGTTCTATGAGATGCTGATGAAGGAATTTATAGTGAACATTCCTACTGACTATGAAAACAAGAGAAGTAAGGAATACATAAAAGACTATAAGAGGGGCAGGTGCATTGAGTTCTCTCCAGAAATCATCAACAGATTCATGGGAAGAAGTGAGGAAGAACAAGATGAAGTGGAAGTCAGTGATAATATGATCTGTAGGGAAATCACAGACAATCAGGTGAAGAGCTGGCCTACAAAAGGCAATATGTTTGTGGGAAATCTAAGTGTTAATTATGTTGTTCTGCATAAAATTGGAGCTGCAAATTGGGCGCCTACAAATCACATCTCTGCCATTGCTACTGGGTTGGGTAGATTTATCTATATAATTGGTACAAAAACACCATTTGATTTTGGTTCTTATGTGTTTGAGCAAACAATGAAGCATGCAAGCACCTTTACTGTCAAAATACCAATTGCTTTTCCTTCTCTGATCTGTGGAGTTATCCTAAGTCAGCATCCTGGTATTTTGACAAGTGTTAATACAACATGCAAAAGGGAAGTGCCTTTATCCTTACACTACAAACTATTTAAAGGGACACATGTCCTAGACATTGTCAGGACATCTGACAAAAGAGCTGCTATTGCAACATCCAGAACAGGTGTATTGGCTGAGTTAAAGGCAACCTACAAGGAATTGGAAGCAACTATAAAGAGTTGCACTGCAAGAAAAATTAAACTGGAAGGCCTCATTACAGCTCTGACTCAGGAAGGTGTTGAGAGAAAGAG
This sequence comes from Lathyrus tuberosus, assembly GCA_022829125.1. NCBI lineage: Eukaryota > Viridiplantae > Streptophyta > Magnoliopsida > Fabales > Fabaceae > Lathyrus > Lathyrus tuberosus. Next base: position 4,365,259 of record JALAZF010000029.1, on the reverse strand, counting down.
GAGGGAAATAGTAATGACCAAGATGATAGCAGTGGAGATGAGAGTCCTAAATATTAGAAGTAGTTTTGAAGTTGTTGTTTGCTTTACTGATGTACTATTTAGGGAATGTGCCCTATTTTGCTACTTTATTGCACCTTGTCCTGTTTGGATGTTTGTTTCCATTACTATTGTGTGCTTCCATTTATGTTTGTTTACACTTACTTTTTTTTTGTCAATTTTTGGCTAAAATGGGGGAGTACAGTGTTAATATGGTTGTTGTTTTCTGATGTTGGATCAGATGTCATGACTTCATGTCATGTTCATACTACTGTTTGGGAAAAGTAGTTTTTCATTGTTGTTGCTTGTCTGTATGCAACTATTTAGGGGGAGCATGATAGTCTGTCATGCTTGATGCTTTGTCATGCTTACTGATGCTACTGATATCATTCCATTTGTTACTGATGTGGAACCATTTGAAGTGTGGTTCTATTGTATGAACTTAGAAAGTTTATGTGTGTTTTTCTTGTGATTTAGGTTTTCCCTTTGAGGGGGAGTATTGGTTACGTATGACAGGGGGAGCTTTGTACCTGTCTGTTATGTAGCTGCAAAGTTGCAGTTTGTACAAAGCTTACATGTTCTCATGTAGCTTGTGTTGTTGATCTGTGATTTCAGACTAGATGTCTTGACATTGTGCTGTCTAATGTGCTCCGTTGTCTTGACAATATTGTGTTTGTGGCTGTGGTTCTTGCTGTCTGGTGTTTCTGTTTTGATTTTGTTGTATATGCCTCTGATGTGTGCTAGGGTTACTTCAGCCAAAATTTGCCAAAGGGGGAGATTGTAGGTTATGTGGTTTTTGGATTGGCAACATTTTGGTAAAACATGCTGATCAGTCACCATTTTCACTTGTTTTCCGTCCATCATTTGGCACGGAACCGCACAATTGGTAACACATTGTTGGTTAATATTATTGTTTTTCAGTTTATTTTTACTTTTCGCATTGTCTTTCCGTTATTGTTTCTTTTGTGAGTTTTTGCTATTTTGTGCACTTTATGCGTGTTTTGGTAGTTTGTGTTGGTTTCAGATCACAGGTGGAAGCCCCGGAGGACTTACATGAAGAATGGAAAAGTTCGGAGTGTTTCGAAAGTTTTTTTGGAAAAAGTCAGAAGGCTGACATGGGCCCCAGTGTTGCCTGACACGGGCCGTGTCAGGAGAAGAGATGAAATTGAAGATTTGGGATGAAGTCAGAGAGCTGACATGGGTGCCCGTGTCAGCACACCTGGAGTGGAAGAATATTTGTGCACCCGTGTCAGCTGACACGGCCCGTGTCAGCAGGCCTGGGAGAGACAATTTTGTGATTTTTCTTATTTTCTGAGTTAAGTGTCCTGAGGGGTATTCTGGGTATTGCACACTTTTATGTTTGATCTAGAACTACTTAGGCTAGGTTTTGAGGAAATAGAAGGACTTTGACTTTTACGAAGAATTGACTTGAGAGTTTATGTGATCAAGGAGATTTGGAGAAGACGATCGTTCATGAGCGGAAGCGATTGAAGAATCAGTTTTCCTCCGATCAAATTGTAATGTCTATCTTTAATTTTCTTTTTGTTTAATTTCTTAATACTATGAGAGGCTAAACCCCCCAATGCCAGGGGGTGTCTCTGATTTTCCCTGTAATGACAATTTTCCCTTTGCAATAGAAATTTCACTGCTTTCTCATAATCATGTTTATCTTATAATGTTCTTAATGTTTGTCCATATTAGAAAATATGATTTGATTTACGGTTAACCTTAGGTCGGACAAACCACTGTTAACGCTTTTTATACATTAATACTATAATAGATATCGCCTAGGAATATGGATACCCTATAGTAACCGTAAAGCTTTTGATAAAAATAAGTGCTTGGTATTCTTTCTATACCGCTAAGGAATTGGGGTATAGGGAGAATACCAAAGGTTTTTCTACTAAGGAACTAGAGAAAAATATTCTTAAGATCCGGTAATGATTGGTTCAAGCGATGATTTTGAAAAATAAGGATTGTTATTATTATAAGGAATTTCATACACCTTGCCCTGGCATGTTTCTCATATTTGTTTAAGTCATTTTTACTCGTTCTACTTATTTGCTCAATAGTTATTATAATTTTTATAACAAACAAACCCCCAAAGGAATTTTTGTTTAATTGAAAAAACATCTGCACTTACAATTAAACGCTGTCCTCGAGAGATCGATTCTGGGGATAACCCCAACTATTACTACATCGGTTAAAATAATACACTTGCTATTTTTTCGGTCAAGTTTTTGGCGCCGTTGCCTGGGACTGCCAAATTATAAATCCGTGTGTTAATTCAATTGAAATTTTGTCACTCTATGACTAAAATATTATTTTCCTGTTATTTTTATTTTTTATTTTTATTTTATAACTTTTGGATTATTACTGTTACTACTAATCTGCGTCTAACATTTTTATGCGAGGAGAACCCTCAACAAATTTTAATTTTGATGCAGAAATCAAAAGAACTTTACACGCAAGGCGTAAACGAGCAAGACTGGCAGCTTCAGAAGCAGAACCGTCAGTCCAAACATCAGAAGAAGAAAAAGTTTTTGTTCACTCAGAACAATCAGATTCAGGTTCAGAAACAGGTTCAGAGGCGGATAAAGATACTGTGATTATGGTTGGAAATCAACCAGCGGAGAGACTTTTGGGCGATTACGGTGGGGCAAATGCAACGGCTGGTAGGTTGACCATTGTGAACCAACTGGTGAATGCGCCGAATTTCCAGCTGCATCCTAGCACCATCACTCAACTTGAGAGGAGACCTTTCACTGGAAAGGTTAATGAAGATGCCAACAAACCTCTGCAAAGATTTTTGACTATGAGCACCACTCTCAAGATTGAGGGGTACACGGAGGAAGCAAAGAAGTTAAGAATGTTTCCTTTTACTTTGGCGAAAGACGCTGAAGAGTGGTTCTACTCGTTACCTGATGGGAGTATTACCACTTGGGAAGAGATGGAGAAGGCATTTCTGAACGAGTATTTTCCGGCCTCTGTTTATATCCGAAAAAGATATGATATTGTGAACTTTAAACAGAAGGACGGAGAATCTCTTGGAGACGCATACAAGAGGTTCAAGAAGGTTTTGGTAGCCTGTCCGACTCACAACATGGATCAAACTAAGCAGATGAAGGTGTTCGTCAATGGCCTCCAGATGAAAACTAAGCAACTTATTGATACAGCTGCTGGTGGATCATCTAACTTCACCACCGCGATTGGTATCAAGAAAATTATTGAAGCTATTGCAGCTAACGAACATTTGGAGTTATATAATCGAAGTGTGAGTAAATCTGAGGGTGTGATTGATTTGAAGTTGAATAATCAGGTTGTGAAGGTAGAAGATCAGATTGTTGCGGAAGTTGAAAGAAGGTTAAATGCTATGAAAGTGGGTACTCAAAGTGTGGCACAAGTTCAAACTGGTCAACCCATGAGTTGTGAGATATGTAGTGGACCCCATTACACTGCACAGTGTGTGCGACTCCACAACAAATTGAAGAGATAAAATTCCTGAAGTAGAATAATCCATACGCTCAAACTTATAACCCAGGGTGGAAGAATCATCCTAACTTCTCCTAGAAAGACCAGAATCAACAACAATACCCACAACAGCAACAAGCTCCCCAAAAAGCACAATGGGATATTGTCATTGAGAAGATGGCCGCTCAAAGCTTCCAATTTCAAGAAGAGACAAGAAGTAATCTGAGGAACACATGTGCTTCCATTAAAAATCTCGAAGTTCAGATGAGCCAGATAGCACAACAATTAGTGAGTTCTCAGACACCAGGCACCCTCCCAAGCACCACAATCGCCAATCTGAAGAATCATGAGAATGTCAATGTTGTTACCACAGAAAGCCAGGAAGTTACAGAAGAAGAAGCCAAGCCAACCAAAGAGAAAATAAAAGAAGCGGTTAAACCTAAGATCAAGTTACCGTACCCCTCAAGAGTGACAAAGAAGAAGACACAAGAAAAAGACTTTGAGAAGTTCAGCTCATTGCTCAAAAAGTTAGAGATTAATATGCCCATCTTTGAAGCACTTGAACAAATGCCTCTATATAAGAAATTCATGAAGGAGGTCATTGGAAAAAAGAAACCTAGCAGAGAGGAGGTAAATAGTCTAATTGAGGAGAGTAGTGGGGAATCACAAGGTAGGAGAATTCCAATCAAACGGAAAAATCATGGTTCTGTATCAGTCACTTGTACCATAAAGGACATAACTTTTAAGAAAGTCTTGATTGATTCGGGTGCTAGTGTGAGTCTCATGCCCCTCTCAATTTTCAAAAAGCTGGGTATACAAAAAATAAGTGAAACGGGAACAAATCTGAAGTTTGCCGACCTTACAACCAAGCAGTCATATGGCTTAGCTAAAGATGTGTTTATGACCATTGATAACTTCACATATCCAGTGGATTTTGAGATCATTGATTTACTGGAGGATGAGGAGACGACTATCATACTAGATCGACCTTTCTTGATGACTAGTCGGTGTAGTGTGGATATTGAAGCTGGTACTCTAACCTTGAAATATTTTGAGGAGGAAATAAACTTAAAAGTGTTGGAGCTCGAGAAGGAAGGTCAAGAGGAAAGTAATCACCCCTCAGTTGGAATGATCTGAACAGTGGGAAAAAGCAAAAGCTCAAAATCACTTCTTGAAAAAGTCTCTGGGATAATCCATCAGGTTGTAGCATTTAAGTCATCTATTGCACCTAGCTGTAGCGAGCGATTTTGGACGTGGTTCTTAAGCACTGTCGTTCTTTGGGGTTACTACATGTCGATTCATTTTTTATCCTATTAAGATGATGAAGGAAGGGAAATAGATGTCTCCAACTAACCCTGCTTGCATACTGAGTTTAAACAGCGGTCTGTTAGGCTACGGATGCTATATGGTAATGGGGTCTCTTTCTTCTTAGAGTGAAAAATACTGGGGCTGTTCATGGGTAGGATGTTAGGACTGATGCTTTTCGATTGATGGGTGAAGGTACGGGATTTGGGTTTTGGATTAGTGTGCTCACTAAGATTTTTCTTGCAATCTTATGCCTACGTATTCCCATTTACCGAAACAGGAAAATCAGAGCGATCGTAAATGGTGTTTTGGTGTCTTGTTCAAAGCCCAAGACGTGAAGCTAAAGGTGGTTTGTATCTTGTTCAAAGCCTAAGATGTGAAGCAGAAGGGTCTATTTGTATCTTGTTCAAAGCCCAAGATGTGAAGCTAAAGGGTTTTGACTTTAGAGAGAATTTGTCATCTCTAAAGGGGGTATTTGTTTGTTTGTCACAACTGTTGGGTGACTGGTTATAAAGGAGAATTACTTTAACTGGGGTATGTGAATCCAACAATGCCATAATTTCCTTTATAGGGGATTTTTAACCTGAAGGAGAAGACTTTAACTCAGTGAAGAGCAATGCTATCTTTCCTTAGGAATTTCTCACGCTAAAAGAGGGACAGTGGCGTGGATGTAAATAATCCAGAGGCTTGCCACTTACAGTGATTAGACGAAGGAAAAGGAGTTGTTGATGTTTGTATACTGTGAACGAGGCACATATTTTGATGCTAAAAGGTTGATTGTCTCAACCGGGGTTTTCTTATATAAATCCTAAGAGGAGGCTAGTGGCTCAACAAGAGGGTCTTTTATACTCAATAAGAGAGTGATTTGTGTCTTGTACAAAGCCCAAGACGGAGGGTGAAGAGGGTTGACTCTACAAGAGAGTCTTTTATACTCAACAAGAGAGTGTTTTTGTATCTCGTACGAAGCCCAAGATAGAGGAAAAAAGAAGTTTTGACTCAACAAGAGAGTCTTTTTGTATCTCGTACGAAGCCTGAGATAGAGGCTAAAGGAAGTTTTGACTCAACAAGAGAGTCTTTTTGTATCTCGTACGAAGCCTGAGATAGAGGCTAAAGGAAGTTTTGACTCAACAAGAGAGTCTTTTTGTATCTCGTACGAAGCCCGAGATAGAGGCTAAAGGTAGTTTTGACTCAACAAGAGAGTCTTTTTGTATCTCGTACGAAGCCCGAGATAGAGGCTAAAGGATGGATGTTTCAGTTGAGTGACAGGTCTAGTATGTTGGTTAAAAGAGAAAACCAGTTCTTATAAAGAGACTGATTAAAAGTAAGGCTATACTTTGAGATTTGATCAGAGGATCAGGGTTATTTCCTGTTCTTTAAGGAAATGGGAAATTATGAGGGTATTGTCCGAGTCTACTAGTTTTCCCTATTTTTGAAAGGGGCTTGAGAATGCCTTCAAGACTCTAGGAAATTAGACTGTCCACGTCTAGAGTTTTATCTTTTGTACTATGCTTAGAGAAACAGTAGTAGGATCTAGACTCTTTGAAAGACTGTTCTATTAAGATGACTACTTTCTGTTCCTATACCTCTAGGAGGTCGTCGGGATAATTTGTACGAAGCCCAAGAGGAGGCTGGAAACTTTTAAGAAGCCGAGGGACAATTTGTATGAAGCCCAAGAGGAGGCTATCTTCCCGAAGGAAGAATCCTTATACGAAGCCTAAGAGGAGGCTGTGAATACTTCTAAGAAGCCGACGGGTCCTTGTACAACGCCCAAGAGGAGGCGGGGATGCTTTTAGGAAGCCTGTGGGTCCCCAAACCCCGAGAAGTTCAAGACATGCCATTCACCGAGAATGGATCAAGCCAGGAAAGTTCGAGAATTTAGAAGAAACTCAAGAGATGCCATTCACGGAGAAAAGATCATCTCTAGGGAGTAGGGTTTCTTTGACAACTTCTAAAGGTGACAGTCTGAGAAAGGGTTCAAAAAGAATCTGCCTTTCACATCTCCATATTGTTTAACCCCAAGAGGAGAGAAGACTGTATCTGGTAATCCTATGGGGATCTAGTTTAGTCTATTTAAGAGTGATCAACAGGGCTTAGTGCTAGACGTAGTTGCCGGGGAAACTCTAAATATCTATACTATTATTACACAGTTGATATGAGTTTATGAAAGAAGACTTACAGTGAAACAACCCCACAATACAGTTATATGCATATGAAAGCGATAAATGAAAGCATATAAACACTTATTCGGTTGTAGAGCTTCCATGCTGTTTGGTTAGTTGTTCAACAAAGAAAGCTTTGATAACAATATTATATACAAAATCAAAGGAGAAAGTGCTTTGAAAAGATGTTGGGGCTTACAACTCAAGGGGAGGCCCAAGGTTTTATCAGTGATTGCACTGTGGTTTTGAATTTGTACAGGGACTTATACAAGTGACTGAGACCCAAGAAAGGTTTTGTGTACAAAGGGATGGGTCTTACACTCTCTCAAGAGGCCCAAGTGTTTAAAGAAAAGAAATGGGGCTTATAACACGAGGGTAGGCCCAAGGTTGATTTTTTAACTGGCGATCATGCCGAGGTTTTCTTTTAACACAGAGGGACTTATACAATGTCTGAGGCCCAAAATTGTTTTGGTTAAAAGGGGATTGGGTCTTACACCCTATTAGAGGCTCAAAAAGTTTTTGAATGGGTCTTATAGCTCGAGGAGAGGCCCAAATGATTGTTTTAAACGGGCAGTGATCGCGCCGAATTTTTGAAATACAACGGGACTTATACAATAAGTGAGGCCCAAAAATTGTTAGTATTTACAAAGGGTTGGGTCTTACACTCTAATAGAGGCCCATGAGTGTTTGAAAATGATTTGTGAGGGTTGAATTAATCAAAAACTCTAATTTGTTCCCCCAAATTATATTTGAATTGAATAAAATTCAATTAAAATGATCAAAAGGGTTTAATATGTGGAAAACAAATTATGATCTTGGATTAATGTTTCAAAATCATGTTTTGACCTACAAAATGATTAGAAATCATAAAAATTTGCAAAATCAAGAAGGAAAAAATATTTCAAATGTCAAAAACAATTAAAATATTAATTCTTTGCAAAAATATGAATTATATGAAGTAAATAATATTTTTGGGATTTTTTGGTAAAAATAAAATATTTTAACATTTTTGTGAATTATTAAAAAAAGAATCAACTCAAAATCATTAAAACTCAGAGAGAAATTAAGTTTTGAATCAATTAAATAAAATCACAAAATTCAAATATTCAAATATTTGAAAAAGGGCGCCAAGAACATGGCAAGAACACGCGCCACCCTCTGTTTATGCAGATTTGCATTTTCTATCAAGTCTCACTGAATACTTGATTATATCATGCAATCTACATATCAATCTTCTCGTTTTAACCTCACGATCATGTCTATGGTCTTTAATTTCATTTATTTTTAACATGGAATAAGAAATCAAAGAGAAACCTCAAGAACCCTAATTTCTGCATGAAGGTTCAGAAATTCTACACACGATTCAAACAATGCAATTGATTGAGGGAAAACATTCCATGCATGATTGTGAACATATGGCCAAATTATTGTGCATCAAAAATTGCATGGATCATAGAGTTAGAAGAGCTCATGCTTACCTCTTGCAGCTGGTGATCGTGTTTTATGTTAGAGGTGTTACAGCTAGGTTCCAATGATCTGGATAGCTTCCCTAGGTGCCATGGAGTGTGTCTGGATGCTTGGAATGGATTGAAATGATCTGGAACTTGAGATGGTACCCCAACTGCAAATCTGTCAAGAACTTGAGCAATTGGCTGGTGATTTTGTGAAATCAGTGTTCCAGATATTGTTTAAGTGTTTGGATCACTTCTATATGATGTTTATGAGGTGTGTGAGTGATTGGTTTGATTGGAAAAGCTCTCAAACTCAAAACTCGATAGTGAATTTCCTTAGAAGGGAATATTGGAGTGAAAGAAGAGATTTTGAGGAAATCATCTGTTTGATGGCTTTGGTGTACTCAAACTGATCACAAATGAGCTCTATTTATAGTAGAGCAAGTTTGTTTTGGGATCAATAGTGAATGGAAACTGCAGCAGAGGTTTGGCCAATGTTGTCCAATGGAATCTCAAGTCTCCTCTAGCCATTGACTAGAGGTTAGAGCACAGGCCTTTGGTTCCCTAGTTGTTGGATCATCGTTGACTGAATTCAGTTGAAGAAAGCTCAGTCCATGCCACCTTGGTGCATCCATTAAATGCTCCAATCCAAAATTGGAGTCTTGTCCCTCTTTTAGGGATTTTTAGGTTTAGCATGCTACTTTTGGTTCCAAGGACTTTGGAGGCTTAGCTCAATGTTTGTCCCCTTTAGATTTGATCCTCAGATGTGTCCAAGATGATGACAAGGCTTGGAATTAGTTGATCTTGCGAAATCGAGCAAAAGTGCAAAATTCTGCCTAGCCTTGGCAGTTTTCAGCAAGGCATATTGCCCTTGTCATATGTCAATGCTCAAGTGGAATTTGGTGATGTTCTTGGTCACTTTGGAAAGCCCTCATATGATACAACAACTGTTTGATCATATTTGGTTTTGATACCTTTTGGATCCAAGTGAAAAATCCCCCTACATTTGGGAAAAAGTGAAGGCAGATTCTGACTTAGTGAAAATTTCACTAAGTGTTGGAAAAAAGTGACATTTTCACTTTTTGTGATTTTGATCATTCCATAACTCAAAATCCATGGGGAATTTGGAGGGAGGTCAGTTTTAAGTTTTTGTAGAGGATAATGAGATCTACGAATCAAGCTTTGGATGGGAAAAAATGGCCTTGTGGTTTAGGAGTTATGATCCTCCAAAGTTGGTACCCTAGCCACTTTATTTCATAACTTAGAAAATTTTCTAAGTTTTTATGGTTACCCCTTTTACAAGTTATCCCACTTTTCTTGATTTTTCTTGATGAATGATGATTCGAATCATACATTAACATTATTTTAGGGTTAAAAGACCATTTTTATGAAAAATCTCAAAAAGTCAAAGTTGACTTTTGTGCACAATTGACTTTTTATCAGATGAATTCCAAACTGTGCAATCCTTTAGGAAATCATGTCCTTGACCTAAATCAAACTTGATGGACATGTTACATGGGTGTTATAGGGTATATTGATCAATGTCCTAGGGTTTGGGAACATGTCCTGGTCAAAAGTCAAAGCTACCGTTGACTTTTCTCGCGAAACCCTAATTGTGGCTATGATGAAATTGAGACTTGTTGCTCAAGGTTTTTGGATCAATCCATTGTTTCAAATGGATCAATGTAGTGCATTAGAGACCCTCAAATCTTCTCTTGAGGTCTTGGCTCATGAATTGTCCCAAAAGTCAACTTAGGGGTGAATTAGGTCAAGAAACCCTAATTCCTGATTTTTAATGAATGCTTCCCCTGAGGCTAAATTGACTTGATGATTAGGTTTATGATGTCCCTTGGAGCATCATAGGTTATGCTTGGAAGCATTGGCTCATGCCTAGAGGAAAATTTCTATCTGGAGGCCCTGGTCGACCAAAACCCTAATTTGGTGACACTGGCGATCTTGAGGCTTGATCCACTTAGAAGGGAGCAGCCTTGTGCTTAATCCTTGAAGTGGGAGTCCTCTTGATCCTTTGTGGATGTTTGAGAGGTTAGACAAGTTGAAGATCATGTCATTCCTTGATTGATCCTTTGTCTAAGAACTCTGAGAGGGCTTGAAACCCTAATTTTCATTATAGTGAATGCTCACCCATCTTTGGGGAGACTGATGAGGCAAGATAGTACATCCATATTGTGATGATGATTTCCACAATGATGGAAATCTTAGTGGTCAAAATTTGGGGTATGACAGATGCCCCTATTTAATCTTCTTGGACCCGAAGGTGTGAATGACGAAACTATTCGGGCATTCGGGGTGCAAGAGGATTAAATATCGGAATACCCGAAATTTTGATGGTGGTTAAGAATGGTAGTTCACGCATCCTTCTTCTTTTTCTAAGCAATGATGCTTAGAAAAGGTAAACTTCCCCTCGATCCTGGTTTCCTGCCAAGGAACTGGTCTAAGTTGCTGAAATAAACTTCCCCTCGCTCTGGGTTTCCTATCAAGGAACTGGTCTCAGTTTCTGAAATAAACTTCCCCTTGGTCTTGGTTTCCTACCAATGAACTAGTCTCAGTTTCTGATATAAAATTCCCCTCGCTCTTGGTTTCCTACCAAGGAACTGGTCTAATTTGCTGATATAAACTTCCCCTCGCTATTGGTTTCCTACCAAGGAACTGGTCTAAGTTTCTTTTGTCAACAAACTTTATTGACAAGGGGCGCGCTACACGTAGCAGTTTTCATCAAACTTCTCGCCGAATTTTCCTGGGTAGATGCCATTTGATAGAAACATTTTGATGTCAGACTTGATGGGGAACCCATTCGTCTGAGTTGTAGAGGTGCACAAACTTCTCTGTTGGAGACGCCATTTGCCGAATCTACTGGGGAGAGCGAGTCTCTTGAGAGACTGCTGTCTGCTTGGGGAACATTACACCATACTTTTCTTGAGATCTTCTCAGAGAAATGCCATATGATGTACCCCAATTTTGAGGTGCCAATGACTTTGTTGACATTGACTCTCTGGAGAGAAAAGATCAATGTGTTACTAAAAGTCTTTAATCGTGAGGCTTTCTCTGGGGATTTTCCTTAATCCGGGAAAACAAAGATATCATCTTCAATGGAGAAAAGTTACATTTGTCTGAGGGTTCTCTGGTTTTTCAGAGGTTCAAGTTATCAAAGTGGTCAAGGGCCAACTCTAATCCAGAAATAAACTGGAGGAGAGAGATAATTCCGACGCGACATTTCCTGACGAGGAAAAAACTTGACAACTCGATTGAAAAGACTGTTACCACTACGGGACAAGACCGACTGGAGTGATAGTGATGCAATATAAATGTGAATGCAAATCAATAATGCATGATGTATGTATGTATATACTGACAAAACTGACGCGACATACAGACTAACGGATGAACATGACTGGATACTCGGCCACAGTGGGGCATGTAGAAATATCACTGGTTCAAGATAGCAATTCTGCCTTGCTTAGGAGAAGTAGTCCTCATGGGGAGCTACGTTGGTCGGGCTTAGGAGATAAGAACTCGGCCGAGGCGTGTCAGATGAAACAAGGTATCTGACACAGTTGATCCTTCGTTCAGACGTACTGGTTTAGAAGGAGCACTTTGATTCTGCACTTTGAAGCTCACTTACTTCTGGAGAAGCGATTGATGTTCTTTCGATGTTCAACAATCAAAAGAAATTGCCAACTTTTTATTGTAAAAGCAGAAAATTTTTTACAAGTAAATTCATTTTTGTTTTATTTCAAGAATCGTTAATCATATTAAGATGTCATTATGTAAAGCTAAAACAAATGAGAATTGCAAACAAAAGCACTAGGGCTCAAATTTTATTGATAGGATGGAAATCAGCCAAACGCGTGATTCCATAGAGTATTTACAAAGTTAGAAAATGGTAATTTATAGGGAAAAGGGCTACGTTGAAACATAACGACCACTATCCTTCTACCAACTTTAAATTCGGGGCATCCTGAGCTTCTGTCGAAGATGACCGTGATTGGAGTTTCCTTTCGATGGATGGCATTACTGCTGAGGAGTTGAACTATCAGACGTAGTTACTTGCCATTATCCCTAATTTTTTCCTGGATTGTACTTTGAGATTTCCAATCCACCGGTATGATTTTTGATCATGTCTCTAATTTTTGCCTGGACCGCCCTTTCGGGTTTTCAATCCACCGAGATGTTTTTTTTTAGTTTAGGCGAAGTATTTCTTGACTACATCAACATTCGTGGGGTAGGGTAATTCCTCTCCGTCCATTGTTGTAAGTCTCAAGGCGCCGTCTGAGAAAGATTTCTTGACCACATAAGGGCCGTCATAGTTTGGGGTCCATTTGCCCCGGGAATCAGTGAGAAATGATTGTATCTTCTTGAGCATGAGGTCTCCTTTCCTGAAGACACGAGGTCGGACCTTTTTGTCGAACACCTTCTTCATTCTCTGCTGATACAACTGACCGTGGCATAGTTCCGTGATTCGCTTCTCTTCGATCAGGTTTAATTCGTCATGTCGACTTTGACACCATTTAGCTTCTGTGAGCTTAGCCTCCATCAATACCCAGATTGATGGGATCTCTACTTCTATGGGGAGAACTACTTCCATGCCATATACTAGAGAGAAAGGGGTTGCCCCTGTTGAAGTGCAGAAATATGTTCGATAACCGTGAAGAGCAAAGGGTAGCATCTCGTGCCAGTCTTTGTAGGTTACAAACATCTTCTGAACAATCCTCTTGATGTTCTTGTTAGCCGCTTCTACCGCTCCATTCATCTTTGGTCGGTATTGAGATGAGTTATGGTGTTCAATCTTGAACTCTGGACACAACTCTTTCATCATCTTATTGTTCAAGTTAGATCCATTATCCGTAATGATCGGGCTTGGAACACCATAACGGAAGATGATATTGTTTTTGATCAATTAGACCACCACTTGTCGGGTTACATTAGCGTACGGCGTTGCATCGACCCACTTGGTGAAGTAATAAATGGCTACCAGGATGAACCGATGTCCGTTTGAAGCCTTAGGCTCAATCAAGCCAATCATGTCAATTCCCCATATGGAAAAAGGCCATGGGGAAGAAAGAATTTTGAGATGTGTTGGCGGTACATGAATTTTGTCAGTGTATATTTGACACTTGTGACACCTCCTCATGTACTTGTAGCAGTCGGATTCCATTGTCAATCAATAGTACCCTGCTCTTAGAATTTTTCTCGCCATTGTGTGTTCGTTGGCATGAGTGCCAAAGGATCCTTCATGAATTTCTTTTATCAGCATGTCTACTTCTGGTCTGTCTACGCATCGGAGCAAGACCATATCAAAGTTCCGCTTATAGAGTGTATCACCGCTCAGGAAGAAGCTGCCTGCTAGCCTTCTGAGGGTTTTCCTGTCCTTCCTAAGTGCCCCAGGTGGGTACTCTTGTTTTTGAAGGTAGCATTCGATATCGTAATACCACAGTTTGTCGTCTATGTCTGCTTCAATTGTGAAGATATAAGCGGGCCTCTCAAGGAGCATCATGTCGATCTTAGGTAGGTCATTCCATTGACCTACACTAATCATGGAAGAGAGAGTGGCTAATGCATCAGCCATGTGATTCTCATCACGAGGGATGTGATGAAACTCGATTCTGTTGAAGAAGGGTAACAACCTTCTCGCATAATCTTTGTAAGGAATTAATCCTGATTGGTATGTGTTCCAATCTCCTTTGATTTGTTTGACAACCAGGGCTGAATCGCCATATACGTCCAAGTTTTTGATCCTTAAGTTGATCGCTTCTTCGAGACCCATAATACATGCTTCGTATTCGGCCTCGTTGTTTGTGCACTTGAATGTAAGTCTGGCAGTGAAAGGAATGTGGGTACCCTGAGGGGTAACAATGATTTCCCCAATTCCGTTTCCATAATAATTGACAGCTCCATCAAAGATAAGTACCCATTGGGAACCTGGTTCTGGCCCTTCACTGGGTAGCGGTTCATCGCAGTCTTTCATTTTCAAATACATGACATCTTCGTCTGGGAAGCCAAACCCAATTGATTCCTGATCGTCAATCGGTTGATGAGCCAAATGATCGGCTAAAATACTTCCCTTAACGGCGTTCTGAGCGTGGTACTTGATGTCATATTCTGATAACAACTTCTGCCAACGGCAATCCTTCCCGTGAGAGCAGGTTTTTCAAATACATACTTGATTGGATCCATTTCAGAGATCAACCAAGTAGTGTGATGAATCATGTACTGGAGAAGACGTTTGGTTGCCCAAGCCAAAGCGCATCAAGTTTTCTCAAGCATAGTGTACCGAGTCTCGCAGTCGGTGAACTTCTTGCTCAGATAGTAGATGGCAGACTCTTTCCTTTTGGTTTCGTCTTGTTGGCCAAGTACACAGCCCATGGAGTCTTCCAAGACTGTTAAGCAGATAATTAGTGGTCTTCCTTCCACTGGAGGTGATAGAATCGACGGATTCAACAGGTATTCCTTGATACTGTCAAAGGCGGTTTGGCAATCTTCTGTCCAAAGGCAGTCTTGATTCTTTTTGAGTAGTTTGAAAATTGGCGCACATGTCGCGGTCATGAGGAATATGAATCTGGAAATATTGTTCAAACGTCCCAGGAATCCTCTGACTTGTTTTTCAGTTTTCGAAGAAGGCATTTCTTGAATGGCCTTGACCTTGTCAGGATCAATCTCAATTCCTTTCTGGCTAACGATGAACCCTAAGAGTTTCCCTGAACGGACACCGAAGGTGCACTTGTTGGGATTCAAGCAGAGTTTGTACTTTCTCAAACGGTCGAATAGTTTTGACAGGTGGGTCACATGCTCCTCTTCTGTCTTAGATTTTGCAATCATATCATCGACATATACCTCAATTTCCTTGTGTATCATGTCATGAAACAAAGTAGTTATGGCCCTTTGATAGGTTTCCCCAGCGTTCTTCAAACTGAACGACATTACCTTGTAACAAAAGGTGCCCCATGGGGTAATGAACGAAGTTTTCTCCATGTCTTTCGGCGCCATCTTAATCTAGTGATAGCCCGAGAATCCATCCATGAAGGAGAAAACTTTGAACTTTGTTGTATTGTCTACCAGCATGTCAATGTGTGGTAAAGGAAAGTCGTCCTTTGGACTAGCCTTGTTTAGATCTCTGTAGTCGACACACATTCTGACCTTTCCGTCCTTTTTGGGAACAGGTATGATGTTGGCTAACCATTGAGGATATTTTGATGTGGTGAGGAAACCCACGTCAATCTGCTTCTGTACCTCCTCTTTGATTTTGATGGCCATGTTCGGATGGGTCCGTCTCAACCTCTGTTTTACTGGCGGACATTCCGATCTTAACGGTAAATGATGTTCCATGATGCTGGTATCCAACCCTGGCATATCCTGATAGGACCAAGCGAATACATCGGGGAATTCTTTGAGAAGCAAATCCTCTCTGGCAGTTGGACTGAGCAGTGCCCCAATCCTGATTTCTTTTCTCTCTTTTTCCGAACCTAAGTTTACCATTTCCAACGGCTCTTTATGAGGTTCAATGGACCTTTCCTCCTGTCCGAGTAATCGGGAGATCTCTCCTGGAATTTCGTTGGCATTCTCTTCTTCAGCCCCAAATACCGGGAACTCAAAGTTGGGAGAAGGCATCAGATCGTATGTTTCAACGGGGTTTAAAACAAGCAATCTGCATGACAGTATGATTTGTGTTTAGAAGAGATAGAGAGAATGCAAGAGTGTGTTCAGTGTATTTCTTTTACTGCTTGTTTTTTTTATTGAGTTGTTTTTTAGGATTACCATTTTCTAAGAAAAAAGCAAAAAGAGAAAACAACAATTAATGCGAAAATTACAAAACGACATTATTTTATTAATGAACAAGTCGATTCTTGAAACTACAACCCTATAAAACAAAACTCTGTCGCTTTGGGCGAAGCGAAGAGGGAAATTTACAAAAAGTGAGCCCTATCAAAACATCCGTTTCACCTGGGCAGGGTGAAAGTTTAAAGATGGCAATTACTTTGACTTATGAACAATCTTCGGAACATCGACTACAACCCACTGGCGGTGAACTCCTCGGTGTATCACAAAGTCTGGCACCTTCCTTGATTTGTCTTCATAAATAACGCTGATTTCTGGCGGAGCAGGATCATTGGAATCTGTCTCTCAGGCAGAGTTGTCGTAGGAGGATTCCTCAGTTGTATTTTGCATAGCATTTGTACTCTCAGCTGTATCTCCCCATCCAGTTGGCTGGATATCTTCGAGCCTGATACGAGAGCTTTCGGGAGTGGTGTATTTGACCATGAAGTCGTATTTTCCACTCGGTTGTCCCAAGGTGTCCCACACTTCTTTGGAACAGGAGGAGTCATCCATCTCGATGACGTTGACCTCGGGAAAAGCATAGTTGATGAATTCTAGTCCTGCAAATGTTGCGAATTCATCGTCGTGCTGGATAAGTTTGGAATGACCTGAGTGTTGATCCCATGACATGGTGGGGACGCAGGTATTCTGTTTAATGATGCTCAGCTGATTTTCATTGTTCGGCTAATTTTCTTGCCCCGAGTTTCCTGGGTACGGCTGCCACATTGGCAGGCCATCCATCGGGCCATAGTAGTCGTGGTCAAAGTTGTCTTTCATTAGAGTGTCCTCCTCTAATGAGTTTGGCGGAGCACGACATCCTTTCGGATCACAATCTCAGTATCTCATTTCGACATCTGACCTGAGTATAAATCTCGGACTCTGTGCGGGATAGAAAAATAGCGTAGGCACCTCTTCCTGAGATGTATAACTGTCCTCGTTAAGATAAGACTTCCATTCTTCCTCTGTATCAGATGAATCATCTTTATTGATGGTATGCACTTCTTGAGGCACTGGCTGAAGGAAGCCTCCGTTGTGGAAGAAGTTCTGAATGGGATGAAAGCTTTCACCGTTAGCAGAAGTCTGGGTACAGGTTGAAGAAAACCTGAGACCCTTCTTTGTTTTATTGTCAATAGGAATGACAAGCTGTCCCCATCCCGTTGTATTGGCACTCTCGACCGCTTTGATAGCATCTTTGTACGAGGAAATCGAAGTTCCCCCCTCGGATTGATTCTCCTTGTGTAGAGAAAACGCTTGGAACTGAGTATCGATTACCCCTTCTGGCTCTACATAAGAGGATGATGATAAATTGCTTATGAGCAGGGCCTGTTCTCCACAGACTGTGATGAGTTGGTCGTTCTGGACGAACTTTAGCTTTTGGTGGAGGGTCGAGGTGACCGCCCCAGCCTGATGTATCCAAGATCTTCCTAGTAAACAATTGTATGTTGCCCGGATGTCCATGACCTGGAAAGTGTGAGGACCAATAGTTATGGGAAGGTCAACTTCGCCGATAACTGCCTTTCTGGATCCGTCAAATGCTTTGACGATGACCTCGCTGGTTCTCATCAGAGGTCCTTTGAATGATAATTACATCAAAGTGGACTTTGGCATGACATTCAGGGCTGACCCTGTGTCTACCAGTACGCTGGCTAAAGCATCGTGCTGGCAGTGGACTGTGATATTGAGCGCCATGTTTATGACGGCGACCCTCCTCAGGTAATTCCTCATCACTAAATCCCAAATTATTGCAGAAAGTGATGTTAGAGACAATGCTATCAAACTGTCTGATTGTTACATCCTGTTCCATAAAGGTCTGCTTTAAGACTTTCTGTAGAGCCTCCCTGTGCGCTTCTGAACTGAGTAACAGTGATAATACCGAGATCTTTGAAGGAGTTTGCAACAACTGATCAACAATGTTGTATTCACTCCTCTGGATGAGCTTTAGCATCTCATCATCGTTTTTCAAAAGGTCGGGATTACTGGATTGACCGACTGGTGGATTGGGAACTTCTGTCTGAGGTTCCTTTTCTTTGATGGGTTCTCCAACTCCTCGGTTGAAGATTCTACCACTCCGTGTTACTCGACTGATGTCTGCAATATTCATGACGGAGGGTAACAGAATGTCCTTCCCATTCTCGACTGTTGTTGCACCGTACTTGTAAAGGATAACCTTAGTCGATTCATACGGTAGCGGTCCCGGCAGATAGATGACTATGGGAACCTTCTGATTTTTCTGACCATCGTAAGCAATTTTGATCCGTTCCCGGTTGGGAACTTTCGATTCGTCAAGTAGGGGGATGATGGTACAAACATCCCAGGTCCTCTGATGATCGGAGATTATGACAACATCCTCGATTTGATCAGGGAGATAATTGACTGATCCAGAACTTGAGCATGGTTGAACCTCTTTGCGGTCCAACTGACTTTGAAGGGATGCTCGAACGAGGTAGCATCCTTGGTTATTTACTGAACAAACTCCACACCGCTCATAGTTGTGTAGTGGTACCTGACCACGTCCGCTTTGAATACAGTGTAACCTGACGAGGTCCGTTTCCATCGACCGAACATCCTGACTTTGATATCTAGTAGGATTTCTGTTAGTGATACTAATTTGCTGGGTGTCTTCTTCCATATAGATTGGAAGCCACCAGTGGTTCAACAGGTGCTGAAGTGTTTCCTGGACAAGGGCACAACCTTGATCATTTTTACAACCCGCTTTGCAGTTCTGATAATCATGTAAAGTGAGAAAACCGAGTTGGACCTGCGTAGCGTGTAACTCTACCAGGCTGACATTCATCAAGCGAATATCGAAGATTTGAATCATGTTGATTTGATAATGATTCCTATCATGGTAGTCCTGGATCCACCCAAGATCCATCTGACGCTGGAGGGCCTATTGTACAAAAGAGCATCCCTGTTTGTTTACCGAGCAAGTCAGACAGGAATTGTACTCATGCCGCGGCAGATTATGATACTGGCTTTGCCTTGAGTGCATTGTCACTAAGTTGACATTCATCGCACGGAAATAGTTCTACGTACGATACGGGTATAGGATCAAATCCTGGTGGCCGCGTTGTACGGTTGTTGTATGGAGGATGAGCCTGCTGAAGAGGCTGTTATGTCCTTTGCTGAAATTGCTGTTGATTAGGTTGGCTCTGTGCAACCTGAGGTTGATATGTAGGCGCGAGGTTGATAGAAGGAGTTAGAGCTGCTACCGGTTGGTACCGACGCCTTTGCTTTCTGAGAGAGATATTCCCAATATCTTGCTCCTTTTTCTTAGGGAGAACACTACCGTATTTCTTAGTACCGCTTGTCGATCTAGCGTCTTTGACTAGACGTCCTTCTCGGATGGCTTCCTCGAGACGTACTCCCATACCGACCATTTCGGTGAAGTCTCTAGGCGCACTGGCAAACCATTCTGTCGTAGTAAAATGAGCTCAAGGTCTTTAAGAAAATCTTTGTCATCTCTTTCTCCTCAAGAGGTGGACAAATTCGAGCGGCAATTTCACGCCATCTCTGAGCGTACTCCTTAAAGGTTTCCTTGTCTTTTTGTGACATTGACCTGGGTTGATCTCTGTCTGGTGCCATGTCCAGATTGTACTTATATTGTTGGACGAAGGCAGTGCCAAGATCTCTGAAAGTGCTGATCGTAGCGCGGTTTAAACCCATGTACCATTTTAAGGCAGCACCGGTTAAACTATCCTGAAAGTAGTGAATCAGTAAATCCTGATTCTCTGTCTGAGCCGACATTCGCCGAGCGTACATCACAAAATGGCTTTGAGGGCAAGAGTTACCCTTGTACTTTTCAAAATCGGGTACTTGGAACTTGTGCGGAACTTTCACGTTGGGGACCAAGTAGAGGTCTGCGGAGTCCTTTCCAAATAAATCCTGACCGCGAATGGCTTGCAGCTCCTTCTGCATTTCTAAGAACTGTTCCTGGAATTCATTCATTCTATCGAACATAGTTTCCTTTCTACCAGGAGGTATCCACGGAATCTGTCCTTCCGGGACAGTGTGCACTACAGGGGGTGGTACCGTTACTACGGCAGTGAACCTTGGCGCTTCCCAAAGTTTGTAACCTTCAGGAGTTATTGGTATACCCCTGGCATCTACGCTTTCCCGAAGTTTGTAACCTTTAGGCCCAACGGCTTCTGCTATGATTTCCTGATCCTCAGTGATCGGTAGAACATATCCTCTTGGGATATAGTTAACAGGCATGCCCCAGGGACGATCTTTCGACATTTGATACCTAGGATCATACTTCTTCACTATGGGCGCTGAGGTGATCCCTGAGACCACAATTCTTTGTAGATGAGCTTCTGCCATGGCTTGCATGTCGTTACGAAGCTTTCTCATATCCTCTCTCAGAGCGTCGATCTCTTCTTTCAACTCTCTGTTCTCTTCTTCGAGATCATCCATCCTTTTCTGACGATTGGCCCGAGTATTGTACGAATGAGAAAGTTTGATTCTAGAACCGAGACACAAACGTGAGATTCGTAGGTAAGAAGAACACGTGACGTGAGAATGATGAATGCAATGATTATATTAATTATTCTTTTGGTTTAATCAAAATAAACTTTGACAATTAGATTGCAAATATCAAACAGTGGGGAAACCCCGTTTTATTGAATTCGAAGGATTGCGGAAATGGAAAAATAGTAAATTACAAGATGCAGAAATAGAAACCTAAGCTAATGGGTCCTGAGTCCTCTCTGAGGAGAACTCGGGTGCTGATTCTAGTACTTTCCTTTTCTTGGACCGGGGCTCTTGGGCCGTTGTCGGGTTGTCATTCCTTTGCCAAGTGAAAGGAAAGAGCAAATTCCTTTGGTCATCCTGATTATCCACAACATGTTGCTCCAAAATCTCGATCAGAGCATCCTTATCTTTCAGCAGTTGCTGTATTTTGATACACTCCACATTGAGAATGCGGTACTTGTTCTTCCAAGACCTCCTCTCCTGCTGAACTTTGTTGAGAGTAACCTGAAGTTTTTCCGTATCAGACATAAAGTAAAGGACAAGGTCCCTTAACGGAAGAACTTCGTGACGAGGATAAGGCATCTTTAGCTTGAGAGCTCTAGTTTGTACCCAGTGGAGATAAGGCTCCACCAAGACACAGTCCGGTTTTCCTAGAGAATATCGTCCTTTCTTATAAACATGTTTCCAAGCATGCACTATTTCCATCTTTAGTGCTCTGTCATTTTCTCCTTCTTTGAAGAAAAGACCTTCCAGATGAGCATTACGTGGGACATGCCTCATCGGGTATCCGAATTGACGACGAACAAGAATTGGATTATAATTGATTCCTCCCTTAGTTCCTATAAGGGGTACGTTGGGGAAGTTTCCACAACGGTCAATGAACCCGATCCCGTCATAAATCCTATTACACCAATCTATGTCAGAGTTGGTAAGGGACATGATTTTCTGCGACCAACGTAAAGCATTCTTATGATCCCAAAAAGCAGCAGACTTAGGCAAATGGGAGATAAACCATTTGTATAGCAGGGGTACACAACATGTGATCATTCCTCCACTGTACAAATTTCCTAAGTGTACAGAATGATACGCATCTGCGAGCAGAGTTGGCACAGGGTTTCCAATGAGAAAAACCTTAATGGCGTTGATATCTACAAAGTTATCGATGTTGGGAAACAAAAATAACCCGTAGGTGAGTAAAACAAAGATGCTCTCAAAAGCGGCCACGTTCCCTATACTGGAAAAGTACAGCGCCTTCTTTATCAAGAATTGGACTGGCAAACCTTGGATGCCACCCTTAGTGGTAACGTGAGTCTTGACTTCTGACTCGTCCAAATAAATTGCTCTTGCAATGGTCTGATCCTTTGGAATTTCTTACAGTCTAGAAAATGGAGCTCGATCAGTGATATGTAAATCAGTTAGATGAGAATACTCCTCCAGCGTTGGTGCGAGCTGGTAATCCGGGAATGTGAAACAGTGATAAACCGAATCGTAAAACTGAATGAGTGCATCCATGGTTCTTTCAATTACTTGGACCATTAACAGAGGTAGCAGACTACCGTATTTGGCTCTTAAAGCGTTAGGGTTAGTGATCATCCTTGCCAAACCTCTCAAATCCTCTAACTTTGGAACCTTGAAGGTATACTTGTGAGTTCTCCTTCTACCGAAATCCATTAGTGCCATCCTCTTCTCTGACATTTGAAATCATTGTCTTAGTTTAATTTGAAAAAGAGAGACTAGAAGAGAAGGTTTTTCTTTGTTTAATGTTGTAGCGAGCGATTTTGGACGCGGTTCTTAAGCGCTGGTCGCTCTCTGCGGTTTGAGCTTAAAACTACAGGTCGATTCATTTTTTATCCTATTAAAGCTGATGAAGGAAGGGAAATAGATGTCTCCAATTAACCCTGCTTTGCATATTGAGTTTAAACAGCGGTCTATTAGGTTACGAATGCTATCAATGTGGGGGGGGGGGGGGCCTTTGTACTGGTTATTTGTATTTTCGCCAATACTGTTTTCTTTCTTTTCATTTTGACAGAAGGGTTCTGGCGGGGAACAAGGATTAGGACGTTAGGACTGGTGCTTTTGAATTACTGCTTTTGATTGATGGAGATATGGGATTTGGTTTTTTTGTTGAGTGTGCTCGCTAAGATTTTTCTTTCAATCTTATGCCTACGTATTCCCGTTTATCCAAAACAGGGAAATCAGAGCGTTCGTAGTTCCTGAAATGGTTGTTTTGGTGTCTTGTTCAAAGCCTAAGACGTGAAGTGAAAGGTAGTTTGTATCTTGTTCAAAGCCCAAGATGTGAAGCTGAAGAGTTTATTTGTATCTTGTTTAAAGCCCAAGATATGAAGCTAAAAGGGTGTTGTCTTCAGAGAGAATTTGTCATCTCTAAAAGGATTTATTTGTCACAACTGTTTATAAAGGAGAATTACTTTAACCGGGATACGCGGATCCTAGCAATGCCATAATTTCCTTTAGAGGGGGTTTTAACCTGAAGGAGAAGACTTTAACTCAGTGTAGAGCAATGCTATCTTTCCTTAGGAATTTCTTATGCTAAAAGAGGGACAGTGGCATGGATGTAGATGATCCAGAGGCTTGCCGCTTACAACGATTAGATGAAGGGAGTTGTTTGATGTTTGTGTACTGTGAACGAGGCACAACTTTGATGCTAAAAGGTTGATTGGATCAACCAGTGGTTTTCTTATACAAAGCCTAAGAGGAGGCTAATATGTGTCTCGTACAAAGCCCGAGAGAGAGGCTAAAAGGGTTGACTCAACAAGGGAATCTTTTGGTATCTCGTATAAAGCCCGAGATGAAGGCTATTTGACTCAACAAGAGAATTTTTTTGTATCTCGTACGAAGCCCGAGATGGAGGCTGTTGTTTGTTTGGCTCAATAAGAACCTCTTTGTATCTCGTATAAAGCCCGAAATGGAGGCGAAAAGGTGATTGACCCAACGAGGGAGTCTCTTATGTGTCTCGTACAAAGCCCGAGAAAGAGGCTAAACATTGTCTTAGTTAAGTGACATGTCCAGTATACTGATTTTAAAAGAGAAAATTAGTTTTTATATGAGCAACACTGTACTCAGGGATTTGATTCAAGGATCCGGGTTATTCCTGTACTTTAAGGAAACGGGAAGTCCGCAGGGTATTGTGACTGTCCGAGTCTACAGGTTTCCTTCTTATTTTTGAAGGGGTCACTTGAGAATGTCTTTGAGACTCAAGGAGATTAGATTGTCCATGTCTAGAGTTTCATCTTTTGTACTATGCTTTGAGAAACAGTAGTAGACTCTACGAAAGGACTGTTCTATGAGGATGACTAGGTTCTGTTCCTATACCTCTAGGAGGTCGTTGGGACAATTTGTACGAAGCCCAAGAGGAGGCTGGAAACTTTTAAGAAGCCGATCGGTCCTTGTACTAAGCCCAAGAGGAGGCTATCATTCTCGGAGGAAGAGATCATTATACGAAGCCTAAGAGGAGGCTGATAAATACTTCTAAGAAGCCGTAGGGTCCTTGTACTAAGCCCAAGAGGAGGCGGGGTTGCTTTTAGGAAGCCTGTGGGTCCTTGTACGATGCCCAAGAGGAGGCCGATTGCTTTCAGGAAGCCGATGGGTCCCCAAACCCCGAGAAATTCAAGGCAATACTATTCACCGAGAAAAGATCAAAGTCAGGAAAGTCCGAGAATTTGGAAGAAACTCAAGAGATGCCATTCACGGAGAAAAGATCATCTTTGGGGAATAGAGTTTCTTGACAATTGCTTTTAAGAAGCCTGTGGGTCCCCAAACCCCGAGAAATTCAAGGCAATGCTATTCACCGAGAATAGATCAAAGTCAGGAAAGTTCGAGAATTTGGAAGAAACTCAAGAGATGCCATTCAAGGAGAAAAGATCATATCTGGGGAGTAGAGTTTCTTTGACAACTTCTATGAGTGACAGTCTATGAAAGGGTTCACAAAGAATGCTGCCTTTCATATCTCCATATTGTTTAACCCCAAGAGGAGGGAAGACTGTGTCTGGTAATCCTATGGGGATCTAGTTTAGACTATTTCTAAGAGTGATCAGCGGGCTTAATGCTAGACGTAGTTGCCGGGGAAACTCTAAATATCTATACTATTATTACACAGTCGATATGAGTTTATGAAAGAAGACTTACAGTGAAACAGCCCCACAATACAGTTATATGTATATGAAAGCGGTAAATGAAAGCAATAACCACTTACTCGGTTGTAGAGCTTCCATGCTGTTTGGTTAGTTATTCAACAAAGAAAGATTGAAAACAACAGTATATTCAAAATCAAAGGAGAAAGTGCTTTGAAAAAGAAAGATTTGGGACTCACAGCTCAAGGAGAGGCCCAGGGTTTTATCAGTGAGCGCACTGTTGAATTTGTACAGAGGGACTTATACAAGTGACTGTGGCCCAAGATGGTTTTCTGTACAAAGGGATGGGTCTTACACTCTCTCAAGAGGCCCAAAAGGTTTAAAGAAAAAGAGTGGGGCTTATAACACGAGGGTAGGCCCAGTTGACTTTTCGTTTAAAAATGGCGATCGCGCCGAGATTTTCTTTTAACGCTGAGGGACTTATACAATAAGTGAGGCCCAAAATGTTTTGGTTAAAAGGGGGTTGGGTCTTACACTCTATTAGAGGCCCAGAAGTGTTAAATGGGTCTTATAGCTCGAGGAGAGGCCCAAGGATTATTTTGAAAAGGCGACGATCGTGCCGTTTGTTTTTGACGGTATCAGGACTTATACAATATACTGAGGCCCAAAAATGGTTTGGTTAAAAAAAGGATTGGGTCTTACACTCTATTAGAGGCCCAAAAAGTTTTGAAAATGATTTATGAGGGTTGAATTAATCCAAAAACCCTAATTTGTTTTCAAAAATGTATTTAATTGAATAAAAATTCAATTAAAATGATCAAAATTGTTTAACATATGGAAAACAAATTGTGATCTTGGATTAATGCTTCAAAAATTAAGTATTGATCTACAAAATAATTAGAAAGCATTAAAAGTTGCAAAATCAATGTAGAAAAAATATTTAAAATGTCAAAAACAATTAAAATATTAATTCTTTGCAAAAATATCAATTATATGAAATAAATAATATTTTTGGGATTTTTTGGGAAAATAAAATATTTTAACATTTTTGTGAATTATTAAAAAAAGAATCAACTCAAAATCATTAAAACTCAGAGAGAAATTAATTTTTGAATCAATTAAATAAAATCACAAAATTCAAATATTTGAATTTATGAAAATGGCGCCAAGAACATGGACCAAGAACACGCGCGTGTTCTGCCTTGCCCAAATTTACATTTTCTATCCAATCTCACTGAATACTTGATTATAACATGCAATCCACATATCATTATGCTCGTCTCAACCTCACGATCATGTCTATGTCCATTAATTTCATTTAAATTAAACATATAACAAGAAATCATGAAAAATCCTCAAGAACCCTAATTTTTGCATGAAGGCTAGGATTTTTGATACACGATTCAAACAATGCAATTAATTGAGGGAAAATATTCCATGCATGATTATGAACATATGGCCAAATTATTGTGCGAGGAAATATGCATAGATTGAGAGATAACCAAGTATATGCTTACCTCTAAGCCGTGACAGCAAGTGCAATGTGATTTTTGATTTGGAGGTGTTACAGAAGTGATCTAAGTGTTTGATCAGCTCATATGTGATGTATGTGAGATGTGTGAGTGATTGGTTTGATTGGAATTGCTCTCAAACTCAAAACCCGATAGTGACTTGCCTTAGAAGGCAAAATTGGAGTGAAAGAAGAGATTTCGAGGAAAGCATCTGTTTGATGGCTTTGGTGTACTCAAACTGATCACAATTGAGCTCTATTTATAGTAGAGCAAGTTTGTTTTGCAAGGAATAGTGAATGGCAACTGGTAAGTAGGTTTGGCCAATGTTGTCCAATGAAAATCCAAGTCTCCTCTAGCCATTGACTAGAGGTTAGGGCACAGAGCTTTGGTTCCCTTGGTCTTGGATAAGTCTTGACTGATTTCAGATGAGAATGGCTCAGTCCATGCCACCTTGATGCTTCCATTGAATGCTCCAATCCAAATTTGGAGTCTTGTCCCTATTTTGGCCATTCTAGGTTCAACATGTTATTTCTTGTTCCATGGACTTTGGAGGCTTGACTCAGTGATTGTCCCCTTTAGATTCAATCCTCAGATGTGTCTAAGTGGATAGGAGCATTTGAATTTGGCTGATTTTGGCAAATCGAGCAAAGTTGCAAATTCTGCCTTGCCTTTGACAGATTTCAGCAAGGCAACTTTCCAATGTCATATCTCATGACTCAAATGGAATTTGGCAATGTTCTTGGCCATTTTGGAAAGGCCTTACATGATATAACAACTGTTTGAACAAGTTTGGTTTTAATCTCTTTTGAATCCAAGTGAAAAAACCCCCTACATTTGGCAAAAAGTGAAGCAAAATCTGACTTAGTGAAATTTTCACTAAGTGTGGGAACAAAGTGTGATTTCTTGATTTTGATCACTCCATAACTCAAAATCCTTAATGAATTGGACTTAGGTCTAGTTGAAGTTTTTGTAGAGGGTAATGAGGGCTACAAATCCAACTTTGGATGAGAAAAAATGGCCATGTGGTTTAGGAGTTATGATCCTCCAAAGTTGGTACCCTTGTCACTTTATTTTTAACTTAGAAAATTTTCTAAGTTTTTATGGTTATCCCTTTTACAAGTTATCCAACTTTTCTTGATTTTTCTTGATGAATGATGATTCAAATCATACATTAACATCATTTTAGGGTTAAAAATCCATTTTGGTGAAAAATCTCAAAAAGTCAAAGTTGACTTTTGTGCACAGTTGACTTTTTATCAGATGAATTCCAAATTGTGCAATTCTTCAGGAAATCATGTCCTTGACCTAAATCAAACTTGATGGAAATGTTCCATGGGTGTCATAGGGTATATTGAGGCATGTCCTAGGGCTTGGGAGCATGTCCTGGTCAAAAGTCAAAGTTACAGTTGACTTTTTCCTTAAAACCCTAATTGTGGTGCAAATGAAATTGAGACTTGTTGCTCAAGCTTCTTGGATTAATCCATTGTTCCAAATGGATCAATATAGTTCATTAGAGACCCTCAAATCATGTATTGAGGTCTTGGCTCTTGATTTGTCCCAAAAGTCAACTTAGGGGTGAATTAGGTCAAGAAACCCTAATTCCTGATTTTTGATGTATGCATCCCCTGAGGCAAAATTGACTTGATTGTGTCCATGAGGTTACATGGAGTATATTAGGTTGTGTTTTGGATCTTTGGCTTATGCCCAGATGAAACTTTCCGTCTAGAGGCCCTGGCCGACCAAAACCCTAATTTGGTGATACTGGCGATCTTGAGACTTGATCCACCTAGAAGGGAGCAACCTTGTGCTTAATCCTTGAAGTGGGAGTCCTTTTGATCCATTGTGGATATTTTAGAGGTTAGACAAGTTGAAGATTAAGTCATTCCTTGATTGATCCTTTGTCTAAAGCTTTGAGAGGGCTTAAAACCCTAATTTTGATTGTAATGAATGCTCAACAATCCTTGAGGCATTTGATGAGGCAGGATGGTTCATCCATATTATGATGATGATTTGCACAATGATGGGAAATCCTAGTGGTCAAAATTTGGGGTATGACAGATGCCCCTATTTAATCTCCTTTGACCCGAAGGTGTGAATGACGAAGGTATTCGGGCATTCGGGGTGCAAGAGGATTAAATATCGGAATACCCGAAATTTTGATGGTGGTTATGAATGGTAGCTTGCGCATTCATCTTCTTTTGCTAAGCAATGATGCTTACAAAAGGTAAACTTCCCCTCGATCCTGGTCTTCAGCCAGGGAACTGGTCTTAGTTGCGGAAACAAACTTCCCCTCGATCCTGGTTTCCTACCAAGGAACTGGTCTTAGTTTATGATTTAAACTTCCCCTCGATCCTGGTTTCCTACCAAGGAACTGGTCTTAGTTTCTGATTTAAACTTCCCCTCGATCCTGGTTTCCTACCAAGGAACTGGTCTTAGTTTCTTTTGTCAATAAACTTTACTGACAAGGGACGCTATTCGTAGCGGCTTTCCTTCAAACTTCTCGCCGAATTTTCCTGGGGAGATGCCATTTGAGTGGAAAAAGTTTTGATGTCAGACTTGCTAGGGAACCCAGTCGTCTGAGTTGTAGAGTTGCACAAACTTCCCTGTTGGAGACGCCATTTGTCGATTCTACTGGGGAAAGCGAGTCTCTTGAGAGACTGTTTCCACTTGGGGATCTTACATCATACTTTTCTCGGGATCTTCCCAGAGAAATGCCATATGATGGGGTCCAATTTTGAGGTGCCGATGACCTTTTCATCAGCGGATTTTCGGAGAAATACTGATGCACTGCCGAACCCTTGCTTAAGAGGCTTTCTCTGGGGATTTTCTTTAATCCGGGAAAGCAAGGATATCATCTTTAATGGCGAAGAGTGACATCTGTTGAAGGTTCTCTGGCCTTTCAGAGGTTCAAGTTATCAAAGTGGTCGAGGAGCCAACTTCCTTCTAGAAGCGAGGTTGTTCAAACGCAGCGTTTCCCGACGAGGCAAGAACTGACAACTCGATTGAGAGGACTCTTATCACTAAGGGACAAGACCGACTAGAGTGATAGCGATGCAATATGAAATGTAAATGCAAATAAAAAATGCATGACGTATGTATGTATATGCGGACAAAACTGACGCGACACACAAACTAAAAGATGAACATGACTGGATACTCGGCCATCGCGGGGCGTATAAAGATATCGCTGGTTCAAGATAGCCATTCCACTTTGCTTAGGAGAGATAATCCCTGCGGGGAATACCGTTGATCGGGCTTAGGAGGTAAGAACTCTGCCGTGGATGTCAGACGAAACAAGGTCTCTGACATAGTTGATCCCTTTATTCAGGCGTACTGGTCTAGAAGGAGTACTTTGATTCTGCACTTTGAGGTTCGGACACCTTTGGAGACGCGATTGATGTTCTTTCGATGTTTAACAGTTAAAAGAAATTGCCATCTTTATTTTAAAAGCAGAAAATTTTTTAACAAGTAAATTCATTTTTGTTTTATTTCAAGAATCGTTAATCATGTTAACAACGTCGTTCTGTAAAGCTAAAACAAGTAAGAATTACAACAAAAGCACAAGGCTCAAATTTTATTGATAAGATGGAGATCAGCCAAATGCGTGATTCCAAAGAGTATTTACAAAGTTTAAAAATGGTAATTTACAGGGAAAAGGGCTACGTTGAAACATAACGACCGCTATCCTTCTACCAACTTTGAATTCGGGGCATCCTGAGCTTCTGTCGAAAATGACCTTGACTGGAGTTTTCCTCCGATGGATGATGTAACTGCTGTTGCTGAGGGACTTGCCTCTGTTGAACATAGTTACTTGCCATTATCCCTAATTTTTGCCTGGATTGTACTATGAGATTTCCAATCCATCGGGATGAATTTTTTCATGTCTCTAACTTTTGCCTGGACCGCCCTTTCGGGTTTTCAATCCACCGAGACATTTTTTTTAGGCGAAGTATTTCTTGACTACATCAACTTTCGTGGGGTAGGCAAATTCCTCTCCGTCCATGGTTGCAAGCCTCAAGGCTCCGCCTGAGAAAGCTTTCGTGACCACATAGGGGCCATCATAATTTGGAGTCCACTTGCCCCGGGAGTCAGTGAGAAATGATTGTATCTTCTTGAGCACGAGGTCTCCTTTTCTGAAGACACGAGGTCAGACCTTTTTGTCGAACGCCCTCTTTATTCTCTGTTGATACAACTGACCATGGCATAGTGCCGTGATTCGCTTCTCCTCGATCAGATTCAATTCGTCGTGTCGACTTTGACACCATTCAGCTTCGGTGAGCTTAGCTTCCATCAATACCCTGATTGATGGGATCTCTACTTCCATGGGGAGCACTGCCTCCACGCCATACACTAGAGAGAAAGGGGTAGCCCCTGTTGAAGTGCGATCCGATGTACGATAACCGTGAAGAGCAAAGGGTAGCATCTCGTGCCAGTCTTTGTAGGGTACAACCATCTTTTGAACGATCCTCTTGATGTTCTTGTTAGCCGCTTCTACCGCTCCGTTCATCTTGGGTCGGTAGGGAGATGAGTTATGATGTTTAATCTTGAACTCTGCGCATAACACCTTCATCAGCTTATTGTTCAAGTTAGATCCATTATCAGTAATGATCTCGCTTGGAACACCATAACGATAGATGATATTGTTTTTGATAAATCGGACCACCACTTGTCGGGTTACATTAGCGTATGATGCTGCTTCGACCCACTTGGTGAAATAGTCAACGGCTACGAGGATGAACCGATGTCCGTTTGAAGCCTTAGGTTCGATCAAGCCAATCATGTCGATTCCCCATATGGAAAAAGGCCATGGGGAAGAAAGAACTTTGAGATGCGTTGGCGGTACATGAATTTTGTCAGAGTATATCTGATACTTGTGACACCTCCTCATGTACTTGTAGTAGTCGGATTCCATTGTCAACCAATAGTACCATGCTCTTAGAATTATTCTCACCATTGTGTGTCCGTTGGCATGAGTGCCAAGGGATCCTTCATGAATTTCTTTCATAAGCATGTCTGCTCCTGGTCTATCTACGCATCGGAGCAAGACCATCTCAAAATTTCCCTTATAGAGTGTATCACCGCTCAGGAAGAAGTTTCCATCCAGTCTTCTGAGGGTTTTCTTGTCTTTTCCGAGTGCCCCAGATGGGTACTCTTGTTTCTGAAGGAAGCATTTGATATCGTGATACCAAGGTCTGTCATCTATGACTGCTTCAATCGTGAAGATGTAAGCCGGCCGTTCAAGGCGCATTATGTCTATCTTAGGTATGTCATTCCATTGACCTACACTAATCATGGAAGAGATAGTGGCTAATGCATCAGCCACGTGGTTCTCATCACGAGGGATGTGCTGAAACTCAACTCTGTTGAAGAAGGGTGACAACCTTCTTGCGTAGTCTTTGTAAGGAATCAATCCTGATTGGTATGTGTTCCAATCTCCTTTTATCTGATTAATAACGAAAGCTGAGTCACCATATACGTCCAAGTTTTTGATCCTTAAATCAATCGCTTCCTCGAGACCCATAATACAAGCTTCGTATTCGGCCTCGTTGTTCGTACATTTGAATGTAAGTCTGGTAGTGAAAGGAATGTGGGTACCCTGAGGGGTAAAAATGATTGCCCCAATTCTGTTTCCATAATGATTAACTGCTCCTCCAAAGATTAGTCCCCATTGGGAACCTGGTTCTGGCCCTTCACTGGGTAGTGGTTCATCCCAGTCTTTCATTTTTAAATACATGACATCTTCATCTGGGAAGTCAAACCCGATTGATTCTTGATCGTCAATCGGTTGATGAGCCAAATGATCGGCTAAAATACTTCCCTTAACGACTTTTTAAGCGTGGTACTCTATGTCATATTCTCATAACAGCATCTGCCAACGGGCAATTCTTCCCGTAAGAGCAGGTTTTTCAAATACTTACTTGATTGGATCCATTTCGGAGACCAACCAAGTAGTATGACGAATCATGTATTGGCGAAGACGTTTGGCTGCCCAAGCCAAAGCGCAACAAGTTTTCTCAAGCATCGTGTACCGAGTCTCGCAGTCGGTGAATTTCTTGCTCAAATAGTAGATGGCAGACTCTTTTCTTTTAGTTTCGTCTTGTTGGCCAAGTACACATCCCATTGAGTCCTCAAGGACTGTGAGGTAAATGATCAGTGGTCTTCCTTCCACTGGAGGTGATAGAATCAGAGGATTCAACAGATATTCCTTGATATTGTCGAAGGCGGTTTGTCAATCTTCTGACCAAACGCAATCCTGGTTCTTTTTCAGTAATTTGAAAATCG
The DNA here is from genome assembly GCA_022829125.1 of Lathyrus tuberosus. Lineage (NCBI taxonomy): Eukaryota > Viridiplantae > Streptophyta > Magnoliopsida > Fabales > Fabaceae > Lathyrus > Lathyrus tuberosus. The sequence continues at coordinate 4,332,653 of JALAZF010000029.1, read as the reverse complement.
GCGCACAAGTGGCAGTCATAAGGAATATGAATCTGGAGATGTAGTTCAAACGTCCCAAGAATCCTCTAACTTGTTTTTCAGTTTTTGGCGAAGGCATTTCTTGAATGGCCTTGACCTTGTCAGGATCAACCTCAATCCCTTTCTGGCTGACGATGAACCCTAGTAGTTTCCCTGAACGGACACCAAAGGTGCACTTGTTGGGATTCAAGCGGAGCTTGAATTTTCTCAAACGTTCGAACAATTTTGACAGATGTTCAACGTGCTTACTCTCTGTTTTTGATTTTGCAATCATATCATCAACATATACCTCGATTTCCTTATGTATCATGTCATGGCCCTTTGATAGGTTACCCCGGCGTTCTTCAAGCCGAACGACATTACCTTGTAACAAAAGGTACCCCATGGGGTAATGAACGAAGTTTTCTCCATGTCTTTCGGCGCCATTTTGATCTGGTTATAGCCCGAGAATCCATCCACGAAGGAGAAAACTTTGAACTTTGCTGTACTATCTACCAGCATGTCAATGTGTGGTAAAGGAAAGTCGTCCTTTGGACTTGCCTTGTTCAGATCCCGGTAGTCGACACACATTCTGACCTTTCCGTCCTTTTTGGGAACGGGTACGATGTTGGCTAACCATTGAGGATATTCAGATGTAGCGAGGAAACCCGCGTCGATCTGTTTCTGTACCTCCTCTTTGATTTTGATGGCCATGTCCGGATGAGTGCGTCTCAACCTTTGCTTTACTGGCGGACATTCCAATCTTAATGGTAAGTGATGTTCCACGATGCTGGTATCCAACCCTGGCATATCCTGGTAGGACCAAGCGAATACATCGGGGAATTCTTTGAGAAGCTTTATCAAACCCTCTCTGGCAGTTGGACTGAGCAGTGCCCCAATCCTGATTTCTTTTGTCTCTTGCTCTGAACCCAAGTTTACCGTTTCCAACGGTTCTTTGTGAGGTTCAATGGACCTTTCCTCTTGTCTGAGTAGTCGGGAGATCTCTTCTGGAATTTCGTTGTCATTTTCTTCTTCAGCCTCGAATACCGGGAACTCAAAGTTGGGAGAAGGCATTGGATCGTATGTTTCAACTGGGTTTAAAACCAGCAATCTGCATGACGTGATGATTCGTGTTTAGAAGAGATAGAGGAAAATGCAAGTGTGTGCAGTGTATTTTTTTTACTGCTTGTTTTTTATAGTTTTGTTTTTTAGGATTACCATTTTCTTTGAAAAAGCAAAAAGAGAAAATAGCAATTAATGCGGAAATTACAGAACGACGTTATTTTATTAATGAATAAGTCGAATCTTGAAACTTCAACCCTATAAAACAAAACTCTGTCGCTTCGGGCAAAGCGAAAAGGGAAATTTACAGAAAGCGAGCCCTATCAAAACATCCGTTTCACCTGGGCAGGGTGAAAGGTTAAAGATGGCAATTACTTTGACTGATGAACGACCTTCGGAACCTCGACAACAACCCATTGGCGGCGAACTCCTCGGTGAATCACAAAGTCTGGCACCTTCTTTGATTTGTCTTCAGAAATAACGCTGATTTCTGGTGGAGCAGGATCATTGGAATCTGTCTCCCAGGCAGAATTGTCGTAGGAGAATTCCTCTGTTGCATTTTGCATAGTATTTGTGCTCTCAGGTACATCTCCCCATCCAGTTGCCTGGATATCCTCGAGCCTGATACGAGAGCTTTCGGGAGCGGTGTACTTGACCATATAGTCGAATTTTCCACTTGGTTCTCCCAGAGTGTCCCAAACTTCTTTGGAACTGGAGGAGTCATCTCTCTCAATGACGTTGACCTCGGGAAAAGCATAGTTAATGAACTCAAGTCCTGCAAATGTTGCAAATTCATCTTCATGTTGAGTAGTTTCTGAATGACCTGAGTGTTGATCCCATGACATGGTGGGGACACAGGTATTCTGTTCAATGACGGTTAGCTGATTTTCATTGTTCGGCTGACTTTTTTGCCCCAAGTTTGCTGGGTAAGGCTGCCACATTGGCAGACCATCCATCGGGCCATAGTATGTGTAGTCAAAATTATCTTTCATCGGAGTGTCTTCCTCTAATGAATTTGGCGAAGCGCGACATCCTTCCGGATCACAATCCCCGTAGAACATTTCGACATCTGATCTTGGTATAAATCTCAGACTTTCTGTAGGAAAGCAAAAAGGCATAGGCACCTCTTCCTGAGACATATAACTGTCCTTGTTAAGGTAGGACTTCCATTCTTCATCTGTGTCAGAGGGATCTTCCTCATTGATAGCATGAACTGTCTGAGACACTGGGTGAAGAAAACCTCCACTGTGGAAGAAGTTTTGAAGGGGATGAAGACTTTCATCGTTGGCAACTGTCTGGGTACAGGTTGCAGAAAAACCAAGACCCTTCTTTGTTTTATTGTCAATAGGAATGACAAGTTGTCCCCATCCATTTGTATCGGTACTCTCGACTAGTTTAATAGCATCTTTATATGAGGAAATCGAGGTTCCTCCTCTGAACTGATTGTTCTCGCTTACCGACAGTGCTTGGAACTGAGTTCCAATAACCTCCTCGGGTTCTATTCCAGTAGATGACGACAAGTTACTCACAAGCAAGATTTGTTCCCCACAAACCGTGACAAGTTGATCATTCTTGACGAATTTTAGCTTTTGGTGGAGGGTCGAAGTGACCGCTCCAGCCTGGTGTATCCAAGGTCTTCCTAATAAACAACTGTATGTGGCCCGGATGTCCATGACCTGGAAAGTGACTTGGAAAGTGTGAGGACCAATAGTTATGGGAAGATCAACTTCGCCGATAACTATTTTTCTAGATCCGTCGAATGCTTTGACGACAACCTCGCTAACCCTCATCGGAGGTCCTTTGAATGATAATTGCATCAAAGTGGACTTCGGCATAACATTAAAGCATCATCCTAGCAGTTAACGGTGATATTGAGCGTCGTGTTATGACGACGACCCTCTTCAGGTAATTCTTCATCACTAAATCCCAAATTGTTGCAGGAAGTGTTGTTAGAGACAATGCTATCGAACTGTCTGATTGTTACATCCTGTTCCACAAAGGCTTGCTCCAAGACTTTCTGTAGAGCCTCCCTGTGGGCTTCTGAACTGAGTAACAGTGATAATACCGAGATCTTTGAAGGAGTTTGTAACAGTTGATCAACAATGTTATATTCACTCCTTTGGATGAGCTTCAGCATCTCATCATTATTTTTCGAAAGGTCGGGATTACTGGATTGACCGACTGGTGGATCGAGAGCTTCTGTCTGAAGTTCCTTTTCCTTGTTAAGTTCCCCAACCCCTCGGTTGAAGATTCTACCACTCTGTGTTACTCGACCGATGTCTGCAATGTTCACAACGGAGGGTAATGGAATTTCCTTTCCATTTTCAATTATTGTTGCACCGTATTTGTAAGGGATCGCCTTAGTTGATTTATACGGTAGCGTTCCTGGTAGATAGATGACTACAGGAGCCTTTTAATTTTTCTGACCATCATAAGTAATCTCGATTCGTTCCCGGTTGGGAACTTTAGATTCGTCAAGTAGAGGAATAATGGCAAAAATATCCGTGGTCCTGTGATGACCAGAGATCGTGACAACATCCTCAACTTGCTCAGCAAGGTAGTTCGGCGACCAGTTGATGGGTCCAGAACCCAAATAGGGACGAATTTCTCCACGATCGACCTGATCCTGAAGAGCTGCTCTCACAAGGTAACACCCTTGGTTACTTTCCGAACAGACGCTACAACTGTCATAGTTGTGTGGTGGCACCTGGCCACGCCCACTTTGAATACAATGTAACCTCACTAGGTTAGCTTCCACTGATCAGACATCCTAACTTTGACGACGAGTAGGATTCCCGTTACTGATACTAATTTGCTGAGTATCTTCATCCATGTAAATTGGCATCCACCAATGATTTAACAAGTGCTGAAGTGCCTCCTGGACAAGGGTACAACCTCGATCGTTTTCGCAACCCTCTTTACAGCTTTGATAGTCGTGTGATATTAAGAATCTGAGTCAGACCTGTTCAGCATGTAACTCTACCAGGTTGGTATTCATCACGCGAATATCAAAGATCTGAACCATGTTGATTTGATAAGGGTTCTTATCATGGTAGTCTTGGATCCATCCAAGATCCATCTGATGCTGGAGGGCCTCCTGTATGAAAGAGCATCCCTGTTTGTTTACTGAGCAAATCAGACAAGAACTGTAATCGTGCCGCGGCAGATTATGATACTGGCTTTGCTTTGAGTGCATCGCCACCAAGTTGACATTCATTGCACGGATGTCATGGTTCTGAATGACGTTAGAATTCGTGTAGACCATGTTAACTCCACGAACTCGGTGCTCTTGGATCCATCCGAGATCCATTTGTTCCTGTAGAGCTGCTTGCACTACCGAACATCCTTGATTGTGTTTAGAGCAGATATCACACTGATGATAATTATGAGGTGGCACATGGCCATATCCACTCTGTCTACAATGCATCTTAACCAGATTGGTTTTCAACAAGAGTACATCGTAAATTTGATAGACATTGTTAGTCTCTCCTTCTATCAAATTGACTGCAGCCTTCTCGTGTTGATATAGCGGATTCGTGAGAACATTAGGATTTGTATCCTTGAAGGATAAAACCCCGATCCTAACAAGTTTTTGTACGTCGGACTTGAAATTGAGACAAGTCTCTATGTTATGCCCTGAACCTCCTTGATGATAAGGGCAAGTTTGATCCACCTTAAACCAAAAAGGCGGATTTTCCGGTACTGTAAGAGGAGATTTAGTCTGAATGTGCCCCTTAGCTAGTAGTAATGGAAACAGTTCTGCGTACGATACATGTATAGGATCAAATCCTGGCGGCCGTGTTGTACGGTTGTTGTTATATGGAGAACGAGCCTGCTGAAGAGGCTGTTGTGTCCTTTGCTGGTCAGATTGGCTTTGCACAACCTGAGGTTGATACGTAGGAATAGGCGCAGGGTTGATAGCAGGAGTTACAGCTGCTACCGGTTGGTAACGTCGCCTTTGCTTTCCGAGGGAGATATTCCCAATATCTTGCTCTTTTTTCTTAGGGAGAGCACTACCGTATTTTTTAGTACCGCTCATCGATCTAGTGTCTTTTACCAAACGTCCTTCTCGGACGACTTCCTCAAGACGTACGCCCATGCCGACCATTTCGGTGAAGTCACTGGGCGCACTGGCAACCATTCGGTCATAGTAAAATGAGCTTAAGGTCTTTAAGAAGATCTTTGTCATCTCTTTTTCCTCAAGAGGTGGACAAATTTGAGCGGCGATTTCACGCCACTTTTGAGCATACTCCTTAAAGGTTTCCTTGTCCTTTTGCGACATTGATCTGAGTTGATCTCTGTCGGGTGCCATGTCCAAATTGTATTTGTATTGTTGGACGAAGGCAGTGCCAAGATCTCTGAAAGTGCTGATCGTAGCACGGTTTAAACCCATGTACCATTTGAGTGCGGCACCGGTTAAACTATCCTGGAAGTAGTGAATCAGTAGGTCCTGATTCTCCGTCTGGGCTGACATCCGCCGAGCGTACATCACCAGATGGCTTTGAGGGCAAGAGTTACCCTTATATTTTTCAAAGTCGGGCAGTTGGAACTTGTGCGGGACTTTCACATTTGGGACCAAACAGAGATCTGCGGCGTCCTTTCCAAATAAATCCTGACCGCGAATGGCCTGCAGTTCCTTCTGCATTTCCAAGAACTGTTCCTGGAATTCATCCATTATGTCAAACGTAGTTTCCTTCTTACCAGAAGGTGTTGGTGGAATCTGTCCTTCCGGGACAGTGTGCACCACAGGGGGTGGTACCGTGACTACGACAGTGAGTCTTGGCATCTCTCGAAGTTTGTAACCTTCAGGAGTCTTCAGTATGCCCCTGACATCTTCGCTTTCCCGAAGTTTGTAACCTTCAGGCCCAGCGGCTTCTATTGTGATTCCCTGATCTTTAGTGATCGGCGGAACATATCCTTCCGGGATATAGTTAACAGGCATGCCCCAAGGACGATCTTTCGGTATCTGATACCTAGGATCATACCTCTCCACTACGGGCATTGAGGTGATCTCTGAGATCACAGTTCGTTGTAGCTGAGCTTCTGCCATGGCTTGCATGTCGTTACAAAGCTTTCTCATATCCTCTCTCAGAGCGTCGATCTCTTCTTTCAACTCTCTGTTTTCTTCCTCAAGATCATCCATCCTTTTCTAATGATTGGCCCGAGTATTATACGAATGAGACAGTTTGACTCTAGAATTGAGACACAAACATGAGATTCGTAGGGAAGAAGAATACGCGATGTGAGAATGATGAATGCAATGATTATATTAATTGTTTTTTTTGTTTAATCAAAATAAACTTCGGCAATTAGATTGCAAATATCAAACGGTGGGGAAACCCCTTTTTTATTGAAATTCAAAAGATTACAGAAGTGGAAATACAGTAGATTACAAAGTGCAGAAACAGAAACCTAAACTAATGGGTCCTGAGTCCTCTCTGAAGAGAAATCAGGTGCTGATTCTGGTATTTTCCTTTTCTTTAACCGGGGCTCTTGGGCCGTTGTCGGGTTGTCATTCCTTTGCCAAGTGAAAGGAGCGAGCAAATTCCTTTGGTCATCTTGATTATCTACAGCATGTTGCTCCAAAATTTCAATCAAAGCATCTTTTTCTTTCAGTAATTGCTGTATTTTGATGCACTCTATGTCGAGGGCGCGGTACTTGTTCTTCCAATACCTTCTCTCCTTTTGAATTTTGTTGAGAGTAACCTGAAGCTTTTTCAGTTTCCGTCATGAAGTACATGACAAATTCCCTCGGCGGAAGAATTCCGTAACGAGGATAAGGCATCTTTAGCTTGAGAGCTCTAGTTTGTACCCAATGGAGAAAAGGCTTCACCGAGACACAGTCTGGTTTTCCCAGAGACTCTCGTCCTTTCTTATGAACATGCTTCCAAGCGTGCACTATTTCCATCTTTAGTGCTTTGTCACTTTCTCCTTCCTTGAAGAAAAGACCTTCCAGATGAACACCCAGTGGGATGTGTCTCTTCGGGTATCCAAATTGACGGCGAACCAATACCGGATGGTAGTTGATTCCTCCTTTACTTCCTATAAGGGGTACGTTGGGGAAGTTTCCACAACGATCAATGATCCTGATTCCATCATAAATCCTATTATACTAATCTATATCAGAGTTGGTAAGAGACATGATCTTCTGCGACCAGCGTAGGGCACTCTTGCAATCCCAAAAAGTAGCAGACTTGGGCAAGTGGGAAATAAACCATTTGTAAAGCAAAGGTACACAGCATGTGATCTCCCCTCCGCTGTACAAATTTCCCAAGTGTACAGAATGATACGTATCTGCGAGCAAAGTCGGCACAGGATTTCCAATGAGAAAAACCTTAATAGAGTTAATATCGACGAAGTTATTGATGTTAGGAAACAAAAATAACTCGTAGGTGAGCAAGACAAAGATGCTTTCAAAAGCAGTCACGTTTCCTATACTGGCGAAGTACAGGGCTTTCTTTGTCAAGAACTGGGCTGGCAAACCTTGGATGCCACCCTTAGTGGTCATGTGAGCCCTGACCTCAGACTCGTCCAAATGAATTGCTCTTGCAACAGTCTGATTCTTTGGAATTTCTTCCAGTCCAGAAAATGGAGCTCGATTCGTAATGTGTAGATCGATCAGGTGAGAATACTCCTCCAGCGTTGGTACAAGCTGGTAATCCGGGAATGTGAAACAATGATAAATCGGATCATAAAACTGAATGAGCGCATTCATGATTCCCTCAATCACATGGACTCTTAATAGTGGTAGCAAACCTCCGTGCTTGGCTCTGAAAGCCTCTTGGTTAGTGATCATCCTCGCTAACCTTCTCAAATCCCCTAGTTTTGGAACCTTGAAGGTATAACTACGAGTTCTCCTTCTACCGAAATCCATTAATGCAATCCTTTTCTCTGATATTTGCAGTCACAGTCTTAGTTTAATTTGAAAAACAGAGAGACTAGAAGAGAAATTTTTTTGAATGTTTTAATGTTTTTTAAATGAATGCATGAATGCAGCACACAAAAACATAGAAAAAACATGGGGTCAAAGGGTCGTTGTCATGAAGTCAAGGCTCTACCCATCCCCAAAGGTTTATACTAGGGTGATTTTTGTACCTGTACTCATTATCATTAGCTCCTCCCAGGAAAGCAAAACAACAAGCGGATCGCCAGCGAGTTGTAGTGCAATCTTAGAGTAAGTGCCATTCACCGAGAATAGATCACCAGTCTCAAATGAGGGTAGTATCGCGTAACAAATATTTCTGATAGTTTCCACACTACGAAAGGGTTTGGCTCCTCAGCTTCTCAGACTTAAAAACTGGCCCATTGTCTAGGTGAGAGAATGGGTTGCGTTGGTCAGCCTCCACTGAGGTTGATGGTCGACCCTGTCGCCATCACTTATCTTAAGTGTATACTCATTCTTTCCACATACGGCATCACCCGTATTCCCATTAGCAGAAAAATAAACATGTATAGCAATTAGGAAAAGCAGTATATATATTTGTCCTAATCATCCTAGACCTATGAAGCTAAGAATCCTAAGTTCCTGACAGAAAATGGGTTCCCCGGCGGAAGCCCCAATCTGTGGTATTCACACAAGAGGTGAAAAGGAGAAAATCAGAATTAGGCCCCACGGTGGGCGCCATTTCTCTGTAGCGAGTGATTTTGGACGCGGTTCTTAAGCGCTGGTCGTGAGTCTTGACTTCTGACTCGTCCAAATTAATTGCTCTTGCAATGGTTTGATCCTTTGGAATTTCTTCCAGTCTAGAAAATGGAGCTCGATCAGTGATATGTAAATCAGTTAGATGAGAATACTCCTCCAGCGTTGGTGCGAGCTGGTAATCCGGGAATGTGAAACAATGATAAACCGAATCGTAAAACTGAATGAGTGCATCCATGGTTCTTTCAATTACTTGAGCCCTTAACATAGGTAGCAGACCTCCGTATTTGGCTCTTAAAGCGTTAGGGTTAGTGATCATCCTTGCCAAACCTCTCAAATCCTCTAACTTTGGAACCTTGAAGGTATACTTGTGAGTTCTCCTTCTACCGAAATCCATTAGCGCCATCATCTTCTCTGACATTTGCAATCATTGTCTTAGTTTAATTTGAAAAAGAGAGACTAGAAGAGAAGGTTTTTCTTTGTTTAATGTTGTAGCGAGCGATTTTGGACGCGGTTCTTAAGCGCTGGTCGCTCTCTGCGGTTTGAGCTTAAAACTACAGGTCGATTCATTTTTTATCCTATTATAGCTGATGAAGGAAGGGAAATAGATGTCTCCAATTAACCCTGCTTTGCATACTGAGTTTAAACAGCGGTCTGTTAGGTTACGAATGCTATCAATGTGGGGGGGGGGGCCTTTGTACTGGTTATTTGTATTTTTGCCAATACTGTTTTCTTTCTTTTCATTTTGACAGAAGGGTTCTGGCGGGGAACAAGGATTAGGACGTTAGGACTGATGCTTTTGAATTACTGCTTTTGATTGATGGAGATATGGGATTTGGTTTTTTTGTTGAGTGTGCTCGCTAAGATTTTTCTTTCAATCTTATGCCTACGTATTCCCGTTTATCCAAAACAGGGAAATCAGAGCGTTCGTAGTTCCTCCTATTCTATGGGTGGAAATGGTTATTTTGGTGTCTTGTTCAAAGCCCAAGACGTGAAGCGAAAGGTAGTTTGTATCTTGTTCAAAGCCCAAGATGTGAAGCTGAAGAGTTTATTTGTATCTTGTTTAAAGCCCAAGATATGAAGCTAAAAGGGTGTTGTCTTCAGAGAGAATTTGTCATCTCTAAAGGGGTTTATTTGTCACAACTGTTTATAAAGGAGAATTACTTTTACCGGGATACGCGGATCCTAGCAATGCCATAATTTCCTTTAGAGGGGGTTTTAACCTGAAGGAGAAGACTTTAACTCAGTGTAGAGCAATGCTATCTTTCCTTAGGAATTTCTCATGCTAAAAGAGGGACAGTGGCATGGATGTAGATGATCCAGAGGCTTGTCACTTACAGCGATTAGATGAAGGGAGTTGTTTGATGTTTGTGTACTGTGAACGAGGCACAACTTTGATGCTAAATGGTTAATTGGATCAAGCAGTGGTTTTCTTATACAAAGCCTAAGAGGAGGCTAATATGTGTCTCGTACAATGCCCGAGAGAGAGGCTAAAAGGGTTGACTCAACAAGGGAATCTTTTGGCATCTCGTATAAAGCCCGAGATGGAGGCTATTTGACTCAACAAGAGAATTTTTTTGTATCTCGTACGAAGCCCGAGATGGAGGCTGTTGTTTGTTTGGCTCAATAAGAACCTCTTTATATCTAGTATAAAGCCCGAAATGGAGGCAAAAAGGTGATTGACCCAACGAGGGAGTCTCTTATGTGTCTCGTACAAAGCCCGAGAAAGAGGCTAAACATTGTCTTAGTTAAGTGACAGGTCCAGTATACTGATTTTAAAAGAGAAAATCAGTTTTTATATGAGCAACACTGTACTCAGGGATTTGATTCAAGGATCCGGGTTATTCCTGTTCTTTAAGGAAGCGGGAAGTCTGCAGGGTATTGTGACTGTCCGAGTCTACGGGTTTCCTTCCTATTTTTGAAGGGGTCACTTGAGAATGTCTTTGAGACTCAAGGAGATTAGACTGTCCATGTCTAGAGTTTCATCTTTTGTACTATGCTTTGAGAAACAGTAGTAGACTCTACGAAAGGACTGTTCTATGAGGATGACTAGGTTCTGTTCCTATACCTCTAGGAGGTCGTCGGGACAATTTGTACGAAGCCCAAGAGGAGGCTAGAAACTTTTAAGAAGCCGATCGGTCCTTGTACTAAGGCCAAGAGGAGGCTATCATTCCCGGAGGAAGAGATCATTATACGAAGCCTAAGAGGAGGCTGATAAATACTTCTAAGAAGCCGTAGGGTCCTTGTACTAAGCCCAAGAGGAGGCGGGGTTGCTTTTAGGAAGCCTGTGGGTCCTTGTACGATGCCCAAGAGGAGGCCGATTGCTTTCAGGAAGCCAATGGGTCCCCAAACCCTGAGAAATTCAAGGCAATACTATTCACCGAGAATAGATCAAAGTCAGGAAAGTCCGAGAATTTGGAAGAAACTCAAGAGATGCCATTCACGGAGAAAAGATCATCTCTGGGGAATAGAGTTTCTTGACAATTGCTTTTAAGAAGCCTGTGGGTCCCCAAACCCCGAGAAATTCAAGGCAATGCTATTCACCGAGAATAGATCAAAGTCAAGAAAGTTCAAGAATTTGGAAGAAACTCAAGAGATGCCATTCACGGAGAAAAGATCATCTCTGGGGAGTAGAGTTTCTTTGACAACTTCTATGAGTGACAGTCTATGAAAGGGTTCACAGAGAATGCTGCCTTTCATATCTCCATATTGTTTAACCCCAAGAGGAGGGAAGACTGTGTCTGGTAATCCTATGGGGATCTAGTTTAGACTATTTCTAAGAGTGATCAGCGGGCTTAATGCTAGACGTAGTTGCCGGGGAAACTCTAAATATCTATACTATTATTACACAGTCGATATGAGTTTATGAAAGAAGACTTACAGTGAAACAGCCCCACAATACAGTTATATGTATATGAAAGCGGTAAATGAAAGCAATAACCACTTACTCGGTTGTAGAGCTTCCATGCTGTTTGGTTAGTTGTTCAATAAAGAAAAATTGAAAACAATAGTATATTCAAAATCAAAGGAGAAAGTGCTTTTAAAAAGAAAGATTTGGGACTCACAGCTCAAGGAGAGGCCCAGGGTTTTATCAGTGAGCGCACTGTTGAATTTGTACAGAGGGACTTATACAAGTGACTGTGGCCTAAGATGGTTTTCTGTACAAAGGGATGGGTCTTACACTCTCTCAAGAGGCCCAAAAGGTTTAAAGAAAAAGAGTGGGGCTTATAACACGAGGGTAGGCCCAGTTGACTTTTCGTTTAAAAATGGCGATCGCGCCGAGATTTTCTTTTAACGCTGAGGGACTTATACAATAAGTGAGGCCCAAAATGTTTTGGTTAAAAGGGGGTTGGGTCTTACACTCTATTAGAGGCCCAGAAGTGTTAAATGGGTCTTATAGCTCGAGGAGAGGCCCAAGGGTTATTTTGAAAAGGCGACGATCGCGCCGTTTGTTTTTGACGGTATCGAGACTTATACAATATACTGAGGCCCAAAAATGGTTTGGTAAAAAAAAGGATTGGGTCTTACACTCTATTAGAGGCCCAAAAAGTTTTGAAAATGATTTATGAGGGTTGAATTAATCCAAAAACCCTAATTTGTTTTCAAAAATGTATTTAATTGAATAAAAATTCAATTAAAATGATCAAAATTGTTTAACATATGGAAAACAAATTGTGATCTTGGATTAATGCTTCAAAAATTAAGTATTGACCTACAAAATAATTAGAAAGCATTAAAAGTTGCAAAATCAATGTAGAAAAAATATTTAAAATGTCAAAAACAATTAAAATATTAATTCTTTGCAAAAATATCAATTATATGAAATAAATAATATTTTTGGGATTTTTTGGGAAAATAAAATATTTTAACATTTTTGTGAATTATTAAAAAAATAATCAACTCAAAATCATTAAAACTCATAGAGAAATTAATTTTTGAATCAATTAAATAAAATCACAAAATTCAAATATTTGAATTTATGAAAATGGCGCCAAGAACATGGACCAAGAACACGCGCGTGTTCTGCCTTGCCCAGATTTGCATTTTCTATCCAATCTCACTGAATACTTGATTATAACATGCAATCCACATATCATTATGCTCGTCTCAACCTCACGATCATGTCTATGTCCATTAATTTCATTTAAATTAAACATATAACAAGAAATCATGAAAAATCCTCAAGAACCCTAATTTTTGCATGAAGGCTAGGATTTTTGATACACGATTCAAACAATGCAATTAATTGAGGGAAAACATTCCATGCATGATTATGAACATATGGCCAAATTATTGTGCGAGGAAATATGCATAGATTGAGAGATAACCAAGTATATGCTTACCTCTAAGCCGTGACAGCAAGTGCAATGTGATTTTTGATTTTGAGGTGTTACAGAAGTGATCTAAGTGTTTGATCAGCTCATATGTGATGTATGTGAGGTGTGTGAGTGATTGGTTTGATTGGAATTGCTCTCAAACTCAAAACCCGATAGTGACTTGCCTTAGAAGGCAAAATTGGAGTGAAAGAAGAGATTTTGAGGAAAGCATCTGTTTGATGGCTTTGGTGTACTCAAACTGATCACAATTGAGCTCTATTTATAGTAAAGCAAGTTTGTTTTGCAAGGAATTGTGAATGGCAGCTGGTAAGTAGGTTTGGCCAATGTTGTCCAATGAAAATCCAAGTCTCCTCTAGCCATTGACTAGAGGTTAGGGCACAGAGCTTTGGTTCCCTTGGTCTTGGATAAGTCTTGACTAATTTCAGATGAGAATGGCTCAGTCCATGCCACCTTGATGCTTCCATTGAATGCTCCAATCCAAATTTGGAGTCTTGTCCCTATTTTGGCCATTCTAGGTTCAACATGTTATTTCTTGTTCCATGGACTTTGGAGGCTTGGCTCAGTGATTGTCCCCTTTAGATTCAATCCTCAGATGTGTCCAAGTGGATAGGAGCATTTGAATTTGGCTGATTTTGGCAAATCGAGCAAAGTTGCAAATTCTGCCTTGCCTTTGACAGATTTCAGCAAGGCAACTTTCCAATGTCATATCTCATGACTCAAATGGAATTTGGCAATGTTCTTGGCCATTTTGGAAAGCCCTTACATGATATAACAACTGTTTGAACAAGTTTGGTTTTGATCTCTTTTGAATCCAAGTGAAAAACCCCCCTACATTTGGCAAAAAGTGAAGCAAAATCTGACTTAGTGAAATTTTCACTAAGTGTTGGAATAAAGTGTGATTTCTTGATTTTGATCACTCCATAACTCAATATCCTTAATGAATTGGACTTAGGTCTAGTTGAAGTTTTTGTAGAGGGTAATGAGGGCTACAAATCCATCTTTGGATGAGAAAAAATGGCCATGTGGTTTAGGAGTTATGATCCTCCAAAGTTGGTACCCTTGTCACTTTATTTTTAACTTAGAAAATTCTCTAAGTTTTTATGGTTACCCCTTTTACAAGTTATCCAACTTTTCTTGATTTTTCTTGATGAATGATGATTCAAATCATACATTAACATCATTTTAGGGTTAAAAATCCATTTTGGTGAAAAATCTCAAAAAGTCAAAGTTGACTTTTGTGCACAGTTGACTTTTTATCAGATGAATTCCAAATTGTGCAATTCTTCAAGAAATCATGTCCTTGACCTAAATCAAACTTGATGGACATATTCCATGGGTGTCATAGGGTATATTGAGGCATGCCCTAGGGCTTGGGAGCATGTCCTGGTCAAAAGTCAAAGTTACAGTTGACTTTTTACTTAAAACCCTAATTGTGGTGCAGATGAAATTGAGACTTGTTGCTCAAGCTTCTTGGATTAATCCATTGTTCCAAATGGATCAATATAGTTCATTAGAGACCCTAAAATCATGTCTTGAGGTCTTGGCTCTTGATTTGTCCCAAAAGTCAACTTAGGGGTGAATTAGGTCAAGAACCCCTAATTCCTGATTTTTGATGTATGCATCCCCTGAGGCAAAATTGACTTGATGAATGGGCCCATGAGGTTCCATGGAGTATATTAGGTTGTGTTTTGGATCTTTGGCTTATGCCCAGATGAAACTTTCCATCTAGAGGCCCTGGTCGACCAAAACCCTAATTTGGTGATACTGGCGATCTTGAGACTTGATCCACCTAGAAGGGAGCAGCCTTGTGCTTAATCCTTGAAGTGGGAGTCCTTTTGATCCATTGTGGATATTTTATAGGTTAGACAAGTTGAAGATCAAGTCATTCCTTGATTGATCCTTTGTCTAATGCTCTGAGAGGGGTTAAAACCCTAATTTTGATTGTAATGAATGCTCAACAACCCTTGAGGCATTTGATGAGGCATGATGGTTCATCCATATTGTGATGATGATTTGCACAATGATGGGAAATCCTAGTGGTCAAAATTTGGGGTATGACAAATGTTTCTTAAAATGAATGCATGAATGCAACACACAAAAACATAGAAAAAACATGGGGTTAAAGGGTCGTTGTCATGAAGTCAAGGCTCTACCCATCCTAAAGGTTTACTAGTGATTTTTGTACCTGTCTCTCAAAATCATCAATTCTTGTTGAGAAAACACTAGCGGGCCGGGAACCGTGCTAGGTGATGTTTTTTCGAAGAATCATCAAAAGAGGGTGGTATCACGTGACAACCATTTTCGATAATTTCCGCACCACTAAAAGAGGTTTTTCCTAGGTGTATACTCAATCTTTCCACATGCGGCATCACACGCATTCCCATTAGCAAAAAAATAAACACAGATATCAATTAGGAAAAGCAGTATATATATTTGTCCTAAAGTCCTAGACTTTAAAGAGCTATGAATCCTATTTTCCTGACAGAAAATGGCTCCCCGACGGAGTCGCCATTCTGTGGTACCTTCCCAATTTAAAAGGTTTTTGACCTAAGATCCTAGTGGAGTCAACAAAAAGTCCTATCCCAGTGAAATCCCAAAGAAAGCAGAGCCCCACGGTGGGCGCCACTTTTCTGTAGCGAGCGATTTTGGACGTGGTTCTTAAGCACTGTGGCTCTTTGGGGTTTGTCGCTCCCGAAAGATTCGCATCCAACGGTACAAACGCGAGAGTGGCGCAAAAGACACAGAGTCGCCAACAAAGTGTATTTATCCAAAGAGAGGGAAAAGAAACACTGCGTAAACCTGAAGGAAGGGAAAGAGCATGGTCACGCGACCAAGAGAACGGGTACGGGAGTCGGTTACGCGAAGGGAAGGTGTTAGCACCCAACACGTCCATCGTACTCGATGGGATCCACGCTTGCTGTCTGCATCAAAGGGTGTCGTCGTCTGGAACTCCACTGCTACTGGATCGGCGAAGAAACGAGAACGGAAAGAAGGGAGAAACGAAAAAGAAAAAAAAAAGAAGTGACTCGATAGGACGATATCGTTGTCCTAGGCCTACGTACTCCCTCAGTGCAATGGGAAAGTCAGAGTTAACATAGTTCGGACGGGAACTAAGGGGAAGGTTGCTCGCCAAGACATCGCCGTCTTGTGCCTACGTATCCTCAATCGGATGAGAAAGAGGAAATCAGAGCAGTCGTAGTTCGACCAAACGAGGTCGGAAAGAGACAAAGAGGTGAAAAAGAAAGGTTGTGCTCAGAGAGATCTCGCACGATCTCCTGCCTTCGTATCTCGCTCGCACGCGAGAATCAGAGCGACGTAGTTCCCCTCTCTAGGGGTGGATTTTGTTTTTTAGGGAACGACTTACGTTCTATCTCAGGCGTTGCAGCTCGCTGAATCGAGACTTAGGCGTTACCGTCTTGCAAGAGAATGAGTAGGAGCCCGTTCGTACACTGAGAGTGAGTGAGATGAGAAAAGAATTCCCGCAGGAAAGACGCTATTGTTTGTTTTGAGTTTTTTAGACAGAAGTGTTTTAAGTTAGTTCATAACTTGCATTGCACCAAAGTCTTTAAACGGAGGAACGAATACTTCGCGCATCGTCCCCAACAGGACGTACACTAAGTATCCTAGAAGAACGAGAGGAAGCCCCTCGTTCCCCACTCCCCACATAGAAGGCTTGAGCGCAATACGTGTTATCCTTTATTACGTGTTTTGAAGAAGTTATGAGATGAGAAGAGAGGAGACACAAGGAAACTCTAAGGGGATACTAAGGGTCCTAATGTTATCATGCATGGATGTCCTAGGGTTAGTGAGGTTTAGGAAAGAAACAATTACCTAACCTAATGCTAATCCTACTCCAAGCTTAATCAAAAATTAAGTTGGACTAGGTAGCTCTAAGGGGAAAAGAATCCAAGACTTGAATAAGTCTTGAGATCCATGGGATGAGAAAGAGTGAAAGAGAAGAAGAGAGAAGAAGAAGAAGAGAGGTGAGAAAAGAGACGGGGCTGCAAGCACATCATAAACATCATATCCAAATCAAAACACAAAACATGCTTCAAAGATCATATAAGCACATATCAAGTATACAAGTGAAGGCACACAAGAAAGGATGCAAGTAAACTTGCACAAGATTCACAATTTCACACACTAAGAGTTCGTACAAAGATGACATGAACAAAATAAGATGAAAGTGAAACCAAGTCAGAATTCAATTCATATCATGATCATCTAATCCAAACATGCAAGAATGTTTTACATTATGATGCATTATGAGTCAAAGAAACCACAAAACCAATGATGATGATATGCATCATACAAATCAAACCATGATGATCAAGTGAGATGAAAAATAAGCAATGAACCCAAGGGGCAGTAGCATACACATTAACATCATGCCAAGATCAAACTCAAGTCATACAAGATTAATCACCAAGCAACACATCCAAAGCATGTATCAACATTAATCAAAGCATCCACCTACTATTCATGCAAGCAAGCAAAGAAACATGTGAAGCAAAAAGTGAGAACATATCACATAGAGCACCTTAAACCAAGAGGGTCAGAACCTCTAGCATATCATACAAATCAAACAAAAGGTTTCATACATGAATGGATTCACACAAAGAAGCAATCACAAGATTAAGTCAAACATACCACAAAGTTCAAGTCCAAAACAACAACACTTTGTAAAATCAAGAACAAATAGGAAAATGAGTGAAAAGAGATGATTCCAAAGCCACAAGTAAGCTCAAACAGTACATGATCATACCATAAAAACATCTCAAGCATCACCCCATCACAAGTATGCAAATGCATTCAAACTAGCTCAAGTGTCAAAGTATACCTCATTCAAACTTGCGTCACAAACAAAACTCAACCAAAAATAGCAAAGTGGATCAATAAAATCCCAAAAAATAATCAAACAGAAGCTAATTCAGTCTAGTAAGATATAAAAAAAGATTGGATCAAGAAGAGTTAAAGAGCTTGTCTAAAAGTGATTCACAAGTAAAGATGTGCACATAATCGAACAAAGATCGAGGGTCAATAAAAATTGAGTGGCAAGTCACCAAAAGTAACTCAAACCAACCTCAAACCAGTATCAAAACATCCTCCTATAATCCTCCACAAGTAACCAAAATATTGGCCTCAAATGATGAGTAAAAGTTAAGAACATCCTAACCCTAGATGAAGGGTATCATTGGAAACTCATCACCAAATTAAATCAAAATATAATATGAAAATAAAATAGGAAATAAAAATAAAAAAAAATGGAAAATGATCACAAGACATTAAATGATCAGAAAATTATTTTTTTGGATTTTTTAAAATGTGTTTAACAATTAAAATAAAAAACAAATGGAAACTAAATATGAAAATAAAAAGGAAATGAAGAGAAGAACAAGGGGGTGCACTAGCAATTCCTGCTATACAGGATTTACTTCATGGCGCACATTGGGCCTTAAACAAGGGTGTGCGGATATCAAATGCATAAGCCCAACTCTTAAATATCAGAAAAAAAGAAAAAAAACTAAAACCAAAACGCACCGTTTGGATAAGTGAGAGGGACACGCTGGCTTTTCAAACGCGGACTCGATTGCCATTGGCTGGTCAATCAGTCAACATTCTGCCACGTCAGATGCCGGAGCCCTAGCTCCGGTCATCTTCTCCGGGAGGCCTGCCGGAGTTCAGAAATAAAATAAACCAAAATGCAAAGAAAAAGACACCATCTCGTAGGGTTTTTTACGCTGATACCAAATCCACACTCAAAAACCATTTTCAAACACAAAAACACCATGAATCGAAGCAAACAAAAAAACATGTCCAAACTGAAATCTCACCAAAACAAAACAACACGCATTCAAACAGTGCCTACTCAGTTGTAGGACTTCAGAATTAACAAGAAACAGGTTTAGTACACGTTAAGCATGAGAGTTTCAGAGTTGAAAAGTTACCTAACGGAGCAACTCCGTTGGTCCTTGAAATAATGGAAGAAGCTTCAGAAACCCACTTGAAAACCTCCACTGAACTTCCAGACGTGTAGATCGAGCTATGAAATGAAGAAAATCCTTGTGAACGAACAGATTTGAGTGTGAGAAATCTTCAGGGTATGAGAGCTTGCTACCGTCCAGTTCTCAGCCAAATCAATCTCCTCCTTTGTTTTTAGGGTTTTGGAGTTTAAATAGCATGGACTTGTGAAATGTATGGGCCTGGTACTGAGTGAAATGCTTATCACCAATTGATTTTTGCAAATTGAAGTCTTATTTTTGAGAAAAAAGAATGCACGGTTTATGGCCTGTGGTGAGTTGCAAAAAGGGTGGTTTGATGAGTAAAATGGTCATGAAAAGTAATGGCACGTGAGAGTACTAGCATGTGGTAATTCCATTCTTTCAATTCCTATTTTTTTTGCATGATAGTACAAACATGTGCATGGTAAGAAAATGGCATTGTTTGGCTAATTTAGGCAAGGTTGTTATGCGTAGAAATGAGCATACATGACAATGCAAGATGAGAATAATGTCATGTGCATAAATAGCAACTTGATAGCATATCCCAAATTCAACCATGTGTGCACTTTGAACCATCACTAATCATTGAATTCTTTACCAAACAAAAAGATCTTGGGCTTATTGCAAAGCTAGCATGACAAAGAGGAAAATTGATGTTGAAAAAGAAGAGAAATGATGCTTGGAAGGCATCCAAAAGTGAGCATGAAAGTTCGTACTTGGAGCTGACCCAAAGTGACTTAGAAAAAATCCAAGTTAACAAATTTTACAACTTAAAAACTCCAACTTTGGGATGCCATAACTCTCTCAAAAATGACTCAAATGACGTGGTTCTTGTGCCCATTTTGAAGGGAAAGTTTCAAACTACAACTTTCATGTGGAAAAGATTTTCAACTGAAGCCTTGATCATGGTGAAAATTGACTTTGAATGTGGTTACCAAAACATGAAAACTTGCTAAAAATAGTAAGTTTTAAAACCTAGTTTCTTCCAAAAATGGCAAGTTCTCAACTTCTTGATTTTTTACAATTCCTTGAACATTCCTTGACCAAATCTCATCCATTGATCATGTTTGACTTGAGAATCATGACGTTGACCTCAAAAAGTCAGGAGTTGACTTTTTCCACTGCACAGTTGACCTCATTCCCAATTCTCCTGATTTTGAAATTTCTGATCAATTGAAAACCTTCTGAAGCAAATTGATGGACAATTCTCCAATCCTAGACACTTGAGGACATGAGGAATACCATGAGATCGAGTCTTGTCCTAAAAATCAGAAATAAACTGATTCTATAGGAAACCCTAATTTTGGCTCCTCTGGTTAGGAGAAATCAGCACATCCTCCAAATTCAAATTCCTCTGAGTATGATGTGTGTCATGTCCACCAATGATGATAAGTGCCATTTGGAGATGATAAACAAACAAAGAGCTTACTGATTTAAGGGTTAGATCTCAGAATCTCCAAAACCCTAATTTAGGAAATCAGGTTAGGAGAGTGTGATTCTTTTGAATTCCCCTGCCAATCTTGATCCTGTGATGAGATGATGGACCAAATAAAACACCTTGAGGCTTAAGGTTCCCTTGTGGCTCAAGAATTGATAGTATCAAGAACTTTCTCTCCTCTTAGCCCCTTGAACAATACACATGAACTGTTGCTTGAAACCCTGAAAACCTCTTCTTCCCTTGAGTTAAACCAAATACCTTGATCCCATGCTAAGAACCAATTCTATGCATCAATGCTAATGCAAGAAATGCAAAGAAACATAAGCCAGTTAGGTAAAAACAACAAGGCAAATTTTGAGGTGCAACAGCTGCCCCTATTCAAACTTCTTGGATCCGAAGGTACGAAAGCAACGACTTTCGGACAATCGAGATACAGGGAGATTGAATACCAAAAGAACCTGGAAATTTGCAACCTGTGGGGATGATGAAAAAGAGTGGTTTACGAGGACGGCCGCAGGCGAACTCGAAAAGAGTAGACCAACCAAAGGCGGACTACACTGGGGGATATAAAGGTAATACGAGGCCATGCCGAAGGTGGGCTCGAAAAAAGAAAGGCCAGGCCGAGGGTGGACTTTCAAAGAAAGACTATGCCGAAGGTAGACTTTCAAATAAAGGATAATACGAGGCCAAGCCGAAGGTGGACTCGAAAAAAGAAAGACCAAGACGAAGGTGGGCTTTCAAAGAAAGACTATGCCGAAGGTAGACTTTCAAATGAAGGATAATACGAGGCCAAGCCGAAGGTGGACTCGAAAAAGAAAGACCAAACCGAAGGTGGGCTTTCAAAGAAAGACTATGCCAAAGGTAGACTTTCAAATGAAGGATAATACGAGGCCAAGCCGAAGGTGGACTCGAAAAAGAAAGACCAAGCCGAAGGTGGGATTTCAAAGAAAGACTATGCCGAAGGTAGACTTTCACATGAAGGATAATACGAGGCCAAGCCGAAGGTGGACTCGAAAAAGAAAGACCAAGCCGAAGGTGGGCTTTCAAAGAAAGACTATGCTGAAGGTAGACTTTCAAATGAAGGATAATACGAGGCCAAGCCGAAGGTGGACTCGAAAAAGAAAGACCAAGCCGAAGGTGGGCTTTCAAAGAAAGACTATGCCGAAGGTACACTTTCAAATGAAGGATATGAGACCATGCCGAAGGTGGGCTCAAAAAGAAAGACCAAGCCGAAGGTGGGCTTTCAAAGAAAGACTATGCCGAAGGTAGACTTTCCTGGGGATATCAAGATAACAGCGAGTGCGAGGATGGCCGAAGGCGAACTCGAAAAGGTAGAAAAACCCAGCCGAAGGTGGACTTTCAAAGAAAGACTAAGCCGAAGGTAGACTTTCAACCAACGATATGTAGAATCGACAGATCTACAAAGATGACACCGCTGGGGACAAGAGAAATCTAAACAGACAACTCTGCGGGGGAAGTATAAGAAAAATCAACAACAAGGACGAATCCACTGGTTGCGGTGTAATGTTAAACAACATCTCCTGAATCATGTTATTTTCTGCTGGGGAAGGAAACCGGCAAAGGCTAACAAACCTGGCATATGCTTCGAATGCATATGTTTGAATTTTGTCGTAATGCTCCACACGAAGTGGAAATGCTACGCATTTGGGAGGATTCCATGCAAAGAAAATGCTTATGCAATGCAAAAGAGGCGTCCCAGTAAAATAAATGCTGAAGACCAAGGCAACTCCACTGGGGATGACAAACTAGATTGCCACTGAAACCAAGAAAATCCTGTTGAGGAAAACTTCGCCCTGCTGGGGAAGATCACAATCACCGATTCTGCTGGAGATAGACGAGACTCTAAGAGAAAACCCTCTCTGTTAGGGATGGATACTGAGAGTAGAGATTCCTTCGCTGGGGATCACTAAATTCTTCAGAACCTGAATTCAAAAGAAAATGCTGGGGATACCAACCATCAACAAACTCTGCATGGGGACCACCTGCTGAGGAAGGATGAGCCAAGCCACCATTCTGGCTGGGGGCAAACCTCTTATATCCTGCTGAGGAGGACCATCCTTAATGACTCCGTTTGGGGAATTACTTCTTCATACTCTGCTGAGGAAAACGATCCTTAATATTGAGGAATCGAGTCAATAATACTGAACCTGCTCGGCGATGTTACTGAACTCAACCTGCTACTGAGAGACATCTGCAGCTTCACCTTGCTGGGGAATATCATCCACTATCACCGAGCTTGTTTAATGATCGACGACGTCAACTCTGCTAGGGGATACCATCAAGCCTACTCATCTGCTGGAGATCAGACCACACCATTGCTGATGAGAAAAAAACACTTCCTGACTAGCCGAGGAAAATGAGTGTTCAGACTCTGTGGGGAAATAACATCTTTATCCAAAGAAGGTATCCCGTCAGTCTCTTGCTGGGGATGCCGAAACATCAAATCCTGGCTGCCTACTAAAGGAGTAATCAAACACAACTTTAGCTGGGGAAATGATCCTCTGCACTCTGATGAGGAAGAGTAATAAACTGTTGAGGACGATCAGACTTCAAAGTTGGGGAGAGCTCTACTGGGGAAGCCCACCTGTCATCCTGCAAAACCAACTGAAAGGTCTACATGCAAAAATGATTACTTTGATTATCATCATAGCGACTGTCGCCTAAGCAATTACTAATGTTTCCCAACTTGTTTCACAGAGCTCCACATTTTAGCATGTAATGTTTTTATCAAAAATATCGGACATTTTCACAAACAAAACAGGTAAAACAGAAAACAAAAGCTCTTTGACTGAAATGCAAACTTTATTGAATGAATTGGCCTGTAAATAGGCATTTACATCTAGAAGCAATTCCTGAAAAGAGGTAATTGCGTAAAAAAAGTAAAGGAAAATACACATGTCGGCAATGTGGGGAACAAACATCCACCATGACTCGACTCAGCTATAACCCATATGACTCGCTTATCCGCAGATACTTTGGCCTTCAAAGAGACTGACTGGACTGATTCTTTTCCTTCAGATTTTCCCAGTGTGAACAATGATCACAGATCGAACATGGACTGTAGTCTTTGCTTTTAAATCCCTAACTTTTGCCTGGATCGCCCTTTTCGGGTTTTCAATCCACCGGGATACCCATTTTTGCCAAGGTTGCCTTTTCAGGTTTTCAACCTTGCGGGTTTATTTCTTTTTTCTTTTATCCCAAATTTTTTCCCGAACCTTTTCTTTTTATGGTTCGCCAGGATGCCCCATTTTTGCCTGAACCTTTTCTTTTTATGTTCAGCGGGTCTCTTTTATGCAAAGTATTTTTTGACTACATCCGCGTTCACAGGGGACGTAAAATCTTCACCCTCCATAGTTGAGAGTAATAAGGCTCCACCAGAGAAAACCTGTCTTACTACACATGGCCCTTCGTAATTTGGAGTCCACTTGCCCCTGTGATCTATTTGAGGAGGAATGATCCTTTTCAGAACTAATTCACCAGCTTGAAAACACCGAGGACGCACCTTCTGATCAAAGGCTTTCTTCATCCTGCTCTGATACAACCGGCCATGCGCAATGGCTTTCAGTCTCTTTTCTTCAATGAGGTTCAATTCATTCAGCCGGGAACGCACCCACTCAGCTTCATCCAGCTTCACATCTGTCAGAATTCTCAAAGAAGGAATCTCAACTTCTAATGGCAGGACTGCTTCCATGCCATACACCAATGAGAAAGGAGTTGCCCCAGTTGATGTGCGTACTGAAGTACGATAACCATGCAAAGCATAAGGCAATATCTCATGCCAGTCTTTTTATGTCACTACCATCTTCTGCACAATCTTCTTTATGTTCTTATTAGCCGCTTCAACAGCCTCATTCATCTTCGGACGATAGGGAGAAGAATTGTGATGTTCGATTTTAAAGCTCTGGCATAGCTCTTTCATCATCTTATTGTTCAAATTTGAACCATTGTCAGTAATGATTCTCTCCGGGACTCCATACCGGTAGCTGATGTCCTTCTTAATAAACCGGGCTACCACTTGTCTGGTGACGTTGGCATATGAGGCTGCTTCCACCCACTTCGTGAAATAATCAATAGCCACCAGAATGAAACGATGCCCATTGGAAGTAGTCAGCTCAATCTTTCCAATCATGTCGATGCCCCACATAGTAAAAGGACAAGGTGACGACAAAACATTCAGAGGAGTAGGCGGCACGTGCACCTTATCAGCATAAATCTGGCATTTATGACATTTCCGGGCGTATTTGAAACAATCAGACTCCATAGTTATCCAGTAATACCCCGCTCTCAACAATTTTCTTGCCATAGCATGCCCATTGGCATGAGTACCGAAGGAACCTTCGTGAACTTCTTCCATTAACAGGCCTGCCTCGTGTTCATCAACACAACGTAGCAAGACCATGTCAAAGTTTCTCTTGTACAACACATCATCCTTGTTCAAAAAGAAGTTTCCTGATAACCTCCTCAATGTCTTCTTATCCTTGGAAGATGCCCTAGTTGGGTATTCCTGACTCTTCAAGAAAACTTTAATGTCATGATACCAAGGTTTGCCATCTGACACCCCTTCAACTGCAAATACAAAAGCAGGCATGTCCAAGCGCATGATTCTGATTGAAGGAGCTTCATTCCAAAGATTCACCTTATACATTGATGACAATGTAGCCAACGCATCAGCCATCTGATTTTCCATCCGGGGAATGTGATGGAAGTCGATTCTGTCGAAGAAAGGTAATAACCTTCTGGCATAGTTGTTATAGGGAACAAGATTTGCTTGACGAGTCTCCCATTCACCCGTGATCTGATTAACCACCAACGCAGAATCACCATAAACATCGAGGTTCTTGATTCTCAAATCAATTGCTTCTTCTAACCCCATGATGCATGCTTCATACTCCGCCTCATTGTTGGTGCATATGAATGCTAATCGGGCAGTGAAGGGTATATGAGAACCCTGTGGAGTCGTAATGATTGCACCGATTCCGTTGCCATATGAATTAACAGCTCCATCAAAAACCATCTTCCATTGAGATCCAATCTCAGGTCCTTCATCAGGCAAAGGCTCTTCACAATCCTTCATCTTCAGATACATGATATGCTCATCCGGAAATTTAAATTTCATCGGTTGATAATCCTCAATCGGCTGTTCAGCGAGATATTCTGACAAAACACTTCCCTTAATGGCTTTCTGGGAAATATATTGAATATCATATTCTGTCAGAACCATCTGCCAACTGGCTATTCTACCAGAAAATGCTTGCTTCTCAAACACATACTTGATTGGATCCATCTTCGAAATCAAAAAGGTTGTATGGTTTAACATATACTGCCTCAAACGCTTAGCGGCCCAAGCGAGTGCACAACATGTTTTCTCCAGCATCGAGTATCTTGACTCGCAATCAGTAAACTTCTTACTCAGGTAATAGATGGCGTGCTCTTTCTTACCTGACTCGTCTTGTTGACCGAGCACACAACCCATTGAATTCTCAAGAACCGTGAGATACATAATCAAAGGCCTTCCTGGCACTGGCGGCATAAGGACTGGAGGTTCCTGCAAGTATTCTTTAATCTTTTCAAATGCCTTTTGACAATTTTCATTCCACCTGACCGCTTGATCTTTTCTTAGCAACTTGAAGATTGGTTCACACGTGGCTGTGAGATGCGAGATAAACCTAGCAATGTAGTTCAATCTCCCCAAGAAACCACGAACCTCTTTTTCTATTTTCGGCACATGCATTTCTTGTATGGCTTTTACCTTAGCAGGATCAACCTCAATACCTTTTTCACTAACAATAAACCCCAGCAATTTTCCTGATCTCACCCCGAAGGTGCTTTTGTTTGGATTCAACCTCAGTCTGAATTTCCTTAACCTTTCAAATAACTTCTGAAGATTCACCAGATGTTCTTCTTCCGTTTGTGACTTCGCAATCATGTCATCAACATAGGCTTCAATCTCTTTGTGAATCATATCATGAAAGAGAGTTACCATCGCCCGCTGGTAAGTTGCCCCTGCATTTTTCAATCCAAAGGGCATCACTTTGTAGCAGAAAGTTCCCCACGGTATTATGAATGTAGTCTTGTCCATGTCCTCTGGGGCCATCTTGATTTGGTTATACCCAGAGAAACCATCCATGAAGGAAAACACAGAATACTGAGCAGTATTGTCAACTAACACGTCAATGTGAGGGAGCGGGAAATCATCCTTTGGGCTTGCTCTATTCAAATCCCTGTAATCAACACACATCCTGACCTTCCCATCCTTCTTAGGTACAGGCACGATGTTAGCAACCCATGGAGGATAATTCGTTACAGCAAGAAATCCGGCATCTAGTTGTTTCTGAACCTCTTCCTTGATCTTGACAGACATCTCTGGCATAGTTCTTCTCAACTTTTGCTTGACCGGAGCACAACCTTCTTTGAGTGGTAGCCGGTGTACGACAATATCAGTTTCGAGCCCAGGCATGTCTTGGTAAGACCAGGCAAAGATGTCTACATACTCACGGAGCATTTCAATCAATCTTCCCTTGACACTGTCTTCCAATGCAGCCCCTACTCTTACTTCCTTTCTGGCGTCCTCGGTTCCCAGATTCACAATCTCAATTTCCCCCTGATGAGGTAGGATGACTCTCTCCTCTTGCTTCAACAATCTGGCCAATTCTTCGGGCAGTTCACAATCTTCGTTAGCCTCTTATTCAGCCTGATAGATTGGATTTTCAAAGTCATACCGAGCTATAGTGAGTCATGATCGGTGTCATCTGAACAAAAAGACCTGCAATGATTTATGAGGTATGTTTTATTATGATGCCACAAAAGAAACACATTGCCATTTTGATGTGGGTTTTTAATGCATAAAAATAAAAACAGAAAGACAGAGATCAAAATATTTGAGTGTGAAAAGTCCTTTATTGATGATAAGGCAAAACATGCAACAGTTAAAAGCCCTACAAACAAAATCACTGCATCTTGGGCAGAACGCAGGATTAACACAATAGGAAAACAAAGCAATTACTCGAAGCCTGTCACTTGAATGACTTTCTCGGAAGACCAGTTGTCTAAACTCTGACCAGGGTTGCAGGGACGGATCCATTCATCCATGTCACAGTCACTATCCCCTTCCTCTTCAATAGCATTAACTCTGTCGAAGAAAACTCCAGCGCTGGTGAAGCGGACATGGCCATAGAATTTGGGAGGACCCTCATCTTTCCGGGCTGGCTTGTATCCCAATCCATAAGTATCCCTCTTTTCCTGCACTTTAACCACCTGGCCCCACCTCTGTGAGCTGCCAGCTTCAACCACAGCTTTGGCGTCTCTTAACGAAGACATGGAGCCCTCGGGTTGATTTGCCACTGTAGGCTGCACTATAGCTTCAGACTGAACCACTTCTTCAGAAATGTTCACTTTTTCAAACCCTTGGCACAACGTTTCATGGATTTCACCATCCACTTCCACGTATTTGAAGGTTGACAGATGACTGATCAATATATCTTCTTCTCCGCATACTGTCACTACGTGACCATCAACCATATACTTTAGTTTTTGATGCAAAGTAGACGTTACTTCCCCAGCACTATGGATCCAAGGGCGACCCAATAAACAACTGTAGGTAGGCTGAATATCCATTATGTAAAAGGCGGTGTTAAAAATCTCAGGACCCACCTTGATCGGCAACACTAACTCTCCAAAAACCAACCTCTTGGAGCCATCAAAAGCACGTACCACCAAATCACTCGGCGTACAAATTAACCCACGAGTATCTAACTTCAACAAAGCTTTCTTTGGCAGCACGTTCAAAGATGACCCGGTATCAACTAACACATGTGACATTAAAGAACCACGACATTCCACTAAAATGTGCAGAGCATTGTTGTGATTCCTCCCAGCTGGAGTCAAATCTAAATCGGTGAAACCCAAACCATTACCGGCATTCACGTGAGCCACAACCCCTTCTAACTGATTGACAAATATTTCCTGCGGTACATAAGCCATGTTCAAAACCTTCAGCAATGCATTTCGGTGTGCCTCAGAGCACAATAGTAAAGACAGGATGGAAATCTTCGATGGAGTTTGGTGAAGTTGATCAACAATTTTGTAATCGCTTTTCCTGATCAATCTCATGAACTCCTCTGCATCTTCTGAGAAAGTATCCCCACCTGGCTTTGTCATAGAAGTATTTGCTTCCTGCCTCTGTACAGATTCATCCATTATCTGTTTACCTCTGTCTTGTTTTAAACCGCCAACTTGATCCTCAGACGGAATAAAGACTCTACCACTCCTAGTGATAGCATCAGTTTCAACTTTAACCCCTGAACTAGAACCCACTGGTGAAGTATTCATTAACTCTTGCTTTTGTCCATTGACAAACACCTCTGCACCGTAATTCCACGGAATGGCCTTAGAACTCTCGTACGGAACGGGTCCAGCCCTTGTGATAATGACTGTAGGTGGCCTTGCTGGACCAGAAATAGTAATTGTTTTGAATGGAATGGTGATAGTGGCAACCTTCTCACTAACAACCTCTTCTTGCTGATTACCTCTGTCAAACTGCAAACAGCCCTCATCAATCATATTCTGAATACTCCTCTTCAATGAATCACAACCATTCACCTTTGTCAAACATTCGGAGCAGTTCTCATCACAACCCGGATAAATACCACCTTTCAATAGCCTGTTCTTAACCACAGCCAACGGAGTCTTCAGCTCTTCAACATCCATTATTAAATTCGAAGCTTCACATTCCTCAATTATTGCATTTACCCTTGGTCCGTTGTGATCAGGCATCGGATTTTGTACAACATTGGGCCCATCATTGGCAAAGTTGATAGCCTTGGAATCCACAAGATCTTGAACTGTATGCTTAAAAGCTTTACAGTCTTCTATGTAGAGCCGGGCACTCCAGAGTGAAAGTCACAGTGGGCGTTAGGGTTATAACCCGGAGGTGGATTACCGGTGGGAGGAGCGAGAGTCCTTTTCTGGACTAGCTGTAATTGTAGCAAATGCTGAAACAACTGAGGATAAGATAGAGGTGGGGTATCAAAATGCCTGTTCTGCCTAGGCCTTGGCTGATACTGGCGCGGAGCCTGACCCTGATTAGCATTGTTCCTCTGTTGTTGTGGTGGAGGTAACGTTGCTGGGATGGTTACCGATGCTACTTGTTGATTATTGCCCTGACGCTGTTTCCCTTTTCCCCTGTGGGATGATACAACATTGGTCTCTCCTTTCTTCTTATAATTATCAAATGGCTTCTTTCCCTATCCGGAAGACGATCCGTCACCACTAGAAACCTTTCCAACCTTAATTCCAACCTCTATCTTCTGTCCAATAGCAATCACATCTGCAAACTTGCCCAGAGAACAAGGCAAAAGCTTCTCATAGTAGTGCTTAGGCAGTGTGTCCATAAACATATCCAACATCTCTTTCTCCAGCATTGGTGGCTACACCCTAGCCGCCAATTCACGCCACCTTTGCGCGTATTCTTTGAAACTCTCATCATTCTTCTGGGACATGCTCAACAGCTGAGTTCTGTTGGGAGCCATGTCTGTGTTGTACTGATAATGCTTGATGAAAGCTGCAGCTAGCTCTCTCCAGGTATGAACATCTCTACTTTCTAACCCCATGTACCATTCCAAAGACGCGCCAGACAGGCTGTCTTGGAAAAAGTGCATCATTAACTTTTCATCCTTAGCGTGAGCAGCCATCTTCCTGGTATAGGCCTTCACATGAGTTCTCGGACAGGTAGAACCATTGTACTTTTCTAGTGCGGGAATCTGAATCTTATGTGGAATAACAATATCAGGGACCAACCCTAGGTCGTCCAAATCTATTCCCAAATCATCCTGTTTCACCACTCCCTTCAATTGAGCTTCCATTAAACGGATTCTTTCATCACTGACCACAAGAAGGGCAGCATCTAAACTTTTGACTGAAAAGACATCATCTTGTTGGTCATCAAAACGAGGGCCATGGATACCTCAAATCGTACTTCCTTCTCCAACCACTGAAGGAATTCTGCCCTGTCCACCAGCACCAACTCCGCCCGGAGGGATATTACGGTTAATAAGACCACCGTGTAAGATACCATTTTCGTCGACCTGCGCCACCAATGGCTGAACCAGAGTTCTGAATTCATTCTGACTTTGCACCACACCCTGCATCATCTCCATGAACTGATTGATGCGAGCTTGCATAGCTGCCATATCTGCCTGAACTTTATCTATCACTCTGCTTTGATTGAGTCGAGTAGAATAACGATGAGTTGGTTGATCAATCCTGACTACAAGAAAGAGAGAGCATAAGAAAACCAAAGAAACCCAAGAAAACCTGCAATGCAAAAATGATTATGATAATGCCAATGCAAATGCAAACAAACATATTTGAACATTTCCAGGATATATCTGCTTTGATTCCATTCCAAGAAACCGGGCAAGGAATTAGACACACTATCGGAAAATAAATCCGACACCAGAAATATCACAGGGTCAAACCACAGGAACGAATGCTCTCTGAAAATCAGAACTGCCAGAACACAGATAATTAAACCAGATATTCCATTACTGAAAACAAAGTAGTTCTTGCAAATAGATTCAAGTACAATCAAAGGTGATTCCATCAACAAACCTGATGGTAATCCCAAAAGATAAACAACAAAAAATAACTATAAATCAATCCCAAACAAACTAGCTTCAACTTCTTCGAGAAGATCCACAGTGTCAGGATGTGCAGGTTGCTTAATCAGCCCTTTGATCAACTTGTTCCTCTTTGCAATCTCTTGGGTCAACTTAGCAATCTGCTCCTCAGCGGTGTTATCCTCGCGCTTCGACTTCTTGATCTCGGCTTGCAGCTTGAGCTCTTCAATTTCCTTTTGTGCTTCTTTCCACTTGGCAAAATAACGGTCTTTTCTCGCTTTCACCACCTGAAGCTCTTCTTGCAGTTCTTCATTCTCAATCTTGGCTTCCTCCCACATATCCTGATACGAGGCAAGCTTATCTTCTGCTTCAGTCAAAAGCTTCTTGTTTTTTCTCTTATCCTTGCCCGATGAATCAGCAGCCATACTGATCTTCTTGAAATGCTGAGCCCTGTCGGCGAAATCCTTCTCTTTTTTCTCTAGATATGCAGTCATGTCTTGAACTTTCCACTTCAACCCCAAGTTGTCATGTAGAGCATTTTGTAGCCGACTACTCATATTAGAGTTTTCCGCCCTCAAATCAGATACCAACTTACGCTGCTTGTCGAACTCTTCGAATGACACAGTGAGTCTTTCCTCCACAATCTCTGGATACAATGGAGGCACCCGATCAAAAGGCAAATAGAATTTTTCTACCCTCTTCTTCACCCATTCAACATACGGAGCCAAGGCTTGATTATTGGGTTTCCCCAAAACAGTTTTACCTATCTTCTGTCTGCTGAGCCAGGCTTGAGAAGCTTCTTGCACAATAACCACACCATCAGTCATGTGAAAATACAAAGATTCTTCTAAGTCTTTTTCAGCTGGAGGATCCTTTAGGGCATATGCAAACTTCCTGATAGCCAAAGACGGGTTGTAGTTAATACCTCCCTTTCTTCCGATCAAAGGTACATTAGGATACCTGCCACAGCTATGCAAAATATCAGTCCCCAACAAACCCTTATCCACCCAGAGAATGTCTTTAGCAGCTAAGCCCATCAGACGCTTACTTCATTCTAAATAAGTCTTCGAATCCACAAAAGCACTAGATTGGGGTAAACGTTTGGAAAACCACTTGTAGAAGAGAGGTGCGCAACAACAAACCACACCACCTCGCCTTTTCTCATTCCTATTGTATAGAGCGTAATGGAGATCACCTAACAAAGTCGGTACCGGATTCTGAGCTGTAAATATCTGAATAGCATCCGTATCGACGAAGTCAGACTCATTAGGGA
Source organism: Lathyrus tuberosus (assembly GCA_022829125.1). NCBI lineage: Eukaryota > Viridiplantae > Streptophyta > Magnoliopsida > Fabales > Fabaceae > Lathyrus > Lathyrus tuberosus. Next base: position 4,300,268 of record JALAZF010000029.1, on the reverse strand, counting down.
ATAACACAATGCCATATATACACAGAGCTAATATTGCATTGAAATCCCTCCACCTATTTTCCTTAGCTTCCTCTCGAGCCCTCTTTACCAAGTACTCCAAATGATACCCTCGGGATTTTCCTTTCTTAGAAAAATCAGTCTCCACTGTAGATCTGCTCAAATAAAGAGCCTCAGACACTGCCTGGAAATCACACTCTCCTTGGGAACCACAGAAAGGAACACCTTCTTTGACAGGAATCCGCAAGATGTTGGAGTATTCCTCCAGGGTAGGAACCAACACATAATCTGGCATCACAAAGCACCTCAGAGAAGGATCATAAAACTGCATCAAGGCGTGTAGCCCATTATATTCATATTCACTGAGACTCCGAACCAGGGACAATATCCAACCATACTTCTCTTCAAAGGCTCCCAAAACTTCCGGACCAGCTATACTCTGTAAACTGCTCAAAGGACCAAGAGTGATCTTCGGAAACTTATAGATGATGATATTCTTCTTACCCCTCTTAGTGTCCATCCCTAAGAATGCCCTCTGATTGGAATCAAAGACTAGATACTACCTGAAAATGCACAAACATGAATGTCAGATAAATGGGATGCAATGCAGAGCACGGGATCAAGGTATCCACATAAACTGGCTACACTGTGCTGACTGAACAAATCAAGGCTCTGTACCAAAACTCAGAATCAACAACAACCATAGTGATAACAACAGAAAACCGGGTCGGTTGAAGGTCACGGTTACCTGCAAACCTGTAAACAACCCGTCCCTCTCACATGTGGGTACTAGGATGTTCAGTATCCCGGGCTCTCAGGTCGAGAAATGATGATACGTTCACCATTTCTGGTTTGGCATCATCATCAATCGAGGAGGCCTTAACTGATTCTCCAAAAAAAAAACAAAGGATCCTCAGCTTCAGAGGTTTGAGAAGCAATAGCATATTCAGCCCGAAGGATACAATGCTACCGCCAATCAAAGAGGTCGTCTGCTGATTCACTTTCAAAAAAGAAGGGTCCTATGGAAAGTTCCCAGCATTGGGTCCTCGGATCGAGAGTGTGCAATGGGTTTGCCACAGAAAGTGGGCTGCCACTGTCACACCCCGGGAGGAGTGCCGCAACTGAGTCCTCGGGAATGGTCATCAGAGTCGACAATTCCTCCAGAGAATAACTACTGGCCTGTATCAACATACAGTAGCAGAAAGCTCCGGATAGAACCTCGTCTGATTGTAGGGATCGTGATCACCCGTACGTGGCCAACACCACGGGAGCGTCACGCCTGCCCACGCTAAAACCTAGGTGTATACTCGAGCCTGGGTATTGAGCTCATCTCTCAGAACATCCCAACCCTCCAAACAGAACAACAGCTAGCACAGCGCAGTATATCCAGTATGACAATATAAAATGCAATGCGATAAAAGCTGTAAAAATAGTAAAGCAGTAAAGCAAAAATACAGTAAACAACAATACAGTAATATACAAAAAAAGCAAAGCACCATAGAAACACCCAACAAAAACAAACAGACAAGCGCTAGGATTGACTCGCTAAGGGGGAAGGACCAGCAGCTTGCAGGTTATCCCCAGCAGAGTCGCCAGCTGTCGCTCCCGAAAGATTCGCATCCAACGGTACAAACGCGAGAGTGGCGCAAAAGACACAGAGTCGCCAACAAAGTGTATTTATCCCAAGAGAGGGAAAGGAAACACTGCGTAAACCTGAAGGAAGGGAAAGAGCATGGTCACGCGACCAAGAGAACGGGTACGGGAGTCGGTTACGCGAAGGGAAGGTGTTAGCACCCAACACGTCCATCGTACTCGATGGGATCCACGCTTGCTGTCTGCATCAAAGGGTGTCGTCGTCTGGAACTCCCCTGCTACTGGATCGGCGAAAAAATGAGAATGGAAAGAAGGGTGAAACGAAAAAGAAAAAAAAAGAAGTGACTCGATAGGACGATATCGTTGTCCTAGGCCTACGTACTCCCTCAGTGCAATGGGAAAGTCAGAGTCAACGTAGTTCGGACGGGAACTAAGGGGAAGGTTGCTCGCCAAGACATCCCCGTCTTGTGCCTACGTATCCTCAATCGGACGAGAAAGAGGAAATCAGAGCAGTCGTAGTTCGACCAAATGAGGTCAGAAAGAGACAAAGAGGTGAAAAAGAAAGGTTGTGCTCGGAGAGATCTCGCACGATCTCCTGCCTACGTATCTCGCTCGCACGCGAGAATCAGAGCGACGTAGTTCCCCTCTCTAGGGGTGGATTGTGTTTTTTAAGGAACGGCTTACGTTCTAGCTCAGGCGTTGCAGCTCGCTGAATCGAGACTTAGGCGTTACCATCTTGCAAGAGAACGAGTAGGAGCACGTTCGTACGCTGAGAGTGAGTGAGATGAGAAAAGAATTCCCGCAGGAAAGACGCTATTGTTTGTTTTGAGTTTTTTAGACAGAAGTGTTTTAAGTTAGTTCATAACTTGCATTGCACCAAAGTCTTTAAACGTAGGAACGAATACTTCGCGCATCGTCCCCAACAGGACGTACACTAAGTATCCTAGAAGAACGAGAGGAAGCCCCTCGTTCCCCACTCCCCACATAGAAGGCTCGAGCGCAATACACGTTATCCTTTATTACGTGTTTTGAATAAGTTATGAGATGAGAAGAGAGGAGACACAAGGAAACTCTAAGGGGATACTAAGGGTCCTAATGTTATCATGCATGGATGTCCTAGGGTTAGTGAGGTTTAGGAAAGAAACAACTACCTAACCTAATGCTAATCCTACTCCAAGCTTAATCAAAAATTAAGTTGGACTAGGAAGCTCTAAGGGGAAAAGAATCCAAGACTTGAATAAGTCTTGAGATCCATGGGATGAGAAAGAGTGAAAGAGAAGAAGAGAGAAGAAGAAGAAGAGAGGTGAGAAAAGAGATGGGGCAGCAAGCACATCATAAACATCATATCCAAATCAAAACACAAAACATGCTTCAAAGATCATATAAGCACATATCAAGTATACAAGTGAAGGCACACAAGAAAGGATGCAAGTAAACTTGCACAAGATTCACAATTTCACACACTAAGAGTTCGTACAAAGATGACATGAACAAAATAAGATGAAAGTGAAACCAAGTCAGAATTCAATTCATATCATGATCATCTAATCCAAACATGCAAGAATGTTTCACATTATGATGCATTATGAGCCAAAGAAACCACAAAACCAATGATGATGATATGCATCATACAAATCAAACCATGATGATCAAGTGAGATGAAAAACAAGCAATGAACCCAAGGGGCAGTAGCATACACATTAACATCATTCCAAGATCAAACTCAAGTCATACAAGATTAATCACCAAGCAACACATCCAAAGCATGTATCAACATTAATCAAAGCATCCACATACTATTCATGCAAGCAAGCAAAGAAACATGTGAAGCAAAAAGTGAGAACATATCACATAGAGCACCTTAAACCAAGAGGGTCAGAACCTCTAGCATATCATACAAATCAAACAAAAGGTTTCATACATGAATGGATTCACACAAAGAAGCAATCACAAGATTAAGTCAAACATACCACAAAGTTCAAGTCCAAAACAACAACACTTTGTAAAATCAAGAACAAATAGGAAAATGAGTGAAAAGAGATGATTCCAAAGCCACAAGTAAGCTCAAACAGTACATGATCATACCATAAAAACATATCAAGCATCACCCCATCACAAGTAAGCAAATGCATTCAAACTAGCTCAAGTGTCAAAGTATACCTCATTCAAACTTGCGTCACAAACAAAACTCAACCAAAAATAGCAAGGTGGATCAATAAAATCCCAAAAAATAATCAAACAAAAGCTAATTCAGTCAAGTAAGATATACAAAAAGATTGGATCAAGAAGAGTTAAAGAGCTTGTCTAAAAGTGATCCACAAGTCAAGATGTGCACATAATCGAACAAAGATCGAGGGTCAATAAAAATTGAGTGGCAAGTCACCAAAATTAACTCAAACCAACCTCAAACCAGCATCAAAACATCCTCCTATAATCCTCCACAAGTAACCAAAAGATTGGCCTCAAATGATGAGTAAAAGTTAAGAACATCCTAACCCTAGATGAAGGGTATCATTGGAAACTCATCACCAAATTAAATCAAAATAAAATATGAAAATAAAATAGGAAATAAAAATAAAAAAAATGGAAAATGATCACAAGACATTAAATGATCAGAAAAGTATTTTTTTGGATTTTTTTAAAATGTGTTTAACAATTAAAATAAAAAACAAATGGAAACTAAATATGAAAATAAAAAGGAAATGAAGAGAAGAACAAGGGGGTGCACTAGCAATTCCTGCTATACAGGATTTACTTCATGGCGCACGTTGGGCCTTAAACAAGGGTGTGCGGATATCAAATGCATAAGCCCAACTCTTAAATATCAGAAAAAAAGAAAAAAAACTAAAACCAAAACGCATCGTTTGGATAAGTGAGAGGGACACGCTGGCTTTTCAAACGCGGACTCGATTGCCATTGGCTGGTCAATCAGTCAATATTCTGCCACGTCAGATGCCGGAGCCCTAGCTCCGGTCATCTTCTCCGGGAGGCCTGCCGGAGTTCAGAAATGAAATAAACCAAAACGCAAAGAAAAAGACACCATCTCGTAGGGTTTTTTACGCTGATATCAAATCCACACTCAAAAACCATTTTCAAACACAAAAACACCATGAATCGAAGCAAACAAAAAAACATGTCCAAACTGAAATCTCACCAAAACAAAACAACATGCATTCAAACAGTGCCTACTCAGTTGTAGGACTTCAGAATTAACAAGAAACAGGTTTAGTACACGTTAAGCATGAGAGTTTCAGAGTTGAAAAGTTACCTAACGGAGCAACTCCATTGGTCCTTGAAATAATGGAAGAAGCTTCAGAAACCCACTTGAAAACCTCCACTGAACTTCCAGACGTGTAGATCGAGCTATGAAATGAAGAAAATCCTTGTGAACGAACAGATTCGAGTGTGAGAAATCTTCAGGGTATGAGAGCTTGCTATCGTCCAGTTCTCAGCCAAATCAATCTCCTCCTTTGTTTTTAGGGTTTTGGAGTTTAAATAGCATGGACTTGTGAAATGTATGGGCCTGGTACTGAGTGAGATGCTTATCACCAATTGATTTTTGCAAATTGAAGTCTTATTTTTGAGAAAAAAGAATGCATGGTTTATGGCCTGTGGTGAGTTACAAAAAGGGTGGTTTGATGAGTAAAATGGTCATGAAAAGTAATGGCACGTGAGAGTACTAGCATGTGGTAATTCCATTCTTTCAATTCCTATTTTTTTTGCATGATAGTACAAACATGTGCATGGTAAGAAAATGGCATTGTTTGGCTAATTTAGGCAAGGTTGTTATGCGTAGAAATGAGTATACATGACAATGCAAGATGAGAATAATGTCATGTGCATAAATAGCAACTTGATAGCATGTCCCAAATTCAACCATGTGTGCACTTTGAGCCATCACTAATCATTGAATTCTTTACCAAACAAAAAGATCTTGGGCTTATTGCAAAGCTAGCATGACAAAGAGGAAAATTGATGTGGAAAAAGAAGAGAAATGATGCTTGGAAGGCATCCAAAAGTGAGCATGAAAGTTGGTACTTGGAGCTGACCCAAAGTGACTTAGAAAAAATCCAAGTTAACAAATTTTACAACTTGAAAACTCCAACTTTGGGATGCCATAACTCTCTCAAAAATGACTTAAATGACGTGGTTCTTGTGCCCATTTTGAAGGGAAAGTTTCAAACTACAACTTTCATGTGGAAAAGATTTTCAACTGAAGCCTTGATCATGGTGAAAATTGACTTTGAAAGTGGTTACCAAAACATGAAAACTTGCTAAAAATAGTAAGTTTTAAAACCTAGTTTCTTCCAAAAATGGCAAGTTCTCAACTTCTTGATTTTTTACAATTCCTTGAACATTCCTTGACCAAATCTCATCCATTTATCATGTTTGACTTGAGAATCATGATGTTGACCTCAAAAAGTCAGGAGTTGACTTTTTCCACTGCACAGTTGACCTCATTCCCAATTCTCCTGATTTTGAAATTTCTGATCAATTGAAAACCTTCTGAAGCAAATTGATGGACAATTCTCCAATCCTAGACACTTGAGGACATGAGGAATACCATGAGATCGAGTCTTGTCCTAAAAATAAGAAATAAACTGATTCTATAGGAAACCCTAATTTTGGCTCCTCTGGTTAGGAGAAATCAACACATCCTCCAAATTCAAATTCCTCTGAGTATGATGTGTGTCATGTCCACCAATGATGATAAGTGCCATTTGGAGATGATAAACAAACAAAGAGCTTGCTGATTTGAGGGTTAGATCTCAGAATCTCCAAAACCCTAATTTAGGAAATCAGGTTAGGAGAGTGTGATTCTTTTGAATTCCCCTGCCAATCTTGATCCTGTGATGAGATGATGGGCCAAATAAAACACCTTGAGGCTTAAGGTTTCCTTGTGGCTCAAGAATTGATAGTATCAAGAACTTTCTCTCCTCTTAGCCCCTTGAACAATACACATGAACTGTTGCTTGAAACCCTGAAAACCTCTTCTTCCCTTGAGTTAAACCAAGTACCTTGATCCCATGCTAAGAACCAATTATATGCACAAATGCTAATGCAAGAAATGCAAAGAAACATAAGCCAGTTAGGTAAAAACAACAAGGCAAATTTTGAGGTGCAACAGGGTTACTACAGGTTAATTCATTTTTTATCCTATTAAGCCGATGAAGGAAGGGAAATAGATGTCTCCAACTAACCCTGCTTGCACACTGAGTTTAAACAGTAGTCTGTTAGGTTACGGATGCTATATGGTAATGGGGCCTTTTTCTTCTTAGAGTGAAAAATACTGGGGCTGTTAATGGGTAGGATGTTAGGACTAATGCTTTTCGATTGATGGGTGAAGGTACGGGATTTGGGTTTTGGATTAGTGTGCTCGCTAAGATTTTTCTTGAAATCTTATGCCTACGTATTCCCGTTTACCGAAACAGGGAAATTAGAGCGATCGTAGTTCCTCCTATTCTATGGGAGGAAATGGTGTTTTGGTGTCTTGTTCAAAGCCCAAGACGTGAAGCTAAAGGTGGTTTGTATCTTGTTCGAAGCCCAAGATGTGAAGCTGAAGGGTCTATTTGTATCTTGTTCAAAGCCCAAGATGTGAAGCTAAAGGGTTTTGACTTTAGAGAGAATTTGTCATCTCTAAAAGGGGTATTTGTTTATTTGTCACAACTGTTGGGTGACTGGTTATAAAGGAGAATTACTTTAACTGGGGTATGTGAATCCAGCAATGCCATAATTTCCTTTATAGGGGATTTTTAACCTGAAGGAGAAGACTTTAACTCAGTGTAGAGCAATGCTATCTTTCCTTAGGAATTTCTCATGCTAAAAGAGGGACAGTGGCGTGGATGTAAATAATCCAGAGGCTTGCCGCTTACAGTGATTAGATGAAGGAAAAGGAGTTGTTGATGTTTGTATACTGTGAACGAGGCACATATTTTGATGCTAAAAGGTTGATTGTCTCAACCGGGATTTTCTTATACAAATCCTAAGAGGAGGCTAGTGGCCCAACAAGAGGGTTTAATATGTGGATAACAAATTATGATCTTGGATTAATGTTTCAAAATCATGTTTTGACCTACAAAATGATTAGAAATCATAAAAATTTGCAAAATCAAGAAGGAAAAAATATTTCAAATGTCAAAAACAATTAAAATATTAATTCTTTGCAAAAATATCAATTATATGAAATAAATAATATTTTTGGGATTTTTTGGTAAAATAAAATATTTTAACATTTTTGTGAATTATTAAAAAAAGAATCAACTCAAAATCATTAAAACTCAAAGAGAAATTAATTTTTGAATCAATTAAATAAAATCACAAAATTCAAATATTCAAAAATTTGAAAAAGGGCGCCAAGAACATGGCAAGAACACGCGCCACCCTCTGTTTCTACAGATTTGCATTTTCTATCCAATCTCACTGAATAATTGATTATATCATGCAATCTACATATCAATCTACTCGTTTTAACCTCACGATCATGTCTATGGTCTTTAATTTCATTTATTTTTAACATGGAATAAGAAATCAAAGAGAAACCTCAAGAACCCTAATTTCTGCATGAAGGTTCAGAAATTCTACACACGATTCAAACAATGCAATTGATTGAGGGAAAACATTCCATGCATGATTGTGAACATATGGCCAAATTATTGTGAAGCAAAAATTGCATGGATCATAGAGTTAGAATAACTCATGCTTACCTCTTGCAGCTGGTGATCATGTTTTATGTTAGAGGTGTTACAGCTAGGTTCCAATGATCTGGATAGCTTCCCTAGGTGTCATGGAGTGTGTCTGGATGCTTGGAATGGATTGAAATGATCTGGAACTTGAGATGGTACCCCAACTGCAAATCTGTCAAGAACTTGAGCAACTGGCTGGTGATTTTGTGAAATCAGTGTTCCAGATGTTGTTTAAGAGTTTGGATCACTTCTATATGATGTTTATGAGGTGTGTGAGTGATTGGTTTGATTGGAAAAGCTCTCAAACTCAAAACCCGATAGTGACTTGCCTTAGAAGGCAAAATTGGAGTGAAAAAAGAGATTTTGAGGAAAGCATCTGTTTGATGGTTTTGGTGTACTCAAACTGATCACAAATGAGCTCTATTTATAGTAGAGCAAGTTTGTTTTGGGATCAATAGTGAATGGCAACTGCAGCAGAGGTTTGGCCAATGTTGTCCAATGGAATCTCAAGTCTCCTCTAGCCATTGACTAGAGGTTAGAGCACAGGCCTTTGGTTCCCTAGTTGTTGGATCATCCTTGACTGAATTCAGTTGAAGGAAGCTCAGTCCATGCCACCTTTGTGCATCCATTAAATGCTCCAATCCAAAATTGGAGTCTTGTCCCTCTTTTAGGGATTTTTAGGTTTAGCATGCTACTTTTGGTTCCAAGGACTTTGGAGGCTTGGCTCAGTGTTTGTCCCCTTTAGATTTGATCCTCAGATGTGTCCAAGATGATGACAAGGCTTGGAATTAGTTGATCTTGCAAAATCGAGCAAAAGTGCAAAATTCTGCCTAGCCTTGGCAGTTTTCAGCAAGGCATATTGCCCTTGTCATATCTCATGGCTCAAGTGGAATTTGGTGATGTTCTTGGTCACTTTGGAAAGCCCTCATATGATACAACAACTGTTTGATCATATTTGGTTTTGATACCTTTTGGATCCCCATACATTTTGGAAAAAGTGAAGGCAGATTCTGACTTAGTGAAAATTTCACTAAGTGTTGGAAAAAAGTGACATTTTCACTTTTTGTGATTTTGATCATTCCATAACTCAAAATCCATGGGGAATTTGGAGGGAGTTCAGTTTGAAGCTTCTGTAGAGGGTAATGAGATCTACAAATCAAGCTTTGGATGGGAAAAAATGGCCTTGTGGTTTAGGAGTTATGATCCTCCAAAGTTGGTACCCTAGCCACTTTATTTCATAACTTAGAAAATTTTCTAAGTTTTTATGGTTACCCCTTTTACAAGTTATCCCACTTTTCTTGATTTTTCTTGATGAATGATGATTCGAATCATACATTGACATCATTTTAGGGTTAAAAAACCATTTTTATGAAAAATCTCAAAAAGTCAAAGTTGACTTTTGTGCACAGTTGACTTTTTATCAGATGAATTCCAAACTGTGCAATCCTTTAGAAAATCATGTCCTTGACCTAAATCAAACTTGATGGACATGTTACATGGGTGTTATAGGGTATATTGATCAATTTCCTAGGGTTTGGGAGCATGTCCTGGTGAAAAGTCAAAGCTACCGTTGACTTTTCTCGCGAAACCTTAATTGTGGCTATGATGAAATTGAGACTTGTTGCTCAAGGTTTTTGGATCAATCCATTGTTGCAAATGGATCAATGTAGTGCATTAGAGACCCTCAAATCTTCTCTTGAGGTCTTGGCTCATGAATTGTCCCAAAAGTCAACTTAGGGGTGAATTAGGTCAAGAAACCCTAATTCCTGATTTTTAATGAATGCTTCCCCTGAGGCTAAATTGACTTGATGATTGGGTTTATGATGTCCCTTGGAGCATCATAGGTTATGCTTGGAAGCATTGGCTCATGCCCAGAGGAAAATTTCCATCTGGAGGCCCTGGTCGACCAAAACCCTAATTTGGTGACACTGGCGATCTTGAGGCTTGATCCACTTAGAAGGGAGCAGCCTTGTGCTTAATCCTTGAAGTGGGAGTCCTCTTGATCCTTTGTGGATGTTTGAGAGGTTAGAAAAGTTGAAGATCATGTCATTCCTTGATTGATCCTTTGTCTAAGAACTCTGAGAGGGCTTGAAACCCTAATTTTCATTACAGTGAATGCTCACCCATCTTTGTGGAGACTGATGAGGCAAGATAGTACATCCATATTGTGATGATGATTTCCACAATGATGGGAATCTTAGTGGTCAAAATTTGGGGTATGACATTAGCAAGACTCCAAAATCCAGTCGAGAAGTCAATAAAAGGAAAAAGCATCAAAGAAAGAAGAGAAAAAACATCAAAAGAAGAATGTGGAAGTTGGATGTGAGTTGAATCAAAATGTAGCTCTTGTTTCTGAATCTTATCGGTGCTCTATTGCGGAAAGGTCAAGCAACAAAACGTGTAAGCTGAAGTATCCCCCATAGCATTGGGGAGTAACCGGTCGAGTCATGCGAAGTTAAACGAAGCGCTACGTGGGAGGCAACCCACGCTTGTCTGATTAATTTCTTTCTTTTTGCTGTTTGTTTTATTTTGGTGGCAGGAAATAATCTGGATCCTACAGATGCACATGTTGATGCAGCAGTTGATGCTGCAGTTTCCTCAACCTCCTCCTCAGTGAGGCTTTGTGAGTACCCTCTCATGCTTGTTCTAAAACATTGAGCTCAATGTTTAGTTCAAGTGTGGGGGGGATTTTTATTTGCTTTCCGTTTGTTTTGTTTTCCTCTATTTTGCTTTGGTTTAAGTTAGTTCATTTATTTTTGTGTGTTTTATGTTTAGGTGTGTTACAGATTTAAGGTGGATGTGTCGGGTGAATGAGACGACTGGTGTTAGGTGGATGAGAAGGTGCAATCCTAACTTGCGCTCGAGGAAACCCCCAAAAGTAGGTATCGCTGAAAGGACGATTGGACGTGATTTCCGACACTGGACCGAGACTAGAGTACTGTGTATCCGAGGCGAAATGACACTACATCACACCGAATGCACCTTGGAAATGTCAGTATGCCAAACATGGTGAGGATCCTAAAAAGCCATAAACTATTGCATCATGAGAGTTGTCAGGTATGTACTCGTCTCATTTAGTTTGCGCATATGTCTATTGAATTCCTACTGTACACTTACACACACTGAGGCAATTGTTTCTATTTAGCCCTGAGCCTTTGTAGCCAACCCTTGTAATGTATCCGTTGCTAACCCCTTTGAGCCATATTCCCTTTTGTTTGTTATTAACCATATTATGCGAACCTTTAGCCTAAAACACTTCCTCACCCTGCTCGAACAAGTGTTACTAATTTCCCACCTATGTAGAACTCTAAGTTTGGGGTTGAGACACTCAAAATAAAAGTAAGTAAGTGCATTCGAAAAAAAAAAGGAAAAAATAGAGCAAAGAAAAAGCCTTGAAAAAAAAATAATAAATAAAAAAAAGAGATGAAAGAATGCACTTACCTATAGGAGGATCCAGTTTGAAAAAAATCGAAAAAGAACCTCGAAGTTACACTTGAGGAGAGAAACTGGAAAATCCTAATAAGTTGTGTCCAACGCCCTTGAGCATGAAAAGTGCAAGCTACACAGGGATGAGAGAAATGACACTGTGTCTGAGCATAAAAACCCTTTATTTTTTTCCTTTTTGTTTGTTTATCCCACCGTGTCCCGAAGCCCCGTTACATCCTTTAAAGTCCTCGAATAGTGTGTGTTGTGTGCATGTGTAATGAACATAGATGTTGTGCAAGCTTATGAGATGACGATGCATGCTTTTATTAGAGAGTATAAACACTTTAACCCGAGCGATTTGGTGAGAGTGTGAAAAACTGACAAAGGAAGAGGTGCTGAATTGTGGAAGTGTGGTCGATCGCCATGAGTCGGGTAAGAAGGAAAGGTTGAGAAGAAAGTGAAGGAAAGTTGCAAAAAATCTCAGCGGTACTGTGGTTGGTTAGAATAATTCAGGGGTGACCTAATTTCTATCTTGAGCATTGCTTGAGGACAAGCAATGAGATAAGTTTGGGGTTGTGATCGGTCACCATTTTCACTTGTTTTCCGTCCATCATTCGGCACGAAACCGCACAATTGGTAACACATTGTTGATTATTATTATTGTTTTTCAGTTTATTTTTACTTTTCGCATTGTCTTTCTGTTATTGTTTCTTTTGTGAGTTTTTGCCATTTTGTGCACTTTATGCGTGTTTTGGTAGTTTGTGTTGGTTTCAGATCACAGGTGGAAGCACCAGAGGACTTACGCGTAGAATGGAAAAGTTCGGAGTGTTTCAAAAGTTTTTTTGGAAAAAGTCAGAAGTCTGACACGGGCCCCAGTGTTGCCTGACACGGGTCGTGTCAGGATTCATACCCCAAATTTTGACCACTAAGATTTCCCATCATTGTGTAAATCATCATCACAATATATGGACGTACCTATATGTCTCCTCAGTCTCCTCAGGAATTGTTAGGCATTCACTACAATTAGAGATTAGGGTTTTAACCTCTCTCAGGGTACTTAGACAAATAATCAATCAAGAAATGACATGATCTTCAACTTGTCTAACCTCTCAAACACCCATAAGAGATCAAGAGGACTCCTACATCAAGAATCAAGCATAAGGTTGCAGTATTCCAGATGGATTAAGCCTCAAGATCGCGAGTGTTACCAAATTAGGGTTTTGGTCGACCAAGGCCTCTAGATGAAAATTTTCCTCTGGGCATGAGCCAATTCTTCAAAGCATAACCCAAGATACTACATGGGACCTCATGAACCCAAGCATCACGTCAATTTAGCCTCAGGGGAAGCAATCATCAAAAATCAGGAATTAGGGTTTCTTGACCTAATTCACCCCTAAGTTGACTTTTGGGACAAAACATGAGCCAAGACCTCAAGACATGATTTGAGGGTCTCTAATACACTATATTGATCCATTTGCAATAATGAATTGATTCAAGAAGCTTGATCAACAAGTTTCAATTTCATCTGGACCACAACTAGGGTTTCGAGGGAAAAGTCAACTATACCTTTGACTTTTACCCATGACATGCTCCCAAACCTTGGGACAAGATTCAATACACCCTATAACACCTTTGGAACATAGCCATTAGGTTTTATTTAGGTCAAGGACTTGATTTCACCAAGGATCGCACAGTTTGGAATTCATCCGGTAAAAAGTCAACTGTGCACAAAAGTCAACTTTGACTTTTTGAGATTTTTCATAATTATGGTTCCTTGACCCTAAAATGATGTTAATGTGTGATTTGAATCATCATTCATCAAGAAAAATCAAAGAAAGTGAGATAACTTGTAAAAGGGGTAACCATAAAAACTTAGAATTTTTCTAAGTTATAAAACAAATTGGCTAGGGTACCAACTTCCAAGGATCATAACTTGAGATCCAAGCAACCATTTTGGCTGATCCAAAGATGGATTTGTAGATCTTATGGCATACTTTAAAAGCTTCAACTACAGCTCATTCCAATTCCTCATAGATTTCAAGTTATGGAGTGATCAAAATGGCTGAAAACATGAAATGTCACTTTTTCCAACACTTAGTGAAATTTTCACTAAGTCAGAATTTGTCTTGTTTTTTTCAAAATGTAGGGGGGGTTTTCACTTGGATCCAAAGAGTTTCAAGAAAAACTATGATCATACATGTGTTGTATCATATGAGAGCTTTCCAAAATGGCCAATAGCTTCATCATACTCCATCTGAGCTAGGAGTTATGACAGCTGCAACATGCCTTGCTGCAAAATGTCTTGGCAAGGTAGATTTGTGCATAAAGGCTCGATTTGCTCAAATTGTTCAATTCCAAGCAAGCTTATCCATCTGAACACCTCAAGGGGGAACAAACAAGGGACAAGCACTGATCCATCAGCCTCCCAAGTCCAAGATTCCACAAGTATCATGCCAAACCTAAAAAGCCTAAAGGAGACCAAGACTCCAATTTTGTTTTGGAACATTTAATGGATGCTTAGAGGTGGCATGTATCAGAGCAAGAAGGAACACTTCAGTCAAGCCTTATCTCAGAATCAAAGAACCATAGACATGTGCTCTAACCTCTAGTCAATGGCTAAAGGAGACTTAAGATTCTAAAGTGATGCAATTGGACAATGAGCTGCAGCAGTTGCCATTCACTATTGCTTGCAAAACAAACTTGCTCTACTATAAATAGAGCTCATTTGTGCTCAGTTTGAGTACACCAAAGCACCCAAACTGATGCTTTCCTCAAAATCACCTTCTCACTTACAAATTTGCCTTCCAAAGCAAGTCACTATCGGTTTTGAGCTTGGGAACAATTCCAACCAAACCAATCACACACACACCTTCTCACTTACAAATTTGCCTTCCAAAGCTACTAACTCAATTGGTAGTGGGAATGCATTAAACGTGGTACTTATCCCCAGGTACGCGGTTCAATTCCCACGGGAGGCAAAAACACTAGTAGTGAAGGGGGCTAGTGATTTGGCTTGTGAGTAATAGTGTTTGTGGTGTCTGTGGGGGAGTCCCGACCCGGCTGTTATAAAAAAAGGCGCCTTTTTTTGTAACAGTCGGCCCGGGACTCCCCCACAGACACCACAGACACTATTACTCACAAGCCAAATCACTAGCCCCCTTCACTACTAGTGTTTTTGCCTCCCGTGGGAATCGAACCGTGTACCTGGGGATAAGTACCACATTCAATGCATTCCCATTACCAATTGACTAGCTCAATTGGTAGTGGGAATGCATTGAACGTGGTACTTATCCCCAGGTACGCGGTTCGATTCCCACGGGAGGCAAAAACACTAGTAGTGAAGGGGGTTAGTGATTTGGCTTGTGAGTAACAGTGCCTGTGATGTCTGTGGGGGAGTCTCGGTCCGGCTGTTACAGTAAGTCTCATTTATTTTCTTTAAAAAACACTTTTGGGCCTCTTGAGAGAGTGTAAGACCCATACCTTTGTACAAAAAACCTTTTTCGGGCCTCAATCACTTGTATAAGTCCCCGTACAAATTTAAAACAACGGTGCAATCATCGTTAAAACTTGGGCCTCTCCTAGAGCTGTAAGCCCCAACAATCTTTTCAAAATACTTGCTCATTTGATTTTGAATCCAAATATATAGTTGTTATCAAAACTTTCTGTAATTTCTTTGTTGAACAACTAACAAAACAGGATGGAAGCTCTACAATGGGTAACTGTTTATCCGCTTTCTTTTATCTATTTTCATATATATAACTGTATTGTGGGATTGCTTCACTGTAAGTCTTCTTTCGTACCTGCCATATACTCGTCATATATCAATTGTGTATATACTAGTATAGTTATTTAGAGTTTTTCCCCGGCAACTAGGTCTAAAACTAGGTAAAGCCCGTTGGTCACTCTTGAATACAAACAAAACTAGATCCCCATAGGATTCCAGATACAGTCTCCCCTCCTCTTGGGGTTAAACAATATGGAACAAAGAGAAAGGCATTATTCTCGGTGAACCTTTTCTCAGACTGTCACCCTTAGAAATTGTCAAAGAAACTCTACTCCCCAGAGATGATCTTTTCTACATAAATGGCATCTCTTGAGTTTCTTCCAAATCCTCGAGCTTTCCTGGAATGATCTCTTCTCTGTGAATTGCATTTCTTGAACTTCTCTTGGTTTGGGGAGCCACAGGCTTCCTAAAAGCATCACCGCCTCCTCTTGGGCATTATACAAGGACCCTTCGGCTTCTTAGAAGTTCTCATGCCTTCTCTTGGGCTTAATAAAAGGACCCTGACAACCTCTTAAAGGTATAAGACATAACTTAGTCATCCTTTGATAGAGCAGTCTTTCCAGTGTCAAAACTCCGACCATTTTAGGGTTGATTCTCATCCCTTAATGCCCGTGCCTCCTCTAGGGCATCGTACAAAAGATAAAACTCGCTTATACTAATAGACTCGGACAGTCTAAATCCTCTTGAGGATCAAAGGCATTCTCAAGTCCATTCTAAACATAGGAAGAAACCCCAATCATTCTGGATCAGCCTCTAGCCGAAACCCAGTCTCTCTCATGAGAGTTCTCTACTTGGACTTGCCTAGGGATCTCAATAACCCTCAATAGTAAGATAGCCTCCTCTTAGGCTTTGTATAATGATCCTTCCTCAGCGAAGTCAGCCTCCTCTTGGGCTTTATGCAATGATTCTCCCCAGCGGAGGTAACCTTTTCAGACTCTCTTGTTGAATCACTCACTTTTTAAGGCTCTCTTGTTGAGTTAATCTCCTTTTAGCCTCAATCTCGGGCTTTGTATGAGACAACAAATCACTCTCTTGTTGAGTATAAAAGACTCTATTGTTAAGTCAATCACCATCTCAGAATCTCTTGTTGAGTCAACCTTTTCAGCCTCCGTCTTGGGCTTCGTACAAGACAGATAAAAATACTCTCTTGTTGAGTCAGTCTTTATCCATAACTTGGTATAAAGATTCCCCATAGTAGGAACTAGTCTCCTCTCAAGTTCTCCAGCTTGTTCAGCCACAATCCTGGGCTTTGTACAAGACAGATAAAAACATTCTCTTGTTGAGTCAAACCCCTTTAGCCTCCGTCTTGGGCTTTGTACAAGACAGATAAAAGCACTCTCTTGTTGAGTCAAACTCAATTCAGCCTCCATCTTGGGCTTGGTACAAGATACATATACAAACTCCCCCCCAACGAAGTCAAAAATCCCTTTTAGCCTCAATCTTGGGCTTTGTACAAGACAGAAAGAACATTTTCTCCGAAAAAGTCAAACTTTTAGCCTTCTCTTAGGCTTTGTATAATGAAATCCCCGGTTAAGTCAATCAACCTTTTAGCATCAAACTTGCACTTTGATCAAGGCACACAAAAATCAACAATCCTTCTTTAGAGATGACAATTTCTCTCTAAAGGCATTTTAGCTTCAATCTTGGGCTTTGAACAAGACACCAAAACATCTTTTCCTCCCTTAGAATAGGAGGAACTATGATAGCTCTGATTTCTCTATTTCGTTTAAACGGGAATACGTAGGCATAAGATTGCGAAATCTTAGCGAGCATACTAATCAAAAACTCTAAGTCCAGTACCTTCATACATCAATAAATAAAACATCAGATCTAGTACCTTACCAAAAGCCTCATGAATAGTCAAGACACTCTATTCTAAAGCAAAATAACCTCAGACAGACCACCTATTTTGATAGCATTTGTAAACCAACAGTCATCTGTTTAAACTCAGTATGCAAGCAGGGTTAATTGGAGACATCTATTCCCTTTCCTTAATCAGCTTCACAGGATAAAAAATGAATCGAACTGTAGTACCAAAGCGATAGTGATTCGAAACCACAAAAACCGCGCTACACAGGAGAAGAGATGAAATTGAAGATTTGGGCTGAAGTCAGAGAGCTGACACAGGTGCCCGTGTCAGCACACCTGGAGTCGAAGAATATTTGCGCAGAGAGTTAGAGGGTTGACACAGGTGTCCGTCTCAGCAGGCATGGGAGAGACAATTTTGTGATTTTTCTTTTTTTCTGAGTTAAGTGTCCTGAGGGGTATTCTGGGTATTGCAGACTGTTATGTTTGATCTGGAACTACTTAGGCTAGGTTTTGAGGAAAAAGAAGGACTTTGAATTTTATGAAAAATTGACTTGAGAGTTTATGCGATCAAGGAGATTTGGAGAAGACGATCGTTCATGAGCGGAAGCGATTGAAGAATCAGTTTTCCTCCGATCAAATTGTAATGTCTATCTTTAATTTTCTTTTTGTTTTTGTTCTTAATTCTATGAGAGGCTAAACCCCCCAATGCTAGGGGGGTGTCCCTGATTTTCCCTGTAATGACAATTTTCCCTTTGCAATAGAAATTTCACTGCTTTCTCATAATCATGTTTATCGTATAATGTTCTTAATGCTTGTCCATATTGGAAAATAGGATCTGATTTACGGTTAACCTTAGGTCGGACAAACCACTGTTAATGCTTTTCATACGATAATACTATAGTAGATATCGCCTAGGAATAAGGGTACCCTATTGTAACCGTAAAGCTTTTGATAAAAATAAGTGCTTGGTATTCTTTCTATACCGCTAAGGAATTGGGGTATATGGAGAGTACCAAAGGTTTTTCTACTAAGGAATTAGAGAAAAATATTCTTAAGAGTCGGTAATGATTGGTTCAAGCGATGATTTTGAAAAATAAGGATTGTTATTATTATAAGGAATTTCATACACCTTGCCCTGACATGTTTCTCATATTTGTTTAAGTCATTTTTACTCGTTCTGCTTATCTTCTCAATAGTTATTATAATTTTTATAACAAACAAACCCCCAAAGGCATTTTTGTTTAATTGAAATAACATATGCACTTACAATTAAACGCAGTCCTCGAGAGATCGATTCTGGGGATAACCCCAACTATTACTACATCGGTTAAAATAGTACACTTCCTATTTTTACGGTCACATACTGTCAGCAAGATGATGTTCTGCTATAAGAGTCAGACATCATGTCCGACATGATGTTGTGACATGTGCCAGGACATGCTATACCGGAAAGTTAGGGCATGTCTGTTCTGGTATTTTTAGTGTGAGTTTTGAGTGTGTTTTAATTCACACGTTTGCATTATCCAAGGAGGGATATAATGGGAACTCCTGTTTTGACATATTGTATTGGTTTTCGCAAAAAGGATCTTTGAACCTTTTTTTGGAAACTTTGTATTTTGTTCCTATTATTGTGTAGGAAATAATGCTAATGATTGAAAGTTAATTCCTGGTGATTTGCATTTTATTTTGAAGCCCAAGCCCCAAGGACTAAAAGATATTTAAAGAGAAGACCTAAACTTGAAATTGCGTGGATTTTAGAGAATAAAGATTAGCCGTGCATTTGAGTCTCTTTAGGGTTTAATGTGTTTTTCTTTGTATGTCACTATTGTATCAGTTTTGATGCACTGAGTTGACTGATTGTTAATTTATAATTGTCCACTCATAAGCTTTTAAGCAAGAGTGTATTGTCCTTAGTTGAAGATTTTAAGCAAAACTAAGTATTGTACTTGGAAGGGTTGGTACTTCTATCTTTGAGTTATTGTTGAATTGTCAATGGTTTTTGACTGATAGGAAGTCATAGGGGGATCTCATATCTAGAGGGTGTCTAGGTAGAAGTTGCACAAGGTAATGATTAGGTGATAAGTTGTAAACATGGGAGTTTAGATTTGAACTAATAATGTCATAATGAATTTCCTTCCTGGCTTGGTAACCCCCAAATGTAGGTGTGTTGCACCGAACTGGGTTAACAACTACTGGTGTGATTTTATCTTTCTGCCATTTAAGTTTCTGCATATTTACTTGTGTGATCAAGCTATCTTGATTCCAGTGTTGTGACATCCGTCTCGACATCTGGTATCTGCGTGTCAGAATTTTACATTGTGCGTGGATAATGTTAGTAGTTCTAATATATAAATAGCAAGATAAATCAACATGAGGTATTCAACGATTACTAAAATGAAAATGATAAAACTGTAAAAACTTCACGATGAAGTTACCAATGCTTCACCGGTCAATCACCATCACTGAATGTGTCATCATCATCTTATCCTTGAACACATTCATCCTTTTCACATCATTTGCTTGGGCCTACTCTCTTGTTACTTTACTCCTGCTACTTTGACCACTTCCCCACTCATAATAGAATGACATATTAGTAGGCCTTTGCAAATAAAAGTTGAACTTATCTTGAGTATGTACTGGCTCAAATGGAGCTTATGGTTTCTGCATCCGTAACTGCAACCTATTTAAAGAATCATTACAAGATAACATACCTCTATGGCATACTTTAAAGATATCCCAACCAGAGGAGAAACAAGTTCTCATTGTAGAATCAATGATATCAAATATCATTGCTTCATGTTGAGGCTCGGTAGGTGCAACCAGTGGCTCTAGTGGTGGTGGTGATGGAGGCACTCTCCCTATCTCTTGTGCAGTATTATACAATAAAAGCATCATCAAGCTTTGATATTTATTGAAGATGATGGTGATCCAGAATGTTTACACTATAATGTGTGCATACTCCCATGATCAATACAAGGAAGCCAAGTACTTGTTTCTTTGTTGAATCTACAATCTCCCAAATCTTGTTGGAGATTACCCTCGATATGTCCACTTGCTTCCCTTACACTTTATATCATATCAGTTGTGCGATCTTTAGGGTAGTAGAGGAGGTATGGCTCATAGGTATTACATTATGTAGGAGAAAGGTCATCCATATTTAAACTTGGATGTTCAGGTAACACCTCTTGAAGCAGATAGGAAGTATGTCTCGTCCCAAATAATAGGTTTTCCACATATTACATATGTCAGAAGCTATTTCATCATAGTTCTAATTTCCTATTACTAGCTGCATTCCGAGTGAGTCTAATCTTCTAGAGTGTACTGCATAATTATCCTCTATGTATGTGTCATACCTTAATTTTTACCCCTAAAATCCCACCTCATTTTCATCTTCACAATGTATCAAGATCACAAACTTGGTTCTTCCCTAGCCCCTCGTCCTTGGGTTTGGCTTTGTAGAGATTACCAAGCAACTTTCTTTGTATCTTTTCTTTTGTGTTTATATGCTTTATGTTTTACTAACCACTAATCAAAATACCCAAAAATATGTCTTGTATGCCTTTTGTTTCTTTGCAATTTAGGGGTTTGCATCAAGAACACCAAGCATGAGTCATCAGCTAGGGTTTTGTTCCCTCACGTTAAGTATGGTCAACCATGGGTTCCTAAGGTCAATCCTATCAACCCATGGCCTCTAATCTCAAAGTCTTTGATCTCAAGCATCATTCAATCTCATTTTGATTAAAGATATCTCAAGGTTTAGTAGCTTGTTTCTCAAGGAAATGTCAAAGGTTCATGTATTTATTTCCATGCCATCATCAACAAGTTACCTCAAGCTTTGATCAATATTATCAAGGTGCATTTAAGGGAACCTTATTTTGATTTCATATGGTGATCCATGTGCTTTGAAATGCAAGAAAAGATCAAAATCACAAGTTGATTTAAGATGGTTTGACCAAAATGTCAACATTTTCAAGTCAAAGTTCTAAAGGGCACGACTCCTTCAATTATTAATACTTTTGAATGCTTCTTTTTTCATATGAATCTTCAAAACATCCTCTCCAACTTTTCTTTACATGACAAGAGCCAATTATTCTTGGAGGATCATCAAAAGTTTAGATACATTATAGGTCATTTGTGGACTTATGGAAATTTTGCCTATTTTCAAGTGACTTTTTCTCAACTTTCAAGAATCACAACTTCTTCAATTTTCAACATATGAAGCTCATTATTTTTGCACAATATCATTTGAGATTCTCTCTATAAGTTTACTTCAAAGGTCAAAGTTAAATTCTGCTTGGAAGGACATGGAATTCTTTGATACATTATAGGTTATTTTCAGCCATTTGGACTTAAAAAAATTCCAGTTTGGTTTGCCAGATCTTTATGCCAACTTTAACATGACATAACTTTTTGCTCAAGCATCGAAATGAAACCTTTCTTGGTACATTGTGATCTTTGCCATGATGTTGATCAATTGCAAAAAGAATTGGATGAAAAAGCCTCTTGTACCTAATTCCCCCGTTGATGCAAACATGGTGACTTGGAACTGAAGATTTGCACTATGATTAGATTTTTGATCCAACTAAACTTCAATTACAAGTCAAATTAACATGTGATATGCATCTAAACATGATTAACCAAGTTGCCTGAAGTTAATTGAGTGGTAAACTGCATGGTTTGGCTGAGTTTTGACCAAGGGTGCACACGAATTAATTGAATTTCCACTCAATTCACCCCTTTCAACATTCCATCATCATTAGCTATAAATATAGGTTCATTATACCTTTATTCCCAAGCTTTTGAGAGCCAGAAAACACCTACTCCACCTTCAAATTTTCTGCAAAAAAGTGAGCTATAGTGTTTCATTTTCCAGCCACTCTCACACTCATTTCTTGGTTCCATAAGCTTAATCGTGTTCCTCTGAAGCTTCTGCAACAAATTCCAAGCTCTATGAGTCTCTGAATTGCTCTAACCAAATCCAGTTTCAGAGCTTCTCAGATCGTTTTTGGACAAGGTAGTTTGAAGCACAATTTTCACTCAAAAAAGTTACCTCAATGTAGTCCTTTACTTACTGCATGTTTCCCCTAACCTAACTGGTGTTGATTCTTCTTGTGCATCATTTAATTTTTGTTTTCGTGTTTTTGTGTTCTTCTGATTTTCCTCAAAATTCTCTCTACTCCTTTTCAATAAATGAAAATGGAGAGTGAGACTGAGGTTGAGTTCGCCTTTATAAGACGGTCACAATGGCATAGATCTCATGACCTATCTTTACCATTTGTGGATTCTCCGGTGAAAGCAAACCGGAGAAGACGATCAGAGAGGTTGGACGATGACTTGAGGTGGCAGACACGCTTGCATTTTGAAATGTTTCGATTGGCTGCATTTGAATGTGTTCCCATGCTATTTTTGATCTAATTTCCAAAATACATGTTCATCTTAGGAACGTGGGATCTGCCACGTCAATTAATGAGGCTTGGCCCTACGCTGCTCCTTTTTTCTCTTTTTATTTTATTTTCTGTTTTTATTTTAAATTGCTTTTTCTTTTAAATATTCATAGTAATTTCATTTTTTATCCAAAAATACCAAAATAATTTCTAAAATTTTCTTTTATTTTTTTCCTTCTGATGATATATTTTTCATATTTTATTTTTACCATTTGATATTTTTCATGATTTTTCTCTTTTTTGAAGCATTTTTAATTAGGTTTAATTGAAATTTTGGTCCCCATATTTTTATTTTTCTTTAGTTTTGATCCCCCTATTTTAAAATACAAAATTTGGATCCCTTGTTTTTATTTTTATTTTATTTTTGGTCCCCCTATTTTAAAATCTAGAATTTTGGTCCCTCTATTTTCATTTTTTTTTTACTTTTGGTCCCCTATTTTAAGTTTTGTTTTGTATTTTAGTCCCCTTTTCAATTTGGAATTAATTTAATAGGGGGATCTGTCGTAACCCGAAATTTGACCTCCCTCTTTTGCCTTTTGCATAAGCACGCGCATACGCATCGTTAGCATACGCATTCACACTTTTCTCTGTGTGTTTCTTGTTGCAGGATATTCAGGTTTTCCAAGCCCGATTAATCGCATCCTCTCAAGATTATTTCATCTTCAAAACAAGCTTAAAATAAAGGTTTCCATGCTCACTCATCAAATCAAGAGGTAGAAAATCGGAACCGAGACTCCAGTATCACTTCCTAAGCAATTTGGGCAAAAATTGACTGAAGTAACCGGTTAACACATGGTGAGTAACCGGTTACTCAGTGAAAATTTGCAGTTCCTACTGCATTTTTGGGACAACAGCCATGCACTCTCTTTGGTCATTGATTCTACTTGATTCTAGCAGTGTGTGGAATATGCTAGACATCTCTAGACATTTCAAGACAGTCCAAGTGCATTTATTCCAATGCTTCACACTAATTCAAGTGCACCATGTTCCTTGTTTTCCAAGCAATGTGAATCCTTGGATGTTGGAGTTCACCTTGAGATTGGCACCGAGTTGCACTACAAGAAAACATGGTTTTAGCTAGGGGAATTAGCTAGGGGTAAAACCCCTCACTAAAAAAACAAGGTTGCTTGGGGTAAACCCCTCGCAAATCACACAATAGGAAAAAAAAAAGAAAAATACTATTGCTAGGGGCTACCCCTCGCAAAAGAGGAGGGAAAAAAATTTTGAACTTTAAAACCTATTTAAAGTAGGGGTCAGCGTAAAAGAGGTGTAACATCTGACCATTTGCGAGGGGCCAACCCCTCACTAAATGTTGATTAAGGATTTACGAGGGGTATCCCCTCACCATCAAGATGCCTGGTCAAATCACTCTGAGCAAAGGCAATTATTCTGCTGCAAACTGACTGCAACACGCCAGCATTGGCTAGGGGCCACCCCCTCGCAAAAATTAGTCTTCCAATAGCGTGGAGCCACTCATCGCAAATAAAGACACGTGCCACACATGCAATAACTGATCTGACACGTTTAAATTTTGCTAGGGGTACCCCCTCGCAAATTGTGACCGTTGGAGTGGCTAGGGGGAAGCCCCTCGCAAAATGTTACTCATTAAATGCTTTCAGCTTCCCAAATACTGCAGTAATGTCATATATATGTAATATTTATTTTTGGTCTCCATTCTCATTCCCATTCCGTTTCCATTCCCATTCTCTCTCATTCTTCATCTTCTTCCTCTCTTCCACCATTGTTTCAATGTACCCATTTCTTCCGTTTCCAACTTCAAATCAGGTAAATACTTCCCATTCCATTTATTTTCTTCAACTATTTCATATATATTTTAATTAATTTTGTTTTGTGTATTTCAACAATTAATTTGATTTATTTATTTGTTATATTACATGTATATAATTGATAAAGGATTCATCAACTGTCATCTAGAAGCTGGAACTACAAATTTAAGGGAGCTACTAAAGGTACACATTTAATTGCTTTTTCTAAATATTTTAGGTATTTTGGTGTGTTGCTGTATTATAAAATCTATAATTTTTTTTATTTCGAAATTTTAGTAATATATCTTTAAAAAATGTTGTTTTAAAATAGATTGTAAAAAATGTTTATAAATATTGTTTATATTACTAAAAATAGAATATAAAAACAGATTTTAATTTTATGTTGTTAATATTATTAAAAAGAGATTTTAAGTAAAATACAAACGGATTTTAAAATATTTGTAAAAAATGTTTAAATAAAATTAGTTTATATAAAATAGATTCAAAACAGATATTTTTTTAAAACATGTTTTAATTTTATGTTGTTTATATTATTAAAAATAGATTTTAAGTAAACATCAAACCGATTTTAAAATAGTTGTAAAAAATGTTTGAAAAAAATTAGTTTATATAAAATAGATTAAAAACAGATATTGTTTTAAAACAGATTTTATTTTATTATAAAAAATTATAAAAACAGATTATATTATAAAATAGATTATATTATATTTAGTTTATATTATAAAACAGATATTAAAAATAAAATTTAAAAACAGATTTGTAATAAAAATTATAAAAGAAATTCGTAATAAAAACTATAAAACATATTTATTAAAATATTTATAAAACAGATTTTAAAAAACACTTATATATTAAATAATGTTTAAAAAGATACGAAATAATGTTTAAAAATTAGATTTTGAAAATGGATATTATATATTAAACATATTATTAAAAATAGTATTGCATAATAAATACCGTTTAAAAAATAGATTATATATTAAACATATTATTGAAAATAGTATTGTATAAAAAAATATTGTTCAAAAAAACAAAATATATATTATTTTTGTAAAAGAAAAGATTATTAATTAATATACACATTTATTTAATAAGTATGAGTTAAATCATAAAAATCTATAATTTGTAATATATTTAAGTCATAGATACTATTTTGTATAAAGTATATAATTTGTAATATATACACTTTTTGTCTAGAATGTATACATTTTTATTTATAAAGTATATATTTTTTCAAATACTAATATAATTTAGTAATATATTTATATGAAAATGTTTAAAAGTATACTAAATAATGTTTAAAAATTAGATTTTGAAAATGGATATTATATATTAAACATATTATTAAAAATAGTATTGCATAATAAATACCGTTTAAAAAATAGATTATATATTAAACATATTATTGAAAATAGTATTGTATAAAAAAATATTGTTCAAAAAAACAAAATATATATTATTTTTGTAAAAGAAAAGATTATTAATTAATATACACATTTATTTAATAAGTATGAGTTAAATCATAAAAATCTATAATTTGTAATATATTTAAGTCATAGATACTATTTTGTATAAAGTATATAATTCGTAATATATACACTTTTTGTCTAGAATGTATACATTTTTATTTATAAAGTATATATTTTTTCAAATACTAATATAATTTGGTAATATATTTATAAAAAAATGTTTAAAAGTATACTAAATAATGTTTAAAAATTAGATTTTGAAAATGAATATTATATATTAAACATATTATTAAAAATAGTCTTGTATAATAAATATAGTTTAAAAAAATATGGACTCGGAAAATAAAGTTGTCCTATTTTATTGTGATTGGTATGATCCATCTTCCAGAGGAACTAAAATAGATAAAAAATATGACACTGTTGAGGTTCGAATGGATAGAAAGTACAAAGAGTATGACCCTTTCATAATGGCACATAATGTTAGGCAAGTTTACTACGTTCCTTATCCTTCAATTCAACCAAGTAAACGAGGATGGTGTGTTGTAATCAAGTCCAATCCAATGGGTTATGTTGAATCTGACGGTGTAATGGAAGATGATGTTGCATACCAAGATGATGAGATTTCACCAGTGAATGGGGTAATTGAAATTGAGGAGATTACAAGTTTGGGTGATACTGTAGTTGTGGGTCAACAAGTTGACTCAACCATTTTGTTGTCAGCAAATCATGTGGAAGAAGAGCAAGAAGAGGCAGGAGACTCTGAAGACAACAATATCATATCTGATGAAGACAGTGATGATTATGATGATGAATAAGTTAAATCATAAGTGTTGTGTAATTATACTATTATGTAATAATACTATTGTGCAATATGTATTGTTATAATACTACTGTTGTAATTGCTTGAATTAATTTACTTTTATGTTTTTATGAAATATTCAGAAAATGCCACCCCGAAGAGAGGAAAAGGGTAAGGGTAAGGCTCGCCACACAAGGTTCATCGTAGAAGAGGTTCCTGATTCTTCTATGTTTGTTCCTATGCCACTTTCGAGTCAGGTGCACCCCACTCCGCAGCCTGTTCACCGTACTCCACCGCCTATGCAGACTTCACCCATGTCTGGTGGATCTTTTACCGGATTATTATCCACACCGGATTTTTCTTCTCTCCCACCGATATCTGCGTCGGCCTTCATTAGTCCTCCTGGATATGCACCTATTATGCATCCCATGCCTAGCTTTCCGATGCCTTCCATGCAGTCGAGCGGGCCTAGCTTTCCGATGCCTTCCATGCAGTTTTCTATGCCATATACAGAGGCTGGTGGATCTAGCATGCCACGTTCATTACCCGTGCAGCATTCTATGCCATATATGGAGGCTGGTGGATCTAGCATGCCACGTTCATTACCCGTGCAACATTCTATGCCATATATGGAGACTGGTGGATCTAGCATGCCTCGTTCAGCACCCGTGCATTCTATGCATGATGAGCAGGATGATGAGGATGATACTAGTGCTCCTGGTCATGGAGATACCAGTTCTTATGATCATGGAGATACTAGTGCTCCTGACAGTACTAATGAGGAGCGAAGGTGGGCGCACATTCTGAGAAATTTAAAGCCCCAAACAATTAAGAAATACAAGGGTAGATATGTCATTCGATGCGATGGAGGAAGGTATGTTTTACATATTAATTTTTTAAAATTAAAATTTGAGTTGTTTTTTTAATGTAAATACTAACTCAAGATTTTTTTGTTTAGCCTTATACCATCACACCAAGCTGTATCGTGTATAACAGAAGTCATTAAGGAAAAATATAAAAAGTTTTGGCCGACGTATGGAGCACTTCTCGATGATGATAAGGATGATTGGTTTAGTTTATTTCAGGTATAAAAAGTAACTATTATTTTAATATCCTTTATATTTTTTTAGTTTATTTCATGATTACACATTATATATTTATTTTTTAATTCATAAAACAATGTAGGAGAAATGTGTTTGGCATTTTACAGAGGACCACCAAGTAAGAGAAAATTTTGATTCAAAATGTGCTGCCCGATTATCCGACACACTTAGGCGTGTTCGAATTAAATGGGAAACTAAAGGAACACGTCCCTGTTGGATAGGTGATGATGTATTTCAGCAACTTATTGACCATTGGAATTCGGAAAAATTTCAGCAAGTTTCCGAAAAAGCAAAAAAAAACAGGGCATCTGAAGTTGGTGGTTGCAACTACGCAGCAGGCAGTATTAGTGTTGTTGAAATTGCACACAGGCTGGTAAATTTTATTATGTTTTTACTTAAATTTTCATTGAAAATTTATATTAAAACTAACTATTTTTTCACTTATGTTTTATTTTAATAGCATGAAGAGTTGGGTAGAACTCCGATGCTTAATGAGATCCATCTAGAGACTCATATTAAGAAAAATGGGGAGTTTGTCGATAAACGCTCAAAGGACACTCAAGTAAGTTTTGCTAAAAATTAGTCATTTTATTTCTTTCTTTTATGTACCTATATCTTATTTAAATTATCATAACAATCTAACTTTATTTATTTTTTATAGGAGGAGTATGACAGAAAACTTGCACTTGCTTTATCTGAGCATCCTGAGTTACCTCCACCGCCACAGGGATATCCTATTGATCCTTGTCTAGGTTTTCGGACTTGGAATGACACTGCTCGCGGGAAGAGGAAAAATGGGAGGGTGTATGGTACTGGAGGGTATGCCAAAACAATTAAGCGGCGTGATAGGAGTTTTAGAATGAGACTTGATGATGGAGAAGGATCATCACGTCCACCTATATTAACCGCTGATATGCTTGAAACTGTGAGAAATTTGGCGCAGACCGAGGCAGCACGTGAGGTAACAGCTAGACAAGCAGAGATGGAGGAAATGAGGAGAAGACAAGCTGAGATGGAGGAAGAATTGAGGAGGAAAATAGCAGAGTATGAGGATGCAATGCGGATTGCAAATGAGCGCGCATTAAAATTTGAACAATTTATGGCCGCGCATATGAACCAAGGTGCTAGGGGAGATGAGGAAGATGAGGAGGATGATGAAGATGATTAACTTTAAATTGTTGAAATATGAAACTTTTAATATGTATCTGAATATTTAATTTTAATGCACTTTTTATTTGGTGATGTATGTGAATATTTAATTTGGTGATGTATGTGAATATTTAATTTTAATGCTTTTTTTATAAATTATTATATTTTACAAAATTTAAAAATATATAATTATTTATTATAAAATTATATTAAAATATGTATATTTATTTGTTATATAATTATATTTTTCTAATTATTAATATAATTATAAATTTTAATATTTTATTATATAATTATATAAAAATTTATTATATTATTCTAGTTAATAATAATATAATTAAAATAATATAATTATATATTAGCTAGGGGCTAACCCCTCGCAAATTTAATACATATGGCAATTAGCTAGGGTTCCTCCCCTCACTAAATTCTGACACAAATAGCTAGGGGATAACCCCTCACTAAATTTAATACGCAGCTTTTTTAGCTAGGGGGGAACCCCTCACTAAATTCTGACACAAATAGCTAGGGGATAACCCCTCACTAAATTTATTACGCAGCTTTTTAGCTAGGGGGCAGCCCCTCGCAAATAGTCTGACATGCATAGCTAGGGGTTTACCCCTCACTAATCACAATACGTTGCTTTTTTGGCTAGGGGTTTATCCCCTCGCAAATTTTCTGACACGTCTGTTCCCACTGTGCCACTAGCTATGTCTATACCTGCAGGAAAACGGGCTAAATTTTTTTGATGGTTTTTTGCGAGGGGCTAATCCCCTAGCCACTTTTGCGAGGGGCTTATCCCCTAGCCAATAATTTGCGATGGCCTGATTTGCTAGGGGTTCCCTCCCCTCGCAAAATGATGTTTTGTGATGGGTTTTTTGGCTTAGTGAGGGGATAACCCCCTAGCTAATTACATGTTTTCTTGTAGTGTTGGGTCTAACTAACCGAGTTAACCACCTTGACTCAGTGAGTCAAGTGTAACTAACTCCAACCCTAACTCCAAACCTCCCAAAGCTAAGTCCAAAGCTAGCTTCAAACCTTTCATATTCCAAACCTAAAGTCTATATAAACTCACCTTCACTCATTTTCAAGGACCTTCAACCATTTTTGCACAATTCACTCTCAATTCTCTCACATTCTCTCTGATTTTTCTACTACATCTTCATCTTCATCCCAATTCTCTTCCAAAACCTCACCAAAGCTCATTTCTACTTTGAAGGATAATCACTTTTGTAGCGAGCGATTTTGGACGCGGTTCTTAAGCGTTGGTCGCTCTCTGCGGTTTGAGCTTAAAACTACAGGTCGATTCATTTTTTATCCTATTGTGAGCTGAATAAGGAAGGGAAATAGATGTCTCCAATTAACCCTGCTTGCATACTGAGTTTAAACAGCGGTCTGTTAAGTTACGAATGCTATCAATGTGGGGGGCCTTTGTACTGGTTATTTGTATTTTCGCCAATACGGTTTTCTTTCTTTTTATCTAGGCAGAAGGTTTCTGGCGGGGAACAAGGATTAGGATATTAGGACTGATGCTTTTGAATTACTGCTTTTGATTGACGGAGATATGGGATTTGGGTTTTTTGTTGATTGTGCTCGCTAAGATCTTTTCTTTCGATCTTATGCCTACGTATTCCCATTTACCGAAACAGGGAAATCAGAGCGTTCGTAGTTCCTCCTATTCTATGGGAGGAAATGGTTGTTTTGGTGTCTTGTTCAAAGCCCAAGACGTGAAGCGAAAGGTGATTTGTATCTTGTTCAAAGCCTAAGATGTGAAGCCGAAAGGTCTATTTGTGTCTTGTTCAAAGCCCAAGACGTGAAGCTGAAGGTCTATTTGTGTCTTGTTCAAAGCCCAAGACGTGAAGCTGAAAGACCTCGGTTTTAGAGAGAATTTGTCATCTCTAAAGAGGGGAGAAGGAGAATTACTTTAACTGGGATACGCGGATCCGAGCAATGCCATAATTTCCGAAGAAAGGGTTTTAACCTGAAGGAGAAGACTTTAACTCAGTGTAGAGCAATGCCATCTTTCCTTAGGAATTTCTCATGCTAAAAGAGAGACAGTGGCATGGATGTAGATAATCCAGAGGCTTGCCGCTTACAGCGATTAGATGAAGGGAAAGGAGTTGTTGATGTTTGTGTACTGTGAACGAGGCACAACTTTGATGCTAAAAGGTTAATTGGATTAACCAGTGGTTTTCTTATACAAAGCCTAAGAGGAGGCTACTTAGGTGTCTCGTACAAAGCCCGAGAGAGAGGCTAAAAGGGTTGACTCAACGGGAGAATCTTTTATACTCAACAAGAGAGTTTTTTTTGTATCTCGTATGAAGCCCGAGATGGAGGCTGTTGCTTGTTCGGCTCAATAAGAACCTTTTTGTATCTCGTATAAAGCCCGAGATGGAGGCGAAAGGGGGATTGACTCAACGGGAGAGTCTCTTATGTGTCTCGTACAAAGCCCGAGAGAGAGGCGAAAAGGTTGTTTTACTCCACTAGGGAGAATTTTGGTATCTCGTACGAAGCCTAAGATGGAGGCTATTGTAACTGTTTCAGTTGAGTGGCAGATCCAATATACTGATTTTAAAAGAGAAAATCAGTTTTTATATGAGTAACACTGTACACAGGGATTTGATTTGAGGATCAGGGATATTTCCTTCTCTTTGAGGAAACGGGAAATCCAAAGGGTGTCGAGACTGTCCGAGTCTGCGGGTTTCCTTCCTATTTAACGAAGGGTGCTTGAGAATGTCTTTGAGACTCAAGGAAGTTAGACTGTCCGTGTCTAGAGTCTTATCTTTTGTACTATGCTTTGAGAAACAGTAGTAGACTCTATGAAAGGACTGTTCTATGAGGATGACTATGTTCTGTTCCTATACCTCTAGGAGGTCGTCCGGACAATTTGTACGAAGCCTAAGAGGAGGCTGGAAACTTTTAAGAAGCCGACGGGTCCTTGTACGAAGCCCAAGAGGAGGCTATCATTCCCGGGGGAAGAGATCATTATACGAAGCCTAAGAGGAGGCTGTGAATACTTCTAAGAAGCCGTAGTGTCCTTGAATAATGCCCAAGAGGAGGCTGATGCTTTTAAGAAGCCCGTGGGTCTATCAACTCCTCTCCATTAGGAGAGATAACTCTTTTAAAGATAAAAACCACAGGTAAACGTGCGAGGTTTACTATCCAGCGACTTTTAGCTTTTAAAGAGGGTTCCTTAGTTAAGGTCCAAGATTATGACCGTAGTGGGTACCCAAATCCCGAGACATTCAAGGCAAGCAATCCACAAGGAATAGATTAAGTCAGGAAAGTTCGAGAATTGGGAAGAAACTCAAAGATGCCATTCACGGAGAATACATTCATCTTGGGGAGTAGAGCTTCTTGACGATTCCTAAGGAGGACAGCCGAAGAGAAGACTGTATCTGGTGCTCCTATTGAGGATCTAGGCGTCTATTTCTATGAATAAATGAAACGGCGTCACCTAGTTCTAGACGTAGTTGCCGGGGAAACTCGAAATATCTATACTATTATTACACAGTAGATATGAGTTTATGAAAGAAGACTTACAGTGAGCAGCCCCACAATACAGTTTATAATATGAAAGCAGTAAACGAAAGCGATAACCACTTACTCGGTTGGAGTGCTTCCATGTTGTTGGGTTAGTTGTTCAACAAAGAAAGATTGAAAACAACAGTATATTCAAAATCAAAGGAGAAAGTGCTTTAAAAAAGAAAGATTTGGGGCTTACAGCTCGAGGAGAGGCCCAGGGTTTTATCAGTGAGCGCACTGTTTGACTTTGTACAGCGGGACTTATACAAGTGACTGGGGCCCAAAAAGGTTTTTTGTACAAAGGAATGGGTCTTACACTCTCTCAAGAGGCCCAAAAAGGTTTAAAGGAAAAAGAGTGGGGCTTATAACACGAGGGTAGGCCCAAATGATTTTTCGTTTAAAAATGGCGATCGCGCCGAGGTTTTCTTTTAACGCAGAGAGACTTATACAATAAGTGAGGCCCAAAATGTTTTGGTTAAAAGGGGGATTGGGTCTTACACTCTAATAGAGGCCCAAAGTGTTTTGAATGGGTCTTATAACTCAAGGAGAGGCCCAGATGATTTTTTATTTTTAAACGGGCGACGATCGCGCCGTTTACTTGTACAGAGGGACTTATACAATGAGTGAGGCCCAAAAAGTTTTTGTACAAGGGGGGATGGGTCTTACACTCTCTCAAGAGGCCCAAAGAGTTTTGAAAATGATTTATGAGGGTTGAATTAATCCAAAACCCTAATTTGTTTTCAAAATGTATTTAATTGAATAAAAATTCAATTAAAATGATCAAAAATTGTTTAACACATGGAAAACAAATTGTGATCTTGGATTAATGCTTCAAAAATCAAGTATTGACCTACAAAATAATTAGAAAGCATTAAAAGTTGCAAAATCAATGTAGAAAAAATATTTAAAATGCCAAAAACAATCAAAATATTAATTCTTTACAAAAATATCAATTATATGAAATAAATAATATTTTTGGGATTTTTTGTGAAAATAAAATATTTTAACATTTTTGTGAATTATTAAAAAAAGAATCAACTCAAAATCATTAAAACTCAGAGAGAAATTAATTTTTGAATCAATTAAACAAAATCACAAAATTCAAATATTTGAATTTTTCAAAAATGGCGCCAGGAACAAGCTGAAGAACACGCGCGTGTTCTTGGTTTCTCAGATTTTCATTTTCTATCCAATCTCCATGAATACGTAATCATATCATGCAATCCACATATCATTATGCTCGTCTCAACCTCACGGTCATGTCTATGTACCTTAATTTCATTTAAATTAAACATACAACAAGAAATCACGAAGAAACCTCAAGAACCCTAATTTCTGCATGAAGGCTAGGATTTTTGATACACGATTCAAAAAATGCAATTAATTGAGGGAAAACATTCCATGCATGATTATGAACATATGGCCAAATTATTGTGCGAGGAAATATGCATAGATTGAGAGATGACCAAGCATGTGCTTACCTCCAAGCCGTGACAGCAAGTGCAATGTGATTTTTGATTTGGAGGTGTTACAGATGAGTGGTGATGATCTGAACAGCTTCCCTACACCCTATGGATTGTGTTTGGATGGTTGGACTTGATTGAAATTGGCTGGATCATTTTTTGGTACCTCAACTACACTTTAGTTAAAACCTTGAGCAACCAGCTGGTGATTTTGTGAAATTGATGTTTCAAAAGTAATCTAAGTGTTTGATCAGCTCATATGTGATGTATGTGAGGTGTGTGAGTGATTGGTTTGATTGGAATTGCTCTCAAACTCAAAACCCGATAGTGACTTGCCTTAGAAGGCAAAATTGGAGTGAAAGAAGAGATTTTGAGGAAAGCATCTGTTAGATGGCTTTGGTGTACTCAAACTGACCACAATTGAGCTCTATTTATAGTAGAGCAAGTTTGTTTTGCAAGGAATAGTGCATGGCAGCTGGTAAGTAGGTTTGGCCAATGTTGGCAAATGAAAATCCAAGTCTCCTCTAGCCATTGACTAGAGGTTAGGGCACAGAGCTTTGGTTCCCTTGGTCTTGGATAAGTCTTGAATGATCTCAGATGAGAATGGCCCAGTCCATGCCACCTTGATGGTTCCATTGAATGCCTCATTCCAAATTTGAAGTCTTGTCCCTATTTTGGCCATTCTAGGTTCAACATGTTATTTCTTGTTCCATGGACTTTGGAGGCTTGGCTCAGTGATTGTCCCCTTTAGAATCAATCCTCTGAGGTGTCCAAGTGGATAGGAGCAATTGAATTTGGCTGATTTTGGCAAATCGACCAAAGTTGCAAATTCTGCCTTGCCTTGACAAATTTCAGCAAGGCAACTTGGCAATGTTGTATCTCATGGTGTAGGTTGAATTTGGCAATGTTCTTGGCCATTTTGGAAAGCTCTTACATGATACAACAACTGTTTGAACAAGTTTGGTTTTGATCCCTTTTGATTCCAAGTGAAAAATCCCCCTACATTTGGCAAAAAGTGAAGCAGAATCTGACTTAGTGAAAATTTCACTAAGTGTTGGAAAAAGTGACATTTTCACTTTTCAGCCACTTTGATCACTCCATAACTCAAAATCCTTAATGAATTGGAATGACTTGTAGTTGAAGTTTTTGTAGGTGATAATGAGCGCTACAAATCCATCTTTGGATGAGAAAAAATGGCCTTGTGGTTTAGGAGTTATGGTCCTCCAAAGTTGGTACCTTTGCCACTTTATTTTTAACTTAGAAAAATTTCGAAGTTTTATGGTTACCCCTTTTACAAGTTATCTCACTTTTCTTGATTTTTCTTGATGAATGATGATTCAAACCATACATTAACATCATTTTAGGGTTAAAAATCCATTTTGGTGAAAAATCTCAAAAAGTCAAAGTTGACTTTTGTGCACAGTTGACTTTTTATCAGATGAATTCCAAACTGTGCAATTCTTTAGGAAATCATGTCCTTGACCTAAATCAAACTTGATGGGCATGTTCCATAGGTGTCATAGGGTATATTCAATCATGTATTAGGGTTTAGGAGCATGTCCTGGTCAAAAGTCAAAGTTACAGTTGACTTTTCCCTTAAAACCCTAATTGTGGTGCAGATGAAATTGAGACTTGTTGCTCAAACTTCTTGGATCAATCCATTGTCCCAAATGGATCAATATGGTATATTAGAGACCCTCAAATCATCTCTTGAGGTCTTGGCTCATGGTTTGTCCGAAAAGTCAACTTAGGGGTGAATTAGGTCAAGAAACCCTAATTCCTGATTTTTGATGAATGCATCCCCTGAGGCAAAATTGACTTGATGCATGGGTTCATGAGGTTCCATGAAGTATATTAGGTTATGTTTTGGATCATTGCCTTGTGCCCAGATGAAAATTTCCATCTGGAGGCCCTGGTCGACCAAAACCCTAATTTGGTGACACTGTCGATCTTGAGACTTGATCCACCTAGAAGGGAGCAACCTTGTGCTTAATCCTTGAAGTGGGAGTCCTTTTTGATCAATTATGGATGTTTAAGAGATTAGACAAGTTGAAGATCGTGTCATTTCTTGATTAATCCTTTGTCTAAGCACTCAGAGAGGGCTTGAAACCCTAATTTTGATTGTAGTGGATGCTCACCCATCCTTGGGGAGACTAATGAAGCATAAAGGTACATCCATATTGTGATGATGATTTTCACAATGATGGGAAATCTAAGTGGTCAAAATTTGGGGTATTACAGATGCCCCTATTTAATCTTCTTGGACCCGAAGGTGTGAATGACGAAGGGATTCGGGCATTCGGGGTGCAAGAGGATTAAATATCGGAATACCCGAAATTTTGATGGTGGTTATGAATGGTAGCTTATGCATTCATCTTCTTTAGCTAAGCAATGATGCTTAGAAAAGGTAAACTTCCCCTCGATCCTGGTCTCCTTCCAAGAACTGGTCTCAGTCTCTTTTGAAATAAACTTCCCCTCGATCCTGGTTTCCTACCAAGGAACTGGTCTTAGTTTCTGATTGTCAACTTCCCCTCGTTCTTGGTTTCCTACCAAGGAACTGGTCTTAGTTTCTGATATGAACTTCCCCTCGTTCTTGGTTTCCTACCAAGGAACTGGTCTCAGTTTCTTTTGTCAATAAACTTTATTGACAAGGGACGCTATGTGTAGCGGTTTTCCTTCAAACTTCTCGCCGAATTTTCCTGGGGAGATGCCATTTGACGGAAAAAGGTTTGATGTCAGACTTGCTGGGGAACCCAACGTCTGAATTGTAGAGTTGCACAAACTTCTCTGTTGGAGACGCCATTTGTCGATTCTACTGGGGAAAGCGAGTCTCTTGAGAGACTGTTTTCATTTGGAGTCTTTCATCATACTTTTCTCGGGATCTTCCCGGAGAAATGCCATATGATGGGGTCCAATTTTGAGGTGCCAATGACCTTCTCATCAGTGGTTTTTCGGAGCAAAACTGGCGTGCTTCCGAATCTCTGATCACGAGGCTTTCTCTGTGGATTTTCCTTAATCCAGGAAAGCAAGGATATTACCTTCAATGGCGAAGAGTGACATCTGTTGAAGGTTTTTTCTGGCTTTTCAGAGGTTCAAATTATCAAAGTGGCCAAGGACCAACTTCCTTCCAGAATTAAACTGGAAGCGAGGTTGTTCAGACACAGTATTTCCTGACGAGGCAAGAACTGACAACTCGATTGAGAGGACTTCTACCACTAGGGGACAAGACCGACTAGAGTGATAGTGATGCAATATGAAATATGAATGCAAATAAAAAATGCATGATGTATGTATGTATATGCTGACAAAACAGACGCGACATACAGACTAATGGATGAACACAATTGGATACTCGGCCATCGCGGGGCGAAGAAGTACCGTTGATTCAAAATAGCAATTCCACCTTGCTTAGGAGAGATAGTCCCGTTGGGAGCTATGTTGATCGGGCTTAGGAGATGAGAACTCGGCCGAGGCATGTCAGACGAAACAAGGTCTCTGACACAGTTGATCCCTTCATTCAGGCATACTGGCTTAGAAGGAGTACTTTAATTCTGCACTTTGAAGTTCGCTTACTTCGGGAGAAGCGATCGATGTTCTTCTGATGTTCAACAGTCAAAAGAAATGCCATCTCTAATTTAAAAGCAGAAAAAGTTTAACAAGTAAATTCATTTTTGTTTTATTTCAAGAATCGCTGATTAAGTTTAAACAACGTCGTTCTGTAAAGCTAAAACAAGTAAAGAATTACAAACAAAAGCACAAGGGCTCAAATTTTATTGATAAGATGGAGATCAGCCAAACGCGTGATTCCAAATAGTATATACAAAGTTAGAAAATGGTAATTTACAGGGAAAAGGGCTACGTTGAAACATAACGACCACTATCCTTCTACCAACTTTGAGTTCGGGACATCCTGAGCTTCCGTCGAAGATGACCTTTGACTGGAGATTTCCTCCGATAGATGATGCTGTAACTGCTGCTGAGGGACTTGCCTCTGTTGAACATAGTTACTTGCCATTATCCCTAATTTTTGCCTGGATTGTACCATGAGATTTCCAATCCATCGGGATGATTTTTTTTTCATGTCTCTAATTTTTGCCTGGACCGCCCTTTCGGGTTTTCAATCCACCGAGACGTTTTTTTTTTTTTTTAGTTTAGGCGAAGTATTTCTTGACTATATCAACATTCGTGGGATAGGCAAATTCCTCTTCGTCCATGGTTGCAAGTCTCAAGGCGCCGCCTGAGAAAGCTTTCGTGACCACATAGGGGCCATCATAATTTGGGGTCCATTTGCCCCGAGAGTCAGTGAGAAATGATTGTATCTTCTTGAGCACGAGGTCTCCTTTTTTGAAGACACGAGGCCGAACCTTTTTGTCGAACGCCCTATTCATTCTTTGTTGATACAACTAACCGTGGCATAATGCCGTGATTCGCTTCTCTTCGATCAGGTTCAGGTCGTCGTGTCGACTTTGACACCATTCAGCTTCGGTGAGCTTCGCTTCCATCAATACTTGGATTGACGGGATCTCTACTTCTACGGGAAGCACTGCCTCCATGCCATATACTAGAGAGAAAGGGGTAGCCCCTGTTGAAGTACGGACAGATGTGCGATAACCATGAAGAGCAAAGGGTAGCATTTCGTGCCAATCTTTATAGGTTACAACCATCTTTTGAACAATCTTTTTGATGTTCTTGTTAGCCGCTTCTACTGCTCCGTTCATCTTGGGTCGGTAGGGAGATGAGTTATGGTGTTCGATCTTGAACTCTGCACACAACTCTTTCATCATCTTATTGTTCAAGTTAGACCCATTATCAGTAATGATCTCGCTTGGAACACCATAACGGCAGATGATATTGTTTTTGATAAATCGAACCACCACTTGTCGGGTTACATTGGCGAATGACGCTGCTTCGACCCACTTGGTGAAATAGTCAATGGCTACCAGGATGACCCGATGTCCGTTTGAAGCCTTGGGCTCAATCATACCAATCATATCGATTCCCCAGATGGAAAATGGCCACGGGGAAGAAAGAACTTTGAGATGTGATGGCGGTACATGAATTTTGGCGGAGTATATCTGACACTTGTGACACCTCCTCATGTACTTGTAGCAGTCAGATTCCATGGTCAACCAATAATACCCGGCCCTGAGAATTTTTGTCGCCATTGTGTGTCCGTTGGCAGGAGTGCCAAAGGACCCTTCACGAATTTCTTTCATGAGCACGTCTGCTTCTGGTCTGTCGACGCATCGGAGCAAGACCATGTCAAAAATTCTCTTATAAAGAGTGTCACCGCTCAGGAAGAAGTTTCCAGCCAATCTTCTGAGGGTCTTTCTATCTTTTCTGAGTGCCCCAGATGGGTACTCTTGTTTCTGAAGGAAGCATTTGATATCGTGATACCAAGGTCTGTCGTCTATGACTGCTTCAATCGCGAATATGTAAGCGGGCCGTTCAAGGCGCATTATGTCGATCTTAGGTATGTCATTCCATCGACCTACACTAATCATGGAAGAGAGAGTGGCTAATGCGTCAGCCATGTAATTCTCATCACGAGGGATGTGATGAAAGTCGACTCCGTTGAAGAAGGGTAACAACCTTCTTGCATAGTCTTTGTAAGGAATCAATCCTGATTGGTATGTGTTCCAATCTCCTTTTATCTGGTTAATAACCAGGGCTGAATCGCCGTATACGTCCAAGTTTTTGATCCTTAAATCAATCGCTTCTTCGAGACCCATGATACATGCTTCGTATTCGGCCTTGTTGTTCGTACATTTGAACGTAAGTCTGGAAGTGAAAGGAATGTGGGAACCCTGAGGGGTAATAATGATTGCCCCAATTCCGTTTCCATAATGATTGACTACTCCGTCAAAGATAAGTCCCCGCTGGGAACCGGGTTCTGGCCCTTCATTGGGTAGCGGTTCATCGCAATCTTTCATCTTTAGATACATGACATCTTCATTTGGGAAGTCAAACCCGATTGATTCTTGATCGTCAATCGGTTGATGAGCCAAATGATCGGCTAAAATACTTCCCTTAATAGCTTTCTGAGCGTGGTACTCTATGTCATATTCTGATAGTAACATCTGCCAACGGGCAATCCTTCCCGTGAGAGCAGGTTTTTCGAAAATGTACTTGATTGGATCCATTTCGGAGATCAACCAAGTAGTATGACGAATCATGTACTGGCGAAGACGTTTGGCTGCCCAAGCCAAAGCGCATCAAGTTTTCTCAAGCATTGTGTACCAAGTTTCACAGTCAGTGAATTTCTTGCTTAGATAGTAAATGGCAGACTCTTTCCGTTTAGTTTCGTCTTGTTGGCCAAGTACACATCCCATTTAGTCCTCTAGGACTGTGAGGTAAATGATCAGTGGTCTTCCTTCCACTGGAGGTGATAGAATCGAAGGATTCAACAGATATTCCTTGATACTGTCGAAGGCGGTTTGGCAATCTTCTGACCAAACGCAATCCTGGTTCTTTTTGAGTAATTTGAAAATCGGCGCACACGTCGCGGTCATAAGGAATATGAATCTGGAGATGTAGTTCAAATGTCCCAGGAATCCTCTGACTTGTTTTTCAGTTTTCGGAGAAGGCATTTCTTGAATGGCCTTGACCTTGTCAGGATCAACCTCAATTCCTTTCTGGCTGACGATGAACCCTAGTAGTTTCCCTGAACGGACACCGAAGGTGCACTTGTTGGGATTCAAGCGGAGCTTGAATTTTCTTAGACGTTCGAACAATTTTGACAGATGTTCAACGTGCTCATCCTCTGTTCTTGATTTTGCAATCAAATCATCGACATATACCTCAATTTCTTTGTGTATCATGTCATGAAACAGAGTAGTCATGGCCCTTTGATAGGTTGCCCCGGCATTCTTCAAACCGAACGACATTACCTTGTAACAAAAGGTACCCCATGGGGTAATGAACGAAGTTTTCTCCATGTCTTTCGGCGCCATTTTGATCTGGTTATTGCCCGAGAATCCATCCATGAAGGAGAAAACTTTGAACTTTGCTGTGTTGTCAACCAGCATGTCAATGTGTGGTAAAGGAAAGTCGTCCTTTGGACTTGCCTTGTTCAGGTCTCTGTAATCGACACACATTCTGACTTTTCCATCCTTTTTGGGAACGGGTACGATGTTGGCTAACCATTGAGGATATTCAGATGTAGCGAGGAAACCCGCGTCAATCTGTTTCTGTACCTCCTCTTTGATTTTGATGGCCATGTTCGGGTGAGTGCGTCTCAACCTTTGCTTTACTGGCGGACATTCTAATCTCAACGGTAAATGATGCTCCACGATGCTGGTATCCAACCCTGGCATATCCTGATAGGACCAAGCGAACACATCGGGGAATTCTTTGAGAAGCTTTATCAAACCCACTCTGGCAGTTGGACTGAGCAGTGCCCCAATCCTGATTTCTTTTCTCTCTTGTTCTGAACCCAAGTTTACCGTTTCCAACGGTTCTTTGTGAGGTTCAATGGACCTTTCCTCTTGTCTGAGTAGTTGGGAGATCTCTCTTGGAATTTCGTTGTCATTTTCTTCTTCAGCCTCGAATAACGGGAACTCAAAGTTGGGAGAAGGCATCGGATCGTATGTTTCAACGGGGTATAAAATAAGCAATCTGCATGACGTGATGATTCGTGTTTAGAAGAGATAGAGAAAATGTAAGTGTGTGCAGTGTTTTGATTTTACTGCTTGTTTTTATTATTGAATGTTTTTTAGGATTACCATTTTCTGAAAAAGCAAAAAGAGAAAACAACAATTAATGCGGGAATTACAGAACGACGTTATTTTATTAATGAACAAGTCGAATCTTGAAACTACAGCCCTATAAAACAAAACTCTTTCGCTTTGGGCAAAGCGAAGAGGGAAATTTATAGAAAACGAGCCCTATCAAAATATCCGTTTCACCTGGGCAGGGTGAAAGGTTAAAGATGGCAATTACTTTGACTGACGAACGGCCTTCGGAACATCGACAGCAACCCATTGACGACGAACTCCTCGGTGAATCACAAAGTCTGGCACCTTCCTTGATTTGTCTTCAGAAATGACGCTGATTTCTGGTGGAGCAGGATCATTGGAATCTGTTTCCCAGGCAGAATTGTCGTAGGAGGATTCCTCTGTTGTATTTTGCATAACATTTGTGCTCTCAGCTGTATCTCCCCATCCAGTTGGCTGGATATCTTTGAGCCTGATACGAGAGCTTTCGGAAGCGGTGTACTTGACCATAAAGTTGTATTTTCCACTTGGTTGTCCCAGAGTGTCCCAAACTTCTTTGGAACTGGAGAAGTCATCCCTCTCGATGACGTTGACCTCGGGAAAAGCATAGTTGATGAATTCAAGTCCTGCAAACATTGCGAATTCATCTTCATGTTGAGTAGTTTCTGAATGACCTGAGTGTTGATCCCATGACATGGTGGGGACATAGGTATTCTGTTCAATGACGCTCAGCTGAGTTTCATTGTTCGGCTGACTTTCTTGCCCCAAGTTTCCTGGGTAAGGTTGCCACATTGGCAGACCATCCATCGGGCCATAGTAAT
The DNA here is from genome assembly GCA_022829125.1 of Lathyrus tuberosus. NCBI lineage: Eukaryota > Viridiplantae > Streptophyta > Magnoliopsida > Fabales > Fabaceae > Lathyrus > Lathyrus tuberosus. Next base: position 4,257,701 of record JALAZF010000029.1, on the reverse strand, counting down.
TGTGGTCAAAGTTGTCTTTCATCAGAGTGTCTTCCTCTAACGAATTTGGCGGAGCACGGCATCCTTCCGAATCACAATCTCCGTAGATCATTTCTATATCTGATCTTGGTATAAATCTCGGACTTTCTGTAGGAAAGCAAAGAGGCATAGGCACCTCTTCCTGAGACATATAACCGTCCTTGTTAAGATAGGACTTCCATTCTTCATCCGTGTCAGAGGGATCTTCCTCATTGATAGCATGAACTGTCTGAGACACTGGGTGAAGGAAACCTCCACTGTGGAAGAAGTTTTTATGGGGATGAAGACTTTCATCATTGGCAACTGTCCGGGTACAGGTTGCAGAAAAACCAAGACCCTTCTTTGTTTTATTGTCAATAGGAATGACAAGCCGTCCCCATCCTGTCGTATCGGTACTCTCGACCGCTTTGATAGCATCTTTGTATGAAGAAATTAAAGTTCCTTCTTTGAACTGATTGTCCTTGCTTACCGACAGTGCTTGGAACTGAGTTCCCATAACCTCCTCGGGTTCCACACAACTAGATGATGATAAGTTACTCACAAGCAAGGCTTGTTCCCCACAAACCGTGACAAGTTGATCATTCTTGACAAACTTTAGCTTCTGGTGGAGGGTTGAAGTAACCGCTCCAGCCTGATGTATCCAAGGTCTTCCTAATAAACAAATGTATGTTGCCCGGATGTCCATGACCTGGAAAGTGATTTGGAAAGTGTGAGGACCAATAGTTATGGGAAGATCAACTTCGCCGATAACTGTTCTTCTGGATCCGTCGAATGCTTTGACGACGACCTCGCTGACTCTCATCGAAGGGCCCTTGAATGATAATTGCATCAAGGTGGACTTCGGCATAACATTCAGGGCTGACCCTGTGTCTACCAGTACGTTGGCTAAAGCATCGCCCTGGCAGTTAACTGTGATATTGAGCACCATGTTATGACGGCGACCCTCTTCAGGTAATTCCTCATCACTAAATCCCAAATTATTGCAGGAAGTGATGTTAGAGACAATGATATCGAATTGTCTGATTGTTACATCCTGTTCCACAAAGACTTGCTCCAAGACTTTCTGTAGAGCCTCTCTGTGTGCTTCTGAACTGAGTAACAGTGATAATACTGAGATCTTTGAAGGAGTCTGTAACAGTTGATCAACAATGTTATATTCACTCCTTTGGATGAGCTTTAGCATCTCATCTTTGTCTTTTGAAAGGTCGGGATTACTGGATTGACCGACTGGTGGATCGGGAGCTTCTGCCTGAAGTTCCTTTTCTTTGTTGGATTCTCCAACCCCTCGGTTGAAGATTCGACCGCTCCGTGTTACACGACTGATGTCTGAAATATTCACGACGGAGGGTAATGGAATTTCCTTTCCATTTTCGATTATTGTTGCACCGTATTTGTAAGGGATTGCCTTAGCTGATTCATACGGTAGTGGCCCCGGTAGATAGATGACTATGGGAACCTTCTGATTTTTCTGACCATCATAAGTAACCTTGATCCGTTCCCAGTTGGGAACTCTAGATTCGTCAAGTAGAGGGATGATGGCAAAAACATCCCTGGTCCTGTGATGACCAGAGATTGTGACAACATCCTCAACTTGACTGGCAAGGTAGTTCGGCGACCAAATGATGGGTCCTAAACCTGGATATGGACGAATTTCTCCATGATCGACCTGACCCTGAAGAGCTGCTCTCACAAGGTAACACCCTTGGTTACTTTCCGAACAGACGCTACAACTGTCATAGTTGTGTGGTGGCGCCTGACCACGCCTACTTTGAATACAATGTAACCTCACTAGGTTACCTTCCATTGATCGGACATCCTGACTTTGACGACGAGTAGGATTCCTGTTATTGATACTAATCTGCTGAGTATCTTCGTCCATATAGATTGGCATCCACCAGTGATTTAACAAGTGCTGAAGTGCCTCCTGGACAAGGGTACAACCTCGATCGTTTTCGCAACCTGCCTTACAGTTTTGATAGTTATGTGATATTAAGAATCCAAGTCGGACCTGCTCAGCATGTAATTCTACCAGGTTGGTATTCATTACACGAATATCGAATATTTGAACCATATTGATTTGATAGGAGTTCCTATCATGGTAGTCTTGGATCCATCCAAGATCCATCTGACGCTGGAGGGCCTCTTGTATGAAAGAGCATCCCTGTTTGTTTACCGAGCAAATCAGACAGGAACTGTAATCGTGTCGCGGCAGATTATGACACTAGCTTTGCCTTGAGTGCATCGCCACCAAGTTAACATTCATCGCACGGATGTCGTGGTTCTGAATGACGTTGGAATTCGTATAGACCATGTTAACTCCACGAACTCGGTGCTCTTGGATCCATCCAAGATCCATTTGTTCCTGTAGAGCTGCTTGCACCACAGAACATCCTTGGTTGTCTTTAGAGCAGATATCACACTGGTGATAATTATGAGGTGGCACATGGCCATATCCACTCTGTCTACAATGCATCTTGACCAGATTGGTCCCCAATAAGAGTACATCGTGAATTTGATAGACGTTGTTAGTCTCTTTCTCAATCAGATTGACTGCAGTTTTCTCATGTTGAGGCAGCGGGTTCGTGAGAACATTAGGATTCGTATCTTTGAAAGATAAGAGCCCGCTCCTAACAAGCTTTTGCACGTCGGATTTGAAATTGAGACAAGTCTCAATGTTATGCCCTGAACCTCCTTGATGATAAGGGCATGTTTGATCCGCTTTAAACCAAAAAGGCAGATTTTCTGGAACTGAAAGGGGAGACTTAGTCTGAATGTGCCCCTTAGCCAGCAGTAACGGAAACAGCTCTGCGTACGTTATGGGTATACGATCAAATCCTGATGGCCGTATTGTACGGTTGTTGTTATATGGAGGACGAGCCTGCTGAAGAGGTTGTTGTGTCCTTTGTTGGTCAGGTTGGCTCTGCGCAACCTGAGGTTGATACGTAGGAACAGGCGCGGGGCCGATAGCAGGAGTTACAGCTGCTACTGGTTGATAACGTCGCCTTTGCTTTCCGAGAGAGATATTCCCAATATCTTGCTCTTTTTTCTTAGGGAGAGCACTACCGTATTTTTTAGTACCGCTCGTCGATCCAGTGTGTTTTACCAAACGTCCTTCTCGGACAGCTTCCTCAAGACGTACGCCCATGCCGACCATTTCGGTGAAATCACTGGGCGCACAGGCAACCATTCGGTCATAGTAAAATGAGCTTAAGGTCTTTAAGAAGATATTTGTCATCTCTTTTTCCTCAAGAGGTGGACAAATTTGAGCGGCAATTTCACGCCACCTCTGAGCATACTCCTTAAAGGTTTCCTTGTCCTTTTGTGACATTGATCTGAGTTAATCTCTGTCGGGTGCCATGTCCAAATTGTATTTGTATTGTTGGACGAAGGCAGTACCAATATCTCTGAAAGTGCTGATTGTAGCACGGTTAAAACCCATGTACCATTTGAGTGCGGCACCGGTTAAACTATCCTAAAAGTAGTGAATCAGTAGGTCCTGATTCTCTGTCTGAGCTGACATCCGCCGAGCGTACATCACCAGATGGCTCTGAGGGCAAGAGTTACCCTTATATTTTTCAAAGTCGGGCACTTGGAATTTGTGCGGGACTTTCACATTTGGGACCAAGCAGAGGTCTGCAGCGTCCTTTCCAAATAGATCCTGACCGCGAATGGCCTGCAGCTCTTTCTGCATTTCCAAGAACTGCTCCTGGAATTCATCCATTCTGTCAAACATAGTTTCCTTCTTATCAGAAGATGTCTGTGGAATCTGTCCTTCCGGGACGGTGTGCACCACAGGGGGTGGTACCGTGACTACGGTAGTAAGTCTTGGCGCCTCCCGAAGTTTGTAACCTTCAGGAGTCTTGAGTATGCCCCTGGCATCTTCGCTTTCCCGAAGTTTGTAACCTTCAGGCCCAGCGGCTTCTGTTGCGATTCCCTGATCTTCAGTGATCGGCGGAACATATCCTTCCGGGATAGAGTTAACAGGCATGCCCCAAGGATGATCTTTCGGCATCTGATACCTAGGATCATACTTTTCTATGATGGGCGTTGAGGTGATCTCTGAGATCACAGTTCTGGGCTTCTGCCATGGCTTGCATGTCGTTACGAAGCTTTCTCATATCCTCTCTCAGAGCGTCGATCTCTTCTTTCAACTCTCTATTTTCTTCCTCAAGATCATCCATCCTTTTCTGATGATTGGCCCGAGTATTATACGAAAGAGACAGTTTGACTCTAGAATCGAGACACAAACGTGAGATTCGTAGGGAAGAAGAATACGCGATGTGAGAATGATGAATGCAATGATTATATTAATTGTTTTTTTTTTGTTTAATCAAAATAAACTTCGACAATTAGATTGCAAATATCAAACAGTGGGGAAACCCCTTTTTATTGAATTCCAAATGATTACAGAAATGGAAATACAGTAGATTACAAAGTGCAGAAACAGAAACCTAAACTAATGGGTCCCGAGTCCTCTTCTTTGCCCGGGGCGCTTGGGCCGTTGTCGGGTTATCATTCCTTTGCCAGGTGAAAGGAGCGAGCAAATTCCTTTGGTCATCTTGATTTTCTACAGCATGTTGCTCCAAAATTTCAATCAGAGCATCTTTCTCTTTTAATAGTTGTTGTATTTGGATACACTCTACATCGAGGGTGCGGTACTTGTTCTTCCAAGATCTTCTTTCCTTTTGAACTTTGTTGAGAGTAACCCGAAGCCTTTCAGTTTCCGTCATGAAGTACATGGCAGTTTCCCTCGGTGGAAGAATTCCGTAACGAGGATAAGGCATCTTTAGCTTGAGAGCTCTAGTTTGTACCCAGTGGAGATAAGGCTCCACCGAGACGCAGTTCGGTTTTCCCAGAGACTCTCGTCCTTTCTTATGAACCTGTTTCCAAGCTTGCACTATTTCCATATTTAGTGCTCTGTCACTTTCTCCTTCTTTGAAGAAAAGACCTTCCAGATGAACATCCAGTGGGATGTGTCTCATCGGGTATCCAAATTGACGAAGAACCAATATCGGATGATAGTTGATTCCTCCTTTAGTTCCTATGAGGGGTACGCTGGGGAAGTTTCCACAACGGTCAATGAGTCTGATTCCCTCATAAATCCTATTACACCAATCTATATCAGAATTGGTGAGAGACATGATCTTCTGCGACCAATGTAAGACACTCTTGCAATCCCAAAAAGCATCAGACTTGGGCAAGTGAGAGATAAACCATTTGTAGAGCAAAGGTACACAGCATGTGATCTCCCCTCCGCTGTACAAATTTCCCAAGTGTACAGAGTGATACGTATCTGCGAGCAAAGTCGGCACAGGGTTTCCAATGAGAAAAACCTTAATAGCGTCGATATCGACGAAGTTATTGATGTTAGGAAACAAAAATAACCCGTAGGTGAGCAAGACAAAGATGCTTTCAAAAGCAGTCATGTTCCCTATACTAGCGAAGTATAGAGCCTTTTTTGTCAAGAACTGGGCTGGCAAACCTTGGATGCCACCCTTAGTGGTCATGTGAGTCCTGACCTCAGACTCGTCCAAATGAATTGCTCTTGCAATAGTCTGATTCTTTGGAATTTCTTCCAGTCCAGAAAATGGAGCTCGATCAGTGATATGTAAATCAGTCAGATGAGAATACTCCTCCAGCGTTGGTGCAAGCTGGTAATCCGGGAATGTGAAACAGTGATAAACTGGATCGTAGAATTGAATGAGCGCGTCCATGATCCCCTTAATCACATGGACTCTTAACAGTGGTAGCAAACCACCGTGCTTGGCTCTGAAAGCCTCTGGGTTAACGATCATCCTCGCTAACTTTCTCAAATCCCCTAGTTTTGGAACCTTGAAGGTATACTGATGAGTTCTCCTTCTACCGAAATCCATTAATGCAATCTTTTTCTCTGATATTTGCAATCACAGTCTTAGTTTAATTTGAAAAACAGAGAGACTGGAAGAGAAATTTTTTGAATGTTTTAATGCTTTATTAAATGAATGCATGAATGCAGCACGCAAAAACATAGAAAAAACATGGGGTCAAAGGGTCGTTCTCATGAAGTCAAGGCTCTACCCATCCCCAAAGGTTTATACTAGGGTGATTTTTGTACCTGTACTCATTATCATCAGCTCCTCCCAGGAAAGCAAAACAACAAGCGGATCGCCAGCGAGTTGTAGAGCAATCTTAGAGTAAGTGCCATTCACCGAGAATAGATCACCAGCCTCAAATGAGGGTAGTATCGCGTAACAACTATTTTCGATAGTTTCCGCACTACAAAAGGGTTTGGCTCCTCAGCTTCTCAAACTTAACAACCGGCCCATTGGCTATAAGAGTGAATGGGTTGCGTTGGTCAGCCTCCACTGAGGTTGATGGTCGACCCCGTCGCCATCACTTATCTTAAGTGTATACTCATCCTCACCACATACGGCATCACCCGCATTCCCAGTAGCAGAAAAATAAACACGTATAGCAATTAGGAAAAGCAGTATATATATTTGTCCTAATCATCCTAGACTTATAAAGCTAAGAATCCTAAGTTCCTGACAGAAAATGGGTTCCCCGACGGAAGCCCCAATCTGTGGTTTTCACATAAGTGAAGAGAAGGAAGATCGTGCCTAGATCTAACTTTGATAGGCCCCACGGTGGGCGCCACTTTTCTGTGGTGGCCACCGCCACAAAAAAGATTTGTCCAAGGTTTTCACCTTAAACGTTAAGAAAGAAAGAAAGGCTTCACGACGGGCGCCACTTTTCTCTAGCGAGCGATTTTGGACGCGGTTCTTAAGCGCCGGTCGCTCTCTGCGGTTTGAGCTTAAAACTACAGGTCGATTCATTTTTTATCCTATTGTGAGCTGAATAAGGAAGGGAAATGGATGTCTCCAATTAACCCTGCTTGCATACTGAGTTTAAACAGCGGTCTGTTAAGTTACGAATGCTATCAATGTGGGGGGCCTTTGTACTGGTTATTTGTATTTTCGCCAATACGGTTTTCTTTCTTTTTATCTAGGCAGAAGGTTTCTGGCGGGGAACAAGGATTAGGATATTAGGACTGATGCTTTTGAATTACTGCTTTTGATTGACGGAGATATGGGATTTGGGTTTTTGTTGATTGCGCTCGCTAAGATCTTTTCTTTCGATCTTATGCCTACGTATTCCCGTTTACCGAAACAGGGAAATTAGAGCGTTCGTAGTTCCTCCTATTCTATGGGAGGAAATGGTTGTTTTGGTGTCTTGTTCAAAGCCCAAGACGTGAAGCGAAAGGTGATTTGTATCTTGTTCAAAGCCCAAGATGTGAAGCTGAAAGGTCTATTTGTGTCTTGTTCAAAGCCCAAGACGTGAAGCTGAAGGTCTATTTGTGTCTTGTTCAAAGCCCAAGACGTGAAGCTGAAAGACCTCGGTTTTAGAGAGAATTTGTCATCTCTAAAGAGGGGAGAAGGAGAATTACTTTAACTGGGATACGCGGATCCGAGCAATGCCATAATTTCCGAAGAAAGGGTTTTAACCTGAAGGAGAAGACTTTAACTCAGTGTAGAGCAATGCCATTTTTCCTTAGGAATTTCTCATGCTAAAAGAGGGACAGTGGCATGGATATAGATAATCCAGAGGCTTGCCGCTTACAGCGATTAGATGAAGGGAAAGGAGTTGTTGATGTTTGTGTACTGTGAACGAGGCACAGCTTTGATGCTAAAAGGTTAATTGGATTAACCAGTGGTTTTCTTATACAAAGCCTAAGAGGAGGCTACTTAGGTGTCTCGCACAAAGCCCGAGAGAGAGGCTAAAAGGGTTGACTCAACGGGAGAATCTTTTATACTCAACAAGAGAGTTTTTTTTTTGTATCTCGTATGAAGCCCGAGATGGAGGTTGTTGCTTGTTTGGCTCAATAAGAACCTTTTTGTATCTCGTATAAAGCCCGAGATGGAGGCGAAAGGGGGATTGACTCAACGGGAGAGTCTCTTATGTGTCTCGTACAAAGCCCGAGAGAGAGAGGCGAAAAGGTTTTTTTACTCCACTAGGGAGAATTTTGGTATCTCGTACGAAGCCCGAGATGGAGGCTATTGTAACTGTTTCAGTTGAGTGGCAGATCCAATATACTGATTTTAAAAGAGAAAATCAGTTTTTATATGAGTAACACTGTACACAGGGATTTGATTTGAGGATCAGGGATATTTCCTTCTCTTTGAGGAAACGGGAAATCCAAAGGGTGTCGAGACTGTCCGAGTCTGCAGGTCTCCTTCCTATTTAACGAAGGGTGCTTGAGAATGTCTTTGAGACTCAAGGAAGTTAGACTGTCCGTGTCTAGAGTCTTATCTTTTGTACTATGCTTTGAGAAACAATAGTAGACTCTATGAAAGGACTATTCTATGAGGATGACTATGTTCTGTTCCTATACCTCTAGGAGGTCGCCAGGACAATTTGTACGAAGCCCAAGAGGAGGCTGGAAACTTTTAAGAAGCCGACGGGTCCTTGTACGAAGCCCAAGAGGAGGCTATCATTCCCGGGGGAAGAGATCATTATACGAAGCCTAAGAGGAGGCTGTGAATACTTCTAAGAAGCCGTAGTGTCCTTGAATAATGCCCAAGAGGAGGCTGATGCTTTTAAGAAGCCCGTGGGTCTATCAACTCCTCTCCATTAGGAGAGATAACTCTTTTAAAGATAAAAACCACTGGTAAATGTGCGAGGTTTACTATCCAGCGACTTTTAGCTTTTAAAGAGGGTTCCTTAGTTAAGGTCCAAGATTATGACCGTAGTGGGTACCCAAATCCCGAGACATTCAAGGCAAGCTATCCACAAGGAATAGATCAAGTCAGGAAAGTTCGAGAATTGGGAAGAAACTCAAAGATGCCATTCACGGAGAATACATTCATCTTGGGGAGTAGAGCTTCTTGACGATTCCTAAGGAGGACAGCCGAAGAGAAGACTGTATCTGGTGCTCCTATTGAGGATCTAGGCGTCTATTTCTATGAATAAATGAAACGGCGTCACCTAGTTCTAGACGTAGTTGCCGGGGAAACTCGAAATATCTATACTATTATTACACAGTAGATATGAGTTTATGAAAGGAGACTTACAGTGACCAGCCCCACAATACAGTTTATAATATGAAAGCAGTAAACGAAAGCGATAACCACTTACTTGGTTGGAGTGCTTCCATGCTGTTGGGTTAGTTGTTCAACAAAGAAAGATTGAAAACAACAGTATATTCAAAATCAAAGGAGAAAGTGCTTTAAAAAAGAAAGATTTGGGGCTTACAGCTCGAGGAGAGGCCCAGGGTTTTATCAGTGAGCGCACTGTTTGACTTTGTACAGCGGGACTTATACAAGTGACTGGGGCCCAAAAAGGTTTTTTGTACAAAGGAATGGGTCTTACACTCTCTCAAGAGGCCCAAAAAGGTTTAAAGGAAAAAGAGTGGGGCTTATAACACGAGGGTAGGCCCAAATGATTTTTCGTTTAAAAATGGCGATCGCGCCGAGGTTTTCTTTTAACGCAGAGGGACTTATACAATAAGTGAGGCCCAAAATGTTTTGGTTAAAAGGGGGATTGGGTCTTACACTCTAATAGAGGCCCAAAGTGTTTTGAATGGGTCTTATAGCTCAAGGAGAGGCCCAGATGATTTTTTATTTTTAAACGGGCGACGATCGCGCCGTTTACTTGTACAGAGGGACTTATACAATGAGTGAGGCCCAAAAAGTTTTTGTACAAGGGGGGATGGGTCTTACACTCTCTCAAGAGGCCCAAAGAGTTTTGAAAATGATTTATGAGGGTTGAATTAATCCAAAACCCTAATTTGTTTTCAAAATGTATTTAATTGAATAAAAATTCAATTAAAATGATCAAAAATTGTTTAACACATGGAAAACAAATTGTGATCTTGGATTAATGCTTCAAAAATCAAGTATTGACCTACAAAATAATTAGAAAGCATTAAAAGTTGCAAAATCAATGTAGAAAAAATATTTAAAATGCCAAAAATAATCAAAATATTAATTCTTTACAAAAATATCAATTATATGAAATAAATAAAATTTTTGGGATTTTTTGTGAAAATAAAATATTTTAACATTTTTGTGAATTATTAAAAAAAGAATCAACTCAAAATCATTAAAACTCAGAGAGAAATTAATTTTTGAATCAATTAAACAAAATCACAAAATTCAAATATTTGAATTTTTCAAAAATGGCGCCAAGAACAAGCTGAAGAACACGCGCGTGTTCTTGGTTTCTCAGATTTGCATTTTCTATCCAATCTCCATGAATACGTAATCATATCATGCAATCCACGTATCATTATGCTCGTCTCAACCTCACGATCATGTCTATGTACCTTAATTTCATTTAAATTAAACATACAACAAGAAATCACGAAGAAACCTCAAGAACCCTAATTTCTGCATGAAGGCTAGGATTTTTGATACACGATTCAAACAATGCAATTAATTGAGGGAAAACATTCCATGCATGATTATGAACATATGGCCAAATTATTGTGCGAGGAAATATGCATAGATTGAGAGATGACCAAGCATGTGCTTACCTCCAAGCCGTGACAGCAAGTGCAATGTGATTTTTGATTTGGAGGTGTTACAGATGAGTGGTGATGATCTGAACAGCTTCCCTACACCCTATGGATTGTGTTTGGATGGTTGGACTTGATTGAAATTGGCTGGATCATTTTTTGGTACCTCAGCTGCACTTTGGTTAAAACCTTGAGCAACCAGCTGGTGATTTTGTGAAATTGATGTTTCAGAAGTAATCTAAGTGTTTGATCAGCTCATATGTGATGTATGTGAGGTGTGTGAGTGATTGGTTTGATTGGAATTGCTCTCAAACTCAAAACCCGATAGTGACTTGCCTTAGAAGGCAAAATTGGAGTGAAAGAAGAGATTTTGAGGAAAGCATCTGTTAGATGGCTTTGGTGTACTCAAAATGACCACAATTGAGCTCTATTTATAGTAGAGCAAGTTTGTTTTGCAAGGAATAGTGCATGGCAGCTGGTAAGTAGGTTTGGCCAATGTTGGCAAATGAAAATCCAAGTCTCCTCTAGCCATTGACTAGAGGTTAGGGCACAGAGCTTTGGTTCCCTTGGTCTTGGATAAGTCTTGACTGATTTCAGATGAGAATGGCTCAGTCCATGCCACCTTGATGGTTCCATTGAATGCCTCATTCCAAATTTGAAGTCTTGTCCCTATTTTGGCCATTCTAGGTTCAACATGTTATTTCTTGTTCCATGGACTTTGGAGGCTTGGCTCAGTGATTGTCCCCTTTAGATTCAATCCTCTGAGGTGTCCAAGTGGATAGGAGCAATTGAATTTCGCTGATTTTGGTAAATCGACCAAGGTTGCAAATTCTGCCTTGCCTTGACAGATTTCAGCAAGGCAACTTGGCAATGTTGTATCTCATGGTGTAGGTTGAATTTGGCAATGTTCTTGGCCATTTTGGAAAGCTCTTACATGATACAACAACTGTTTGAACAAGTTTGGTTTTGATCCCTTTTGATTCCAAGTGAAAAATCCCCCTACATTTGGCAAAAAGTGAAGCAGAATCTGACTTAGTGAAAATTTCACTAAGTGTTGGAAAAAGTGACATTTTCACTTTTCAGCCACTTTGATCACTCCATAACTCAAAATCCTTAATGAATTGGAATGACTTGTAGTTGAAGTTTTTGTAGGTGATAATGAGGGATACAAATCCATCTTTGGATGAGAAAAAATGGCCTTGTGGTTTAGGAGTTATGGTCCTCCAAAGTTGGTACCTTTGCCACTTTATTTTTAACTTAGAAAAATTTCTAAGTTTTATGGTTACCCCTTTTACAAGTTATCTCCCTTTTCTTGATTTTTCTTGATGAATGATGATTCAAACCATACATTAACATCATTTTAGGGTTAAAAATCCATTTTGGTGAAAAATCTCAAAAAGTCAAAGTTGACTTTTGTGCACAGTTGACTTTTTATCAGATGAATTCCAAACTGTGCAATTCTTCAGGAAATCATGTCCTTGACCTAAATCAAACTTGATGGGCATGTTCCATGGGTGTCATATGGTATATTCAATCATGTATTAGGGTTTGGGAGCATGTCCTGGTCAAAAGTCAAAGTTACAGTTGACTTTTCCCTTAAAACCCTAATTGTGGTGCAGATGAAATTGAGACTTGTTGCTCAAACTTCTTGGATCAATCCATTGTCCCAAATGGATCAATATGGTATATTAGAGACCCTCAAATCATCTCTTGAAGTCTTGGCTCATGGTTTGTCCCAAAAGTCAACTTAGGGGTGAATTAGGTCAAGAAACCCTAATTCCTGATTTTTGATGAATGCATCCCCTGAGGAAAAATTGACTTGATGCATGGGTTCATGAGGTTCCATGAAGTATATTAGGTTATGTTTTGGATCATTGCCTTGTGCCCAGATGAAAATTTCCATCTGGAGGCCCTGGTCGACCAAAACCCTAATTTGGTGACACTGTCGATCTTGAGACTTGATCCACCTAGAAGGGAGCAGCCTTGTGCTTAATCCTTGAAGTGGGAGTCCTTTTTGATCCATTGTGGATGTTTAAGAGATTAGACAAGTTGAAGATCATGTCATTTCTTGATTGATCCTTTGTCTAAGCACTCAGAGAGGGCTTGAAACCCTAATTTTGATTGTAGTGGATGCTCACCCATCCTTGGGGAGACTAATGAAGCATAAAGGTACATCCATATGTGATGATGATTTTCACAATGATGGGAAATCTAAGTGGTCAAAATTTGGGGTATTACAACTTTTACATCAAAATTGATTATTTCTTGAGCTCAACCTTCATCAATTTTGCAATTCTACTTGGATTTTTGGAGTTATTTCAGCTTATGGAATTATCTCAAGTATTTGCTTTAACATTCAACGGTTCGAATTCGCATTTTGGAGCTTTATCGTATTTTGCTCGATTTCGACACGTTTCATCACCGAATTGAAGATTCCTATGGTTTTCTTTAATTTTCTGCATCAAGGACACTTTGCAACAATTACCAAGGCACATCTCCGTTTTGTAGGTTGGTAGATCTATCTTTGCTAACTGTTTCGATCATTTTCGCGCATTTACGATGTAATTTCAATCGCTTTCGGTTCGATTTGTTACGCATTTGCTTGATCTTTAATCTCCATGATTGTTGCTTGTGATGTGTGTTAATTGCACTTACATAATATAATTTTCGTGCACAAATTCTTGATCAAGCATGTATTGGTTGGTATAAGTGATTAAGTGCTGAAAATCACTTTTGGAAAGCTGTTTTTTCTGTTATTTTTGCCACTGTTACAGTGGTAACCGGTTAACACATGTTGAGTAACCGGTTACTCAGTGCAATTTTCACCAAAATACGCAAGTTTCAAATAAGTAAACGGTTTACGTGTGGTGAGTAACCGGTTACCACTGTACAGAATGGCCATTTTCTGGCATTTTCAAGTGTGTTGCACATGCTTTCTTCCTTTAATTTCCATGGATCAATGTGCTCGATATTTGTGGATGTTTTGAGTGTTGTTTCACTTCTGTTTGAAGCATGCTTGTCAACTTTGGATGCTCGACTTTTCATTTTCCGTTTATTGGCAACTTTGGCGATGTTTGTTCATGAACATTTAGCATTCCCTTTGATCACTTGTTAACATGTTTGCAATGCATACTAATCTTCTTTTGGCACTGATTTTGCATTTCATTCTTGCTTTGCATTAAGTTTATTCTTGATTGAACAAACTTAATCTTGCTTAATCAATAATTCATACCCTTTGCTTTAATGATTTTTCATCCTCTTTGGAACATTATTAGCATGACTTTTGCCTTTGATTAATTGATCGAAACCATGTTTTGATTGGTTGATCTTCCCCTTTCGTCTCTTTAGGCTTCCTTTAGAGCTTTCTCTCTCGATCCCCCATGGAGGTGGAGTTTCGCGTTGCGCTTTGCATCAGAGCACTGTACAATTGGAGCTGTTACGCTGTTCGTTTCAATTTCTGCACTATACTTTGAGTGCTAGAGAATGAATGAGGAGGGAGTTGTCCTACCCTCATTCTGACTATTTCGTGGGTAAGGGCGTTGGCCCTCTCACTAAGAATAGTCACCTTTATCCTTAAACTGTAGTGTTCCTCCACCCCCGGTTGAGTTGATCCCTGATCACTTTTATCTTTTTCAATCTCTCTTTTGATCAATCACCATTTCTCTTGGTTAAAGATCATTGTCTCTTGGGTTAGCACCCAACTCTTACCCTACTTTTTTCTTGCAATCATTGTTCTTTTGATTCCCCTGGAGAGTCTCTTTCCTCTTTCTTCGGTTAAACACAGTTTTCCTGTTGAATACCGAAACCCCTGCAGAGTTCGCGACCTTCTTTTGGTTCTTCTCCCTTTGTTTGGTTAATCACTGCCTGTCAGTTAAAACACCAATGTTTGTCTCTTTTCGCAGTTAACCACAGTCTGTCTGTTAAAATACTGAGTTCCCCGGGTTAATTACCTTCTCTCGGTTAATCACCCTTTTCTTCAGCTAACCACAGTCCGTCTGTTAAAATACTGAATCCCTTTTTTTGAGTTAATCACCTCCCTTTGGTTAATCACTAACTTTTCTCGGTTAATCACAGTTCTCATGTTAAAACCGAACCCCGTAGTTGGCAACCTTTATTGGTTCGAATACTTGCACCCTTGGGCTAGTAACCTCTTTTGGTTCAATACCCTTTCTTCGTTGGTCACGTGTTGTTTGTTCAGTCAATGCCAACACCCCTTTTGGGTTACGACCTTCGATCGGTCCTACACCGGCTCTTTTGGTTGATCACAGTTTTCTCTGTTAAAACCAATGCTTCTCTATCCCCACAGAGTTGCAATCCTTGTTTCCTTAGTTAACCACTGTTTATCAGTTAACATACCGATGTCCCCTCCGAGTTAAACACCTTCTCTTGGTTCAGCACTCTCTCTCTTGGTTTATCACCGTCCATCTTTTGACACCAGCCTCTTTTCCCTACCAGGGTCTTACTTTCTTTCTTCGGTTAACCACTGCCGGCCAGTTAATACACCGATTCTCCCTTTTCTCTTGGTTTTCACCACTATCCCTTTATTTGGATCCCCAGCGGATTCTTTTCTATACCCTTTGCTCTTACTTTCTTGGTTTCGACACCAATTTCTTTCTGTTATCCCCAGCGGAGTTTTCTTTCATTCTTGGTTTTAACACTGTTTCTTTTTCTAGTTTCTTGTGCAATCGCTCTTACTGTGTGGTCCTCCCCAGTAGAGTTTTTCTTTCACTCCTGCTCTTGGTTTTGACACCACTTCTTTTGTTTTCCTGTTTCTTTCTTGTTTTGTTTTCCGTTCAGTTCCCCGAACTACGGAAGCTCTGATTCTGCATTCGTTCGAATGTCAGATACGTAGGCACGAGACGCGATGTCTTGGCGAGCACATTTCCACCCTTCTTTCCTTCTCCCTTTCTTCTTTCTTTTCTGCCCCCTAGTTCCGTGAACTACGACGCTCTGATTTCCTCATTGCACTATGAGGGTGCGTAGGCACGAGGGCCCCTGGTCCATCCCTTGAGGGGTTTAGCCTAGTTTTGTTTGCTTTCTTACTCGTTTGGGTGTTTATATTTTGTGCTTTACTCGCTTTATTAAACTTGCTTTAGCTTTCTGGTTATTTACTGCTTTTCTTTACTGCTTTAATATTCATATATTGTATATTCTGGATGTCTGCTATTTTCTTTGCTGTTGTCGGTTGGGTTGCTACTTGAGAGATAAGACCACTACCCAGGCTTGAGCATACACATAGGTATTAGCGTGGGCAGGCGTGACGCTCCTGTGGTGTTGGCCACGTCGAGTGTTCACGAGACCTACACCCAGACGACGTTCTATCGGGAGATATCTGCTACTGTATGTTGATACAGGCCAGTAGTTATTCTCCTGAGGAGCTATCGACTCTGGTGACCAGTCCCGAGGACTCAGTTGAGGCACTCCTCCTAAGGAGCGATAATGGCAGACCAGAAATGGCAAACCCATTACGCTTCTTGATCCGAGGACCCAAAGCTGGGAACTTGCCATAGGACCTTTTTTTGGGGAATCAGTGGACAGCCTCTTTGTTTGGCGATAGTATTGTACCTCGAGGGATGAATGTACCATTGCTTCTCAAATTGAGAATCCAAAACTGAGAATCCCGCTTTCTATATTATACCTGTGAGGGGGATATTGGGTTTTTCTGCAGGAAACCAAGACTCTTCTAACCTTTGTTCTCTCATTGTGTCAGATCTCGGACCAACACATCACTACCTTTGTAGATGTTCAGATTTGACTATTCAGACTATGCTGGCTTGTTGATTCTGATGTTGCATATCATCTCATCATGTCAAATTAATTTTTGCATAAGCATTTCAAAACTTTATTTTTGCATAAATTGCATTCATTCATGCCCGCATATGCACGTCCCTTCATCCGAAACCGTTGCACATCCTTGTCCGCATTCCTTATAGCAAGACGACAACTCGACATCGGTATTTCACTCGCTCAAGCAAATCCAGGATCATGGCTGACTTTGAAGCTGAGAACGCTGCTTATAAGGAAACTCTGGCTCAATTCCAAGGTCGGATGGATCAGTTCGAAATGAACATGGATGTTATCATGGAACTCCTTCGTGCTCAGAGGGACGCCGCTGCTGCTGCCACTGTTGTTACAACCCTTACTGATGCAACTGTTGTCACTCCTATTGTGACTGTTCCTCCTGTTGTTACGGCTAGTCCCACTGTTGTTGTTCCTTCTCCTTCTATGGTTGAGGTACCAATTGAGCCTGTGAATCAACCTATTATTCAACCTAGTTTTAACCAGATGCCCGCTGGTTTTCCTTGGGGCATGCCTCTGAATTACACTCCTCATATTGTAAATAATGGTAGTGCCATCATGCCATATCAGCCTTTTGTTTAAAAATGCACGATTTTCATATTTAGATCGTGTGAAATGGTTGAGAAACGAGGGAGATAGGATGCATTTTGCAAATCGGATGAAGCTTGGAGGAAGAAGATGGCCATGGAGCCATTTCTTCAAAAATCCAACTAGTTTTGCTATATATTATTTAGTTGCCACAATATAACTGAATTGGCATTGCGCCCTAGTGGAAACACTAGTATTTATGTGTGAGCGAGCGAGAGGTCTGGGGTTCGAATCTCCCTCGCCCCAGACCTTTTGATTTTATTTTTTAACCATTTTTCAAAGGATTTATTCACATATTATACACCCTTGCCATTCTCCATCAGCCCACGCACATGGCTCAGATGGTAGAATTTTAAACTCTCCACCCCAAGGGCGTGAGTTCAAACCTTGGGGGGACCATTTCTAATTTTTGACCACTTGTTTTCTTGTCACTTTTTCACTATCTTTTTAAATAACTTTGAAAATTAATTTCTCATCCATTTTTCATCATTTTTTATTGGTTCTTTTTGCAAAAAGTCACAAAAATGTTAAAATATTTTATTCTACAAAAATCTCACACAAAAATATTATTTATTTATATATTTAATATTTTCATAAAGAACTTATTTTATTTGTTTTTAAACATTTTAAATATTACTTTTCTCTTGATTTTTCAAAACCAAATGAGTTTTAAATCATCTTGTGATTAAAACATCATTTTTCAAACCTTAACCAAAAATCACAAGTGGTTTATTTAAACTTATTTGGTGTTTTTATCATTTTTAATTAATTTTCTTTGAAAATTAACTTTTAGAAATGAAATTAGGGTTTCTTTGATTTTGATCTTTATCAAACATTTCAAAATACACTTTAGGCCTCTAATAGAGTGTAAGCCCCAACCCCATTTGTACATAAATAATTTTGGGCCTTAGTCATTGTATAAGTCCCAGTACAGTTTTCAAAACGACGGTGCGATCACTGTCTTTCAATGGGCCTCTAATATAGTGTAAGACCAATCCCTTGTACAAAAATAAACTTTGGGCCTCTAATAGAGTGTAAGACCCATCCCTTGTAAATATAAAACCTCTTTGGGCCTCATTCATTGTATAAGTCCCACTGTGTTTTCAAAACCTCGGCGCGATTGTCGTTTTCAAACAAAATCATCTGGGCCTACCCTTGTGTTGTAAGTCTCATTTCTCCTTCTTTTTCAAACTCTTGGGCCTCTAATAGAATGTAAGACCCAACCTTTTTTTGTAAAAAAACAATTCTTTGGGCCTCTCCTTAAGTATAAGCCCCAATCTTTTCAAAAACAACTTTCCCTTTTGATTTAGGTTCAAATTCATAGTTGTCATCAAAACTTTCTTTAATTTCTTGAACAACTAACCATACATCTGTTACAATAGAAGCTTGCTCACCTGTAGGTTTTAAACAGCTTTCTTTTACATACTTGCACATGTATATATATATATATATATATATAAAGTAAAACCAACTTATTCAATGCAATTTGATGGAACTAAAACTTCAAATGACTTAAAATTTAACCCAAATTTTTGGCCAAGGATAACACTCTGATCATTGATTACAATTTGTTAGGAATTTTACTTGGATATTTTTAAATTGTAATATATATATAATATATTTGTTTGTGCTGGAAGCTTGCTCACCTGTAAGTCCTCCTACCCTCTTTTATATACTTCATCTGTATATATATATGCATGTATATTATCTGCTTAGAGTTTTCCCCGACAATTAGGTCTAGGATTGGATAAAGCTCGTGGTCACTCTTTCAGCACAGTCAAAACTAGTTCCCCATAGGAATTCCAGATACAGTCTTGCCTCCTCTTGGGCTTATACAATATGGAACAAAGAGAAAGGCATTATTCCCGGTGAAACTTTTCTCAGACTGCCACTATTATAAAATTGTCAAAAGAAATTCATTCCCCCAGAGAGGATTAATTCCCGGTGAAACCTCTCTTGAATTTCTTCAAACCCTAGGACTGTTCACTAAAGAAAGGATTATTCCCGGTGAAACCTTTCTTGAACTTTTCTTAGGTTTGGACCCACAGGCTTCCTAAAAGCATTCCCAGCCTCCTCTTGGGCTTTGTACAAGGACACTCCGGTTTCTTAGAAGTTCTCATGCCTTATCTTGGGCTTAGTACAAGGACCCAAAGACCTCTTAAAGGTATAGGACATAACTTAGTCATCCTTTGTTAGAGCAGTCTTTCCAAAGAGTCAAAACCTCAGACCAATTTAGGGTTGATTCTCATCCCTTAAAGCATATGCCTCCTCTTGGGCATCATGCAAAGATAAACTCTTTCATACCAGTAGACTTGGACAGTCTAATCTCCTCTTGGATCTCAAAGACATTCTCAAGCTCCCTACAAACACATGAGAAACCCTGGTCATTTGATCAATCTCCAGTAGAGTTAAAACCCTCATAGGTTCTAAAATTCAATCTTTATCCCAAATT
This sequence comes from Lathyrus tuberosus, assembly GCA_022829125.1. Classification (NCBI taxonomy): domain Eukaryota; kingdom Viridiplantae; phylum Streptophyta; class Magnoliopsida; order Fabales; family Fabaceae; genus Lathyrus; species Lathyrus tuberosus. The sequence goes on along the minus strand of JALAZF010000029.1, from coordinate 4,238,349 downwards.
TCCCCAACTAGGGTCAAATCACTAGCAAAGAACCTTTATCAGAACCTCAAGGCATCTGATATTTCAACTCTTCTACAAACCCTCAGCAAAAGTTGATTCCCCACTTTGGACCTGCCTCTGGATCTCAATAATCCTTAGCAGAAGCTATCCTCCTCTTAGGCTTTGTATAATGACCCCTAATCAACTTTTAGCCTCCTCTTAGGCTTTGTATAAGGATCTTTCTTCACTCTCTTGTTGAGTCAATCACTTTTAGCCTCCTCTTAGGCTTTGTATAAAGACCTTTCCACACTCTCTTGTTGAGTCAATCTTCTATCTCAAAAACACTCTCTTGTTGAGTCATCCCTTTTAGCCTCAATCTTGGACTTTGTACAAGGCAAATAAAAGCACTCTCTTGTTGAGTCAATCACCTTTAAACACTCTCTTGTTGAGTCAATCACCTTTCAGCACTCTCTTGTTGAGTCAATCACCTTAAAACACTCTCTTTTTCAGTCAATCTTCTTTCTTAAACACTCTCTTGTTGAGTCAAATATCTTTTAGCCTCAATCTTGGGCTTTGTACAAGACAAACAAAAACACTCTCTTGTTGAGTCAGTTCTTTTAGCCTCCTCTTAGGCTTTGTATAATGATTTTCCTCAGTAGAGTTAGCCTCAAAAGCACTCTCTTGTTGAGTAAGCTTTTCAGCCTCAATCTTGGGCTTTGTACAAGACACCTGAAATATCCTCAGCTGAGTCAATCATCTCTTTTTTAGCCTCAATCTTGGGCTTTGTACAAGACACCTGAAATATCCTCAGCTGAGTCAATCATCTCTTTTTTAGCCTCAATCTTGGGCTTTCTCCTACAAAGTCAAAATCTTCTATACCTTCTCTTAAGCTCTGGATAAATATCTTCCCAGCGGAGTCAATTCCTCTCAGCCTTCTTTTAGGCTTTGGGAATTAATCTCCCTATGCAGAGTCAATCTCTCTTTTCAGCCTCAATCTTGGGCTTTGTACAAGACAAATCATACTCTCGAGCAGAGACAATCTTTTTTTTCAGCCTCAATCTTGGGCTTTGTACAAGACAGATAAAACCTCTCACCAATAGAGTCAGTTTCCCTTTTCAGCCTCAATCTTGGGCTTTGTACAAGACACATAATAATAATTCCCCAATGGAGTCAGCCCCTTTTAGCCTCCTCTTAGGCTTTGTATAATGATATTCTCTCAAAAGAGTCATTCTCTTTTCAGCCTCAATCTTGGGCTTTGTACAAGACAGATAATAAACTCCCCAGTGGAGTCAATCAATCTCTTAGCTTCAACCTTGGGCTTTGATCAAGGCACACAAAATTCAAAATCCCCTCAGAGGAAATCAAAAAACTCTCTGTAGGAAGACATTTCTCTGTATATCGAACATCAAAATGGAAAATAAAAACAAACCATAATCCCAGATAACTGCTCTAAGTGGTACACTTGTTGATTCAAATATCCATGTTGTAGTCCATCTCTTATCCTGGTAAACCTCCTTTCATCTAACAGCTATAAGTGGCAAGCCTCTAGATTATTTACATCCACGCCACTGTCCCTATCTTAGCATGAAAGATTCCTATGGAAAAATGGCATTGCTCAACACTGAGTTAAAGTTTCCCCCTTCAGGACAAATCCCTCATAAAGGAAATTATGGCATTGATGGATTCACATATCCCAGTTAAAGTATTTCTCCTTTATAATCAGTCACCCAACAATTGAGATAAACAGACGAGATATCTCCCTTTAGAGATGACAAATTCTCTCTCAGTCAAACCTTTACCTTCAATATTGGGCTTTGAACAAGACACAAATAACCTTTAGCTTCAATATTGGGCTTTGAACAAGACACCAAAATATTTTTTTCCTCCCACAGAATAGGAGGAACTACGATTGCTCTAATTTCCCTGTTTTCTTTAATGGGGATACGTAGGCATAAGATTTCGAAATCTTAGCGAGCATACCAATAAAAAACTTTAGGTCAAGTACCTTCGCATACCAATAAAAAACTTTAGGTCCAGTACCTTCACACACCAATCAAAAACTTTAAGTCCAGTACCTTACCAAAAGCATCGGGAAAACCCAAAATCAACAAAAACTCTCTCTCAAACACTCCCAAAGGAGAAACTTTCCCAATCAACAGACAAACACCAGTAAGTAGAAAGCAGTAAGTATAATTGCTAATGACCTGTGGATAACCACATATAGGATGGGTAATTGACAACTCCCCATTGTATAACCTGGCCCCAGACCCCCCAATCTCTTAGTATTTGTTTAGTAAAACATTTGCGTGCAAGGTTAGTTTTAGATATCTTTCCTTTCATTTCCAGCTTCACAGGATAAATAAGAAATCAAAAAGTAGCACCCCACACTTACCATTGCGGAAAGGAAAACCCATGACGATAAGGTGGTCGCGTCACCGAAAAAAATCGCATGCTACAGTAAAATGGTGACTCTCCTGGGGAGCTAGACTAGGACTAGGATTAGAATTCCTAAGAGGTCTAGTTGTTAGCAATTATACTACATACTACTATATATATATATATATATATATATATATATATATATATATATATTTACTGCTTTTCCTACTTGATATCTGTGTTTATTTTTCTGTCAATGGGAATGCGATTGATACGCATCTGGAAAGTTTGAGAGAAACCTAAGATAAGGGGTGGCATAGATGGGGGGTATTATAGGGAGTGAATCCCGAATAAGCAATCTTGGTAGACCACTAAATCAGGTGAGGGCCCGTAGGATTCAGCCTGCTGAACATGATCGTTGTGAAAGCTTTGTTTTCCTAATGCGGCGCCTGTGAACCTGAGGATTTAGTAGGCATTAACCTTATGACCACTCGGTAGTGCGATGACTATCGAGAATAGTTGATACACGATACTACACTCAAATGAGATTACCCTAAGATGCTACAGCTCGCTCGGGTGAACCAGCTTGTTGTTGATATCCCTAGGGGGTCAATGATTTTGGGAACCTTAGGATCCGTTCTACAGGTACAAAAATTGACCAGAATACAACCTTTGGGGATGGGTAGAGCCATGACTCCATGCTCGTGACGTTGAACCCTTGAACCCATGTTTTTTCAATGTTTTTGTGTGCTGCATTCATGCATTCATTTAAAAAACTATTAAACAAAGAAAAATCTTCTCTTCTCTTCCTCTCTTTTTTTCTCAAAATTAAACTAAAATAATGATTGGAAATATCAGAGAGAGAGATTGCTCTATGGATTTTGGTAGAAGAAAGGCGCACAAGTACGCCTCAAGGCTCCAAAACTAGAGGATTTAAGGCGGTTGGCAAGGATGATCACCAACCCTGATGCTTTCAGAGCTAAGCACGGAGGACTGCTGTCTCTGTTAAGGGTCCATGTAGTTGAAGGAATTCTGTCTATGTTAATTCAGTTCTACGGTCTGGTTTATCACTGCTTCACATTCCCGGATTACCAACTAGCACCAACATTAGAGGAGTACTCTCATCTGACTGATCTACCTATCACTGATCAAACTCCCTTTTCTGGACGGGAAGAAATTCTAAAGGATCAGGTCATCGCAAGAGCCATTTGTTTGGACGAGTCAGAAGTTAGGACTCATATGACCACCAAAGGAGGAATCCAAGGTTTACCAGCCAAGCTTTTGGTAGAGAAAGCCATGTACTTTGCCAGTGTAGGAAACGTTACTGCTTTCGAAGATATCTTTGTCCTACTCACATACGGGTTGTTCCTTTTTCCCAACATTGACAACTTCGTTAATGCCAACGCTGTTAAGATATTTCTGATTGGAAACCCCGTACCATCCCTGCTCGCAGATGCTTATCATTCTGTGCACTTAAGGAATTTATACAGTGGAGGAATGATCACATGCTGTGTACCCTTACTTTACAAATGGTTCATTTCCCATTTACCCAAGTCTGCTGCATTTTGGGATCACAAGAGTACTCTACGTTGGTCACAAAGGATTATGTCCCTTACCAACTCTGACATAGATTGGTATGATAGGATTTACGAGGGAATAGAGATCATCGATAGTTGTGGAAATTTCCCTAACATACCCCTCATAGGAACTAAAGGAGGAATCAACTATCATCCAATTTTAGTTCGTCGTCAACTTGGATACCCGATGAGGCATATCCCACATAATGCTCATCTGGAAGGTCTTTTCTTCAAGGAAGGGGAAAATGAAAGGGCACTAAAGAAGGAAATAGTGCATGCCTGGTAACATGTTCACAAGAAAGGAAGAGAGTCTCTAGGAAGACCAAATTGTACCTCCATGGAACCTTATCTCCACTGGGTACAAACTAGAGCTCTCAAGCTGAGGATGCCTTACCCTCGTCAAGAAGTTTTTCCGTTAAAGGAATTTGTCCTTTGTTTCATGTCTGACGCGGAAAAACTCCAGGTAGCTCTCAACAAAGTTCAACGTGAGAAGAGCTCTTGGAAAGTACCGAATTCTCAATGTGGAATGTACCAAAATTCAGGAACTATTAAAGGAAAAGGATGCTCTGATTAAGATACTAGAGCAACATGTTGTGGAGAATCAAGAAGACCGAAGAAATTTGCTCACTCATTTCACTTGGCAAAGGACTGACAACCCCACAACGGCTAAAGAGCCCCGGTGAAAGAAAAGGGAAATACCAGAACCAACATCTGAGTTGTATTCAGAGAGGACTCAGGATCCATAAGCTTAGACATTTCCTTTTACAACACTTTGTAAAATACTATATTTTCCCTTTCTGCAATCTTTCAAATTCAATAAAACAGGGTCTCCACCCTTTACTGTATAATATTTGCAATCTAATTGTTGAAGTTTCTTTTTGATTAAAAATAATAATATATGCATAACTTTGCATATCATCTATCATTCTCACATAACGTGTCCTCTTATCATCGAATCTCACATATACGTAACGATTCTAGAGTCAAACTGTCTCACTCATACAATACTCGGGCCAATCGACAAAAGAAAATGGACGATCTCGAGGAAGAGAACAGAGAGCTGAGAGAAGAAATCGATGCCCTGAAGGAAGATCTGAAAAAACTTCACAATGACATGCAATCCCTGGCAGCTGCTCAGAGGCAACAACAAAGGACTGTGATCTCGGAGATCACATCTACGCCCATAGTGGAGACATATGATCCTCGTTACAACATGCCTAAGGATCGCCCCTGGGGCATGCCTCTCAACTTTGTCCGTGAAGGATACATCCCGCCGGTCACTGAAGACCCAGAAACTGCAGCAGGAACCGCTGAGCCTAAAGGTTACAAACTTCGGGAAAGCGAAGATGCAAGAGTTATGACAGCAACTCCTGAAGGTTACAAACTTCGGGGCATGGAAGCACCAAGAGTCACCGCCGTAATGACTATACCACAACTAGTGGTACACACTGTCCTGGAAGGAAAGATTCCACAAGTAATTTCTGGTGGAAACGAAGATATGTACGAAAGAATTAATGAGTTCCGGGAACAATTCCTGGAGATGCAGAAGGAACTGCATGCCATTCGCGGTCAGGATTTATTCGGAAAGGACGCCGGAGACCTCTGTCTGGTCCCTAATGTGAAAATACCGCACAAATTCAAGGTGCCTGACTTTGAAAAATACAAGGGCAACTCTTACCCTCAAAGTCATTTGGTGATTTACGCTCGAAAGATGTCAACTCGGACAGAAAATCAATAGCTACTGATCCATTATTTCCAAGACAGTTTAACCGGTGCCGCACTCAAATGGTACATGGGTTTAAACCGCACCAAGATTAACACTTTCAGAGATCTGGGCGCAGCTTTCATTCAGCAGTATAAGTATAACCTGGACATGGCACCAGACAGAGATCAACTCAGAGTAATATCGCAGAAGGACGAAGAAACTTTCAAAGCGTATGCTCAGAGATGGCGTGAAATTGCCGCCCAGATTTGTCCCCCTCTCGAGGAAAAGGAGACGACCAAGATCTTTTTGAAAACCTTGAGCTCCTTCTATTACGACCGAATGGTCGCCAGTGCGCCTAGTGACTTCACTGAAATGGTGAACATGGGAGTACGCCTTGAGGAAGCAGTCCGAGAGGGACGTTTGATAAAAAACACAGAATCATCAAGCAGTACCAAAAGATGCGGTGGTGCTTTCCCAAAGAAAAAAGAGTAGGATATTGGTAATATCTCCCTCGGAAAGCAAAGGCGAAGGTATCAACCAGTAGTAGCAGTAACTCCTGATATCAACTCTGTGTCGGCTCCAACGTATCAACCTCAGGTTGTTCAAAACCAACCAAGTCAATAACAGTATCAGCAAAGGACACAACAGCCTCTTCAGCAGGCTCGTCCATAGTACAACAGCAACAATCATACGACACGACTATCAGGGTTCGAACCTATACCGATGTTGTACTCAAAACTATTTCCGCTTCTACTGGCTAAGGGGCACGTCCAAACCAGGTCTCCTCTTACAGTACCGAAAAATCCTCCTTTTTGGTTCAAGGCAGATCAAACTTGCCCTTACCATCAAAGAGGACAAGGGCACAACATTGAGAACTGTATCAATTTCAAGTGCGATGTGTAGAAGATTATCAGGAACAGGATCCTATATTTCAAATATACTAATCCAAATGTTCAGACGAACCCCTTACCGCAACATGAAAAGACTGCGGTAAATTTGATAGAGGAAGAGGTTAGGCGCAGTCAAATTCACGATGTACTCCTATTAGAAACCAATATGGTCAGGATGCATTGTAGACAAATCGGGTACGGTCATCTACCACCTCACAATTATCACCAGTGTGATATCTGTTCAAAGAATAATCAAGGGTGTTCCATAGTACAATCAGCTCTACAAGAACAAATGGATCTCGGCTGGATCCAAGATCACTGAATCCGTGAGGTCAATATGGCTCACGCAAATCCCAACATTGTTCAGAACCACAATATTCTGGCGATAAACGTCAACTTAGTGGCGATGCACTCAAGGAAAAGTCAATACCATAATCTGCCACGACACGATTATAATGCTTATCCAATCTGCTCAACAAGCAATCAGGGATGCTCTTTTGTACAAGAGGCCCTCCAATGTCAGATGGATCTTGGATGGATTCAGGACTACCGTGAGAGAAGTTACCATCAAGTCAATATGATTCAGATTTTCGACATACGCATGATGAATACCAGTCTGGTAGAATTACACACTAAGCAAGTCAGGCTCGGCTTTCTGGCTTCACATCATTATCAAGACTATAAAGAGTATCGTAAGAAAGATCAAGGGTGTGCACTCGTCCAAAGAACACTTCAACCCTTGTTGGACCACTGGTGGCTTTCTATCTACTTGGATGAAGCTACACAGTAGATCAGTATGACTGACAGGAATCCTAGTAGATATCAAAGTCAGGATGTCCGCTCGATAGAAACAGAAATATTAAAGATGAACTGCATACAAAGCGGGCGTGGCCGGGTGCCACTCCACAACTACGAGCATTGTAGAGTTTGTTCAGAGAACAACCAAGGATGCTACCTCGTACGAGCGGATCTTCAAAATCAGTTGGTCGGAAAGAGATTCGACCATGTTCAAGTTCTGGGTCAATCAAATTGATACAAGACTATCTTCCTAATCAAAGCAAAGACGTTGTCATAATCTCTGATCATGGGAGGACCAAAGACGTTTGTGCTATAATCCCTTTACTCGATGAATCAAGAATTCTTCTGGACAGTAGAAAGGTTCCCAACCAGGAACCTATTGAAGTTGCCTATAACGGTCAGAGAAATCAAAAGGCTCCCGTGGTTATCTACTTGCCAGGTCCAATACCGTGCAAATCCGATAAGGCTATCCCTTACAAGTACGATGCAACAACAATAGAAAATGGAAAGGAAATTCCATTACCCTCCGTCGTAAATATTGCCGACATCAGTCGAGTAATACGGAGCGGTCGAATCTTCAACAGAGGAGTAGGAGAACCCGCCAAGGAAAACGAACCTCAAACAGAAGTTCCTAATCAACAAATCGGGCAATCTGGTAATCTCGAACTCACAAAGAACAGTGATGAGATACTAAAGCTCATCCAGAGAAATGAGTACAACATTGTGGACCAATTGTTGCAAACTCCATCTAAAATCTTTATCCTATCTCTCCTGCTTAGTTCCAAAGTTCACAGGGAAGCTTTGCAGAAAGTCTTAGACCAAGCTTTCGTAGAACAAGATGTGACGGTAAAACAGTTTGACAACTGTAGCGCGATTTTTGTGGTTTCGAAGCACTATCGCTTGGGTACTACAGTTCGATTCATTTTTTATCCTATTAAAGCTGATGAAGGAAGGGAAATAGATGTCTCCAATTAACCCTGCTTACAAACTGAGGTTAAATAGTCAAAACTGTTGATTTACAGATGCTATCAAAATAGGGGGTTCGCCCTTTAGGATTATTTTGTTGAAAACAGTGTCGGGGTAGGGTGTTGGGGACCGATGTTATTCGGTTGATATATGGGATTTTGGGTTTTTTATTAGTGTGCTCGCTAAGATTTTTCAATCTTATGCCTACGTATTCCCGGGATAGGGAAATCAGAGCTATCGTAGTTCCTCCTATTCTATGGGAGGAAAAAGGTTGTTTTGGTGTCTTGTTCAAAGCCCAAGACGTGAAGCTAAAGGTGGTTTGTATCTTGTTCAAAGCCCAAGATGTAAAGCTGAATGGTCTATTTGTATCTTGTTTGAAGCTCAAGATGTGAAGCTAAAGGGTTTTGACTTCAGAGAGAATTTGTCATCTCTAAAGAAGGGCCTGTCTGTCACAACTGTTGGGTGACTGGTTATAAAGGAGAATTAGTTTAACTGGGATATATGAATCCAGCAATGCCATAATTTCCTTTATAGGGGATTTTTTATTTTGAAGGAGAAGACTTTAACTCAGTGTAGAGCAATGCCATCTTTCCTTAGAAATTTCTCATGCTAAGGGAAGGACAGTGGCGTGGATGTAAATAATCCAGAGGCTTGTCGCTTACAGCAATTAGATGAAGGAAAAGGAGTTGTTGATGTTTGTATACTATGAACGAGGCACATATTTGATGCTAAAAGGTTGATTGACTCAACCGGGGTTTCCTTATACAAAGCCTAAGAGGAGGCTATTGGCCCAACAAGAGGGTGTTTTTATGTGTCTCGTACGAAGCCCGAGAGGGAGGCTAAAAGGGTTGACTCAACAAGAGAGTGCTTTGGTATCTCGTACGAAGCCCGAGATGGAAGCTAAAAGGGAGTTGACTCAACAAGAGAGTCTTTTATACTCAACAAGAGAGTGATTTAGTATATCGTATGAAGCCCGAGATGGAGGCTATTGGAAGACTGAATCAACAAGAGAGTCTTTTTATACTCAACAAGAGAGTGTTTGGTATCTCGTACGAGGCCCGAGATGGAGGCTAAAAAAGGGGTTTGACTCAACAAGAGAGTCTTTTATACTCAACAAGAGAGTGTTTTTGTATCTCGTACAAAGCCCGAGATGGAGGCTAAAAGGTCTGACTCATCAAGAGAGTCTGAAAAGGTTAGCTCCGCTGGGGAGAATCATTGTACAAGGCCCAAGAAGAGGCTAACTTCACTGAAGAAGGATCATTATACAAAGCCAAAGAGGATGCTATCTTTCCTGAGGAAAGGATCATTATACAAAGCCTAAGAGGAGGCTATGGTTACTGTTTCATTTGAGTGACAGGTCCAGTATGTTGGCTAAAAGAGAAAATCAGTTCTTATATGGGTAACATCGTACTCATGGATTTGATCTGAGGATCGAGATTATTTCCTGTTCTTTAAGGAAACGGGGAATCCAAAGGAGCTTTAGACTGTCCGAGTCTTACGGGTTTTATCTCCCCATTTTGAAAGGAGCTTGAGAATGTCTTTGAGACTCAAGGAAATTAGATTGTCCAAGTCTAGAGTTTTATCTTTTGTACTATGCTTAAGAGAAATTAAGAGACATCACATTTGCGGTTGAAAGATCTAGACTCCTTAAAAGACTGTTCTATTTAGATGACTAATTTCTGTTCCTATACCTTTAAGAGGTCGTCGGGACAATTTGTACGAAGCCCAAGAGGAGGCGAGAGTAACTTTTAAGAAGCTGAGGGACAATTTGTACAAAGCCCAAGAGGAGGCTATCTTCTCTGAGGAATAATCATTATACGAAGCCTAAGAGGAGGCTGTGAAAACTTCTAAGAAGCCGACGGGTCCTTGTACAACGCCCAAGAGGAGGCGGGGATGCTTTTAGGAAGCCTTTGGGTCCTTGCACTAAGCCCAAGAGGAGGCTGATGAACAGTTCCAGAAGGGGTTTCACTTGGAACAATGGCCTTCTATATATGGACTGTTCAAGGGGGAGATTTCTTAGATCTAGTTATCTAAAATTGTTGTAAAAGAAAATTCCCATGGTTTAGGTTATGTTGAAATGTCCGAGAGAACGTCGGATGTAAGGAGACTAGGTTCTGTCTAGTTCTAGACATAGCTGCCAGGGAAACTCTAAATATCTATACTATTATTACACAGTTGACATGAGTTTACGAAAGAAGACTTACAGTGAAACAGCCCCACAATACAGTTATATACATATGAAAACGGTAAATGAAAGCGGGTAAACAATTACTCGATTGTAGATCTTCCATGTTGTTTTGTTAGTTTATTCAACAAAGAAAACTTTGATAACAATATCATATGCAAAATCAAAGGAGAAAATGCTTTAAAAAGATTGTTGGGGCTTATAGCTCAAGGAGAGGCCCAAGGTTTTATCAGTGATTGCACTGTGAATTTGTACAGAGGGACTTATACAAGTGACTAGGGCCCAAAAAGGTTTTCTGTACAAAGGGATGGGTCTTATACTCTCTTAAGAGGCCCAAAAGTTTATTTTTATACAAGTGGTGGGGCTTACAGCTCAAGGAGAGGCCCATGGTTTTTGTTTAAAAAGGCGACGATCGCGCCGTGACTTTTGAAATACAACGGGACTTATACAACATTTGAGGCCCAAAAATGGTCTGTATTTACAAAGGATTGGGTCTTACACTCTATTAGAGGCCCAAAAATTGTTTGAAGAAAAGAAATGGGGCTTATAACACGAGGGTAGGCCCAAGGGTTTTATTTAAACAGGCGATGATTGCGCCGAACTTTTTGAAATACAACGGGACTTATACAATACACTGAGGCCCAAAATGTTTTGTATTTCAAAAAGGGTTGGGTCTTACACTCTACTAGAGGCCCAAAAAATTTTTTTGTACCAGTGATGGGGATTACAGCTCAAGGAGATGCCCAAAAGGTTTTGTTTTTCAAAAGGGCAATCGTGCCGAGGTTTTTAAAAGCACAGTGGGTCTTATACGATGACCGAGGCCCAAATTATTTTGGTTTAAAAAGGGTTGGGTCTTACACTCTATTAGAGGCCCATGAGTGTTTGAAAAAGATTTGTTAGGGTGAAAATCAACAAAACCCTAATTTCATCATTTTTAAAGTAATTATTCAAAGAAAATTAATTAAAATGATACAAATACCAAATAAGTTTTAATAAACAACTTATGATCTTTGGTTAAGGTTTGAAAAATGATATTTTAATCACAAGATGAATTAAAGCTCATTTGGTTTTGATTTTTCAAGATGAATATTCATTTTAAAATGTTTAAAAAAATAATGAAAATGAACTTATTCACAAAAATACTAATTATATTAAATAAATAATATAAATCTAATTTTTTTTGTGGAATAAAATATTTCAACATTTTTGTGATTTTTTGCAAAAAGAACCAATAAAAAATAATTAAAATTGAGTGAGTTATTAATTTTTCAAATCATTTAAAATAAATATGAAAAATAACAAAAAATAGGAAAAGTGGTAAAAAAAAAGAGGTCTGGGGCGAGGGGGATTCAAATCCCAGACCTCTCGCTTGCCAATACTCACAAACCAACTGATCAACCACTGGGGCACAATGCCAATTCATTAAACATATGGCAAGTGAAAAATATATAGAGAACTTGGTTGGAAAACCTGAAGAATAGCGCCATGGTCATCTTCTTCCCCGAGCTCGTGCATGAAGCCCCCTATCTCACTCATCTCTCAACCATTTGACATGATTCAAACACCAAACTCGTGCGTTTTTTAACAAGGAACAAGATGGCAATACTTGATTTTATTTATTTTCAGTGTATAGCAAGTTATATCATCACGACCATATGAACCCTAATTTTGCAAAAGCAGTCATGCAGACATGGTTATGAGGGCTATGATCAAATTTCTTGAGGGGAAACACTCAAAACATGATGGCAATCAATTGGCAAAAATATCATGCGAGGAAATAAGCATGGATCATGAAGATGGAGTTTTGAGGCTTACCTTGATGCAAGCTGAAATGGAACTCCACACAGATGGTGTTCCAGATGCGATTTGATGATCCCTATAGCTTTAATGGATGTTGTGGAGTATGTTACAAGCTTTGGAACACTGTGAAAATTTCTGGATCAAGCTGGAGAACTCCAACTGCATAATTGAGGCATAATGGCTTGGTTGAAGGGTGATTTTGAGCTAGGGGTGTTACAGTTGGTGTTTAATTGTTTGGACACCTCAAATACATTATATGTGATGTGTTTGAATAATTGAAATGGATTGCTTAGGGCTGCAGCTCAAATCCCGATGGTGTTTGCTCAAAAACAAAGAAAATTGGCACTTAAGAGAGATTGAGAGAAAGCAGTGCTATAACTTGCTTTGGTGTGCCTTAAATGATCCATTGGAACCTCTATTTATAGGTGATCAACTCTTATCTTGGAGGAATAGTGAATGGCTGATGGATCAGATCACCTTCAAAAGGATTGTGTTAGTTCTTGTGATTGGCTGAAATTTTGGTAAAATAATGTTAATGTCATGGTTGATGTTTCAACATGAGCTTTTAACATTATTGTTATTTAACATTCTGGTGTGGTAAGGGTGTAAGCGTTGTAGTTGTGTGTTGATGTTAAACCCGATGTCTTAAAATCAGTTGTGAACATTAGTCAGAGATGTTCTATTAGGGCTGCGCGTGTTGCTGGACATTCGGCTGAAGAGAATCAGAGATTGCAGGCGAATATCCTGGGGTAGATATATTCTGGTGCAATCATTTACGAAGAGATTAGTTTGTTGCTAATTTAATGCAAAAAGATATGAAGAATAATCAGAATTAATGATGAAGATTTAATTGAAGATCTATTTAGAAGCAGAATCTTTTGCAGATTTGTAGCTGAAGATTTGTTGTGATTTGAAGGCCCAAATCCAGTTGGGAAAAAGTTATAAATAGAATGCTTGTAATCTAGAATAGGTACGAGTCCAAGATGTAGATCATTAGGGCTTAGTCTAAGTGAACCACTCGGGTTGTGAGATGGTCACTGTGTTCTTACTCAGAAACCTGTAGGTAATGAGTATTGTATTGTTCTTGGAGGAAGCTTTGAAGCAACTCTAAGGTGTGTCATGGAAGTGTGACTTCTACTCTTCTACGTGATTGAAGAGTTTTTAGAAATCAAGTTGTTGATGCAGTGGCGGAGATGTTGACTGCTAGACATCATTGCGATGATTGGGAGTGAGATGGAGTCTCTTATCTAGGGTGGACTTAGATAGAAGGGTCATTGGGTAGTGATTAAATTAGGTAGATTGTCAACTGGTTTGTTGAGTCTGTAATTTGTACTACTAATAGTGGACTTCCTTCCTGGCTTGGTATGCCCCCAGATGTAGGTTGTTAGACCGAACTGGGTGAACAATCCTTGTGTGCTATTCTGTGTTTTTATTGTCTTGTCCATACTGCAGATATTGATGTTGTGACATCACACTTAACATCACATATCTGAGACCAGAATTTCAATTGGTATCAGAGAAGGCATCCTGTCTGTTTTTGGATGAGATCTAGGGAAGATACTTTCTAGTTCTTGAGCAAGGAAGATAGTTTTGTTGAGTTATGGACTTAGTCAGTTCAGATAGTTGTTTGTATGATCCCTTGAAGTGAAGAATGGACTATTCATGACATGGTAGGTTTTGGACCTATCTGTTGTTATCAGGAGAACTGCTGTTGTGAGTTTGATTGGTTGGCACTTGGTTTTTGGTGATAGTGTGCAAGGATTATTGAGTAGTGCCTGAAGGTTGTTGAGGAGTTGTTGTGTGTTCCGCTGTATGTAACCCTGGTTGGTTCTTGTATCTCTAGTGGTGAGATTCTAGGAAGGTAGTCTCTTGGAAAGACATTAGGGTTTGGTCTCCTCAGCAGGAGATTCCATGATGTTGTAGGTTATGCAAGACAGCTTCAACCGTTTGGTTAGAGATACTTGAGGATTATCTCATATCTTTGTTTTAGGAAAGAAGAATTTATTTCAAATCAGGCATTGAAGACCTGTCTGCCCAGCACCGTGGTTCCTTCTTTATCATGTTTCTTGATGGTGAAAGAAGAGGGTTGAGCCAAAGAAAAAGAGTATCATTGTCAAATCTTTGATGCGGGAGTGAAGATCTTGATAAGTTATCTCTTAAGCTTAGTTGTGGTGACCTAATGAGGAGGATCTTCCTAGTTATGATAAGATACATGTTTCTGATCATGAACTGGAGAAATTTTCATCAAGAAAGAAGCTGAGCTTAATATGTCAATGTCTCGACATCGCGCTACACATTAGCAGGTTGTGGTAAATGCTAAGTCAAAGACCTATTAGATTGTAGCTACTTTGAAGGATCACTGTAGCTGTGAAGTTGAACAACTTTTGAGATGCTGTTCAAAATGTCATAGCATTTCAGCTGGAGCTGGTTGAAGAAAAGGTAGTAATCTTGATAGAAGAAGAGAAGGAGATGATCCTTGTTTGAGCTAAACTGTCTGAGGACAATATTATAGGGTAAATGCATCCAAGATTTTGTGTGCAGTAGCAGTGTAAATCAGCCTGGGGTCAATTGGTGTCTGGATTAGTTGTATGGAATGAACTCTTCCAGTTTTGTGGCTTGAAGGATTGAATGTAGCAGTTTGTCTATGGTATGTTTATGCAGAAGGATGATAGTTATCACTCTTAAGTTAGACAAGAGGTCTGAACCTTGTTCTTATAAGAAGAAGCTTCTAGAAGAGTGTGTTATGCAAGTTACTACAGTTCTGTTGGTCTGATCTTGGAAGTTGATCAGATGTTGATATGTCCTCTTGTGTCCCTTGCAAGAGATGTGTGTGGATTACTATGGTTGTTGTCTCCAAAGCCATAGTAGATAATTGCTGATGTCGGAGCTGATGTTGAAACATCATTTCAGTTCTTTGCTCAGGGAGGAGTGAAAGGTCAAGACACTGACCTAACCTGGAATGCTTTTGTGGTGTGAATGGTGGTAATGATTGATTGTCATTCAGAAGATGCTGGAATCTGAAGAAGGGTTAAACTACAGGGATTTAAGATCAATTGCTATTTGTGAAATTCACAAGTATCTAACTGATTATCCTTGAAAGACAAGATTAAGGATGTGCTGTCAATTGTTTTAACATCTTTTCATCAGAGGTTTGGAGAATCATGGGAGGGGTTCTACATTCGCTCACAAGTCGCCTAGGTGTTGACCTGGGATTATTACTTAGCATCAGTTCCTAGAAATTATTATGAATGACTTGTCCAGATGGTGGTGCTGTTAAAGATGAAGATGGAAGACTATGAAGACATCATAATCTTGTTGGTTTCAGCTTGGATCAGTTTATTTCTGATCTAATTGTTTGGAGCATGGTCTGGTTGTGAAGGTGGAGGATAAGTGGCAGCTATCTCTGGCTTTCTACTGACGGCTCTACTAAGGGAAGTGACTTTCTTTAGTATTGATATGGGGTAGTCGTGGACTATTTTTTTCTGAAGATTCAGATGTGGTAGGTTTGAAGTCTTTGGAGTTTTTCAGCAGGATGGAGGTTGTCTACTCAAACTTGATTGTTGAATCAAGTCTATGAGAGCATGGAAATCTGTTTCTACAAAGGGAGGAGGTTCTTCTAAGTGGCATAAGGAAGAGCTGAATTCAATAGTTAGATATCATAATGTTTTTACATCAAGCTTAACATCAAGAGTCTCAGCTGGTGAGGTGGTGCATCAGCTAATGATAGGGTGATCTACAGGAATGAATAATAGGATGCTTCAAAAAGATCTTTCTCATGGCAGTTTTTGGGAGCTGCAGGAAGGAGAAGATGTTACATGACCATGGCTTAGGGAGTCTAAGTGTGTTTGCTGTTGAGCAAATGGAACATGTGACTTGAAGATCAAGTTCCCTTGGTGGATCAAGATATCTTTGTGAGAGTTCTAACAAACGTGAAAAAGGTCAAAATGTGGCATTTGGTTGTTTTCATATGAGGATTCATGAATGAGGTGATCAAACTGTGGCATTTGGTGGAATCAAGATAATCAGAGTGTGGCAGCTGGTTATTATTTAGGATAGTCTTGGAACAAGTTACTCTTGGGCAGAAGGGTGATGAGTTGAAGACTCAAGGAGACTATTCTTCTTGAAGGTGGATGAGAGTTTTATTCTCTAGTTCTTTGGATTACTATGTAATAGTAAGTCCAGCTGGTGGAGCATATCAAGAATCATGGTGATGATATCTTGGTGTGTGGCAAATGTTCTAACTTGTGTTGGGACATTATCTGGTTGTATATCCTTGGTGAAGGATGATTTTGCTCTGGTTCAGGAGCTTGGTGCCTACATTATGCCTAAGGAGCGTCTACATAGTCATACGGGAGAATGATGAAGTAGAAGGTCTGCCTTGGATGGAGATTGTAGAGAAGACGGAAGTAGATCAGGAATGAATGCCTTTGGAGAAAGGGACAATGATACCAAAGTGCATGTGCTCAGCAAGTGTACTCAAATGATCATCTTCATCTAGAGCATTGGTTAACCATGACAGGGGGAGTACTTGCCTATGGATTCTGCAGCAAAGGTACATATATTGTGAAGATTGCATGCTGATCAAGATTGTGAAGTTTGGTTGAATCTTATGAGGATATAATTTCAGATAACATGTTATGACATTAGGCTGGTGGTTGGCATTGGATGTTATGACAATAGGTTCTAGCCATGTGAATCATGTGTGCACATGCTTCTGAGGAGAAGTTTGAAGACAATTTTATTGGTTTGGGATGTACAATCTTCTGTGGAGTCTTGGGTTGATAATACTATGAGCAAGCAGACATTGTCTGATAAGATTTCAGAACATGGTACAGGACATATTTTTCTTGAGCCAAACAAGGAATTATTCTGGACGGTGGTGTTAGGATAAGGGGAAACACGTGTCTTCGACTATGCCTGGATCTGTTTTGGCACAATTTATGGTAAGAATCAGTTTAGAGGCAATAAAGGCGGTCAAGACTGTTTTGGATGGTAGACATTGAATTTGGATGGAGTTTTTAGTTCCTAAAATAGCGTTTCTATGACCAAGAACTTTGACTATTCAAAGCTCGTTAATTCCAAAGTAACTGGTTAGCTATTTATAGAGGTTATTCTGTGCTCTTTCAGCCAGTGAGTGTTCTTGTTTCATAAGTCTTATGGCGTTTGTTCGTTTTTGGGTGAGCACTACTTGGGTCTGGTTCTGTGAGGGCTTCCTTTACCAATTTGTGGCTAAAAAGGGGGAGAAAGGAAAGGGTTTTGCTAAATGGTTTACGCAGATGCTATGTCTGGAGTCAGCAGTTCCATATGTGGTTCAGAGATGTCGAAGAGGATGTCCTATCCTTAAGTTGGTGTTGAGTCTTTGTGACTTGTGTCCTGAGTTATAAACACAGTTGTGACTTGTGTTCTGAGTTACCTGGGTTGGAAGATTGGCGCTTCTTAAGTTTCATCTTATGCCACAGATTAAACCCAGTGTCTGATCAATGAAGGTGTGCAGAAGTCTCTTATGCCACCATTGGTCTTTTAGGTATAGACGGACATTTCTTTTCTGGAGGAGTCTTCTACATTTGTTCTGGGTATGTCCTGGAAGGAAAAAGAAATGTGTTGGATTGAGGGGGAGCATCAGATATCTTCTTCCTCATGTGCACCAATACTTCAGGACTTTCTACTTCTTAGGTCCTAATGTGCCGCCTGAAGTTGTTGTGCTATGGTGATGTTATGTCCAACATGATGTCCTAACATCATTCAAAATTAGCCAAGAAGATGATTCTCCATGGTTGATGTACACAGTAGCTACTGATGATTATTGTTAGGATCAGATGACTTCTAACAGTAGTATAGGGTTGTAATTGCTGCTGTAATTTGAGCTGTAATGTTTATATATTTGTTTTAGCCAAAATTAGCCAAAGGTGGAGATTGTTAGTTCTTGTGATTGGCTGAAATTTTGGTAAAACAATGTTAATGTCATGGTTGATGTTTCAACATGAGCTTCTAACATTATTGTTATTTAACATTTTGGGGTGGTAAGGGTGTAAGGGTTGCAGTTGTGTGCTGATGTTAAACCCGATGTCTTAACATTAGTTGTGAACATCAGTCAGAGATGTTCTATTAGGGTTGCGTGTAATCTAGAATAGGTACGAGTCCAATATGTAGATCATTAGGGCTTAGTCTAAGTGAACCACTCGGGTAGTGAGATGGTCACTGTGTTCTTACTCAGAAACCTGTAGGTAATGAGTATTGTATTGTTCTTGGAGGAAGCTTTGAAGCAACTCCAAGGTGTGTCATGGAAGTGTGACTTCTACTCTTCTACATGATTGAAGAGTTTTTGGAAATCAAGTTGTTGATGCAGTGGCGGAGATGTTGACTGCTAGACATCATTGCAATGATTGGGAGTGAGATGGAGTCTCTTATCTAGGGTGGACTTAGATAGAAGGGTAATTGGGTAGTGATTAAATTAGGTAGATTGTCAACTGGTTTGTTGAGTCTGTAATTTGATACTACTAATATTGGACTTCCTTCCTGGCTTGGTATGCCCCCAGATGTAGGTTGTTAGACCAAACTGGGTGAACAATCCTTGTGTGCTATTCTGTGCTTTTATTGTCTTGTCCATACTGTAGATATTGATGTTGTGACATCACACTTAACATCACATATCTGAGACCAGAATTTCAGATTAGTTGGACATAAATGCCTCTTGCATTAGGTGTAACAACTGCTCCAAATAGATCAGTTATGCCTTAACTGAAATCACATTCCTCAGTCATTTTAATTGTTGTTTAATCAGAGAACTTGACTGAGGAGAGTGAGAATCTTGACAATGCACTATTCCATATTAATGCCCTTTGAATTCAAGGTAAAATGTGACAAAATGCATGAACTTCAAGTTGGAAGATTCCTTGGCTTTGTGACTCAGCTTTGTAGGTTGGATCAGATGTATTGTTATTGGTTTGAGTAAATGTGGCATAATGATCCTTGGTTTTGATTCAAAAATCGTGTGTGGCAAGCAAACATGCAAACTGATTTTTCCAAACAGCTTGCAGCAGCATGACTTTGGGCATGAATTTCTCTTGGCTCAAGTTGAATTAATTCATGCTGAGAGGCTCTTTGAATTCTTAGAAACATATGCAACAACATTGATGTTTACCTTTGGACTTGATTCAGCTTGCAACTATGTGAAAATATCTCACAAGTTTTGTTGTTTTCAACAAAATCTGCCTTGGTCAGAATTTTTCTAAGTGTTGGAAAATGATGTATTTTCATGGTTTAGTCATTTTGGCCCAATCATAACTCAGAATCCATAATGAATTAGAGTGAGGTGTAGTTGAATCTTTTGTAGAGGGTAATGAGAGCTACAAATCCAGCTTTGGATGGGGGAAAATGGCCTTGTGGTTTAGGAGTTATGATCCTCTAAAGTTGGTACCCTAGCCACTTTGTTCCATAACTTAGAAAAATTTCTAAGTTTTCATGGTTACCCCTTTTACAAGTTATCCCACTTTTCTTGATTTTTCTTGATGAATGATGATTCCAACCACACATTAACATCATTTTAGGGTTAAGGAACCATAATTATGAAAAATCTCAAAAAGTTAAAGTTTGACTTTTGCGCACAGTTGACTTTTTGTCAGATGAATTCCAAACTGTGCAATCCTCTATGAAATCAAGTCCTTGACCTGAATCAAACTTGATGGATTCATTTCATAGGTATTATAGGGTATATTGAATCATGTCCTACGGTTACGGAGCATGTCCTGGTCAAAAGTCAAAGCTACAGTTGACTTTTCTCGCGAAACCCTAATTGTGGTTCATGTGAAATTGAAACTTGTTGCTCAAGCTTCTTAGATCAATCCATTGTTGCAAATGGATCAATGTAGTGTGCTAGAGACCCTCAAACCATGTCTTGAGGTCTTGGCTCATGATTTGTCCCAAAAGTCAACTTAGGGGTGAATTAGGTCAAGAAACCCTAATTCCTGATTTTTTATGAATGCATCCCCTGGGGTTAAATTGACTTGATGATTAGGTTTATAATGTCCCTTGGAGTATCCTAGGTTATGCTTTGAAGCATTGGCTCATGCCCAGAGGAAAAATTCCATATGGAGGCCCTGGTCGACCAAAACCCTAATTTGGGGACACTGGCGATCTCGAGGCTTAATCCACCTAGAAGGGAGCAGCCTTGTGCTTAATCCTTGAAGTGGGAGTCCTCTTGATCCTTTGTGGATGTTTGAGAGGTTTAGACAAGGTGAAGATCATGTCATTCCTTGATCTGATCTTTTGGTTGAGGCTCAAAGAGAGCTTGAAACCCTAATTTTGATTGTAGTGGATGATCACCCATCTTCGGGGAGACTAATGGTTCATCCATATTGTGATGATGATTTGCACAATGATGGGAAATCTTAGTGGTCAAAATTTGGGGTATGACAACAACATCATTTCCAACATCACTTCCTGCAAAAATTTAGGATTCAGTGATGAAGAGCTGTCGGAAGAAGGCAAAAATCATAAAATGGCGCTTAACACTACGGTCAATTGCCAAGACAATGCTCTAGCCAGCGTACTGGTAGATACAGGATCAGCTCTGAATGTTATACCAAAATCTACTCTGATACGACTATCATTTCAAGGATCTCCGATGAGAGGCAGCGAGGTCATTGTCAAAGCCTTTGACGGATCCAGAAAAACAGTTATCGGCGAAGTTGATCTTCCCATAACCATCAGTCCTCACACTTTCCAAGTCACTTTTCAGGTCATGGACATCTGGGCAGCTTACAGCTGTTTATTAGGAAGACCTTGGATACACGAGGTTGTGGCACTCACTTCGACACTTCACCAGAAGCTGAAGTTCGTCAAGAATGACAAGCTAGTCACAGTCTGTGGAGAGCAGGCCTTGATCGTAAGCAACTTATCATCGTTACCCTATCTAGAACCCGAGGAGGTTGTTGGAACTCAGCTTTAAGCACTGTCAATGAGCAATGAAAATCAATCAGAAAGAGGAATGTCGATATCCTCATACAAAGATGCTCTCAAAGCAATCAAGAGTAACGACACAAAAGGATGGGGACAGTTCATAATTCCTACGGATAACAAGATAAAGAAAGGTTTTGGTTTCTCTTTAGCCTGTACCCAGACTGCCAAGAAAGACGAAAGTTTTCATCCCATTCAAGACTTCTTCCACAGTGGAGGTTTTCTCCACCCAGTGTCTCAAGAAGTACACACCATCAATGAGGGTGACTCCTCCGATACAGATGAAGAGTGGAAGTGCTATCTCAACGAGGATGGTTATATGTCTCAGGGAGAGGTACGTACGCCATTTTGCTTTCCCACGCAAAGTCTGATATACCAAGATCAGATGTCAAGATGATGTACGGAGATTGTGATCCTGAGGGATGCCATGCTCCGCCTAACTCATTAGAAGATGATCCGATGAAAGACAACTTTGATTATGACTATTATGACCCACTGGATGACTTGCCTCTCAGGCAGCCGTACCCAGAAGACTTGGGGCAAAAGAGTCAGCCAAATGACGCTTATCAGCTGAGCAATATTGAAAAGAATACCTGCGTCCCCACCAATTCATGGGATCATTACTCAGGACATTCCGAAGATATCCATCACAATGATGAATCTGCAAAGATTGCAGGACAAGAGTTCATCAACTATGCTTTTCCTAAGGTCAACATCATTGAGAAGGATGACTCCTTCAGTCCCGCAGAAGTATGGGACACCTTAGGACAACCGAGTGGCAAGTACAACTTCCTGGTCAAGTACACGGCTCCTGAAAGCTCTCGTATCAGGGTCGAAGACATCCAGCCAACTGGATGGGGAGATCCGCCTAAGAGTAAAAACACTATGCAAGATACAACAGAAGAGTTCATTTACGACAACTCTGCCTGGGAGGAAGACTCCAAAGATCCTGCTCCGCCAGAAATCAGTGTCATTTCTGAGGACAAACTAAGAAAGAAGGTACCTGACTTTGTGATTCACCGAGGAGTTCATCGCCAATGGGTCGCTGTCGATGTCCCGAAAGTCATCCATAAGTCTAAGTAATTGTCGTCTTTGTTTTAACCTTTCACCTTGCCCAGGTGAAATAGATGTTTTTATAGGGCTCACTTTTTTGTAAATATCCCTCTTCACTTTTCCCAAAGCGACAAAGTTTTGTTTTATAGGGTTGTAGTTTCAAGAATCGACAAAATCATAAATAAAATAACTTCGGTCTGTCATTTCTACAGTTATCGCTGTTTTCACTTTTTCGCTTTTCAGAAAATGGTATTCCTAAAACAACCCAAAATAAAAACAAGAATTTTTCAGAAAATACACTGCACACACTCTTGCATTCTCTCTATCTCTTCTAAAAAATGAATCATCACGTCATGCAGATTGCTTGTTTTAAACCCTGTTGAAACATATGATCCAATGCCTTCTCCCAACTTTGAATTCCCAGTATTTGAGGCTGAAGAAGAAGAGGACGAAGAAATTCCGGAAGAGATCTCGCAATTACTCAGACAAGAGGAAAGGTCCATTGAACCTCATAAAGAGTCATTGGAAATGGTCAATTTAGGGTCAGAGCAAGAAAAGAAAGAAGTTAAGATTGGAGCACTGCTCAGTCCAATTGTCAAAGAAAGCTTGATAAGACTTCTCAGAGAGTTTCGAGATGTGTTTGCTTGGTCCTATTAGGACATTCCAGGGTTGGATACCAGCATCGTGGAACGTCATCTACCGTTGAAATCAGAATGTCCTCAGGTGAAACAAAGACTGAGACGGACTCACCCGGATATGGCCATCATAATCAAAGAGGAAGTGCAGAAGCATATCGACACGTGTTTCCTCGCCACCTCAGAAATATCCTCAATGGTTTGCCAACATAGTGCCAGTTCCGAAAAAAGACGAAAAAGTCAGAATGTGTGTAGACTACAGGGATTTGAACAAAGCAAGTCCAAAGGACGACTTCCCCTTACCGCACATAGACATGCTGGTAGACAATACAACAAAGTTCAAAGTCTTCTCCTTCATGGATGGATTCTCGGGCTATAATCAAATCAAAATGGTGCCAAAAGACATGGAGAAAACTTCATTCATCACCCCATGGGGCACCTTTTGTAACAAGGTAATGTCGTTCGATTTAAAGAACGTCGGAGCAACCTATTAAAGGGCCATGACTACTCTGTTTCATGACATGATGCACAAGAAATTGAAGTGTATATCGATGATATGATTGCCAAATCTAGAACGGAGGAGGAACATGTGACCCACTTGTCGAAACTATTCGAGCATCTGAGAAAGTACAAACTCCGCTTGAATCCCAATAAATGCATGTTTGGTGTCCGCTCAGGAAAACTCTTAGGGTTCATCGTCAGCCAAAAAGGAATCGAGGTTGACCCTGACAAGGTCAAGGCCTTACAAGAAATTCCTTCTCCAAGGACTGAAAAACAGGTCCGAGGATTTTTGGGACGTCTGAATTACATTTCCATATTCATATTCCTCATGACCGCGACATGCGCGCCAATCTTCAAACTACTCAGAAAGAATCAAGATTGTGTATGGACGGAAGATTGCCAAAAAGCTTTCGATAGTATCAAGGAATATCTATTGAATCCACCAATCCTGTCACCTCCGGTAGAGGGAAGACCACTAATCATATATCCAACAGTCTTGGAAGACTCCATGGGTTATGTACTTGGCCAACAAGACGAAACCAGAAGAAAAGAGTCTGCCATCTACTATTTAAGCAAGAAATTTACCGTCTGTGAAACTCGGCACACAATGCTCGAGAAAACTTGCTGCGCTCTGGCTTGGGCAGCCAAACGTCTTTGCCAGTACATGATTTACCACACTACTTGGTTAATCTCAGAAATGGATCCAATCAAGTACGTCTTTGAAAAGCCTGCTCTCACGGGAAGGATCGCCCGTTGGAAGATGTTGTTATCCGAATACGACATCGAGTACCATGCTCAGAAAGCCATCAAAGGAAGTATTTTAGCCGATCATTTTGTTCATCAACCGATTGACAATCAGGAATAAGTCGGATTTAACTTCCCGGACGAAGATGTCATGTACTTGAAAATGAAAGATTGCGATGAACCGCTACCCAGTGAAGGGCCAGAACCAGGTTCCCAATGGGGACTAATTTTTTATGAGGCTGTCAACATTTACAGAAACAGAATTGGGGCAATCATCATAACACCTCAGGGTACCCACATTCCTTTCACCGCCCGACTAACATTCAAGTGTACAAATAATGAGGTCGAATACGAAGCTTGTATCATGGGTCTCGAAGAAGCGATTGACTTAAGGATTAAGAACTTGGATGTGTATGGAGACTCAGCCTTGGTTATCAATCAGATCAAAGGAGATTGGAACACATACCAATCAGGATTGATTCCCTACGAAGATTACGTGAGAAGGTTGTTACCATTCTTTAACAGAATCGAGTTTCACCATATCCCACGTGAAGAGAATCACATGGTTGATGCATTAGCCACTCTATCTTCCATGATTAGTATAGGTCAATGGAATGACGTACCTAAAATTGACATAATGCGCCTAGAACGGCCCGCTTACATCTTTACAATTGAAGCAGTCATAGATGATAAACCTTGGTATCACGATATCAAATGCTTCCTTCAGAAACAAGAATACCCGCCTGGGGCATCAAGAAAAGACAGGAAAATCGTCAGAAGGCTGGCAGGAAACTTCTTTCTAAGCGGAGATACACTCTATAAGAGAAACTTTGACATGGTCCTGCTCCGATGCGTAAACAGACCAGAAGCAAACATGTTGATGAAAGAGATTCACAAAGGATCCTTTGGCACTCATGCCAATGGACACACAATGGCCAGAAAAATTCTGAGAGCAGGGTATTATTGGCTGACAATGGAATCCGATTGCTACTAGTACATGAGGATGTGTCACAAGTGTCAGATATATGCAGACAAAATCCATGTACCGCCAACGTCTCTCAAAGTTCTTTCTTCTCCATGGCCTTTTTCTATATGGGGAATCGACATGATTAGCATGATCGAAACCAAGGCTTCAAACGAACATCGGTCCATCCTGGTAGCCATTGACTACTTCACCAAATGGGTCGAAGCAGCGTCATACACCAATGTAACTCGACAAGTCGTGGTCTAATTTATCAAAAATAATCTCATCTTCCATTATGGTGTTCCCAGCCAGATCATTACTGACAATGGATCTAACTTGAACAACAAGATAATGAAAGAGTTGTGTGCTGAGTTCAAGATCGAACACCATAACTTATCTCCCTACCGACCTAAGATGAACGGAGCGGTAGAAACGGATAACAAGAACATCAAGAAGATTGTTCAAAAGATGGTTGTAACCTACAAAGACTGGCACGAGATGCTACCCTTTTCTCTTCGCAGTTATCGTACATCTGTCCGTACTTCAATAGGGGCAACCCCTTTCTCTCTAGTATATGGCATGGAAGCAGTGCTTCCCATAGAAGTAGAGATCCCATCAATTCGGGTAGTGAGAGAAAAGCAACGAACTGAACCTAATTGAAGAAAAGCGAATAACGGCACTATGCCATGTGTAGTGAGAGAAACTAGACGTGTTTCTTAAGCACTGTCACTCTTTAGGGGTTACTACAGTTCGATTCATTTTTTATCCTATTGAAGCTGATGAAGGAAGGGAAATAGATGTCTCCAATTAACCCTGCTTGCATACTGAGTTTAAACAGCGGTCTGTTAGGTTACGGATGCTATATGGTAATGGGGCCTTTTTCTTCTTTCTTTTTTTCTAGAGAGTGAAAACACGGGACGATTTATGGATAGGATGTTTAGGACTGAGGGTATGGGATTTTGAGTTTTTGTTTAGTGTGCTCGCTAAGATTTTTCTTTCAATCTTATGCCTACGTATTCCCGTTTTTTAAAACAGGGAAATCAGAGCGATCGTAGTTCCTCCTATTTTATGGTAGGAAATGGTGTTTTGGTGTCTTGTTCAAAGCCCAAGACGTGAAGCTAAAAATGATTTGTATCTTGTTCAAAGCCCAAGATGTGAAGCTAAAAGGGTGTTAGCTTTAGAGAGAATTTGTCATCTCTAAAGGGGTATGTTTGTCATGACTGTTGGGTGACTGACTATAAAGGAGGATTACTTTAACCGGGATATGTGAATCCTAGCAATGCCATAATTTCCTTTATAGGGGGTTTTAACCTGAAGGAGAATACTTTAACTCAGTGTAGAGCAATGCTATCTTTCCTTAGGAATTTCTCATGCTAAAAGAAGGACAGTGGAGTGGATGTAAATAATCCAGAGGCTTGCCGCTTACAGCAGTTAGACGAAGGGAATTGTTGATATTTGTATCCTGTGGATGAGGCACAGTTTTGGTGCTAAAAGGTTGATTGACTCAACCGGGGTTCCCTTATACAAAGCCTAAGAGGAGGCTATCGACCCAGCAAGAGGGTGATTTTGTGTGTCTCGTACGAAGCCCGAGAGAGAGGCTAAAAGGGTTATCTTAACAAAGGAGTGCTTTGTATCTCGTACGAAGCCCGAGATGGAGGCTAAAAGGGATGACTCAACAAGAGAGTCTTTTGGTATCTCGTATAAAAGCCCGAGATGGAGGCTATGGTTATTGTTTTACATGAGTGACAGGTCCAATATACTGATTTAAAGAGAAAATCAGTTCTTATATGAGTAATGTTTGCACTCAGGGATTTTGATTCGAGGATCAGGGATATTTCCTGTTCTTTAAGGAAATGGGAAATCCAAAGGGGATTGAGACTGTCCGAGTCTACAGGTTTCATCTCCTAGTTTTGAAAGGAACTTGAGAATGTCTTTGAGACTCAAGGAAATTAGATTGTCCAAGTCTAGAGTTTCATCTTTTGTACTATGTTTAAAAAACAGCAGTAGCAGGATCTAGACTCTTTGAAAGACTGTTATATTAAGATGACTAATTTATGTTCCTATACCTCTAGGAGGTCGTCGGGATAATTTGTACGAAGCCCAAGAGGAGGCTAGAATCTTTTAAGAAGCCGAGGGACAATTTTTACGAAGCCCAAGAGGAGGCTATCATTCCCGGAGGAAGAAATCATTTATACGAAGCCTAAGAGGAGGCTGTGAATACTTCTAAGAAGCCGACGGGTCCTTGTACAACGCCCAAGAGGAGGCAGGGATGCTTTTAAGAAGCCTGTGGGTCCCCAAACCCTGAGAAATTCAAGACAGACTATTCACAGAGAATAGATCAAGCCAGGAAAGTTCGAGAATTTGGAAGAAACTCAAGAGATGTCATTCACGGAGAAAAGATCATCTCTGGGGAGTAGAGTTTCTTTGACGATTTCTAAGGGTGACAGTCTGAGAAATGGTTCACCGAGAATATTGCCATTCACTTCTCCATATTGTTTAACCCTAAGGAGAGGGAAGATTGTATCTGGTAATCCTATGGGGATCTAGTTTAGTCTATTTAAGAGTGATCAACAAGGCTTAGTGCTAGACGTAGTTGTCGGGGAAACTCTAAATAGCTATACTATTATTACACAGTTGATATGAGTTTATGAAAGGAGACTTACAGTGAAACAGCCCCACAGTATAGTTATATACATATGAAAGCGGTAAATGAAAGCGTATAAACACTAACTCGGTTGTAGAGCTTCCATGCTGTTTTGTTAGTTGTTCAACAAAGAAAGATTAAAAACAACAATATATTCAAAATCAAAGGAGAAAGTGCTTTGAAAGAAAAATTGGGGCTTACAGCTCAAGGAGGGGCCTAGGGTTTTATCAGTGATGGCACTGTGGTTTTGAATTTGTACAGAGGGACTTATACAAGTGACTGAGGCCCAAAAAAGGTTTTCTGTACAAAGGGATGGGTCTTACACTCTCTCAAGAGGCCCAAAAGGTTTAAAGAAAAAGAGTGGGGCTTATAACACGAGGGTAGGCCCAGATGATTTTTCGTTTGAAATGGCGATCGCGCCGAGATTTTGAAAATGCAGTGGGTCTTATGCAATGACTGAGGCCCAAGATAATTTAGTTTTCAAAAGGGGTTGGGTCTTACACTCTAATAGAGGCCCAAAAGGTTTAAATGGGTCTTATAGCTCGAGGAGAGGCCCATATGGTTTGTTTTAAACGGGCGATGATCGCGCCGAACTTTTCTTTTAACGCAGAGGGACTTATACAATATCTGAGGTCCAAAATTGTTTTGGTTAAAAGGGGATTGGGTCTTACACTCTATTAGAGGCCCATGAGTGTTTGAAAATGATTGATGAGGGTGAAAATCAAAGAAACCCTAATTTGTTATTCTTTTAAAAGTAAATATTAAAAGAAAATCAATGAAAAATACCAAATGAATTTGAGTAAACCACTTCTGATTTTTGTTTAAGGTTTGAAAAATGAAGTTTTAATCACAAGAGATATTAAAACTCATTTGGTCTTGATTTTTCAAGATGAATGTTCATTTTAAAATGTTTAAAACAAATAAAAAATGAAGTTATTCACAAAAATACTAATTATATTAAATAAATAATATAAACTTAATTTTTTTTGTGGAATAAAATATTTCAACATTTTTGTGATTTTTTTCAAAAAGAACCAATCAAAAATAATTAAAATTGAAAGAGTTATTAATTTTCCAATTAATTAATAAAACATAAAAATATTGGAAAAAATGGCAAAATATGAAAAAACACAAAATGGCATGGGTGGGGTTTGAACCCACGACCTCAAGTTCACAAGGCGTGCGCCTTACCACTGGGGTGGTGATACATCCATTGTTTGAAGTAAAACCATAAATATACAAGTCATGCCTTGGTTTTAGGCTTGGCCCAAGGCAAGGCAAGACAAGTTTTGGCTCAGAAACGTGAAGGTCATAACTTTCTCAATTCTTAATGGTTTGAGACAAAATTTATATGCATCTGGACCAGAATTTCACAAGTAATCCAATGGTGGTGGTAGTTTTTTCAGATCACACTCCCTCCTCAAAACCCGATAGTGGTTTTGAAAAAGGCCTATAATTGCATTTTCTATGCTACACTTTGATACAGGCGTGAATTACATGATCAATTGGTTCAAACACAACATATTTAACATGTATGAGGCGTGCATGATCAGTGGACTTCAAAGCATTGCATATTTTGGAAAGTTCAAGTCATGAGGCTTACCTCTTTTTGAGCCTTTTGGAGTTTTTGTGCAATCTGTCAAGCCTCTTGTTCCAGAAATGATTTGATGCTTTAGACACACTCAAATGATCCCTTAGAAGCTTTTAGGATGATTGGAATCAGCTGGTACCTACAAAAACACAAACTGGCCCTTTCTTGCAAAAGGGGTTAAAAGTGACCAAAATGGCAACTCTCTCAAATGGTGTTCCAGATGGGGGGAACCATTTGGGACAGTTCAAGGATGATATTTGGAGTGTTTTTGAGGTTTTATCTGGTTTGGAAAGTGACTGAATCAAGACATGGCTTGAAAAATGCACAAAAAGCCTATTTTGAGGTTTTGAGAGGTGACTTTGTGATTTTGTGATTACAGGTCACTTGTGAGAGTTTGGATCACCTACATATGATGTTTATGAGGTGTGTGTGTGTGTGATTGGTTTGATTGAAAAAAGCTCTCAAACTCAAAAACTCAGAGTTACCTTGCTAAAGAAGGCATTTTTGTCAAGAGAAAGAGATTTTGAGGAAAGCATTTGTTTGATGGCTTTGGTGTACTCAAATTGAGCATAAATGAGCTCTATTTATAGTAGAGCAAGTTTGTTTTGGGATCAATAGTGAATGGAAACTGCAGCAGAGGTTTGGCCAATGTTGGCAAATGAAAATCCAAGTCTCCTCTAGCCATTGACTAGACGTTAGAGCACAGAGCTTTGGTTCCCTACTTGTTGGAGGAATCATGATTGAATTCAGTTGCAAATATGTCAGTCCATGCCACCTCTAAGCATCTATTAAATGCTCCAATACAAAATTGGAGTCTTGTCCCTCTTTTAGGCAAATCTAGGTTTGGCATGCTACTTCTTGTTCCAAGGACTTTGGAGGCTTGGCTCAGTGATTGCCCCCTTTAGATTTGATCCTCAGATGTGTCCAAGATGATGACAAGGCTTGAAATTGGCTGATTTTGAAATATCAACCAAAAATGCAAAATTCTGCCATGCCTTGGCAGTTTTCAGCAAGGCATTTTGCCACTACCATAACTCTTAGCTCAAATTGAATTTGGTGATGTTCTTGGCCATTTTGGAAAGCCCTTATATGATACAACAACTGTATGATCATATTTGGTTTTGATACTTTTTGGATCCAAGTGAAAAATGTCCCTACATTTGGAAAAAAGTGAAGGCAGATTTTGACTTAGTGAAAATTTCACTAAGTGTTGGAAAAAAGTGACATTTTCACTTTTTGTGATTTTGATCAATCCATAACTCAAAATCCATGAAGAGTTGGAATGAGGTCTAGTTGAAGTTTTTGTAGAGGACCATGAGATCTACAAATCAAGCTTTGGATGGGGAAAAATGGCTTTGTGGTTTAGGAGTTATGATCCTCCAAAGTTGGTACCCTTGCCACTTTGTTCATAACTTAGAAAATTTTCTAAGTTTTTATGGTTACCCCTTTTACAAGTTATCCCACTTTCTTTGATTTTTCTTGATGAATGATGATTCAAATCATACATTAACATCATTTTAGGGTTAAAAATCCATAATTGTGAAAAATCTCAAAAAGTCAAAGTTGACTTTTGTGCACAGTTGACTTTTTATCAGATGAATTCCAAACTGTGCAATCCTTTAGGAAATCATGTCCTTGACCTAAACCAAACTTGATGGACATGTTCCATGGGTGTTATAGGGTATATTGAATCATGTCTTAGGGCTTGAGAGCATGTCTTGGTTAAAAGTCAAAGTTACAGTTGACTTTTCCCGCGAAACCCTAACTGTAGTACTGATGAAATTGAGACTTGTTGCTCAAGTTTCCTGGATTAATCCATTGTAACAAATGGATCAATGTGGTGTACTAGAGACCCTCAAACCCTCTCTTGAGGTCTTGGCTCATGATTTGTCCCAAAAGTCAACTTAGGGGTGAATTAGGTCAAGAAACCCTAATTCCTGATTTTTTATGTATGCATCCCCTGAGGCAAAATTGACTTGAGGATTGGGTCCATGAGGTTCCATGGAGTATATTAGGTTATGCTTTGAAGCATTGTCTCATGCCCAGAGAAAAATTTCCAACTGGAGGCCGTGGTCGACCAAAACCCTAATTTGGTGACACTGGCGATCTTGAGGCTTGATCCACCTATAAGGGAGCAACCTTGTGCTTAATCCTTGAAGTGGGAGTCCTTTTGATCCATTGTGGATGTTTGAGAGGTTTAGACAAGTTGAAGATCATGTCATTGTCATACCCCAAATTTTGACCACTAAGATTTCCTATCAGTGTGCAAATCATCATCACAATATAGGTGTATCATTATGCCTCATCACTCTCCCCAAAGATGGGTGAGCATCCACTACAATCAAACTTAGGGTTTCAAGCCCTCTCAGAGTTCTTAGATAAAAGATCAATCAAGGAATGACATGATCTTCAACTTGCCTAGCCTCTTAAATATCCACAAGGGATCAAGAGGACTCCCACTAAAAGGATTAAGCACAAGGCTGCTCCCTTCTAGGTGGATCAAGCCTCGAGATCGCCAGTGTCACCAAATTAGGGTTTTGGTCGACCAGGGCCTCCAGATGGAACTTTTCCTCTGGGCATGAGCCAATGCTTCAAGGAATAACCTATGATACTCCAAGGGACATCATAAACCCAATCATCAAGTCAATTTGACCTCAGGGGATGCATACATCAAAAATCAGGAATTAGGGTTTCTTGACCTAATTCACCCCTAAGTTGACTTTTGGGACAAATCATGAGCCAAGACCTCAAAGAAGATTTGAGGGTCTCTAATGCACCACATTGATCCATTTGTAATAATGGATTGATCCAAGAAGCTTGAGCAACAAGTCTCAAATTCATCAGAGCCATAATTAGGGTTTCGCGAGAAAAGTCAACTGTAACTTTGACTTTTGACCAGGAAATGCTCCCAGGCCCTAAGACATGATTCAATATACCCTATAACACCCATGGAACATGTCCATCAAGTTTGATTTAGGTCAAGGACTTGATTTCCTAAAGGATTGCACAGTTTGGAATTCATCTGATAAAAAGTCAACCGTGCACAAAAGTCAACTTTGACTTTTTGAGATTTTTCACAATTATGGATTTTTAACCCTAAAATGATGTTAATGTATGATTTGAATCATCATTCATCAAGAAAAATCAAAGAAAGTGGGATAACTTGTAAAAGGGGTAACCATAAAAACTTAGAAAATTTTCTAAGTTATGAACAAAGTGGCAAGAGTACCAACTTTGCAGGATCATAACTCCTAAACCACAAAGCCATTTTTCTCCATCCAAATCTTGATTTGTAGATCTCATGGCCCTCTACAAAAATTTCAACTAGACCTCATTCCAATTCTTCATGGATTTTGAGTTATGGATTGATCAAAATCACAAAAAGTGAAAATGTCACTTTTTTCCAACACTTAGTGAAATTTTCACAAAGTTAGAATCTACCTTCACTTTTTTCCAAATGTAGGGACATTTTTCACTTGGATCCAAAAAGTATCAAAACTAAATATCATCAAACAGTTGTTGTATCATATAAGGGCTTTCCAAAATGACCAAGAACATCACCAAATTCAATTTGAGTTAAGAGTTATGGTAGTGGCAAAATGCCTTGCTGAAAACTGCCAAGGCAAGGCAAAATTTTGCATTTTTGGTCGATTTGCCAAAATCAGCCAATTTCAAGCCTTGTCATCATCTTGGACACATCTGAGGATCAAATCTAAAGGGGGCAATCACTAAGCCAAGCCTCCAAAGTCCTTGGAACAAGAAGTAGCATGCCAAACCTAGATTTGCCTAAAAGAGGGACAAGACTCCAATTTTGGATTGGAGCATTTAATAGATGCTTAGAGGTGGCATGGACTGATACATTTGCAACTGAATTCAATCAAGATTCCTCCAACAAGTAGGGAACCAAAGCTCTGTGCTCTAACCTCTAGTCAATGGCTAGAGGAGACTTGGATTTTCATTTGCCAACATTGGCCAAACCTCTGCTGCAGTTGCCATTCACTATTGATCCCAAAACAAACTTGCTCTACTATAAATAGAGCTCATTTGTGCTCAGTTTGAGTACACCAAAGCCATCAAACAGATGCTTTCCTCAAAATCCTTTTTTCTTGGCAAAAATGCCTTCTTTAGCAAGGTAACTCAGAGTTTTTGAGTTTGAGAGCTTTTTCAATCAAACCAATCACACACATACCTCATAAACATCATATGTAGGTGATCCAAACTCTCACAAGTGACCTGTAATCACAAAATCACAAAGTCACCTCTCAAAACCTCAAAATAGGCTCTTTGTGCATTTTTCAAGCCATGTCTTGATTCAGTCACTTTCCAAACCAGATAAAACCTCAAACACACTCCAAATATCATCCTTGAACTGTCCCAAATGGTTCCCCCCATCTGGAACACCATTTGAGAGAGTTGCTATTTTGGTCACTTTTAATCCCTTTTGCAAGAAAGGGCCAGTTTGTGTTTTTGCATGTACCAGCTGATTCCAATCATCCTAAAAGCTTCTAAGGGATCATTTGAGTGTGTCTAAAGTATCAAATCAATTCTGGAATAAGAGGCTTGACAGATTTCACAAAAACTCCAAAAAGCTCAAAAAGAGGTAAGCCTCATGACTTGAACTTTCCAAAATATGCAATGCTTTGAAGTCCACTGATCATGCACACCTTATACATGTTAAATATGTCGTGTTTGAACCAATTGATCATGTAATTCATGCCTGTATCAAAGTGTAGCATAGAAAATGCAATTATAGGCCTTTTTCAAAACCACTATCGGGTTTTGAGGAGGGAGTGTGATCTGAAAAAACTACCACCGCCATTGGATTCCTTGTGAAATTCTGGTCCAGATGCATATAAATTTTGTCTCAAACCATTAATAATTGAGAAAGTTATGATCTTCACGTTTCTGAAGCAAAACTTGCCTTGCCTTGCCTTGGGTCAGGCCTAAAACCAAGGCATGACTTGTATATTTGTGATTTCACTTCAAACAATGGATGTATCACCACCCCAGTGGTAAGGCGCGCACCTTGTGACCTTGAGGTCGTGGGTTCAAACCCCACCCATGCCATTTTGTGATTTTTCATATTTTGTCATTTTTTCCAATATTTTATATTTTATTAATTAATTGGAAAATTAATAACTCTTTCAATTTTAATTATTTTTTATTGGTTCTTTTTGCAAAAAATCACAAAAATGTTGAAATATTTTATTCCACAAAAAAATTAAGTTTATATTATTTATTTAATATAATTAGTATTTTTGTGAATAACTTCATTTTTTATTTATTTTAAACATTTTAAAATGAACATTCATCTTGAAAAATCAAGACCAAATGAGTTTTAATATCTCTTATAATTAAAACTTCATTTTTCAGACCTTAAATAAAAATCACAAGTGGATTATTCAAATTCATTTGGTATTTTTCCTTGATTTTCTTTTAATATTTACTTTTAAAAGAATAACAAATTAGGGTTTCTTTGATTTTCACCCTCATCAATCATTTTCAAACATTCATGGGCCTCTAATAGAGTGTAATACCTAATCCTTTGTAAATACAAACCTATTTTGGGCCTCAAATGTTGTATAAGTCCCGTTGTATTTCAAAAGTTCGGCGCGATCATCGCCCGTTTAAAACAAACCATCTGGGCCTCTCCTCGAGCTATAAGACCCATTCAAAATCATTTTGGGCCTCTATTAGAGTGTAAGACCCAATCCCCTTTTAACCAAAACAATTTTGGGCCTCAGGTATTGTATAAGTCCCTCTGTGTTAAAAGAAAAGTTTGGCGCGATCGTCGCCCGTTTAAAAAAATAAACCATTTGGGCCTCTCCTCGAGCTATAAGACCCATTCAAAACTTTTGGGCCTCTATTAGAGTGTAAGACCTAACCACTTTTGAAAATCAAATTATCTTGGGCCTCAGTCATTGTATAAGACCCACTGCATTTTCAAAATCTCGGCGCGATCGCCATTTCAAATGAAAAATCATCTGGGCCTACCCTCGTGTTATGAGTCCCACTTTTTTTCTTTAAAACCTTTTGGGCCTCTTGAGAGAGTGTAAGACCCACCCCTTTGTGCAGAAAACTTTTTTGGCCTCAGTCACTTGTATAAGCCCCTCTGTACAAAATGATAGTGCGATCATTGGTAAAAACCCTGGGCCTCTCCTTGAGCTGTAAGCCCCAATTTTTCTTTCAAAGCACTTTCTCCTTTGATTTTGAATATACTGTTGTTTTCAATCTTTCTTTGTTGAACAACTAACAAAACAGCATGGAAGCTCTACAACCAAGTAAGTGTTTATACACTTTCATTTACAGCTTTCATATACATATAATTGTATTGTGGGGCTGCTCACTGTAAGTCTCCTTTCATAAACTCATATCAAC
Organism: Lathyrus tuberosus; assembly: GCA_022829125.1. NCBI lineage: Eukaryota > Viridiplantae > Streptophyta > Magnoliopsida > Fabales > Fabaceae > Lathyrus > Lathyrus tuberosus. The sequence continues at coordinate 4,202,605 of JALAZF010000029.1, read as the reverse complement.
TGTGTAATAATAGTATAGCTATTTAGAGTTTCCCCGGCAACTACGTCTAGCACTAAGCCCTGTTGATCACTCTTAAATAGTCAAAACTAGATCCCCATAGGATTACCAGATACAGTCTTCCCTCCTCTTGGGGTTAAACAATATGGAGACGTGAAAGGCAACATTCTCGGTGAACCCTTTCACAGACTGTCACCCTTTGAAATTGTCAAAGAAACTCTATTCCCCAGAGATGATCTTTTCTCCGTGAATGGCATCTCTTGAGTTTCTTCCAAATTCTCGAACTTTCCTAGCTTTATCTATTCTCTGTGAATAGCCTATCTTGAATTTCTCGGGGTTTGGGGACCCACAGGCTTCTTAAAAGCATCCCCGCCTTCTCTTGGGCACTGTACAAGGACCCGTCAGCTTCTTAGAAGTATTCACAGCCTCCTCTTAGGCTTCGTATAAATGATTTCTTCCTCCGGGAATGATAACCTCCTCTTGGGCTTCGTACAAATTATCCCTCGGCTTCTTAAAAGATTCCAGCCTCCTCTTGGGCTTCGTACAAATTGTCCCGACGACCTCCTAGAGGTATAGGAACAGAAATTAGTCATCTTAATAGAACAGTCTTTCAAAGAGTCTAGATCCTGCTAATGTTGTTTCTTAAACGATGAAACTCTAGATTTGGACGGTCTAATTTCCTTGAGTCTCAAAGACATTCTCAAGTTCCTTTCAAAACTAGGAGATGAAACCTGTAGACTCGAACAGTCCCAATCCCCTTTGGATTTCCCATTTCCTTAAAGAACAGGAAATATCCCTGATCCTCGAATCAAAATCCCTGAGTGCAAAAATTACTCATATAAGAACTGATTTTCTCTTTAAATCAACATATTGGACTTGTCACTCAACTGAAACAATAACCATAGCCTCCATCTCGGGCTTTGTACGAGATACAAAAACACTCTCTTGTTGAGTATAAAAAGACTCCCTTATTGAGTCGATCACCTTTAGCCTTCATCTCGGGCTTTGTACGAGATACAAAAACACTCTCTTGTTGAATATAAAAAGACTCTCTTATTGAGTCGATCACCTTTAGCCTCCATCGCGGGCTTCGTACGAGATACAAATCACTCTCTTGGTGAGTATAAAAGACTCTCTTATTGAGTCAAACTCCTTTAGCCTCCGTCTTGGGCTTCGTACAAGACACATCTAAAAGCACTCTCTTGTTGAGTCAACCTTTTTAGCCTCTCTCTCGGGCTTCGTACAAGACACATAGAAACACCCTCTTGTTGGGTCGATAGCCTCCTCTTAGGCTTCGTATAAGGAAACCCCGGTTGAGTCAATCAACCTTTTAGCATCAAACATGTGCCTCGTTCACAGGATACAAACATCAATAACTCCTTTCATCCAACTGCTGTAAGCGGCAAGCCTCTGGATTATTTACATCCACGCCACTGTCCTTTTTTTAGCATGAGAAATTCCTAAGGAAAGATAGCATTGCTCTACACTGAGTTAAAGTCTTCTCCTTCAGGTTAAAACTCCCTATAAAGGAAATTATGGCATTGCTAGGATTCGCATATCCCGGTTAAAGTAATCCTCCTTTATAGTCAGTCACCCAACAGTCGTGACAAACAGACTCCCTTTAGAGATGACAAATTCTCTCTGAAGTCAAAACCTTTTAGCTTCACATCTTGGGCTTCGAACAAGATACAAATAGACCCTTCAGCTTCACATCTTGGGCTTTGAACAAGATACAAACCACCTTTAGCTTCACATCTTGGGCTTTGAACAAGACACCAAAACATCTTTTTCCTCCCATAGAATAGGAGGAACTACGATCGCTCTGATTTCCCTGTTTCGGAAAACAGGAATACGTAGGCATAAGATTGAAAGAAAAATCTTAGCGAGCACACTAAACAAAAACTCAAAATCCCATACCCTCAGTCCTAAGCATCCTACCCATGAACCGTCCTATCATTTCACCCTGAACAAAGTAAAAAGAAAGAGGCCCCACTTCCATATAGCAACCGTAACCTAACAGACCGCTATTTAAACTTCAATAGGATAAAAAATGAATCGAATTGTAGTAACCCCAAAGAGCGACAGTGCTTAAGAAACACGTCCAAAATCGCTCGCTACAGTCATTCCTTGATTGATCCTTTGTCTAAGGACTCTGAGAGGGCTTGAAACCCTAAGTTTGACTGTAGTGGATGCTCACCCATCCTTGGGGAGACTAATGAGGCATAATGATACACCCATATTGTGATCATGATTTGCACAATGATGGGAATCTTAGTGGTCAAAATTTGGGGTATGACACCATGGTCAGTTATATCAGTAAAGAATGAAGAGAGTGTTTGACAAAAAGGTCCGACCTCGCGTCTTCAGAAAAGGAGACCTTGTACTAAAAAAGATACAATCATTTATCACTTATTCCCGGGGCAAATGGACTCCAAACTATGAAGGCCCCTATGTGGTCAAGAAAGCCTTCTCAGGCGGCGCCTTGAGACTCTCAACCATGGATGGAGGGGAATTCGCGTACCCCACGAATGTCGATGTAGTCAAGAAATACTTCGCCTAAATAAAAAAAAATGTCTCGGTGGATTGAAAACCTGAAAGGGCGATCCAGGAAAAAATTAGAGACATAAGCAAAAATCATCCCGATGGATTGGAAACCTCAAAAGACAATCCAGGCAAAAGTTAGGGATTCATGGCAAGTAACTACGTCCGACAAGGTTAAATCCCCAGCGATAACACTATTCGTCGAAAAACTTCAGTCAAGGTCATCTTTGACAAGAGCTCAGGATGTCCAGAATTCAAAGTTGGTAGAAGGATAACAGTCGTTATGTTTCAATGTAGCCCCTTTTCCTTTAAATTACCATTTCCTAAACTTTGTAAATACTCTAATGGTATCACGCATTTGGCTGATTTCCATTCTATCAATAAAATTTGAGCCCTTGTGCTTTTGTTTGCAATTATCATTTGTTTTAGCTTCACAGAATGACATTTTTAACATGATCAACGATTCTTGAAATAAAACAAAAATGAATTTAATTGTCAAAAAATTTCCTGCTTTTAAAATGAAGATGGCAATTCCTTTTGACTGAAGAACGTGAAAGGAACATCGAGGGTTTCTCCGAAGGTGATTGAACCTCAAAGTGTAGAATCACAGTACTCCTTCTAAACCAGTACACCTGAATGAAGGATCAGCTATTTCAGATGCCATGTTTCATCTGATATCCCTGGCAGAGTTCTTACCTCTTAAGACCGACTAATGATTCTTTCTCCCCCACATGGTCCACCTCTTCCAAAGCCAGGAAGGATTGCTATCTTGGACCAATGATACTTTTCATCCCCCGCCGTGGCTGAGTATCCAGTCGTGTTCATCTATTAGTCTGTATGTCGCGTCAGTTTTGTCAGCATAAACATACATACATCATGCATTATTGATTCATATTCATATTCATATTGCATTACTATCACTCCGGTCATATTCATCCCCCGTGTGATAAAAGTCCTCTTGTCAATCAAGTTGTCAGTTCTTTCCTCGTTAGGAAATATATCGTCTGAGCAATTTCTCCTCGGTTTATTTCTGGATTGGAGACTGTCCTTGACCACTTTGATAATTTAGACCTCTGAAAGGCAAGAATACATTTAATAGATGCCTTTGGAACATCACTCTTCACCATTGAAGATGATATTTTTGCTTTCTCGGATTAAAGAAAATCCCCAGAGAAAGCCTCCCAACCGAAGACTCTCAGCAACACATTGATTTTTCTCCCAAGAAAGTCAATGTTAATGAAGTCATCAGCACCTCAAAATTGGATTACATTACATGGCATTTCTCCGAGAAGATCTCAAAAAAAAAGTATGATGTAATATCCCCAAGCAGAAAGCAGTCACTCAAGAGACTCGTTTTCCCCAGTAGAGTCAACAAATGGCATCTCCAATAGAGAAGTTTGCACACATCTATAGCTCAGACAAATGGGTGTCCCCAGCAAGTATGACCTCAAACTTTTTCCATCAAATGACGTCTCCTCAGTATAGCTCGGCGAGAAGTTTGATGAAGACCGCTACACATGGTATTCCTTGTCAAGGAAGGAACTCGACAAGAAGAAACTGAGACCAGTTCCTTGGCTGAAGACCAGGATCGAGGGGAAGTTTATTTTAGAAACTGAGACTAGTTCCGTGGATGAAGACCAGGATCGAGGGGGAGTTTATATCAGAAACTGAGACCAGTTCCTTGGCCGAAGACCAGGATCGAAGGGAAGTTTTACCCTTTTCTAAGTAACACTTCTTAGCAAAAGAAGATGGAAGAGCAAGCCGCCATTCATAACCACCATCAAAATTTAGGGTATTCCGATATTTAATCCTCTTGCACCATGAATGTCCGAACATCTTCGCCATTCACACCTTCGGATCCAAGAAGATTAAATAGGGGCATCTGTCATACCCCAAATTTTGACCACCAAGATTGCCCATCATTGTGAGGATCATTGCCATAATATGGATGTGCCATCATGCCTCATCAATCTCCTCAAATATGGTTGAGCATCCACTATAATCAAGAATTATGGTTTTAAGCCCTCTCAGAGCACTTAGACAAAGGATCAATCAAGAAATAACAAGATCATCAACTTGTATAACCTCTTAAACACCCATAAAGTATCAAGAGGACTCCCACATCAAGAATCAAGTACAAAGTTGCCACATTCCAAGTGGTTTGAGCCTCGAAACACCCGATGTCGGCAAATTAGGGTTTTGGACGACTGGGACCTCCAGAGTGAGATTTTCATAAAAGGATGAGCCAAGACTTCAACATGTGACTCAATATGCTCAAAATAACCCTACTAATCCATTTGCAAAGTTAAATTACCCTCAGAGGATGCATTCTCCAAAAGTCGGGAATTAGGGTTTTTACGCGCCGAACCACTCCGGAGCCAAAAGTCAAAACATGACTTTTTTAGAAAAAATGATCCTTATGACTCATATTTTCATAAAATTTGACTTATAATGTCATTTGAACAATAATTGATCAAGAAACCAAGATAACTTGTAAAAGGGGTAATCTTGAAAAATTGAAAAAATTTCTGAGTTACTAAATTTGGATGGTTTTGGTGCCAACTTTCAAGAATCATAACTTTTGATCTAGGCAGCCATTTTGAGTGATCCAAAGCCTGATTTGTAGGTCTTTCTACACTCTACAAAAGCTTCAACTACATCAAACTCCAATTCTTCATGGATTTTAAGTTATGGAGTGATCAAAATGACAAAAATGAAGAAAATGACATTTTTTCAACACTTAGTGAAAATCTGCCTAAGTTATCAGCTTTGAACACCAATGTTCATGAGGATTTTTCAATAGGATCCAAATAGTTTCAAGACAAACTATGATCATACATGGATAGTACCATATGAGGGCTCTTTAAAAAGTACAAAAGCCCCCCATAACTCAACTTGAGCAAGAAGATATGATCCATTGAAAATGGCATTTTTCACTGATTTTTGCAAGGCAGATTTGTGCATTGTTGCTCGAATTGATCAATTTGTACAATAACAAGCATGGTTATCCATTTGCACACCTCAAGAGGGAACAACCAAGGGACAAACACTGATCCACCAGCCTCACAAGTCAATGGATCTATGTTTAGGCATGACACTCCTAAAATTCAAGATGCTTCAAATGGTCAATTTTGTTTCCAAGTTCAGTCAAGCCTTATCCCTGCCACAGAAGACTCATAGTCTGTGCTCTAACCTCAAGTCAATGGCTAGAGGAGACTTGAGGTTCCATTGGATCAACATTTGCCATAGATCTACTGTAGTTGCTATTCACTATTGCAGCCAAAACAAACTTGCTCTACTATAAATAGAGCTCATTTATGATCAGTTTGAGTACACCAAAGCATCCAAACTGATGCTTTACTCAAAATCTCCCTTTCACTCCAATTTTGCCTTCTAACTCAAGTCACCATCGGGTTTTGAGTTTGAGAGTGATTCCAACCAAACCAATCACACATACGCACACACACACCTCATATAAAACATATGTAGGTGATCTAAACACTAACACAACATCTGGAACATCAAATTTATCAAATCACCAGCCAATTGCTCAAGTTCTTGACAGAGTTGCAGTTGAGGTACCACATCCAGTTCCAGCTCATTTCAATTCACTCTAAGCATTCAAACACACTCCTTGGCACCTAAGGAAGATGTCCAGATCATTGGAACACAACTGTAACACCTCCAAACCAGAATTCGATCACCCGCTGCAAAAGGTAAATCTTAAACTCTCAAACTCAATGAATCATGCATCATAAATATATTTTCAAATTACCATTGTGTTTCTGAATGTTTTTAGATCATTTACCCTCAATCAATTGTTATTTATAGTTTGTGTATAGGATTTCATTAAGCTCTTGCAAATTTTAGGGTTCATCTGGTTTCAACTTGTTATCTTTTGATTTGCTTAATTTAAACAAAATTGAATATTGCCATTGTGTTCCTTGTTTAAAAATGCACAATTTTCACATTTGGATCGTGTGAAATGGCTGAGAAACGAGGGAGATAGGATGCATTTTGCAAATCGGATGAATCTTAGAGGAAGAAGATGGCCATGGCGCCATTTCTTCAGAAATCCAACTAGTTTTGCTATATATTATTCAGTTGCCACAATATAACTGAATTGGAATTGCGCCCTAGTGGAAACACTAGTATTTGTGTGTGTGTGTGTGTGTGTGTGTGTGTGTGTGTGTGTGTGTGTGTGTGTGTGTGTGTGTGTGTGTGAGCGAGCGAGAGGTCTGGGGTTCGAATCCTCCTCGCCCCAGACCTTTTGATTTTATTTTTTAACCATTTTTCAAAGGATTTCTTCACATATTATACACTCTTGCCATTCTCCATCAGCCCACGCACATGGCTCAGATGGTAGAATTTTAAACTCTCCACCCCAAGGGCGTGGGTTCAAACCTTGGGGGGGCCATTTCTAATTTTTTACCACTTGTTTTCTTGTCACTTTTTCACTATCTTTTTAATTAACTTTGAAAATTAATTTCTCATCCAGTTTTTATCATTTTTTATTGGTTCTTTTTGCAAAAAGTCACAAATATGTTAAAATAATTTATTCTACAAAAATCTCACACAAAAATATTATTTATTTATATATTTAATATTTTCATAAAGAACTTATTTTATTTGTTTTAAAATATTTGAAATATTTTTTTCTCTTGATCTTTTCAAAACCAAATGAGTTTTAAATCATCTTGTGATTAGGACATCATTTTTAAAACCTTAACCAAAAATCACAAGTGGTTTATTTAAACTTATTTGGTGTTTTTATCATTTTTAATTAATTTTCTTTGAAAATTAACTTTTAGAAATGAAATTAGGGTTTCTTTGATTTTGATCTTTATCAAACATTTCAAAATACACTTTGGGCCTCTAATTGAGTGTAAGACCCAACCCGCTTTCTACATAAATAATTTTGGGCCTCAGTCATTGTATAAGTCCCAGTACAGTTTTCAAAATGACGATGCGATCACTGTCTTTCAATGGGCCTCTAATAGAGTGTAAGACCCATCCCTTGTACAAAAATAAACTTTGGGCCTCTAATAGAGTGTAAGACTCATCCCTTGTAAATATAAAACCTATTTGGGCCTCAGTCATTGTATAAGTCTCACTGTGTTTTCAAAACCTCGGCGCGAACGCCATTTTCAAACAAAATCATCTGGGCCTACCCTTGTGTTGTAAGTCTCATTTCTCCTTCCTTTTCAAACTCTAGGGCCTCTAATAGAATGTAAGACCCACCCCTTTTTTGTAAATAAACAATTCTTGGGGCCTCTCCTTAAGTATAAGCCCCAATATTTTCAAAAACAACTTTCCCTTTTGATTTAGGTTCAAATTCATAGTTGTCATCAAAACTTTCTTTAATTTCTTGAACAACTAACCATACAGCTATTACAATGGAAGCTTGCTCACCTATAAGTTTTAAACAGCTTTCTTTTACATACTTACACACACACACACACACACACACACATATATATATATATATACATATATATATATATATTATATATTTGTTTGTGCTAGAAGCTTACTCACCAGTAAGTCCTCATACCCTCTTTTACATACAGTATATATTTCATCTGTATATATATTCCTGTATATTATATGCTTAGAGTTTTCCCCGACAATTAGGTCTAGGATTAGATAAAGCCAGTGGTCACTCTTTCAACACAGTCAAAACTAATTCCTCATAGGAATTCCAGATACACTCTTGCCTCCTCTTGGGCTTATACAATATGGAACAAAGAGAAAGGCATTATTCTCGGTGAAACTTTTCTCAAACTGCCACTATTAGAAAATTGTCAAAAGAAATTCATTCCCCCAGAGAGGATTAATTCCCGGTGAAACCTCTCTTGAATTTCTTCAAACCCTAGGACTGTTCACTAAAGAAAGGATTATTCCCGGTGAAACCTTTCTTGAACTTTTCTTAGGTTTTGACCCACAGGCTTCCTAAAAGCATTCTCAGCCTCCTCTTGGGCTTTGTACAAGGACACTCCGGCTTCTTAGAAGTTCTCATGCCTTCTCTTGGGCTTAGTACAAGGACCCAAAGACCTTTTAAAGGTATAGGACATAACTTACTCATCCTTTGTTAGAGCAGTCTTTTCAAAGAGTCAAAACCTCATACCAATTTAGGGTTGATTCTCATCCCTTTAAGCATCTGCCTCCTCTTGGGCATCATGCAAAGATAAACTCTTTCATACCAGTAAACTTGGACAGTCTAATCTCCTCTTGGATCTCAAAGACATTCTCAAGCTCCCTACAAACACGGGAGAAACCCTGGTCATTTGATCAATCTCCAGTAGAGTTAAAACCCCCATAGGTTCTAAAATTTAATCTTTATCCCAAATTTCCCCAGCTAGGGTCAAATCACTATCAAAGAACCTTTATCAGAACCTCAAGGCATCTGATATTTCAACTCTTCTACAAACCCTCTGCAAAAGTTGATTCCCCACTTTGGACCTGCCTCTGGATATCAATAATCCTCACCAGAAGCTAGCCTCCTCTTAGGCTTTGTATAATGATCCCTAATCAACTTTTAGCCTCCTCTTAGACTTTGTATAAGGATCTTTCTTCACTCTCTTGTTGATTCAATCACTTTTAGCCTCCTCTTAGGCTTTGTATAAAGACTTTTCCACACTCTCTTGTTGAGTCAATCTTCTCTCTCAAAAACACTCTCTTGTTGAGTCATCCCTTTTAGCCTCAATCTTGGGCTTTGTACAAGACAAATAAAAACACTCTCTTGTTGAGTCAATCACCTTTAAACACTCTCTTGTTGAGTCAATCACCTTTAAACACTCTCTTGTTGAGTTAATCACCTTTCAGTATTCTCTTGTTGAGTCAATCACCTTAAAACACTCTCTTTCTGAGTCAATCTTCTTTCTTTAACACTCTCTTGTTGAGTCAAATATCTTTTAGCCTCAATCTTGGGCTTTGTACAAGACAAACAAAAACACTCTCTTGTTGAGTCAGTTTTTTTAGCCTCCTCTTAGGCTTTGTATAATGATTTTCCTCAGTAGAGTTAGCCTCAAAAGCACTCTCTTGTTGAGTCAGCTTTTCAGCCTCAATCTTGGGCTTTGTACAAGACACTTGAAATATCCTCAGCTGAGTCAATCATCTCTTTTTTAGCCTCAATCTTGGGCTTTGTACAAGTCATATATAAAATTTCTCCAGCAAAGTCAAAATCTTCTAAACCTTCTCTTAAGCTCTGGATAAATATCTTCCCAGCGGAGTCAATTCCTCCCAGCCTTCTTTTAGGCTTTGGGAATTAATCTCCTTAAGCAGAGTCAAACTCTCTATTTAGCCTCAATCTTAGGCTTTGTACAAGACAAATCATACTCTCCAGCAGAGTCAATCTTCTTTTTCAGCCTCAATCTTAGGCTTTGTACAAGACAGATAAAACCTCTCACCAATAGAGTCAGTTTCCCTTGTCAGCCTCAATCTTGGGCTTTGTACAACACACATAATAATAATTCCCCAGTGGAGTCAGCCCTTTTTAGCCTTCTCTTAGGCTTTGTATAATGATATTCCCCCAAAAGAGTCAGTCTTTTTTCAGCCTCAATCTTGGGCATTGTACAAGACAGATAATAAACTCCCCAGTGGAGTCAATCAATCTCTTAGCTTCAACCTTGGGCTATGATCAAGGCACACAAAATTCAAAATCCCCTCAGGGGAAATTAAAAACCTCTCTGAAGGAAGACATTTCTCTGTATATCACACATCAAAATGGAAAATAAAAACAAACCTTAATCCCAGATAACTGCTCTAAGTGGCACACTTGTTGATTCAAATATCTAAGTTGTAGTCCATCTCTTATCCTGGTAAACCTCATTTCATCTAACAGCTATAAGTGGCAAGCCTCTGGATTATTTACATCCACGCCATTGTCCCTCTCTTAGCATGAAAGATTCCTATGGAAAAATGCCATTGCTCAACACTGAGTTAAAGTTTCCCCCTTCAGGACAAATCCCTCATAAAGGAAATTATGGCATTGTTGGATTCACATATCCCAGTTAAAGTATTTCTCCTTTATAATCAGTCACCCAACAATTATGATAAAAAGACGAGATATCTCCCTTTAGAGATGACAAATTATCTCTCAGTCAAATCTTTAGCTTCAATCTTGGGCTTTGAACAAGACACAAATAACCTTTAGCTTCAATATTGGGCTTTGAACAAGACACCAAAACATCTTTTTCCTCCCATAGAATAGGAGGAACTACGATTACTCTAATTTCCTTGTTTTCTTTAACGGGAATACGTAGGCATAAGATTGCGAAATCTTAGCGAGCATACCAATAAAAAACTTTAGGTCCAGTACCTTCGCATACCAATCAAAAATTTTAGGTCCAGTACCTTCACATACCAATCAAAAACTTTAGGTCCAGTACCTTACCAAAAACATCGAGAAAACCCGAAATCAACAAAAACTCACTCTCAAACACTCCCAAAGGAGAAACTTTCCCAATCAACAGACAAACACCAGTAAGTAGAAAGCAGTAAGTATAATTGCTAATGACCTGTGGATAACCACATATAGGATGGGTAATTGACAACTCCCCATTGTATAACCTGACCCCGGACCCCCCAATCTCTTAGCATTTATTCAGTAAAACATTTGCGTGCAAGGTTAGTTTTAGATATCTTCCCTTTCCTTTCCAGCTTCACAGGATAAATAAGAAATTAGAAAGTAGCACCCCACTCCTACCATTACAGTGAGGAAAACCCATGGTGATAAGGTGGTCGTGTCACCGACAAAAATCGCACGCTACATCAACAATTTTCCAGAAATACATTAAACACAATAGTTATGTCCTTAGGATTCACTGGTTGATCCTGCAAGTAAACCAAATTTATTTTTTGGAAGACCAGCGGTTATTTACCAATTTTCACGGTAAACAGGTGGCGACTCTTGTTTTGTGAGTTAAGTTAATTAATAGCTTAATCTCAAATTTTCCCGCTACAGTATGCATGTATGACATCTCTATCAAATGGAACTTGTTGGCCTCGTACTCAATAAAACTTATCCATTGGTGCATTTTCAACGAGTTTAATGTTTATGTAGAAATTCTTATTTATTTCAAGGTTGTTAACTTCATTAGAAGTTTCTAGTACACCTTAACCCCATGTATTTATCTCATGCACCACATCATAGTATTCACCTGGATCCTCCAACTTAAGCATTTTCTCATGAACTAAATTTATAGTTTCCAATTCAGCGTAAAAAATTTAATGGTTGTAACTTTTGAACCCATGCTCTACATACAGTATAAAAGATGAACTGATGACGTATGAAAAGTTCAGAAGACAACACATATGGAATTTGATAATCTGAAATAATCCATACACTCCTCGATTTCCATTAATGCGTTGTGACAGAGAAACATCTAGGTACATTGATACATTACACATGCAACAAATACTTTTTTCTTTTCTCACATTCATTCAATACCTATATGTCTCTAATATGAAAAAATATCCTTTATTGTTCATCCTAGAATTCAATTCAAGTTTTCAATCAAGCAATCCTACTCTATCCTTTGTCAACGTCATGAAACAATAAAGTGTCCCTAATTTATGTTTAAATCAGAGCATTTACATTATTTTTGCTACAATGTCAAAAATGTATGAGAGTTTAAGAAAAATAGAGTAAAATAACATACCAAAGTAGACTCTGAACTCTGTTAAAATGAAAATTAGTGATGTGTTTGCCTTTCGATGAAGTTCTCTAGTGTGTGCATGGTTTTTCTCGTATGGGAGAAGTGAAAAAAGTGAGAAAAATGATAGGGAGAATTTAAATTTAAGTCTGACTACATTTCCTAATGTCCTATAACTGGTCTCTCGCTATGCAAATTGGGATGCGCTAGTCGAGGACTCATGTTTTGACTTTTGAGTTTTCTCCTGGGCGCGCTAGGAGAGGAATGGCCTGGCCATTTTAATTGAAATTACTAAATTCAAGTCTAATTTAAAGAAATCTGTAAAATATGGTTGGGTTGCCTCCCAACAAGCTCTTATTTAACGACAGTACTTGAAAATGATTAGTGTTACATAATACCAATTACCTTATAACATACCTCACAATATTTGATTATGAACTTTACTTCACCTTTGTCAATGTCTACAAGCATCCTCACAGTTTTCATGAATGGCCTTTCTAGGATGAGAGGCATCTTTGGGTCTACTTTTATGTCAAGTATCACAAAGTCCATGAGAAATGACAACTTATCAATTTGTATTTGTACATCCTTTATTGTTCCCAATGGAGTCTTGTATGTTCTATCTTCCTTTTACAATGTTGATGCAATTGGCTCTATTTGCAGACACCTAATCCTTTCTACTATTGATAATAGTATTATTTTCATACTCGCACCAAAATTAATAAGTGCATCTCCAATCTTCATATTATTTATGGAAATAGGCAATGCAACTACTTTAGGGTCAACTTACTTCATGGGTAAGTCCTTTTGATTATCTTTACAAGCTTCATCTTGTAATTCTTCTTCCTTTGCTCCTTCTTCTCCTTTTTCTGATCTTTCTTCTTTTGCTTTGACAAAAACTATATCATCCTTAATAACAACACTACATTGAGCCTTCAGACTGTTCGTCATGTTTGCACTAAATGTGTTACTTGGGAGATCTGAGATCTGCTTGGCAAACATGACCATATCTTGTTCAAAGTTTTTAACGGAAGCTTTGGTATTTTTGTGACTGCCTATTGACAACTTTGTTACTTTGTCTTGTTGTGGAGGTGCTTGTGAGTAATGGTGAAAAGGCTGTCTGTTGGATGGACATCCGCGAATCTCTATCCTTGATTAAAATTATTTCTTTATGGGAAGTAGTTGTTCTAATATTTCCCAGGCCTTTGATTGTCTACATAGTTTAATTCCTCATTAATAGGGTACAAAATCCTATTGGATGGTCCCTACTGTACAGATCACAAAATGAAATAGGCCTTTATTGAGGTAATTCATGCAATTCTTTCTATTGTTGTGGTAACTTTGGCAGTTATTTGGCCAGTTCATCCACCGTTTGAGTCAACAATTTATTTTGAGCAAGAATTCTATCATTAGGGTTTAGTTGTATGATATCATTCTTCCTATGGGAAGGGTTTCTGTTGTGTGGTCCTTGATGATTAATGAGCTCCATTCGCTCAATGATTTTTGTTGCATCTTCCACATTTTTGGACATGAGAGAACCTCCGTTAGTAGCATATAGCAGCAACTTTGGTTGTTATTGGAGTTCATTCTAAAAGATGTGTATTTGAACGAGTTTGTCAAAACTATGGTTTGGACATTGTCTCAGCCTGGACTTGTATCTTTCCCACGCCTCATAGAGAGTTTCTGTTGTGCCTCGGGAAAACACCATGATGTCTTTAAAAACTAGCACTAGTCCCCAACAATAGCGCCACTGTGTTTGCTGTAAAACAAAATTAAAGCTAAAGGGGGCATTAAGATTAACGATTCATCAATATTAATGACTCCATAGAACACCATAACCTATTTAATACTTGAGTATAATGACTACATCTATCCCTTAAACAAAGCCCGCCCCAAAACAACGACCCTCATAAGATAAGTGCTTAGGTGTTGAAGTAGTTTATGGGCGCCCATGATTTTGGCCTTCTAGACATCTTCAGTGGAATTGAGATGGTCGTAAAAGAAACCCAAGCCATTTAAGCTTCACTGCCCCTGACAGAGGAACCTCTTACGTTACCATCATTTCCTTCACTACCCCTAGTAAGTCGCATGATTCCTGGTTAATTGAGGTTAGAGTTCCTCATCAACAACGCAATTCTCTGCATTTGCTTTGTTCTTCTTTGTCTGAGGAGACTTTAAGCTTCTAGGGGTGATATTAGTTAGAAAGGGAACAACCTTGAACATGGTGATCTCTAGCGCATTTTTTCTCTTCTTGGTGACCCAGGTTTGAAGACCATATAGATCACTCTGATAAACATGGTGATTTTCCCCCAACGGGCTTTGGCTTGAGCCATACATGCATTTTTCTCTTCCACCAAGACATTAGTCATCCTCGCTACTTAAAGAATAAAATTTAAGTCAGGAACTGGATAAAAGGGAAAAAATGGAACGACATGAAAATTACTATATCGAGAAATTAAACAAGTTGCACACGTACATAACATGAAATTGCTTAAGAAGATCAACTTCATCTCTCTCAGTGGCGCTCAATTTATGTGGGTTAACTCGTAATAGAGATGGGATCACTAGTCCAATAAAGGGGAAACTGATACGTATCTTCCTCTTAATATATAACTTCCACAAAATGGGAATTATCCCTAACCCAGAGGAATTTGTCTTTCCAGCCCTTATAATTTGAAGTGCATGGAGAAAGGATGTCCTCCCTTTAAAAAGTGCTCACAGATATCCAAACCCCTTTATACACACCTTTTGCCTAAAAAAAGAGAGAAGAAGATGCCCATGGTGGGCGTGATATTGATACCCCAATAAACAACCTCAAACGCCATGGCAAAGGCCCAACTATTAGGGTGGAGTTGGGAGGGGCAACATTCAGAGTTCTTAGGAGTTCAGACTCGAAGATCGTAAATAGGATACCCACGCCAAAGTCCTCAATGACGTCGGGGTAGAAACAAAATTTTTCATTTGGCATGTCGGGAGGTCGCTTTATGCAAACAATATCACTCGTGAAGCATGGTTCCAAAATAATATCGGCCTCATTGCTAGTATTGGACAATTCTAGTCTGTCTCAGAAGTTTTCCACCCAAGGATTATCGAGGAAAAGTGAATCGTAACTCAAAACCTCTTCATTAAAAGAGCTGGTCGGAAACTCCATGAGGATTTCAACTAAAACTGAGGAAGAAGACACCATGTTAATGTCACTATAATTATAAGTCCTATCAAAGACGACATTGTACACCTCTCTATCTACAAACTTCAAATCGTCCTTTTTCGTTGCATGTCTAAACGTTTCAACATATTATTGCCACATCACATTCCTCTTAGATACATTTTTAGAGGAAATGACCCTCCTTCACTCACCAAACTCACGAATCAGGGTCATTGAAAGTGTTAAGCAAAGAATAAAAATGAATGGAAAGCAAACACAATACCTGAAGTGGAAAGAATGAGAGAAGGCCTAGAGGAGACGAAAAGAATTTGATGCGTGAAGTGACTACATGAAGGCTCATAAGCGTGCGAAGAGGAAAAACTGATTGTAAAAAAGTTTGTGGGATGAGATAGTGAAATGTTTTGAAGAAAATAATCGATATTTAAAATAGATCGTTGGGTATCGGAAAGGCCTTTTAGTTATAAGCTAAAAGGTCTAGTGAGTAGAGGCGGAAATAAAGGTCAGACAACATGACTAAATAGTGTGATTTCGTATAAATCCTCAACTCGGATGACCTCTCCCTTAAGCATTTCACCCCCATTAAACCTCATGTTTGGAGGGCTGTGTACATCATATAGAATTGTAATGGTCAAATTTGGAGTTTTATAACATATGCAATGGTCAGATTACCCGAATCACCTGTTGTTAAGCATCTAGCCCCATTGGACCTCATGCTTAGAAGACTTTGTACATCCCGAAAAATTGCAATGGTCAGATTATCCGAACGACCTCTCATTTAAGCATCTTGATCCATTGGACCTTATGCTTGGGACTTGTGTACATCCTGGTAAATCCTCGTGGTCGGCTAGCTTGACCATGCCTACACTAAAAAAAATCGAGTTAGGACGAGTTATGGCTATAACCAAATGGAGTACACCTCATTCCCAAATTTGAGCGTGACGATAACCATCCTAGGAAGGATAAAAAATGATAAACATATATACACATTTATCATATTAGCCAATGTGTCAAAACATATCTTTAAATGCATGACGCATTTATTAACTCTCAAATAAAAAAAAGAGAATTTCTTATTACACCACCCATGTTTCTTAGGCACCACCTGAATTTCTATTTTTTCCCCCTGATTCCGAATGTGCACATCCGGACGCACCAATTTTTTTTAAAAAAGTTGATGTGTTTCGGATTCACACATCCGGAAAAATTCCGGATATGCACATCCGGGAAAAAGCAGAACTTTAATTTTTTTTTTAAATCGGTTTTGTTGGTTGGTCGCATATGTTAATATAACGTCGCAACTTAATATACATTCGACAACATCCATATATAAAATAAAATGATATATATACATAATAAACCTCTGTCAAAATACAGTACATACATGTAATAAAAAATGAATACATAAAAAAAACTACTGCGTATGGCGAAGGATCTCTCCTGGCTCCCCTGCTCCTCTGCCCCAACCCGCCATCCTTGCTCGATGTCTGCGGTACTGAAGCGCCCCCCCCCCCCCCCCCCCCCCCGAGCAATCTCAATAATCCTATCCATGGCACGTCTGCCACCAGAGCCCTCAGGGAGGTGACCGTCCGCAATGGCCGCCCGCGCTATCTGCTCTATATCACGACAGCGAGGTAGGACATCCTGAGTATGGTCCAGCTGAGACTGTCACTCCTCTAATATCTCCTGATGAGCAAGTCTGGGTGGCGATCCCTCAGCAGTGGGCACCATGTATGGGTGTGAGACGGTGTAGAACCACATGATGTACCCGACAACAACGCTCCAATCTCTCGACGCTCTAGTCGCCCGAGCCTCTTCCGGTACCAAGTGGGACTGGAAGTCAGCATATATCTCATATATCTGCACGCGGGTCAAGCCTAGAGGAGCAGACTCGTGAGGCATCCCGAGGATCGTCTGCAAGTAACCGAACTAGCACAAGACGCGCTCCGGCAAGTATCGACCAGTAATGGTCGAACTGCATGCCAACCATCCTAAGAACAGCGAAACCTCATCAAACGGGCACCTCACATGGTAATCGACATAGGCGTCATAAAAAACATCCTCAGCAGTCATCCGGTCAAGATACACTCTGTAGGGGTCGGGCGCCTGGTTCTCTCTGAGCAGGAGAAATGCAGCAGCACGTGGCATATCCTCGGTGTACCCGTCGACACTCCCCCAACTAGTAATCTTGAGAAAGTGGTGTAATATCCACGCCTGAAATGGAAAACATAACATCGGTATTAAACATTATAATGAGTATAGACAGAAAAGAAATGAAAAAATGACTTAGAATATTAGATTATTACCACGTATAGCATACAGTTGCTGCCACAGTCTTGGCTGCCCAGTGGAAACCATCTGGGAGCCTGGAATAGGTGTATGCCAGTGCAGCCGCCCCCCAGTTGTACCTATGGATCTCTGTGGGATCCAAAAGGTACCTGAGGTAAACGACATCAACATGATTGGCGCTGGTGTCCACAAACACCTGCATGCCAAGTAAAAATAGGTAGTAGCATCGCAAGGCACGCTGCCTGTGGATCGCCACCTCAGCTGGATCACCTGCTGCCTATCCTGCCTCTATAAGCGCCGCACTAAATCTGCGTGTCAGAAAGGAGAACCGGACGTGTGCACCTCTCAACTGCGTCACCTCTGCAAGTTCCCCCTCTGGGGTAGCCCCAAGCTCCTCAATCAGCATCTCCATCGCGTCCCCCTTCGATATCCTACCGTGACGGAGAAGGGTAGGTAGATGTAAAAGGCACGAGATGTCGTCGAGTGTGATCGTGATCTCGTCGTACGGTAGATGGAATGAGGATGTCTCAGGGTGCTATCTCTCAACAAAGGACATCAGCATGCCGTACATGATCTGGGGATACCCAATCCTAGACAGGCCTCCAAGACCAGAGGTAGCAAGTGCAGACGTGAACCACTCATCCCCTGGCAGCGCCGCAAGCATGTCCATAACCTTGCCCCCATGGTTATAGAACTTATGTGAATCCTTCTCCTAAAAATTTCCAAATAAAACAATGTGTTGTACCCCAAATTTTACCCTTAGATCCATTGATCTTTTACATATCATCTTAGGTCAATCATATTGCATAACTAACCCAATTTACCAGGTTTTGTTTATTTTGTTACATTTATGAATCAAGGTTCATTTCAAGAGGCTTCAAGGGCTGGTCAGTCAAGATTTTGGATTGAGCAGTAGACCAAACAAGTTTCTTATACTCTTAAGAGACCTCTCTTCCAAAATAATCCAGTGTGATTTGGTTTCCTCACAAAGGATCAGGCAAAGTCATCAGGTCAAAGGTGTATGTTGTGTAGCTTGAAACTCAATGGATGTTTGACCCAGTCTTGGTCAGACAAGTGGTTTATTTCAGCATCAGGTTATCAGATTAATATTAAAGGCAACTGTTTCAAGATGTCAGGCAGGGCTTTGAGATCAGTTATGCATGCAGTGTTGATTAAAGTTCATCTGGTTGTGACTTAGTATTGGTCAGGCAAGTTTAGGTTTCTTAATCAAGACTAGAGAACATTGATTCAGAAGGTGTGTGGCTGAGGATTCAATTAGGGTTTATGTGCCTATTTAGGTCAATTGGTATGCATCAGATTATCAGAATGTGGCAATTTATCAGTGCTTTATGATCAAGGATCGTCAAGATTTAATCAGGGCCATTTATTCTGATTAACTTCAAGGCATGGTCAATACGTGTCATGTTGATTACTTTGTTTCGTCAAGGTTCAAAAAAATTATTTGTTCAGGGTCCATTCACTTTTGGCTTGGCTCAAGATCAACATAGAAGATTCAAAGTTTCTATACATTTTTGATGGTTCATTTCTTGAATTGATTCATGGTTTAGTCGAAATTCAAAGTTCAATTTCAAGTTTCGATTCAAATTCAATTCCCTTCCAAAATTAATGTTTAGGATTTATGTCCAATTCAGTTTCATTCCAACTTTATTCATAACTTCAAAATTCAAATTGTCAAATTTCAAATTCAAAATTCCATGTTTCATTCTAAACCAAGTTTAGGTGATCAAATTCAATTTCTTCCAATTTCTTTCAAATTTCCAATGTTAGTTCCAAACCATCCAAATATCAACTTCCAATTCTTTTCAAATTTCAATTTAATTCCAATTCAAGTGCAAATCCAAGTTTCAAAATTCAATTTCATTTAATTTCAATTCATATTCCTTTTTTTTATTCAAGTTTCATTCCATTTAATGTCCATACCATTCAATACAATACATTGACCAAGTCCTTTTCTTTAGAACCAAATGCAAAATAAAATGGTGAATATACAATAATGTTCATAAACATTTCCAAGCTTTCATTCATCTTGTCTGTGCCTTGTATTGCCAAGCCGTTGCAAGTATTTAGCCAAGACAATTTGCAACACCATGGCCCGTCTTCAATTGTTATCACCATCTGCCACCATGTGCTACAACAAACAAAACTTTCACCAAGCCTTGTGCCATCAAGGGGACCCCACGTAAAACCTGCTGCAGCCGTTCTAACCAAAAGCCTACACGCCACTGCTCCACGCGACAAGCCACCCTATGCTCCACAAAACCCACCCAAAATCCTGCTGTAAAGTTTGCTTCCTACTACCTACATGATGCTTCCACACGCCAAGAGTCTGAGACTTTTTCCAAGACTTGTTGTTTTTCAACCTCAACAGACCCTGTGTATAAAGGTGCCCAAGAACAACACAATAAGGGGGGAGCAAAAACAGAAAGAAGAGTAAAAAACCAGAATTTCTTCATCGCACCTCTCCACCATTCTCCTTCTGCAAAAGCCATAGAATCCCTTTCACCACTTCAAACAACCTTTCACCGCCACTGTTACAAATCAACAAGCTTCTTCCAATCTCGATTTTCTTCTCGAATCAATCTTTGACACCCCTTTGTAAATTCAGAAAAACTAAAAAGACAGAGATGAGGTAGATGTGAGTTGAAGAGAAATCAAATCAAAACAAAAACAATCACCAACCATCTTCGTTACAAATCCCAACCTCACTTCTCCCAATTTTTTGTCAATTTCTCTGTAAACCTAAACCACAACAACAACTTCTTTCTTTCTCTCTGCAAAAACAAACACCAGAACCTTCAAACCTCAACGCTTCAATTGAACAAACCTTAAATCCAAGCAAAATCTCTACGTATCCCTCACCTTCTTTCAACGTTGGAAACCACTGTTGACTCCCTTATTCAATTGCTTTCCTCGCTTTCCTCGCTTTCCTCATTCTATTTTTCTAGAATAGAGAGACCGAAACGAAAAAACAAAAGAACGAACACGCATCGACAAACCTTGATTGCCGCAAATCGATGATGAAGACAGAATCATATGCGAACCACATATTGCGAAAAACCTGAAGCAAAGCAAGTCGGGCCTGGGTTTCGATACGGAAAGGTTGATCTCGTCTTTCTTTTTTCTGGACTTTGTTTACTGTTGGGGATTTTCGCTGAGTCGTATTCTTGAAGCACGACGATGGCGTTGGAAGCTGATGCGTGAGTTTACCGTTGGATCCATTTTTCATTTTGTGGCCTGCTTTATTGTGTGAAGGGTTATTAGACTTTGGCATTTTTTTTTGTTTTTTTTAAAGGTGATATAAGAGATGATGGGTTCATACTACCCACATGATTCTCAGGTTTTATTTCTTATCCATTTTTCTGACCGTGTGTTTCTTAGCCATGACGATGATGGGCTTCAAGCCCATGTGATTCCTCTCTTTCATTTTATGTACCCTCTCCTCAATTTTACACCCCTGGTTTTTAGTTTTTGTTAAATATTTTAGTGTTTGTATCTTTACTATTTGTCATATTTTTTTTGTTTTAACTTTTTTGAATATCTTACTAATCATTTGTTAAGAATGTTCAAATAGCTTTGGTAATCACTTCCTTTGTTTTATTTAAATTTTGGGGCGAATGATATTACAAAGTCATGACTTGGTTGATTTACTTCAAGTCACTAAAAATCTTGATTAATATGAGGCCCATTTTTTATTTTTGTTGGTCAATGAAAGTCAAATATCAAGATTATCGATTTACCGATTTAAATCTTGATTAAGACGATCCCAACTCTTTTTTTCATTTCGATTCCATTTTCTTTATTATGGTCAATGATATAACAAACTTCACGGTTTGGTTGATCTCACTAAAGCGACAAAACTTTGATCAATATGAGACCACTTTATTTTTATTTCAGTTTCATTCACTTTAGTCGATGAAAGTCAAGAATCATGGTTGTCAATTTTATTGATAAATTATGATTAAGACTAAACCATTGTAAATTCCATTTCATTTCAATTTTAATTGGACTACTAAATTTTCATTTCTCTCTTTGGTGAGACTTGTAAATATTTCCAGATGAGGCCTTGTGGAGGACCCTCCTGTTTTTGTTATGATTGTGGTTGCCTGTTTCATTTTACAACTTTTCAATACCCTTCCAAATGAAAGTTCTTCTATTTGACTCATGAGTCATAGGCAACTCACATACTATCTTGGCCTCCTAAGAGCCATCTTCCCCCTAGGCCTCCTAAGAGCCTTTATTCATCTTGGCCTCCTAAGATCCATGAATCATAATTTAGAAATAGGATAGAGTTTCTAAACTCTATGTGGGCTCATCACATTGAGTATCCACTTTTCCCCACATAACGTAGAATTAGAGAGTTTCTTAAACTCTAAATGAGCTCATACTCATTTTCCCTTGGAACTTTGGCCATAGTCAATGGTTCCTCCAAATTCACCCGTAGTTAGGTGAACTACAGTTGCTTTGATAATTTAGTCAGATACGTAGGCACAAGATGCGACGTCTTGGCGAGCAAACTTAGTGTATATACCCTTAGGTCTTTACCTTTATCCCTATCAGATTCTTTTAGCAAGCAAACATAACATAACACAAATATAAACAAGAGGTTCCTGTAGAGTACTACAGATACTTAGGGTGCTAATACCTTCCCTTAGTATAACCAACCCCCGAACCTTAGATCTCCCCCCTTTAGGTTTTCTCGATCTTGAACCTTTCCTTTGGATAAATCAAAGTCGGTGGTGAATTTCAAAGTTTTGTGATGCAAGTTAATTAATAGCTTGTTATCCGATTCTCACCGCAACAGAAATGGCGACTTCACTGGGGAATGTTTTGAGGGTTAAGCCCACCTTGTTTTTGCTTATGTTATTTATGCTTGTTTACTATATTTCTATATTTGTATATATCTGTATACCCTATTTTGCTTGGAATCTTCTGTTTGGCAGGGTTCTATTGAGTGGTGAGATAAGTCCTAACCCGGACTTGAGCATACTTATTATAGGACAATGGTATATTCAAGGAGGCTTTGAGGGAGTCGATTCCTGAAAAAGTTGACTTGAGACACCATCACTCAGTTTAGGCCCTTTTTGAGAGTCTAGTCATGATTGAACGAGTCTATTCGTGAAAATGTGCTACTCTCGACCTAGGTGTCGTCGATACTGGGAACCGTAGCTATCTTCAAACCTCACTTGGCCTTTTAGGATGTAGTGCAAGGACTATGAGGGAGTCTATTCCTGAATTGGTTGCTACGCAATACTACACTCAGACGAGATTCTCTTGAGAATATTATTGATTACCGAGTCATTCGGGAAGTCGATAATATCCGAAAGATGGGTTGTCGACTCTGGGAACTTTTTAGAACCATGTTCTGCAGATTGAAAACCCATAGTACACACCTTTTGGGGGGGGTAGACCATGGCTCCATGCTCGTGATCTTCAAACCTAGGCCCTTGTTTGCTTGAACATATTTGTGAATATCTGTATGTGCGTTTGTGCATACATTCATCCATTCATGATAGCCCTTTGGTTTCAAGGAACTCAGGCATCCTTTCCATTGCAAAGATCAATAGAGCTCATGGTTTTCAAAGCAAAACTCTTCAGCTTTCCAAAAAGATTGGAACTTGCTTCTGAGCTCCTTGAAACCATTTGGCTCGCATTAGCATTGCATGCACATTTGTATTTTCATTTCTCAACCTTGAGTCTCCTCCATCCGTTGTTTGTAACTCTTCAGTTTGACTTCCCGAAGCCGGCATTGGACTTAAGGTAGCTTGTGAAGGATCATGAACTCAGAAGAGCAGAGCCAGTTTGTGACCAGAGCAAATTTTGACTTATTGAAAAATCAGTTGGAGGAAGTTATGACAGCCTTGGCAAAGAGAGATGACAACACTAAGAGGACTTTTATTGCTCAACCTGTGCAGATTCCCGTTGAGAATCAGGTTATACAAGAACATGCCATTGTCTGAAATGGGCATTCCTCTTCTGTTGATGCTGTGGAATATCATAGTTTCGTATTCTCTGAGCCAGATTCCCAAGAGGTAATCCCTGTGATGAGAACCCAGGACCCATGAGACATTGAGATTATGGAGAAATGCCGTGCCTTGGAAGAAAAGCTTGATGCCATTAAGAGTCGTGCCACTGCTGATCTGAATGCTTTGAACATGTGTTTGGTACCCGACCTTGTGATACCATCTAAGTTCAAGACGCCAAAATTTGTGAAGTACAAAGGGGATAGCTGTCTAAAATAATATTTGGTGATGTTTTGCAAAAAGATGACCTCATATGTCCGCAATGACAAGCTTATGGTCCACTGTTTCCAAGACAGTCTGAGTGGGGCATCACTGATTTGGTACATGCAACTAGAAAACAAACACATCCAATCATGGTCAGACTTACCCCATGCCTTTGTGAAGCAATACAACTACAATCTTGACTTGACTCCCAGTCGCTTGCATTTGCTAGACTTATCTCAAAAAGACAATGAATCCTTTAGAGGATATGCTTAGAGGTGGAGAGAAATAGTAGCTCGCGCCCAACCACCACTTTTGGATAGAGAATTAGTTGACTGGTTTGTGGATACTTTGCAAGGTCCATACCGAGAAAAGTTGTTTAGCATTGCAACATCAAACTTTTCTGACTTGGTAATAACTGGAGAGCGCATTGAGTGCGGTCTCAAGAATGGAAAAATTTAAGGCATCTCAAACATCCCTGCTAGTGAGAGTGAATCAATTGTCAGTTCTCTAGAAGAATGGGAGAAAGAAAGTAATTCCACTTGGGAATCTTCGACACTTCAGCCTCAGCGTTCATGCAACTCAAGTGTTCAGAGTCAACAATCTTTTGGGTCTCCGCGTCAGACACCTTTCTCTCCACAGGGTCAATATTCTTCTCCAAATTGAATACCTCCTCAGTATCAACGGTCCTACCGCTATCAGCCGCGACAGCATGCACGACAAAGGCCAAGAAAGCCAAAGAGGAATTTCACTCCATTGCCAATACCATACAGCCAGTTCGTGCCAGATTTAATCAAAGGTGGATTGATAGTGCCAGAGGAGATAGATCCAGTGCCTTTTTCGTACCCACCAGACCCTAACACCGACGCTCGTTGTGACTACCATGCAGGGGCACAGAAGCATTCAACTGAAGATTGTAGAGTGCTAAGAAACAAGGTTCAGGCTCTGCTTGACTCCAATATGATCTCATTCACGCCTCAACGCATTCAAATCAACAATCCTTCATCTAATCAAGAGGATTCATCAGACTCTTAAGTGCAAGAAATTGCTGGGAGTGGATGTGAAGATGATTCTCAGACTGATCTTGATAGTCAACTCTGAAAATGATCATCTCGGTTTGGCAAATCAAGAAAGGAAAGCCTAAATCCCTAAAGTTGACCATCTTTTGGATATTTCAGCATTTTGTTGTATTTTTTCTTTGCATGTTTGAATTGTATTTTTGTTTATGAGTTGTTTGTACTTTCAAATTGGCAAGATTAATGAAATGTTTGTGCACCTATTGATTAAGTCCATTCGTTTCACTCATTTTATTTTCATGAAAACAAAAAATATATCTTTACCTTGTTTCTTTCCATTTATCAAATTGTTGTTAAGCGAAGATTAGGGAGGATGATGAAAATATTATCCATAATTGTTGTGGTATGCTTTCGATTAAACCATGCTGATGATGTAGGGCATTGTTTCAATTCCCAAACACTGGAGAAATAAGGAAGATAACCCTCGTTAACCCTTCGAGCCTAGAAGTAGGAGTTTTCTTTCCTTACACAAAAAACCCTTAAATCTCAACCTTGGGGCAGAGTAGTTCTCAGTTTAACTCGGTTATGCACTCGAATGCAAGCGCTTCATGCAAGACACCAGTCAGCTCTTTCAAATCAAGTGACAATGAAAAGATGAGGTCTCATAAATGAAGATAAAGAAGAGGTCTCATAACCTCAACCAAGGAAAAAGGGTCTCAAAACCTCAACCAAAAAAGGAAGAAGTCTCAAAACACCAGAAGACAAAGAAGAGGTCTCATAACCACAAGAAAAAAAAGAAGAGGTCTCATAACCTCAGTGAAGCAAAGAAGAGATCTCATAAAGACAAAAGGAGGTCTCAAAATCTCAGCAATAAAAGACAACCAAATTTTACAAGGGAGTAATGACTACAAAGGTGTCTGAATCATCGTCAACTATCATCAATTCATTCCTAACCTAGAGGAACCTGAATGTATAGCTTGAGTTAACTGAGTGTAGGATTGGAGTTCATCACGAAGATGGGGTGGGTACAAATAAATTTTAAGCCTTTATCCTTTGTTTCATAAACCGTGAAGCAAGCCACGTTACAACCTTTAAAAGGCCTAATTGAGGTAAGGTTGTTTTGAAAGCATACTACAGCAAGGTTGATTAACCTGACTCCTAATGATCTTTGCTATTTGCGTGTGTTGATCACCTCATCTGTCATTCCGTAAATAATTATATCCACTTTGTTTTTTATTTAATCATTCCACCGTGTGTGTTTCATCAATAAAACTTGATTTCAAAAGCTTGCATGAATTTTACATTAAAATTGCTAATTTTTAATGAACAATACTTGTTTGCAAGACAATTTAATATCAAAGAACTCCCAACAAATGCAGCCAGCTAGGGGATTAGACTTGATCAAGGAAGCTCAAACAGGGGCAACCAAGCGAAGGATATGTCATTCAACCATCTCAAGAGTTGATGAATCAGGGGCAAAACTCTTCAAAGGTCAGAATATTGGGGCAAGCCTTCTTGAGGTCATCTTATGACAAGTTGGGACTCTAATGATCCTTCAACAGGGGCAAGTTTGTTCCCCAATTGTTTCTACCACAGTCTGAGTACTTTGTATTGCAAATACAGTTGAACAGGGGTAGTTATGTCGAGGTTCATTTCTCTTCAAAAGTTTAAAGATATTGAAGCATCTAGTATGCCAATTCTTCTGTAAAATCCATTTGATAACTTATCCTCAAAGACCAGTTAATCAGGGGCAATCAGGTCAAGATTCGGTAAATCTCTAAAAGTCAACGACATCTCCTTCACAGATCAACCAAGCTGGCAGGGGCAAGTTTGTTCCCCAGATGTCAACAACCAGTCTGAAGAACAAGTTCAAGGACCTTGTTGTGTAAATGCAGTTAATCTGGGGCAGTCATGCCAAAATTCATGAATCTCTCCAAGAGTTTGAAGATATTAAAGCATCTGGTATGCCAATTCTTCTGTAAAATCCTCTTGGTATTTTCTTCTAATAGACCATATAATCTGGGGCAGATGAGTTATACAGAACTACTCAGCTTTTATGACATCTTTGTGCTAGCTCCCCAGTAAGCTGTTACTTAAGCTAATCTTGGTAATTTTCCCTGGATTTCCCTCCAATAGAGAGATCAAGCTCGTGATGGTAATACTAGTGAAGTCATGATGCTATACCAAGTGGAGTACTATTTCCCCAGAGAAGGTTGTAATCTTGAAGTATAACCACTGATTTCTGCAGATTCATCCCCAGTAATGGTCCAGTCTGATGAGTTTGGCTAGGTATCCTTGTCGAGATGTTTATTTCATCTCTGGTCTCACTTATCTTTTTCTGTTTTGTCAGCATAAGCATAAGCATGGCATGAGCATGGCATAAGCATTCATGTGCATGATATCTTAGCATTTTTGCTTCCCTTTCTGGTGCTTACCTATTTTTGTTCACTTTGGCGTTTATCTCCCTAAGTGACTGGGTTTGTCTATTCTCTCCAATAGAGTTGTCAGCCCTATGCATAAAGTGCCCATCCTTTCTAGAATTCACCATAGAGTTTGATTCTCGTGGATGATGGTTGGTTTAGTTATCTTTTCCACATTTGGATAAAATAAATCCCCATTTGAGTTCATTCCTCAATTGGAGTCTTATTTGACTGTTTCTTTCTAGCTTGTTCCTAGATTGAACTTTGATCCCTGGCAGGTGTGGTTTCTGAGCCCATCTTGAACGTGCATTTATTTTGCATTGTGTCTCGCAGGAAGAATCTTTTACAGATCCTTATTGAAGACATGATCCTTTCTCCAGCAGTGTTGTAATATCAACATCTCCTTGGAAATTATACCCCAACAACAAGTGGCAATCTCCTTGAGAAGCTTGTCTTGCTATCATCACCTCTACAACGATAAGTGGCAATCTCTCTCACGAGAAGCTTATCCGTCCTTGGTTTTATTTATACTTCTACAATTACAAATTATGTTACCTTCAGTCAGTCGCTTTTCATTAACCTATTTGATGTGATCCCCGTTCAAGGTATCCTTTCCGCCAACCCTTTTTGACAATGTCAATTGGTTTTCATTTCGTCAATCCTTTGACGTGGATGATGTTTGGTGATTTGTTTCTTTCCATCAATCCTTTTACATAGAGGATGTTCGATGAAATCAATTTCTTTATTCCGTCAATCCTTTGACGTGGGTGATGTTCGATGAAGTCAATTTCTTCATTTCGTCAATCCTTTGACGTGGATGATGTTCAATAAAGTCAATTTCTTCATTCCGTCAATCCTTTGACGTGGATCGTGTTCGATGAAGTCAATTTCTTCATTCCGTCAATCCTTTGACATGGATGATGTTCCTTGCCGTCAAACCTTTTAATGATGTGAATCTCCAGATATGCATTATTCCTTGCTTTCAAACCTTTTGATGAGGTAAATCTCCAGATATGCTATTATTCCTTGCCGTCAAACCTTTTG
Source organism: Lathyrus tuberosus (assembly GCA_022829125.1). NCBI lineage: Eukaryota > Viridiplantae > Streptophyta > Magnoliopsida > Fabales > Fabaceae > Lathyrus > Lathyrus tuberosus. The sequence continues at coordinate 4,174,237 of JALAZF010000029.1, read as the reverse complement.
ATGAGGTGAATCTCCAGATATGCATTATTCCTTGCCGTCAAACCTTTTGATGATGTGAATCTCTAGATATGCTTTATTCCTTGCCATCAAACCTTTTGATGAGGTGAATCTCCAAATATGCTTTATTCCTTGCCGTCAAACCTTTTGATGAGGTGAATCTCCAGATATGCTTTATTCCTTTCCGTCAGACCTTTTGATAATGTGAATCTCCATATATGCTTTATTCCTTGCCGTCAAACCTTTTGATGAGGTGAATCTCCAGATATGCATTATTCCTTGCCGTCAAACCTTTTGATGATGTGAATCTCCAGATATGCTTTATTCCTTGTCGTCAAACCTTTTGATGATGTGAATCTCCAAATATGCTTTATTCCTTGCCGTCAAACCTTTTGATGAGGTGAATCTCCAAATATGCATTATTCCTTGTTGTCAAACCTTTTGATGATGTGAATCTCCAAATATGCTTTATTCCTTGCCGATAAACATTTTGATGAGGTGAATCTCCAGATATGCTTTATTCCTTGCCGTCATACCTTTTGATGATGTGAATCTCCAGATATGCTTTATTCCTTGCCGTCAGACCTTTTGATGATGTGAAACTCCAGATATGCTTTATTCCTTGCCGTCAAACCTTTTGATGATGTGAATCTCCAGATATGTTTTATTCCTTGCCGTCAAACCTTTTGATGAGGTGAATCTCCAGATATGCTTTATTCCTTGCTGCCAAACCTTTTGATGATGTGAATCTCTAAATATGCTATTATTCCTTGCCGTCAAACCTTTTGATGATGTGAACCTTCAGATATGTTATTGTTCCTTGCCATCAGCCCTTTTTGAGGATGTGAACTTTGGTCAGTTGTGAACCTCAATTCAAAGCCTAGCTCATACTAGCATTGCAAAATCCAGCTCATACTGGTACCCAAAGTCCAACTCATATTGGTGTCTAAAATTGGTATCTTATCCAACTCAAATTGGTGTATACTGACATGTCACTTCTGAGTCCAATCATTTTTGGTACTTTAATCTGGTTTCCAGTAGAGGTTCAGTCATTATCATTATCTCTTTGAAAGTCCTCGTGACGATCATCATATGGCGCATGCAGAGTTTGTCTCTGTCTTTTCTGGCTTTTCTTGAAGATCCCGTTTGAACTCTTCAGTATAAGAAATCCCCAGAAAATCTTTTGTTGGATGTCTTTCCTTTTATTTCAAATTGATCCCCGGTGGAAATCATGTCTTCTTTCTGGTTTCATGCCCGGTAAGAGTGTGTTCTTATTTCCCCAGTTTCGTCCAGTCATCTTTGAACCTGTCGTCCATCTCCCTGGATCTCTCCCAGTGGAGAATACCTCTCTGACTCCTATCTCCAGTGAAAATCTGTAGGGTTTCCCCCTCAGTTTTATTTTTCTATCCCCAGTGTTTCCTCAGAGTCTCCCTAGTGAGTCTCTTTAGTTGGTCAGCCTGTATCCCCGGTGAGTTTCCTCATGGATACTAACCTTCATCCTCCCCAGTGAAGCTCATCTGTGTTTGGTTGCACTTTATCCTTTAGTATCTTGTTTGTCTACATCTTTGCACTATCATGACATCATTTTTATCATGCTAGAGTTCATGGCATGTCAGCATTATAGATTAGTTTTGTCCATAACATTGCATATCAGTGTATCTAAGGGCAAAATTTTCGGTTATCTATATTTAAATATCTTTCACTATGATTTCATGAGAATTTCCATCTCTCATGTCATCCGGTGAAGATATTTAAATAGGGGCAACTATTGTACCCCAAATTTTACCCTTAGATCCATTGATCTTTTACATATCATCTTAGGTTAATCATATTGCATAACTAACCCAACTTACCAGGTTTTGTTTGTTTTGTTTCATTTATGAATCAGGGTTCATTTCAAGAGGCTTCAAGGGCTGGTCAGTCAAGATTTTGGATGGAGCAGTAGACCAAGCAAGTTTCTTATACTCTTAAGAGACCTCCCTTCCCCAATAATCCAGTGTGATTTGGTTTCCTCGCAAAGGATCAGGCAAAGTCATCAGGTCAAAGGTGTATGTTGTGTAACTTGAAACTCAATGGATGTTTGACCCAGTCTTGGTCAGGCAAGTGGTTTATTTCAGCATCAGGTTATCAGATTAATATCAAAGGCAACTGTTTCAAGATGTCAGGCAGGGCTTTGAGATCAGTTATGCATGCAGTGTTGATTGAAGTTCATCTGGTTGTGACTTAGTATTGGTCAGGCAAGTTTGTGTTTCTTAATCAAGACTAGAGAACATTGATTCAGAAGGTGTGTGGTTGAGGATTAAATTAGGGCTTATGTGGCTATTTAGGTCAACTGGTATGCATCAGATTATCAGAATGTGGCAAGTTATTAGTGCTTTATGATCAAGGATCGTCAAGATTCAATCATGGCCATTTATTCTGATTAACTTCAAGGCATGGTCAAGACGTGTCATATTGATTGCTTTGGTTCATTAAGGTTCAAAAAAACTATTTGTTCAGGGTCCATTCACTTTTGGCTTGGCTCAAGATCAACATAGAAGATTCAAAGTTTCTATACATTTCTGATGGTTCATTTCTTGAATTGATTCATGGTCTAGTCGAAATTCAAAGTTCAATTTCAAGTTTCGATTCAAATTCAATTCCCTTCCAAAATTAATGTTTAGGATTTATGTCCAATTTAGTTTCATTCCAACTTTATCCATAACTTCAAAATTCAAATTGTCAAATTTCAAATTCAAAATTCCATGTTTCATTCTAAACCAAGTTTAGGTGATCAAATTCAATTTCTTCGAATTTCTTTCAAATTTCCAATGTTAGTTCCAAACCATCCAAATATCAATTTCCAATTCTTTTCAAATTTCAATTCAATTCCAATTCAAGTGCAAATCCAAGTTTCAAAATTCAATTTCATTTTAATTTCAATTCATATTCCTTTTTTTATTCAAGTTTCATTCCATTTAATGTCCATACCATTCAATACAATACATTGACCAAGTCCTTTTCTTTAGAACCAAATGCAAAATAAAATGATGAATATACAATAATGTTAATAAACATTTCCAAGCTTTCATTCATCATGTTTGTGCCTTGTATTGCCAAGCCATTGCAAGTATTTAGCCAAGACAATTTGCTACACCATGGCCCATCTTCAATTGTTATCACCATCTGCCACCATGTGCTACAACAAACAAAACTTTCACCAAGCCTTGTGCCATCAAGGGGACCCCACGCAAAACCTGTTACAGCCGTTCTAATCAAAAGCCTACACGCCACTGCTCCACGCGACAAGCCACCCTACGCTCCACAAAACCCGCCCAAAATCCTGCTGTATAGTCTGTTTCTACTACCTATATGATGCTTCCACACGCCAAGAGTCTGAGACTTTTTCCAAGACTTGCTGTTTTTCAACCTCAACAGACCCTGTGTATAAAGTTGCCCAAGATCAACACAATAAGGGGGGAGCAAAAACAGAAAGAAGAGTAAAAAACCAGAATTTCTTCATCGCACCTCTCCATCTTTCTCCTTCTGCAAAACCCATAGAATCCCTCTCACCACTTCAAACAACCTTTCACCGTCACTGTTACAAATCAATAAGCTTTTTCCAATTAATCCTCCATCAACCATAACTGATTAATCCCAATCAACCATCCCAAACTCGATTTTCTTCTCGAATCAATCTTTGACACCCCTTTGTAAATTCAGAAAAACCAAAAAGACATAGATGAGGTAGATGTGAGTTGAAGAGAAAACAAATCAAAACAAAAACAATCACCAACCATCTTCGTTACAAATCCCAACCTCACTTCCCCCAATTTTATGTCAATTTCTCTGTAAACCTAAACCACAACAACAACTTCTTTCTTTCTTTCTGCAAAAAAAAACACCAGAACCTTCAAACCTCGACGCTTCAATTGAACAAACCTTAAATCCAAGCAAAATCTCTACGTATCCCTCACCTTCTTTCAACGTTGGAAACCACTGTTGACTCCCTTCTTCAATCGCTTTCCTCACTTTCCTCGCTTTCCTCATTCTATTTTTCCAACCATAATCTCCAAACCCATTTTCACATTCCCATAACAACCTATCAATAAACCCACATTCAGAACAGAAAAGAGATTGGAGATGAAGATAATTCTATAATAGAGAGACCGAAACGAAAAAACAAAAGAACGAACACGCATCGACAAACCTTGATTGCCGCAAATCGATGACGAAGACAGAATCATACGCGAACCATATATTGCGAAAAACCTAAAGCAAAGAAAGTCGGGCCTGGGTTTCGAGACGGGAAGGTTGATCTCGGCTTTCTTTTTTTTCTGACTTTGTTTACTGTTGGTGATTTTCGCTGAGTCGTATTCTTGAAGCACGACGATGGCGTTGGAAGCTGATGCGTGAGTTTACCGTTGGATCCATTTTTCATTTTGTGGCCTGCTTTATTGTGTGAAGGGTTATTAGACTTTGGCATTTTTTTTGTTTTTTTTAAAGGTGATATAAGAGATGATGGGTTCATACTGCCCACATGATTCTCGGGTTTTATTTCTTATCCATTTTTCTGACCGTGTGTTTCTTAGCCATGACGATGATGGGCTTCAAGCCCATGTGATTCCTCTCTTTCATTTTATGTACCCTCTCCTCAATTTTACACCCCTGGTTTTTAGTTTTTGTGAAATATTTTAGTGTTTGTATCTTTACTATTTGTCATATTTTTGTTGTTTTAACTTTTTTGAATATCTTACTAATCATTTGTTAAGAATGTTCAAATAGCTTTGGTAATCACTTTCTTTTTTGATTTAAATTTTGGGGCCAATGATATTACAAAGTCATGACTTGGTTGATTTACTTCAAGTCACTAAAAATCTTGATTAGTATGAGGCCCATTTTTTATTTTTGTTGGTCAATGAAATTCAAATATCAAGATTATCGATTTACCGATTTAAATCTTGATTAAGACGAGACCAACTCTTTTTTCATTTCGATTCCATTTTCTTTATTATGGTAAATGATATAACAAACTTCATGGTTTGGTTGATCTCACTAAAGCGACAAAACTTTGATTAATATGATACCACTTAATTTTTATTTCAGTTTCATTCACTTTTAGTCGATGAAAGTCAAGAATCATGATTGTCAATTTTATTGATAAATTATGATTAAGACTAGACCATTGTAAATTCCATTTCATTTCAATTTTAATTGGACTACTAAATTTTCATTTCTTTCTTTGGTGAGACTTGTAAATATTTTTAGACGAGGCCTTGTGGAAGACCCTCCTGTTTTTGTTATGATTGTAGTTGCCTGTTTCATTTGACAACTTTTCAATACCCTTCCAAAGGAAAGTTCTTATATTTGACTCATGAGTCATAGACAACTCACATACTATCTTGGCCTCCTAAGAGCCATCTTCCCCCTAGGCCTCCTAAGAGCCTTTATTCATCTTGGCCTCCTAAGAGCCATAAATCATAACTTAGAAATAGGATAGAGTTTCTAAACTCTATGTGGGCTCATCACATGGAGTATCCACTTTTCCCCACATAACGTAGACTTAGAGAGTTTCTTAAATTCTAAATGAGCTCATACTCATTTCCCCTTGGAACTTTGGCCATAGTCAATGGTTCCTCCAAATTCACCCTAGTTAGGTGAACTACGGTTGCTCTGAATCTTTAGTCAGATACCTAGGCACAAGATGCGACGTCTTGGCGAGCAAACTTAGTGTATATACCCTTAGGTCTTTATCTTTATCCCTAGCAGATTCTTTTAGCAAGCAAACATAACATAACACAAACATAAACAAGAGGTTCCTGTAGAGTACTACAGATACTTAGGGTGTTAATACCTTCCCTTAGTATAACAAACCCCCGAACCTTAGTTCTCCCCCTTTAGGTTTTCTCGATCTTGAACCTTTCCTTTGGATAAATCAAAGTCGGTGGTGAATTTCAAAGTTTTGTGATGCAAGTTAATTAATAGCTTGTTATCCGATTCTCACCGCAACACAATGTTACAAATGAACATATTTTCAACGAATACAATTCTATAAATAAACCGAGAAAGGTTACCTATCCTAGCCAGACATATCTGGCAGTATCCTCAGAGTACCCCACGAGTAGGGACATATCAGACGGTCCCCCGGGGTAACCGTCCAGCTCATCGAAATCGTCATCGGCGTCACTACCCTCATGTGCTGGGTGATCACCCTCAGGAATAGGAACAGGAACAGGGGATAGAGTTGGAGCCTCCTGACGACGCCTGCGTGCAAGCTGGGAACCTGATGAACCAGCAGTAGAAGCTCGACGCCTCCGAGATGTAGAATAGGCGGCTGACGAGGGAGTGGCCTGAACCTGTGATGTGGAAGTGGCCTGAACATGTGATGTGGAAGGCTGTAGTGTAGGATGGGGTGTAGCAACTCCCTCAGCTGTAGAGGCTACCCCAACTCCCTCTGCGCCGGAAGACTCGGCTGTAGACTGCGTCCGCACACGTCGGACAGATGCGTGCTGAGCTGTTCGTCCATGTATGATACGATCGTCTCTGCCAGCCATGTAATCTCCAAAGCATAATAAATAAATTAGAATTTTTTTTAAAAATAAATATAAAAAAAAACAACAAAAAAAAAATAGAGACCTTCCGGATTTGCACATCCGGAAGTACTCAGAATTTTTAACGTTGGATTTTTTCGGATGTGCACATCCGGAAGCACTCAGAATATTTAACGTTAAAATCCTTCCAGATCTGCACATCTGGTACGTATTTTCAAGTTCAAATATTGTAGTCATGGCTGCTGTACCATGGAAAAGGGCATTTTAATGCCCTGATCGTCCGTTTGACGCAGCAAACAATACCTACAATGTCTCTAACCTATGTTATTCATACTATCTAACAATTTCTACACCTAAATATCCACTCTAAATCGATTACTCGAAAACAACTCGGAAACTCTAAAATTCGAAAACTTACCGATTAAATTGAGATACGGAGGATTTGGAGTGTCTTGAACGTTGTAGAAGTTGCTCTGCGCCGAACTCGAGTGAAAAAAGTCGAAATTTGTGTGATTGAAAATTTGAGAGTTTGAGAGAGTTTGGTGTTTGGAAAATGAAAATGTGAAGAATGAGGGGGAGGAAGAAGTCTGGCGCGAATTTATAAAAAATTGTTCCGGATCTACAGATCTGGAATTTTTTCGGATATGCATATCCGGAACACATCAACGTTTTTTAAAAAATTGGTGCGTCCGGATGTGCATATCCGAAATCAGGGGACAAAAAAAAATTCACATAATGCCTAAAAAACTTAGATGGTGTATTAAAAAATATTAAAAAAAAATACTTATCACTAACTTTTACCCATTAACATAGATAGAGTTACCAATTTGCACAAATATGCATAAAATTTAGCTAGATATGCTGTTTAAAAATGTTACACTTAATACGATTATCATTATAACAAACTAGTATGATACCCGTGCGTTCGCACGGGTACACGTCAGTGACGCGTATTTGTTCTCAGAATGTATTTATTTTTATAATGTATTTTTTTTTTAGAATGTATTTGTTCTTAGAATGTATTTATTTATATTTAAAATTAAAAAAAAAAAACTAAATATAATAAAAATTAGTAAATTTCTTATTTACTAAAAATTAATATGATATCCGTTCGTTCACACGGGTACCAGTAAGTGACGCGCATTTGTTTTCATTTAAAATTTTGAAAAAAAATACAATTAATAAATATCAGTAAATATAAAAAAAAAATTTATATTTAAAAAAAGTAGAATCAATACTCATAGACATCGGTTGGTTGATTTAGTTTTATAAATATCAAATAATAACATAGTATTTGTAAATATTATTTTAATTTTAGAAATAAATATTATTAATATAAATAAATATATTTTATGTAAGTGTTATTACAAATATTTATTTCGTACCCGATACCAATATCAGTACCCATGTGTGTTATGCAGATTTGTTTGTATTTTTTTTAAATTAGAATTAATAAAAATTAATAAATACAAAAAATATAATTTATATTTAAAAAAAATCAATACCCGCAAGCATTGTTTGATATTTTTTATAAAAATATTTATGTAATGATTTAGTTTTATAAATATCAAATAATATCATAATATTTGTTTAATTTAATAAATAAATATATATTTTGTGGGATACTCATATCAGTATCCATGTGTTCGTTCGGATATTGATTAACCAACAACACTACCATCCTAATTTATAAAAAAAAAAAAAATTTTTTCATGCGGCCGTATATAAAATATTTTAATCAACCATAAATATCTTTCCCGTATATTAATATTATTTTTGATTTGAAATTAGTTATACAAATATTTGAATCAATATTAAATACATATTTTGGATTTAGATTAATCTATTTAAAAAATAATAAAACTCATAAAAAATCAAATATACGACTTTAAAATTATTTTGATTTTCTTAAAATATAAATTAAATATACACTTATCAACAATCATATGTTTAATAGAAAATAAGAAATTATTATTATTTACCCAATAAATTACTCAATTAATGATAAGCATATAGTAAATTACTATTATTTAATATGATATTATAACAATAATTTGTTGTCACTTTAAACAATAAATTACTATTATAATATATATTTTTGTTATTTACATCAATGGAAAATATTTCTTAAATCATTATTTTAATGGTATAAACTTCAATTAATGAAGAAAATTTGATCCATAAATCAGTAAATAGAATTAATAAAAGTCAGTAAATATAAAAAATAGAATATATATTTAAAAAAAAAAAACTAATACCTGTGGGCATCGATTGATTTCTGTAATTAAAATATTTATGCAATAATTTAGTTTTATAAATATCAAATATTAATATAGTGTTTATAAATTTTATTTTAATTGTATAAATAAATATTATTAACATAAATAAATAAATTTTATATAAGTATTATTACAAATATCTATTTCGTGGGATATCAATATCAGTACCCGTGTGTTAGTCCGAGTACTGGTGTTTTACACGCATTTGTTATTTTTTTTAAGAAAAATAGGATTAATAAAAATTAGTAAATATAAAAAATATAATTTATATTAAAAAAAAGATAGAATCAATATCGCGGGCATCTGTTGGTATTTGTTATAAAAATATTTATGCAATTATTTAGTTTTATAAATTACAACCAATAATATAATATTTGAAAACATTATTTTAATTGTATAAATAAATATTAGTAACATAAATAAATAAATTTTTCCCGTGTTCGAATTCATATATTATTTAATTTAAAAAGACATATTTTTAAAATAAAAGCAAAAGTCTTTCATGTTTCTCTCTTCTCATGTGTCAAAATAATCTATTTTTATTGGATGACCGTGTAAAGTAGTTTTACACTGACAGTGTATTCCAATTAATCTCTTAGAAAAATTGTTTTACACCAATAATATATTTCAACTTTTCATATATTATGTTTAAAAAATTGTATCTTACATTAAAAATAATTTCAAATATATACAATCATTGAATTTTATAAATATCAATTAATAAAATAATATTTGAAAATATTATTTTAATTGAAGTGAGGATTACACTATTTATAAAAGATGAATGGCTCTTTTCCAGTTTGGTAATCATCTTAATAAGCAATGCTTTGATTGAAAAAAAACAGTTTCCACAAACTACATCTCAAATTCCAATTCAGGTGATTACAATAACATTTCAAAACAATTTCCATTGCATATCCAAAAAGTTCATATTCATATCCACTCTTTCAAAATCCTAAAGCCAATTGCCATTTCAAAAACAAAATCCAAATTCCCTAATCAAACTCAATATCCAAGTTCAGTTCCTAGATGCAAATATCCTAATCCTAAAACTACACTGAACAAATGCCTCCAAGCTGCTCCAAACCCTGCGCAAAGTTTTATGCCCATTTTAAATGGCTCGGTCAAGCATTTTTTGGTTCCTTAGTCTCCATTCCAGCTTTGGCCAACTCATACAAACCTTACCCTTCCATCCTGCAAGAACATAAACAATGTTAGACATCATACATAAATAATCAAACCATATAAAGAGCAGGTCAATTCCTAGTCACTTAGTCCACACTTATGATTGGATTTTGCTCATCATCAGTCATCATATCAGCCTTAATTCATCCAAACCAAAATCAGACAACTCTAAAGTTCTCATTTCAAGTCATCAAATTTCCAATTTCAAGCCATACCAAGAATTATCGGATTCATGTCATGCTACAATAAAGGTCCTAAGCTAGCAAATTCATGCCACCAACCACCAAACCAAAACCAAGTCATGTTAATTCATCATGTCCAAGTTCAATTCATGTTACATACAAATAATTCTAAAGTCATGTCAAAAATAAGTTTTCAAAACCATTGCCAAAACACTTCAAAGTTCAATCCATCACTCAAAACACAAACCAAAAACAACTCATGATTGATGTTCACACCAATTCATTCAAAAAACAAAGGCTAATCCATGCCACGGTCCAAGTCACATTCAAACAATCCCAAGGCAAATTCAAGTTCAATTCATATTATCAAGCTCAAATATCAAACTCAAAACCAATTCATGACAAGATTCCTAAGCAATTCCAAACCATGATCAAGATTAAAGTTACACCACACACTTGTGCATAACAAACACTGCAGGAACCTCATTCCGGTGGAAACTATAAAAAAGCTCCCTTGTATCACACGATTTCCAGCTGCCACCGGAATATATACATTACTTACTGGAATAAAAAATATTTTCATTAAAACTGAATATGAATTTTATTGTTTATATCCAAATAGGGAATAAGTTCAAGACATACTTGTTAGTTGACCGTTACATCTGGTAGAGATTCTAGGGGCTGTGAAAGTCTGATTATTAGAAGTACTTGTAAGTTCTTGACCAAGGACTACATCCTGATTTTGTCTGTTCAACACACGAGGCTGCTGTCCATAGGAGCTTCATAGTCTGCAGACAAAAATAACCATTAAGATCTTAAAAAATATAATATATTACTCACTAATCTGCTAAGGAATAAAAAATAACTATGGCTAATGTTGTCAGAATCTCTAATGGCTAGTGACTACACTTACACTACCCTCAGTACCACCATGAACTGAAAAAAATTAATTTTCAGTGATTTTGACTATTTGAGGGAGCAAATGGAATAGCACCACCAGCAGTTACATTAGCATAATCTAAGGTTGGTTAGTACTTCATTACCAATGTTATATCTTATAAGGATCAAGATCTAACATAAGTATGCAGACTTGGTTAATAAACTTATCTAAGAAAAAGTGTTGTAGTTTTATTCTTCCTCGGGAGGTAGATTTAGATCGGGCAGCAGGAATGGTAATTCTTGGTTGTTAACCGCTTGATGAATCTCTCGTTGCACAGATGAGAAAGTCCCTTCTGTAATGACAGCTGATTCCTTCTCTTGGACTGTATGAGGCTGGAATAATTTAGATGATGAAGCACCTTCTGTAATGACAACTGATTCCTTCTCTTGGACTGTCTGAGGCTGGACTAATTTAGACGATGAAGCACGGTTTGCATCCGTAACCTGTGGTGTGTCGAGAACAGCTTTTCCAGAAACCAGAGAGATTATGGCTGTTTCTGTGTTCTTTTCTGACACCAGAGAGATTCTGTCTGTTTCTGTGTTATTTTGTGACACCAAATCAAGCTGTTACAACAAATCAAAGACATGATTAGATAAACACACCAATACAAATAGTCTTTAATTAAGCATAAGTTTTACTTTGGCAGTATATAACAAAAGCACAACTTAATTTTGAAAACACAAAGGTCTTATAAAGTAATCTCATGTCAACTACATTCAAACATTGCAACAAAAACCCATTTACTAACACTTCCAGCCCTAGTCAACTTTAGATTTAGTTACATAGCAATTCAAGTTAACAACTGATTCAAGATAATCAATCCAACATTAACAACCTGTTAACTAACAGCAATAGCAGTTACACCAATTCAATCTTAACATTCTAACAACTCAAACTAATTCACTAACTAATTTTTCTCCAAACTAACTATTACATTCAATGAGTTTCATGGCAGTCCCTATTTCTAACTGTCAACCTAACTTTAACTAATTTCATATAATGCTTCACTATCTAATTGATTCCAAACTAACCTAGTTTTTTTTTCGCATTCAATTCATTTAACTGATTCAACATCTAACAACTCCTATCCTTCATATCACTTCTAATTAATCAGTTCACAACCTCTAACATAACTAACCTTGATTCGAACTCAAAACCAAATAACTCTAACAGTGCTAACTCATTTTTACAGTAGAACTAACACCTAACTGAACTTAACCATTCTTCTCATTTAAAATTCATAATAGCTAACTTCATTAACATTTTTCTAACTAACTAACTCAAACTGTTTTACTAATTCTAACATCTTTCCTAACTAACCTAATTCAACTGTGATAACAAATACACTAACAGTTTTAACAAAGAATTAACTAACTCCTTCTCAACTACACTAACTGAACATCTTCACTAACAGAAATTCAAACCAACACTTAACAATTCTAACAATTGCTTAACAGTGTTAATAACATCTAACAAAAATCCTCCTCAATTTCCCTAAAACTAAACCCTGCCCTAGCATAACTGACCAATGGCCCGAATTAGTTAGGATTCACACTCTATATTCATCACCATTCTTTAATCTTCAGGATCGATCACACTCTACCAATCACAATCTCCAAACTCATTGAGAATTCTCCCAAATTCTCTCTGTTTTCTCTTTGAATCTCTCAATCTATTTGCATTTTCCTCTTTACTCCTTCACTCTCACATGCAAGAACACAACAACATCAAAAAATTCGATTTGTTTATCCAAAGAAGCTAACATATCTAGATTCAAGTGTTTAACAATAACTGATTAAATAGTGACTCGACACATATCAGACTCAGACAAACCTTCAATATAAAGTGTTGGTACTACATAATTTAGCATGAATAAATTGCATCTAATGTTTAGTAAACCATAACTATTATAAGAATCCATGATTTGAGAGAACGAAAATGAATTTTAAAACTACGGGACTACACATACATAATAGATTTTAACACACCTCATAAGTCATATTGTCAGGATCAATGTTGTCTTGCCATATGACGTACAGCAACGCATACACAACACAATGATTAGAAACCTCGGGATAAATTTTGTAACTTTCTGATCACCAAGTTACAGTTTGAAAACAGCATATAGAAGTTAAGGGTAAACTTGTTGAAGTTAAGCAATTAAAATGCAGTGTGATCCCATGTCCAAACACCATTTTAGAGCATTCATTTCAAATAAGAGAATTCCCCATATAAAGAGATATTGGAAAAAACAATAATTAGATATAGTATATGAAATTAAATTTGCAGTATTAAACTTTAAAATAAATCTGTGACTTATATGTTTTGAAAAAAAAATTTGTTTTATTTATTTTTTCTTCCAAATGATTTCTATATTCAATTCGGCCTCTGCTGCTTTAACTATGAACTCTTCAAAACCATTATCAACTCAGACACAATAGCAGTTTGTTTAAATTCCACTATACTATAGTTTTATAGTGCACCACTATATCCGCTATATGACAACATTTAAAATAATTAATTAGAAAACAGAGATGATGAACCAGAGGTACCTATTTGTTGCACCAATCACAAAAACACCCTTACGGTTCTCTGCACCATCTAACTCAATAAGCAACTGCAATGTAACAGTTTAAAAGAGAGAGAAGTCAATATGAAAATTTCTTTCAAACTAAAAAGTAGAATATGTTTTACCTGGTTCAACACTCCTTCAATATTCTGACCACCTTCTTTACCACGCTCCTTTGCCAAAGCATCAATCTGAAAAACGGGAAAAAATAGCATGTTGTCATACAATTCTAACAAACTTGACTTGCTCAAAATTCACATATGCCCTTCATAGACTGAATATATTAATAACAGATAAGATAACCATATGTGCCTTGTACATGCTTACTGAGCAAGCAAAAAAACTACTTTTCCAAAAATGTACATTCATATAAGCCCTTCATAGAGTGATAATGTTAATGAAAAATAACATGTCTCATTCAAAAATGCAGATTGATCATAGTAAGTGCACAAGCCGATGGAGGTTTACTAAAGCATTGAAAAAACAACAAAGATACTGTGATGGCAATACATGATAGTATCATGTATTATGATAGAGTTAACCAACATTCTTTATCTTCATATTATATTAAAGTAATGAGAAAACCAAAACTAATGAGAAAAAAGCTGGAAAATTTAAACAGACCTTAACATGAATAAAATTAGCTCCTGCTTTGTTGGCAACAGCTTTAGCAATTAGTGTTTTTCCACAACCTGGAGGCCCAAACAGTAGAAATCCTGTGCAGTGTGTTGCACATGTTATTGTAGAGTCTTCGGCTGCATCACTACTGGCAGGTCAGGTGGGTACGGATGTCTCTTCGGCTGCATCACCACTGGCAGGTCAGGTGGGTACGGATGTGTCTTCGGCTGCATCACCACAGGCAGGTCGGGTGGGTGCGGATGTGGAGATTAAACCAACAGATGAGCAGCTAGGTGGAAGAGTCGTCTCAAATGTTGAGCCATCTGCGGCAGACGTAAGAGATATTGAAGTGCGTGAACCCAAAAAGGCTACTGAGAAGAAATCAAAGAAGAAAAAATCTTCCAAATCCCAATCTTCTGGTCAAGCGAAAGGATTGCTAAAAAATGTAACTTTGCAGCAGTCGAAGAATTCAGAATCCGAAAAACCAAATAATAGTGAAATCAATTTGAAAGAGGCCAATAGGGAAGAAGAAGATTATGAAACACATCTCAAACAAACAAGTGGCGAGGACGGTGTATCCAGAACTTCTATCACAAATACAATTCATCAAGAAGTTAGTGACCTCCCTGCTAATATTCCAGAAAGCATCACTGAAACATTTGTTGAGAATGACATAAAATCATTCTTACCTCAACCACATCAGGTCTTGAGCTAACTTGTTTCAGTTCAGCAATTTTCATTCTTCGTTGAAGCTGAACATAAGATTAAACTTATTTAGAATGGATCTCCATATGATTACAACAACAAAAATTAGAATAAACGGAATAAACATACTGCACCTTTTTCTTCTTATTAGATACGCCACCTTTTTCTTTTTGCTCATCTTCATTTTCTTCATCATCCGAATCAGAATCAGAGTCAGCCTTCTTCTTAGTAGCTGCATTTTCTGCGGTAAAAACAAAGGGAAAAGAAATATTAAATAATATCTGAATAACTTCATCAAACAGCTTACCAATATTTTCTGATTCTAGTTCCCTGCAAAATTCTTGGATCAAAATTGATTGAGTTGGCTATTTTGCTTGCCAAAAGCTTTTCTTGTTCCTGTAGGAAAAGAGCAGTCTACCTCCTACAATAGGTTATAAAACGTTCAGAATTTCCAATGAAAAACGATAACGACAATATTCGATTTTTAAAAAAAAAAGTGAAAAAAGAAAGAAAAAGAAAACCTACAGATTTCGGCGGAGGAAGAGATTGCTTTGAGGGAGCTATGTTGTCTTGACCAGCTTCAGTTTATACGTTAATGGTAGCCATTGAAGAGAGAGGGAGAGATAGTAGCGATTGAACTTTTTTAGGGTTTTGGGAGAAGGTGAAAGAGGAAGAAAGGGAATGAGAAGGAGAAAGAGGGAGAAAGAGGATTCAAATTTTTTTGTGGGAAAGAGAGAAAAAGTGTAGACGAGAAAGAGAGGAGGTGAGGGAGATGCCATTTGGCAAAATGAGGCATTGTAATTGGAGAGTGATTTTGTAATTAGTAAAAGACATATAAGGCCTTTGTAGTAGGGTAATTAAAATTTAAAGAAAGGGTAATTAAGGTTGTTTGGTAGTATATTCTATTAATAGGTAGTTAGTTGACTTTAAATAAAACTAATATAGTTTTGGTTTTGCACTAGCAATTAAAGTAACTCTTGACCATTAAAAAAACAAATACAAACAACGTCAACCACCACATAGCACTAAGGAAATGCAAAATATCCAAGTAAGCAAGAAAAAGAACATTATTCAATATGCATGATGATGATGGGTAAAGTACTTTATAATATACACCAATTTCAGTGACAGGGTTTCCACCACTTATATGAGAAAATTCGGTGACTGGTCACACATAATAATTTCACAAAAGTCCAAACAAAACCAATCATAAAAATAAATAAATTCAATACTTTATATTTTAATGCCAGCTAAGCACCATAAGAATTTAGTACTAAACTAGAAATTAAATTTATATATTTTCAAACATAAGAAGCCAAATTTATTAAAAAGTTATTCTTCTTTGAGTCCAGCTATTTTTGTAAATTGACAAAAAATTGAAAATGAAATGACACAGACATTGCTGAGCTGGCAGAGCCCCACATGCTAAATACATACACATTCCATGTGACCACGTGCACCCCCCCTAATTCTAGTATTCAACTTTCTAAATTTTATTTTTATGAGATTAATTACTATGTATTGATAGTGTAAATAGTTTTATATTGTTAATATATCATTATCATCTGTTTGAGTTATTTTACAGATTATTAAATTAAAAGTTAAATTTTTTTTTACATTCAACGGTTATAATCAACTGACAGTGTAAAAGGACTATCAGTGCATTTTAATTAAATTTATATATTCCAAAATTATTTAATTATTTATGGATTTATTTTGGATATTCTAGTGCTAGTTTAGGATTTATTTAGATGTTGCGTATATTTTCAGTTTCTCTTTCTCAACGGTTGTTTCCATTATTAGTCTCTTTTGGTTGCTGTTAACGTCTCTCATTTTAATTATTTTATATTTATATATGGTCTTAAAATGTTTCGTTGTCAAGAGCTATTAAAATTTGGTTTTTCTATTATTTCTCTTAATGTTGTGATTTAAGAACCACAAATTGTATTATTGATGTTCAACGACACCTAATTTGTTAATAATGAGTTTTCACAAATAAAAGCACTTGACAAGTCATTCAATAGATTATGATTGTCGGGACCGTCTTATACAAAATTTTTTGGCTAAAATACAGTTTTGGTCTCTCTGTTTTTTAAAATTCACAGTTTTGGTCCCCTTGTTTTTTTTTTTTAACAGTTTTGGTCCTCCACCCCTCACTGTTCATGTATGGACGTGTACTGTTCATATACGGACAGATTACTGTTCATCACTTTTTTTGGGCCAAAATTGAGGTGGGAGACCAAAACTGTTAAAAAAAAACAGGGGGACCAAAACTGTGAATTTTGAAAAACAGGGGGACCAAAATTGTGAATTTTGAAAAACAGAGGGACCAAAACTGTATTTTAGCCAAAAAAAATTTATAAGATTATAATATTAAAAAAAGTTATAAGGGGTATTTCAACCCTCTATACCATGTCATTTCTTAACGGATATATTTTTCAACTGATAAATAAATAAATTTAATTTAACATAAATAAATAAATAAATAAATAAAAGACATATAAAAATAAAAAATAAATAAAAGATAAATAAATAAATAAATTTAAGTTCTAAAAATTCTGTTGGTCTTCCTCTAAATACCATGTCATTTCTTAATAGTAATATTTTTCAAATAGTTGCTAACTATATTAATAACCTACCTTTTTTTTATTGCAATTTTCTCTAACTTTTATATTTATATTGTATACCATGACTATGCATGGTAATGGGGCGGGTCGGGAACAATTTTTACCTCCCTTAAACCCAAACCCGAATTTCCAAACAATCTTCGTTTCCCGCCCCAAACTCAATCGAGGATGGAGAATTAAAACTCAAACTCGTCCCAAACGGGTTCGGGTATCCCCGTCCCGCTACCATCCATTTAGTAAAATTATTTTTTTAATAGAAATATTTATCTTTTCCAAAATCAAATTACATTACAAATAATAAAATAAAAAAAATCTCAAAAAAAATCTTACATACATTTGAAATATGTTAAATAAATAAAACAAATCAAAATATCAAAACATTGACCACATATTTAATATTCTAAATTAACAAAATTAAATAATAATGTATATAATATAATAAACGGGGGGGATTCGGGGACGGGTTCGGGTGGGTACTAGTGTCCCCATTACCCGACTCGTCCCCATATTTTTTAATCGGGAAAAACCCAAACACAAACTCAAATCCAGTCAAAGCGAGTTTTCCCCATCAACTTTGAAACGAGTTCGAGTGAGTATCCGCGGATATGGATTTTGTTGCCATATCTAGCCATGAGGTAGACCTTTAGAGTTATTGTCTATTAGAATACCTATTAGTTTATGTATTTCGTTTCAAATGTCTTTGACTTTGTTACTAGAGAATATGAGGCGTGTACTTGCTTCATATTTTATCTCACAAAATGAACAAACATGATTATCAATGTCAACCAATATTCTTTTTTTTCTAGTAGAAGTTAATTTTTATTGGGAGTTTATCTAAGAGGATTTCTTTTTACACCCCATAAGTTTGTAGACATTACGCGAATTTTTGTTTTTGTCTCCAGTTTTCGGATATGCACATTCGGACGCACCATTTTTTTTAAAAACGTTGATTTGTTCCGGATGTGCATATCAAGAATAATTCCTAATGTGCAAATCTGGAAAAATAGCAGAACTACTATTTTTCTTTGAGCTTTCTACGTTGATTTATACCCATAAAAAATAAAGTTCTTTTATTTTTCCGAATTTGCACATTAGGAATTATTCCTGATATGCACATCCGGAACAAATCAACATTTTTAAAAATAATGGTGCTTTCGGATGTGCATATCCGGAAGTAGAGGGTAAAAAAGGAATTTCGCATGGTGCCTAAGAAACTTATGGGGTGTAAAAAGAAATCCTCTTATCTAATAGAGCACGCCATCTGAACACACTGATTTTAAATTGAGTGTTGTTTTCCCACATGTGTATATGACCTGTTTTTGTGTAATACTCCATTCGTCCCAAATTATAAGACGTTTTGGACATTTCACACAGTTTAAGAAAAGTAATTAATGTTGTATGGAAAATAGAAATTATGTATGACTTTACACTATTGTCTGTTAGATGTCAAACATGCCACATATTTGTATTTGATACTTGGCATTTTTCAACACTTTCTATGATTAATTGTTGATTTTAGTGGTGAATTATTGATGTTCTTTAAACATTGTAATATACCTTTGGTGCTTGTAATATGTGTGCTATTGTGCAGGAAAAGGCACTAAATGATCAATAAATTAAGACACAAAAAGATGATGCAAGCTGCCAAAGTAGGAGGAAAACAATACCAGGTTCGCTTTGCGAACCCTGGCGAATTCACCAGCGAACGTTCGCTTTGTGAACGGTGACGAAGCTCCCAGCGAAGAGCTCCAGAATGAGACAGTGGGAAAAGGGAGTAAAATTCGCTTTGCGAACAACTAGCGAGTGTTCGCTGCTTCACTCGCTGTACGAAGGACCTGGCGAAGGACTCTTGGCCGAGGCAGTGGCTAATGGAACCAAAATTCGCTTTGCGAATGTTTTAGCGAATGGTTCGCTTTGCGAATGAAACGTTCGCTTAGCGAACCCGCGATGACAGCCAAGGGCGGTTTAAGCTTTCAGAGGCACTTAAAGTGCCATTTTTCTTCATTCACTGGGCAAAGGAATCATTCGCTAGGCGAATGCATTAGAACACAAGTGTGTTATAAATAGATTTTTTAGTTTTTTTTTGGGATGATAACTTGATATCTTTCACACCAAAACATATTTTTCTGAACTTTGATCATCCAAGAGTGAAGTTTCACATAGAGAATCTGAAGTCACATCCAATCTCGATTATTCGACTCGCATGTTCTTTCATCTCCTCTTGACACTTGTCATCCAAGCTACCATGAAAATGAGTAGCTAAACACTTCTTGTGTTAAGGTTAGATGTAGTTGATCTTGATCATATGTATTTCTTTTAATCTTTTGTATATGAACAAGGTTTATGATCAATATAGATAAAGTTATTTGTTCTTAATGATGTATTTGTGGTTTGAATCACTCTAGACATAGATTTTCCAAATCATGACCTAATATTTTCATCTCTTAAAAACCAAACTCTAGACATAGATTTGGGATTTGTTATTCGCTTTGTGTTGATCTTAACGGTTGTTGTTTCGATTATTAGCGTGAAACATTATCTAACGGTCTAAACAACGACACTCACGAATTTGCTTTAGACATAAACTTATTCGAGAGGATACGTGATTGTATTGGTCGGAAACTAAGTTTATATGCTTGATTAATCGGATATGTATGAACAGGATTAGCGAAATCTAATCTTGACATGCCTTTCTAAAACTTACAACATCTTTGCTAAAAATTTACTCTTTGCTACAAATTTATGTTAAACAAAACCAAGGATCATTTGAGACTCCTTAACTAAAAACGTTTCGACTATTGAACGGCAAGCATCAAAATATCGTACAATCCCTGTGGAGACGATAAAAACACCCCCCGAAATACTGTTTCAACAAAATGGCGGTTTTTTATATTTGAGTGGGGATTCTGTTTTGGTTCTAATTACTAATGTGATGTGTTGCTACTTGTTGTGTTTATTGGTTGTTGTGTGCAGATGGTTCCTAAACTCAACCCTGCAAAGAAGAGAAAGGCAACAACATCGCGACAAGTACCAATCCGGTTTGATAACAATCAGTTTAAAGGAGCCAAGCAGGCTGCGAGGTTTGAGACGTTGGAAAAGAGAACTATTTTGGCTTAAAAGAGGTTTAATTTGAGCGACCGTGAGAGTTATCGGACAGTGGCTGCACTTTTGGAACAAAAAGGGTGGGATCGCTTGATGACTCCTCTTGATGGCTACAATGCGGAGGTTGTCCGTGAATTCTATGCCAATGCACTTCCCGATGATGGGGAGCTTTTTAGCTGGACATCTCTAGTTAGGGGGACTTTGGTGAGATTTGACCGGAGAACAATAAATATTATTCTTGGAGACCCTTTGCCATTGGTAGGCAGCCAGTTGGATGTGTACCATAGAGACCTTCATCTTCACCGTGATATCCCGCGAATGACCAGTGATCTGCTACGTCCGGGAAAAGAGGTAGAACTCAACCCATCCGGGGTTGCTATAAGATATCGGAGTACAGATTTACAACCTTTGGCTCAGCTCATTCTACTTTTTGTGATTACCAATATCAAGCCAAAGTCACATTCTTCCACCATCCCTATACCACTCGCCCACCTTGTTCATAGCATTCTTACAAATGTTCAGATCGATGTGGCCCGTATCATTGCTGATTAGATTAAAGCCATTGTTCTAAGTGGTCTTGGAGGTGCTGCTTCTAGGGCGAATGCCCCGCTTGCTTTTCCTTGTCTCATAATGACGTTGTGTGCACATGCTGGGGCTAATATGCCTGCACGCCGTCAGGTCACCATTCCTTCTGCCATTGATGATCGTTACGCGGACAAGTTTTGTAAACCCAATGGGGCAAGGGGAGAGACATCTGGTGCTGGTACTGATGCTAGCACATGGGGTGGTGATACTACTGGTTCGGGGTCACATGCTTTTTATCATTTTCAGCAGGAAATATGCCAGTACAACTGGGACTGGATGGCGGCTTCTCAGCGTGCCATGACTGACTTACATGATTCCATGCAGGTTCTTCAGTTGCAGATTCGTGATCCTGTCGGCGAGCATTCTTTGATGTCTAGGGAGTAGTTCCTGACACATGCTGGTTAGCCTGAGGCCAAGCCAGTTCTCGGAGGGGTGAGGATGCAGCTGATGATGATGCTGATGAGGAAGGTGTTGATGTTGAGGCTGATGATGATGATGAGGTGGCTGGCTCTGTCGATGGTTCAGAGGGCGAGGAGATCGAGGTGTCCGATGATGACTGATTTTTGGTGTGGTGATTTTGTACTTCCTTTGAGCATCAAAGTGAAGTTTTTCTTGTATTATGTTTTTATTTCAGTTTGTATTGATGTACTGTATCCACTTCGTGGATTATTTTGGATATTTGGATGTACTTGTACCCTCTGGTGGTACTTTTGACTTTGTAGGTGTGTTCACACTAGTACATTTTTATTAGTATTATTAGTAATATTTGTTGTTTTCAGAAAAAAAAATTTATTTTAATTTTACTAATATTTCGGTTTTAATTATGTATTAAGTGTTGAGTTCTTCAGTTTACGAATGCTCAACACTTAAATTGTTGGTATGCTTATGTGTTAAGAGTTGAATTCTTCAGTTTACGAATGTTCAACTCTTAAAATGTTAATATGTGTTTTATTGTTTTATGTTGGTATGCTTGTGGAAACTTAATATTTCCAACTTTTGGATGTTTTGTGGAAGAAACTTAGGTTGGTGTTGATTATGCATCAAAGAAGAGTCCTCCAAGATTGGATGGCTATGATAGTGGCAAGGTACATAGTTACCTAGTTCTAAAATTTTGAATGTATTAGAACTTTGTTGTCTTTGTACAAATGAAAATGTTGTTTCTTGTTACAACTCTATTTGAGTGCTTGTGTCATTTAGGTCCAAAAATCACAAAAGTGAGAAACCTCCAGGCTATACTATATGCTTTGGATTGATGATAAATTTTGTTTTATACTTTTAATTCATGCTTTATCTTGTGATTTGTGTGATTTTGTGGAAGTCTTAGAAATGATCAAGGTACTTGTTGATATTGAGCACAACCATGTCCAAACAGTAATTTACCCGTGAGTAGCGAGAATTTGTTAACTCCCTTTGCGTCTAAATTGTTAGATCTCTTTTAGTGATGAACTTTGTGTTTTACATATTCTGAAAATTAAGTTCATCATTGAATTTTTGAGAGTTTCTACAAAATTTCTTCTTGAACCTTGGAATTTTTGTTTTAATTGACTTCCTTGCCTTAAAAAGCAAGGAACATTCACTTAAGGTTTAGTCAAAAATAAGTTGGGGAGAATGAAAAAGAAGATTGGTGAATTACTCAAAATTTTGAAACATTTTAATCAAGCAAGAAAGAAAAGAGTATGTGAATATTTGTATACAAAAGAGAAAAAGAATGCTTGCTTGAATGAGAAAAATAGGTTCAATAATTGTGTGAGGAAGTTTGAGAGGGTGTGATAAAGGAAGGAAATTGGTGAATGAAGTTGAGATGTTGTGAATACCTTGTATAGTGAATGTTCTTTTGCATCAGCAATTTCGATTCAATGGGCTTTAGAAATATCCCTTTATTGTTAACCCGACCAAGTTATAACCTTAAAGCCCTTAGTGATCTTTCACTTCCATGATTTCCTTTGTGATCATTTAGATATTGTATGAATTGCTAAGTATTTACATGATTTGTCATTTGAGTGAATTTATCTCGTGCTTGCATGCGCGTTTTCCTTCAATCCTTTTTTGAAGAGGAGTGTTAGAATTACATGTGCATGATGATTTAGTTATCTCTTGAAACATCGTCTGAAAGTTGTTTAAGAGTCAAGTTCTTTTAAATTGTCGATTCTAGGATTGTGTAATTGTTGCCTTGTTGCAATTCTTGTTTATTTAAGTCGTTTCTCTTGTCTTGGTAGAATTAAGTGCTCAAGTAAATCCTCTTGTTTTCAATGAGAGGCATACTTTGCTTGAGGACAAACAAAGAGTTAGTTGGGGGGAGTTTGTTAGATGTCAAACATGTCACATATTTGTATTTGATACTTGGCATTTTTCAACACTTTCTATGATTAATTGTTGATTTTAGTGGTGAATTATTGTTGTTCTTTAAACATTGTAATATACCTTTGGTGCTTGTAATATGTGTGTTATTGTGCAGGAAAAGGCACTAAATGATCAATAAATTAAGACACAAAAAGATGATGCAAGCTGCCAAAGTAGGAAGAAAACAATACCATGTTCGCTTTGTGAACCCTGGCGAATTCACCAGCGAATGTTCGCTTTGTGAACGGTGGCGAAGCTCCCAGCGAAGAGCTCCAGAATGAGACAGTGGGAAAAGGGAGTAAAATTTGCTTTGCGAACAACTAGTGAGTGTTCGCTGCTTCACTCGCTGTGCGAAGGACCTGGCGAAGGACTCTTGGCTGAGGCAGTGGCTAAAGGAACCAAAATTCGCTTTGCGAATGTTTTGGCGAATGGTTCGCTTTCGAATGAAACGTTCGCTTAGCGAACCCGCGATGACAGCCAAGAGCGGTTTAAGCTTTCAAAGGCACTTAAAGTGCCATTTTTCTTCATTCGCTGGGCGAAGAAATCATTTGCTAGGCGAATGCATCAGAACACAAGTGTGTTATAAATAGATTTTTTAGTTTTTTGGGATGATAACTTGATATCTTTCACACCAAAACATATTTTTCTGAACTTTGATCATCCAAGAGTGAATTTTCACATAGAGAAGCTGAAGTCACATCTAATCTCGATTATTCGATTCGGATGTTCCTTCATCTCCTCTTGACACTTGTCATCCAAGCTACCATGAAAATGAGTAGCTAAACACTTCTTGTGTTAAGGTTAGATGTAGTTGATCTTGATCATATGTATTTCTTTTAATCTTTTCTATATAAACAAGGTTTATGATCAATATAGATGAAGTTATTTGTTCTTAATGATATATTTGTGGTTTGAATCACTCTAGACATAGATTTTCCAAATCATGACCTAATATTTTCATCTCTTAAAAACCAAACTCTAGACATAGATTTGGGATTTGTTATTCGCTTTGTGTTGATCTTAACGGTTGTTGTTTCGATTGTTAGCGTGAGACATCATCTAACGATCTAAACAACGACACTCACGAATTTGCTTTAGACATAAACTTATTCGAGAGGAAACGTGATTGTATTGGCCGAAAACTAAGTTCATATGCTTGATTAATCGGATATGTATGAACAGGATTAGCGAAATCTAATCTTGACATGCCTTTCTAAAACTTACAACATCTTTGCTAAAAATGTACTCTTTGCTACAAATTTATGTTAAACAAAACCAAGAATCATTTGAAACTCCTTAACTAAAAACGTTTCGACTATTGAACGACAAGCATCAAAATATCACTCAATCCCTGTGGAGACGATAAAAACACCCCCCGAAATACTGTTTCAACATTGTCCTTCATTAATTATGGAGGAAAGAGAAATTAATATAATCAAAAGAAGAAAGAGAAATAAATAGTTAAGGGTATATAAGGAAAAATGTCATTAATGTTGTATTGGGATTATAAAGTGACTTATAATTTAAGACAAATAATTTTTGTAAAGTGACTTATAATTTAGGACAGAGGTAGTATCCAACTACAAAGAGATCAACAATATATTCATAATATGATTTAACTATAAAACATGTGATTCTATTTGGTGTCATACTCCAAGAGTCTCTAGTGTTCCTCAAATGTGACATTCATTCTAAAATTTCTCTAATTTCCAAACATTCATGTACATCGACTCGTAGAATTCTGCTCGGGTTGCTTAAGTTTCAGCTTCATCTGTCATTTTCCCACTGCCTATTTTCTGCTATTGTGTTACAATTTTTTTAGTTTTGTTGGTATAAAGGCTTGGAAACAGTGTAGCGATAGGTTGTTCACCCAACCACCTTTCGTTCTAGAAGTCAATTTTTGTACCATTTCCCAAGTTGCATCAAATTTTATTAGAGAACAAAAACTCTTATAGTGTTGTTATTGTTCCTGCGAGAATGAGGTTTTTCCATCAAGTTGAGTCACCTTTTCTATTGGTTGTGTTGGTAGCGGCGAGAATCTTTTGATGCAGTGGTCTCTATTTGAGTCTTAAGATTCCATCCACAGTGCATTCTGGTCCGTTAAAATGTGCCAATTTCATTTAATTAAAAGTGACAAGTTGATGATTTTGAGCTCTTTCACGCCAAGGTCACCCTTGTTCTTAGGTGCACAAATTAACCTGACTCTATCGAACCCAACAAATCTTCTTTGATTTGGTATTGGTTCCCCACAAGAAGTTTCTTTGAATTTGTAGTGTTATATTTTTGGGAGTCCCACGCAAGGGGCGTTCTAGCATTCTTTCCTAAGGGTGATGTCTCCTGGGTGGCATCCTTACAGTACAGATAGGCTCGCCCTTGGGGCTGATGACATGTATAATACTATTGTCCTCCGTTAGTCAGAGGAGAAGATGTCTAGCACGATTTCCTGGAGAATAGATGGTTAACAATCTCCCCTAGTCATGAGGGGGCGGTTGCCGCCTCTATGGGTTTTCCAAACCCTAGGCCCAAAAATCTTTTATAAATACTTCTCCCCTAAGGAGAGAAAGGGAGAAACCCTAACTCATACGTTTATACCTAATCACCCAACACATATAAAAAGCCTTTTACCTCACATGAGAATGTCAGTTAAGCTGCCGTAAACACCACAGTGCAGAGCTTCTCACCACTGTGGGGAAACCCTAACCACCACAATTTGTTATACACCTACCAAGGTCTATGAGTGTCCCTTCCCTTGCAAGGGTAACATGCACACTTGTATTTTTTTACTAGTACAGCGGCGCCCACCATAGAGCCTCGATAAAACTAACACAGAAGAAACCTTCTTCATGGCCATCACCATATTCACTGTTACCATTCACTTCTACACCTGACCGTTTTCTTCCATTATTAACATAAGGGTTTCATCCCCTACACCAGAAGGTGCCAGCAGTAGTGGTGATGCCGAAGCACTGTCAAAGATGCATGCTGCCATGAACGAATTACGATGTCATAATCAGACACAAGAAGACCCATAACATTAGACAACACCATCAAGAGTCCAATCTTCCGGAGGAGATAGATGTGTTGGATCTCCAATCACTCTCAAACGAGATATGAGGAGCGTTTGTCTCTAAAGGACTAAAATTTTTCTCTTTGGTCAAGTTTGATGGGCACAATGACCCATATGAACATGTCACTAAACGTTTGTCACCTCATCTTTTTTATAATAAATTATTAATGCCAGAACTAAAACCAAACGAAACACAATGCTTAAGGATCTTATCCAAATAATTTATAAACTAAAATAAAAAACACATGAGGAGCGAAAAATAATATTTTAGTTTTTTTAAAGTTAAAATAATATATTTAATTAAATTAAATTTATCAAAATATTCTTACATGATAGAAAAGTTAAGTCGATATTATAGAATCATAAACTTGTCTTTGCCGCAAGGATTGGCTGTTTCTTCCCTTATTTTTTATGGTAAATTATGTTATCCCTTTCTTTTCTTCTTTTGGGCAGAAGTTTTATTCCTTTCTTTAGGTATCGTATTTATGCCGTTATTAATATTCCTCTCTAGGTAATTAGGCAACAAAACCCATACCCGCGGGTACCCACTCGAATCCGCCCTGAAGTTGACGGGAAAAACCCGCTTTGACTGAATTTGAATTTGGGTTTGAGTTTTCTCCGATTAAAAAATATGAGGACGAGTCGGGTAATGGGGACACTAGTACCCACCCCGAACCCGTCCCCAAATCCGTCCCGTTTATTATATTATGTACGTTATTATTTAATTTTGTTAATTTAGAATATTAAATATGTGGCCAATGTTTTGATATTTTGATTTGTTTTATTTATTTAACATATTTCAAATGTATGTAAGATTTTTTTTGAGATTTTTTATTTATTTTATTATTTGTAATGTAATTTAATTTTGGAAAAGATAAATATTTTTATTAAAAAATTAATTTTACTAAATGGATGGTGGCGGAGCGGCGATACCCAAACCCGTTTGGAACGGGTTTGGATTTTAATTTTTCATCCCCGATTAGGTTTGGGGCGGGGAACGAGAATTGTTTGAGGATTTAAGTTTGGGTTTGAAGAAGGTAAAAACCGTCTCCGATCCGCCCCGTTACAATGCCTATAGGTAACACCTAATTCTATAATTGGGAAGGAATGTTACTTGGAATTTGCTAGCACATGAGAGAAAATAATATCTTTCCTAAAATCGTTGACATAATCTCAAGTCCAAGACTTTTCACATACGTAGTTGTCTCCACTTTCGCTGCGTTTCTAAAGCTTCTTAAAATACACATACAATAACAATGAAGGAAATTGTATTCAAAAGTTCAGATGAACTTGATCTGAACTTAAAGGATAAGGAGGAATAATTACCCACCTTTTCCTATATTTATGTCAATCTTTTTTTACCTTTATATTTTTTCTTTACGTTTTTATTAGATTTTTATATTACATTTAATACATTTTTTTAAAAATTAATTGAGAAATGAGTAAAATAATTAATCACCATCATCATCATATATCCTGTCACATCAGATAATAAATTTTAAATTAATTGTATAATATACCAATTAAATTCAAATTAATTTACAAAGGAAGTGTTAAAATTATATATATATATATATATATATATATATATATATATATATAACCATCATTCGTTATATATACTATATTCTATATATTAGGTGTGAGCACATGCATTTTGGTATCTTACCATTGGGAATTTGGACTCACATTCTTCAATGTTCCTTATACATCATTACGTTTCTTCAATGGAAAATATTTATCAATTTTTCAAAGTTTGTCCAAACTTTGATGCGTCTTTGTAAAAGTTGAATCCAAAAATCATAGGCTCTGACCGAATTGTTTTTTTGTTTTTAAATTTTCAAATATTAAAAGAAGCATTTTAACAATTTGAAAAACTAAAATCAGTTTCAATTTTAAAATATGAAAATTCTAAAAATCAAAATCAATTTTAGTTTTAAATTAAGAAATTTTCAAAATCAAAATTAATTTTAAGCATAAAATTAAAAATAAATACTCATAATAAATATATTTTGATTAAACCAATTCATAATGCATATTATTATATTTGAAAAATAATTAAAATATTACAAACATAATATATTTATTTATTTAAAAGTAATTTTAATAATAGTAGTTAAAAATGAGGATTGTCGACATATATGTATTATAATGATATTCAGTGTTTGTTTGACTAGTGATAGTTTGTGCTAAAACAATAATTTTAATTTATTTGTTAATACCATGTTTTGCATTGCAAAATAAGTCTTTAGTAGTCTCTATAATCTTGTTGTTATTGGAATGATTTGTTAAATATGTAATTCATTGTTTTAGATAGATTTGATTTGATTTAGATATATTAGATTTGATTTAGAAAGTAAATTATATATTTTTGGGTTTTTATAGTTTGAACTTTAGCTTGAGATGCAAGTTAACCTAAATCTATAAATAGGGAGGAACCCTTATCATTGTAATAATCAAGTTTGATAATTCACAGTTTGCAGTTGCAAGTGAATATTGAAAGTTTTCACAGTTTGTGGACAAAAAGAATTCTGCAGTTTTTCATCTTCTTCTCCAACGCTACTATTTCTCTTTTCTCTTTCTTTCTTTCTCAATTTTTCTTTTCGTTGTCATTGCGTATGATTGTTAACAATCTTGAGATCAAGATTGCATAGGAATTCTCAAAAGGTTTTAGGTTCATTCTAACATTTGGCATCTAGAGCTCCGGTTGCGATTTAAGGAAGGAAAATCGTGATGGCGATGAATCATCTGAACGGGCACTTTCCAGCGAGCCTTCCGATTCTCAAGAAAGATAATTATGAGAATTGGTGCAAGCAGATTAAGGTGATTTTTTGTTATCAAGATCTTTGGGATCTTGTGAAGGAAGGAGTAGCACCGCTTGCAGAGAACGCAACGGATCAAGAAAAGGCTGCACACAAAGAGTTGAAGAAGAAAAATTATAAAGCTCTCTTTATAATCCATCAGTGTGTCGATCCCGATAACTTTGAAAAGGTTAGTAATGTAGAGTCAGCAAAGGAAGCGTGGGATATTCTTGAAAATTCGTTTGGAGGCGCAGAGAAGGTGAAAGAGGTGAGGTTACAAACTCACAAGAGAACCTATGAGTTGCTTCAGATGGAAGACAATGAAATTATAACAGATTTTTTTGCCAGAGTTACAAAGCTAGTGAATCAAATCAAGGTAAGTGGAGAGGTGTTGACATCAAGATCAGTTGTTGCAAAGATCTTGAGGTCATTGGCTCCAAAGTTCGACCACGTGGTAGTAGTCATAGAAGACTCGAAAGACTTGTCAGTATTGACGAAGGAAGAGCTTTAAGGGACGCTTGAGTCTCATGAACAAAGGATGGCTGAAAGAGCTGCAGGAAAGTCGAAGAGTGATATGGCTTTGCAGGCACAGTCAGAAAAGGAAAGGAAAGGCAAAGAAAGCTGGAATGGCAACAAAGGTAGAGGATGCTACAAAAATTCGACTGGTCGAAATCAGCATGAAAGAAACTGGTCGAATCAAATAAAACCCTAGAAACAAGGAAACCAAAAAGGTGGTGCTGCAGGTAGAGGAAGAGGTGGTGGTCGAAAGCCTGACAAGAGTCACATTTAATGTTTCAATTGTCAGAGGTATGGTCACTATTTTAGTGATTGCCCAAAAAAGAAGAAGAATCAAGAAACTGATGCAAAGCTAGCGAAACATGAAGAAGAAGAGATGTTGTTAATGGTCACAACAAGAGACGAAGAGAGATTTCAGGACCAGTGGTACTTGGACTCAGGATGCTCATCACACATGATTGGAAGGAAAGATTGGTTTGTCAACATAAAGCCCTCATCGAAGAACACGGTGAAGTTTGCAAATGACAACACTCTAGTAGCTACAGGTGTTGGTGATGTTCTGATTATGAGAAAAGATGGCAAAAGGTCAACAATTTCTAATGTGTTGTACATACCAGGCATGAAGAGTAATTTACTCAGTATAGGGCAGTTGGTCGAAAAGAACTACAAGGTGTCGATAGAAGATAAGATGATGAAAGTTCTCGACGCAGGTGGAAGGTTGATCTTGAAAGCTCAAATGTCTCAGAATAGGACCTTCAAGATTGAACTCAATGTGATGGAGCACAAGTGCCTAACAACTATAGCCAGCAGAGATGAATGGTTATGGCATTTTCGACTAGGCCATCTCAACTTCAATGACATCAGAGAGCTAAAGAGAAGAAATATGGCTTCAGGATTACCTGAAATTTAAATTCCAAGTGAAGTCTGTGAAGAGTGTGTTCAGTCGAAACAACACAAGAATAACTTTAGCAAGGATGCAGGAAGAAAGTCGAAGGCAATTCTAGAAGTCATATACTCTGATGTATGTGGTCTAATCCAGGTAGATTCGATTGTAGGCAACAAATAATTTGTCACGTTCATAGATGATTACAGTCGAAAGCTGTGGACTTACCTCATCAAGAAGAAAAGTGATGTGGTCGAGGTATTTTCCAGATTCAAATCTATGGTCGAAAGACAGAGTGGTCGAAAGTTGAAAATTCTGAGGACTGATGGTGGCGAAGAGTATGTGTTGAAAGAGTTCGATGCATTATGTGAGAAAGAAGGGATTGTGCATGAGGTGGTGCCACCCTACACTCCACAACAAAATGGAATTGCAGAAAGGAAGAAGAGAACCATCATGAACATAGTGAGAAGTATGTTGAATGGAAAGCATCTACCCAAAGAATTATAGAGAGAAGCGGTTTCGACAGCAACATATATTTTGAACAGATGTCCGACGAAGAAGCTTGAAGGAATCACACCAGAAGAATGTTGGTCTGGTGTCAAGCCTAGCCTCAATCACTTGAAGGTGTTTGGATCTATAGCACATAGACATGTGCCAGATCAGTTGAGAAGAAAGCTTAATGACAAGTCGAATCAGATAATCTTGATAGGATATCATTCGACTGGAGGTTACAAGTTGTTCGACCCAGTGAATAAGCAGGTAGTGATCAACAGGGACGTGATCATAGATGAGCTTAAAGAATGGGATTGGACTGAGAATGTCAAGAAGGATTCAGTGAGAATCTCTTGTGAAGAACCAGACACTGAAGTCGAAAGAGAAGTTCGACAGGAACAAGTCATAGATGAAGCAGGTCCAAGCAGACCTTGACGAACAAGACTCATGCCTGCAAGGTTGCAAGAATGTGTAATTACATCAAATGATGTGGTTGATGAAGAGGGTGAGCTGGTACATTATGCTTTCTACGCAGATCTCGAACCAATCAATGTAGCTGAGGCATTGAAAGATTCGAAGTGGGTGAAAGCAATGAATGAGGAGTTAGAGTCCATCGAAATCAACAACACCAGGTCACTTGTCGAATTGCCTCAAGGCAAGAAGGCAATTAATGTGAAGTGGGTTTACAAGGTGAAGGTGAATCCTAGAGGAGAAGTAACTCGACACAAGGCGAGACTTGTGGCGAAAGGATTTCTTCAAAAGGAAGTAATCGACTTCGACGAAGTGTTTGTACCTGTTGATAGGATCGAAACAATCAGGTTGATTGTTGGTCTAGAAAATATGAACAATTGACACACATGTCAAATGGGCGTGAAGTGTGCATTCCTTAATGGCCCCTTAGACGAAGAAGTTTATGTCACACAACCAGCTGGGTATGTGAAATAAGACAAAGAAGGAAAGGTGTACAGGCTGCATAAAGCTCTGTATGGACTCAAGCAAGCTCCAAGAGCTTGGAATAAGAAAATCGACAGCTTTTTAAGGAAGAAGAAATTTGTGAAATGTACGACTGAGCATGGAGTGTATGCAAAAAGAAGCAGTAGTGAGTTGCTTATACTATGCCTTTATGTCGATGACCTGTTGATAACAGGAAGTTGCAAGAAGGAGATCGAAGATTTCAAACATGACCTAAGTGAGGAGTTTGAAATATCAGACTTGGGAAATCTCTCATATTTCCTTGGCATCGAAATCTACAAGACTAGTAGAGGTTTGATGATGCACCAAATCAAATATGCAGGTCAAAGTTTTCAAGAAGCTAAGGTCTATGATGAATGCAGACAGTTTAGACACAGTGAATTAGGTGGTGTGTTAAATATGTAATTCATTGTTTTAAAAAGATTAGATTTGATTTAGATAGATCAGATTTGATTTAGAAAGATTAGATTAGATATTTTTGGGCTTTAGCTTGAGATACAAGTTAACCTAAATCTATAAATAGGGAGGAACCCTTATCATTGTAATAATCAAGTTTGATAATTCACAGTTTGCAGTTGCAAGTGAATATTGAAAGTTTTCACAGTTTGTGGGCAGAAAGAATTCTGCAGTTTTTCATCTTCTTCTCCAACGCTAATATTTCTCTTTTCTCTTTCTTTCTTTCTCAATTTTTCTTTTCGTTGTCATTGCGTGTGATTGTTAACAATCTTGAGATCAAGATTGAATATGAATTCTCAAAAGGTTTTGGGTTAATTCCAACATGATTGACTTTATGATACATCTTAGAGATATCAGGGTCGTCTTTAAGAGCGTGTAAAGTGAACTATAATACAAAATCTTACACTTTTTCATAATTAAACTATATAAAAAAAGAATCTTTATCTAAATATTTTACAGTTAATTTAAAATTAAATATTATCTATTAAAAAAATTCACGACTTAATTGAAATTAATTTGAACTTCTTACACAAAGACATCTAAAAAGATTGAGAGGCATCAATGCTCTTAATCATGTTCTTTTTACGGATGATATTACCAAGGTTTAGCATAAGAGACCTTAAATCGGTGAGAGCTATTAAGTAGTTTCTAGATACATAAGTTTCAGGACAAAGAATCACCGCTAGTAAATGCAAGTTTTATACTAGCATTGCCTCTTCATCAAGAATCCATATAATTACCAAGATCCTTGGATTTACTATAGGTTGTCTCATTTTTAAATATTTCGGTGTTCTTATTTTTAAAGGTAAACTAAAGTCCATCAATCTGCAATTCATAGATGATAAAATTAAAGCTAAGTTATCTTATTAGAAAGTAATTTTAACACTAGAGCCTTCAACACTACAATGTTACATGTCTGGAAGTTGAAGCATTCTGTGGAAATTCATGATTTGAGCAATAACATATTCCTCTTCAAATTCAGTTTAAGACGAGATCTGGAGCACGTTCTCAAGACAAGCCCATGGAGCTTTGATAGAGCACTACTGGTCTTGAATCGTATCTCCAACGAAGAACAACCGTCGGACCTAAACATGCATTTTAGCCCTTTCTAGGTTAGAATATATGAGCTGCCTCTTATTCTCAGATCTAAAACAATGGATAGGAAATTAGGTAATATTATTGGTACTTTTTAAGAAATGGATGTTAAGGAAGCACACCGGAATGGTAGGTTTTTGCGCATTAAAGTCACCATTAACCTAAAGGAACCCCTGAAGCGTGGAACTGTGCTGAAGTTCATGGAGAAAAATCTTAGGGTTCACTTTAAGTACGAAAGATTACCGACATTCTGTTTCGGGTGTGAAAGAATGGGTTACTGTAACACCCCATTTTAATTTATTTAATCGTCGTGTGTTATTTTATTTGTTTGGCCTTGTTTAGGGTGGGTGTAGTTGAGCGCGTAGGCGTAGTGTCCTTAACGGAACGGGGAAAATAGAGATGTCGGGATAATAATAAGGTAGTAATGAATAATGTAGGGACATATTTAGTGATAGTAGAAGGAGGTATATTATTATTATTATTATGTCCAATATTATTATTATTATTATTATTATTATTATGGGTAGTATTATTATTATTCTTAGTATTACTATCAAATATTATTAATATTAAATAAAATCACATTTAATTAATAATAATGTTAGTGGGAGGAAAATATGGAATTAAGTCATTAATCTGAGATTAGGGACATAATTAATCATAACTGTACTTTCATCAAGAAAGGGTTTGGAGAAGGGAGAACAAGAGGAAAAGCTAGGGCGTTCTTCTCCATCAATTTTCGCAGGATTTTGTGACCAAATTCAAGGTAAGGGGGGAGAATGGGCTCAATATAGGTGTTAATAACATGAGAGGGTAGTGAGGGGTCCTTTCCCTCATAGGATTTTCGTATATATGTACTGTTGATGAATTTTGAATCTGATATGGATGTTTTGTTGTTGATTTGTATGAATTTGTTGATGATAGTATTAATTTTGTGTATAATTTGTACTGTTGTGGCTGTATGAATGAACTATGTTGCAGATCTGATTTTGTTGCAGGTTGAGAGTGACGAATTTAGATATATGAAATAATGAATTGATTAGTAATAATAGGAGAATGAGGTAATGTGAAGTTATGGGTCTTAAAATCAATGTAGAAACGATTTTTAGGACAAATCTGGATGTTAGAAGTGAGATCATAGTGGTAGAATTCGGACTGATATGAAAAGTTAGGATTTTTCACAGTCTCTGCCCATATGCGTAACAGAGGAGACGTTAGGCGTATGGCATTGTGTGCCAGAGGGCCATTACGCGTATTGGCAAGGCGATGCGCGTATGGAAAATGTAATACCCCGTATTTTTTTATTACACCGAATAATATGGCATTGTGATTAATTGAGTCGGGTTGCTCTGAGAAATTATTTGATAAAATGATTAGAGTAACTTCGGTACTTAGAATTGATCCAATGAATATTATTTGTTTCGGAGACATTTATTTAATTTTGGATTAAAGAGACTTTTTGGACATTTGGTAGTATTATTTCTAATACTAAGCTTACTATGTAAATTCTTTTCCTCTCACTTTCCGAACAAAAGAAAAAGATAGAAAGAAAGGAAGAAGAAAGGAAAGGAAGGAGAGAAAAAGAGGAGAACAGGAAATTGGAAGAAAAGCTCAAGAACCATCAAGATCATCATCCAATCTTCATCCAAACTTCTCAATCATCTTCATCTTGCTCTATTTTGAGGTGGGTTCTAGTTAGTACCATTGTTAGAGAACTCTAGAGAGTTTTTGGATTTAGGTTAGATTATGGAAATATGGAATTTTATGGTTGAATCTTGCTATAAATGTTGTTATAAGCTTGTTATCATGTTTGCATTATGTTTTGACTGTTGTGTGATGTTGGGTAATGTTTTTAATGGAGAAAATGAGAGTTGGAAGTGAAGAACAGCAGCTGGGAGAGGTTCTGTTTCGCTTACTTCGCCTAGCGAACCTGGGGCGAGTCCCAGCGAACAACAATCGAGGGTTCGCCTAGCGAACCAGAACATTCGCCTAGCGAAGGTTCGCTGGCATGTTCGCCTAGCGAACTTAGTGGGTTTTGAATGTGGGAACTTACTGCCTAGGTGCTCGCTGGCGCATTTGCCTAGCGAAGGTGGAGGCGAAGGTTCGCCAGACGTTCGCCTAGCGAACTTATGGTGTTTTGGGTCTGGGAGTTTTCTGTTTAATTACTCGCCAGCTTTCTCGCCTAGCGAAGGCGAAGGCGAAGGCTCGCCAGCTCGTTCGCCTAGCGAACCTGGGGCGAGCTGTGTTGTTTTCTTAACTTGTTTTCGCCATATCTTTTGATCCGGTTGTCCGTTTTGGATGTTCCGCATATCGATAGAAAGCTGGAGAGACGAACTTTATGATGATGATAAGGATTGTCGATTTTATTTGCCCGATTAAATAATCGGAGGGAACCCGAAGTGAAATTCTTTGATAATTTTATGTGGACTATGTTTTAATTGTGTTAAGTTATTCTATTACACAAATAAGGTATGTGTTGCCTAATCTATGGTTGTTAACATGTTGTGATTAAAAATGCATGAAAGATAAAAAGGATATATAGTGAGAGTGAGGAAAACCCCTTATGAACTATAGGAAACTTTAGAAGTTGGAAACACTAGTATGGAACATGAGGTTAACGTTATGGATTGAAGGACAAGAAAGGCCTTGAGGCCTTATGGCCGAGGCAATTGTCGTATACCTTGTTTTGTATGGTATTTATCATGTAATCGTAACCATTTTATGTGAATTGCCCTTGAAAGACCTTCATGAGTCTCGAGCTCCTCTGAAGTGCAGGCAGGTTTTACTTGGTAGGTTTGATGCCCTACGTGTAGTACAATTGGAAGCCCGTGCATGGGTACGAGACTTGTGATGGTTAACAGGCCATGAGAAGTGACGGTTCACGGTTAACAGGCCGGTGATCCCGAATCCAATTGTATACCAAGTAACTACAAGGATCTATGACTCGGGTCGCCTTCTAGACGTAGAAGCGGACGGGAAGAGGAGATGCCTTGGTACCGGTTATCGATTAATGATGTGGTGAGTTAGTGAACTCATGTCATGTTTCCATATAGTGTGAGATTATCAAGTGTGAACTCAAGAGTCCTTCCTTTCCCCGGACTTGAGTTAGGATTGTTAGAACCGTAAATAACCCGAGAGAATCCATAAGATAGGGAACTCACTGAGATTTGATGTATCTCACCCCACTGTTGTTGTTTACATCACAGGTTCTGCAGGTTCGGCGACGGGTAAGGATAAAGTGGTTTGACTTTTCCTTCCGGTTCGTAGTTTTGAGATGGCATGGCTTCCGTTACGATGTTTTTATTTTGAGATCATTGCATTGATCTAGTTCTTAGTTTTTATCATGTTGGAACATCTTGTATATGTAATGCCTTAGTTTTGTGTTGTATTAGAGGCACTTATGTATATAATGTGTTAACTAGGGACTTATGGTATTTCAATACCAAATACTTGGATTCATATATATAATTTATGCTTTGATGTATGGATTTTATATGTGGGTGTTACAGTTGGTATCAGAGCAGGTCGTATCCTCGACCTAGCCATGGAATAGTATAAGTGTTTCTTTCCGTTTCATATACGTTGTGTCGCCATGGGTCTTGAGCGTTATATTTATGGCATTGAGCCTGATCAACTTAATTCTATTTGTATGGCCTTTAGGAACATGGCTGATGGACGTAGAAACCCTCGTGGTAGGCCCCGCACCACTCCTCAAGGGACGACTCCGCCGGTTGGCGATGGTAATGCTCCGTTGTATCTGTTCATGCAACAGATGCAACAACAACAGAATCTATTCATGCAACAGATGGTGCAACAAATGAATGGAGGTCCGCATCCTCAAGTAGTGGTTCCCGAAGCTGTAGGTGGGAATTTCCGGGACTTTATCCGCATGAATCCTCTGGAATTTCAGGGTGGATTAGATCCCGTGAAGGCTCACGAATGGATTTCAGGTATGGAAAGGATTTTCTTGATAATCCAGTGTAGTGAGGAGAACAAGGTGTTGTTTGCTTCTCATTCTCTAAAGGGTCCCGCTATGAGATGGTGGGAGAGCACTTCGGCTTTGATGACTGTTCAAGAAGTACCTAAGGTTTGGGAACAGTTCAAAGTTATCTTCATGGAGAAATATTTTCCGAGTTCATTAAGGACTCAGAAGGAATTTGAATTCCAGCAGCTAAGACAAGGTAGCATGACTGTGGCCAGTTATGCTGAGAAGTTTGAAGACATGGCTGCTTATTCTAGGCAGGCTGTGTATGCTCCTGATGAAAAATGGAAAATAGACCAGTTTCTGTTTGGATTAAGAGCTGAAATATCTCATAGTGTGTCTCAGAGAGAGTTCACTACTTATGCTGAAGTGTTGAGACAATGCTATGTGGCAGAACATAGTTTGAAAAAGGTTCGAGATGAAAGTGCAGCAAGTCGGGTAACTCAAGGTGATCGTGGAAGGTCTAATCAATCATTTAGACCTAGGCCACAATCCTTCAAGGGGAAACAGGTGCAAGATACAAGGGCGAGTACACCTCCGGTGTGTCGCACTTGTGGCAAGAATCATTTCGGAAGGTGTGGTTTGGAAGGGGTAAGGTGTTTCCAATGTCAAAAGGTGGGTCATATGAAGAAGGATTGCCCTCAGAATAGGATTCAACCACAAGGAAGGGTTTACACATTGGATGCAAGGAAGAAGAAGAGTGACAATTCATTGATTGCTGGTACGTGCTTAGTTAACGGATTTCCTTGCTTTGTTTTATTTGATTGCGGAGCTACACATTCTTTTGTATCAGTGCAATGTATGAAGCGACTTGGGTTGCGGTCCGTTTCTTTGTCTCCTCCTATGGTGGTCACTACCGCCATGGATGAAATGGTTGAGACGCCTTTGATGTGTGAAAATTGTGTACTATCTGTGAATGATAGAGTTTTTCAGATTGACCTTATTTGTCTACCGCTTAAGAAAGTGGATGTCGTTTTGGGAATGGATTGGCTTTCTGCTAATTCGGTATTTATTGGGTGTGAGGAAAAGCTTATCATCATTCCGTCTATTGAGGCTACACCAAAGGATGTTTTAACAACTATTCTAGAAGGTACGGTTGGTATGATAAATCTCTTGTTTGAAGAAGAGAATTCGGTTATGTTGGTTCTCACTAAGGAAGGGAGTAGCGACCTTCAGGTTGGGGACATTCCCGTAGTTTGCGAATTTTCCGAAGTTTTCCCCGAAGATGTCACTTCTCTTCCTCCGGAGAGGGAAGTGGAATTTTCTATTGACCTGGTACCGGGAACGGCTCTTATATCCGTTTCTCCGTATCGGATGGCACCGAAGGAGTTAAGGGAATTGAAAGATCAGTTAGAAGAACTCATGGCGAAACATTTCGTGCGGCCTAGTGTTTCTCCGTGGGGAGCCCCTGTTCTACTGGTGAAGAAGAAGGACGGTGGGATGCGGATGTGCATCGATTATCGTCAGTTGAATAAAGTCACCATTAAGAACAAGTATCCCTTGCCCAGGATAGACGACCTTTTGGACCAATTGAAAGGAGCCTGCGTGTTCTCGAAGATTGATTTGAGGTCGGGTTATCACCAAATCCGAGTGAAGAGTTCCGATATACCTAAGACTGCATTTAGGACCAGTTATGGCCATTACGAATTCTTAGTGATGCCTTTTGGTGTGACAAATGCTCCAGCCGTTTTTATGGATTACATGAACCGAATATTTCAAGCTTACTTGGACCAGTTCGTGGTAATCTTCATTGACGATATTCTTATTTATTCTCGTACTTCACAAGAGCACGAGGAACATCTGAGAATTGTGTTATCTGTGTTGCAAGAGAAGCAACTTTTTGCTAAATTAGGTAAGTGTGAATTTTGGATGGCCGAAGTTAAGTTTCTTGGTCACGTTATATCCCAGGGTGGTGTAGCGGTGGATCCGTCGAAGGTAGAAGCAGTGACAAATTGGGAAAGGCCGAGAAATGCCTCAGAAGTCAGAAGTTTCTTAGGGCTGGCAGGTTACTATAGGAGGTTCATTGAAGGTTTCTCTAAGTTAGCTTTACCGATGACGAAGCTTACTCGTAAGGATTTTGCTTTTGAGTGGGATTCAGGTTGTGAGCAAAGTTTCGTGAAGTTGAAGGAGAGATTGACAACGGCTCCGGTGTTAATCATTCCTGATCCTAACAACTCTTATGAAGTGTTTTGTGATGCTTCTAAAATGGGATTGGGAGGTGTTCTGATGCAAGGTGGTCAAGTGGTAGCTTATGCCTCCCGACAATTGAAAATTCATGAACAGAATTATCTAACTCACGATTTGGAATTGGCGGCGGTTGTTTTTACACTAAAGGTGTGGCGGCACTATTTGTATGGGGTACGTTTTGAAATGTTCAGTGACCATAAGAGTTTGAAATATTTATTTGACCAAAAGGAGCTAAATATGCGACAACGAAGATGGATGGAGTACTTAAAAGATTATGATTTAGATTTGAAGTATCATCCAGGAAAAGCGAATAAGGTAGCAGATGCGTTAAGTCGGAAATTAGTGCATGGCGCGAAATTGATGGTTTTGGAGTATGCATTGTTAGAAAATTTTAGAGATCTTAATCTTCAGTTTGTATGGACCCAAGAAGGTGTGATTATGGGAAATTTGAATGTCAATTCTATCTTGAGAGTTGAGATTCACCAAGGTCAAATGGCAGATGAGAAGTTGCAAGAAGTGTTACTCCTACCGGGTTTTATTCAGGCTACCGACGGAATTATCATGTTCGGCCAAAGAATTTGTGTTCCGAATGATGTAATGTTAAGAAGAAAGATTTTGGATGAAGCTCATAAAGGTACTTTTACGATACATCCTGGTTCTTCGAAGATGTATCAAGATTTGAAGAAGGACTATTGGTGGACCGGAATGAAAAAGGATGTTGCGATGCATGTGTCAGAATGTGCAGTGTGCCAACAAGTTAAGATTGAACACCAAAGACCGGGCGGTATGTTGCAACCTTTAGAAATTCCAGTTTGGAAATGGGATAGCATTTCTATGGACTTTGCAGTAGGTTTGCCCCGTACGCAAGGTGGTTATGATTCGATTTGGGTGATTGTGGATCGACTAACGAAATCAGCGCACTTCTTGGCCGTGAAAACTACATTTAAGGCAAGTTATCTTGCGAGGTTGTTTATTGTGGAAATTGTAAGATTGCACGGTATTCCTTCTAATATTGTGTCGGACAGAGATCCGAAGTTTACCTCAAGGTTTTGGAAAGTCTTTCAACAAGCCATGGGGACGGAGTTGCGGTTGAGCACGTCTAATCATCCTCAGACGGATGGTCAGACGGAGCGAACGATACAAACGATGGAAGATATGTTGAGAGCTTGTGTGTTAGAAAGTAAAGGGAATTGGAAAGAACTTCTACCATTGATTGAGTTTTCCTATAACAATAGTTATCATGCTAGTATCGGTATGGCTCCGTATGAAGCGTTGTATGGGCGAAAATGTAGAACACCCTTGTGTTGGGCGGAAGTTGGGGAAGATAGAATCTTAGGACCCGAAATCATCCAGGAGACTACAGAAAAGATTCGAATGATTCGTGAGAAAATTAAGCAAGCCCAAGATCGACAAAAGAGTTATGCGGACAATCGAAGGAGACCTTTAGAATTTGAAGAAGGTGACCATGTGTTTTTGAAAGTTACTCCTAGATTGAGATTGAAAGGACCATTTAAGTCACGCAAGTTAAGCCCGAGATACGTGGGACCGTATCAGATCTTAGAAAGGATTGGTGAAGTAGCTTACAGGTTGGCCTTACCACCTTCTCTGTCGGAAATGCATGATGTTTTTCATGTATCTCAGCTTCGGAGATTTGTTCCAGATCCTCTTCAACCGATTCTACCGGATACTATTGAAATAGAAGCGGATTTGACATTTGAACCTCAACCGAGCCGAATTGTGGGAAGAGAGACGAAGGTATTAAGGAACAAGGATATTCCTCTCGTTAAGGTACAGTGGGATGTAACGCATCCAGGGGATACAACTTGGGAACTGGAATCGGAAATGCGAGATGCTTATCCTTATCTGTTCAGGTAATTTTTAAATTCGAGGGCGAATTTCTATTTAAGGGGGGGAGGATGTAATACCCTGTATTTTTTTATTACACCGAATAATATGGCATTGTGATTAATTGAGTCGGGTTGCTCTGAGAAATTATTTGATAAAATGATTAGAGTAACTTCGGTACTTAGAATTGATCCAATGAATATTATTTGTTTCGGAGACATTTATTTAATTTTGGATTAAAGAGACTTTTTGGACATTTGGTAGTATTATTTCTAATACTAAGCTTACTATGTAAATTCTTTTCCTCTCACTTTCCAAACAAAAGAAAAAGATAGAAAGAAAGGAAGAAGAAAGGAAAGGAAGGAGAGAAAAAGAGGAGAAGAGGAAATTGGAAGAAAAGCTCAAGAACCATCAAGATCATCATCCAATCTTCATCCAAACTTCTCAATCATCTTCATCTTGCTCTATTTTGAGGTGGGTTCTAGTTAGTACCATTGTTAGAGAACTCTAGAGAGTTTTTGGATTTAGGTTAGATTATGGAAATATGGAATTTTATGGTTGAATCTTGCTATAAATGTTGTTATAAGCTTGTTATCATGTTTGCATTATGTTTTGACTGTTGTGTGATGTTGGGTAATGTTTTTGATGGAGAAAATGAGAGTTGGAAGTGAAGAACAGCAGCTGGGAGAGGTTCTGTTTCGCTTACTTCGCCTAGCGAACCTGGGGCGAGTCCCAGCGAACAGCAATCGAGGGTTCGCCTAGCGAACCGGAACATTCGCCTAGCGAAGGTTCGCTGGCATGTTCGCCTAGCGAACTTAGTGGGTTTTGAATGTGGGAACTTACGGCCTAGGTGCTCGCTGGCGCATTCGCCTAGCGAAGGTGGAGGCGAAGGTTCGCCAGACGTTCGCCTAGCGAACTTATGGTGTTTTGGGTCTGGGAGTTTTCTGTTTAATTACTCGCCAGCTTTCTCGCCTAGCGAAGGCGAAGGCGAAGGCTCGCCAGCTCGTTCGCCTAGCGAACCTGGGGCGAGATGTGTTGTTTTCTTAACTTGTTTTCGCCATATCTTTTGATCCGGTTGTCCGTTTTGGATGTTCCGCATATCGATAGAAAGATGGAGAGACGAACTTTATGATGATGATAAGGATTGTCGATTTTATTTGCCCGATTAAATAATCGGAGGGAACCCGAAGTGAAATTCTTTGATAATTTTATGTGGACTATGTTTTAATTGTGTTAAGTTATTCTATTACACAAATAAGGTATGTGTTGCCTAATCTATGGTTGTTAACATGTTGTGATTAAAAATGCATGAAAGATAAAAAGGATATATAGTGAGAGTGAGGAAAACCCCTTATGAACTATAGGAAACTTTAGAAGTTGGAAACACTAGTATGGAACATGAGGTTAACGTTATGGATTGAAGGACAAGAAAGGCCTTGAGGCCTTATGGCCGAGGCAATTGTCGTATACCTTGTTTTGTATGGTATTTATCATGTAATCGTAACCATTTTATGTGAATTGCCCTTGAAAAGCCTTCATGAGTCTCGAGCTCC
The DNA here is from genome assembly GCA_022829125.1 of Lathyrus tuberosus. Classification (NCBI taxonomy): domain Eukaryota; kingdom Viridiplantae; phylum Streptophyta; class Magnoliopsida; order Fabales; family Fabaceae; genus Lathyrus; species Lathyrus tuberosus. Next base: position 4,130,729 of record JALAZF010000029.1, on the reverse strand, counting down.
TCTGAAGTGCAGGCAGGTTTTACTTGGTAGGTTTGATGCCCTACGTGTAGTACAATTGGAAGCCCGTGCATGGGTACGAGACTTGTGATGGTTAACAGGCCATGAGAAGTGACGGTTCACGGTTAACAGGCCGGTGATCCCGAATCCAATTGTATACCAAGTAACTACAAGGATCTATGACTCGGGTCGCCTTCTAGACGTAGAAGCGGACGGGAAGAGGAGATGCCTTGGTACCGGTTATCGATTAATGATGTGGTGAGTTAGTGAACTCATGTCATGTTTCCATATAGTGTGAGATTATCAAGTGTGAACTCAAGAGTCCTTCCCTTCCCCGGACTTGAGTTAGGATTGTTAGAACCGTAAATAACCCGAGAGAATCCATAAGATAGGGAACTCACTGAGATTTGATGTATCTCACCCCACTGTTGTTGTTTACATCACAGGTTCTGCAGGTTCGGCGACGGGTAAGGATAAAGTGGTTTGACTTTTCCTTCCGGTTCGTAGTTTTGAGATGGCATGGCTTCCGTTACGATGTTTTTATTTTGAGATCATTGCATTGATCTAGTTCTTAGTTTTTATCATGTTGGAACATCTTGTATATGTAATGCCTTAGTTTTGTGTTGTATTAGAGGCACTTATGTATATAATGTGTTAACTAGGGACTTATGGTATTTCAATACCAAATACTTGGATTCATATATATAATTTATGCTTTGATGTATGGATTTTATATGTGGGTGTTACAGAAAAGGTGGTTATGTGGGCAATACGCGTAATAGGCTAGTGATACGTGTAGGAGATCTGGAAATGGAATTTTTGAGAGAAATCAGTCTCTGCTCATACGTGTAACCCTCTGGGCAATACGCATATGGCAAGCTGCAGAGTGGGCATTACGCTTGGGTACGCGTAGTTGGGAGGCGAGCGAGCTAGGCATTACGCGTAATGCAAAAGGCAATACGCGTATGACCAGCGGAGGTGCAGAATTTTGCTGTTTCGCAATTTCTTTCCCGATTTCGCGTCTGATGCAGTTCCTTTTGGTCTGAGAGGTTGGGATGGGTGTCAGAACTTGTTGAACCTAAGGATGCTAGTGGAAATAATTAAAAATTTAATTTAGGTGGACTACTTAGACAATTAGCTAATGAAGGCCACGTGAGGTATTTCCCTTGATTGTGTGTGTTATGCTGAATTGATTGGGCATGTGTGGTAATACTATTATGTATTATAGTAAGTATGTATCTCACGTGTGATCAGGAGGATCGTGAAGACGTATAATTGTTATTATACATGTATTTTGTGCATAATCCGTGTTATGCATTTCATGATGTGTCTGGTGGAGACAGCTAGGTGGGAATCCATGATGGATGCCTAGTATTGTCCGGACTCCAATGTGGAGTTGTGATGGAGATAAATCATTGTTCAGTGGGAGTGTATGTGATTTATCCGGATTCTATTAGGAATCGGGTTCGATTGAATGAACCATGGTGTATTGGTACCAGATGCATTGTGTCCATGTCATTGAGTCGCATTGCATTATTATGTGTTTGGTGGATTATAAATGAAAGTGACAAATATGTCATGACTGTGTGTTGTTTTATGTGAATGTGTGATTACTACTCTTAACATGTATTATACGCCGTTAATTATTGAATGTAGTTCTCACCCCTTTATTGTTTCATGTGTCTGTGCTTCTTGGGAAGTACAGATAATCCAGGTACTTGAGTAGTGCGTGGAGTGCGTGTTGCCTGATCGAGTCTTAGGATTCACTCTGATACGTAACACGGTATTTTGGGAGTTTTTCATTAGTTGCTATCCTTTATTTGATTTTGTTACTTATCACTATCTTTTTAAATTATTGTGGACCACGAGTTTATGTGGATTTTGATTATGTTGGCGAACTACCGTGATTTTGGATAAAATAATTAATTCTGCTGTTTTAATTCATTTATGAGAAAATAAGAAAATGAAGTAATTGAGACTTTATGTTATGTTTTAAATCGTGTGACATCCTACTTGTGAAGGGAACTCTGATTATTTTTGTAATTATTTGTATATTTTTTTATCACGGGAAAGTGGGGTGTTACAGTTACCAGATTAAATATTGTGAGGCAGTAGAGGATCTAAATGAGGAATGGTTTGAGGAACTTGAAGAACAAGATTTAACCTTTGGGCAGTGGCTTCGAGCATCCCCTCTTCCCAAGCTGATGGATGATACCTAAAAGAAAGACTCAAGTTCAAGTCTCTGCAGTAGAGACCTCTTCAATGTCTCTTCTAGTCAAAGACGCTGCAAAGCTAAAGGGAAAGGTAAGGGTGAGGATCCTGAGGTTCAACAGAATAACTTTAACTTGACCTCAAAACAACAAGAAGGAAGCTTTGTTAGAGGAGAGAAAGATACTTTGCACAATGTGGATGTGGAGTCTGTTGCTGAATCACTTGGAGCAGTTATTCTACCAACAGAGAAGGTACCCCAAAAGGTTGTTGCTAACAAGGAAGTGGTGCAGAAAAGGAAATGGACAAGAAGGAAGAATACAAAGGAAGATAAATCTGGGAGTGGAAGGATTGCTAAACCAAAGTTAGCAAAGCGTTAACTTATGGATGTTATGATAACAGAGGGTCCCATAGAAGAAGGTATTCTTGGAGAAAAGAAAAGGAAGTAAACTTCTACTATTAGCGAAGGTCACAACCTGTTACCAGAGGTGGTGTTGGATGACCAACACCACCTTTCCCAATGAAGAAGATCAGTTGGAACTGCAGGGGTCTAGGGAGCCCCCATGCAGTTCGAGCACTAGCTTGGCTCATTCGTGTTAAAAATCCCCAACTTGTCTTCCTGATGGAGACTAAGCTCAAGAAAGAAGAAATGATGACTCTCAAAAAGAAATTTAGGTTCAAGTTTGATGTGTCTATTGACTGTAGGGGTTCGGGGAGAGATAGAGCTAGTGGGATTTGCTTATGGTGGAATGATCCTACAAATATTCACATTAGGTCCTATTCTCAGAATCATATAGCGGGAAGCTGCCAACAGGAAGATGACGAAAGCCCTTGGTCTTTTGCTGGGATTTATGGTTACCCAAAGGAGTCAAATAAAAAAGATACCTGGAGGTTAGTATAGGCTCTGTGTGAGGAAGGTGGGGAGCAAGTAATTTTATTTGGAGACTTTAACGATACTCTCTATGAATCTGATAAGCTTGGAGGCATTAGCAGAACTTCTTCTCAATTGTAATGGTGTAGACAGGCTTTGGATTTGTGTGGGCTCCAGGAAGTTAGTTTTGAAGGGTATCCTTACACCTGGATGAATGACAAACATGATGATGAGAACATTGAATGTAGGCTTGATAAATGCTTGTATTCCTTTGGTTTTAAGCAGTGTTTCCCTCAAACTAAAGTTGTTCACTTGGAGAGATTTGGTTCTGATCATGCTGCACTGCGTATATTAATTCAAAAAGATGCTTATATGGATAAGAGACACTATCTGTTTCATTTCGAAGAGGCGTGGTCCAAGAAGGCATATTGTGGAGACTTAATAAAGTAGTTGTAGTGCAGAAAATTTGGTTCAATTCATCAGAGGCTTAGATCTATGCAGTAACTTCAACATTGCTTCAAAGATATCTGTACCAACTGTATTAGGAAGGAAATTTTGTAGCTTCAAGAGCTTATCAAGGATGACATAAGATGGTCTGGAGATTGGGCAGAAATTCAACAATATAAAGCTATTGAGAGACTGAGGGACTCACTTTTGAAGACTGAAGAGACTTTATGGAAACAAAGGAGCCGCGCTGTTTGGCTTAAGGACGATGACAAAAACACAAAATTCTTTCACTGTAAAGCTGATCAAAGGAAAATGAATAACATGATAAAGAGACTGAAGGATGAACATAGCAATTGGAAAAGAGGCCCTAACGAATGTGAGAAAATTCTAATCAGATACTTCAAGGGAATCTTTACTTCTACTCATCCTAAGAATTCTCAAGAGATGATGCATAGATTATGAGATATGGAGCCAAAAAGTTGGAGGTTCCACACTTTTGAGTTTGGACACTTAGAGAAATTTTAAGACAGAATCTGTCTTATGATTGAGCCAACTTTAGGACCATTTTTCTCCATAATCCACTTTGATTCAGGACAAACTTTGAACATCAAAGTTGAAGTATGTCGTATCAGCTTTCCAAAATTTCCAAGAATATCCATTTACCCTACTTGAGTAAGGAGTTATGAATTTCACAATATTCCTTGTTACAACTGATTTTGCAAAGGCAAACTTATGCCACATAATTTTTAGAACAGTTTGGATGACTTTGCAAGCCTGACCTTTCCATAAGATCAACACCAAAATCATGAGACAACACGTGCTCTGCAAAATCATAACAAATTTTCAAGATTTTATCCCTTGGCATGTGAAGAAAATCATTTCAAAACCATGAAGTGAGGTTTTGTCCTCTAGCATTAAAGTGGAATAGTGAAATTGATCAAAAACATCCCAATCTGTCCAAGAGTGATTAAAACACCAAGGGATGAGATGCAATGTGAGAGGATCAAGCTCAAAAGATCAGAATTGGTAGCCATGTGAGAATGGAAGCTATGTACCTTGGCACTCAAGTTATAGGTACATGACATCATTCATGGGATAATAGCATGTTTCCTCATCCAAACCTTTAGCCAAATACCTGAAACATTTTCTATAAATAGATACCATCTTGCATCATTCAAAATACACCAAAACATTGCAAAGACTTGTTTTCCAAGAAATCCTCCTCCTTCCAAATTTCAAAGGGTAAAAAAAGTGAGAATTTGAAACTTCTTCTCCAAACAATTTCCACTCAAACCAAGCATCCAAACACTTCATACACATCATATAGAAGTGATCCAAACACTCAATCACCAACTGTAACATCAAAATTATCCAGTTCATATCCCACTTACACCAAGCTGCAGATTGATTCGAGCTTGGAGTTCCAGAAGGTTTCAAACCAATTTGAGAATTGCAACACACTCCTTGGAGGTCAAGGAAGTTGTTAGCATCAAGAGATTGCATCTGTAACACCTCTATCAAATAATTCGATTCTTCACTTACAAGGTAAGTTTTTAAAATCTGAACTCTATAATTCATGCATCATACATGATTAGTTGAGTTACCAACTTGTTTCTGGCAATATGAGGATCATTTTCTCCCAATCAATTGCATTATATCATGAACATATAGGATTTCATTTTGAAATTTGCATTTAGGGTTCATATGGTGTTCAGAATAATTCTATTTGATACACTTAATATAAATAAAATTGAATAGAACCGTTGTGTTCCTTGTCAAAATCTAAGCAATTTTCATCTTTACATCATCTGATTTGGTTGAGAAACCAAAGAGTTAGCATTGGAAGATGATGGAGATGATGATGAACACGAAGCTGAAGATGATGGTGGCCACGACACCCTTTTTCAAAATAAAATTATTTTTTACTATATTATTATTTTTGTGAAAAATAAGTAAATGGATGTATCACCACCCCAGTGGTTGGAGCGTGCGTTTTAGGGATTTGAGTGTGAGAGGTATGGGGTTCGAATCCCCCTCGCCCCAGACCTTTTTACTTCTTTTATTTTTTCATATTTCTCAACTCAAACTGTCTATATTATTTTCCCCATCCATTCTTTGTCAACCACACACACATGGCTCAGATGGTAATGTTTTAGGCCCATCAGTCCAAGGGTGTGGGTTCAACCCTTAGTGAGACCATTCCTACATTACTTAACACTATTTTTTATGGTTTTCTTCACAACTTCACCTATTTATTTCACCAAGCAAAGATAATCTTTTTGAGCCAATTTTTTTCACACTTCTCATTTATCTTCCCTATTTTGAGATTCCAACAAAAAATCCCAAAAATAATATTTATTTTTTACATTTTTATTAGGTTGAAAACTAGTACTTTTTAAGTGTTTTTCATACCTTTTCATGATTCCTTTTGATTTTTCTCTTGACCTAATTGTACATATGTATCTTTATAGTCATAATACACTTTGTTAAAAGTCTTGTAGATGTACATAACATGTTTTCTTGACTTGTACACACCATGATTAAGTATTATTTCCTTTGAAAAATACTTTGTTAAATGTTTAATTAGGAAGAACTTTAGGGTTTTATCTTGATAAATCTTTTCAAAACATATTGAGGATGACTAGGGCTTCCATTTAAGTTTGGATTCCCCAAAGCCCTTGATTTAAACCTTTTTAAATGTCTTACTTATGTGCTCACTTTCATAAATTTCCATTAGGGTTTTGTTTACCCTTTACTATATTCACTTGATCTTCAATTCATCTTGAACATATTATTTGAACTTCTTTGTGATTGCTTCAATTGATTAAATTTTTGCTCATATATTCAAGTATTTCCTTCATAAACTCTTACCATGATGAACATATCTACTTGTCTGATGCACATTCACATGTTGATATATCATGCTCATACCTTGTTCATGTCATCCTCGATGACTACATTTGTTTAAAGGCTTACTCAAACTTATCTTGTTAAGTTTCTCTTGATATTTGCATTGATAATCCTTATACAACTGTTGCATTTCAATGCTCATCCTTAGTTTAGAATCAGTTCAAACTTTAGGATTCACTTTAAACTATAACCTAGTTCAAACCCTATGGATTCCCTTTGAGGTTCTCAACTTCAATAGAACATTAGAATTCCCCTTGAAGTCTTCAACTTCATTCAACTCAAACCCTAGCCCCTTGTGGCTTCAAACCTCAAACTTCAAGTCAAACTCTAGCCAACCTTTGGCTTCAAATTCAAAACTCTCCCCCCCCCCCCAAAGATGAGACATGAATCATCTCTATAGAAGAGGCGTCTCTTTTATTCCCCACAACATAAATAATATTTTTTAAACTTTTTTCCATTTAAGTGATGTAAGTGGCACACTTGTTGATTCAAAATCCAAGCCGAGGTCCTTCTCTTATTATGGTACAAAAAACACTTCTTTAATTTAAGTGATATAAGTGGCACACTTGTTGATTCTATATCCAAGTCAAGGTCTTTCTCTTAGTATGCAAAGACTCATTTAAAGGAAGATGTGGCACTACTCTGGATTTTCTACATCCAAGTTTAAAACTTCTTCCCTTATTATCTTCTTTCTCAAAATGTTTGTGGTGAATAGGTGAGATATCTCCCTTAAGATGACAACTTGTCTCTCATCTCAAACCCAACAAACCTTATTCCACCCATTAGTAGGTGGAACTATGAACACTCTGATTTCTCAACTTCCTTTTGAGAATACGTAGGCATAAGATTGCGAGATCTTAGCGAGCATAATAATAAATAAAACCTTTAGGTTCAATAACCTTTGTCCTAGTATTATTCCAACCTATACTACAAAAAAAAACAAAAAAACATTTCCCACTCTTATTACTCCTACAAAACAGTCAACAAATACCCAATACACAACAAATGATTCAATCTGCAGTAAACACAAATATACACAAAAGGTTCCTATAGGATACTATAGATACTTAGGGTACTAATACCTTCCCTTTATATAACCAATCCTGATTCCCAATCTCTCAAGTGCATTGTTTTTCATTGCAACACTCATAGGTTTATTTAGATTTTTTCCCTTTCCCTCTTTTGGGATAAATTGTTCACATGTAAGAGGGCCACCTCGAAAAATCGCTCGCGTACACCGATGCCACTTCCCAACCAAAAATCAACACCATCAAAATCAAAACCAAGAAACCTATCACTCCAAAATTAATTGAAGTTGATCCTGAACCTGCGACAAAAAAATACTCCTGAGCGACTCGAAAGCGATAACTCCAGTCCGACGAGGAAGGTTCTAAGGTAATACAATTTGTCCTCATTTGTCTTAACCATTTTTCCTCTTCTTTAATTTTTGAGTCATCATAATTTGGCTTATTTTGCAGGGTGGCATAGATGGTGTCGAACAATCAACCATCAAACAAACTATCCCTGGGAGCACTAACACCCCTTCGCGGCAACCCACATCTAACAAGGATGCGACCAAAGGATCCATGGGCAAAGTAAATAAATCCACTGAAGAACAATAGGAAAACTCTCCCCCAAAGCACACCACTAAACACTCTCAGACCACTGATTCTGATCACGAGGAAGAAAATGAAGAAAAACATACCATGGATGTTGAAGAAATAATAACAGTCCAAAACATAGAGGAAGTTGTGCAAGAAAAAGCTGATGACTCTTCGCCAGAAATTAACCAAGGCGACAATGTACCAGATGAGGAAGAATACCAGGAAGAAGGTCAGCCCCTGTTCGACTATGTGCACAACCATGAGGATGAAGAAGAAGAAGAAGAAGAGGAAGAAGAAGAAGAAGATGATGCATGTCCAAACGAAACGCCCAGGACTAACCAAGCCTCTGAGATTGTCAAGGAATTTAAAACTCCTTCGACCAAAACAAACACTACTCTCTCCCAGGAAGAGCTAGACAACTTAAAGAAAAACAAACCGACCGAATACTAGAAGGCAATTCTAAGTACAAGGGGCAGTTCAAATGAAGAATGTTCAAGCAATTAGACTGTCTCTGGTGGTCAGCCTGCAAATACGCTTATTGACGAACTACTCAAGAAAATTAAGGAGACGACCTTTGATGTTGATCTACTCAAAGTTTTAAAAGATAACTCTTCAGCCTGCTTTGGAATCAAAGACCTCTTGAAGCAAGTCGACATTTTGACTACCCCTCCATAATATTCAGATGTAATCATGGAACTTGGACCGCTTATCGACCACGTCACTGCGGACCTCAACCGTCGAAGAGACCTCTCAAACAAAATTCAAAATAAAGTGGATAGTCAAACGACTGAATGGGACACTGCAACTGAATCAACTAACAAGGTCACAGAAATAGAGAAAGGCTTTGAACAAAATCAGGAAGAACTCGAGACTTACGCCGACAACATTGAAGAGTTGCAGGAAAAAATTCAAAAGGCTAAAGCGCGCCAGGAAGAAATTAAAAGGCTCGACCAACAAGAGCTCGACAGTGAGATTCAGGTGGGAGTGCATCATGTCGAACGAGCTCAGGCTTTGGGAGCAGAAATTAAAAATCTCACTGCTATCAAGTCCGTCATTGACCACACTGTCTATTGCTTTTGAAGTCGAAATATGAACGCATGAAAGCCTCTCTTCCTTCTAAGTACTTTATTTGCTAACATTGACGTTGTGATTTGTTCGAACTTATTTCAAACTCTGGTTTTGTAATATGATGACATAGCCATTTTGGCATCTGAATTTAAATACCATTTTGGCTTTAATTTTACACTTGAATTATTCTGCTAGTATCTTGACTTCCTGAAGCACATGCCTATATCTTTTCAAATATTTCCCATTCACTTTCAGGAGTCTTCGATCTTCAGATAGCTCTTCAATTTCGTATGTGTTATTAGAAAACGCTTGAACAATTTGGAATGGACCATCCCATTTTGGGGACCATTTACGTAATGTTCTATCCTTTTTTATCCATGGGTAGATTAACTTTCCACACTAAGTCTCCAGTCAAAAATGACTTGACTTTAACCCTTTTATTTTATGCTTTTTCTACCCTCTTTTTCTGCCTTTTTAATAATTCTAAGGCATTCAATCTTTCTTCATCCAAATCGAATAGTTCATCTAACATCATGTTCCAATAAGCTTCAGATGGAATTTCATTATGTCTCTGAATCCTAGTTGATTGAAGATAAATATCGACTGGTAACACTGCATCGTGCCCATAAGTCAGTCAAAAAGGCGTAGAATTTATTGGCTCTTTAGGGGACATTCGACAAGCCCACAAAATCTGGTCTAATGTCTTATGCCAATTTCTTAGATTTTCCCCACATGCTTCTTTATTAAACCAATTACAAATTTATTTGCTGCTTCGACTTGACCATTCGCCTGGGGATAATACGACGTAGAAGTCAACACCTTGATCCCTACTTCTTTAGCAAAATCCTAGACCTTTCGATCAGTAAATACTGATCCTTGATCAGTTACAATCGTTTCTAGGATCCCAAACCTATAGATTATGTGCCTTTTAATGAACTCAATCACTGCTTCCTGATCAACATTCGCCAAAGGAATGGCTTCGATCCACTTTGTAAAGTAATCGATGCCCACCAGGATATACGTATGACTTTTAGAAGATCCTGGTCGAATTTCACCAACTAGATCCAATGCCCAACCCCTAAAAAGCCAAGCCTTCACAATGGAATGTAGTCCGGTTGCAGGAATGTGTTGTATACCTGCATGCCTTTGGAACTCTTGACACCCTTTGGTGAACTCGATCAATCTTTTAGCATGGTAGACCAATACATTTGTTGTCGAAACAAAAGCCATTTCATCTTATGACCTACTTGGTGAGCGCCACATGCCCCACTATGGACATTCGACAAAGCCAAATAGGCCTCTGCCTACCTAAGGCACTTAAGTAAGACTCCCTCAGGCGTATTTTTGAATAGCTCATTCCCCATAAGAATATAACTTAGAGATTTATACCTGACGTTTCGCTCCGTAGACGTCGTTGGATTCTTCAAGTAATCCACAATAGGTTTTCTCCAATCTACATCTGCCAGGTTGTCAATCGCCAAGATTTCAAAGTTCTCATCTGCGTAACCTAACTTTTTTGCTTCCAAATCTATTAGAGACAGTCTGGTTGCCATTACTTTTCCTCGAACTTCAATCACATCCTCCAACTTCTCTTTCCAAACATTGTACCCAGAAGCAATCTGAGCTAAGTCATTGACCTCCTAGTTCTTCAATCGAGGAATGTGTCTAATACTCACCATGTAGAACTTTCGTAATAGTCTATTGGCTATTACAAAGTACATTATCAAATTCTCATTGACACATTTATACTCCATCGTTATCTGCTTCACAACCAATTTGGAGTCACCAAAGATTTCGACTCTAGTTTCCCCCAATTCTAACATAATTTCAAGACCGACTATTAAAGCTTCATATTCAGCCTCGTTGTTCGAACAAGGCCCTTCGATTTTGTACTTGAATCTCATTGGAATTTTATTAGGAGAGATAATCAATATCCCAATCCCTGTCCCATCTTTGTGACTCGAACCATCAAAATATAATTTCCAAGGCTCAAGTTCGGGATAATTTTGGGGACTTTCGACTACGGAGTGGTCGACTACAAAGTCTGCGATCGCTTGTCCCTTCATGGCCTTTAAAGGCACATAAGTTAATGAGTACTTCGTTAAGGCGAGTGCCCATTCTTCAATTCGACTATGAAGAATTAGCTTAGAAAGCATATGTTTAATGATATCATAATCGGACGAAACATAAACATCAACAGGTTTTATCTAATATTTCAACTTTGTACATGAGATATACATACAAAGACACAACTTTTCAATCATGCTATACCTAGTTTCTGCGTCATTAAGGACTCGACTAAGATAGTTGTCGCGGCCGGCAAAATTATCGAGTCGCCACCATATTTTTTAAGGAAAATAATGATAAACCTAAGATCCTAATCCTAAGGGTAGATATTCCTAAGGTTCGGGAGTCGGTTAAGTGAGGGGAAGGTGTTAGGCACCCCTCACCTCCATTGTACTCAATGGGATCCTCCTTAGATTTTAGGGTATGCTTGTTTGTTTGTCTAAATGATTTATTTACAAAAGAAACCTAAGGTTTTTATTAATTATACTCGCTAGGGTTTACAACCCTATGCCTACGTACCCTCAATTTTGAAGGATCAGAGTAACCGTAGTTCACTTCCCCTATTCCTACCCCCTAATCCTATTCCTAACCTTAATCCCAACTTAATCCACTATTTATACTCTTGGATAAAGAGTTCTATCCCCATATCTATTATTTATACTCCCAGATAAGGAGTTATATCCCTTAATCTATTATTTATACTCCTAGATAAGGAGTTATATTCCTTAATCTATTATTTATACTCCTAGACAAGGAGTTCTATCCCTTAATCTAATATTTATACTCCTAGACAATGAGTTATATCCCTTAAAATTCCTTATCCATTGTTTATACTCTCGGATGGAGAGTTCTATCCCTTAATCCGTTATCCCTTGTTTATACTCTCGGATGGAGAGTTTTATCCCAAAAATCCCTTATCCATTGTTTATACTCTCGGATGTCAAGAGTTCTTTCCCTTAAATCCTAATCCATTTGTTTATACTCTCAGATGTCAAGAGTTCTATCCCTTAAAAATCCCTCTCATATTCCTTAAAAATTCTCCATAACATCCCTTAAAAATATCCCAAGTATATTAAAATTAAATCCCTAAAAATTCCACAGAATTTAGTAATTTTTACAAATAAATCCCAAAAATCCCCTCATGCCAAAATAGAAAAATTAATCCCTAAATTATTTCCATTCAAAAAAATGTAATTTCGGAATTTACAACATTCCCAAACATAAAAGAAAATTTAATCCTATTTTCCTTTAAAAGGATAAACCAAGTATGTTAAATATATAAAATATAAATTTAATCCCAACCCCACAATTAACCCAAAAATTCCTAAATAAAGTTCCTAAATGAAATTAAATCCCTACAAAAAACAAATCATTTTAAGTATATAGAATATAGATTTAAAAATCCCAAACCCACAATTAACCCTAAAATTCCCAAATAAAAATTCCTAAATGAAATTAAATCCCTATTTTCTAAAAAACAAATTATTTTAAGTATATAAAATATAAATTTAAAAATCCCAAACCCCCAATTAACCCTAAAACCCCAAATAAAATTCCTTAAAATAATTAAATTCCCGTTTTCACCATGAGTAATCAAACTGTTTTAAATATATATATATTTACAAATTTAAAAACCTAACCCCAAAATTTTATCCTAAATCTTAATCATTTACCCTAAAAATCTTAAATCCTAAAATCCTATTTTAAATCCCAATTAAAATTTAAAGCCTAATTAAATAACTAAACTATGTAATTAATTTAATTATTTAAATAATATCCAGGGGGTGTATTTTCCCCTTTAGAAGTAATTGGGCTCATGGGGGTGGGTGTTAACAGTAATCTGGGCGCAAGGCCCAATTACTAAACCCAGATTTGAAGAGAAAATCCACGGTGGAGAGAGTATGACTTTGACTCTCTCCTGGCCGTTGGATTGGGTTGACTGATATCCTGATGGATCCTCCAACACGAGTAGGATCAAAATACCAAAGGCGGCAATTACATGGGACGACCTTGATTTAAAATCTAATGAGGGTGCACCGTGGGCATTCCCACGCTGGATGAGTACGAGTAAGCAAATCTCGTGGTCATGACAAGGCCACGTGTAGAACATCCGTGATCCCGACGGGGAAGTATAAATTCCCTCTTTATTCAGAAATGAGAACATTTTCATTTCTCATTCTCTCTCTAATCCACTCCGTCTCTCTCTAACTCTCTCTATCTTCTCTCTTCCCTTTCTCCGACCACCCCTCTTAAACGGCCTCCGGCCACCCTCAAACTCCGCCTTCCCTAGACTCCCGGTTGAAGATGACCGGAATCTGCACATATGTTCATCTTGGCGATGAACAACCATCCAGAAACACACAAACCCTACCCTAAATACAAGAACCCTAACCTAATCGAAGAACCCTAACCCCAGCATTGCTCAAATCCACATGGTTCTATAGGGTTAGCGAAGAACCCTAGGAACCCTAACCCTTATACGATGAACCCTAACCTACCACGCCCAGAAACCTTCATGTTCTTCAGGGTTCGTAAGAACCCTAAGAACCCTAACCCTTCAGTGATAAACCCTAGGGTTCAAACATGAACCCTAACCCTAACCCCAAGAACCCTAAACCTTAAAAGTTTCCAGAAACCCAGATAAAATTAAACACGCAACGCACAATACTCGAGCAAGAAAAAGCTAAGCTCTTTCTTGTTTACCTTCCTGGCAGTGAAACTGGTAGTATTATTATCCTTGTTCTTCTCCTTCTAATTTCCTTCTTCTTCTGGTTTGCAGGTACTCAAAAAACTTTGGGAGATTCGTCGCTGCGTCCGTCCGTCCCCGAATCCAACCCCCCTTTCTGTATTTTTCTTAAGTTTTTATAGGCTTAAAAATTAGGGTTAGAATTAAGTCAGATTAGATCGTTTTAGGAAATTTTGGATGTATTTTTTAATTGATTTAATTTGTTTTGATTTTTAGAATTAGGGTTTTAATTTGTCATTTGTAACTTTACGTTTTTGATTTGATTGTAATTTGTTGTACAAATTTGATTGAAAAATTAAACGAAATTGATTATGTTTGATTCCATCTGATTTTGTTTTCCAATCTGCGTAGTTAGGGTTTGGGCCACTTGGGGAAGACGACCCACCAATGGGTCAACAACTTTGACCAAAATTAATTAAAAAAAAAGTAATTTTAAATATCAATAATAGCAACAACCATATATACAAAACGTGAATATTATTATAATAACCAGATTAATAAATAATAATAAAAACAATAATAGTAATAATATGAACACCCTATTAATAAATCAACCATATTAATGAATAGTAATAAAAATGACATTATTAGATCGGTCCCTCCCAATTATCCTAAATATCATTAAGAATTAATAAAAAATCCTGAATATTAATTAATTTAAAAAGACCAAACTTAAACTTAGAATTATAATATAGTTCTAATGACCCTTAGCAAATAGTTATATATAAAAAAAATCTTTCAAAAATGAACCAATTACAAAACATTTTCTTTAAAAATAATTAACTATAGAACAAAAATCCTATTTATTATCTAATTAATAAAACTAAACTAAAACTTTTAATCTCTAATCTAAGGATAAGGACCCCTTATATAAAACCAAACCCAAAATGGGCCTAAGAGTGCTAACAGACTCAAAAGCCCAATGACACCTGAATGACACCCTCTGGTAGCGCAAAAATCCAAAAATAGTAACAAACCACTGTTCAAAATTTAGGGTACTACAGCTGCCCCTATTTAATCGTCTTTGAATCAGAAGGATGATGTCGATGAGCCTTCCTCCTTTTGAGGAGGAGACGATTAAATAAAAGAAGGACCCTAATTTTGACTGCAGAACCCGATAGGTGCTAAGTTGATATCCTAAAATCGTTGGTAATAAACCCTTGGCGAAATACCCGATTGAACCCCTTGAAAAACCTTTTTAGTGGAACCCCCTGATAACTCCTTTTTATGAACCCCTTCAAACTTAAATAAAAAACCCTTAACAAAATCCCCTGATAAAATCCCTTTGGCGATTATGAACACTATGCATGTATGCATGTTTTGTGTATATGAGTGCATGTATGCGTGCTCTTATGTATGATGCATTATTTGGGCTAACACCTCTTTTATGATATGCAATGTATGTCTTTGTCCAAAATAATACTTTCCATAACGTCCTGACTCCCTGACCCTTGAAACTTTGATAATTGTAGTAAGCCATGATATCCTTGATTCTTGTTTAACATGCCGTTAAAGAACCTCCCATGTTGGTTAGATTGTAACGTATATTCCTGTTAGTGCATAGACCCTATATCCTGCTTTGGAAGAATATGATCCCTTTGATGATTCCAAAAATCGAAGTAAAAATCCATTTTCCCTTTTTAAAGCTTTTATTTATACTCGATATTTCAATGCATTATTTCACAATTAATCGACACCTTGTAATCAAGCGGAATGATTTAGGAGGCAAAGAAATATATTTGAAAAACAAATTTTATTCAAAATTGGCCCGAAAATGGGCAATGATCAGTAAGGAGGGTAATTCTCATAAAGAGATATTACCGTAAATCTAGAAAAATGTAAAATGGCAATAAGAAAACAAATTTATTTATGTTCCTATTAAATTTAACACCAGCTAATATCCCTAAGACTCCAAGATCACGACACTTTGCTTCTGAAGATGACGACTGGAATGATCGTTCCCTTTTGAATTCCTGTTACGGGGTGACTTGAGTGTTTTCAGTCATATGCCTTTTTGATATCCCTAACTTTTGCCTGGGCCGCTCTTTTTAGAGTCTTAGTCCACCGGGATGATATACCATTTTTTCGACTAAGCCGCCTTTTAGGGTTTTCGACTTGTCGGGTATCATTTTTATCCAAGTCCCTAATTTTTGTCTGGATTGCTCTTTCGAGTTTTCAATCCATCGGGATGCCCTAATTTTTTCCTAAGTCGCGCTTTAGGGTTTTCGACTTAACGGGCTTTTATCCTCTTTTTCTAGGCATAGCATTTTTGACCGAATCGGAGTTCACCGGTCGCGGTAAATCCGCTCCATCCACGGTTGTTAATATTAGTGCTCCGCCAGAGGAGGCACTCTTCAAGACATATGGCCCTTCATAAGGTGGGGTCCATTTAACCCCAGGTCTCCCTCTTTGCATAGGCGAGGACGAATTTCTTTGTTAAATGCTTTCTTAATTCTCTGTGGGTATAACTGCCCACAGCCACACATTTCCCTTATACGAGGTTTAGCTGATCGAGCCTAGTTTGCACCCATTCTGCCTTATCCAGTTTAGATTCCTTTAAGACCCTAGACGATGAATTTTCACCGCAATTGATAGCCCCTCTTTGAAGCCCATATCCTTATACAAATAGAAGTTTCCATCGAGCTCCAGGTCCAGGTCCTTCATAGGAGTCCGAAGTTTCACAATCCATTGGATTCTCAAGTATTGTTAAGTACATTATGAGTGGTCTCCTTGGGACTGGTAGCACCAATATAGGTGGCTTTCATTTTGTCCTTTATTCCCTTTTGATTGACCATGGACCCTGATATTTTCCAGATCGATCTGATTCCATAGGTACACCTTGTGGGCTTTAGTCGTAACTTGAATTTCCTTAACTGATCCAACAACTTTTGCAAGTTAGTTATGTGATCTTCTTCCTTTTGCGACTTGGTAATCGTATCATCCATATGAACCTCTATCTCCTTATGCCCCATATTACCATAGTCCTTTGATAAGCTACTCCTACGTTCTTTAACCCAACAGGCGTTACCTTGTGACAAAAAGTCAAATTGCTTCTTGACTTCTTCCCTGATCTAGAGGATCATATTTGATCTAGTCTTCCTTAGCTTTTGCTTGATTGCCGTGCATTGTAGTTTGAGTAGTGGTTTGTGCTTGCCGATGCTTGTATCAAGTCCTGGCGTATCTTGGTATGACCATGCAAACACGTCGGAGTATCCTCGCAATAGCTCAATCAGTCTTTCCTTTATATCCTTATCCGGAGAAGCACAACTTTGACCTCTTTCCTATCTTCCTCAGTTCCCAGATTGATCACATCCACTGGTTCCTGGTGAGGTTGTGTTTCCTTGTCCTCTTGCCTCAACAGTCTGGCTAACTCTTTGGGAAGCTCACACTCGTCCTCATCACCCTTTTTCGCTTGGTTAATCGGTAATTCGAAGTCATTCAAGATTATAGCGGTGTCATTTTTAATAGGTCCATTTTTAAATTTGTACGAGGAAGATTTTTTTCCTTTTGGAATGAAGTGCTAGAAATGAAAATATTGAAAGAAGGTATATTGCCATTTTGAATAAATAGAAAATGAAAGAAAAAAGATCTTGATTGAAAACAAAATACAATTTTATTGATAGAAATAATCCAATGAAATAAAAGGTGGCCCTACAAAGCTTTGTCCACTTGCCTTGGGCATAGCAAGGGACTTATTATTATTTTAAGGAAAAAGTAAATTACTTCGACACAAAAAGCATCTCAGAAATCCCTATGGTTCTCCAATTGTCGAAATTAGGCATTCCTTTCTTCCTCTTCCATTAAGGCCACATGATCCCAAATTCCAAATCCCACACCATAGAAATTACCTTCCAATCCTTCATTTGCTGGTTTGTAACCCAGCCCAAACAAATCCTTCTCCTCAGGTGACTCCCATTGTTTGCCCCAGTTTGTTATGTTTCCCTTATTAATAAGGAGTTCATCCCCCATCCCTTTCATGGCGTTGACTGTTGCCCCAATGTGCCCCAGTAATGCATTATCTCCCAGATTTGGACCTTCAGGGTCTACAACACTGACATCATTTTTCTTTTAGTTATTTTCGGGATACCTTTTATTGTTATGTTGGTCGGAGGATGACTGCCCAATCTTTCCTATCTTTAAACCGTTCCCTATCCTCTCTCCAATGATAACCAAGTCAGCAAATCCTGTTGAGACTGCCCCAATCATCATTTTGTAGTACATTCCTTGTAGAGTATCCATAAACATATCCACAAGTTCACTTTCCAATAATGGAGGTTGCACACGAGAAGCTAGTTCCCTCCATCTTTGGGCATATTCTTTGAAGGACTCATTCCCTTTTTGAGACATGTTCCGCAAATGCGTGCGGTTAGGAGCCATGTCCACGTTGTATTGGTATTGCTTCAGAAAGGCGCTTGTAAGGTCTTCTCAAGTCTTAATGTGAATCCTCTCTAATTGCATGTACCAGTCCAAGGGTACCCCACTAAGGCTGTCTTGGAAAGCGTGCATCATCAGCTTTTTATTAGTAGCATGGGCACCCATTTTTCGAGCAAACATCCTAAGGTGATTCTTAGGAAAACTGACACCCATGTATTTCTCAAAGTTCGGAGCCTTAAACTTGGGAGGTATGACCACATCGGGCACCAGACATATTTCCAAAGCATCCACTCCAAAAACATTGAGTCCCTCCACGACCTTTAACCTTTCCTCAAGTGCTTTGTACTTATCATCAATCCCTCTCCTTTCCCTAACAGTGGTTCCTTTATTTTCGAGGGCCACTTGTCTCGGATTTTCACCTCGTATGCGTAGTTCTCATGTGGAGTAGGTCTATAAGTAGTACGAGGTGCCCCATTGGAAATATGTGGAGAGACGGTTCCCTCGAGAGGTTGGTTAAAAATTTTGTGCTCGCGTTCCAGATCATGGACAAACCCTAGTAGAGGGCTATTGTCTTCAACATGGAGGGAAGGAGTAGGAACCTTCCTTTGAGGACTTGACCTGGTTCCTCTGGCTATCAAATTCTGGATGGCAAGTGTCAGTTGATCAATCTGGATTTTCATACCTTCAACGTTCTCCTTAACAGTATCCATTTCTCCTCTTAGAGTAACCAGCTCCTTCTTCATCTGATCCATAGCTTCCCTTCAGTACGCTCGAGTGCGAGGTCGGGAAGTCAGGTTGTTATGCTCAACGACTCTGAGACAAAGTTTGTAAAAGAAAATGATTTTTTTATTGCTTTTTCCTTATTTTGAATGCATGTTGATGATGAATGTATGAATATGCATGATGTATGCTAAATAATTTTAAAAATTTATTTGAGGGAAATTCCAAAATCCATTGTAGTTAGAGATGAATATAAGATTAGGAAAATAACCCAAAACAATAATCCCAAAATGGAAACTCCTGAACTTAAGAAGGCGTAAACTAAATTGATGCCCCTAATGCCTTCTTCAAATAAGCTTTAAACTCCTCCAAGTACCCTTGCATTTCCCTATCCTCCTTGTGGTGAGGTAATAGGTCTTGAACAGGTACAACTAAGTCTTTAGGCTTGACCTTTTCTTTTTTTCCTTTTTTTTTTGCCCCCATGCCCCTTGTAAGGTTTTCCCCTCTCCTTGTAAATCCAAGTAGTCCCAATTGTTCCAGCGTAAGAGCTAGTTGAAAATCCTTGAGGAGGAAGTCACATAGAGGAGGATCCTAAAATTGTGCAAAAGCAATTACGGCCTCTACCTGAAAGATCGAGGATCCTTCCATACTTGTGTATAAACATCCTTTGAGCAGATTTTGGCATTGAGTCTTAAAGGCCTTTGAGACTTTGTAAATCAACACTTATCACTCTGATGCATAGGGTAGCCCTTTTATTTGAATCCATATTTCCAATGTTCCTACGACACATCTTGAAATTCCCCACAAAAATGCGTATATGCAAAAAATGTTTTTAAATGCATGATGACATGGACACTTTGTTTTTTTTTTTATGTTTTTATTCGGGTTAAGGTAAGGGTGAAATGCAAGCATGACCCTAACTAGGTAGGCTCCCTATGATAGGTTAGATCTATGTTTCGTCTACCCAATCCCCTCACATGTAGGATACAAAGTTTGGACAGCATAACAACCCTACCATGTACAGACTATACCCTTGTTTTACCATGAGAAGGAGCAAGCCTTCCTATGGTAATCCTTTAGGATAGGTCTCATCTGGGTAGGACCCTAGTAACAGCCCTTGAGGGTAGAATACATAGGATCTCCATGAGTTGGTAAGGGGTAGGCTAAAAGTTCTCAGAGTCTCGGACCACATCCAAATCATCCTCTACGTTAGGGGCTAGCTCTTTTATGAGGACACCTTTAGAAGGATCTATTCTGAGTGTCGCATCAATGAATTGTTGGGGATGTCACATCCCCCCCAAAACATTTCCGTTCCACGTCCTATTCTAGGGTTATACTCCAAGCTTGGGCTTTAGCTTCACACATCATATGCCCCGATCCAATGTATGATGACAAAATAAAAATATAATGGACAAATATAATAAATAAAAACATACAATAAATCATAATAAAAAACAATAAACACCCAAAACAAACAAGGACCCTAAAACCTAAGGTTAGGAGGGACTCTCTTTAGGGAGGTACTTCCCCAGCAGAGTCGCCAGCTGTCGCGGCCGGCAAAATTATCGAGTCGCCACCATATTTTTTAAGGAAAATAATGATAAACCTAAGATCCTAATCCTAAGGGTAGAGATTCCTAAGGTTCGGGAGTCGGTTAAGTGAGGGGAAGGTGTTAGGCACCCCTCACCTCCATTGTACTCAATGGGATCCTCCTTAGATTTTAGGGTATGCTTGTTTGTTTGTCTAAATGATTTATTTACAAAAGAAACCTAAGTTTTTTATTAATTATACTCGCTAGGATTTACAACCCTATGCCTACGTACCCTCAATTTTGAAGGATCAGAGTAACCGTAGTTCACCTCTCCTATTGCTACACCCTAATCCTATTCCTAACCCTAATCTCAACTTAATCCACTATTTATACTCTTGGATAAAGAGTTCTATCCCCATATCTATTATTTATACTCCCAGATAAGGACTTATATCCCTTAATCTATTATTTATACTCCTAGATAAGGAGTTCTATCCCTTAATCTATTATTTATACTCCTAGACAAGGAGTTCTATCCCTTAATCTAATATTTATACTCCTAGGCAAGGAGTTATATCCCTTAAAATCCCTTATACATTATTTATACTCTCGGATGGAGAGTTCTATCCCTTAATCTAATATTTATACTCCTAGACAAGGAGTTCTATCCCTTAAAATCCCTTATACATTGTTTATACTCTCGGATGGAGAGTTCTATCCCTTAATCCCTTATCCCTTATTTATACTCTCGGATGAAGAGTTTTATCCCAAAAATCCCTTATCTATTATTTATACTCTCGTATGTCAAGAGTTTTATCCCTTAAATCCTAATCTATTTGTTTATACTCTCGGATGTCAAGAGTTCTATCCCTTAAAAATCCCTCTCATATTCCTTAAAAATTCTCCATATCATCCCTTAAAAATATCCCAAGTATATTAAAATTAAATCCCTAAAAATTCCACAGAATTTAGTAATTTTTACAAATAAATCCCAAAAATCCCCTTATGCCAAAATAACAAAATTAATCCCTAAATTATTTCCATTCAAAAAAATGTAATTTCGGAATTTACAACATTCCCAAACATAAAAGAAAATTTAATCTTATTTTCCTTTAAAAGGATAAACCAAGTATGTTAAATATATAAAATATAAATTTAATCCCAACCCCACAATTAACCCAAAAATTCCTAAATAAAGTTCCTAAATGCAATTAAATCCCTAAAAAAAAAAAATCATTTTAAGTATATAAAATATAGATTTAAAAATCCCAAACCCACAATTAACCCTAAAATTCCCAAATAAAAATTCCTAAATGAAATTAAATCCCTATTTTCTAAAAAACAAATTATTTTAAGTATATAAAATATAAATTGGCTTAATACCCTTTCTAGTCCCTTATCTATACCCCTGTGTCCATTTTGGTCCTCTTTCTTTTAAAAGTTCCAATTTGGTCCCTCACGTTATCAAAGAGAATCAAATAAGTCCTTTCCGTTAAATAATGATAAACAGCGTTAGAAATAAGAGACGTGGCAGCTTAGGTGGCGACAGAGAGGATGTGACAGCTGAGGTGGCATAATTATTTTTTTATTATTACATTTAATAATTAAATTTTTTATTGATAATTGATTTTCACAAACTTTAATATAAAATATTTGGGCCTAAAGTCCAAATTCTTTGTAATAGCAGCCCATTAGTCAAACTTTATTGGTAATGTGTGAACAAGTTGTTTATAAACACTAATACTTATTACTGCAATTTCGATGTGGGACTCAAACAAAGCAAATATTAAAGTACCTGCAAGTCATGTGGTAGCACCTCCATGAGTTAGAATATCTTCATCCAATACCCTTGATTCCTTCTGCAAGCACATTTATTCAATTTATCCAATCATAGTTCAGCACAAGATTAGGAAATACAAGCCAAACTAATTTTTTCTCTTGTTTCATACAATTAGTAGCAGACATCATGTGCATATATAGGAAACCAGTATTCCAAATTAATAAAAGTTTGTGCAATTAGTTTTTACAAGAAACTAGATTCTGAAATCATATCTCACCATATATTAGTTTCCACAAAAAAATTTAACTGTTAATTTGCTAATGACAATCTATTCAATTCTGAAACCATGCTGCTATGACCATAAATTATGTTGCACTAGAAATGGTTTTAAAATGTGGAACATTTTGAACAAGGGTATTGGATGCACCAAAAATAAAATGTGAAATCATGCTGCTAATGACAAGTAGAGGCATATTTTGGTTCGACAGATCCTTTGTGTTGCTGTCATACTTATATGTGAACTACATCCTTATGATCCTTTGTGTTGCTGTCATACTTATATTTGGAGAACGAAAAGATATTGAAAATGCTTTCGGTATGGTAGTTTCTGAAACCCATTGCTCTTTAGACATATAATAACATCAATCAGTTATCACCTGATAAAGAGAACACAATACTCTTTTATTCACATCATCAACTACATTACATTGTTTAACAACTCTTTTGAATTTGAACTTTGTCAACGACACATAATAGATGAATAGAAGGGTTCTGTTATCATTAATCTGGCAGTTCATCTCAATCCTAAAGTTCTATGATTGTTACACATATCTACTAATAAACATAGATTTTGGGCGTAGTGACATTAGGATTGTCTTCTATTTTATTGTTTGAAAGTATTTTATTTTATTGTTGCATGTGTTTTGTTTTATTTCATTTATATTTAATGTTCAGGGTTCAACGTGTTGAATTCTCTAGTTTTTAAAACATTGGTTTAGTCCTGCTAGCTTCTATAGCTACTGCTTTGCTACTGGGATTGTTTCTAGTTACCGTGAGTTTTTATTTGATTTGTTAGTTCAATCATGGGTTAGAAAGGAATGTTAAAACAAGTAATGATCTCTATACAATGCAAATTAAGTAAAAGGTATATGCACTTATTAGAGTAACCTAAATCTTGTATGATTATTTTAAACTCACTTTAGAGGAACCTAAATTCTATTTCAGCACGCCTTGAGAGATACGATATCTTTTGGTTATCTGTTAACTCTTTATTGGTAGAGGAAACTCATAATAGAAACAGTTGTAGTAAGACTCTAGGTGAGACACACGCCTGCATGATTCTTTTGGTTATCTGTTAAATGTTGACAAGGTTGGCTTTAAATATGCATAAATAGAAGAACATTTCCCCAACCTGTTAGGATTTTTTCTGTTAAATTGATTTAGTTTGTAGAGAAAGCAAATGAGCATGGAAAGAGTGCAAGCTCCATATTGGTTGATCGTGCACTTATGGTGGAAGCTCCCCCTCTTATCAGCCTCCTTTTGGAAGGAATGAGTTCAACAACAATGGGGTTTGTGAAGTCCCACATTAAATATTCAACAACAAATTTAAGTGTTTATATAGTTTGTTCACATTGCTATATTAAAACTTGATTATTGGGCGGTTGTGAAGAATATGGGTTTCAGGCCCAAATATTTTATATTAAAGTTTGTGAAATTTAATTTAAATAGATTTTCTAAAAAACTTAATTAAAATTAATAAAAAATAACTAACACCACCTCAGCATTGAAATATATAAACCGTGCCACATCCCCATTCACTAACATACACATAAGCACATCCAATCCACGTCATCAACATTTTAAGTGAAATTTTAACTTTTCTAACGGCGAGGACAAACGTGGACCTATTTAATAACGTATGGGACCAATTTGGAACTTTTAAAAGAAAGAGGATCAAATTGGACCCACCCCTATAGTTAGAGGACCAAAAAGGGTATTAAGCCAATATAAATTTAAAAATCCCAAACCCCCAATTAACCCTAAAACCCCAAATAAAATTCCTTACAAAAAATTCCCGTTTTCACCATGAGTAATCAAACTGTTTTAAATATATATATATATATATATATATATATATATATATATATATATATATATATATATATATATATATATATATTTACAAATTTAAAAACCTAACCCCAAAATTTAATCCTAAATCTTAATCATTTACCCTAAAAATCTTAAATCCTAAAATCCTATTTTAAATCTCAATTAAAATTTAAAGCCTAATTAAATAACTAAACTAAGTAATTAATTTAATTATTTAAATAATATCCAGGGGGTGTATTTTCCCCTTGGGCTCATGGGGGTGGGTGTTAACAGTAATTTGGGCGCAAGGCCCAATTACTAAAGCCAGATTTGAAGAGAAAATCAACGGTGGAGAGAGTCTGACTTTGACTCTCTCCTGGCCGTTGGATTGGGTTGACAGATATCCTGATGGATCCTCCAACACGCGTAGGATCAAAATACCAAAGGCGGCAATTACATGGGACGACCTTGATTTAAAATCTAATGAGGGTGCACCGTGGGCATTCCCACGCTGGATGAGTAAGATTAAGCAAATTTCGTGGTCATGACAAGGCCACGTGTAAAACATCCTTGAGCTCGACGGGGAAGTATAAATTCCATCTTTATTTAGAAATGAGTACATTTGCATTTCTCATTCTCTCTCTAATCCACTCCGTTTCTCTCTAACTTTCTCTACCTTCTCTCTTCCCTTTCTCCGGCCACCCTTCTTAAACGGCCTCCGGCCACCCTCAAACCCCGCCTTCCCCAGACTCCCGGTTGAAGATGACCAAAATCTGCACATATGTTCATCTGGGCGATGAACAACCACCCAGAAACACACAAACCCTACCCTAAATGCAAGAACCCTAACCTAATCGAAGAACCCTAACCCTAGCGTTGCCCAGATCCACATGGTTCTCTAGGGTTAGCGAAGAACCCTAGGAACCCTAACCCTTATACGATGAACTCTAACCTACCACGTCCAGAAACCTTCATGTTCTTCAGGGTTCGTAAAGAACCATAAGAACCCTAACCCTTCAGTGATGAACCCTAGGGTTCAAACATGAACCCTAACCCTAACCCCCAAGAACCCTAAACCTTAAAAGTTTCTAGAAATCCAGATAAAATTAAACACGCAACGCAGAATACTCGAGCAAGAAAAAGCTAAGTTCTTTCTTGTTTACCTTCCTGGCAGTGAAACTGGTAGTATTATTATCCTTGTTTTTCTCCTTCTAATTTCCTTCTTCTTCTGGTTTGCAGGTACTCAAAAAACTTTGGGAGATTCGTCGCTGCGTCCGTCCATCCCCGAATCCAACGCTCCTTTCTGTATTTTCTTAAGTTTTTATAGGCTTAAAAATTAGGGTTAGAATTAAGTCAAATTAGATTGTTTTAGGAAATTTTGGATGTACTTTTTAATTGATTTAATTTGTTTTGATTTTTAGAATTAGGGTTTTAATCTGTCATTTGTAACTTTAAGTTTTTGATTTGATTGTAATTTATTGTACAAATTTGATTGAATAATTAAACGAAATTGATTCTGTTTGATTCCATCTGATTTTGTTTTCCAATCTGCGCAGTTAGGGTTTGGGCCACTTGGGGAAGGCGACCCACCATTGGGTCAACAACTTTGACCGGAATTAATTAAAAAAAAGTAATTTTAAATATCAATAATAGCAACAACCATATATACAAAACTTGAATATTATTATAATAACCAGATTAATAAATAATAATAAAAACAATAATAGTAATAATATGAACACCCTATTAATAAATCAACCATATTAATGAATAGTAATAAAAATGACATTATTAGATTGGTCCCTCCCAATTATCCTAAATATCATTAAGACTTAATAAAAAACCCTAAATATTAATTAATTTAAAAAGACCAAACTTAAACTTAGAATTATAATATAGTTCTAATGACCCTTAGCAAATAGTTATATATAAAAAAAATCTTTTAAAAATGAACCAATTACAAAACATTTTCTTTAAAAATAATTAACTATAGAACAAAAATCCTACTTATTATCTAATTAATAAAACTAAACTAAAACTTTTAATCTCTAATCTAAGGATAAGTACCCCTTATATAAAACCAACCCAAAATGGGCCTAAGAGTGCTAACAGACTCAAAAGCCCAATGACACCCTCTGGTAGCGCAAAAATCCAAAAATACTAACAAACCACTGGTCAAAATTTAGGGTACTACAATAGTAAATGGCTCTTGTGATGCCATTTTTGTCTTCTTGAGCAAGTGTAATACCCCGTATTTTATTACTCCGAATAATATTATATTGTGATCGACTGAGCCGAGTGTACTCTGAGAAATTATTTGACAAAATAATTAGAGTAACTGTGGAACTTAGAATAAATCCAATTAATATTATCTGACTCTGAGGTATTTTACTAATTTGGACTTAAGAGACTTTTTGGACATTTAGTAGTATTATTTACTAATACTAGTTTACTACTTATTCCTTTTCCTCCCATTTTCCAAACAAAAGAAAAAGATAGTAAGAAAGAGAGAGAAAGAAGAAAGAGGGGAAGAAAAGGAAAAGAAGGAGAAAAGAAGGAGAAATAGGAATTTGAAGAAAATCCAAGAGCAAATCATCATCCATTCATCCAATCCTTGCCCAATCATCTCATTCTCTTCATCTTCATCTTGTTTAAGAGGTGAGTTCTAGTTAGAAACCTCATTTTAGATTTTTGGATAATATGAGTTTTAGGTTAGAATGTTGAAAATAATGTTTTAACGGTTGGAAATTGATATAAATCGAAATGAATGATCAATATACTTGTAGAAACATATATTGATGCTTGTTTTGATGTTTTGGTTACTTTGGATTGATTGGAAAATTATAGGGTTTGTGGAATTTTGTGTTCTTAAGAAAAATGTAGGTTTTAAGAATGTTGTTGTTCAAACCATGCTCAAACTATGTTATTGTACCTTTGTTGGTGGTTGATTGTGGTTTGGAAGAGGTTTGGAGGTGTAGGAGATTTCTGTTTTGCTGAAGCATTTTTCTGAGTTTTGCAGAGCGCGCTTAGCATACAGAAGTCCGCTCAGCGCGGTGTTGAAATCCTCCAACCCCAGATGGCAGAGATTTGCGCGCTTAGCGCGGTCAGGGGCGCGCTTAGTGCGACCTGGGTCTTGAAGTTTTCCTCCAAAACGAGAAAATTCATAACTTTTGATTCGTTTATCGGAATCGAACATTCTTTATATCGATGTAAAGCCGAGAAAATATTCTATGCAATGGAGATGAAATATGTCAATTTTATCGACCGATTAAATAATCGAGAAAGTTTCAAAAGTGTTTTAATTATGTTTTAATTGTTATAAATTATTCTATTATGCAATTGTGAGATGCCTTGCCTATCCTATTATTGTTTAGCATGATTGTAATTGAATATGCATGTTAATATGGAAAAAGAAATAGAAATAGTGAGGAAAACCCCCTTATGAACTATAGGAGAATTTAGAAGGTTTGGAGACACTAGTATGGAAGATGTTGGTTAACCTTTGTGGTTTGAAAGGCGAAAGAGGCCTTGAGGCATGATAGCCTAGTGATTGTCGAATATAATCATGTTCGTGTGTGTGATTACGTAATTGTAACCGGTTTATCTTGAGTGTAGTTTCATGAGTCTCGGACTCCTCTGAAATGGATGCACAACTACTTGGCAGGTTTGATTCCCCGTATTGTATGAATGGCGCCCATGGAGTGTATACTTGTAACTGTTAATGGTCCATGTGAAGTGACGGTTCATAACGGTTAATGGCCCGTAGAACCCGAATCCATTCGTATGTCAAGTAGATTACAAGGATCTATGACCCGGGTCGCCTTCTAGACGTAGAAGTGGACGGGAACAGGAGGTACCTTGGTATGGTTATCGATTAGTGATACTTTTGAGTTGATGAACTCATGGCATGTTTCCATATAGTGTGAGAATTGAAATGTGAACTCAAGAGTCCTTTCCTCTTTTCTCCAGACTTGAGTTAGGATTATTAGAACCTTGTTAATCTGAGAGAATCCATAAGATAGGGAACTCACTGAGATTTGATGTATCTCACCCCACGTTGTTGATGTATTTCAGGTGCTTCAGGTTCCGAGAAGGGTAAGGATAAGGTCGTGTGATCTTTTCCTTGCTTGTTGATGGCTAGCTTCCGTAGCGAAGTGTATTTTGGGATCATTGTTGATCTAGTTCTTAGTTTTTATCATTTGAACATCTTGTGTATAATATGCCTTAGGTTTTTGTACTTTGTACTTTGTACTTTAGGGCATTTATTTGTATACAATGTGTTAACTAGGAGCTTATGTGTTTCATACCAAACACTTAGATCTATATATAATATTTATGCTTTGATGTATGAGTTTTATATATGGGTGTTACAGCAAGCATCCTCCCTATGGTTACATGAAACGCAGAAATATACAATCTCATACTTCTACTCCTACATGGCGGTGACAGAATTGGATGATAAACAAGACACACCTTGATTTTTTCAAAAGCTTCATGCTGCACTTGCCCTCATTCGAAGCCTTCATTCTTCAGCCGAAGTAGAGGAGAGAAGGCTTGAGTCTTGTTGCTCAAATTCTAAATGAACCTCCTTAAGAAGTTGATCTTCCCTAGCAGCGACTGCAATTCCTTCTTTGTTGATGGCGCTTTCGCCTCTAAAATGGCCTTCGTCTTATTCTGATGTATTTCAATTCCCTTCTTATGAACCACAAAGCCTAAGAAATCTCCAGCCTGTACACAAAACACACACTTAAGTGGATTCATCTTCAGACCATGCTTCCTCATTCTTTCAAATGACAATTGAAGATGGTCTATATGATTTTCTCTTGAAACAGACCTAACAACTATATCATCAATATAAATCTGCATAAACGTTTCTATAAAGTCATGAAAAATCAAATTCATTGCCCTTTGATAGGTTGCCCCAGCATTTTTCAAGTCGAAAGGCATCACCACCCATTCGTAGGTGCCTAAAGCGCCAGGACATTGAAATGCCGTTTTTGGCACATCTTCGTCAGCAATTAATTTCTGTTTATAACCAAAGTATCCGTTGAGCATACTAAGATACTCGTAGCCTGCAGCAGAGCTGACAAACATCTCTACCACATGCATTGGATACTCATCCTTTGGGGTCGCAGCATTCAGATCCTTGAAGTCAATGCAAATCATCAAAGTCCCATTCTTTTTAATAACAGGGACTATGTTAGCAATCCACTTAACATACTTAGTTGTACAAATAAACTTATATTTGAGAAATCTTTCGACTTCTTGCTTGATCTTCGACAAGATCTCTGGTGCAAATCTTCTTGGAGTTTGCTTGATTGGTTTCCTTCCAGGTTTTATGGGCAGCTTTAGTTCGACCAATTCCCTACTCAATCCCGGCATCTCATTGAAATCCCAAACAAAGCAGTTCTTATACTCCTTCAAAAACTGGATTACTTTAACTTTGAGTTCAGGGCCATGGTTAGCACTTATGTATGTTGGCCTTTTTATTGTACCTTCTCCTAAGTCAATTTCATCTAAAGTATCCTGCGCTAGCATTTTTATATTGGGTGCCAGCGGGTCCCTTTCGAATCCCAAAGGCTTTTCGTCATAGATTCTGTTAAGCCTCTGGCCTTGCACTTCACGTTGATCCTTATCATGTGGTTCTGGTTCAAAGTCTATGTCGGGCCCCTTAAGGTGCACATCAGTTTCTTTGGCTTCGACTGCCATGTATATAACTTCGGCCTCTAAGGCCACTTTTAATCTGTTTTCGGCTACATATGTCGAAATCTTTTCCATTGTCTTTGATTCAAACATAATCACCAAATTTATCTCCATATCTAGTTAGCTGGATGAATGACGTCCCTTCAAACTCGAGGTCCTCACCTATAACCTCTCTATCCCACTGAAACCCATAAGTTAGGTGTAAGTGAAGGGAATAGTATGCATCATCATTAGGGTCAAATGCAAAATCAGCAGGTCAACAAAGGGCAATATTTGCAAGATTCCTGTCAAAATTACGCCTGTCCACGTGATTCATTTCAGCCATGAAATAACTTAGATCTTTTTCAATGCTCTCCACTATGCCATTATTTCACCAAATAATAATCCTTTGATGCCTCGAAGATGATACCGCTCCAATGTCGTGGATCCACTCACAGCCCAATAATAAATTGTAGTTAGCTTTCGATTCAACAACCATAAATATGGTTTGTCTGGTAATGGTTCCAACTGTTAACTCTACCTAGATCACACCCAAGGTGCGTCCAATCTTTCCTTCATAGTTTGACAATACCATATTATGGGGTTTAAGGTCTGTGTCGAATTTTCCCACTTTCAGCAACATAAAGTACGAAATTAGGTTGACTGCTGCTCCACCTTCTACCAAGATCTCATTGATTGTCACATTTTCCACTTTTCCTCTAACAAAAAGAGGCTTCAAGTGACTCCTCATTGCTTCGTCTGGCCTTTCAAAAAAAGTGTTTTTCTCCTCGATACAACCATTATTCATGATGTAATAGCACACTGGCCTATGCCTGGCCATTTCAACCTCCATCAGATCCTCATGTTCTTCGACCTCTGTAATCTGGTCATACTTTCTAGGTAACACAGAAACCACATTGCAGGTTATGTCCAAAGAAAGCTCAGATTCTATGTCAAAATTTTCAGTTAGCATGTCATCGTGAGCTGCTGGCAACTTTGACCTGTCCTCGAATTCCTCTTTTCGAGTTGGGAACAACTTCCTTTCCACAGGTTTCTTCTCTTCAACTTTGTTCTTCTCTGGAGGTTGATTGGTACTTGACCCTGCCATTGCCTTTTCATTAGCCTTACTCTTCGTTTTTCTCCTCCTTTGTTGTCTTTGCCATTGTGACCTCGACATGGGGTTCTTCCCCTTGTAGTTCTCAAATCTATAGGATTGTTGCTTCAAAACTGGAACCTACATTCGATAATCTATCGGAGATCCTCGACCTACCTTAAAAATTGTCCACTTCTCTTGGCCTCTCTCACTCTCTTTTCAGCAGGCCTTACCCATTTTCCTTTAGGTGCATCAGTAATTGGTTTGAAGGTAACAGGACTATTTGGCTGGAGACTTGGACCTCCTTGCTCCATCCTTTGAGGAACCCCCCTCTTATCGAAGGTAAAGTGGCTGCGATTGTCTCTCCAATTCCTCTTTCGACTGGCTATTCAAACTCTCTCTCTCTCTCTCTCTCTCTCTCTCTCTCTCTCTCTCGAGGTTTTCAGCAACTTTCTTGTCGAATAATGAACTGCACTTGGGGCACATCATGACCTCATATTTCTTCCTCTGGAAGCGGTGGAGGAATTCCACCAACCTTTCATCACTCTTAGGGTAAGCCACCCTCACTTGCTCTTCACTTCGTCAAGCACTCTCTTCGTCTGCTTCCCTTTCTTTGCTTATTTCGACCATGTTGACTTTCAGATTGGCTCCATCAATGATCTTCAGCTTCTCCAACTTGACCTTAAGACCCTCAGTAGCCTCAGGCATATCCTTCTCGTGTTTGAAACCCTTAGTAGTTTCGACCATCTTCATGTTATTCTCTTGGTTGAAACCATCGGTGGTTTTGACCATCTTGGTATTTTTGTTACAGCTTTCAGATATTTCGACCATGTTAACAATGGCCAGTTCATTGTAGTGGGTGTCTGCCACCTGGAGGGGGTCTGAGTGGATCTTCATCTGGGACTTCGTCTTGTCTCCAAATTTCAGCGTTCCATCCTTGATTGCATTCTTCACCAAATCTCTGAAAAGAAAACATTGTGAGGTTTTATGGCCAAGAAAATTGTGATATTTACAAAAACATCATTTATTTCATTGTTCTAACAGAGGTATTTTAGCTCCAAGAGGCACTATCATTTGGCCATCTTTAAATAACAAGTCAAAAATTTCGTCACATTTAGTGACGTCGAACGTATATGTTCTCTTAGGAAATTTATCATTCTTTTCTGGTTCGACGAAATTCTTCCCATTCGAAGGTGCAAGAACCTTGCATGAATAGGGTGGCCCATGCTTTAATTCAGCTAGGTCAGTTTCATTTTCGTCAAAATCTAAGGGGTCACTATACGTCTCTTAGTCATTGTCATCTATGTCGACACACGCTACCCTTTCTCTCCTATTATTCTTAGTTACTCTGGATTTCTCAGCCTTCAAATGTTCTACTTGTCGAACCCTATCGGCCAACTGAGCCATATCCCTCAGATATTGGGTGTCTAATTTCTTCCTGATGGAATAACCTAAACCATCAGTGGCCATTTCGACCAATTCATGTTTAGGCACTTATGTGAAACACCTTGCCTTTAGCAATCAGAACCTATTGAGATAGTCATCTATTGGCTCAACAAATTTATGCTTAATACTAGCTAATTCTTTCAGACAGATCTTCGACTGCCTGTTAGGTGTGGATTTTACCTAAAAATGAACTATCTTTCCTTGCACTTTTTCCACTCTTTTCTCATGTTTTCATTGGTTTTTCTAATTATTGTTGTTGTTCTTTTAATAATGAGAATATACCTTTGGTGCTTGTAATGTGTGTGTTATTATGCAGGAAAGGGCATAAATTGATCAAAGTTGTAAGACACATGAAATGGTGTAAGCTGTCAAAGAAATGAGGAATACATTAGTAAGTTCGCTTTGCGAACTCTGGCGAATTGCCAGCAAAGCTTCGCTTTGTAAACTCTGGCGAGGTATCTGGCGAATGGTCCCAGATTTTGGCAGGGGCAAAAGGCACTAAAGTTCGCTTTGCAAACGGGAAAGCGAGTGTTCGCTTTGTGAGTGATCCTTCGCATTGCGAACTCACGAGATTTTCTGGGGAGGTTTAACTATTCATAGGCACCTGAGGTCCCTAAATTTGACATTCGTTGTGCGAATAAATGGTTCGCTTTGCGAACTGTGAAATTTTTGATTGCATTATAAATAGAACTTTCACACTTTTTAAATTAAGATTTTGGATTTTTGATACAGCTTGTAATTAAAGATCAGAACTTGATATTTCTTCATTTCAAGGGAGAAAAGGTAGGATCTTTGATCTCTTGTTGGATGAGGATGTAATCTTATGATACCTTATGTATTTCATCTAATGTATGTTTGTGAATATGTTTTGATTCTCTATTGTTTGTTGTCTTTGATTGATTATTTGTGGTCTTGACAAAACCTTTACAAATCCTTGATCTTAGATTTTCATCTATCAATGAGTAAAACTTTTGACATGGTTTTGTGAGTTGATATTCATTGTATCTTTTGTTGTATTGTGTTGATTAAGTAGCATGGCTAGCATGAGTAGGATCGATATGGTATTGCGAGGATGCGTGATAATAGTGATGAAGAACGATATTCACATTCATTTGGCAAATTAGTTGAATACATGTAAAAAGGGTTAAATGTATGTACATATTTTGATCGTTGGCATTTTATATGAAGCAGTCATATATCTGATGTGGGTGTCATCTTTGTTTACCTGTTTATCTTTGATTTGAACCGCTATAGACATATACTCTTCAGATATGGATCTAAGATGATTATATGTTTTGTTCTGAACTCTAGAAGTAGATTTAGGCTTAACACTTGCATGAGTATCAGCTCTTAATGCTTTGTGTTAGTTTTTGTTGCGTGAGACATCACCAATGAGACAATATGGTCGTTCTCTCGACGTTGCGTTAGACATAACCTCTTTCGTGGGTGATACGTGAGGATATTAGGCGAATGATTGATTTATGTATAATATGATTAGAAGAATGCATGTGTTATCAATTGATGAAATCCAATTCCAACAAGGTTCCGTTTATAATTCAGTCTTTATTTTATATTTTCCGTCTTTACATTTTCTGCATTTTACTTTGGTTCCTTCTTAAAACCAAAACTTTTGAACCATGAGCTTAGAAACATAGAAACTGTCGAATGGCATTCTTTCCCTCGCACTGATCCATGTGGTATGACAAAATTGGGTTACTTATATGTTTTTGCTTGCCGCTATTCTAGCCTCAACAAAATGGCGCCGTTGCCGGGGATCGGCGTTTAGATATTGAATCGCATTGCGATAGTTTCTATATTTTTGAGCTTTGTACATTTGTTTATATTATATGTATTTGTTTCCTTTTATGTTTTCTCTAGTGTGATCAGGAATGATGAGAACTCCTTCTAGATTGGTTGCTATTTGTATAAAAGTATTTAATAAAGCTTCGACCGAGTCTGGATGGTGAGATTTGAATGTATGCGAGGTAAATTGTACCGCTTTATAGAATGTTAGAATGATTTAAGAATTTTGTGCTTTGTACAAATGTGTATTCTTGTTTCATTTTGCAACTTGTTTGAATGCTTGTTTCACTTAGGTCCAAAAGCCACAAATTGTGAGAAACCTCCATTGTTTACTATATGCTAGGATGACTGATAACGCTGTTTAATTCGTTTGATTCATGCTTTATGTTTTGATTATTGTGATTTTGTGGAAGCATTAGAAATGATCAAGGCATTTGTTTATATTGAGCACAACCGTATCCAAAAGTACCTTACCCGTGAGTAGTAAGTATTTGTTAACCCCTTTGAGCCTAAACAGTTTAGATCTCATTTTAGTGATGAACTTGGTTTATGTACATAATTTGAAAGTGTAGTTCATCATTGAATTTTGTGAGGTTCTAAAAATTTATTCTTGAACCTTTGAACATTGTTTTAATTTGATTTCCTTGCCTTAAAAAGCAAGGAGCATTCACTTGAGGTTTGGTTGAATTCAAGTTGGGGAGAATGAAAAAGAAGAATGGTAGGTTGCTATAAACTTTTGAAAAAGTTCAAACAAACATGAAAAGAAAAAGTGTAAATATGAATGTGAAAAATAAAAGAAATAGAATGCTTGTTTGAGTGAGAAAAATAGAGAATTAAATAATTGTGCATAAGGAAGTTTGAGAAGGTTGGTGATAAAGGAATGAAAATGGTGAATGAAGTTGTGATGTGTAAATACCATGTATAGTGAATGTTTCTTTTTGCATTGGCAATTTCGATTCCATGACCTTTAGAAATTTCCCTTTGTTGTGAACCCGACCAAGCTACAACCTTTGAGGCCCTTAGTTATCTTTTTGCTTCCATGTTTTCATTTATGATTGTTAGATGTTGTATGAATTGGATTGCTATTAGCATTGTTTGTCAGGTGAGTGAAATTTCCCCGTGGTTCCAAACGCATCAATTTATTCATTCTTATTCTAAAGAGGAGTGTTAGAGTGATTCAAGTATGAAAATTTAGTTGTCATTTGAACCATTCCATGATATTTGTTTAAGAACTTAATTCTTTGTCATTGTTCGATTCTATTGAGTGGTGAATGTTGCTTGTGCGCATTTTCATCTTTTCTTGGTTGAATCTTATGCTTGAGAAAATCCTCTTGTTTTAATGAGAGGTATACTTTGCTTGAGGACAAGAAAAAATCTAGTTGGGGAGAGTTGTTAGGTGCGGATTTGACCTAAAAATGAACTATCTTTCCTTGCACTTTTTCCACTCTTTTCTCATGTTTTCATTGGTTTTGCTAATGATTGTTGTTGTTCTTATAACAATGAGAATATACCTTTGGTGCTTGTAATGTGTGTGTTATTGTGCTGAAAAAGGCATAAATTGATCAAAGTTATAAGACACAAGAAATGGTGCAAGCTGCCAAAGAAATGAGGAATACACCAATAAGTTTGCTTTACAAACTCTGGCGAATTGCCATCGAAGCTTCGCTTTGCAAACTCTGGCGAGGTCTCTGGCGAATGGTCCCAGATTTTGGCAGGGGCAAAAGGCACTAAAGTTCGCTTTATGAACGGGAAAATGAGTGTTCGTTTTGTGAGTGATCCTTTTCATTGTAAACTCACGAGAATTTCTGGGGTGGTTTAACTATTCAGAGGCACCTGAGGTGCCTAAATTTGACATTCGCTGTGCGAATAAATGGTTCGCTTTGCAAACTGTGAAATTTCTGATTGCATTATAAATAGAACTTTCACACTTTTTAGATTAAGTTTTTAGATTTTTGATACAACTTGTAATTAAATATCAGAACTTGATATTTCTTCATTCCAAGGGAGAAAAGGTAGGATCTTTGATCTCTTGTTGGATGAGGATGTAATCTTTTGATACCTTATGTATTTCATCTAATGTATGTTTGTGAATATGTTTTGATTCTCTATTGTTTGTTGTCTTTGATTGATTATTTGTGGTCTTGACAAAACCTTTACAAATCCTTGATCTTAGATTTTCATCTATCAATGAGTAAAACTTTTGACATAGTTTTGTGAGTTGATATTTATTGTATCTTTTGTTGTATTGTGTTGATTAAGTAGCATGGCTAACATGAGTAGGATCGATACGGTATTGCGAGGATGTGTGATAATAGTGATGAAGAATGATATTCACATTCATTTGGCAAATTAGTTGAATACATGTAAAAAGGGTTAAACGTATGTACGTATTCTGATCGTTGTCATTTTATATGAAGCAGTCATTTATCTGATGTGGGTGTCATCTTTGTTTACCTGTTTATCTTTGATTTGAACCTGTCGCTCCCGGGATTTTCATCCAAGTACAAACGCGAAAGTGGCACAGAAACAGAGTCGCCAGCAATGTGTATTTATCCCAAGAGAGGGAAAGAAAACACTGCGTAAACCTAAGGGAAAGGAAAGAGCATGGTCTTGCGACCAAGAGAACTGGGTTCGGGAGTCGATTACGCGCGAGGAAGGTATTAGCACCCCACGCGTCCATCGTACCCGATGGGATCCACACTTGCTACTTCAATCAAAGGGTGTAAGGAAAGGATACTAGAAAAGGAACTACTAGCTGGAGGACTGGAAAAGGAAAGGAGAGAGAAAGAGAAACAAATGTAGGGAAAATAAAAGAAGTGCTTGAATAGGCCCTACCCCACTGCCTACATATCTTATCGGGAACATGAGAATCAGAGCGACGTAGTTCCCCTCAGCTAAGGGAAAATTGTTTGTGTTTTTTAGTGGAATACGCCAACGTTTGCGTCCTAACAATTTAGGCATTGCAGCTCGCTGTATGGAGACTTAGGCGTTACCTGTTTGCGGTAGAATGGATATGACGCATCCTTAAGGAATGAGAAGAGAATTATTGTTTGTTTTTGTCTTTTAAGAAAGAAGTGTCTTGTTTATTTGGTGTTTTGCAACACATATTGGATTTAAGTCCCTCATGTAAGATCGAATGCCTCGCATATCGACCCAAGACGGGACGTATGCTAAACATTCTAAGAAAGTGAAAGAAGACCCCTCACCTCCTTATTCTCACATGAAAGGCTCAAATACAATATTTGTTATACCCTTATTAAGTGTTTTTTACTTTTGTTTTGTGATGAGAAGAGGAGACTCAAATGGGAGCAAAAGGTGAAAACTAAAGGGGACTAAGACTCACCCTAATGTTATCATACATGGATGTTCCTATGGTTAATGTGGTTTAAGAAACCTAATCCTAAAATAAAGGAGAAGAAGTGCAAAAGAAGCAACTTACTTCCAAGATGGAAGTTAAGTTGATCTTAAAGAGGGATGAAGAAGAAGTTATTCAAGGAAAGCATATAAATGCTTATCATGATCACAAGTTGAATTATTAAAAGAGATAAGAGAATATGAAAGAAATAAGTGCATGTGGAAGCATATCCACACACTTACTTACCATTTGCACCTACATGAAAAGGTTAGTTCGAAAACTATTTACAAGTAGTGGAATAAGGAAAGAATACCAAATAATGATCAAACCAATTAAAAACCAATGAATAAGGATCCTAAGAGATGATACTCAATCAAAGTCAGAACCTATATCTAAAGGTGTTCTCTAATGTTAAGATATCTAATACACACAAACTATGCACAATCAAATGTCCTAAACATCAAAGAAGTGCACTATGGAAGTGGAAGATGAAGAATGAGTGGAAATGCAAAGTGATCATGCATTAATGCTTCACAAAAGAACAAAGTCAGAATTATATACCAATTATAAAAGTCTTCTAATGCTCATGAATCATCATACAAATCAAGAATAAAAGAGTACAAGTAGAAGAGATAAGATGAAGTAGAAGTAAGTATAAGAGAAACATGTTCTATTAGGTGCACAAAGTGACATATTAGATATGCATAACATGTAACATGATTGAAGAATGCATATGGGCAGTGGCATACTATTTATGATATGCAAATGGAAAGAGAGAAATGTCATATAAAATGCACACATGAAACATGTAGAGCATAAGAGGAGATAAGAGAAGGAAACATGTCAAAGTTAAAGTTATAACACACAAACTCATATTAACACAAGTAACATGACCTATAATGAAACAAAGATGACCTATAATATCATAAAAATGACATACAAAAGATGCACAAACAATCATGCAAAGTAAACACTAAAAAGTGGCACAAGTGCCTCAACAAAACATATAAGAATGAGATAGAATAATGTGCACAAAAAGTAACTTCAAGTGCAAGGCATTAAACATTATCAAAGCATATGATAAAATTGTAAAATTAAGTCCTAAACAATCCAAGTCAGAGGCAACACATGTATAAAAGACCCATGGCAAAAACTCAAGAGAAAACATGCCTCAAAGAATTCACAAAATCACATTGATCAAACCAAAAAGAAGTGCAAAGATGAACATGTAAACATGTGATAAAATGACTTTAAAAATAAAAATAAAATGGATTTAGATTCTTTAATGTGTTTTATAATCAATACAAAAAGAATGAGTTAAAAATATTGTGTGAGATGAGAGAAATAAAATGTACAAATTTGAGTATCAAAGAGGAAATTCACTCAAAAGAAATTAAAAGAAAAATAGGGAATTATGTTTAAACATTCACAAAGTCATAATTAAAAATAAAAGAAAATTATTTAAATGTGTTAAGAACACACATGAATTAATTTGGGATTTTTAGAAATGATTTACTATTTTTAAAATATGAAAATGGAAACAATATATGAAATAAAAATA
Source organism: Lathyrus tuberosus (assembly GCA_022829125.1). Taxonomy (NCBI): domain Eukaryota; kingdom Viridiplantae; phylum Streptophyta; class Magnoliopsida; order Fabales; family Fabaceae; genus Lathyrus; species Lathyrus tuberosus. The sequence goes on along the minus strand of JALAZF010000029.1, from coordinate 4,091,375 downwards.
AAAATGTGAAAAAAATAGAAAGGGGGTGTGGCGAAAGTAATTTGCATGTTCAAAAATAGTTTGGGCTCAGATAGGGGTGTGCAAAAAGCAAATTGGGTTCAGTCCAAAACATACGCGTGGCACGTGTGATTTAGGGTGGTCTCAGTCAATCAGTTGACTCAAATATATCCACACGATTCATTCAACGTCAGATCATCACAAAAATATGCACATCCTATGGATCAGAAACAAGGCACATGATAACAAATGTGCATGAACACACATACAAGTATCATAGTTCAAAAATGAAACACGTGAGAGTCACATGCTTTTTTAATGCGCTGGCAAAGTTTAAACCACACGATGAGAATGATCAGACAACCATGATTTAAAATTGCAAAACCCTAACATTGAATGCTTACCGGCTGGAGAAGGACCTCCGCTCGTCTTCTCCGGCGACTCTCCGCCACCTGCAACTTTCCAAACTTCTAGAAATGTACAAAAATGGTACCAATCGAAAGCTAAACTCACGCACATCATGAATCCATACTTAAAAGTATCAAACAATGCACACATAGCTAGAACAGAATCCAAACATTTTGCCCTAAATTTCACAACTATGCTCATAATGAGCCTATCACTAGCCGGATATACTACATTGCTTCTAGCAAGCTCAAATCAACAAAAATAAGTTAAAATGAAGTGGATTCGAAGCAATAAAAGTTGATGAAATGGAACCTGAAATTTGGAGAACTCTTAGATCCAAAGAAAACCAGAGAAATGCACTTAATCTTGAGCTTTGATGTGGCCAAATAAAGGCTTTGGAACTTGAAATATTGAAGAGAATGGAGTGAGATTCCAATTAAACTGAAGTTGCAATTGATGAATTAGACTTGCTTCTCTTGTTCTTGATCAAAGATGAGCCATTGGTGATGATGAAGATGAAATGTGGATGCAGGTGATGATTGAATCGTGCACACAGAGAGAGAGAGAGAGCTTAGAGAGAAAACTTGAGAGTGTCTTAGAGTGAGAGTGAAAATGAAGTTGTTGTTGTGAATTCTGTGAGAGTTTTTGATTTATATATGTTGAGTTAGTGACTTAACTCATGGTTAAATGAGTTAGTTTAGTGAGTTCAAGGTGGGTTAAGTGAGTCCACCCTAACTAACTGAGTCAAGTTAGTTAGGGGCGAGTGAGTGAGGCTGTGATATGGTGTGGTTGAATTCATGATGTTATGGTGAGGTTAATGGAGAAAGAATGGTGGTGATGAAGTCACTTGTTGCAGACAGCTTGTAGAGCAAGTTTCATTCTTCTTTGGTGTATGGTTGCAGTATACGTAGCATAGTGTAAGGGAATGTGTTGGTACAAATGAAGTAATGAATGGTTGGTGTAGTGCATGCGTGCAAGCTGAGTTTTAACAACAACAATTCCATAACATTCTAACTTGGCAGCATGGTTTCTATGAAGTTTGATGATAAAATTCTCTCACATTAACGGATGAAAACGTGTAATCTTGGTGGCAAATGAAAGACGGTACATGGTAGAACATATTTGATGTGAATTTTGGATTGAATAAAGGTTTGTAAGAATGTGTAAAATGGTTTGAAACTCAAGAATGTGGGACTGGTGTAAGGGCACACATGACCTGCATGATATGCATAGTTATGGCTTGTGATTTTCAGCATGATCACATCAACTTTGAACCTGTTAGTTCTTGGATTGGCTGGAATTTTGGTATATAAAAGTATATTCAATGTTGATGTCAAGGTGATGATGTTGCAACATTGAGTCTTAACACTGGGCTGTGTTAAGTATTTAAATTGTTGAAGTTGGATGTCTGATGTCACAAGGAGATGTTGTGATATTAGATCTGCAGAATTAATAACATCAGGTTATGATGTTGTTAGGGTTTGCGTGTTAGCTGGAATTATGGAGAGCAAGCTGTCTCATTGGTTGCGAATATCTTGGGATAGATATTTTCTGCTGCATAGGAGATCTGGTGCAGATTTGAAGGAGATTTAAAAGGTTAAGATTTAAAAAGATTTTAGGAGAAAATCTGTTTTAAATATTCAGTTTTAAATAACAAATCAGGTCAGATATTGTAGCAGGTCCAAGTTCAATTCAGGTTGCTATTTAAAGCGCACAAGACCAAAGGAAAAAGTACAGAAATACAGAGAGAAGATCAAGAGCATAGGCTGAGTGTCTTGAGTATTTTGTACGAATTTTATTTACAGAATTCTAGGTTAAATTGCTGAGTCGTTTTCTGTCCTCTCTTAGAAGCTGTGAAGCAATAGAGAGTTATTACTTGATCAAAGCTGTGAAGTAAGATCAAGGTTACTCAAAGAGGTTGTTCCTTGAGTATTGTTTTAGGGATTGAGTTGTGTTCTCATATCTAAGTGGTTTCTTAGGTAGAAAGTCACTAGTAAGAATTAAGTTTAGGAGATTGGCAACTGGGTTGTTGAGTCTGTAAATTAATTCTACAAGTAGTGAATTTCATCCCTGGCTTGGTAGCCCCCAGACGTAGGTAGTTAGACCGAACTGGGTGAACAATTTGGTGTGTTATTTTGCTGTCCATTGTGCAGAGTGTGTTGTTGTGACATCGCACCTTAACATCACACGTCTGATACCAGAATTTCAATTGGTATCAGAGCAGGCATCCTGTCTGTCTCTGGGTGAGATCTAGGGAAGTTACTTTCTGGTGTAAAGATGGACAAAGAAGTTGGAGGATTCGTCAACAGACCCCTTATTTTGGATGGATCCAATTATGACTATTGGAAGCCAAGGATGACACTTTCTTAAAATCCTTGGACAGCAGGGCTTGGAAGGCTATTATTAAAGAGTGGAAAACACCTGTTGTGTGTGAGAAAGATGATGCTGGCAAAGATAAAGAAGGCACCTTAAAGCCAAAGCCTGAAGAAGAATGAACCAAGGAAGAAGATGAGCTTGCCCTTGGAAATTCCAAAGCTCTAAATGCAATTTTCAATGGGGTGGATAAGAATATCTTCAGGTTAATCAATACCTATGAAGTTGCTAAGGAAGCGTGGGATATTTTGAAGGCTACACATGAAGGAACATCTAGAGTGAAGATGTCTAGACTTTAGCTTCTAACATCAAAGTTTGAAAGTCTGAAGATGAAGGAAGATGAGACTATTCATGACTTCCACATGAGTGTTCTTGAGCTGGCCAATGCATCTAGTGCTCTTGGAGAGAAAATGTCAGAAGAAAAGCTTGTAAGGAAGATTCTTAGGTCCCTTCCTAAGAAGTATAAGATGAAGGTAACTACCATTGAAGAATCACAAGACATCAGCAAGATGAGAGTTGATGAGCTCATTGGATCTCTTCAAACTTTTGAGCTTGGGTTGAATGAGGAAGAACCAGAAAAGAAGCCAAAGAGTATAGCCTTAGTGTCAAATGATCAAGAAGAGAAAGGAAATAGCTCTGAATCCCAGGAGGATATATCTCAGGCCATAGTTATGTTGGGAAGACAGTTCAACAAAGTGTTCAAGAGGATGAATAATAACTCCAGGCCTAATGTCAAGAACATATCTTCTGACATCAGCAAGTCAAAAGAGAAGGATGAAGAGAAGACTGCCTAGGATAAAGGTGTTCAGTGCTTTGAATGTGAAGGGTATGGACATGTCAAGAAAGAATGTCCCACCTTCTTGAAGAAGCAGAAGAAGGGCATGTCAGTTTCCTGGTCTGACTCTGATAGTGAAAGTGAAGGTGAGTCAGCAAAGCATGTTAGAGCTTTAACAGGAACTGTTGTTTCTGATGATGATTCTAGTGATGGAGAAATAACGTATGAAGAGTTAGCATCTACTTATCAAGAGCTGTGTTTAAAAAGTGCCGAGGTTTGTCAAGAAAACAAGTGTCACAAGCAACAGATTGCTCAGCTTGAGAATGAAAAAGCTGATCTGGAAAATGAAGTTGTACTAGTTAAATCTCAACTTGATCAGATGACAAAATCGGTCAGGATGATGAACAGTGGTACAACCACTCTTGATAAGATCCTTCAGTCAGAGAAAGTTGCTGGAGATAAATCAGGTATAGGATACGTGGTTGAGGAAAAGGGTTCTATAAAAGCAAGCACTTCAGGAACAAAGAAGGAAATGTCCCAACCAATTTCTCAACATCAAACAAAGAGACAGGATCCTACACCTAGGAAGGGTGCTTATTCAAAACCTCAAAATGTTGAAAAGAAGAATGGCCCTCATCAGAGGAAGATGCAGCCCCAAGGAGCTAGTCAGTATATGCCTCCCCAATATCACCAGAGCATGCAAGCTGCCAGGTTCAAAGAGAACATATCTCATCAGTTGTCTCAAAATCAGGGAGGTTGGTATGGATATGGATACAACAATGATGTGCCTCATTACTATGGAAGAAGGAAGCCTCATCACCATAGGAGACAGCCTAGAAGACAACATCCTCAGTTTAGGAGACAGTCTACCTATGGTAAAAGACAGACCAACTTTGGAAGTAGGAGACAACATTATGGGTGAAAGCCACAACAATATCATCATAATGGTAGAAGATATAACCAATTCAGAGATGACAGAGTTAGATGCTTCTATTGTGGAAGGTTTGGACATATGCATGCCTCTTGTTTTAAATTGCATGGTTATCCAAAATCTGCTCCTCAAAGCAAACCAAAGGAGGTCAGACCTAAAGTTGCTAAACAATGGGTTCCTAAGGAGAAGGTGAAATGTCTTTTAGCCCACACCTCAGATAGCCAGGTTGATAAGGATACATGGTACTTTGACAGTGGATGCTCAAAGCATATGACTGGATTCAGAACTCTGATAGTTGAAGTCAGTCATTGTCCCTCTCATGAGGTTATGTTTGGCAATGGCGAAAAAGGGGTAGTTGCAGGAGTTGGAAAAGTGAAAGGTGATGGTAGACCTGAACTTGAAAATGTTCTGTTTGTCAATGGTTTAAATGCAAATTTGATCAGCATAAGTCAATTGTGTGATGAAGGGTACAAAGTTAACTACACCAAAGATGAGTGTATGGTATCTGGTGAGCATAATCAAGTTGTTATGAAGGGTGCCAGAACCAAAGATAACTGCTATCAGTGGATTTATCTTGAAGGTAATTCAACTAATGATGCTCAAGTTGATGTTATAACATCAGACTATGACGTCAGGATGCTGAAAGGTCACTCAGAGTTAATGAGCTCTAATGTGAATCCTTTAAAATTTTTAAAAGGAAAGTCTTTATGGAGGGAGAAAATTAGTGATTGGTCTTTAAGAGGTACTCAAAATCAGGCTCCTTACCATATTGATTCTACATCAAGATTTATCAAAGGGTTCTCGTCTCAACGGTTTATCTCCCACAACAGAATAGAAAAATCTTCTCTAAACCTAGTCTGTTACAAAGGAACGACGTCTTCCCCATCCAAGAACTCTGATTCTCAAAGACCTGCACATGTACGAACTAGGATTTCTTCGGAAAAAGAGCTTGTTGACAAAGAACATATTCCAATGGCACTTCCCGAGTCAGGTAACTCTAAACCTTCAACCAAGTTGAATAGAACTGAAACTAGGTCATCATCCTCTCAAGCGGTTGAGGAGAAGTATGATGTAGACATGCATTTGGAGCAGATTGCCACCAAAATTCTTGAGAAGGGAATACGTGTGAAAGAGATTTCTGTCCCTTTAAGGCAAATGCCTGCTGAACAGGTGGACTCTCAAAGTGAGGACACAAATCTTCAAAGACTGGCCTTGTCTGTGATTCAAGACGCTGAAGGAGAAGATCTTGAAGATACTGATGTCATCTTTGATGTCAGAACATCGTCTCCTAGGAATGAAAGTCACAGGTGTAAAGGGAAGGATCAGGTTGAGGTTATAGATGTTGAGGACTCATCTGATAGTGATATCATTGGTAATACAAGAAGAAGGGAGGATAGGAAAGGGAAAAGAGTGGAGTCACTTCCAAATGAAAATATGGTTAAGGATAAGAAAAGGACTTCAGTTGCAGACTTTCTCAAGTCGTGGAACAAAGTTTCCAGGTCTGGCAAGAAGAGGAGGAACAGGGAAGAATCAGATTCAGAGTGTGATGCTCAAGACATCAACCCTGTGATGAACAGAGCTGCTGATCAAGTGCCTGATAACATCTCATTTCACTGTGCCAAAAGTGCATCCATGTGGAATTGTGTGAGCCAAAGAAGGATAACTCTGGAAAGAGAGCTAGTAGCAGATGGCTTAGAGTCTACTGGAATTATAGATCTAATTAAGTTTGCTGGTCTCATAAGGACTGTGTCAGGATTGTCTAGTTGCTATGATAGACTGGTCAGAGAATTTATAGTGAATATCCCTGAGTCTATTGATAACAGCAATAGCCTAACCTTCAAAAGAGTTACCGTCAGGGGTAAGTGTGTCTGGTTTTCTCCTAAGGTGATCAATGCCTACTTAGGAAGAAGGGAGGAAGATGATGGAGAATTAGAAGTTTCTAATAATGTTATCTGCAAAGAAATCACAGCTGGTCAGGTAGAAGTTTGGCCCTCAAGAGGAAAGTTATCAGCAAGTTTATTAAGTATGAAATATGCTCTTCTTCATAGAATAGGTGCGGTTAACTGGGTTCCTACTAACCACAAGACCTCTGTTTCTGCTGGGTTGGAAAAATTAGTTTATGCCATTGGAACAAAGAAACAAATTGATTATGGCTCTTACATCTATAATCAGACTATCAAGCACGCTGTAACAAGAGCTATGAAATTGCCTATTGCATTTCCATCCCTCATTTGTGGGATAATACTGTCTCAGCATCCTAGGATTCTTAACCAGGATGATAGTGTGTGTAGAAGGAAGCCCGGATTGTCTTTTCATCAGAAGCTGTTTAAAGGAAAACATGTTGCTGATAATGTCAAGGCATCTGCCTCAACATCTACTAATCATACTCATGTCAAGACTGATATGATTTTTGAACTGGAGGAAGTCTGTAAAGAACTAGATGAAGTCATCAGAGTAAACATTGAAAGGAAGGACAAGTTTAAAAAATTACTTATGACTCTGAAGATGAAGGAAAAAGAAAGTGAGAAAGTAGTTGCTGATAAGGAAGATGAGTCTGATAATGACAGTCCAAAAGAAGATGAAGAAGATGATGATCTCAGCTCAGATGATTAAAGCTTTTAATGTTTCTCTTAATTAGTAGTTTTAGTTTTATTTTCTGTCTTTGTTTCAGCACTTAATGTGCTTGGTTATGTAATTTGAATTTTGTGCTATTATATGCACCGTTTATGTTTTTCTATTCTATGATTTGTTTTGCCTGGTTGCTAACTGTGAGGCTAACAATGAGAGCTAGGATGTACTAACTGTAGTTAATAGGGCTTCTGATTGAAGCTTGTCTAATTATGGATAAAAAGGGGGAGAAATAGCCAAGAGAGTCAAGAGTATCAAAGAATGTCAAAGGAGTTGTGGTGTTGTCAAAGGAATATGTTAGCTATAGTACAGTAGTGCAGAAAGTAAGGGGGAGTAATGAGTAATTACTGAACTGCTTGATAAGCTATTTTTGCTGGTTCATGATTGAGGGGGAGCAACATTGTTGAAAATTGTTGCTGTTGAAGATGGTGTTGCAGCAGAGTTTTTGTGAAGCAAAGTCCATGATGAAGTTTTTATGATGCTGAAGTTTTTATGATGCTGCTGCTGGATGCTGAAGTGAATTGAAGATGCTGATAATGTTGAAATATGTGCAGCTCTGGTTGAAGACTGTAGCTGTTTTGCTGATGCTGCTTGGAGTTTCAAAATCATTGAAGTTTTTCTGCTGCTGAAGTCTCTGAAGGTGCAGAGTGCAGAGATTGTTTTAGCCAAAATTAGCCAAAGGGGGAGATTGTTAGTTCTTGGATTGGCTGGAATTTTGGTAAATAAAAGTATATTCAATGTTGATGTCAAGGTGCTGATGTTGCAACATTGAGTCTTAACACTGGGTTGTGTTAAGTATTTAAATTGCTGAAGTTGGATGTCTGATGTCACAAGGCGATGTTGTGACATTAGATCTGCAGAATTAATAACATCAGGTTATGATGTTGTTAGGGTTTGCGTGTTAGCTGGAATTGTGGAGAGCAAGCTGTCTCATTGGTTGCGAATATCTTGGGATAGATATTTTCTGCTGCATAGGAGATCTGGTGCAGATTTGTAGGAGATTTAAAAGGTTGAAGATTTAAAAATATTTTAGGAGAAAATCTATTTTAAATATTCAGTTTTAAATAACAAATCAGGTCAGATATTGTAGCAGGTCCAAGTCCAATTCAGGTTACTATTTAAAGCGCACAAGACCAAAGGAAAAAGTACAGAAATACAGAGAAAAGATCAAGAGCATAGGCTGAGTGTCTTGAGTATTTTGTATGAATTTTATTTACAGAATTCTAGGTTGAATTGCTGAGTCGTTTTTTGTCCTCTCTTAGAAGCTGTGAAGCAATAGAGAGTTATGACTTGATCAAAGCTGTGAAGTAAGATCAAGGTTACTCAAAGTGGTTGTTCCTTGAGTATTGTTTTAGGGATTGAGTTGTGTTCTCATATCTAAGTGGTTTCTTAGGTAGAAAGTCACTAGTAGGAATTAAGTTTAGGAGATTGTCAACTGGGTTGTTGAGTCTGTAAATTAATTCTACAAGTAGTGAATTTCATCCCTGGCTTGGTAGCCCCCAGACGTAGGTAGTTAGACCGAACTGCGTGAACAATTTGGTGTGTTATTTTGCTATCCATTGTGCAGAGTGTGTTGTTGTGGCATCGCACCTTAACATCACACGTCTGATACTAGAATTTTAGAACCCTTATAACTCTATCACAACTTGCTCAAATGGAAAAATGTCCAACATCAAAGTTGAAGAGGACATTGAGATGAACAACTTTGATGTTTAACATTTTTTCATTTGAAGCTTTCTTCAATGAGAAAAATGGCTTGCAATTTGGCACACCACGTGTTTGACAAAATTATGGCGCATGGGCCTGGTCTTGCTTGGTCATGACTTGGTTTTTGACCGAGTTTTGTCAAACTTTGATTGATCATAACTCCCTCAATTTTGATCCAATGGAAGAGTTCTTTATATGGATTTGAAGCTTAGAGTGTGAACTTTAATTGGCTCAACTTGGACCTGAGGTTTGAAACTTTTATCATGGAGAAAGGAAGCCTCAAAGTGTGGTGCAAAATGGTCAAAACTTGCCATTTTTGGAAACCCTAAATTTCCAAAAAAGGAAACATTGTACATTTCTTGATTTTTCATGATTCCTCCATCATATCTTGAACAAATTTTGTCCAATGAACATATATAACTTGAATTTCATGAATTTGACCTTAAAAAGTCAGGAGTTGACTTTTTCACTGCACAATTGACTTTTTCCCTAATTTCTTAATTCTCAAGCAACTGACCAATTGAACCTCTTCTGAAATGAACCAATGGCCAATCTTCCATCCTTAGATACTTGACATCATGTAGAAAACATTGAGATCAAGTTTGGATCAAAATTTCATCAGGAGACTGCGTGAACCAAAAACCCTAATTTTGACTGTTTTGTTAGGAGATAATGCACTGCTCAATCTTCTTGATGAATTCCCATCTTCCAATGACTTGTGAGATCATTTGGGATGATATATGATGTAGGGGACCTTTGAGGCTTGTTTGAAGACCCTTGGCTCTTATTCTCTTGCTTTTCTTTGGCTTTCAATTGTTCACACCTTGAAGCACTAGATACCAAAGGCTATCAGGAATTCAAGATACATAGGGATTGAATACAAAAAAAAATAACCGAGAAAATTTGCACTGTGTGGATAAAGAAAAATGTTGTAAATGAAGCAATGGTAAGGAAGAAAAGTTTGTGAGGAAGAATTTGGAACCATTGGACCCCATAGGAAACCTGTCGGGAACCGGTGAACTACCTGAAACCTGTCGGGAACTGGTGAACTACCTGTCAGGAACTGGTGAACTACCTGTCGAGAACTGGTGAACTATCTGTCGGGAACTGGTAAGCTTGGACCTGGGTTACCTATCGGGAATGGGTAAGTGGACCTGTCGGGAACTGGCAAGGTTCAAACTAAAGGGAGCTGTCGGGGACGGCTACAGTTTATAACCAAGGCTTACCTATTGGGGATGGGTAAATGGACCTGTCGGGAACTGGTAAGGTTAAAACTCAAAGGTGCTGTCGGGGACGGCTACAGGAATCCTATCGGGAATGGTTCCAAGAAACTTGTAAGCTGAGAGATGTGACTCTGTAGGGAGAAAAATGATGAAACCCTTTGTGCTGCTTTGAGATATCTGTTGGGGAATGAACGAGGCATTCTTTCTGGATTTGTCAATGATATAAGGAGCAAAGTTTTGGGCTCTCGCACGAGTTATCAAAACTGACCTATGCTTCACATGCATATGTTTGAATTTTTCCATGGCGTAATGCTCCATCTCGATGGAAATGCTACGTGTTTTGAAGATGCCATGCATACTATATGCAAAATGCAAAGAGGTTCCTTAGCAAAAATAAGTGCTGAGGAAAAGAAGGCAACTCCGTTGGGGATAACAAGCTGGATTGACTTCGTGGTCGCAAACCGTACTGGGGAAGACAAATTGACCTGATCTCTTGATCTGGGCACTGACCTGACAAACCTGTTGAGGTTGCTGTAGAAAATGATAACTTTGTTGGGGAGGCATCATCTGAACCAGTCTACTTGGGGAATAACTATAACCATAGAACTCCGCTGGGGAAATGATAACCTTCTGGCCTGGCTACTGGGGAATTGAGATCAAACGAACTCTTACAGAGGAAGGAAATACCTGCTGAGGGGCTGAGATCAACCATATTTCTTGCTAGGGGAAGAAAAATTTGCTAGGGGACTGAAATCAACCAAAACTCCTGCTGGGGATTAATGAGCTTGTAACAAACTCTACTGGGGAGAACCACTTCAGAGCGTCTCGTGCTGGAAATGTCCTTTAAGAGGATTTTATAGAAGACCATGCCTCTTCAAACTCTACTGGGGATAATAGATTTGGAACACCTCCTGCTGGGGAATTTTCAAAATGCTCCATGCTTGGGATGGCGACTTCACTGGGGATTCACAGCCGTTATCGACACATAAAAGCTTGTAGCTGTTGGAAGTACGGAATGGGAGAATCGACTTAATAAGATACAACACTACCAATTTGAAACTGACTTGTTAATATCGAATCGTCGTGCGCGACCGTCGGCCAGACGATGGATTCAAGCAGTAAACGTTGTGACAAAAGAGTGAAATGAGAATCTTTTTTCTGAACATGATGGCTTCAGTACTACCATTTGACAATGTTGCTGAAGCTCTGTAAATACGCTGGGGATGACCACCTCCCAGAAGTACTTTCCTGCCGAGGAACCGTCTCTGCTTGGGGAGGAACAATCATTTGCACTTCGTAAAGGATTTTGGCTTTAAAGACATCATACACCTTTGCATAGCTATCCAGTGAACTCTCAACACCTGCAAACAAAAGAATGCGCACATATGCCCCAGGGTAACATGGGTTTTGTAATATTCACCCAAGCACACCCGTCATTTAAAGCCATTTTAAATGTTTTCCTTTTATGCATGTTATTGTAGAACCCCAATGTTTTCACATGCAAATGTTTATCAAAAGTTTTGGACGTTTGTGTAAACAAAACAAATTATAAAAGCAAAATAAACAGATAGAATTTTTCTGAATAACGACCATTTTATTAATTGAAAAGCCTGAAAATAGGCATTTACATCAAGAAGCAATTCCTGGAAAGAGGTAATTGCCAAAACAGAAAAGAAACTGTCCTAATGGCAATGTGAAACTGGAACTTCATTGAGTTTCAACCCTGCTATGGTTCATATATCTTCAAGACTCTCCAATAGCTTTGCCTTCAAAGGGGGACGATTGAACTGATTCCTATCCTTCGGAGTGCTTAATGATTGAGACGAGACGATACAAATTACTCAGATCGCAGTTTTCGCTAAATCTCTCTTTTGCCTGGATCGCCCTTTACGGGTTTTCAATCCACTGAGATACCCTTTTTTGCCTAAGTTGCCCTTGCGGGTTTTCAACTTACCGGGTGTACTTTCTTTTTTCTTTTTATTCCTAATTTTTGCCCGAACCTTTTTTTTTTATGGTTCGCCGGGATGCCCTTTTTTGCCTGGACTCTCTTTTTACTGTCCAGCGGGTTTATTCATGCGAAGTATTTTTTAACTGCGTCTGAGTTCACAGGTGACGGAAAATCTTCACCGTCCATTGTTGTAAGCATCAAAGCTCTGCCCGAGAAAACCTTCTTAACAACATATGGACCTTCATAATTAGGAGTCCATTTTCCCCTGTGATCTGTATTCGGAGGAAGAATCCTTTTCAATACCAAGTCTCTCATCTGGTAAGTTCGAGGGCGCACTTTCTGGTCAAATGCCCGTTTCATTCTCCTCTGATACAGTTGTCCATGACATACTGCAGCCAACCGTCTTTCTTCGATGAGACTCAACTCGTTGAACCTCGCTCGAACCCATTCAGCCTCGTCATGTTTAACATCCATCATGACCCTTAAAGAAGGGATCTCAACTTCAGCCGGTAGCACTGCTTCTATACCGTATACAAGAGAAAACGGGGTTGCCCCAGTAGATGTACGGACAGAGGTACGGTACCCATGCAAAGCGAAAGGCAACATTTCATGCCAATCCTTATACGTCACCACCATCTTTTGCACAATCTTCTTGATATTTTTATTGGCTGCCTCGACGGCACCATTCATCTTCGGGCGATAAGGAGAAGAATTGTGATGTTCAATCTTGAAGCTCTGGCATAGCTCTTGCATCATCTTATTGTTGAGATTAGAACCATTGTCAGTAATGATCCTTTCGGGCACCCCATATCGGCAAATAATCTCCTTCTTAATGAATCGGGCTACCACCTGCCTGGTGACATTTGCAAAAGAGTCAGCTTCCACCCACTTGGTAAAGTAATCAATAGCCACCAAAATGAATCGATGTCCGTTGGAAGCAGTAGGCTCAATCTTCCCAATCATATCAATGCCCCACATAGAAAAGGGCCATGGAGAACTCATCACATTCAGAGGGTTTGGTGGCACATGCACCTTGTCAGCATAGATTTGGCATTTGTGGCATTTTTGGGTGTACTTAAAGTAATCAGCCTCCATAGTTAGCCAGTAATACCCGACTCGCAATAACTTCTTCGCCATAGGATGCCCTCCAAAATAGGTGTCGAAAGATCCTTCGTGCACTTCCTGCATTAACAGGTCTGCTTCGTGTCTATCCACGCATCTGAGCAAGACCATGTCAAAGTTTCGCTTGTAAAGCACATCCTCATTCAAGAAGAAACTTCCTGCTAACATCCTCAGAGTCTTCTTGTCATTATTTGATGCCCCAGCCGGATACTCTTGACTCTTCAAGAAATGCTTGATATCAAAATACCAAGGTTTATCATCAATCATCCTATCGGCAGCAAACACATGAGCGGGTCTGTCTAGCCTCATCACATCAATCTTGGGTATATGGTTCCACCAATTCACCTGAATCATGGAAGACAATGTTGCTAAAGCATCAGCCATTTGATTCTCATCACGAGGTATATAGCACAATTTTACTGTTGTAAAGAAAGTTAACAGTCTTCTCGCATAGTCTCTGTAAGGAATCAAGTTCTGCTGGTTGGTATGCCAATCTCCATTGATCTGATTGATCACTAGAGCAGAGTCCCCAAATATCTCAAGAGTCTTGATCCTTAAATCAATGGCTTCTTCAATACCCATGATACAAGCCTCATATTCCGCTTCATTGTTGGTGACATCAAAAGTCAACCTGGCAGTGAAAGGTATATGTGATCCTTTTGGAGTGATAAGGACTGCCCCAACACCACTTCCATTCATGTTAACGGCCCCATTGAACACCAGTTTCCATTTGTCATCAGGATCTGGCCCTTCGTCAACCGGAGGCTCTTCACAATCTTTAGCCTTGAGAAACATGATGTCTTCATTAGGAAAGTCAAACCTCATTGGCTGATAATCATCAATAGGCAACTCGGCAAGATAATCAGACAACACACTCCCTTTGATAGCTTTCTGGGAAGTGTATTGTATATCATACTCAGTCAAAACCATCTGCCACCGCGCGACCCTTCCATTAAGAGTTGGCTTCTCAAAAATGTACTTGACTGGATCCATTTTTGAAATCAGTAGGGTTGTATGAGTTAGCATATATTGTCTCAATCGCTTAGCAGCCCATGCTAGTGTGCAACATGTCTTCTCAAGCATCGAGTACCTGGACTCGCAATCGGTGATTTTTTTGCTTAGGTAGTATATAGCATGTTCTTTCCTACCTGTCTCGTCGTGTTGACCGAGAACATAACCCATTGATCCATCACGTACAGAGAGATACATAATCAGTGGCTTCCCAGGAACCGGAGGCATGAGAATCAGAGGATTTTGCAAATATTCTTTTATTTTATCAAAGGCCTTTTGACAGTCATTGTTCCACTGGATTGATTGATCTTTTCTCAATAATTTGAATATTGGCTCGCAAGTCATGGTAAGATGAGATATAAATCTTGCAATATAATTCAGTCTTCCCAAAAATCCACGAACTTGTTTTTCTGTTCTTGGCTCCGGCATTTCTTGAATGGCTTTTACCTTTGCTGGATCCACCTCGATTCCTTTTTCACTGACAATGAAGCCCAGAAGCTTACCTGATCTTACCCCGAAAGTACACTTATTCGGGTTCAGCCTCAGTCTGAACCGTCTCAACCGTTCAAACAACTTTTTCAAATTTATCAAATGCTCTTCCTCCGTTTGTGATTTGGCAATCATATCATCCACATAAACTTCAATTTCTTTGTGAATAATATCGTGGAAAAGCATCACCATGGCACGCTGATATGTTGCCCTAGCATTCTTTAAACCAAACGGCATCACCTTATAGCAGAATGTGCCCCAAGGGGTAATAAATGTAGTTTTCTCCATATCCTTCGGCGCCATCTTGATCCGGTTATACCCGGAAAACCCATCCATGAAAGAAAACACAGAGAATTGAGCCGTATTATCTACCAAAACATCAATGTGTGGTAATGGAAAATCATCTTTTGGACTCGCCCTGTTCAAATCTCGATAATCCACGCACATTCTGACTTTGCATTCCTTCTTCGGTACAGGCACAATATTAGCGACCCATGGTGGATAACTAGTAACAGCTAGAAACCCTGCATCCAACTGATTTTGCACCTCCTCTTTGATTTTGATGCCCATTTCAGGTTTAGTTCTCCGAAGCTTCTGCTTGATAGGAAAACAACCCTCTTTCAGCGGCAATCTGTGCACAACGATGTCCGTATCCAACCCCGGCATATCTTGATAAGACTAGGCGAAGATGTCAACATACTCTCGTAACATCTCAATCAGCTCTTTCTTTACATTCTCTGCCAGGTTTGCCCCTACTTTGACCTCTTTCTTTACCTCTTCAGTACCGAGATTGACAACTTCTTTTGATTCCTGATGAGGCTGAATGGCTATTTCTTCCTGTTTCAATAATCTAGCCAACTCTTCAGGAAGTTCACAGTCTTCCTCATCCCCCTCTTCAGCTTGGTATATTGGATTATCAAAGTCATAATAAACCATAGCAGGGTCGTCATCAACAAGATCCAGATAATTATTTCTGCATGAATGATAATTCATGCTTTTAGAAATTGCCTTTTTTGAAAGGAAAAGAAAGAAAAAATGCAAGAAAACTGCGAAGAAAACATTGCCATTTTTATTTATCTGATATAAAAATAAAATGAAAGACAGGGAACACAATTTTGAATACAAAACGTCCTTTTATTAATGATAAAAATTTGTATGAGAACAAATGGGGCCCTACAATGAAATCACTATGCCTTGGGCAGGGCATAGGACCTTTGCATACTTAATGAAAGAAAACACAGAAAATTACTTATTCGGCAGAGTAACTTGGATGAGATCCTCCGAAAACCAATTGTTCAACTTCATTCCTGGGGCACATGGGCGCACCCAATTATCCAGGTCACAGTCACTATCTTCACCGTCTTCAACTGCTGCACAAATCTGGCTTGGATGTATGACCCCTCCACTTGAGAAAATAACTGGCCCTTGGCGCTCTTGACCCTTTGGCAGTGGAACTTGAGGAGATTTATAACCAATTCCGCCCTTATCGTCCTTGAAAGGTAGCTCAATCACTTGACCCCAACCTTCCGTATGACCAGACTGCACTACTTCCAAAGCCTGCTTATACGAACCCATAGAGGTTCCCACCCTTGCTCACCAGACGGAGAATCTTTCACCATATTCATAGTTTCAAATGCCTGACAGAGAGTTTCGTGGATTTCTCCGTCCATCTCCACGTACTTGAAGGACGACAGATGATTAACGAAAATATCTTCCTCTCCGCATACCGTAACAACCTGACCGTCAACTACAAATTTTATCTTCTGATGCAAGGTTGAAGATACGGCCCCAGCAGCGTGGATCCATGGACCACCCAATAGACAACTATAGGCCGGTTGGATGTCCATCACATAAAACACTGTATTAAACACCTGGGGTCCGATCTGGACAGGTAGTTCTACCTCTCCAAACACTGACCTCTTTGAACCATCAAATGCTTTCACTACTAGATCACAAGGCCTAAGTACAACCCCTTCCACATCCAGCTTTGCAAATGCTTTCTTAGACAACACATTGAGGGACGAGCCAGTGTCCACCAATACATGGGATAACATAGCACCTTTACATTCCATTGATATGTAGAGAGCCTTATTGTGGTTCCTTCCTTCTGGCGTTAAGTCAAAATCTGTGAACCCTAGACCGTTACCACCATTAACATTGGAAATCACACTTTCAAGCTGGTTCACTGATATTTCTTGCGGTACGTACGCCATATTCGAAATCTTTAACAAAGCGTTCCTATGTGCTTCGGAGCATAGCAACAATGACAAAATGGAGATCTTAGAAGGAGTTTGATGTAGGTGGTCAACGATCTTATAATCGCTCTTTCTGATTATTCTCATGAATTCCTCAGCATCTTTCTCCAATGACTTATCAGATTCCTCCCCTGGCACTGGCTCATCACTTATCACCTGCTTTCCTTTGGCCTTTGCTAATGCTTCAGTATCGTCTTTCCTGAGTGTCTGAGGAGCAAAAAGCCTTCCGCTGCGGGTAAAACCGCCCATTCCTCCAACGTTTCCGATACTTGAACCACTTTCTTTAGGAGTCTGCACTTCCTGCTTCTGCCCTTGACTATTAGTTCCATAATACCACGGAATAGCAACCTTGTTCTCATTTGGGACATGACTGGGAATAGTTATAGTTATGGGAGCTACTCGTTCAGGCGCAGATATCTATACGGGAGCAGGCACCAGAATTTCCACAGGATCAAAGTAGATAGTAATAGTAGAAACTTCATCATCATTCTTTTTCAACTGATTAAATTGTAAACGTCCTTCATCCATCATGCTCTGAAGGATATTTCTCAACTTCACACAACCATTATCAGCAATCAAACAATCTTCACAACTTTCTGAACAACCAAGAAATACAGCCCCTTTCAGCAGGCGGTCTTTCACAACTTTCAAGGGAGTCTTGACATCATTAATGTCCCTCACCAGATTCAAACTTCCATCTTCTTCAATGGAATTCACCCCTGGTCCACCATGCGAAGGCATGGGATTTTGAATTACATTAGGCCTCGGAGCAAAATTAATAGCCTTTGAATCAACAAGGTCTTGAACCACATGTTTGAAAGCCTTGCAATTTTCCACATTGTGACCCAGTGTATTTGAGTGAAATTCACACTTTTCATTTGCATCATACCTAAAAGGTAATTTGCCCACTGGGGGCGCCAAAGTCCTCAATTGTACCAACTTCAAACGAAGTAAATTCTGTAGCATTTGTGGGCATGTCATAGGGAAAGCATCAAAATGTCAGTCATTCATTCGCTTTCTTGGGTGATACTGCCTTTGATCTGCAGGTTGAGCCTCAGTACCCGAAGTTGGAATAGTTATAGATGCTGCTTGGTGATACGGACCCTGTCGTCCTCTACCTCTCCCCCCTTGTGCATATGCAGCATTAGCGTCACCTTCACGCTTTCTGTTATTGTTACCAAAAAATTTCATTGCGGGAGCCGAACTTGTACCACTTCCGTCCTGAATCTTCCCCAGCTTCAGCAAACTCTCGATTCTCTCTCCAACAATTACTATGTCAGCAAACCCAGTGGATGGACAAGCAGCCAACCGATCAAGATACGGACCTTACAAAGTATTCATGAATATATCAGTCATTTCTCTATCTGCCAACGGAGGTTGCACCTGAGCAGCAAGTTCACGCCACCTCTGGGCGTACTGCTTAAAACCTTCCTTAGGGTCATGTGTTATGCTTTATAACTAAGTGCGATTCGGTGCCATGTCAATGTTGTACTCGTATTGCTTCAAGAAAGCTAAGCACAACTCTTTCCAACTTCTGATGCGAGCCCTGTCTAACTTTATATACCATTACAGTGAAGCTCCAGATAAACTGTCCTGGAAAAAATACATCCATAACTTCTGATCATCAGAATAAGCCGCTATCTTCCGGTTATATGCCTGGAGATGAGTTTGAGGATAAGTGCTACCATTGTACTTGTCAAAAGTAGGTGGTTTAAACTTCGGGGGAATCTTGACACCCAGTACTAGTCCCATATCTTCAACATCAATTCCCAAAGGATTATGACTTTCTATAGCTTTCACCCTTTTAGCCAGTCCCTCGTATTTCCTGTCATCATTGTAGAATCCCATATCAGCATTAAGTAGGGAAAACTGGTCCTCTTGGCGATCTTCCACATGCCCATTGTTGCCAGGAACAAAACCCAAGTTAGATCCAACCGGAGGAGGAGTAACAACAGGAGGATTGAAAACAGGAGGGTTAACCCTAGGGGGATTAACGTGATCACCAGTTGGAATCTCTGTCTCCAACCTCTGGATGGTAGCCTGCATGTCTTCTTGCCCTGCTCTCAGGTCCTGCTGACCCTGGGCAACGCCCTGCATCAAATTCATAAATTGTTCCATGCATGCCCTTAACTCAGCCAACTCTGTCTGTACCTGATCCATGACCCTTGTATGGTTTCGTCTGGTTGCGTATCAGTGAATGTGGGAATCAGCTATTATGCCTGAAACCAAATAAAGGTTAGAGGACCTGCACGAGTACCTGAAAAGCAAACAACAAAATGCAAGATGATATGCAATGCAATGCAAATGCCATGTTTATCATTTCCGAGGTGCTCTACACCCTGATTCCAATCTTAACCACAGAAATCTGAAGATCAGAAATCGTGATATGAAGAGACGTGTCGTGGCTATGTGCTTGTATACGGAGAATTGCCAAAGGAATTTTTTTGCATAAACTGCTCATTTCAAATAAAAAGGAAACAGACATACACGTATTGTTCAACAATGAGCTCAAACAACATACATCCCAATAGTGGATTCATCAACAAGCCTGATGATATCCATCAACAAAATTACATTAAGAAAGAGAGAAAAATTGTCAATCTGATAGCTCCAAATCCTTCAACTTTTCGCTTGAATACTTGACTTCCTCGAAGAGTATGCGAGTGCTCGGGTGATTTGGTATTTCGATTAACTCCTTAATCAGAATATCTCTCTTTGTTAGGGCTTCAGTCAATGAATCCATATTCATCAGGAGAGCTTCATCATCACATACTCCTTTGTGCCTCTTCACACCGGCTTGCATCTTGAGTTTCCCCATATCTGCCATAGCCTCTTCAAGCTTCGTCTTGGAAGTCTTCAGCTCCTCTATGGTGTTTACCAATTGCTCTTGACTCTTGCCAAGATTCTCCCGATACTTCCTTCTTTGTTCATGTGCCTTTTTAAGCTTGTCATCCTTGATCTTCAGCTGTTCCTGTAACTCTGCATTTTCGATCCTAACCTCATCCCAGGCTTGCTAAAACTTGGCTAGCGTATCCTTGGTCTGAGCTAAAGTCTGTTTGGTCTTCTTATGAGCTTGAGTGGCAGCATCGGCACCTTTACTAATTTTCTGGAAATGTTGAGTTCTTTCGGCGAAATCCTTTTCTCTTACAGCTAAGATTCTTTTGGCGTCTTGGGCTTTATGCTCCAATTCTTTGTTGGCATGCAAGGCATTTTGAAGAAGACTACTCAGATATGAATTCTCCACCCGAAGTTCCTTTACCAATTTCTGCAGCTTGTCAAACTCCTCGATGGCTACTGTGGTAGGCTGTTCTGGTATTACAGGATAGAGAGGGGGTTCCCTTGAAAAAGGAAAGAGTAATTCGTTCACCGTCATTTCAATCCATCTTTCATAATGAAGATAAAATCTACAATCCATTTTTCCAAAAACTGTTTTTCCTGTTCTACGCTGGTGACCCCAAGCATTCACAATTTCTCGCATCATTTCCTCATTATCAGTCCCTGTAAAGAACAAAGATTTCTCGACATCCCTATATGCAGGAGGAGATCTGGAAGCGTATCCAAACTGTCTAATGGCTAGGATCGGGTTATAGTTGATTCCCCCTTTCCTGCCAATTAGAGGTACATTGGGAAAGTTCCCACAACTGGTGATAATCTCTATTCCCATCAACTTACGATCGAACCAGATGATGTTATCAGCAGTTAATCCCATTATCTATTTGGACCATTTTAAGGAATCCTTTGTTTCTACAAAAGCACCTTCCAGAGGTAAATGTTTCAAAAACCAATGAGATAAAAGTGGAGTGCAACAATTAACAGATCCTCCCCTTCTTTTTTCGTTCTTGAAGTGCACCGAGTAGTAAAAATCTCCTAACAAGGTGGGAACCGGGTTTTTGAGAACAAAAACTCTTATAGCCTGCATATCCACAAAATCTTGTTGATTAGGGAAAAGAACAATGCCATACATGCACAAAGCCAGGATGGAATTGTAAACTGCCCAATTCTTTGCTTCAGCAGCCTCTTGAGCGTGGTCAGTAAGAAAGACTAAGTGAAAACCTTTGACTCCATTTTTGATAGCCACATTTCCTTTTAACACTGAATCTTTCACTTGTACCGTAGCTACAATCTCCTCTATGCTAGGATGACTACCAGAAAAGAATGGCAAAGCTGATTCGACCGGAATTCCCAAAATAAATGAGAACTCTTCCAAAGTAGGCATCAAAATGTAATCAGGAAAAAGAAAGCATCTCAGCGAAGGCTCATAAAACTATAGCAACGTGTGAAGAGCATCATGTTCATACTGTGTGATTCTGCAGACCATCTCAACCAATTTCCCATATTTCTTCTGGAATTTGACAAGAACACCCGGGTCAGCCATAGCTATCACCTTATGAAGTAAATCCAAAGCAGGTTCTGGGAACTTATAGGCAACATTGCTCTTTCTCTTGATAACTGTCTCTGTCGAGCCCATTGATTGGAATCAGAAGTGTAATA
This sequence comes from Lathyrus tuberosus, assembly GCA_022829125.1. Classification (NCBI taxonomy): domain Eukaryota; kingdom Viridiplantae; phylum Streptophyta; class Magnoliopsida; order Fabales; family Fabaceae; genus Lathyrus; species Lathyrus tuberosus. The sequence continues at coordinate 4,070,017 of JALAZF010000029.1, read as the reverse complement.
AGCACCTGTAAATGACAAACATGAATGTTATGACATGATAATGCAATGCAAAAGGGCATGGAATCAGCGTGCTCTGTGTCTGTGCAGGACTGTGTGCACGGTGTCTGTACAAATCTGAGAATAATACTGTAGATAGAAACCCACTGACTGTAATAAGTTACATCAACTGTCTGTGAAAATACCAGGATATCAGAGTATGTGGGAGGCATGGTCACCTGCAAACCTGTAAACACCCGCCCATACTCACCCGTGGGTACTAGAATAGTGGTTCCTCAGTTTCGGATTCTCTATTTTGAGAAGCAATAACACATTCAGCTCGTAGGATATAATGCTATTGCCAAACAAAGAGATCATCCACTGATTCCCCAAAAACAAAGGCCATCCTATGCAAGTTCTAAAGTGGGCCCTCGGGTGCGAATGGGTTTGCCACAGAATGTGGGCTGCCACTGTCACCACTAAAGAGGGATGTTTCCACTAAGGTCCTCAATGATCGGTCACCAGAGTCGACAGCTTTCTAGGTTGACACTCCGAAATGCACAAGACGTGCAAATCAGAACATCTTCCAAGAAAACCTCGTCTGGTTGTGAATTTCGTGTAAACCATACATAACAAGACACTACGTAGGCCACACTACCGTCCACTCTAGTCCTATGTATGTACTCAAGCCTGTGTAATGGGCCTATCTCTCAGAATACCCATCCCACCAAACAGAAAACCAGCACAGCACAGTCCAGTATAACAATGATATGTAATGTAAAGAATGCGATAAATACAGTAATACAGTAAAGCAATAATACAGTAAATAGTAATATAGTAAGAACAGTAATAACAACATCAAAGCAAACACCCAATGAAAGAAAAACATACAAGCGCTAGGATTGACTCGCTTAGAGAACCAGAGATTCTGGAATGATATTCCCCAGCAGAGTCGCTAGCTGTCGCTCCCGGGATTTTCATCCAAGTACAAACGCGAAAGTGGCACGGAAACAGAGTCGCCAGCAATGTGTATTTGTCCCAAGAGAGGGAAAGGAAACACTGCGTAAACCTGAGGGAAAGGAAAGAGCATGGTCTTGCGACCAAGAGAACTGGGTTCAGGAGTCGGTTACGCGCGAGGAAAGTATTAGCACCCCCACGCGTCCATCGTACCCGATGGGATCCACGCTTGCTACTTCAATCAAAGGGCGTAAGGAAAGGATACTAGAAAAGGAACTGCTAGCTGGAGGACTGGAAAAGGAAAGGAGAGAGAAAGAGAAACAAATGTAAGGAAAATAAAAGAAGGGCTCGAATGGGCCCTACCCCACTGCCTATGTATCTCATCGAAAACATGAGAATCAGAGCGACGTAGTTCCCCTCAGCTAAGGGAAAATTGTTTGTGTTTTTTAGTGGAATACGTCAACGTTCGCGTCCTAGCAGTTTAGGCGTTGCAGCTTGCTGTATGGAGACTTAGGCGTTACCTGTTTCTGGTACAATGAATATGACGCATCCTTAAGGAATGAGAAGAGAATTATTGTTTGTTTTTGTCTGTTAAGAAAGAAGTGTCTTGTTTATTTGGTGTTTTGCAACACATATTGGATTTAAGTCCCTCATGTAAGAAAGCGAGAGAATACCCCTCACCTCCTTATTCTCACATGAAAGGCTCAAATACAATATTTGTTATGCCTTTATTAAGTGTTTTTTACTTTTGTTTTGTGATGAGAAGAGGAGACTCAAATGGGAGCAAAAGGTGAAAACTAAAGGGGACTAAGACTCACCCTAATGTTATCATACATAGATGTTCCTATGGTTAATGTGGTTTAAGAAACCTAATCCTAAAAGAACGGAGAAGAAGAGCAAAAGAAGCAACTTACTTCCAAGATGGAAGTTAAGTTGATCTTAAAGAGGGATGAAGAAGAAGTTATTCAAGGAAAGCATATAAATGCTTATCATGATCACAAGTTGAATTATTAAAAGAGATAAGAGAAGATGAAAAAAAGAAGTGCATGTGGAAGCATATCCACACACTTACTTACCATTTGCACCTACATGAAAAGGTTAGTTCGAAAACTATTTACAAGTAGTGGAATAAGGAAAGAATACCAAATAGTGATCAAACCAATTAAAAAACAATGAATAAGGATCCTAAGAGATGATACTCAATCAAAGTCAGAACCTATATCTAAAGGTGTTCTCTAATGTTATGATATCTAATACACACCAACTATGCACAATCAAATGTCCTAAACATCAAAGAAGTGCATTATGGAAGTGGAAGATGAAGAATGAGTGGAAATGCAAAGTGATCATGCATTAATGCTTCACAAAAGAACAAAGTCAGAATTATATACCAATTATAAAAGTCTTCTAATGCTCATGAATCGTCATACAAATCAAGAATAAAAGAGTATAAGTAGAAGAGATAAGATGAAGTAGAAGTAAGTATAAGAGAAACATGTTCCATTAGGTGCACAAAGTGACATATTAGATATGCATAACATGTAACATGATTGAAGAATGCATATGGGCAGTGGCATAATATTGATGAGATACAAATGGAAAGAGAGAAATGTCATATAAAATGCACACATGAAACATGTAGAGCATAAGAGGAGATAAGAGAAGGAAACATGTCAAAGTTAAAGTTATAACACACAAACTCATATTAACACAAGTCACATGACCTATAATGAAACAAAGATGACCTATAATATCATACAAATTACATAAAAAAGATGCACAAACAATCATGCAAATTAAACACTAAAAAGCGGCACAAGTGCCTCAACAAAACATATAAGAATGAGATAGAATAATGTGCACAAAAAGTAACTTCAAGTGCAAGGCATTAAACATTATCAAAGCATATGATAAAATTATAAAATTAAGTCCTAAACAATCCAAGTCAGAGGCAACACATGTATAAAAGACCCATGGCAAAAACTCAAGAGAAAACATGCCTCAAAGAATTCACAAAATCACATTGATCAAACCAAAAAGAAGTGAAAAGATGAACATGAAAACATGTGATAAAATGACTTTAAAAATCAAAATAAAATGGATTTAGATGCTTTAATGTGTTGTCTAATCAATACAAAAAGAATGAGTTAAAAATGTTGTGTGAGATGAGAGAAATAAAATGTACAAATTTGAGTATCAAAGAGGAAATTCACTCAAAAGAAATTAAAAGAAAAATAAGGAATTATGCTAAAACTTCACAAAGTCAGAATTAAAAATAAAAGAAAATTATTTAAATGTGTCAAGAACACACATGAATTAATTTGGGATTTTTAGAAATGATTTACTATTTTTAAAATATGTAAATGGAAACAATATATGAAATAAAAATAAAAATGTGAAAGAAATGGAAAGGGGGTGTGGCGAAAGTAATTTGCATGTTCAAAAATAGTTTGGGCTCAGATAGGGGTGTGCAAAAAGCAAACTGGGTTCAGTCCAAAACATACGCGTGGCACATGTGATTTAGGGTGGTCTCAGTCAATCAGTTGACTCAAATATATCCACACGATTCATTCAACGTCAGATCATCACAAAAGTATGCACATCCTATGGATCAGAAACAAGGCACCTGATAACAAACGTGCATGCACACACATACAAGTAGCATAGTTCAAAAATGAAACACGTGAGAGTCACATGCTTTTTTAATGCGCTGGCAAAGTTTAAACCACACGATGAGAATGATCAGACGGCCATGATTTAAAATTGCAAAACCCTAACATTGAATGCTTACCGGCCGGAGAAGGACCTCCGCTCGTCTTCTCCAGCGACTCTCCGCCACTTGCAACTTTCCAAACTTCTAGAAATGTACAAAAATGGTACCAATCGAAAGCTAAAATCACGCACATCATGAATCCATACTTAAAAGTATCAAACAATGCACACATAGCTAGAACAGAATCCAAACATTTTGCCCTAAATTTCACAACTATGCTCCTAATGAGCCTATCACTAGCCGGATATACTACATTGCTTCTAGCAAGCTCAAATCAACAAAAATAAGTTAAAATTATTAGTTCTTGGATTGGCTGGAATTTTGGTAAAACAAAGTATGTTCAATGTTGATGTCAAGGTGGTGATGTTGCAACATTGAGTCTTAACACTGGGCTGTGTTAAGTATTTAAATTGCTGAAGTTGGATGTCTGATGTCACATGCGATGTTGTGACATTAGATCTGCAGAATTAATAACATCAGGTTGTGATGTTGTTAGGGTTTGTGTGTTAGCTGGAATTATGTAGAGCAAGCTGTCTCATTGGTTGCAAATATCTTGGGATAGATATTTTCTGCTGCATAGGAGATCTGGTGCAAATTTGTAGGAGATTTAAACGGTTGAAGATTTAAAAAGATTTTAGGAGAAAATCTGTTTTAAATATTTAGTTTTAAATAACAAATCAGGTCAGATATTGTAGCAGGTCCAAGTCCAATTCAAGGAGCTATATAAAGCGCACCAGTACTAAAGAAAAGTAACGAAGAAAGGGAGCTAAAGACTGAGTGTCGTTTGTGTCTTTGTGTATGATTTGTAAACCATTCTAGTGTGAATTGGTATTATTGTTTTGAGTTGTTCTTGATCAAAGCTGTGAAGCAGAATCAAGTAGTGCTATTCAGAGTGTGTGATCTTTGAATTATCTCACTGAAGTGTTTTAGGGATTGAGTAGTGTTCTCATATGTAAGTGGTTTCTTAGGTAGAAAGTCACTAGTAGGAATTAAGTTTAGGTGATTGTCAACTGGGTTGTTGAGTCTGTAAATTAATTTTACAATTAGTGAATTTCATCCCTGGCTTGGTAGCCCCCAGACGTAGGTAGTTAGACCGAACTGGGTGAACAATTCTTTGTGTTGATTTGTTACTGTTATTGCTGTCCATTTGCAGAGTGTGTTGTTATGACATCGCACCTTAACATCACACGTCTGATACCATAATTTCAATTGGTATCAGAGCAGGCATCCTGTCTGTCTCTGGGTGAGATCTAGGGAAGTTACTTTCTGGTGTATAGATGGACAAAGAAGTTGGAGGATTCGTCAACAGACCCCCTATTTTGGATGGATCCAATTATGACTATTCGAAGCCAAGGATGACTACTTTCTTAAAATCCTTGGACAGCAGGGCATGGAAGGCTATTATTAAAGAGTGGAAAGCACCTGTTGTGTGTGAGAAAGATGATGCTGGCAAAGATAAAGAAGGCACCTCAAAGCCAAATCCTGAAGAAGAATGGACCAAGGAAGAAGATGAGCTTGCCCTTGGTAATTCCAAAGCTCTAAATGCAATTTTCAATGGAGTGGATAAGAATATTTTCAGGTTAGTCAATACCTGTGAAGTTGCTAAGGCAGCGTGGGATATTTTGAAGGCTACTCATGAAGGAACATCTAGAGTGAAGATGTCTAGACTTCAGCTTCTAACATCAAAGTTTGAAAGTCTGAAGATGAAGGAAGATGAGACTATTCATGACTTCCACATGAGTGTTCTTGAGCTGGCCAATGCATCTAGTGCTCTTGGAGAGAAAATGTCAGAAGAAAAGCTTGTAAGGAAGATTCTTAGGTCCCTTCCTAAGAGGTACAAGATGAAGGTGACTGCTATTGAAGAAGCTCAAGACATCAGCAAAATGAGAGTTGATGAGATCATTGGATCTCTTCAAACTTTTGAGCTTGGTTTGAATGAAGAAGAACCAAAAAAGAAGCCCAAGGGTATTGCTTTGGTCTCCACTCCTGCAGATGCTAAGAAAGTCAAAGATGATGATTCTCAAGAAGATCTGTCTCAAGCCATTGCTATGTTGGGAAGGCAGTTCAACAAAGTGTTAAAAAGGTGGAACAATAACTACAAGCCTAGTGTCAAGAACATCTCGTCTGACATCAGCAAGCCAAAAGAGAAAGATGAAGAGAAGACTGCCCTGGATAAAGGTGTTCAGTGCTTAGAATGTGAAGGGTATGGACATGTCAAGAAAGAATGTCCCACATTCTTGAAGAAGCAGAAGAAGGGCATGTCAGTTTCCTGGTCTGAATCTAATAGTGAAAGTGAAGGTGAGTCAGCAAGGCATGATAGAGCCTTAACAGGAACTATTGTGTCTGATGATGATAGTGATGGAGAAATAACTTATGAGGAGTTAGCATCTACTTATCAAGAGCTATGTTTAAAAAGTGCTGAGATTTGTCAAGAAAACAAGTGTCACAAGCAACAGATTGCTCAGCTTGAAAATAAAAAAGCTGATCTGGAAAATGAAGTTGTACTAGTTAAATCTCAACTGGATCAGATGACAAAATCCGTTAGGATGATGAACAGTGGTACAACTACTCTTGATAAGATTCTTCAGTCAGAGAAAGCTACTAGAGATAAATCTGGAATAGGATATGTGGCAAGCACTTCAGGAACAAAGATGGAGGTATCTCAACCATTGTCTCAACATCAAACTAAGAGACAAGGTCCTACACCAAAGAAGGTTGTTCAACCCCAGAATGTTGAGAAGAAGAATGGTCCTCATCAGAGGAAGATGCATCCCCAAGGAGCTAGTCAATATATGTCTCCCCAATATCACAAGAGCATGGAGGCTGCTAGGTCCAATCAGAACAGGTTTCATCATCAGGGTAACTGGCATGGATATGAATACAACAATGTTGTACCTCATTACTATCGAAGATGGAAGCCTCATCACCATAGGAGACATCCTAAGAGACATCATCCTCAGTACAGAAGAAGACAATCCAACTATGGATTAAGGAGATAACATTATGGGTGGCAGCCACAGCATTATCATCAAAGTGGAAGAAGATTTAACCACTTTAGAAATGACAGAGTCAGATGCTTCTATTGTGGCAGGTTTGGACATATGCAGTCCTCTTGCTTCAAGCTTCATGGTTATCCAAATTCTGCTCCTCTACCTAGACAGAAAGAGGTCAGGCCTAAGGTGGTGAAGCAATGGGTTCCTAAAGTTACCAACTTGATAGCTCACACTTCCTTAAGGGTTTCTACCAAAGAAGACTGGTATTTTGACAGTGGGTGTTCAAGACACATGACTGGAGTAAAGAATCTGCTGGTAGATGTGAAACTTCAGTCTTCTGGCTATGTTACATTTGGTGATGGGATCAAAGAAGAAATCAAGGGGATTAGTAAACTGAACTGTGCTAGTGCTCCCAGACTGGAGAATGTTCTTCTTGTTAAAGGACTAACAACAAATTTGATTAGTATTAGTCAACTTTGTGATCAAGGATTCAAAGTAGACTTCACAAAGTCTGAATGTATGGTCAAAGGTGATAAAGGAGAAGTCATTATGAAGAGAGCCAGATCTAAGGACAATTGTTATCTTTGGGTGCCTCAAAACTCAAATTTTTCCACGTGTGTGCTTGCTAAAGAAGATAATGTCAAAATCTGGCATCAGAAGTTGGGACATCTTCACCTAAAAGGAATGAAGAGAATCATCTCCTCAGAAGCAGTCAAAGGGATTCGTAAACTTAGTATTGAGGAAGGAAAGGTGTGTGGAGACTGTAAAAAAGGAAAGCAGACAAAGATGTCTCATCCGAAGGTTCAACATGACACCACCTCCAAGGTATTGGAACTACTTCATATGGACTTGATGAGACCTATGCAGGTTGAAAGTCTGGGTGGAAAGAAATATGCTTATGTAGTTGTGGATGACTATTCAAGATACACCTGGGTTAACTTCATCAAAGACAAATCAGAGGTGTTTGATGTCTTTAAAGAGCTCTGTCAAAGACTCCAAAGAGAAAAGGAGAGTAAGGTTATCAGAATAAGAAGTGATCATGGAAGAGAGTTTGAGAATAGCAAGTTTGAAGAATTTTGCTCTGCTGAAGGTATAAGTCATGAGTTTTCATCGCCTATTACTCCTCAGCAAAATGGAGTTGTTGAGATGAAGAACAGAACTATCCAAGAGTCTGCTAAAGCAATGATTCATGCCAAGAAACTTCCTTATCATTTCTGGGCTGAAGCCATAACACTGTCTGCTACATTCACAACAGGGCTACCCTGAGAAGAGGCACTTCATCCACTATGTATGAACTATGGAAGGGAAGAAAACCTAATGTTAAGTACTTCCATGTTTTTGGAAGTAGATGTTATATTCTGGCTGATAGAGAGCAGAGAAGAAAATTGGATTCCAAAAGTGATGAAGGAATATTTTTGAGATACTCCATCAATAGCAGAGCATATAAAGTCTTCAACTCCAGGACCAAAGTAATGATGGAGTCAATCAATGTTGTGATTGATGATGAAGATAAGCAGGAAGTTGAGGATGTTATAGAAGATGTTAGAACACCAGCTGGTGAAGTTTCTATAGAAGTTGAAGAAAGAAATCCATCTCCTGGAACTGCTGATACTGAGCCTGAGCAACCTCAGAAAGATCCTTCTATCAGAGTTCAGAAGGACCATCCAAAGGAGCTAATTATAGGTGATCCAAATTCTGGAGTAAGGACTAGGTCAAGAGAAATCATAGCTAGCTCATGCTTTGTATCCAAAATTGAGCCAAAGAATGTCAAGGAAGCTTTGATAGATGAGTTTTGGAAAAATGCTATGCATGAAGAACTGGAGCAGTTCAGAAGAAATGATGTCTGGGATCTTGTGCCAAGACCAGAAGGGGTGAATGTTATTGGAACAAAGTGGATCTACAAAAACAAGTCTGACGAGCTTGGAGTGGTTACAAGAAACAAAGCTAGACTTGTTGCACAAGGCTATACTCAAGTTGAGGGAGTTGACTTTGATGAGACTTTTGCTCCAGTGGCTAGATTAGAATCCATCAGGCTACTCTTGGGTGTGGCTTGTAACCTAAGATTCAAGTTGTTCCAAATGGATGTGAAGAGTACTTTTCTGAATGGCTATCTGAATGAAGAAGTCTATGTAGACCAACCTAAAGGATTCACTGATCCAAACTTCCCCAATCATGTATTCAAACTGAGGAAAGCTCTGTATGGCTTGAAACAAGCTCCAAGGGCCTGGTATGAGAGGCTGACAGAATTCTTAGTAGCAAATGGATATAGAAAAGGAGGGATTGACAAAACTTTGTTTGTCAAGGAAGAAGGCGGAAAATTAAATTAGCCCAAATCTATGTGGATGACATTGTATTTGGGGGAATGTCAGATGCTATGGTGAAACAGTTTGTTCAAAAAATGCAATCTGAATTTGAAATGAGTTTGGTTGGAGAACTTAGCTACTTTCTTGGACTACAAGTCAGACAAATGGAGGATTCCATCTTTATTTCTCAAAGCAAATATGCTAAGAGCATAGTAAAGAAATTTGGCCTGGATAATGCCAATCACAAAAGGACACCTGCTCCTACTCATTTGAAGCTATCCAAGGAGGAAAATGGAGTGAGTGTGGACCAAAGCTTGTACAGAAGTATGATTGGGAGTCTACTGTATCTCACAGACCTGACATTTCCTTTGTTGTTGGAGTGTGTGCCAGATATCAATCTGATCCTAAGGTGAGTCACTTGAATCAAGTGAAGAGGATTATGAAATATGTGAATGGCACAAGTGACTATGGGATGCTATATAGTCATGATTCTGGGACTGATTTAAGAGGATACTGTGATGCTGATTGGGCTGGAAGTGCAGATGATAGGAAAAGCACTTTAGGAGGCTGTTTCTTTCTAGGGAATAATTTGATTTCCTAGTTCAGTAAGAAGTAGAATTGTGTATCTCTCTCAACTGCTGAAGCTGAGTATATAGCAGCAGGAAGTAGTTGCTCTCAGCTGGTTTGGATGAAGCAGATGTTGAGTGAATACAATGTCAAACAAGATGTTATGACATTATACTGTGATAATTTGAGTGCCATTAATATATCTAAAAATCCTATACAGCATAATAGGACAAAGCACATAGATATAAGGCATCACTTCATAAAGGAATTGGTTGAAGACAAAATTGTTACTTTGGAGCATGTAGCCACAGATAAACAGCTGGCTGACATATTCACTAAAGCCTTAGATGCAAACCAATTTGAAAGGTTAAGAAGCAAATTAGGAATCTGCATTTATGAAGACTAAATGTGCTAGAAAGGGTTGTGAGCAGTTGAAGCTTTTTTTAAAAATGTTTAGTCAACTGCCAGGTGAAGGTTGTCAAATTGTGACTAAAAAGGGGGAGAAATAGCCAAGAGAGTTAAGAGTATTAAAGAATGTCAAATGCTGCTAAAGTGATGTGATGCAGAAGTGTATAAATTAAGGGGGAGTAATTGTTGAACAGCAGCTATGCTGGTTGTTGCATTGAGGGGGAGTGCTCATTGCTGCTAATGTTGAAATATGTGCAGCTCTGTTTGAAGATTGTAGTTGTTTTGTTGATGCTGCTTGGAGTTTCAAAATCATTGAAGTTTTTTTCCGCTGCTGAAGTCTCTGAAGGTGCAGAGTGCAGAGATTATTTTAGCCAAAATTAGCCAAAGGGGGAGATTGTTAGTTCTTGGATTGGCTGGAATTTTAGTAAAACAAAGTATGTTCAATGTTGATGTCAAGGTGGTGATGTTGCAACATTGAGTCTTAACACTGGGTTGTGTTAAGTATTTAAATTGCTGAAGTTGGATGTCTGATGTCACATGCAATGTTGTGACATTAGATCTGCAGAATTAATAACATCAGGTTGTGATGTTGTTAGGGTTTGCGTGTTAGCTGGAATTGTGGAGAGCAAGCTGTCTCATTGGTTGCGAATATCTTGGGATAGATATTTTCTGCTGCATAGGAGATCTGGTGCAGATTTGTAGGAGATTTAAAAGGTTGAAGATTTAAAAAGATTTTAGGAGAAAATCTGTTTTAAATAACAAATCAGGTCAGATATTGTAGCAGGTCCAAGTCCAATTCAAGGAGCTATATAAAGCGCACCAGTACTAAAGAAAAGTAACGAAGAAAGGGAGCTAAAGACTGAGTGTCGTTTGTGTCTTTGTGTATGATTTGTAAACCATTCTAGTGTGAATTGGTATTATTGTTTCGAGTTGTTCTTGATCAAAGATGTGAAGCAGAATCAAGTAGTGCTATTCAGAGTGTGTGATCTTTGAATTATCTCACTGAAGTGTTTTTGGGTTTGAGTAGTGTTCTCATATCTAAGTGGTTTCTTAGGTAGAAAGTCACTAGTAGGAATTAAGTTTAGGTGATTGTCAACTGGGTTGTTGAGTCTGTAAATTAATTCTACAAGTAGTGAATTTCATCCCTGGCTTGGTAGCCCCCAGACGTAGGTAGTTAGACCGAACTGGGTGAACAATTCTTTGTGTTGATTTGTTACTGTTATTGTTGTCCATTTGCAGAGTGTGTCGTTGTGACATCGCACCTTAACATCACACGTCTGATACCAGAATTTCAAAAATGAAGTGGATTCGAAGCAATAAAAGTTGATGAAAGGGAACCTGAAATTTGGATAACTCTTAGATCCAAAGAAAACTAGAGAAATGCACTTAATCTTGAGCTTTGATGTGGCTCAATAAAGGCTTTGGAACTTGAAATATTGAAGAGAATAGAGTGAGATTCCAACTAAACCGAAGTTGCAATTGATGAATTAGACTTGTCTTCTCTTGTTCTTGATCAGAGATGAGCCATTGGTGATGATGAAGATGAAATATGGATGCATGTGATGATTGAATCGTGAACACAGAGAGAGAGAGAGCTTAGAGAGAAAACTTGAGAGTGTCTTAGAGTGAGAGTGAAAATGAAGTTGTTGTTGTGAATTCTGTGAGAGTTTTTTATTTATATATGTTGAGTTAGTGACTTAACTCATGGTTAAATGAGTTAGTTTAGTGAGTTCAAGGTGGGATAAGTGAGTTCACCCTAACTAACTGAGTCAAGTTAGTTAGGGGCGAGTTAGTGAGGTTGTGATATGGTGTGGTTGAATTCATGATGTTATGGTGAGGTTGATGGAGAAAGAATGGTGGTGATGAAGTCACTTGTTGCAGACAACTTGTAGAGCAAGTTTCATTCTTCTTTGGTGTATGGTTGTAATGTACGTAGCATAGTGTAAGGGGATGTGTTGGTACAAATGAAGTAATGAATGGTTGGTGTAGTGCATGCGTGCAAGCTGAGTTTTAACAACAATAATTCCATAACATTCTAACTTGGCAGCATGGTTTCAATGAAGTTTGATGATAAAATTCTCTCACATTAATGGATGAAAACGTGTAATCTTGGTGGCAAATGAAAGATGGTACATGGTAGAACATATTTGATGTGAATTTTGGATTGAATAAAGGTTTGTAAGATGGTGTAAAATGGTTTGAAACTCAAGAATGTGGGACTGGTTTAAGGGTACGCATGACCTGCATGATATGCATAGCTATGGCTTGTGATTTTTAGCATGATCACATCAACTTTGAACCCTTATAACTCCATCATAACTTGCTCAAATGGAAAAATGTCCAACATCAAAGTTGAAGAGGACATTGAGATGAACAACTTTAATGTTCAACATTTTTTCATTTGAAGCTTCCTTCAATGAGAAAAATGGATTGACATTTGGCACACCACGTGTTTGACAAAATTATGGTTCATGGGCCTGGTCTTGCTTGGTCATGACTTGGTTTTTGACCTAGTTTTGCAAACTTTGATTGATCATAACTCCCTCAATTTTGATCCAATGGAAGAGTTATTTATATGGATTTGAAGTTTAGAGTGTGAACTTTAATTGGCTCAACTTGGACCTGAGGTTTGAAGCTTTTATCATGGAGAAAGGAAGCCTCAAAGTGTGGTGCAAAATGGTCCAAACTTGCCATTTTTGGAAACCCTAAATTTCCAAAAAAGGAAACTTTGTACATTTCTTGATTTTTCATGATTCCTCCATCATCTCTTGATCAAATTTTGTCCAATGAACATATATAACTTGAATTTCATGAATTTGACCTCAAAAAGTCAGGAGTTGACTTTTTCACTACACAGTTGACTTTTTCCCCAATTTCTTGATTCTCAAGCAACTGACCAATTGAACCTCTTCTGAAATAAACCAATGGCCAATCTTCCATCCTTAGATACTTGACATCATGTAGAAAACATTGAGATCAAGTTTGGATCAAAATTTCATCAGGAGACTGCTTGAACCAAAAACCCTAATTTTGACTGTTTTGTTAGGAGATAATGCACTACTCAATTTTCTTGATGAATTCCCATCTTCCAATGACTTGTGAGATCATTTGGGATGATATATGATGTAGGGGACCTTTTAGGCTTGTTTGAAGACCCTTGGCTCTTGTTCTCTTACTTTTCTTTGGCTTTCAATTGTTCACACCTTGAAGCACTAGATACCATGCCTTGCAACCAATGATATGCAATTTATGACCTACTATGGAATGCAAATGAGTAAAGCATAGACCAATTTATTGAGAAAATAAGAGGGCAAATTTTGAGGTATTACAGAACCGCTATAGACATATACTCTTCAGATCTGGATCTAAGATGATTATATGTTTTGTTCTGAACTCTAGAAATAAATTTAGGCTTAACACTTGCATGAGTATCAGCTCTTAATACTCTGTGTTGGTTTTTGTTGCGTGAGACATCACCAATGAGGCAATACGATCATTTTATCGACGTTGTGTTAGACATAACCTCTGTCGTGGGTGATACGTGAGGATATTAGGCGAATGATTGATTTATGTATAATATGATTAGAAGAATGCATGTGTTATCAATTGATGAGATCCAATTCCAACAAGGCTCCGTTTATAATTCAGTCTTTATTTTATATTTTTCGTCATTACATTTTATGCATTTTACTATGGTTCCTTCTTAAAACCAAAACTTTTGAACCATCACTACTACGAAAACCCCATTTAACGACGCCAGGTTTACCACGGTTTCGTATCCCACCGTTGTAACAGGATTAAAAATTTATAACGCCACATTTAACGACGGTTGTATTACATAACCGTTGTAATACAAGCTGTGTAACAAGCTTCGATTCCCAACTTTATATTTTCTTCTCCATATTTTTACATTTTAACACGCTTGTATTAGAAGACCGTTGTACTACATGTATCACGCTTCGATTCACAGCAATGTATTCTTTAGTATTTTTAAGTGCAATAGAGTATATATATAACTTTAAAAATAAAACTGTAAGAGATGAACATATATAGACATAATTTTATTTTAATATTCCATTGAGAGTACATTGATAAACATATTACATATCAAGATCATTGTCAGAGCCCATAGCATAAAATGCATCTTCATAATCTAGACATCTCTCCTCACTCCCCTCATCGGAATCATAATATACATGCCTCATTTTCTTCTTTATCTTCTTCTTCTTCAGCTTCTTCTTCTTCTTCTTCTTCTTCTTCTTCTTCTTCTTCTTCTTCTTATTCTTCCTTACCCTTAAGGCATCCCTGAAGTTGGCAGTTGCTGGTTGGACGACCTCCTGGATTGGCGCCTGACGTTCCTTATTGAGGTTTCTAGGATTCTCATTTGTTGAACTCGTTGTTACGAAGAATATATTAGTTAGATATGTAAAATTGTCTATTTATAGATGAGGTTGAAGATGAAAAGACTGATAGTTTAATGCTTGTAATGATGATAACTTGTAAACTGTTCATATTCTGGAACTATATTTTCTTGTAAACCGTTCATATGTTGGGAAGTGCAACGGTTAATAATATCACGACGATTATAAGTAATGACCGTAGCGATATCACTTAAAATCCTGGCGTAATTTTAGGAAAATGTTGTTGCCTGGTGTCGAACCTTGTACCACGTATAAGGGGTATCGCTAAGGTTATTATAACTAACCGTTGTGATATTATTAAATTAATATATAATTTATCATAACGGTTATTTAAGAAAACCGTTGTGAAAAATTTACCTATATAAGGGAATTAACTTTCCCTTTTTGACAGTTGCGCCGTTTCCTTCACAGCGAAACCCTAGCACCCAAACTTCATATTTTTTTTGAATCTGCGAGAAGAAATACAAGAAGTATGAAGCTTTTGATTTAAGCTTCTTCCTCCTTGTAGTTCTTCCTGCAGAATCTAAAACTAGATGAACATGGTGATGATGCTGGCGGTAGCAAGCGTAATGTACATATTGTTTATGGAAAATAAGGTAGTCTTCTACTTCAATATTTTTGTTAAATAGTTCCCATTATCTCGTTTGCTTCATGTTGTTTTTGTTGATTGTTCTCATTTTGTGCAGATTCGACTTCAATGCTTAACAAGCAAGGTGAACTTCATTGTAATGGTACATTCCCACTTCTTAGGGTTTTGTTTCAACTTTGGTTGTTTTGTTTTGAATACTAACTAATTTTCTTCATTGCTTCCCACTTTTTAGGGTTTGTTTCACATGGTGATGATGATGGTGGTACATATACATATGAATTCATTCTGATAAGGTACATATATATGAATTCATTCTTATATTGTATATGAAATTTAGTTTATTATATACTATGTACATTGTTTGTTTTACTATCCTTTTATTGAAAATGCAATCAGTTAAATTGATATAGAACATTAGTTTATTATATATATACTATGTATATTGTATATAGTTAAATTTAATACTAACTAATTTTCATCATTGCTTCCCACTTCTTAGGATTTGTTTCACAGGGTGATGATGATGGTGGTACCTATATATGAATTCATTCTGATAAGGTACATATATATGAATTCATTCTGATATTGTATATGAAATTTAGTTTATTATATACTATGTATATCGTTTGTTTCACTATCCTTTTATTGAAAATGCAATCAGTTAAATTGCTATAGAACATTATAATATGAAAATTAAGATGTATTTGAAAACCAACATTTATCATGTCAATGTTTTCTGAATTGCATCCATTTCATTAAGCACATTTAATGTTCCTTAACATAAAATTTATGGTCCAATGGTCCATTTGCTTTAATTCATCGATATCTTTTATTATAGTTTACCTCATCGTCGTCACTAATCGCCGTGGTTGTTAATATCATGATCATTGTTATGATGATAAAATCGTGGTGATTTTTGGCGATGATGAGGTAAACTATAACAAAAGATATCGATGGATTGAAGGAAACCGACCATCGAACCATAAATTTTATGTTAAGGAACATAAAATGTGCGGAATGAAATGGATGCAATTCGGAGAACAGTGGTGTGTTTAAGTTGGTTTTCAAGAACAGTTTAATTTTCAGATTATATAGTTCTTTACCAATTTTAATGGTTGTATTTCTTTAATAAGGTGGATGGTAAAACAAGCAGTATACATTTGTATTTAATAAACTAAGGGTACATTCCACAACGGTTGAGACAAATAACCGTTGTGATAGTTAACATATATGACAACGGTTGAGACAAATAACTGTTGTGATAGTTAATATATATTACAACGGTTGAAATACCTAACCGTTGCAATATATCGTGCGCTTCCAGAATACAACAACGGTTTCCAGACCGTTGTAGAAACGGTGAACTTACAACAATAATCTACATAACAACGCCTTCGCCCGCGTCATTATATGTCATTCCCAACCGTTGCTAAATGGGTTTTTCGTAGTAGTGCATGAGCTTAGAAACATAGAAACCGTCGAATGGCATTCTTTCCCTCGCAGTGATCCCTATGGTACGACAAAACTGGGTTACTTATATGTTTTTGCTTGCTGCTATTCTAGCCTCAACATTGCCCCATGTAAAATTGTTCGTGGAACAATATTTCTAAACGAGTCCAATCATGAGTAGAACTCGCTGGGAGTGTAGTGAACCATGTGAAGGCATTTTTAGTGAGTGAACTAGGGAAGTATTTTATTCTTAAGTTTTCTTCATTTGCAAGATCCCCCGCTTCAGTCAGATATCTCGCCACATGTTCGACAGTTGATTCACTAGTATCTCTTGAAAATTTTGTGAATTTTGGGACTTTTAATCCCCTAGGCAATTGAGTTTGCAAAATATAATCAGACAATGGGGAAGTATAATTCGGACTATGGAGGCCAACATTCACTCCATTTCGTTTCATAATCCTTTCAACCATGGCAGCCAAATTGTTGTCACCAGCCATACCATTATATCGAACTTGATGTACGACTTCGTCCGTGTCTTGATTCCTATTAACTATTACCACCATTGGTTTCTGCTCCCTTGGAAATGGTTGTTCGACCCTAGGAGGTTTGACTCTAACTCCTTGATTAGCCATATCGACACGGGGTGCGTTTCGCTGGGCTTGATTAATTGTAGGATCTTCTTCAAGGATTGCCCCCTGGTTTTCGACTACCAACTCCCTTCGGATCTGTCGAGATGCTTGCGGAACTCGAAAGAGATCTGTAATTTGAGTCATTTGCGCTGCCAATTGCTAGTTCGTTTGGGTAAGGATTAAATATGGTGTCCATCTGTTGGGCAAGCATATGGACCATATCATGGTTACTTTCGTCCATTTGCTGTCTTAAAATTGTTGCAGAATTCGTAGTAAAATTGGGTATCTGGATAGAGAATCCCATCCCCCGGGGTGAATTAATTCAACCCATATTATTAACAGCGGATCCAGACCCTTGCACAGGCAAAAACGTGTTCACCACTGGGTGATCAAACGCTGCAGTTGCATTATGTAAATTCGTCATCATCGAAGTTGGCATGCCATATGGTTGTTCGCGACCATTTAAAGGAATTGTGAATCCAAACACAAAAGGCCTTAATGAACTAGTTCCCGCTGGAGGAGGGGTCACCGGTTGACCCTGTGTCCTCACATGAGACAAAATCGGTCCATTGTAAGCATTCGACGGTATAGCCGTCGTACTTGCTGTGAATGGAATTACTTCAGACATAGTCGATGTGGCCGTAGTTTCCCCCGTTGAAAGATGAGGTTGTTCTCCATTATTATTTGGCAGATTCGCTAATGTTACGCGTCTCCTTCTTGATATTGCTTTGTTATTAGTGGATATTTTACCACTTCTTAATCTCATACAATAGAGTTTAAAAGAAACCAGAAATGAAGAACTTGTAAATATTTTTCACAAATTCTAACTAACAACAACGGTCTCACCAAGTGTGCCTATTTGTTTACCGTCGAAATTGGTAAACAACCGCTAGTCTTCCAAAGTTATTAAATATTTGGTTACTTACAGGATCCACTAGATTAATCCTAGAACATGTGTTGTTATTTAGTTTCGGTGTTTGTTAATTATGAACATTTCGACAATGTTCTTCAAAGTTGTTTAAGGAAGCGCTACAATTCTTTAAAGAAATGCATAATTATAGATTACAAAGTAAATGGCTTTAAAGTAAATGACAAAATCTTAAATGTAGAAACTGGATTTAAGGTAAATTGCAGTAAATGTAAATTACAAGAACAGTCTTAAATAATATGGTAAAACATGTAAAGCATGGTAGTCACACGTACATTTTCACTCAAGCACACTCTTTTCTCACGCACAGGTACTTAGAGTATATTTAGACTTTTTTATACAAGTTTGAACACACCGAATCCTAACGTCTAAGACTTTA
This sequence comes from Lathyrus tuberosus, assembly GCA_022829125.1. Lineage (NCBI taxonomy): Eukaryota > Viridiplantae > Streptophyta > Magnoliopsida > Fabales > Fabaceae > Lathyrus > Lathyrus tuberosus. Next base: position 4,051,645 of record JALAZF010000029.1, on the reverse strand, counting down.
TTTATACTAACTCTAAACTAACCGCTATCTAACGGTTTTCTCGCCAGAAAATGCCACGTCTTCAATCTGCATGCATTTCGCTGCTTCAAAAACCCTCCACGTGTCTTGAAAATGGATAAGGCCAAAAACAGTTAACAACCTTATTTTGAATTGCACCTGTGGAATGCTACCTCAGGTTGGCTTCGTCAAACTCCAATCTAGACCAAAAACATTTCTATGTCCTAAACCAAAAACTTCCTTGATAAACAAAATTCTGCGTCGACGTGTTCTTCTCATTGTTTTGGCAAAATTATCATGTTCTTCTTCAGAATATATCTTTGAATCTTATGACTTATTTTCAACATTTATGAGTGTCGAAATCCCAACCAACAGTTGCCAACAATGTGAAAATTACAAAAACAAATCTTTCCCACATTCAAGCGCTTATTTAATGTACCAGTGGTGATGCTGTTCTCAAGACACATGAATTAGAGGTTCAATCCTCTCTATCAAAAGCTTTTGATATTTAATAAATCTTTTGGAGGGAGAAATCCAAAATTAAATGGCATTTGGAAGGGGATCATAATACAACTTTCTTTCATAAAATCTATAATATCAATAACACTTTCAAACCTACAACCATCATCAATAATGGAGAGGATACTTTTACATAGCCACCACATATAGCCGCTTATATAGTTGCATACTTTTAGAATTTGTTTCCTCTAACTCTTCTATTTTGCATGATTTTTCTATAATGGAAGAGACTATCCCTAGTCCGGTTGATGACAGGATGAACATTCTCCTTACTATTCTTACTTTTATCAAAGATGTCTTTTCGGTTGAATTTATTTTGAAAAAGATAGTGCTTCAGGGCTAGATGGTTTTGGAGATACTTTCTTCCAAACCTATTCGGGTGTTTTTAACCAAGATATGTGTAAAGTTGTATTGTGAGGTAATTAAAACTTGTGTATTATTGGCAATTATTATTAGTGGATGGTTAAAATTCATTTAACTGTAATTAGGCAATGGTAAATTCACGCGTTACCATTAGTTTAATTTTGTCTAAGTGTTATAAATACGCATTGTAATAAGTCAATTAAAATTGGAATGGAACAGTGACTCATTCATTCATTCTCTCTCTCTGCATGATTGTTTATGTGAAAATACGGTTACTTTCATTTCCTCTCATTTCCAAGAACTGATAACAACAACAGTGAATCAATATAATAGTAAATTTTCATTCCAACAAATTGGCATCAGAGCAAGACGATCCACAGCCACGCACGACGACGAACATGGCAGAAACTTCAAAAACCAGTGATCAAATTCATGTGAAACTTCCAATCTTTGACGGCAGCAATTATGAAAGATGGACAGCGCAAATGAAGGTTGTCTTTAGGTATCAGGGTGTTCTAGATGTCATTCGTAGTGGAGTGACACCGCTTGACGCAGCACCAACGGGGCGGCGAGGGCAACTCACCATGAATAAATGAAGAAAGATGACAAGGCGATATACTTCCTCCATCAATGAGTAGATTCAAATGTCTTGGAAAAGATAATTGAATATGAGACGGCCAAAGAAGCTTGGGATGTTCTTGCAACCACTTAAGCCGACGATAGACAAACCCAGAAGGTGAAATTGATGGCTTTAAGGAATCAATTAGGTCAATTGCAAATGGAACCAAATGAGACAGTAGCGCAATTCGTGAACAGGTTAACTGTACTAACCAACCAGATGAAGAGTTATGGTGAAGCAGTTACTGATTCAATGAAGGTTGAAAAGGTTATCACGAGTTTAACACCCAAATTTGATAATTTAGTTGCTGCAATTGAACAATCTAAGGACCTAGACACGTTGAAATTGGAACAATTAATAGGTTCTTTAGAAGCTCATGAATTGAAATTGAAGAATAGAGATGGTGTCAAGAAAGACGAGAAAGAAACTGAGAAGGCATTGTTTACACAATCTCAGAAAAAAGAAAATGGTAGTAATGAATCTTGGAAGAGGAAAGGTAAAGGAAAGTGGAAGAGTAACAAGAATGAGGGTGGAAATTCTAAGCCAGAATCTCAGAAGAAAGGAGGTGAGAGTGATGGAAAAGGAAAGAAGAAATCCAAGGAACACATTCAAAGCTATAACTGTAAAAAAATGGGGTCACTTTGCAGATGAATGTGTGAATTCGAAGGTGCCTAGAAAGAGAAATGAAGAGGCACAGTTAGCTCATGACTCAGATGAAGAAGTTGTTGCATTAGTGGCAATAATTGATGAAGAGGTGATGATGTTGATTACAGTTACTGAATGTGGTGGAATAGAATGGTGGTACGTGGATACAGGGTGCTCTAATCACATGACAAGCCATTTAGAATGGTTTTGTGAAATTGACAAAACTGTGAGAAGGAAGATTAGATTTGGTGACGGTAGCTATGTCATTGCAGAAGGTATTGGAAAGGTAGCCATTAGAAGGGAAGACAGAACAAAAGTAATAATGAGTGATGTACTTTATGTTCCACAAATGAAGAGTAATTTGCTTAGTTTGGGCCAATTACTAGAGAAGGGCTATTCAATGAATATGAAAGGGAATTACATGGAAGTATTTGATAGCAAAGAGAAGGTAGTATTGAAAGTGTCTATGTCAAGAAACAGAACTTTCAAGGTTGGTGTGAATTCTATTGATAAAAAATGTCTAATTGCACAAGTAGATGATATAGTGTGGAAATGGCATAAGAGGATGGGACATTTGAACTTCAATAGCTTGAAGATGTTGCAGAAGAAGAATATGGTGGTTGGCTTACCTCAAATTGAAGAACAAAAGGAGATATGTGGAAAATGTTATGAGGGAAAGCAACCAAGGAAGTCATATAAGTCTGCAATACCAACTAGAGGAACAAAGAAGCTTGCTATCATTCATTCAGATGTGTGTGGACCCTTTGAAGTCAAATCCATTGGAGGTAATTCCTATTTTGTGTCCTTCATAGATGACTATACTAAGAATATGTGGATTTATCTTATACAGAAAAAGAGTGAAGTGTTCAACATTTTTAAGCAATTTAAACTATTAGTGGAAAAACAGTGTGATAGTACAATTAAATTGCTTAGAACTGATGGTGGTGGTGAATATACATCACATGAGTTTGAAAATTTATGTAAAGATGAGGGTATAGTCCATGAAGTAATGGCTCCATATACTCCTCAACACAATGGTACAGTGGAGAGAAGAAATAAAACTCTACTTAATATGGTGAGATGTATGCTAAGAGAAAAAAATCTGCCACATAAGTTCTGGGTAGAAGCAGTATATACAGCTACTCATATACTGAACAGGTGTCCAACCAAGAGACTAGAAGGCATCACGCCTGAAGAAGCATGGAGTGGTGTGAAACCAAGTGTAAAGTATTTTAGAATGTTTGGCTCACTGTGTTACAGGCATGTGCCTGAACAAAATAGAAGAAAACTTGATTCTAGAGCACAAGCAATGATATTGATAGACTATCATAGCACTGGTGCATACAAACTATATGATCTAATTCATAAGAAGATAGTAGTGAGTAATGATGTTATTGTAGATAAAACTAGAGAATGGAATTGGAAGGAATCAACTGAGCAAGCTACCAGTAGAACAACTATCATTTAACTTGACAGTGACCAAGTTGACAATGAGGAAAAAGTGAATGTGCCTGAACCAATTGTTCTTAATGATGACAATGTGAACAATGTCAATAAAAACCATGTTGAGAATGATGATAATGACAATGTGGAATAATTGAGAAGATCTAACAGAGTAAGATTCCCATCAGTAAGACTACAAGGTTATGCCATGTACCCTGCAGGCTTGTGTGAAGATGTTACTGATATAATGCACTTGGTTCTCATGGAAGAGTCAGAACCTATAACACTTGATCAAGCACTTTCAAATCCAAAGTGGAAGGAAGCAATGGTGGATGAATTAAGGTCAATTGAAAAAAATGAAACTTGGCAGATGGTGAATCTACCAAGTAATAAGAGAGCCATTGATGTGAAATGGGTCTACAAGACTAAGATGAAGCCAAATGGTGAGATTGCAAAATATAAAGCTAGGTTGGTTGCAAAGGGCTTCTTGCAACAACCTGGACTTAACTTTAATGAGATATATGCCCCAGTTGCAAGGATTGAGACTGTGAGATTAATAGTAGCATTGGCTAGTTTAAGAAAATGGAGGTTGAATCAACTTGATGTCAAATATGCATTTCTCGATGGGCCATTAAAAGAGGAGGTTTATGTGAAGCAGGCACCTGGCTTTGAGAAGAAAGGTATGGAAAACAAAGTAATGAAGTTGAAGAAGGCTTTGTATGGACTCAAGCAAGCACCACGTGCTTGGAATAAGAAGATTGATACCTCACTGTAGAAGCTAAATTTTACTAAGTGTTCAACTGAACATGGTGTGTATGTAAGATTAAACACAAATGATGACTTGATAATCATTTGCCTGTATGTGGATGACCTGTTAGTAATAGGGAGCAATGAACAAGAAATAGTGAAGCTCAAGAAACAAATGATGACCGAGTATGAGATGACTGATCTAGGAAAATTGTCTTATTTCCTTGGCATGGAATTTGTGTCATGTGAAAAGGGAATTTTTCTGCATCAGAAGAAGTACATTACCGATTTACTCAAGAGGTTTAAAATGCTTGAGTGCAAGCCTGTATCTACACCAGTTGATACTACTGTGAAATTGCAGAAAAATGCCACTGATGAAGGTGTTGATTCTACATTGTTTAGACAGTTGATTGGCTTACTTAGATATGTATGTCACTCAAGGCCAGACGTAGGCTATAGTGTTGGAGTGGCAAGTAGATACATGGAAGTTCCTAAGAGAACTCACATGATGGCTGCAAAGAGAATACTAAGATATCTCAAGGGCACAATTGATTGGGGAATTTTATTTCCTAGTACAGAGGGATCTGCAACTACTGAGTTAATAGGATACACTGATGCTGATTGGAGTGGAGATACAGAAGACAAGAAGAGTACTTCTGGTTACATTTTCATGATGGGTAAGGCTCTAATAGCATGGTGTTCGAAGAAGCAAAATGTTGTAGCATTGTCAAGCCGTGAAGCTGAGTATATTGCGGCAGCTTTTGGTGTTAGTCAGGCACAGTGGTTACAAATGCTACTACATGAACTGAAAGTGAAATGTGAAAGTACTATGAGGTTGAAAGTAGATAACAAGTCAACTATTAATTTAGCAAAACATCCAATTGGTCATGGAAGGAGCAATCATATAGAGATCAAGTATCATTTCCTAAGAGATCAAGTGGCCAAAGAGAAACTTGCAATAGAACACTGCAGTACAGAAGACCAGTTAGCAGATATGTTAACAAAGGGCTTGAAGACTAGCAAGTTTGAAGATATGAGAAGCAAGATAGGAATGCTAAGCCTTGCAAGTTTGAATTAAGGAAGAGTATTGTGAGGTAATTAAAACTTGTGTATTATTGGCAATTATTATTAGTGGATGGTTAAAATTCATTTAACTGTAATTAGGCAATGGTAAATTCACGCGTTACCATTAGTTTAATTTTGTCTAAGTGTTATAAATACGCATTGTAATAAGTCAATTAAAATCGGAATGGAACAATGACTCATTCATTCATTCTCTCTCTCTGCATGATTGTTTACGTGAAAATACTGTTACTTTCATTTCCTCTCATTTCCAAGAACCGATAACAACAACAGTGAATCAATAGAATAGTAAATTTTCATTCCAACAAATTGTGATTCAGTTCTTAACTTTTGATTGGATTCTCCCAAAATTCAACTCTAGTACCATTGTGTTCATTCCTGAATGTAAAGTTTGGATTCTATGGCTCAATATCTTACTCTTGCTTTAGCCAAATTCAAGTTTAAAATCATTACCAAAATTATTGCGGACATGTTATACTCTATAAGGCCTAACCTCATCTCTATTGAAAAAAGAGATTTCATTCAAGGGCAAGAAAATTGAAGGTTGTATTTGTATTGATTTAGAAGAGATTAATATTCTTGAAGTGAAAAGCAGGTGTGGTAATGTTGCTTTATAGGTGATCGTCGCAAAAACATTTGACACATTAAGTTGGTCTTTCCTTCTAAAAGTGCTCCAAAAGTTTGGCTTCAACTCCACTTTTTGTAATAGGATTTACATCATTTTTCATTCGGTTTGTCTCTCCATCTCCATTTATGGTGCCCTTCATGGTTTTTTCAAGTGTTCTGGAGGTTTTCATTAGGGAGACCCCTCTTTCCCCCTTGCTTTTCTGTTTGGAGGAAGATGTTCTCAGTAGAGGTAAATCATATTTAATTACAGGCTCTAGAAATTTCAAATTTCCTTCTCATTCTTTCTATGCAGAGAACATTTTTATCTTTGGTAAAGGTATGACCTCAAACATTAGAGCTCTCACGTCTACCTTCACATCTTAGTCTTTAGCTTCTGGTCAAGTCATAAGCCATGAAAAATCCCCCTTTCACACCTGGGCAATGTATACTCCTAGACTTAATATTTTGACTACTTTAACATGTTTCAACAAGGGTTTAATGCCTTTTAATTATGGGACAACTTCATTACCCATCACAAAAAGTTGGGTAGTGTACCTTCAACCAATCAAGTAATGCCATATCATTTTATTATACTTAATTATTTATTTAATAATTTAAATTTTGTAGATTTCCAATGCAATGTAGTCTAATTTACTCTATAAGTAACTCTACTCAACTTTTTGAGGTGGGTAGATAAGAATTCACCTTTTAATTATCTGGCGGTGCGTATTTTTAAGGGTAGGCCGAAATCTAGGTGTCTTTAACCTATTGTATATTAGTTCTTATGTAAACTTGCTTCTTAGAAAGGTTCCTTGTTATCTTTTGCTGGCAGGGTTGACATGGTTAAATTAGTTCTTTAAGATATGCTTATTCATTTGATGTTTGTTTATGCATGGCCAATTGCTCTACTTAGGGATTTGGAACGTGCTGCTAGAAATTTCATCTGAAGTAGAGAAATCTCTGAAAGTAAAATGGTTATAGTGACTTGGAAGAATATTTGCAAACCTTATACATAAGGAGGTTTGGGTCTTAGATCCTTAGTTAGTCTTAATGAAGCCACCAACTTAAACTTTGTTGGGATTGTTCTAACTCTAAGAAACCTTGGGCCATTCTTCTCAAAAGTCGAGTTTTGAGAAAAAACAGAGTTATTAATCACCATATCTTCTCTTCTGTTTGGACTAGTATCAAGCAAGAATATTCAAACATTAGAGAAAATTCCTCCTGGATTCTTGGTAACGGCAACTCGATTAACTCCCGGTTGTACTCTTGGCGTGGTCCCCCGTGATTCTTGAGATGGGTGACTCCAATAGTGTGATAGTGTCGAATACTTTCCTGTTATTAAGCTTATTCTTAATCAACAAGGAAACTTAGCAGAGATGAATCCTCATATTCATGGTTCCTCAAAAGACTGGATTCAAAGCTACCTTATTCTTTTTGATCTTCTTTTGGACAAGTTTATTTGAAATCAATATGCTACAAGTGATATTTCTTTTAAGAAAGCTTATGAATACAAGAGATACAAATGTACTTTTATTAATTGGAGCAATATTGTTTGGTCTAATTATATACCTTCTTCAAAATCTTTCATGGTCTGGAGGTTAATATTAAATAAAATACCTACTAAAGAGCTTTTAAAAAAGTGGTGCCTCTCTTTTCCATCTAAATGCAACCTCTGTAACATATATGAGGAATCTTCCCATCATTTTCTATTTGAATATGGTTATGTTTCCTATCTTCGGTGTTGGTTAACCTCAATTTGGAATTATCATTCCCGCATTGGGATGGTGTTTGGAGCATTTGTTGCAGAACCTGGTCCACTCAGTGTGTAATAGTGGTGCACACGGCAGCCATTCATCTGTTCAAGGTTGTTTGGATTGCTAGAAATAGTGTTAGACTCAAGGACACATTCATTAAAGTGTATTCTTCCATTTAATATATTTTAATTGCTTGCTCTGTGTCCGACAACAATGCAAAGGTTTTCTCGCCTCTCAACATTCAAGATTTTATTGTTTTGAAGAATTTCAAGGTCAAAACTTTGCCTCCCAAAACCCTTAGAATTTTAAAGCCAAAACTTTGCCTCCCAAAATACTTAGAGTTGGATCGATGTGTTGAAGATGACCAAGTGAGATGATCAACAAAAACAAGAATGAAATCACCATGGTATGATGATGATTACATTTGGCTTGCTGACAAATCAGAAGGTTTCACAGTAAAATCCCCCTACTCTAAGGTGGCTCCATTCTCGACGGAGCATTCTACGGAATTGCTATCTGCTTTATCTATTATTGGAAAGATGAAGGTTCCATCAAAAATACAAATTTTTGGATGGAGTTTGATTCTTGATCGGTTATCGACAAGAGACCAATTAATAAAAAGAGGTATTTGTTGGAATTCAACCACAATCTATAGAGAATTCCTAATCAATCTTGATGAACAAGATTGTTATCAATCACGCAATGACAATGAAATAAAAGTTGAGAAAGAAAGAAGATAACGTTGGAAAAGAAGAATACAATGTTATGAGTTGTTTACAAAATTAGGGTTACTCCCTATTTATATATTTAGGTTAGCTTGCACCCAAAGCCAAAGTCCAAAACTATAAAAGTCTAAAATAGTTAACATGACTAAAATAGGGCTAAGTCGAAATCCTGTGTGAATCAACCTGCTTCGACACTTCGACACACTAATACAACTCGACACATAGATATTTCGACACAAAGAATTACATTCTTAACACACCACCTAATTCAATGTGTCTAAACAATCTATATTCATCATAGCTCCTAGTCTTCGGAACACTTCGACCTGCACTCCCTTCGTCATGGTGTTTGTAATCTGATTCTTAGTTCGGCAGTGTTTCAAGTTCATCTTCCCTTCTGCTACTTGCTCTCGAAGATAATGGAACCTCATTTCGATGTGCTTACTTCGTCCATGTGCTATCAGATTCTTTACCAGATTGATAGCTAACATGCTGTTGATCTTCATGGTAATTGGTCCATGACTCTTCCCTGTAATCTCTTCGACTAGATTCACCATCCATGTTGCTTGACATGCATAGAGAGAAGCAACTATGTACTCTGCTTCGCATGATGACAATGTCACTATTGGCTCCTTTCTCGAACTCCAAGCAACTGGTGCACCACCTAACATAAACACATATCCGGGTGTGGATTTTCAATCCTTAGCATCACTACACCAACTTGAGTCAGTGTATCCCACTAACTTGCACTCTTTTCCTTCATCATATGTAGGAAACAAAATGCCGTAGTTAAGCGTTCCTTTCAGATACCTTAATATCATCTTCGTCACTGCTAGGTGTGATACCATTGGCTTCTGCATGAATCTACTTACCATACCCACACTGTATGCTAAGTCAGACCTTGTGTGACAAAGGTATCGAAGTGACCCAATAAGTCTTCTATATTGGGTTGGGTCGACATCATCTTCATCTGAATCTTTTGACAGTTGCAATCTGGTCTCAGCTAGAGTCGAAGTTGGATTGCAATCTTGCATCTCAAATCTCTTGAGTATTTCGTCTGCATATCTTCTTTGGTGGCTCATCAAACCTCTACCACTTTTGTAGAATTTGATGTCAAGGAAATATGAGAGATTTCCCAAGTCTGAAATTTCAAACTCCTCACTTAGGTCCTGTTTCAAATCTTCGATCTCTTTCTTGCAACTTCCTGTTATCAACAGGTTATCGACATAGAGACATAGTATAAGCAATTCACTATTACTTCTCCTTACATATAATCCATGCTCATTCGTGCACTTCACAAATTTCTTCTCCCTTAGAAAGTTGTCGATCTTCTTATTCCAAGCTCTTGAAGCTTACTTAAATCCATACAGGGCTTTATGCAGCCTGTACAATTTTCTTTCTTCGCCTTGTTTCACAAACTCAGCTGGTTCTTCAACATAAACTTCTTCGTCTAAGGGGCCATTTAGGAATGCACATTTCACATCCATCTGACACACCTGCCAGTTGTTCATGTTTGCTAGACCAACAACCAACTTGGTTTTTTCAATCCTAGCAACAGGTGTAAAAAATTTGTCGAAGTCGATTCCTTCCTTCTGTAGAAATCCTTTCGCCACAAGTCTCGCCTTGTGTCGAGTTACCTCTCCTTTAGGATTCACTTTCACCTTGTAAACTCATTTCACATCAATTTCCTTCTTGCCTTGAGGCAATTTGACAAGTGACCAAGTGTTGTTGACTTCGATGGACTCTAACTCCACATTCATTGCTTTCACCCACTTCTAATCTTTTAATGCCCCAGCTGCATTGACTAGTTCGACATCTGCGTAGAAAGCATAATGTACCACCGCACCTTTTTCATCGACCACATCATCTGATGTAATCACACATTCTTGCAACCTTGTAGGCATATGTCTTGTTCTTTGAGGTCTGCTTAGGCCTGCTTCGCTGGAAAGTGTCCGTTTGGATAATTCACCGCCATCACGGTTTTGCTTCCTTGAATCGCAACTAGAGCTTTAGATACCAGATGTTGGAATTCAACTACAACCTATGGATAATTCCTATTCAAACTTGATGAATAAGATTGTTATCAATCACGCAATGACAATGAAAGAAAAGGTTGAGAAAGAAAGAAAGAAGATAACGTTGGAGAAGAAGAACATTTTCTGCATAGTTTCTCTCTGCCCAAAAACAGTGGAAAACTTCTTTATTCACTTGCAACTGCAAATTCTGTGAATACAATATTATGAGTTGTTTACAAAATAAGGGTTACTCCCTATTTATAGATTTAGGTTAGCTTGCACCCAAAGGCAAAGCCAAAAACTATAAAAGCCCGAAATAATTAACATTACTAAAATAGGTCTAAGTCGAAATCTTGTGTGAAATAACCTGCTTTGACACTTCGACACACTAATACAACTCGACACATAGGAATTTCGACACAAAGAATTACATTCTTCACAGTATTCTTCATAGAGATATGGTTAAATTAATGATGTGTTTTGTGTTTTTAGGAAGATGAAGACTCAAGTCATTTGTTCAATTCTTGCGAGACTACAAAGAGGATTTGGGAGGCGGTGAGGAAGTTGACGGATATTTATTTAAGAACAGATTTTAGTGGAATTCCTTTCTCCTGCTAAACTACAATCAGGTGAAGAATGTGCATAATAGGATCACTTTATTTATTATTTGGATAATAACAAATTAGAGTATTTGGTTAATGAGAAACTCCATTATATTATATTCATAAATGGAGTGTTTAGTTTTGAGGATTGCCTTTTATTCATTAAATTCTTATCTTAGAAATGGATGAGATTGAGTGGTAATTCTTTTTTGTGATGCAATTTTTATGAGTGGTTCCATTCTCCTTTGCATTGTCTTAGGATGAATGTCTAATGCTTTTGTTTGTTGAGGTGTTGAAAACCTCTTGTACGCTTATTTTTTCTTTAATATATGTCATTGCTTATAAAAAATGGTTATCTCAAAAATATTTTTGAAGTGCTGCAAATAAGTGTTGTTTTATTAAGGTTACAATAAAATTTAGATGTTATAAAAATATAAAAATTAATAATAAATTTGTACTTTCTAATTTGCATTAAAATAATTAAAAACGGTTTATATTTTATTCATGAATCAAAATCATACTGTGAAGATTTCAAAAATAATTTTTCTTTGAAAAAAATTAATTTTAAAAGATTGACTACAAATATTTTGAAATAGTTTATTTATTTGATATTTTAATATGTGTTTTATAGATATAAATTAATATTTTTCTATTTCTTAAGATTTGTTTTTTTTTTTTAAAAGAACCGATTTTTTTTTCATACAATTGTTGTATTTTTTAATTTGAGTAATTCAAAACCTCTAATTAAGGAAAAGAGATCAATTTCATCTTCTCAAATGCTATTAAATATTCATTAAGATTTTTTAATTAGTGTTCTTACTTCTTTTCTTGGCATCCTATTGCGAACAATAAATAAGTCACCTATAAACACGTTAACCTGATTAAAAAAACAATATTTAAAAAAAATTCATGCTCAAATAAGAAAAATATATTACATTTAATTCATTCAATACACACAATTGTTTATCTTTTCAATACATTAAATATATATATTTAAAAAAAACATATCTTTTTAATTTCTTAAAAAATATTCATTTTACTATTTTAATCTCAATTTTCCTTTAAAAAAATTGGTGTTTGAAGCTTCTAGATAGTGCTACTGCTAGCATGAAATAACAAGAATAGGAGAATCCTAATTCTGACAAATTGAACAATTTTGTCTCAAATGAAAGCTGTTCGCAAACATTCAATTGCCCCGTGACAGTTTCAAGTTTCAACGCACAACTTGACGTTAAAATATACTTTAATGATGTCACAATATTTGTTTTATTTGACTACAATTTCATAAAGATTAAAAAAAATACTATAAATACGACATTTTTTTATCTCGATTTTATTTTTTAATTGAGGTAAATTTTATTTCTCTAATATATATATATATATATATATATATATATATATATATATATATATATATAATTTGTAGTATTTAGTTTCACTCGTCTAAACGACACAAATAGAATTATAGTACAAAGTCCTTAACAAAAGAGAAAATAAGATAACCCTAAACAACGAGAATCATAAACAATATCATCTTCAATATGAAGATGGTATGTGTTTAAGACTCTCGTTTCTTCTTTAGAGATCCAAATTATTTTCGTTCACTTCTTCTTTAGAGATCTGGTACGTCAAACATCACTTTTCATATTGTTAGTGTTGTTGAGATCTAAAATTCTAGTGGTTTTATTTTGTTGTTGTTGCCATTTAAATATATTTATGTTATAGGTTTATTGATATTGTTGTTATTGTTGTTTTTTAGAAATTCAACCACAACTTATGGAGAATTTCACTCAATCAATCTTGATCTCAAGATTGTTTCAACCCACATAATTACAATCAAAGAAAAGTTTAGAGAGAAAGAAAGTAAGTGATGGAGAAGAAGATGAACAAATTTTCTGCAGAGAACTCTGCCCACAAACTGTGGAAACTCTGTTATTTCACTTGCAACTACAAACTGTAAATTACAAAAGTGATGAGTTGTTTACAAAATAAGGGTTTTTCCCTATTTATGGATTTAGGTTAGCTTGTACCCCAAGCTAAAACCCAAAACTATAAAAGCCAAAAATAGCTAATATTACTAAAATAGGCCTAAGTCGAAATCCTGTGTGAAGCAACATGCTTCGACACTTCGACACACTAAGCAACACGACACACTAACACATTAGGCTAATTTGACTAATCCTTGTTTTTGTCGAGCTACACTGCTTCGACACAAGGAATTAAAAACTCAACACATCACCTAATTCATTGTGTCTAAACTATCTACATTCATCATAACTCTTAGTCTACTGAACACTTCGACTGACACTCTCTTCGTCATGATATCTGTAATCTGATTCTCAGTGTTGCAGTGTTCCAAGTTCATTTTCCCTTTTGCTACCTGCTCTCGAAGATAATGGAACCTCATTTCGATGTGCTTGCTTTGACCGTGTGCTATTGGATTCTTCACCCAGTTTATAGCTGACATGCTGTCGATCTTAATGGTAATTGCTCCATGACTCTTCCCTGTAATTTCTTCGACCAGGTTCATCATCCATGTTGCTTGACATGCACAAAGAGAAGCAACTATGTATTCTGCTTCGCATGATGACAATGCCACTACTGGTTCCTTTCTAGAACTCTAAGTAATTGGTGCACCACCTAACATAAACACATAGCCAGCTGTAAATTTTTGATCCTCAGCATCACTACACCAACTAGAGTCGGTGTGTCCCACTAACTTGCATTCTTTTCCTTCATCAGCTGCAGGAAACAAAATGTCGTAGTCGAGAGTCCCTTTCAGATACCTCAGTATCGTCTTCATTACTGCTAGGTGTGATACCTTTCGGTTCTGCATGAATCTACTTACCATACTCACATTGTATGCTAAGTCAGGCCTTGTGTGATAAAGGTATCGAAGCAACCCAATAAGTCTTCTATATTGGGTTGGATCGACATAATCTTCATCTGAATCCTTCGACAGTTGCAGTCTGGTCTCAGCTGGAGTTGAAGTTGGGTTGTAATCTTGCATCTCAAATCTCTTGAGTATTTCGCCTGCATATCTTTTGTGGTGCATCATCAAACCTCTACTGCTCTTGTAGAATTTAATGCCAAGGAAATATGAAAGATTCCCCAAGTCTGACATTTCAAACTCCTCACTTAGGTCATTTTTGAAATCTTCGATCTCCTTCTTGCAACTTCCTGTTATCAATAGGTCATCGACATAGAGACATAGTATAAGCAATTCACTATTGCTTCTCCTTGCATATACTCCATGCTCAGTCGTACACTTCACAAATTCCTTCTCCCTTAAGAAGCCGTCGATTTTTTTATTCCAAGCTCTTGGAGATTGCTTAAGTCTATACAGGGCTTTATGCAACTGTTCTCTACTTTATATAATGCTTTTCTTTTGAATGATAGAGCAGTGGTGTCACATGCAAGTATACATGCTTGGTAATGTAGCAAGTGATAAAGTAAAGGTCGAACCCACAAGGAAGTGTAAAGTATTTGAACTACTATGATTAATTTTCTTTGTTTAAGAGAAGTATAAGCAAGGTAACATAAATATGAGAGTAAAGAACATGAGCAACACACAATTAACTAAAATAACTAAATACTGAAAAGGAGTTGAAATATCAGAGAGAGTAGTTGATGAGCTAAATCCATTAGTATAGTTGTTGTTAAAATGCTTTTATGATGTGAAGTGTCGTGCCTCAAAAGGTTAGAACGTGATCTAGTGGTGTATCTCTACAACATCAAAAACATGCATAACTAGGGCAAGGGAACAAATCTCTAAGTCTCACTTGTAACCCTAAAATGTGTCTGGTTTTAATTCTGAAAGTATTTATGGTCTCAACTTCTTATCTCTAAGCAAGTTGAATTAAGTGAATATCTCTATCCTACTTTATTAACCACTTTTGTTATGAAATCCTCTTGTTTATTGGATCTCTCTCAACAACAAGCTTTTACCTTTTTCCTAGTTGATCACTCTAAGAACCAAGTGTATAGCATAAAAACACATAACAAAATAAGACACTAGCCAACACATCATATCAACATAAAAACAACTTTTATACTAACTTCATTAGTCTCATCAAACAAAGGTTTAGCTCATAGTGAGCTGAGTACAAACTACTGGAGTGAAAATAATAGGAAACATTATCTTACAAAGTGTAGTAAAGAAATGCAACCTAATAATAACTTGGAGATCTCTTGCGTTGGGTAAACAACAACAACTCTCTTTAGTCACGACAGCTCTCAGCAGAACATACAGGTCTGAAGGAGAATAGAATGCTCTCTACCAATGCTTCAACTCATAAAAAAAACTTAAAACTGAAATAAACTATTTGTTGTGTGTGAAAATCTCCGTCTCTCTTCTTCAATACGCAAGCTCTCTTTTTATAGTGATGAGTGGAAGTGGTCGTTGCTCCTTTCTTGGATCATGGGTCTCTAAACAAAATTAAGGTTAGGCCCAAATCAAATCCTCATGTGCACCGGTTGTCCCTCAACCCTCCCGTTGCAAGCAATCTGGTATAGATGTTGGTGGAAGACAAATCTGCTTTTTTGCAGGCGGCTGTGGCAGGATGGTGGAGCAAAGCAGACGATTGGTGGTGTTAGTGCTGGGCACTCTTTTTTCTGCGTGGTCCCCACCGTACTACCTTTTGTCCTCTAGCTTTCTTGATCTTATCCATTCCTTTCGCTCCAATGCTATTCAAAATGCTGCCACGTGAGCCCTAGTCATCCTTGGCTTCCATCACCAATCTCCAACTCTCTTGGTGAAATAGTTGATTAAACTATCAACTACTTTCTTTCAAAAAGCTCTTCGTTCTGCTCTAGAATCTATCAACTGGGGTCATGCCTCCTCTCATCATCATCTAGCTTCCTTTTAGAGCACAAACACAATGAAAACATAAAAGAAGCACCTAAAGTGCTTAAAGCTTAAAACATTTCACGTCCATCACTATAAACTTCTTCGTCTAAGGGGCCATTAAGGAATGCACATTTCACGTCCATCTGACATGTGTGCCAATTGTTCATATTTTCTAGACCAATAACCAACCTGATTGTTTCGATTCTAGCAACAGGTGCAAACACTTTGTCGAAGTCGATTCCTTCCTTCTGAAGAAATCCTTTTGCCACAAGTCTCGCCTTGTGTCGAGTTACTTCTCTTTTAGGGTTCACCTTCACCTTGTAAACCCACTTCACATCAATTGCCTTTTTTCTTTGAGGCAATTTGACAAGTGACCAGGTGTTGTTGACTTCGATGGAGTCTAACTCCTCATTCATTGCTTTCACCCACTTCGAATCTTTTAATGCCTCAGCTGTATTGACTGGTTTGACATCTGCGTAGAAAGCATAATGTACCAGCTCACCCTCTTCATCAACTACATCATCTGATGTAATCATACATTCTTGCAACCTTGCAGGCATGTGTCTCGTTCGTCGAGGTCTGCTTGGGCTAGCTTCATCTCTGACTTGTTCCTGCCGAACTTCTCTTTCGACTTCAGTGGTTTGTTCTTCACAAGAGATTTTCACTGAATCCTTCTTGGCATTCTCAGTCCAATCCCATTCTTTAAGCTCATCTATGATCACGTCTCTACTGATAACTACCTGTTTATTCACTGGGTCAAACAACTTGTAACTTCCAGTCGAATGATATCCTATCAATATCATCTGATTCAACTTGTCATCAAGCTTTCTTCTCAACTGATCTGGAATATGTCTATATGCAATAGATCTAAACACCTTCAAGTGATTGAGGCTAGGCTTGACACCAGACCAACATTCTTCTGGTGTGATTCCTTCAAGCTTCTTCGTCGGACATCTGTTTAATATGTATGTTGATGTCGAAACTGCTTCTCCCCATAATTCTTTGGGTAGATGTTTTCCATTCGACATACTTCTCACCATGTTCATGATGGTTCTGTTCTTTCTTACTGCAATTCCATTTTTTTGTGGAGTGTAGGGTGGCATCACCTCATGTATAATCCCTTCTTTTTCATATAATGCATCGAACTCTTTCGACACATACTCTCCACCACCACCAGTACTTAGAATTTTCAGCTTTCGACCACTCTGTCTTTCGACCATATATTTGAATCCAGCATGTACCTCAATCACATCATTTTTCTTCTTGATGAGGTAAGCCCACATCTTTCGACTATAATCATCTATGAATGTGACAAAGTATTTGTCGCCTGCAATCGAATCCACCTAGATTGGACCACATACATCAGAGTATATGACTTCCAGAATTGCCTTCGACTTCCTTCCTGCATCCTTGCTGAAGCCATTCTTGTGTTGTTTCGACTGAACATACTCTTCACAAACTTTATTTGGAATGCCTATTTTAGGTAATCCTGAAGCCATATTTCTTTTCTTTAGCTCTATGATGTCATTAAAGTTAAGATGGCCTAGTCGAGAATGCCATAACCACTCATCTCTGCTGGATGCAGTTGCTAGGCACTTGTGCTCCATCACATTGAGTTCAATCTTGAAGGTCCTATTTTGAGACATTAGAGCCTTCAAGATCAACCTACCACTTGAGTTGAGAACTCTCATCATCCTGTCTTCGACTGACACCTTGTAGTTCTTTTCGGTCAACTGCCCTATACTGAGCAAATTACTCTTCATGCCTGGAATGTACAACACATTGGAAATTGTTGACCTCTTGCCATCTTTCCTCATAATCAGAACATCACCAACACCTTCAGCTGCTAGAGTGTTATCATTTGCAAACTTCATTGTGTTCTTCGACGAGGGCTTCATGTTGACAAACCAATCTTTTCTTGCAGTCATGTGTGATGAGCATCCTGAGTCCAAGTACCATTGGTCTTGGAATATCTCTTCGTCTCTTGTTGTGGCCATCAGCAACATCTCTTCTTCTTTTTCATGTTTTGCCAGCTTTGCATCAGTTTCTTGATTCTTCTTCTTTTCTGGACAATCACTAAAATAGTGATCATACTTCTGACAATTGAAAAACTTAATGTGACTTTTGTCAGGCTTTTGGCCACCACCTTTTCCTCTACTTGCAGCACCACCTCTTTGGTTGCCTTGGTTCCAGGGTTTTCTCTGATTCGACCAGTTTCCTTCCTGTTGATTTCGACTAGTCGAATTGGTGTAGCCTCCTCTACCTTTGTTGCCATTCCAGCTTCCTTTGCCTTTCCTTTCCTTTTCTGACTACACCTGTAAAGCCATATCACTCTTCGACTTTCCTGCAGCTCTTTCATCCATCCTTTGTTCATGAGACTCAAGCGTCCCTTGAAGCTCTTCCTTCGTCAATACTGACAAGTCTTTCGAATCTTCTATGGCTACTACCACGTGGTTGAATTTTGGAGCCAATGACCTCAAGATTTTTGACACAACTGATCTTGATGTCAACACTTCTCCACATACCTTGATTTGATTCACCAACTTTGTAACTCTGGTGAAGAAATCTGTTATACTTTCATTGTCTTCCATATGAAGCAATTCATAAGTCCTTTTGTGAGTTTGTAACCTCACATCTTTCACCTTCTCTGGACCTCCAAACAATTTTTCAAGAATCTCCCAAGCTTCCTTTGCTGTTTCTGAATCACTAACCTTTTTAAAATTATCTGGATCAACACATTGATGGATTATAAAGAGAGCTTTATAATCTTTCTTCTCCAATTCTTTGTGTGCAGCCTTTTCTTGATCCGTCGCATCTTCTGCAAGCGATGCCACTCCTTCCTTCACAAGATCCCAAAGATCTTGATAACAGATAACCACCTTGATCTGCTTGCACCAATTCTCATAATTTTCTTTCTTGAGAATCGGAAGGCTCGCCGGAAAATGCAAACGGAGCTCTAGATACCAGATGTTGGAAATTCAACCACAACCTATGGAGAATTTCACTCAATCAATCTTGATATCAAGATTGTTTCAACCCACGTAATGACAATGAAAGAAAAGTTTAGAGAGAAAGAAAGTAAGCGATGGAGAAGAAGATGAACGAATTTTCTGCAGAGAACTCTCTGCCCACAAACTGTGGAAATTCTGTTATTTTACTTGCATTTGCAAACTGTGAATTACAAAAATGATTAGTTTTTTTACAAAATAATGGTTTCTCTCTATTTATAGATTTAGGTTAGCTTGCACCCCAAGCTAAAGCCCAAAACTATAAAAGTCCAAAATAGCTAACATTACTAAAATAGGCCTAAGTCGAAATCCTATGTGAAGCAACCTGCTTCGACACTTCGACACACTAAGAAACTCGACACACTAACACATTAGGCTAATTCGACTAATCCTTGTTTCTGTCGAACTACACTGCTTCGACACAAGGAATTACAAACTCAACATTGTTGAGACCCGTTATTGAGACCCTGAACCTTAGAGGTTTAATACTGCTATTGTTGTTTTTAAAACATATTTATGCTATAGGTTTATTGATGTTATTGTTTAAACATATTTATGTTATATATTTATTGATGTTGTTGTTGTTGAGACTCGTTGTTGAGACTCGTTGTTGAGACCATAAATCCTAGAGGTTTACTTTTGTTGTTGTTGTTATTTAAACAAATTTATTTTATAGGTTTATCGACGATGTTGTTGCAGTTTTGTTAAGAGATTGTTTTTTTTAATTGTTGTTTAATGTAAGTTGTTGTTTTTGAGTTGTTGATGTTATTGTTGTTGTTTAGTTGATCTACTGCTCAAAGTTATAAAAATCTATATGTTGTAGTTTAGTTGTTGTTATTGAGTTTGTTTTAGATTAATATTGATATTGAGTTTATCGTTTTTGTGATTCATTGTGCAGCTCTCGTCTTGTTCCATCGAGCTGAGTTTATTATATCTAATATCGATTGTTTGTTTGATTAACCCCTCTTTGAACATATAACCTATTAAATTAATTTTGGAAATAATCATATGAAAAATTATTTTGTATCTGAAACTTATCTTACATTGATTAATTATTTTAAAGCATTCTGCAACTCATCATTTATCTCATTCTTTTTTATCATTAAAATCTCTGCAATACTTTTAGTTTTCATCCAACTTTCTTCCATATTTGTTCATTTTTCAAAGTATCAAAAATTATACTTTAAAGAATGAATAAGTAGAAAAGGAAGTGTTGAATAAACAACTTGAAACATTGAAGATATTTTAACTATAAAACAGCGTGAGATGATTGGTGAGTTACAGGATGCTCGAAAATCATTAATTAGTGTTAGTTGTTCTTCAAATATAACACAATTGTTCATATAATTATTTTTCCAACCAATTTTGAGAAGTTATATGCTCAATTAGGGTTTAGTCAAATAAGCAATCCACATTAGATTTAAAAAACTCAATAGTGTTAGTTCTTGTAGTTGGCTGGAATTTTGGTAAAACAATGTGGATGTCATGGTTGATGTTTCAACATGAGTTTCTAACATTCTGGTTGTGTTAAGTTGTAAATGGTTGCAGATTCTGTGCTGATGTCAAACCCGATGTTAAGACATCAGTTGATAAAACATCAGTCTGAGTTGTTTTATTAGGGCTGCGTGTTTCTGTTGTTGGAGAGATATTCTGCTGAAGAGAGTGAGAGATTGTAGGCAAATATCTTGGTAAAGATATATTCAGTTGCAATCAGATTTGGAGAAGATCTTGTTGCTGTTTTTAAGGCTAAAAGATATGAAGATTTAATTGAAGATTTAATTGAAGATTTAATTGAAGATTTAATTGAAGATTTGATTGAAGATTTAATTGAAGATCTATTTAGTAGCGGAATCTTCTGCAGATTTGTAGCAGTTAATATGCTGAGATTTAAGGCCCAAATCCAATTGGGAAAAAGGTTATACATAGAAGCATTGTAACCTAGTTTAAGGAAAGCCAGCCATCATGTAAATTCTAAGGGCTGAGTTTGTGAACCACTCTCTAGGAGGGTTGGTATATGTGAACCACTCGGATTGTGAGATGGTCATTGTTCTTAGAGGAAGCTGTTAAGCAACTCTATGTATTGTTCTTAGTCATGAGGGTCATGTCTAGGTATTGTTATAGGAGTATGTCTTCTATGTGTTTTGAGAGTTTTTGGAAATCAAGCTGTTGATGCAGTGACTGAGATGTTGACTGCTAGACATCATTGCGATGATTGGGAGTGAGATGGAGTCTCTTATTTAGGGAAGACTTAGATAGAAGGGTCATTGGGTAGTGATTAAGTTAGTAGATTGTCAACTGGTTTGTTGAGTCTGTAATTTGATACTGCTAATAGTGGACTTTCTTCCTGGCTTTGTATGCCCCCAGATGTAGGTTGTTAGACCGAACTGGGTGAACAAATTCATTGTGTTATTTACTGCTTGTTATTGCCTTGTTCATATTAGCAGAGTGTGTTGTTGTGACATCGCACTTAACATCACACATCTGATACCAGAATTTCAATTGGTATCAAAGCAGGCATCCTGTCTGTTTCTGGATGAGATCTAGGGAAGATACTTTCTGGTTCATGAGCAAGGAAGATAGTTTTGCTGAGTTATGGACTTGGTCAGTTCATATAGTTGTTTGTTTGATCCCTTGAAGTAAAGGATGGACTATTCATGACAGGGTATGTATTGGACCTGTCTGTTGTTATCAGGTGTGTAGCTTTGGTGGAGAACTGCTGTTGTGAGTTTGATTTATTTTCAAACTTCTTTTGGCACTTGGATTATGGTGATGGTGTGCAAGGATTATTGAGTAGTGCCTGAAGAGTATTGAGGAGTTGTTGTGTGTTCCGCTGCATGGTATCTGATGTAACCCTAGATGTTTCTTGTGTCTCTGGTGGTGAGACTTTAGGAAGGTATTTTCTTGGAAAGACTTTAGAGTTTGGTCTCCTCAGCAGAAGAAGAATATATTTCAAATCAGGTATTGAAGACCAATCTATCCAGAACACGGATTCCTTCCTTCTCAATTTTCTTGATGATGAAAGAAGAGGGTGGAGCCAAAGCAAAAGAGTATCACTATCAAATCTTTCATGCGGGAGTGAAGATCTTGATAAGGTATCTCTTAAGCGTATTTATGGTGTCCAATGTAGTTCTGGTATATCTGAAGATGAATTCTCTTGTGAAGATACATGTTTCTGATTTTCAAAATCATGAACTGGAGGAAGTTTCATCAAGAAAGAAGCTGAGCTTGATATGTCAATCCTAATGTCTCGACATCGCACTACACATCAGCAGTTTATGGTAAATGCTGAGTCAAAGTCCTATTAGATTGTAGCTGTTTTGAAGGATCACTGAAGCTGTGAAGTTGAACAATTTTTGAGATGTTGTTCATAATGTCATAGCATCTCAGCTGGAGCTGGTTGAAGAAAAGGTAGTAATCTTGATAGCAGAAGAGAAGGAGATGATCCCTGTTTAAGCTAAAATGTCTGAGGACAATTTTATAGGGAAAATGCATCCAAGAGTTTGTGTGCAGTAGCAGTGTAAATCAGCCTGTGGTCAATTGGTGTATGCTGAGCTCTTTCAGTTTTGTGGCTTGAAGGATTGGAAGTAGCAGATTGTCTATGGTATGTTATCACTCTTAAGTTAGACAAGAGGTCTGAACCTTGTGCTTATAAGAAGAAGCTTCTGGAAGAGTGTGTTATGCAAGTTACTGCAGTTTTGTTGGTCTGATCTTGGAAGTTGATCAGATGTTGATATGTTCTCGTGTGTGGATTACTATGGTTGTAGTCTCCAAATCCTAGTAGATGTTTAATGTGATTTAGACTGATGTCGGAACTGATGTTGAAACATCACTTCAGTTCTTTGCTCAGGGTGGAGTGAAAGATCATGACACTGACCTAACATGGAAGGCTTTTGTGGTATGAATGGTTGTCATAATGGTTGTCATGAAGAAGATTCAGAAGATGCTAGAATCTGAAGAAGAGTTAAACCACAGGGATTTAAGATCAATTGCTATTTGTGATATTCACAAGTATTTAATTGATTATCCTTGAAAGACAAGATTAAGGATGTTCTGTCAATTGTTTTAACATCTTTTCATCAGAGGTTTGGTGAATCATGGGAGGGGTTCTACATTCGCTCACAAGTCGCCTAGGTGTTGACCTGGGATTATTGCTTAGCATCTGTGAATGACTTGTCCAGATGGTGGTGCTGTTGAAGATGAAGACGGAAGACTATGTAGACATCATAATCTTGTTGGTTACAGCTTGGATCAGTTTATTTCTGATCTAAGAGGTTTGGAGCATGGTGTTTGCTCTGGTTGTGAAGGTCGAGGATAAGTGGCAGTTATCTCTGGCTTTCTACTGACGACTATACTAAGTGAAGTGACCTTCTTTAGTATTGCTATGGGGTAGTCTTAGACTACTTATTTTCTGAAGATTCAGATGTGGTAGGTTTGAAGTCTTTGGAGTTTCTAAGCAGGATGAAGGTTGTCTACTCAAACTTGATTGTTGAATCAAGTCTATAAGAGCATGGAAATCTATTTCTGCAAAGGGAGGAGGTTCTTCTGAGTGGCAGAAGGTAGAGCTGAATTCTACAGTTGGGTGACATAATGTTCTGACATCTAGCTTAACATCAGAAGTCTCAACTGGTGATGTGGTACATCAGCTTTTGATAGGGTGATCTACAGGAATGAACAATAGGATGCTTCAAAAAGATCATTCTCATGGCAGTTTGCGGGAGCTGCAGGAAGGAGAAGATGTTACATGACCATGGCTTAGGGAGTCTAAGTGTGTTTGCTATTGAGCAATTGGAACATGTGACTTGAAGATCTGGTTTCCTTGGTGGATCAGGATATCTTTGTGAGAGTTCTGACAAACGTGAAAAAGGTCAAAATGTGGCATTTGGCTGTTTTCATATGAGGATTCATGCTTGAGGTGATCAAACTGTGGCATTTGGTTGATCTCAGAAGTGAATTCGAAGAATCAAGATAATCAGAGTGTGGCAGCTGGTTATTATTGAGGATTGTCTTGGAACAAGTTACTCTTGGGCAGAAGGGTGATGAGTTGAAGACTCAAGGAGATTATTTTTCTTGAAGGTGGATGAGAGTTTATTCCTCTGGTTCTTTGGATTACTATGCTAGAGTAAGTCCAGTTGGTGGAGCATATCAAGATTCATGGTGTTGATGTTTTGGTGTGTGGAAGATGTTCTAACTTGTGATAGGACATTATCTGGGATGATTACCTACATTGTATCTAAAGAGAATCTACCTAATCATATGGGAGAATGATGAAGTAGAAGGTATGCTTTGGAAGGAGAATGTAGAGAAGACTGAAGTAGATCAGGTATTGATTGCTTGAAAGTCTGAATGTGGATATTCATCAATTGATCCAAATGTCAAAAATAGATGATTGGATGTGTATCGCTAAAGGCAGAAGAAAAGCATGTGAAGGGGACATAGCCCTATTGTCAAGTCATGCTAGAGAGTAGTTGATCAGCCTGGCAAGATGTGGAGTTTTGGAGCATGTGAAGATAACAAACCAAGAGGGAATCATGTGAGTATAATAATTTGCAGTCTGAACTCTTTGCTTCAGAGAGAGTGTGCGTGTGGAGTTGGATGCTCAAGCATTTGTGTCAGAAGAGATGTTTCTGACTATGTGAATTAGAATGTGGAGATTCTGGTCTTGTTTTTAGTAGTTTGTTCTGGCAAAGCATGACTACTAATTTTGAAGATTTCACTAGTATCAACAACTACTGGTGGATGTAATGGTAGAGGGATTGTGATGTGATCTGATCAGAACATTTTTTTAGAGTTGTTCCTTCTTCTGCTACAAGTATCTCTTGAAGAGATTAGATCTCAGTAAAGCAGAGAATTTGTGGAGTCTGTGAGCAGTATCAAACAAGTCAGGATACTTGGTTGTGTTCTCCAAAAGTTAAAGTACAGTATGTGAATATACTCAGCAAGTGTGCTCAAATGTTCATCTCCATCTGGAGCATTAGTTAACCATGGCAGGGGGAGTACTTGTCTATGGATTCTGCAGCAAAGGTGCATATATTGTGAAGCTTGCATGCTGATCAAGCTTGTGGAGATTGGTTGCCTCTTATGAGGAGATAATGTCAGATAACATGTTATGACATTAGGCTGTTGGATGGCAATGTTGGTGTGGACATGAATGGTTCTAGTCATGTGAAGCTAATTGTTTGTATCATGTGCGCACATGCTTCTGAGGAGAAGTCTGAAGACATTTTTATGCAGTTTTGGAAAAACTTTGTGAGGGTCTTTGTTGATGGGAGATGTCACACTTGTCTTGATGTGTGTTATTAATTCTAAGTAAGAGGAGTTTACTTAGAGTTCAGTGGAAGGCATTGTGAGTGTGCTTCAGAACTTGTGGATGATTGTGAAGCATTCCTGACTGGATGAATGAAGACTATGTCTGGATTTTCCAAATGTTATGATATACTGGTCAAGGAGCACCATTTGTGAAATATAATGGGAGAATTTCTGTCTGTACTAGTGTGGTACTTGGATTGTTTGAGGATTAAGCATTATGTGAATGCGTTCAGCAGGTGTGTTGAACAGAGGGTGCGCTCTTGAAGACATGAAGATGAGTCTTATGTTTTCCATTCATTTAAGGTGTTCTTCTTGCAAAGGAGCACTGGTTATCTTAGATAAGGGGAGTTGATCTTTTGTTGAAGAAGTTGTTTATCAAGATTGTAATGTCAGACAAGATGTCGTGACATTGTGTTACTGGTGACGTTCATGGTGTACTTGACAGTTTAGACCTGGTTTCATGGTGTCAGACAAGATGTCAATGGATTGAATAAGTAGTATACATTTACCCCAATGTTTGTTCAGCTATTGAGTCTGGATTTTGTTCTGAGTATGTTAGTTGTCAGATTCAGAGGGTGTCCAATTGTGGCTAAAAAGGGGGAGAGTTTGCCCATGTGTTACCTAGTTTTGTTGGTATAGGCTTAAGGGGGAGTAATCGTGTTTGAACAGCTGGTATGATGGTTCTTGCTTTGAGGGGAAATTTGTTTTGTGCTGAGTTACTAGTTGTTGCATCTGGTTGGTATTGCTGCAGGTTGTGCTGTGAATGTTAGTAAGTGTTTTTCTGCTGCAAGCTGAAAGTGTTTTAGCCAAAATTAGCCAAATGGGGAGATTGTTAGTTCTTGTAGTTGGCTAGAATTTTGGTAAAACAATGTGGATGTCATGGTTGATGTTTCAACATGAGTTTCTAACATTATGGTTGTGTTAAGTTGTAAATGGTTGCAGATTATGTGCTGATGTCAAACCCGATGTTAAGACATCAGTTGATAAAACATCAGTCTGAGTTGTTTTATTAGGGCTGCGTGTTTCTATTATTGGAGAGATATTCTGCTGAAGAGAGTGAGAGATTGTAGGCGAATATCTTGGTAAAGATATATTCAGTTGCAATCAGATTTGGAGCAGATCTTGTTGCTGTTTTTAAGGCTAAAAGATATGAAGATTTAATTGAAGATTTGATTGAAGATTTAATTGAAGATCTATTTAGTAGCAGAATCTTCTGCAGATTTGTAGCAGTTAATATGCTGAGATTTAAAGCCCAAATCCAGTTGGGAAAAAGATTATAAATAGAAGCATTGTAACCTAGTTTAAGGAAAGCCAACCATCATGTAAATTCTAAGGGCTGAGTTTGTGAACCATTCTCTAGGAGGGTTGGTATGTGTGAACCACTCGGATTGTGAGATGGTCATTGTTCTTAGAGGAAGCTGTTAAGCAACTCTAAGTATTGTTCTTAGTCATGAGGGTCATGTCTAGGTATTGTTATAGGAGTATGTCTTCTATGTGTTTGGAGAGTTTTTGGAAATCAAGCTGTTGATGCAGTGACTGAGATGTTGACTGCTAGACATCATTGCGATGATTGAGAGTGAGATGGAGTCTCTTATCTAGGGAGGACTTAGATAGAAGGGTCATTGGGTAGTGATTAAGTTAGTGGATTGTCAACTGGTTTGTTGAGTCTGTAATTTGATACTGCTAATAGTGGACTTCCTTCCTGGCTTGGTATGCCCCCAGATGTAGGTTGTTAGACCGAACTGGGTGAACAAATTCATTGTGTTATTTACTGCTTGTTATTGCCTTGTTCATATTAGCAGAGTGTGTTGTTGTGACATCGCACTTAACATCACACATCTGATACCAGAATTTCAAATAGTATTTTACCCGTCAATTTTTTTGTCAAAACTAACGTGAAATGTGTTTTTGCCATTTAAGAATTCCAAAAAGGATCTTTGTTAGATGTCAAACATGACTAATATTTCTATTTTATACTTGTTATTTTTCAACTCTTTTATGTTTAATTGTGGATTTTAATCTTGAATTGTTGTTATACTTCAAACATTGTGAATATACCTTTGGTGCTTGTAATGTGTGTGTTATTGTGCAGAAAAGGCACTAATTAATCAAAGATATAAGACACAAGAAATGATCCAAGTTTCCAAAGGAAGGAAGAAAACATCAGCAAGTTCGCTTTGCGAACTTTCCAGCGAACGTTCGCTTTGCGAACAACTGGCGAAGCTCCAGCGAATGGTCCCAAGATTTGGACAGTAAGAAAAGGGACTAAAGTTCGCTTTGCGAACTTCCCAATGAATGTTCGCTGATTCATCGCTTTACGAAGACCTGGAGAAGGACACCTTGGATGAGGCAGTAGCTAAAGGGGTCTAAGTTCGCTTTGCAAACAAAAGTTCGCATTGCGAACTTATGCAGAAACTCAGAGGCGGGTTAGCTTATCAGAAGGCACTTTAGGTGCCAAATTCATAGTTCGCTAGGCGAACAAAAAGTTCGCAGTGCGAACTTGTCTGATTTCAAGTGTACTATAAATACACTTTATGTATTTTCTTGGGATCATAACCACATTTTATCACACCAAAACCTATTTTTTCTGATATTTATTCATCTAAGAGAGATTCTTTACAATGAGAAGCTGGATTTGCATCCGATCTCGATTCTTCGAAGCGGATGCTTTTTCATCTCCTCACGAACTTATGAAACAAGCTACCATGAATATGTGTAGCTAAACACATCTCGTGTCAAGATTAGTGGTAAGTAATCCTTCATTTTGTATGTATTGATCTTGATTGTAGTGTGTGAACTTTGTTGATGATAAATATAGAAGAAAAACTTTGTTTGCATGGTTTATATTTTGTTTTAGTTCATGATTGAGAAATATGTTCTAAAACTTGACCTAAGTTTCAATCCATCAATAATCATGAGGCTAGAGATAGTTTTGAAAGTTGATGTTCATAAATATTGATCTTGAATGTTATCATATTGATAGTTGGAGTGAGAGATCATCTAAGGATCAATATGGTAAATCCCACAACAAGTGTTAGAGATAAACTTGTTGAGAGGATATGTGGTTATATTCATCGTTAACAAGTTCACATCCTTTATCGAGTAAATACGTACAAAACGAATTATCGGACCCTAATCTTGGGATGTTTTACCAAATCTTTAAACCAATTTCTTTACCGTTGATTACTAAATTCTTATGCAAACGATCCGATACAAAACAACCAAACCCTTTGTTACTTTAAAAGTTTAAAACGTTTTTTTACTATAGAACGGCGGCAATACACATACAATCCTTGTGGAGACGATAAAACACCCCCCGAAATACTTTTCAACAATCTTCTTGGGGATCGAACTCATCAACTTTATACATTACCCGTCGGTTGTGTTAAAACAAAGAGGTAAAGTGGCACACTTTTCATGTCTCCCGTCGTTACCTCGGAAACTCATGGTAAGGCCTCTTTTTCAACTGAGGTAAAAGACATTTTTTGTTGTAGTAATTTCTTATGAGCCAAATTGACCAAGAAGTGGACATCCAAAATAAAAGCCTCAATTTCTTGGTGATCCTACCTTTCAAATTTGCGTTAAATTTTAACAAGTGATCCATCCTCGATACCCCAGTTGTTACTGTATTCACTCGCAAAAAAAAAATGAATACCTTGCCACACCTTAGCTGCAACAAGACACTTGATGAATAAGTGAAAATGTGATTCCTACGGTCCCAAACACAAAGGACATACTAGATTGTGTTGCCCTGATAACACACCATATTTTGCTAACTCATCCCTCGTTTTTAGTCTATTAAGAATCAATCTCCAAGTGAATGTTTTAATATTCGTAGTTATGTTTGAATACCACAACCAGTTGAATGCACTTCCTTATCTTGAGACAATGGAGAGCTAACAAAGAGGCTTTTGCTGTCAAATAAAAAGGCATGGGACGATTTAACCAAAAATTCGCAAGTGTCTCGCCAACTTACATAAGCATCTATTAAGTGTGGATTGGGAGACACATTCATGAAAGTATTGCAAAGATCCTTGTATAATCTGAGTTTGAACCTGCTAAAATACTTATATTCCAGTTCCAAGTTACATTTAGCCCAGACCCTGCATCCACTATTTTGAGCTTTGATTCCTGAGGCGATATGAAGAGTTTTGGGAATACCTACTTCAGAGGAAATTTTCCATGTCACCCGTTATTCTAGAAATCAATCTCTGATCCTTTCTCCGGCCTGCACGAAATGTTATCACTGATCCAACCTAAACCTATTCCTTCCTCCATAAACCCAACATAAAGCTTGAGATCACGCCACCATAAGGACTTATTTTTAAAGATGTTATTCAAAGAACAGTCTATTACCAAGGCTTTAATATCCCCGTATACGAAATGTAACAAGGGGTACCAAATTGCATCCGAGTCAGAAAGAATTCCCATGCCTATTTTTCCATCATAGCTAAATTGAAAAACTTAATTTTTTTTATTCCCACGTCTCCATCTAACATTATATTACAAATGGAGGCCTAAAAAACCCAATGTATAAGTTTCTTGTTCTCGACACTATAACACCCTAAGCCCCGAAACTTATAAATGAAGCATTACACGACAATTCAAGGTGTCACCAAAGAAAATCCTTCTAAAGCTCATCAAAATAATTGAAACAACGCAACAAAAAAACATTTTTCAACACAACTTCATAGATAAGTTATAAACTCCAATAAAACTAAAACAACGTCAACTTTGAAAAACATAATAAATCTCGTCCCTGATATTTCACGATCAGAGAAGAAACCACTAATGCATTAGTAGTGATTAAAATAAAAATGAATAGTAGCCCAAACAAGCCACCTTCCAACACATAACAACAAGGATCACTCTTGGGTATCTGCAAGATGTCCACAGTGGACAACATGAAGCAAAGGGGTGAGAAACAACAAATCAATATAAACGGTGTAAATAATGCTAAGATAGAGAACATACAACAAACACACATTCATTACACAATCAACAACAACATAGTCTCCCACCCATTCATAACAAAATGCACGTACTCAAAACCAAACAACAACATCATGAACAACCAACCACATATACAATTATGTATGCAAGGTACTCCTCAACTGACTCATTATGCATGTGGTACCATTCATGAACACTCAGGTTCTTTTTGCTCCTGAATCCCAACCATAGGACCAGAGCACACCAAAATCGTTACCATCACCATAGTTAATGCTTCACTGATTCCTATCTAGAACCAACTACTCTCTTATAAATCCCCACCATAGGACCAAAACACACCAAAACTGGAACATAGTTCGTACACCATGATGCACGACTCTAAAAAACATGCATTTTCACCATAAAGTTCACTAAAAGAATCACCATGTATATTTCACCATTTATGCACAACATCATTCCATATACGCAACAACTAATCAATTTTACAACGTTTAACAAAGAAAACCAAACAACAACAATTCAACAAATTCATATTCATAAGCATTTATTCATGTTAATTCACCAAAACAACAATACATCATTGGATAAACACAACAATTTGCTAATCAATCATACAAGACATCACAAACATTGCTACAATGAGCACATGACTATAACTCAAACGATTCACCTAGAATAACCAAGAGATAGCTTTGCGCATTAGCTTTCCAATGCGTCGAACGACGTCTCATTTGGACTTGCAGAATGAAAGTTACAGCCAAAATCGACAAGTGAATTAACCAATTGAAATAGGGACCAAATGATTGACACAAGGGACTAATCAATTGTCTCAAACCTACTGACTTAATTTTAAAAAAAAATTTGAATGGACCAATTGATTGCTTCAGGAGACCAATCGATTGTCCCTTTGTTTCTGTCAAATTTTTTTGAGTTTTTAAGAGGAACCAATTGATTGCCCCCTAGGACCAATCGATTGGTCTAAGCCAAATTCGCCCAGAAATTTAATTTTTTTCACATACGATAAGTATTCCCTTCATCCCTAAACTCCATACCCAATCCCAATCAATTCATCCAAATTCAGCAGACCTAAAACATGAATTTAACAGTGATTCATATTATTATAATCATAAACATGTACAACACCTGTTTCATCATAATCCATATCAATTTCATTAGCGAATTCGAGAATAATTTCACCATCAATCATGGATACAACCCAAGCATTCAAGCATTCATCAATGGCAGAAAAATACAGATGCATGATCATGAGATTTCAAGTATAGATTCAGTCATAGAAACATATTTAGACACAAAATCAACCAACAAATATCCATATTTTCATCATACAACCATTCATAAAAGAAAACCTTAGAGTCCTAATGAGAGTAAAGACCTTTCTTCTCTACCCCATCATGCAATACACACATATTGATAGCCATTTCCTTAGTTTTCCAATAATGATGATGATTCTAGCAACTCATATGGACTTTTCTTCCCAATCCTAGTTATCCTTCCCAAAAGCCCTTGTTCCTCTTGCCTCTTGTTTCATGTGTCGCTCCCGGGATTTTCATCCAAGTACAAACGCGAAAGTGGCACCGAACAGAGTCGCCAGCAATGTGTATTTATCCCAAGAGAGGGAAAGGAAACACCGCGTAAACCTGAGGGAAAGGAAAAGCATGGTCTTACGACCAAGAGAAGTGGGTAAGGGAGTCGGTTACGCGAGAGGAAGGTATTAGCACCCCCTCACGTCCATCGTACCCGATGGGATCCACGCTTGCTTGTCTCGATCAAAGGGTGTAAAGAAAGGAATACTGAGAAAGAACTGAAAAAGGAAAGGAGAAAGAGAAACAAATGTAGGGAAAATAAAAGAAGTGCTCGCATGGGCCCTACCCCACTGCCTACGTATCTCATCGGGAGCATGAGAATCAGAGCGACGTAGTTCCCCTCACTAGGGATGAATTGTTTGTGTTTTTTTAAGGAACGGCTAACGTTCTAGCTCAGGTGTTGCAGGCTCGCTGGTCCGAGTGCGTTACCATCTTGCAAGAGAACGAGTAGAAGCGCGTTCGTGCGTTGAGAGTGAATGAGGTGAGAAAAGAATTCCCGAAGGAAAGACGTTATTGTTTGTTTTTGTCTTTTAGAAGGAAGTGTTTTGGATTTGTTTGCATATGATAGTGTATCTGAATCTTAGTCATTGGAATGTGTACATCCTCACATTCCAAGATGGAATGGGTAAGAAAGCACACTAAGAGTGAAGAAGACCCCCACACTTAGTTCCAATTGTCAAGGTTCAAACACACTAGCATACTTGTGTTTATTAAGTGTTTTGTTGATTAAGAAATGAAGAAGTGTTTTTTATTATTTGCACCTTCAACAAGTATTGCATTTAAGTCCCTCATACAAGATCAAATATGTAACACATTGACCTAAGATGGGCCATATGCTACACATTCTAAGATTACAAGAGAAGACCCCTTATAATCTTTTCTTTATATGAAAGGCCTAAATGCAATAAATGCCTACCTTTATTATATGTTTTGAATTTTCTTTGAGATGAGAAAAGAGACTCAAGGGAGGATAAAGGTAAAAATCTATATGGACTAAGACTCAATCCTAATTGATTAGTTAAGGGAGTGATCCTAAGGTTTGTGAGGTTTCAACCTAAAGTCTAAAGAAGGAAAGAATTAAACAATTCACTTCTAAAGTAGAAGATGAATTGTAATTCACAATGGGAAAGTGATGAGTTATTAAAAGAAAGCACATAAGTGCTTAACAAAACACAAAATGGAATTGTAAAAGAGAAAGGATAGAAGTTGAATGTGGATTCCTTATCCACACTCAATTGAAACTTACCAAAGCCCCTACATGGTTAGCACAATCACTTACAAGTAAAGTAAGAAAATATAATGAACAAATCAAATTCAAACAAGTTGACAAACAAAGTAAAATGAGATTAAGTGCTATACATGTTTCCAAGTCAGAATGTAACTCATATTTACACAACCTAATGTTATCCTAAATGGGCATACTAAATCATGCAAACAAAATCTCAATCCAACAAGAAGCAAAGAAGAAAAGGTGAAGTGATGTGAATGTGGTTCATACTTGTGAAACAAGTGACTTAAGGTGCAAGATAAACATCAAACATGCAAAGATGAAACCCAAATGTCACAATCAGAAGTCAATTAACATGCTATACATCCTCCAACAAAACCACAACTCATGGCACAAGTGCCTTCATGATCAAGCAAACCAAACATGAGGCATGCATTCACAAAATGAACAAGTTAAACTTCATGCTTCAAACAAATAGCAAACATGCTTCAAAAATTATGACTTTCACCAATCAAACACCTTAAACACATGTCATTAACATATCAAGTCCACAAGCAATGAATCAGAACCAAAGTCACTCAACAATTAGGTCAAAGTCTCATGGAAGTTTCATGCATTCATGCTCAAAGCAACACATCAAAAGTCATCCAAAAAAGACTTAAAAATCATCTCATAAATCTCAAACATACCTCAACATATTGTGACCACAATGCAAAAAGAAAGGCATCAAAATCATTTTTTATGATCAAGAACAAAAATGCACAAAATCACATGTCACATTAAGTATGCATGCAAATGGAAATTCAAAAGAAATAATGGAACAGGGGCAAAATGGTCATAAAATCAGAAAATAAAATCATGAAAAATTTCCTAAATGTTTTAAGAATACACATGAATTTTTGTAGAATTTTCCAATATCATTTGATATTTTTAAAAATCAATTATGAAACGTGTAGCAAAAATGAAAATAAAATATGAAATGCAATATGAATGGGGTGCAACCATAGCAAATCCATAGTTCAATTCGTTTGGGCCTTAGAAGCGTGGGGTGTAAATAACAATCTGTCTTAGGTCCAATAAGCACGCAGAACATACTAACAAGCATGGAATCTCAGTCAACAAAATTGACTCACTCATGGCCATTGGATCAAGTCACAGTCAAACCATAGTCAAAGTAAACAACATCAACGCGCACATGTGAATGTCCACACTCCCTATCGTGTACCATGCCATACAACGTTTAAGTGAGTTCAGAAAATTGGCATGTGACTTGCACGCTTTTTTTAATGTGTTGGCACATTTTGGAACGTAGGATTAAAAACAATCAAAGGCCACGATTAAAACATAGTGAAACCCTAGCAATTACAGTCACCGGCCGGAGATGACCTCCGGTCACCTTCTCCGGTCACACCTCCACCGTCTGCAACCTCCAATCTTCCAGAATTCCACAAATGATATACCAAAATGAAGAGGAAGTAAAGGAGAACATGGATCCAGTGATGAAACACACAAAAAGTTCAGGAAATGAGAGAATCGAACAGAGGAAAGTTTGCCCTAACTTTTCAACTATGCCTCTAAAGGCCTATCAACTAGCCAGACAAGTTCTTGAGCTTATAAGAAGCCTCAAGAACCTGAAAACATCTTCAAATCATGTCTATAATGGTGGAAATTCGTACCTGAAGTTTTGTGACCTTGAGATACTCTTCAGAAAACCAGAGATCTTGTCTCTTCTACAATCTTCACTTGGCCAAATAAAGGCTGAGATGTAGAACTTGATGATGATTCAATGGAAGTGAGCGAAATCCAAGCTTCAAGAACAAATGCACTGTTGTGAAATTGAGAGAAACAAGGAAAGTGTTGAAGTGGAATGAGCAAGATGAGCTCGAAAATTCTTGGCAATGGTGATGTTGAGAGTAAAGCAGAGAGAGTTCTTTGGAGAGAATGTGAAAGAATGAAGTTGAAAAATGAAATTAGAGAGTGAGGTTTTGCTTTATAGTAAACTCTAACCATGGTTTAATGAGTGAGTTAACTGAGTTATGTGGAGTTAAATGAGTCATCCCTAACTAACTGAGTCAAGTTAGTTAGGGAGAGCAATGATATGGTGCAGCTGGTTTATGATGTGTTACCATGTTCTTGCTGCTAAACTTCTATAGCACGCTTCCAACCTTTCCCTCTTCATGTATAATTCGAGCAAGGGTGTGAGAGGTGCAGATATGTGTTGGTCTTAATGAGGCAGCACACATAAAACCTCTGTCATGTACTTGATGTATGTTTGAACCAAAATATTATGCAGCAAATCATCATGGTAACAGTGGGTGTTTGAGGGTGAATTTCTCCATGGTTAGTGAATGAAACAATGAAACATTGATGTCATTAGAAAGATGGTACATTGGGGAACAACATTGGTTTGCAAGTTGAAGTAAAATGAGGTCTCAAATATGCCTAAAAACAGCTATGAATGCATTGGTTCAAAACTGGTTGGTGGGCATGGCCAGAGGTTGGCTGGCATGGCAACTGGGCACACAAAATTTCAGCACAAACAACATGACTTTGAACCCTCCAAACTATCTCATAACTTGGTTAAATCAAAATTTTCACAACATCAACATTGAAGAGGACACTACAAGGAACAACTTTGATGTTGAAAAGTTTTTCATTTGAGGCCTTTAACCATGAGAAAAATGAGTGGACATTTGGCCCACCAACTGTTTGTTAAAATGATTGCGCGCGTGACCTGAAAATCTTGGTCATGACCTAGTTTTGAACCTACTTTCCTCCAACTTTGATCAATCATATCTCTCTCAATTTTTATCCAATGGAGATGTTCTACACATGGATTTGAAGCTTAAAACAAGATCTTTCATTGAGGCAGAGTGGATTTTTCATTTGGTGCTCCAAATTTAAATGGCCTTGGTTCAAATTCTGATGCAAAATGGCCAAAACTTGCTATTTTTAGTAACCCTTCTTCATCCAAAAATGGCAACTTTCCACATCTTGATTTTTTCATGATTCCTTTGGAGTTTCTTGATCAAATTTTGTACATTGGACATATGTAACATGAATTTCATGAATTTGGCCTCAAAAAGTCAAGAGTTGACTTTTTCCTCTGATTATTTGACTTTGCCCCAATTTCTCTGATTCTTGATCTTTCTTCCAATTGAACCACTTCTAAAACCAATTGAGATGCAATCTTCCACACACATACACTTAAGAACATGTAGAATACCATGACAACAAGCTTTGTCCAAAAAATCAAAGATTCCCTGATTTAATGGGAAACCCTAGTTTTGACCCCCTTTGGTTAGGAGGAAATTGCACATCTTCCAAATCCAAATTCCTCAGAGTATGTTGTGTATCCTCTTAAAGGATGATGAGAAATGCCACTTGAGAATGATTTTGAATCAATGAGCTATCTCTTTTGAGGGTTTTCCTTCAATTTTTGAATCTCTTGCATAGTGAA
Source organism: Lathyrus tuberosus (assembly GCA_022829125.1). NCBI lineage: Eukaryota > Viridiplantae > Streptophyta > Magnoliopsida > Fabales > Fabaceae > Lathyrus > Lathyrus tuberosus. The sequence continues at coordinate 4,015,119 of JALAZF010000029.1, read as the reverse complement.
AGATGTAGTGCTTCAATCTTCCATTGAATCTCACTTCCTTGAGGTTTTGGAAGATCAATTGAGATAGTATGAGACATGAGAGACCTCTTGGCTTTCCTAGAGCCAACTTGATTGACCTTTTTGTGCTTTGAATGATCCCTTGATTGTCCACCTTCCACCTGATCACATGCCCTGATGGTAAGAAGGATGCCATGCTTCATTTTTCTATGTTAAATGCAATGCAATGCTAATGAGATGGATATGATATGATAAATGATAATGCCATGCTATGATGCCAAAAGGGAAGAGCAAATTTTGGGGTATTACAGCTGCCCCTATTCAAGCGCTGTAGACCTGAATGCCTGAAAGCAATTGCTTTCGGACTTTCAAGGTATATAGTGATTGAATACCAAATATAACCAAAAATTTGCTCTGGATGATGAAGAAGAAAAGGGATATAAACCCAACGAGACTGCTGGATTGAATCTTCGATGAAACGCCGGAGAGATCTGTCTTTTGAACGATGCCAGACGACTACTGGCTTGCCACGCTACTGGTGGACTTTAATACTGTCTTTTTGAACGACGCCAGACGACTACTGGCTTGCCACACTACTGGTGGACTTTAATAATGTCTTTTATGCAACTCCAGACGACTACTGGCCTGCCACACTACTGGTGGACTTTAATAATGTCTTTTATGCAACTCCAGACGACTACTGGCCTGCCACACTACTGGTGGACTTTGCAGCTTCGTGCCACCCGAAGATGGACTTTTGCCAATCCACTGTTGGACTTTTGCCACCCGAAGACGGACTTTTGCCAATCCACTGTTGGACTTTTAGCTGCTTTGCCACCCGAAGATGGACTTTTGCCAATCCACTGTTGGACTTTTAGAATATGCCACCCTTAGATGGACCTTTCGCCAATCCACTGTTGGACTTTTGCCACCCGAAGACGGACTTTTGCCAATCCACTGTTGGACTTTTGCCACCCGAAGACGGACTTTTGCCAATCCACTGTTGGACCTTTGCCACCCGAAGACGGACTTTTGCCAATCCACTGTTGGACTTTTGCCACCCGAAGACGGACTTTTGCCAATCCACTGTTGGACTTTTGCCACCCGAAGACGGACTTTTGCCAATCCACTGTTGGACCTTTGCCACCCGAAGACGGACTTTTGCCAATCCACTGTTGGACTTTTGCCACCCGAAGACGGACTTTTGCCAATCCACTGTTGGACTTTTGCCACCCGAAGACGGACTTTTGCCAATCCACTGTTGGACTTTTGCCACCCGAAGACGGACTTTTGCCAATCCACTGTTGGACTTTTAGCTGCTTTGCCACCCGAAGATGGACTTTTGCCAATCCACTGTTGGACTTTTAGAATATGCCACCCTTAGATGGACCTTTCGCCAATCCACTGTTGGACTTTTGCCACCCGAAGACGGACTTTTGCCAATCCACTGTTGGACTTTTGGAATTTTAAAATCGAATTACTCTCTGCCTCTGCGCCAGACATCTCTGCCGACTCTGCTGAGGAACCACAATCAATGATTTAATCTCGGAGACTCCTAAAAGGATAATATCTCTGCTGGCGAATGGATGAACAATCCGTCTGCTTCGAATTGTCAAGCTTGCCAAAAATAAATTGGACTTTAAGATATGAGGGAATGACGACTCTGGCAGGAATTATTCCATCTGTTTGGGGCTGGATTCTGGTCACAGCAACTCCGCTGGGGATGAGAATTTTTAAATGACGTCCTGCTGGGGAAATGAGCCATTAAAACTCTGCTTGGGGATTTATTCAACCCAAGATCCTTTATAGGGATTATCAACCTTCTGACCCGGCTAGGGAAAGGCTGTACCATCCTTGTTGAGGAATAGATTCTGTCGATCTGATAAACCTCTGCGGAGAGAACAACAACTCAGCTGGAAGTTGCTGACAAGATTCGATGCTGACCTCTGTGGGGATACCATGACCAGAGATACGATCTTGCTGGGTATCAGGGCTACTCTGCCAGGGATATGCAAATCCTGGTTAGAACATTCTACTGCAACTTGCTAGAAAGAGTCCTTAGAGATCTGTTGGGGAAACCCAAAGCAAATCCACAGTAGTCTGCTGAAGAATATGACTGTCAAGCTTAGGATGAGTACCACAATGCCCCATGTTAGGCGAGCTTTCCCTTTGGACAATTCCGTTGGGGATGACGAGTTTATAACAAACTCTGCTGGAGAAAACTGCTTTAAAGCGTCTCGTGTTGGGGAATGCCTTTTGAGAGAATTTTACAGAAGACCAACTGTCCTCAAACTCTACTGGGGGTGACCAACACTTCATGCTGGGGAAACAATCATGCCCCATGCTTGGACAACACAACAATTCGTCCCCGCAAAGGATGTCATAAGAGGATTTTACAGAAGATCTAGCCTCTTCAAACTCTTGTGACTTCGCTGGGGATAATGACCATCAGTTTCGGTGTCGACGAGACCACTCTTTTGGGGAACCTGTGACCGTTATCGATATAGAAAAGCTTGTAGCTGTTGGAAGTACTGAATGAGAGAATCGACTTAATAAGATGCAACGGTACCCAGTTGAACTTAATTCAATGATATCGACCCGTTATGAACAATCGTCGACCGAACGATGAACGCCGATCTCCTTACCCATAATTGCCCCAGTCTTTTGCGTGGGGTGATTTATTGCTGGTCTTGTGCTTAAAATCATCTGCACCTGCTACCTGCAACAAAAGAATATGCCCACATGCCCCGAATATTGCGTGGCTAGAATCCACCATCCGGGAGTATTCAACATTCGAAGTAATTTCAAATATTTTTTCTGCGCATGTTATTGCAAGGCTGCCATGTTTTCAAATGCAATGTTTTATCAACAATTAGGACGTTTTTGCAAACAAAGCAATAAAACCAAAATAGAAAGCTTTTTACTGAAATTCAATTTACTGACTGAGAGCCCAGAATAGGCAATTACATCTGGAAGCAATCCCTGGAAAGAGGTGATTGCTGAAAAATTGAGAAAAGAAACTATCCTAATGGCAATGTGAAAACGGAATTCCACTGAGTTTCCATTCTGTTATGACCAGTATGTCTTCAAAACTCCCCGACCTTGCCTTCTGAGGAATGATCAGACCGATTCCTATCCTTCAGAACGTCAGTTGTTCAAACGGTGATAGGGTACAGATAACTCAAACCGTAGTCATTCGCTTAAATCCCTCTTTTGTGTGGACCGCCCTTTCAGGTTTTCGATCCACCAGGATACCCTTTTTTGCCTAAGTTGCCCTTTCGGGTTTTCAACTTACCGGGTGTACAAAATTTTTTCAATTATATCCCTAATTTTTGCCCGAACCTTATTCTGTTTTTGGTTCGCCGGGATGCCCTTTTTTGCCTGGATTTTTTTTATTTTTATTATCCAGCGGGTCTATTCATGCGAAGTATTTTTTGACTACGTCCGAGTTGACAGGGGATGAAAAGTCTTCGCCATCCATGGTTGTAAGCAATAAAGCTCCGCCCGAAAAGACCTTTTTAACCACGAATGGACCTTCATAATTAGGAGTCCATTTGCCCCTGTGATCTGTATTGGGAGGAAGGATCCTTTTGAGTACCACATCTCCGACTTTATAAACCCGAGGACGCACCTTTTGGTCAAATGCCTGTTTCATTCTGCGCTGATATAGTTGCCCATGACATACAGCCGCCAATCGCTTTTCCTCAATAAGGCTCAACTGATCAAATCTGGCTCGTACCCATTCAGCTTCATCTAGCTTAACATCCATCATGACTCTGAGGGACGGAATCTCTACCTCAACCGGTAGCACTGCCTCCATACCATATACAAGTGAGAATGGGGTTGCCCCAGTGGACGTGCGTACCGACGTTCGATACCCATGCAAAGCAAATGGTAGCATCTCATGCCAATCTTTGTACGTGACAACCATCTTCTGTACAATCTTCTTGATATTTTTGTTGGCCGCTTCGACCGCGCCATTCATCTTTGGGCGGTACGGAGAAGAATTGTGGTGTTCGATTTTGAAGTCCCGGCATAACTCAGCCATCATCTTATTGTTCAAATTAGAACCATTATCAGTAATGATTCTTTCGGGAACTCCATATCGGCAAATGATATCCCGTTTTAAGAAACGAGCGACCACTTGTTTTGTAACATTGGCATAGGATGCGGCTTCAACCCATTTGGTGAAGTAATCAATTGCCACCAAGATGAAACGATGACCATTGGAAGCTGTAGGCTCAATCTTTCCGATCATATCAATGCCCCACATGGCAAACGGCCAAGGCGACGACATGATGCTCAACGGATTTGGAGGCACATGCACCTTGTCTGCATAGATCTGGCATTTATGGCATTTGCGGGCATATTTACAACAATCTGACTCCATAGTCAACCAATAATATCCCGATCTTAACAACTTTTTAGCCATTGCATGCCCTCCGGCGTGAGTACCGAAAGAGCCTTCGTGCACTTCAATCATCAACAAGTCTGCTTCATGTCTATCCACACATCTAACCAGGACCGTGTCAAAATTTCTTTTATACAGCACGCCATCTTTGTTCAAGAAGAAACTACCAGCTAACCTTCTCAACGTCTTCCTGTCTTTGGACGATGCCCCTGACGGGTACTCTTGACTTTTCAAGAAACACTTAATATCATGAAACCATGGCTTGTCATCAGACGTTGCATCGACCGCAAACACAAATGCTGGTCTGTCAAGGCGGGATACCTCAATCTTAGGTACATGGTTCCATCCTTGCACTTTGATCATGGAAGACAAAGTGGCCAAGGCATCAGCGAACCTATTCTCATCTCGAGGAACGTGGTACAGTTTCACTGTTGTGAAAAATGTCAGCAATCTCCTCGTATAATCTTTATACGGCACTAGATTTGCTTGGTGCGTGTACCAACTCCCTTTCACTTGATTGATTACCAAAGCTGAATCACCGAATATATCAAGGGTTTTAATCCGTAGATTAATCGCCTCCTCGATCCCCATTATACAAGCTTCGTACTCTGCTTCATTGTTGGTGCATCCGAAAGTTATTCGGGCAGTGAACGGCATATGAACACCTTCCGGCGTGATAAGAACTGCTCCAACTCCGCACCCATTCATATTGGCAGCCCCATCAAACATCAGACTCCATTTGGATTCAGGGTCTGGCCCCTCCTCCGGAAGTGGTTCCTCGCAGTCTTTAGCTTTGAGAAACATGATGTCTTCATCAGGGAAGTCAAACTTCATGGGTTGGTAATCATCAATCGGCTGTTGCGCAAGATAGTCGGACAAGATACTTCCTTTGATGGCCTTTTGTGAAGTGTACTGAATGTCATACTCTGTCAAGACCATTTGCCACCGTGCAACTCTGCCTGTCAATGCTGGTTTCTCAAAAATATACTTGATAGGATCCATTTTTGAAATCAACAAGGTCGTGTGCCTAACCATATATTGCCTCAATCGCTTAGCGGCCCATGCAAGCGCACAGCATGTCTTTTCAAGCATTGAGTATCGGGACTCACAATCATTGAACTTTTTGCTCAGGTAGTAAATAGCATGCTCCTTCCTACCTGTCTCGTCATGTTGACCGAGAACACAACCCATGGAACCTTCAAGCACTGTCAGATACATTATCAGCGGTCTCCCTTCAACTGGAGGCATTAGAATCGGAGGTTCCTGCAAGTATTCTTTTATCTTATCGAATGCCAATTGGCAATCGTCATTCCACCTGACCGTTTGATCTTTCCTTAACAATTTAAATATTGGTTCGCACGTGGCTGTTAGGTGAGATATGAACCTCGCAATGTAGTTCAATCTACCCAAGAAACCACGAACCTCTCTTTCTGTTCTCGGTTCAGGCATTTCTTGTATTGCTTTCACCTTGGCAGGATCAACCTCGATTCCTCTTTCGCTCACAATGAAGCCCAGTAACTTTCCAGAACGCACCCCAAACGTGCACTTGTTTGGATTTAATCTCAGACGGAACTTTCTCAACCTTTCAAACAGCTTTTTCAGATTAACCAGATGTTCCTCTTCTGTTCTCGACTTGGCAATCATATCATCTACATAACATTCGATCTCCTTATGAATCAAGTCATGAAACAATGTCACCATCGCCCGCTGGTACGTTGCCCCTGCGTTTTTCAACCCAAAAGGCATTACTTTATAACAATATGTACCCCACGGAGTAATGAACGTGGTCTTCTCCATATCTTCAGGTGCCATCTTGATCTGGTTGTACCCGGAGAAACCGTCCATAAATGAGAACACTGAAAATTGAGCTGTATTATCGACCAACACATCAATATGAGGTAGTGGAAAATCATCTTTCGGGCTAGCTTTATTAAGATCTCGATAATCCACACACATTCTCACTTTTCCATCTTTCTTCGGTACTGGCACGATGTTGGCTACCCATGGAGGATACTTTGTCACAGCAAGAAAACCAGCGTCCCACTGCTTCTGGACTTCCTCCTTAATCTTTAAAGCCATGTCGGGGTGAGTCCGACGAAGTTTCTGCTTGACTGGCGGATATTCTTCTCTCAATGGTAGCCTGTGCACGACAATATCCGTATCCAACCCCGGCATGTCTTGATACGACCAGGCGAAGACGTCAACATACTCGCGCAACATTTCCGTCAAAGTTTGCTTCACATCTGCTTGCAAGCTGGCACCAATCCTGATCTCTTTCTTGGCGTCCTTGGTACCAATATTGATGATTTCTACAGTCTCCTGATGAGGCTGGATGACCCTTTCCTCCTGTTTCAACAATCTGGCCAGTTCTTCAGGGAGTTCACAATCTTTCTCATCCCCTTCTTCGGCTTGATAAATCGGATTGTCAAAGTCATACATGGCCATATCAAAATCGTTATCAGTGGTATCCGGAGGATCAAGTCTGCATGAACGGGTTCATGCCTTATTTTAGAATTTATTTTTAAGCAAAACAAAAGAAAATGAAACATTGCCATTTTATATTTTTTGTGCAAAAATAAAAACTGAAAGACAGAGAACAAAATTTGATTGCAAAACGTCCTTTATTAATGATTAAACATTGCAAATGCAACCATGGTGGCCCTACAAATGAATCTATACGCCTTGGGCAGAGCGCAAGATTTTGTCATGCATTATGGTTAGAAAAAACAAAGAAAAATTACTCTGTCTGAAGAGTAACCCGGATGACTTCTTCAACGAACCAGTTCTGCACTTGTTGTCCCGGAACATGAGGGCGTACCCAATTGTCCAGGTCACAATCACTGTCAACACTATCCTCCGTGGCTGCACAAGACTGGTCCATGTAGATAATTCCCCCACTATTGAAAGTAATGGGTCCCCTGCTCCCCGCATCTGAAGTTGTAGAGGGATGATAACCAATACCAAATTTGTCTTCCTTCATTGGGGTCTCTATCAACCTGCCCCAACCTTGGGCGTTGCCTGCCCTGACGACCTCGACAGCTTGTTTGTAAGATGAAATGGAGGTACCAGCCCCAACTGGTACAGAAGAAGACTCAGGTGCATCGTCAATATTGACTGCTTCGAATGATTGGCACAGCGTCTCATGAATTTCTCCATCCATTTCAATGTACTTGAACGTGGACAAGTGACTCACAAAGATGTCTTCTTCCCCACACACTGTCACAACCTGCCCTTCAAACTCATACTTCAGCTTTTGATGTAGAGTAGAAGTAACAGCCCCGGCTCCGTGAATCCAAGGGCGTCCCAATAGGCAGCTATATGCAGGTTGTATGTCCATTACATGGAACGTGGATTTGAATACCTGTGGTCCAATTTGTACGGGCAATTCCACCTCACCAAACACAGATCGTCGGGTCCCATCGAATGCTCTGACCACCAATTCACTAGGCCTTAAGATCAAACCATCAACTTCCAGCTTCATCAATGCCTTCTTGGGCAAGACATTGAGTGACGAACCAGTGTCTACCAGTACATGAGATAACACTGCGCCCTTACACTCCATCGTGATATGCAAAGCCTTATTATGGTTTCTTCCTTCAACAGTCAAATCTCTACTTGTAAAGCCCAAGCCATGGCTGACATTAACATTGGAGATTACGCCCTCGAGCTGATTAACAGTAATTTCTTGTGGCACGTACGCACTCTTCAACACTCTCAACAACGCCTGTCGGTGCGCATCAGAGCACAACAATAGTGACAGGATTGAAATCTTTGAAGGGGTCTGATTCAGTTGGTCCACAATCTTATAATTGCTTTTCTTGATTATCTTCATAAATTCTTCCATTTCCTTATCAAAAGTAATCTTTGTCTCTGCTTCAGGTGTAGGTGCACTTTCAACCACCTGTTTACCCTTATCCTTTGCTGCAACTTCTACCTCCTTATCACTTCTCAAGGTTGGGGGAGCGAACAACCTTCCACTCCTTGTAAAGCCCCCTACACCCCCTACGTTATCAACATTTGGGCTGACTGATGACTCAACTTCCTGTTTTTTACCTTCGTAATATACATCTGCCCCATAGTGCCATGGGATAGCTTTCGTGGATGTGAACGGAATTGGTCCTGGCACCGCGATAGTGACAGGACTGGGCCCTTCTGGCGCAACACTCGCCACGGGAACTGCATTGACCGGCATTTGAATCTCAGCGGGAGTGTAATAGATGGTCACGGTTGATATCTCATCAGTGTCTTTCACGACTCTGTCGAACTGTAGACATCCTTCATCGATCAGATTCTGTAAACCCATCTTCAACTTATCACAGCCGTTCTCCTGATTCATACACTCAAAGCAATCTTGATTACAGCCCGGGAACACCTGTCCCTTCAATAAACGATCTTTTACAACCAACAACGAAGTTTTCACTTGATGAACGTCTAACACCAAATTCAATATCCTCCCATCTTCAATAGCGTACACATTTGCTGCGCTATGATCAGGCATGGGATGCTGAGTAATATTAGGAGCGGGAGAGAAATTGATGGCTTTAGCATCAATCAAATCTTGTACTTTATGATGGAAAGCCCAGCATTTTTCAATGGAGTGCCCCTGAGCACCTGAGTGGAACTCACAACGAGCATTAGCATCGAAGTTAGGTGGCAGGTTTCCAGCAACCGGAGCTTTCATAGTACGGAGTTCTACCAACTTTAACTCGAGTAGCCGGGGCAACAGCGCGGCATAAGTCATAGGGAGAGGATCCATCTTACGATCCCTCTGTCTAGACCTTTGCTGGAAAAAAGGTTGTTGCTGTTGAACTTGTTGTTGGGGTTGTTGTTTCTGAACAGACGGTGTGGGGATTGTCACAGCATCTACCTGATAATAAGCTCGAGAACGCCCTCTGCCTCGTCCTCTAAACACAGCATTCGTATCACCTTCTCTTCTTTTCTGGTTACTAGCAAACGGTTTCTTCGTCCCCGAAAAGCCAGCCTCACTCACATCCTGGATCTTTCCAAGCTTTAACAGACTTTCTATTCTTTCTCCCGCAATCACAATATCAGCAAATCCAGTTGACGGACAAGCAGCTAATCTATCCAGATAGGCCCCTTGCAAGGTGCCCATGAACATATCTGCCATTTCTCTGTCTGATAAGGGAGGTTGAACCTGGGCAGCCATTTCCCTCCACCTCTGTGCATATTCTTTGAAACTCTCCTTGGCATTTTGTGACAATCCCTGCAATTGGGTGCGGTTGGGCGCCATGTCAATATTATATTGGTATTGCTTCAGGAACGCTTCTGCCAGATCTTTCCAATTCTTCACAGCAGCTCTATTCAACTTCATATACCAGGTCAAGGACGCCCCAGCCAGACTGTCCTGAAAATAGTGCATCCATAGCTTCTCGTCATCCGTATGGGCTGAAATCTTCCCAAAGTAAGCTTGAAGATGCGTTTGGGGACACGCATTGCCGTGATACTTATCGAAAGTGGGAGGCTTGAATTTAGGGGGAATTCTGACTCCTGAGACCAGCCCCAAGCTGGTAACATCAATACCCATAGAGTTCTTGCATTCTATGGCCCTGATCTTCTCTGCTAACTCATCATACCTTCGATCACCTTGATTACCCACATCAGCATCCAGCAGAGTAAATTGGTCTTCCAGAGTATCCTCAAGAGTAACACCAGCATGCCTACCATTTCCATTACCCCGATTGTTACCACCAGGAGGAGGGTTACCACCGGGGGGAGGAATGCCATGTCCCTGTGAATTGTCATGATGATCACCTTCGGGCCCATTGTCGGGACGCTCTACCAGAAGCCTCAGTCTCTCCTGATTTTGCGCCATGCCAGTCATGAGGGTCATGAACTGGTCCATACGCGCCCTCATTTCAGCCAAATCACTTTGCACTTGATCCATGATTCTTACTTGATTCCTTCGCGTCGAATATCGGTGAATATGACTCTCCGCTATAATGCCTGAAACCAAATAAAGGTTAGAGACCCCGCAACGAGTACCTGAAAAGCAAGTAACAAAAATGCAAAATGATATGCAATGCCATGCAATGCCATGTTTGTCATTTCCGAGGTGCTTTATACCTTGATTCCAATCCCACCACAGAAATCTGAAGACCAGAAATTGTGATATAAAGAGACGTGTCGTGGTCATGTGCTTGTGTGCAGCTATCTGATAAGGAATAATTCTGAATAAAACTGCTCATACTCATTCAACGAAGTAATCAAGTATATTTAAGAAAGGTTCAACCGCAAATGCAATACAAGGAAAAATGGATCCATCAACAAGCCTGATGGTAACCATTAACAACAAAATATAAGGAAAAGAACATCAGTCTGACAATTCCACACCCTTCAGCTTATCACTTGAGTATTTGATCTCCTCAAAAAGTATACGGGTACGCTGGTGATTCGGCTTTTCAATCATTTCTTTGATCAAGACATCCCTTTTCTCAAGAGCTTCAGTTAAAGAACCCATATGCAGCATCAGAGCCTCGTCATCACACACTCCTTTGTGTCTCTTTATGCCAGCTTGCGTCTTGAGTATCTCCCTTTCTATCATGACTTCTTCAAGCTCTTTCTTGGTATTCTTCAACTGGCTTCTAGCTTCTTCTAACTGTTCTTGACTTTTATCGAGACTTTCCCGATACTTTCTCCTCTGCTCATGTGCCTTTTTAAGCTCCTCGTCTTTAGTCTTCGACTGATCCTTTAACTCGGCATTTTCAATTCTGACTTCATCCCAAGCTTGACGAAGTTGAGCTAATGAATCCTTGCTTCGGGCTAAAGCCTGTTTTGTAATCTTGTGAGCCTGACTAGTGTCATCTGCTCCCAGAGTAAGTTTCCGAAAGTACCGAGCTCGGTCATCAAAATCTTCCTCTTTGTCAGCCAAGGTTTTTTCCGCTTTCAAGGCTCTCTTTTCCAACTCTTTGTTGTCAGCTAGAGCTTTCTGAAGACATCTGCTCATTCCAGAATTTTCTATCTGCAGCTCTCTGACCATTTTCTTCCACTTCTCACATTCTTCAATAGCCACCATAGTGGGTTGTTCTGGCTGTGCTGAACATAAAAGAGGTCCCCTTGAAAAGGGTAAAAGCAATTCCTTTACTTTCGTCTCAATCCACCTGTCATATTCAGGATAAGATCTACAATCTCCTTTTCCAAAAACTGCTTTTCCAATTTTGTGCTTATCTTTCCAAGCATTCACTACTTCTACCACCTTTGCATCTTTAGTTCCTGTAAAGAATAAGGATTCTTCCACATCTTGCTCTGTAGGAGGATATCTGGAAGCATACCCAAACTGTCGGATGGCCAAAACTGGATTATAATTAATCCCTCCTTTTCTGCCAATCAGAGGCACATTTGGAAAATTTCCGCATCTTGTGACAAGCTCTATTCTCAACAACCGGTGATCAAACCATACAATGTTATCAGCAGTTAAACTCATCAATCGTTTAGACCATTTCGCCACATCTTTGGTTTCCACAAAGGCACCTGTCTGAGGCAAATGTTTGAAAAACCAATGACTCAGCAGTGGAGTGCAACAACTAACAGATCCTCCCCTCCTTTTCTCATTCTTGTAATGCACGGAATGATAAAAATCTCCTAACAAAGTAGGGACTGGATTTTTAAGGACAAAAACTCTCGTTGCTTGCATATCCACAAAGTCTTGCTGATTGGGAAAGAAAACTAGGCCATATATGCAGAGAGCCAGAATGGAATTGTAAACCGTCCAATTTTTAGCACTTGCAGCCTCTTGGGCCTGTCCAGCCAGAAATTCTAAATGAAATCCGCTAACTCCATTTTTGCTGCTCACACCGCTCTTTATCAATGTCTGATCCATTTGTAAAGCAGCAACAATTTCTTTTACGCTGGGAGAACTACCAGAGAAGAATGGTATTGCCGACGTGATCGGAATTCCCAAAATAAATGAGAATTCTTCCAGTGTTGGCATCAAAATGTAATTTGAAAAAAGAAAGCACCTCAACGAAGGCTCGTAGAACTGCAGCAGAGTGTGTAAAGCATCATGCTCATACTTGGTGATTGTACGGACCATCCCAACCAAATTCCCGTAGCTCTTCTGAAACCTATCAAGAATACCCGGACCAGCCATATCTATAACTTTGAGCAATGAATCCAAGACAGGATCTGGAAACTTGTAAGACACATTGTTCTTTCTCTCGGCGACGATCTCTGTTGAACCCATGGATTGGAATCAGAAATGTATTATGCACCTGAAAATGACAAACATAACTGTTATGATATGATAATGCAATGCAAAAGGGCATGTGATCAGGTAATCAAGTGTCGGTGTCTGTAATGAACTGTGTGCACTGTGTCTCTGTACTGAGTCTGGCAATATCTGAGATGAACACTTAAATCACTGTCATAGGATACAATGTCTGAAATCATCATAGAATCACAAGTAAGGTAGGTAGGAGGCTGGGTTTCCTGCAAACCTGTAAACATCCCGCCCATACTCACATGTGGTTCTTTAGAAAATAAGGCTTGTCAGCTTCAGAGGTTTGAGAAGCAATAGCACATTCAGCCCGTAGGATACAATGCTATGCCAATCAAAGAGGTCGTCCACTGACTCCCCTTAGAAAATAAAAGTCATCCTATGCAAGTTCCAAAGTGGGCCCTCGGGTGCGAATGGGTTTGCCACAGAATGTGGTCTGCCATTGTCACCACTAAAGAGGGATATTTCCACTAAGGTCCTCATGATCGGTCACTAGAGTCGACAGCTCTCTAGATCTACATCCTGGAATACGCAAGATGCGTATGCCACGACGTGTCCCAAGATAGCCTCATCTAGCTGTGAATTTCGTGAACACCCAACGCACTCCAAACGGCACGTAGGTCCCACTACTCTCCACTCTAATTCTAAGTGTATACTCAAGCCTGTGTAATGGGCTTATCTCTCAGAAATCCCGCCCGCCAAGCAGAAAACAACACAGTCCAGTATAGCATAATATATCATATGAAATGAAAATGCTAAAATACGGTAAATACAGTAATGTACAGTAAAGCAGTAAATAACCATACAATAAAACAGTAAATACAACACAACAGTATACACCCAATGAAAGAAAAACAGACAAGCGCTAGGATTGACTCGCTTAGGGATGGACCAGCAATAGGTCAACCGCAATACTCCCCAGCAGAGTCGCCAGCTGTCGCTCCCGGGATTTTCATCCAAGTACAAACGCGAAAGTGGCACCGAACAGAGTCGCCAGCAATGTGTATTTATCCCAAGAGAGGGAAAGGAAACACCGCGTAAACCTGAGGGAAAGGAAAAGCATGGTCTTACGACCAAGAGAAGTGGGTAAGGGAGTCGGTTACGCGAGAGGAAGGTATTAGCACCCCCTCACGTCCATCGTACCCGATGGGATCCACGCTTGCTTGTCTCGATCAAAGGGTGTAAAGAAAGGAATACTGAGAAAGAACTGAAAAAGGAAAGGAGAAAGAGAAACAAATGTAGGGAAAATAAAAGAAGTGCTCGCATGGGCCCTACCCCACTGCCTACGTATCTCATCGGGAGCATGAGAATCAGAGCGACGTAGTTCCCCTCACTAGGGATGAATTGTTTGTGTTTTTTTAAGGAACGGCTAACGTTCTAGCTCAGGTGTTGCAGGCTCGCTGGTCCGAGTGCGTTACCATCTTGCAAGAGAACGAGTAGAAGCGCGTTCGTGCGTTGAGAGTGAATGAGGTGAGAAAAGAATTCCCGAAGGAAAGACGTTATTGTTTGTTTTTGTCTTTTAGAAGGAAGTGTTTTGGATTTGTTTGCATATGATAGTGTATCTGAATCTTAGTCATTGGAATGTGTACATCCTCACATTCCAAGATGGAATGGGTAAGAAAGCACACTAAGAGTGAAGAAGACCCCCACACTTAGTTCCAATTGTCAAGGTTCAAACACACTAGCATACTTGTGTTTATTAAGTGTTTTGTTGATTAAGAAATGAAGAAGTGTTTTTTATTATTTGCACCTTCAACAAGTATTGCATTTAAGTCCCTCATACAAGATCAAATATGTAACACATTGACCTAAGATGGGCCATATGCTACACATTCTAAGATTACAAGAGAAGACCCCTTATAATCTTTTCTTTATATGAAAGGCCTAAATGCAATAAATGCCTACCTTTATTATATGTTTTGAATTTTCTTTGAGATGAGAAAAGAGACTCAAGGGAGGATAAAGGTAAAAATCTATATGGACTAAGACTCAATCCTAATTGATTAGTTAAGGGAGTGATCCTAAGGTTTGTGAGGTTTCAACCTAAAGTCTAAAGAAGGAAAGAATTAAACAATTCACTTCTAAAGTAGAAGATGAATTGTAATTCACAATGGGAAAGTGATGAGTTATTAAAAGAAAGCACATAAGTGCTTAACAAAACACAAAATGGAATTGTAAAAGAGAAAGGATAGAAGTTGAATGTGGATTCCTTATCCACACTCAATTGAAACTTACCAAAGCCCCTACATGGTTAGCACAATCACTTACAAGTAAAGTAAGAAAATATAATGAACAAATCAAATTCAAACAAGTTGACAAACAAAGTAAAATGAGATTAAGTGCTATACATGTTTCCAAGTCAGAATGTAACTCATATTTACACAACCTAATGTTATCCTAAATGGGCATACTAAATCATGCAAACAAAATCTCAATCCAACAAGAAGCAAAGAAGAAAAGGTGAAGTGATGTGAATGTGGTTCATACTTGTGAAACAAGTGACTTAAGGTGCAAGATAAACATCAAACATGCAAAGATGAAACCCAAATGTCACAATCAGAAGTCAATTAACATGCTATACATCCTCCAACAAAACCACAACTCATGGCACAAGTGCCTTCATGATCAAGCAAACCAAACATGAGGCATGCATTCACAAAATGAACAAGTTAAACTTCATGCTTCAAACAAATAGCAAACATGCTTCAAAAATTATGACTTTCACCAATCAAACACCTTAAACACATGTCATTAACATATCAAGTCCACAAGCAATGAATCAGAACCAAAGTCACTCAACAATTAGGTCAAAGTCTCATGGAAGTTTCATGCATTCATGCTCAAAGCAACACATCAAAAGTCATCCAAAAAAGACTTAAAAATCATCTCATAAATCTCAAACATACCTCAACATATTGTGACCACAATGCAAAAAGAAAGGCATCAAAATCATTTTTTATGATCAAGAACAAAAATGCACAAAATCACATGTCACATTAAGTATGCATGCAAATGGAAATTCAAAAGAAATAATGGAACAGGGGCAAAATGGTCATAAAATCAGAAAATAAAATCATGAAAAATTTCCTAAATGTTTTAAGAATACACATGAATTTTTGTAGAATTTTCCAATATCATTTGATATTTTTAAAAATCAATTATGAAACGTGTAGCAAAAATGAAAATAAAATATGAAATGCAATATGAATGGGGTGCAACCATAGCAAATCCATAGTTCAATTCGTTTGGGCCTTAGAAGCGTGGGGTGTAAATAACAATCTGTCTTAGGTCCAATAAGCACGCAGAACATACTAACAAGCATGGAATCTCAGTCAACAAAATTGACTCACTCATGGCCATTGGATCAAGTCACAGTCAAACCATAGTCAAAGTAAACAACATCAACGCGCACATGTGAATGTCCACACTCCCTATCGTGTACCATGCCATACAACGTTTAAGTGAGTTCAGAAAATTGGCATGTGACTTGCACGCTTTTTTTAATGTGTTGGCACATTTTGGAACGTAGGATTAAAAACAATCAAAGGCCACGATTAAAACATAGTGAAACCCTAGCAATTACAGTCACCGGCCGGAGATGACCTCCGGTCACCTTCTCCGGTCACACCTCCACCGTCTGCAACCTCCAATCTTCCAGAATTCCACAAATGATATACCAAAATGAAGAGGAAGTAAAGGAGAACATGGATCCAGTGATGAAACACACAAAAAGTTCAGGAAATGAGAGAATCGAACAGAGGAAAGTTTGCCCTAACTTTTCAACTATGCCTCTAAAGGCCTATCAACTAGCCAGACAAGTTCTTGAGCTTATAAGAAGCCTCAAGAACCTGAAAACATCTTCAAATCATGTCTATAATGGTGGAAATTCGTACCTGAAGTTTTGTGACCTTGAGATACTCTTCAGAAAACCAGAGATCTTGTCTCTTCTACAATCTTCACTTGGCCAAATAAAGGCTGAGATGTAGAACTTGATGATGATTCAATGGAAGTGAGCGAAATCCAAGCTTCAAGAACAAATGCACTGTTGTGAAATTGAGAGAAACAAGGAAAGTGTTGAAGTGGAATGAGCAAGATGAGCTCGAAAATTCTTGGCAATGGTGATGTTGAGAGTAAAGCAGAGAGAGTTCTTTGGAGAGAATGTGAAAGAATGAAGTTGAAAAATGAAATTAGAGAGTGAGGTTTTGCTTTATAGTAAACTCTAACCATGGTTTAATGAGTGAGTTAACTGAGTTATGTGGAGTTAAATGAGTCATCCCTAACTAACTGAGTCAAGTTAGTTAGGGAGAGCAATGATATGGTGCAGCTGGTTTATGATGTGTTACCATGTTCTTGCTGCTAAACTTCTATAGCACGCTTCCAACCTTTCCCTCTTCATGTATAATTCGAGCAAGGGTGTGAGAGGTGCAGATATGTGTTGGTCTTAATGAGGCAGCACACATAAAACCTCTGTCATGTACTTGATGTATGTTTGAACCAAAATATTATGCAGCAAATCATCATGGTAACAGTGGGTGTTTGAGGGTGAATTTCTCCATGGTTAGTGAATGAAACAATGAAACATTGATGTCATTAGAAAGATGGTACATTGGGGAACAACATTGGTTTGCAAGTTGAAGTAAAATGAGGTCTCAAATATGCCTAAAAACAGCTATGAATGCATTGGTTCAAAACTGGTTGGTGGGCATGGCCAGAGGTTGGCTGGCATGGCAACTGGGCACACAAAATTTCAGCACAAACAACATGACTTTGAACCCTCCAAACTATCTCATAACTTGGTTAAATCAAAATTTTCACAACATCAACATTGAAGAGGACACTACAAGGAACAACTTTGATGTTGAAAAGTTTTTCATTTGAGGCCTTTAACCATGAGAAAAATGAGTGGACATTTGGCCCACCAACTGTTTGTTAAAATGATTGCGCGCGTGACCTGAAAATCTTGGTCATGACCTAGTTTTGAACCTACTTTCCTCCAACTTTGATCAATCATATCTCTCTCAATTTTTATCCAATGGAGATGTTCTACACATGGATTTGAAGCTTAAAACAAGATCTTTCATTGAGGCAGAGTGGATTTTTCATTTGGTGCTCCAAATTTAAATGGCCTTGGTTCAAATTCTGATGCAAAATGGCCAAAACTTGCTATTTTTAGTAACCCTTCTTCATCCAAAAATGGCAACTTTCCACATCTTGATTTTTTCATGATTCCTTTGGAGTTTCTTGATCAAATTTTGTACATTGGACATATGTAACATGAATTTCATGAATTTGGCCTCAAAAAGTCAAGAGTTGACTTTTTCCTCTGATTATTTGACTTTGCCCCAATTTCTCTGATTCTTGATCTTTCTTCCAATTGAACCACTTCTAAAACCAATTGAGATGCAATCTTCCACACACATACACTTAAGAACATGTAGAATACCATGACAACAAGCTTTGTCCAAAAAATCAAAGATTCCCTGATTTAATGGGAAACCCTAGTTTTGACCCCCTTTGGTTAGGAGGAAATTGCACATCTTCCAAATCCAAATTCCTCAGAGTATGTTGTGTATCCTCTTAAAGGATGATGAGAAATGCCACTTGAGAATGATTTTGAATCAATGAGCTATCTCTTTTGAGGGTTTTCCTTCAATTTTTGAATCTCTTGCATAGTGAAAGATGTAGTGCTTCAATCTTCCATTGAATCTCACTTCCTTGAGGTTTTGGAAGATCAATTGAGATAGTATGAGACATGAGAGACCTCTTGGCTTTCCTAGAGCCAACTTGATTGACCTTTTTGTGCTTTGAATGATCCCTTGATTGTCCACCTTCCACCTGATCACATGCCCTGATGGTAAGAAGGATGCCATGCTTCATTTTTCTATGTTAAATGCAATGCAATGCTAATGAGATGGATATGATATGATAAATGATAATGCCATGCTATGATGCCAAAAGGGAAGAGCAAATTTTGGGGTATTACAGCTGCCCCTATTCAAGCGCTGTAGACCTGAATGCCTGAAAGCAATTGCTTTCGGACTTTCAAGGTATATAGTGATTGAATACCAAATATAACCAAAAATTTGCTCTGGATGATGAAGAAGAAAAGGGATATAAACCCAACGAGACTGCTGGATTGAATCTTCGATGAAACGCCGGAGAGATCTGTCTTTTGAACGATGCCAGACGACTACTGGCTTGCCACGCTACTGGTGGACTTTAATACTGTCTTTTTGAACGACGCCAGACGACTACTGGCTTGCCACACTACTGGTGGACTTTAATAATGTCTTTTATGCAACTCCAGACGACTACTGGCCTGCCACACTACTGGTGGACTTTAATAATGTCTTTTATGCAACTCCAGACGACTACTGGCCTGCCACACTACTGGTGGACTTTGCAGCTTCGTGCCACCCGAAGATGGACTTTTGCCAATCCACTGTTGGACTTTTGCCACCCGAAGACGGACTTTTGCCAATCCACTGTTGGACTTTTAGCTGCTTTGCCACCCGAAGATGGACTTTTGCCAATCCACTGTTGGACTTTTAGAATATGCCACCCTTAGATGGACCTTTCGCCAATCCACTGTTGGACTTTTGCCACCCGAAGACGGACTTTTGCCAATCCACTGTTGGACTTTTGCCACCCGAAGACGGACTTTTGCCAATCCACTGTTGGACCTTTGCCACCCGAAGACGGACTTTTGCCAATCCACTGTTGGACTTTTGCCACCCGAAGACGGACTTTTGCCAATCCACTGTTGGACTTTTGCCACCCGAAGACGGACTTTTGCCAATCCACTGTTGGACCTTTGCCACCCGAAGACGGACTTTTGCCAATCCACTGTTGGACTTTTGCCACCCGAAGACGGACTTTTGCCAATCCACTGTTGGACTTTTGCCACCCGAAGACGGACTTTTGCCAATCCACTGTTGGACTTTTGCCACCCGAAGACGGACTTTTGCCAATCCACTGTTGGACTTTTAGCTGCTTTGCCACCCGAAGATGGACTTTTGCCAATCCACTGTTGGACTTTTAGAATATGCCACCCTTAGATGGACCTTTCGCCAATCCACTGTTGGACTTTTGCCACCCGAAGACGGACTTTTGCCAATCCACTGTTGGACTTTTGGAATTTTAAAATCGAATTACTCTCTGCCTCTGCGCCAGACATCTCTGCCGACTCTGCTGAGGAACCACAATCAATGATTTAATCTCGGAGACTCCTAAAAGGATAATATCTCTGCTGGCGAATGGATGAACAATCCGTCTGCTTCGAATTGTCAAGCTTGCCAAAAATAAATTGGACTTTAAGATATGAGGGAATGACGACTCTGGCAGGAATTATTCCATCTGTTTGGGGCTGGATTCTGGTCACAGCAACTCCGCTGGGGATGAGAATTTTTAAATGACGTCCTGCTGGGGAAATGAGCCATTAAAACTCTGCTTGGGGATTTATTCAACCCAAGATCCTTTATAGGGATTATCAACCTTCTGACCCGGCTAGGGAAAGGCTGTACCATCCTTGTTGAGGAATAGATTCTGTCGATCTGATAAACCTCTGCGGAGAGAACAACAACTCAGCTGGAAGTTGCTGACAAGATTCGATGCTGACCTCTGTGGGGATACCATGACCAGAGATACGATCTTGCTGGGTATCAGGGCTACTCTGCCAGGGATATGCAAATCCTGGTTAGAACATTCTACTGCAACTTGCTAGAAAGAGTCCTTAGAGATCTGTTGGGGAAACCCAAAGCAAATCCACAGTAGTCTGCTGAAGAATATGACTGTCAAGCTTAGGATGAGTACCACAATGCCCCATGTTAGGCGAGCTTTCCCTTTGGACAATTCCGTTGGGGATGACGAGTTTATAACAAACTCTGCTGGAGAAAACTGCTTTAAAGCGTCTCGTGTTGGGGAATGCCTTTTGAGAGAATTTTACAGAAGACCAACTGTCCTCAAACTCTACTGGGGGTGACCAACACTTCATGCTGGGGAAACAATCATGCCCCATGCTTGGACAACACAACAATTCGTCCCCGCAAAGGATGTCATAAGAGGATTTTACAGAAGATCTAGCCTCTTCAAACTCTTGTGACTTCGCTGGGGATAATGACCATCAGTTTCGGTGTCGACGAGACCACTCTTTTGGGGAACCTGTGACCGTTATCGATATAGAAAAGCTTGTAGCTGTTGGAAGTACTGAATGAGAGAATCGACTTAATAAGATGCAACGGTACCCAGTTGAACTTAATTCAATGATATCGACCCGTTATGAACAATCGTCGACCGAACGATGAACGCCGATCTCCTTACCCATAATTGCCCCAGTCTTTTGCGTGGGGTGATTTATTGCTGGTCTTGTGCTTAAAATCATCTGCACCTGCTACCTGCAACAAAAGAATATGCCCACATGCCCCGAATATTGCGTGGCTAGAATCCACCATCCGGGAGTATTCAACATTCGAAGTAATTTCAAATATTTTTTCTGCGCATGTTATTGCAAGGCTGCCATGTTTTCAAATGCAATGTTTTATCAACAATTAGGACGTTTTTGCAAACAAAGCAATAAAACCAAAATAGAAAGCTTTTTACTGAAATTCAATTTACTGACTGAGAGCCCAGAATAGGCAATTACATCTGGAAGCAATCCCTGGAAAGAGGTGATTGCTGAAAAATTGAGAAAAGAAACTATCCTAATGGCAATGTGAAAACGGAATTCCACTGAGTTTCCATTCTGTTATGACCAGTATGTCTTCAAAACTCCCCGACCTTGCCTTCTGAGGAATGATCAGACCGATTCCTATCCTTCAGAACGTCAGTTGTTCAAACGGTGATAGGGTACAGATAACTCAAACCGTAGTCATTCGCTTAAATCCCTCTTTTGTGTGGACCGCCCTTTCAGGTTTTCGATCCACCAGGATACCCTTTTTTGCCTAAGTTGCCCTTTCGGGTTTTCAACTTACCGGGTGTACAAAATTTTTTCAATTATATCCCTAATTTTTGCCCGAACCTTATTCTGTTTTTGGTTCGCCGGGATGCCCTTTTTTGCCTGGATTTTTTTTATTTTTATTATCCAGCGGGTCTATTCATGCGAAGTATTTTTTGACTACGTCCGAGTTGACAGGGGATGAAAAGTCTTCGCCATCCATGGTTGTAAGCAATAAAGCTCCGCCCGAAAAGACCTTTTTAACCACGAATGGACCTTCATAATTAGGAGTCCATTTGCCCCTGTGATCTGTATTGGGAGGAAGGATCCTTTTGAGTACCACATCTCCGACTTTATAAACCCGAGGACGCACCTTTTGGTCAAATGCCTGTTTCATTCTGCGCTGATATAGTTGCCCATGACATACAGCCGCCAATCGCTTTTCCTCAATAAGGCTCAACTGATCAAATCTGGCTCGTACCCATTCAGCTTCATCTAGCTTAACATCCATCATGACTCTGAGGGACGGAATCTCTACCTCAACCGGTAGCACTGCCTCCATACCATATACAAGTGAGAATGGGGTTGCCCCAGTGGACGTGCGTACCGACGTTCGATACCCATGCAAAGCAAATGGTAGCATCTCATGCCAATCTTTGTACGTGACAACCATCTTCTGTACAATCTTCTTGATATTTTTGTTGGCCGCTTCGACCGCGCCATTCATCTTTGGGCGGTACGGAGAAGAATTGTGGTGTTCGATTTTGAAGTCCCGGCATAACTCAGCCATCATCTTATTGTTCAAATTAGAACCATTATCAGTAATGATTCTTTCGGGAACTCCATATCGGAAAATGATATCCCGTTTTAAGAAACGAGCGACCACTTGTTTTGTAACATTGGCATAGGATGCGGCTTCAACCCATTTGGTGAAGTAATCAATTGCCACCAAGATGAAACGATGACCATTGGAAGCTGTAGGCTCAATCTTTCCGATCATATCAATGCCCCACATGGCAAACGGCCAAGGCGACGACATGATGCTCAACGGATTTGGAGGCACATGCACCTTGTCTGCATAGATCTGGCATTTATGGCATTTGCGGGCATATTTACAACAATCTGACTCCATAGTCAACCAATAATATCCCGATCTTAACAACTTTTTAGCCATTGCATGCCCTCCGGCGTGAGTACCGAAAGAGCCTTCGTGCACTTCAATCATCAACAAGTCTGCTTCATGTCTATCCACACATCTAACCAGGACCGTGTCAAAATTTCTTTTATACAGCACGCCATCTTTGTTCAAGAAGAAACTACCAGCTAACCTTCTCAACGTCTTCCTGTCTTTGGACGATGCCCCTGACGGGTACTCTTGACTTTTCAAGAAACACTTAATATCATGAAACCATGGCTTGTCATCAGACGTTGCATCGACCGCAAACACAAATGCTGGTCTGTCAAGGCGGGATACCTCAATCTTAGGTACATGGTTCCATCCTTGCACTTTGATCATGGAAGACAAAGTGGCCAAGGCATCAGCGAACCTATTCTCATCTCGAGGAACGTGGTACAGTTTCACTGTTGTGAAAAATGTCAGCAATCTCCTCGTATAATCTTTATACGGCACTAGATTTGCTTGGTGCGTGTACCAACTCCCTTTCACTTGATTGATTACCAAAGCTGAATCACCGAATATATCAAGGGTTTTAATCCGTAGATTAATCGCCTCCTCGATCCCCATTATACAAGCTTCGTACTCTGCTTCATTGTTGGTGCATCCGAAAGTTATTCGGGCAGTGAACGGCATATGAACACCTTCCGGCGTGATAAGAACTGCTCCAACTCCGCACCCATTCATATTGGCAGCCCCATCAAACATCAGACTCCATTTGGATTCAGGGTCTGGCCCCTCCTCCGGAAGTGGTTCCTCGCAGTCTTTAGCTTTGAGAAACATGATGTCTTCATCAGGGAAGTCAAACTTCATGGGTTGGTAATCATCAATCGGCTGTTGCGCAAGATAGTCGGACAAGATACTTCCTTTGATGGCCTTTTGTGAAGTGTACTGAATGTCATACTCTGTCAAGACCATTTGCCACCGTGCAACTCTGCCTGTCAATGCTGGTTTCTCAAAAATATACTTGATAGGATCCATTTTTGAAATCAACAAGGTCGTGTGCCTAACCATATATTGCCTCAATCGCTTAGCGGCCCATGCAAGCGCACAGCATGTCTTTTCAAGCATTGAGTATCGGGACTCACAATCATTGAACTTTTTGCTCAGGTAGTAAATAGCATGCTCCTTCCTACCTGTCTCGTCATGTTGACCGAGAACACAACCCATGGAACCTTCAAGCACTGTCAGATACATTATCAGCGGTCTCCCTTCAACTGGAGGCATTAGAATCGGAGGTTCCTGCAAGTATTCTTTTATCTTATCGAATGCCAATTGGCAATCGTCATTCCACCTGACCGTTTGATCTTTCCTTAACAATTTAAATATTGGTTCGCACGTGGCTGTTAGGTGAGATATGAACCTCGCAATGTAGTTCAATCTACCCAAGAAACCACGAACCTCTCTTTCTGTTCTCGGTTCAGGCATTTCTTGTATTGCTTTCACCTTGGCAGGATCAACCTCGATTCCTCTTTCGCTCACAATGAAGCCCAGTAACTTTCCAGAACGCACCCCAAACGTGCACTTGTTTGGATTTAATCTCAGACGGAACTTTCTCAACCTTTCAAACAGCTTTTTCAGATTAACCAGATGTTCCTCTTCTGTTCTCGACTTGGCAATCATATCATCTACATAACATTCGATCTCCTTATGAATCAAGTCATGAAACAATGTCACCATCGCCCGCTGGTACGTTGCCCCTGCGTTTTTCAACCCAAAAGGCATTACTTTATAACAATATGTACCCCACGGAGTAATGAACGTGGTCTTCTCCATATCTTCAGGTGCCATCTTGATCTGGTTGTACCCGGAGAAACCGTCCATAAATGAGAACACTGAAAATTGAGCTGTATTATCGACCCCCAAGATGCCACCACATTTGCATCATTGGCATAATATTCATCATTACATTTATGCATATCTTTATGCATCACTAAACCATTACAAGTACAAGTTATGTATGCTTGCTTGCTTTACAGGTTAGGTGATCCCTCAAGGGCTCAAGCAGATGAATTATCAAAGGACGGTCATCCTATTCAAACATCTCAAGTCCCTTTTTCATCCATGAAGATCAAGAGCTTTCATTCATCAATAATTAAGTGCAAGATGGCATCATAAGCTCAATCAAGCCTCAATATCCTCAGTGCATCCAAATTAGGGTTTTGACCTAATTCAATTCTTGAGTTGACTTTTGAAGCAAGCATGATCCCAAACCTCCAAATATGTTTCATGGACCTCAAATGCCTCATATTAATCCCTTCATATGATTGGATTAACCCAAAAGAACTTGATTCATAAGCAATTCAAGAAGTTAAAATCATCTAGTCCTCAAGCCAGGGTTTTAAATGAAAATTCAATTGTACCTTTGACTTTGGACCAAGACACGATCTCAAACCTTGGGACATGATTCAAGACACTCAAAAACATCTTTGGAATCCATCCATAGTGTTTAATTAGCCCAAGGGTTCGATTTCATAAAGGATCACAAAGTTCAAAGTTCATCTGATACAAAAGTCAACTGTGGTCAAAATCAAGTTTGACTTTTGAAGTTTTTGGTTAAACATAGTCTCTTCAAGTCAAGAATGAAGTTAAAATGTGATTTGGATCATGATTGATCAAGAAAAATCAAGAAATATGAGATTACTTGTAAAAAGGGCAACAATGGAGAAGTTGAATTTTTTCTAAGTTATAAAATCCAATGATTTTTACCCTACTTTGCAAGGGCATAAATTCCAAATCAAGTAACCATTTTCTTTGATCCAAAGATCAAATTGAATAGCTTGTTACATACAACAACTTTGTCCTTGAGGGTGAATTCCCAAAAAATGCATAGATTTTAAGATATAAGGCCATGAAGTTGGAGGTTCCATGCTTTTGAACCTAAAACACTTAGCGAAATTTTTAGGCAGAATCTGTCTTGTGTTTAAGCCAACTTTAGGGCTATTTTTCACCATGATCCACAATGATTCAAGAAAAATTTTGGACATCAAAGTTGAAGTATGATATCTCAGCTTTCCAAAATGACCAAGAACACACATTTACCTAATTTGAGCAAGGAGATATGAATCTCACAACATGCCTTGCCACAACTGATTTTCAAGACAGAATTGCCAAACCTACTTGTGCCACACGACTTGGATAAGCTTTTCAAGCCTAAAAATTCACAAGATCAACTCTAAAATGATCATACATCATGTTTTCTACAAAGCACAACTGAATTTTCAAAGTTTCATCACATAGCATGTGAAAAAAAAATTCCAAAAGCATGACGTGAGGTTTTGTCGTCTAGCATTAAAGTGGAATAGTGATTTTGAGCAAAAACCTTCCAAATTGTTGGAACTTGATCAAAACATCAAGGGATGAGATGAAGCCTTGTGGAACAAAGCTCAAAGGATCAGAATTCATAGCCATGCGAGAATGTAAGCTATGTACCTTAGCACTCAAGTAATAGCTATATGACATCACTTGTTGGATAATAGCCTACATCCTCATCTAATTTCCTCTCAGATATCTGAAATCCTTTTCCTATAAATAGAGGCCATTGAG
This sequence comes from Lathyrus tuberosus, assembly GCA_022829125.1. Classification (NCBI taxonomy): domain Eukaryota; kingdom Viridiplantae; phylum Streptophyta; class Magnoliopsida; order Fabales; family Fabaceae; genus Lathyrus; species Lathyrus tuberosus. The sequence continues at coordinate 3,988,826 of JALAZF010000029.1, read as the reverse complement.
CTTCATTTTAGGTACACCAAAACATTGCCAATGCTTATTTTCTCATAGATCTTCCCTCTTGCAAAATTCAAAGTTCTCAAAGAGTGAAAACTTGAATTCTTGGTTCAAGGTCATTTTCAATCAAACCAAGCATCCAAATACTTCATATACATCATGTGTAAGTGATCCAAACACTCAAACACTAAATGTAACCTCAGAATCATCAAGTCACATGTCATTTGCTTCATATACACCATAAGTTGCAGATAGATTCGAGCTAGGAGTTTCAGAGGCTTTCAAACCAATTCAAACATTGTAACATCATCCTTAAGGTTCAAGGAAGCTGTCTGAATCATTAAATCAGTTATGTAACACCTTCAACGGAGAATTCGATTCTCACTTGCAAGGTAAGTTTCCTCTAAACTGAGCTCTATGATTCATTCATCAATTTTGATCATTTGAGTTACAAACATGTTTATCATGATGTTGTGATCATTTTCCCTCAATTAATTATCACGTATCATGATTATATGAGATTTCATATCAAATTGTCCAATTAGGGTTCATACGGTTTTCAAATCATTTTCTTTTGATACACTCAAAATAAATGAAATTGGTTAATGTCATTCAATTCCTTATCAAATTTCCATCAACTTTCATTTTTACATCGTGCCAATTGGATGAGTATCCTGAGAGATAGCATGTGGAGATGATGAAGATGATGATGCTGAAGAAGATGGTGGCCATGGCGCCCTATTTTCAAAATAAAAATTATTGTACAATATTATTATTTTATTTCAGTTTAATAAACGGATGTATCACCACCCCAGTGGTTAATGTGCATGTTTTAAGAGTTTGAGTGTGTTCAAGGTCTGGGGTTCGAATCCCCCTCGCCCCAGACCTTTTGATTTTATTTTTAAAATCATTTTCTAAAGCATTTTTCATATATTATTTTCATTTGCCATTCTCTATCAGCCACACGCACGTGGCTTAGATGGCAATGTTTTAAACTCTTCTCCCCAAGGGCACGAGTTCAAACCTTGGAAGGGCCATCCTTCCTTTTTATCACCTAGTTTTCTTTCATTTTTTTCACAAATTCATTCAATTCTTTCAACAAGCAAATTTAATCTTTTTGAGCCAATTTTTTTCACAATTCTCATTTATCTTGTATATTTTGAGAATCCATTCGAAAATCCCAAACATAATATTTATTTTTGCCATTTTTCTTAGGTTAAAAACCATTACTTTTTAAAGTGTTTTTCATACCTTCCATGATTTCTTTTGATTTTTTCCTTAACCTAATTATCCATATATGTCCTTAGGGTCATGATACACTTTGTTCAAGCCTTGTTTGATATACCCAACACGTTGTCTTGTATTTCATACCATGAGTACATAATTTTCCTTTGAAAAATACTCCAATTAAATGTCTAGATTAGGGTTTTCACTTTGATTAATTTTTCAAAACACTTTGATACATAGTTAGGGCTTTCACTTGAGTTTGGATTCCCCCAAAGCCTTTGATTCAACCATGTTTGAATGCTTTATCCATATGCTTATCTCCATTAGGGTTTTTGATTACTCTTTACTATATTCACTTGATCCTCGATTTATCTTGAATATTTGCCTACTTAAACTTCCTTGTGATTGAATCTTTGCTCACATGTTCAAGTATTTCCCTCATAAACTCTTACAATGATGAACATTTCTCTTTGTCTGATGTACATTCACATATTGATATATCATGCTTAATCATACCATATTCATGTCATCCTCGATGACTACACTTGTTAAAAATCTTAATCAAACATGTCTTGTTAAGTTTCTCTTGATATTTACAACACTTGCATAACTGTTGCTTTTTAATACTCATCCCTAGTTTAGACTCTGTTCAAACTTTAGGATCCTCTTCAAACTATAACTTATTTCAAACATTAGGTTTTCCTTGTTGAAGTTCCAACTATCAAAATAGCCTCCTCTTGGGATTTATACAAGGAAGTTGAACTTCAAACTCAAAACTCTTCAACAAAGATATGAGAATTCCCTTTTGGAGTCCTAAAGTCAACACACTGCCCTTTGTGGCTTCAAACCTTAAAACCTCAAGTCAAACCCTAGCCAACTTTTGGCTACAAAATTCAAAACTTCTCCCTAGAGATGAGACACGAATCATCTCTATAGAGGAGATATTGTAACACCCTTTTCTACCCAACAAACATCAAGAATAAAAACAACAATTTGATTAGAGTAAAGTCCCAAAAGGGCGCCACATTTTGTCACAAATCTTCAAATAACCACCTGCCCCGTAACACCGGTTTTACCATCTTGAATTTATTTAAACACCACGTAGCGAAAATCAAGATTTAAACCAATTTATAATCCCAAAAATTCTTAAAATAAAACTCATAAAAACATCAGGCCAACAAAATAAAAGAACGTAAATCGTTCGACTCAAACGTCCCGACCCGATGTTACATATTAGAGCAAGACCCTCTAATCGACGAAGAAAACAAAATACTTCAAATGCTAAATCTTCATGCGCTAAGAAAGCTAAGCCTGATCACCTGCACGTTACCCACGTGGAGGCAACATTCAAACAGGCAGGGTGAGTAATCTCGAATAAATATATAATATATAAGCACAAGATAAAGCATAAGCACACACATCGTCAAATCATTCACAACGTCATTAATACATCAATTACAACAATATAAGGCAATGCCACACAATATGCAATGCAACATCATAGACTCATGCATGTGGTACCAATTCATCATAATTGATGGACACTGGGCCATCACCCTCCAAAGATCCCCACCAATAGGATCGATTCTACACAAGAACCGGAACACGTCATAAGACACTTCAATCCACACAATGGGATTGAAGCCACCAAATGGACCGAAGTCCTAACTATGCCATGAATGCATGATGCAAATCGTCATAATAATCATCATCATAAAATCGCCATAATTGCATCATCATCCATGAATCATCATCAAATGTCATCACACAACACCAATTTGCACTCGTCACAATTCGTCACTATACCTCACATTTCTTCATATTATACTCGTCACATAAAAATCTCCGATTTTATCCCATTCATATTCATTACTAGTTTACTCATATTTTATTACCTCATCATAGCCTTACTTCTCAAAGAAACAGCATCACAAGCGAAATCGGGACAGAAATCGTAAAAACAGGAAAATCTGCCAACAGCCCTGTCCATACGCGTATGGCCATGCCCCATACGCGTATGGCTCAACTCCTCGCCCTGGCCTGTGTATCATACACGTAGGGCCCTTTTCCTAGGCCTCCTTTATGCGTAATACCATCCTTGTTACGCGTACCATCAGAGAGGTTTCCCTCTCAAAGATCCTCTTCAATCTCCCATTACGCGTAATGGCTAATCCATGCGCGTAATGCACCTTTTCCAAGAACCCCATACGCGTAATGGTTTCACATACGCTTATGCCTCTTCCTTCCCAGTTCCCATACGCGTATTGACATCCCATACGCGTATTGACACTGTTCCTTTACGCGTACGCGTACTAGCAGAGGACCGTGCTGGCCCTGGGGACGGGTGCGTATGCTACGCGTATCACCCTAGGCATGTCCCCTCTTACGCGTAATGCCTCCCCTGTTACGCGTATTGCCAGAAAACACTCCAAAACTCAGATTTCGCATCTGAACGAAAACCTTCCCATTCCAGCACCTTCGATCCTCCAAAATCAGACTCAAACCAGTTTCGATTCATCACAGATCTACGTTTTTATCCTACTTCATTGTTTACATTAATTCTTTTCAAATTACTAAGTCCTAATTCGTTAAACCCGCCTTCGATTACAGATATGGTTTGTTCACACATTCATCACAATAACAATCATCATTTACACGAAATTCACAGGATTTACAGCAACACATACTTGTTTTACATCAGAAATCGACCAACACAGATGTACGAAATTCACCACAGATTCAACATACAAAAATTCATCATAAAACACAAAACACACAGGCTACTCTGCCTTAAACCCATATCAAACATATGAACCCGGATTAACCCCCCATACCTCAAATTTTCCTGCAAAAGATCCTTCTTTAGGGTTCTACGGTTGATTCTCTTTTTCTCTGCCCTAGTCTCCTTTCCTTAGCTCTCTCTTCACTTCTTACGGTTTCACAGATTAACTCTCCTAATTCCCTATTTTCCTTTTTGTTAAACCTACCTCTTGGACCCTAATTATGTGTTACCCAAACTATTCTCAATTAACCCTCTCAATATTACCGACTTACCCTTAATGGTTTTCCTAAATAATTTAAATAATAATAATAATAATAATAATGATAATAATAATAAATTATAATCTAATTATTAAAATTATCTTACTATTATTACTAATAAAATAATCTTAATTTAATTACTACTTCTAAGATACCTCAATGTTCCCTTAACCCAAGGCTACCCCACAACACCACTCAAGTCATCAAGCGTCACAAAATCCATCAAAATTCACCAAAACACCGAATAATCATAATAATTCAATTAAATAAATATTATAATTATTTTGGGGTGATATAAGTGGCACACTTATTGATTCTATATCCAATTCAAGGTCCTTTTCTTAAAATGCAAAGACTCAGTTAAAGGAAGATGTGGCATTACTCTGGATTTTTTACATCCAAGTTTAAAGCCTTTTCCCTTATTCTCTTATTTCTCAAAAATGTTTGTGGTCAATAGGTGAGACATCTCCCTTAAGATGACAATTTTTCTTTTCTCAAAAGCCAACAAACCCAATTCTACCCATTAATAGGTGGAACTACGAACACTCTGATTTCTCAATTTCATTTTGAGAATACGTATGCATAATATTGTGAGATCTTAGCGAGCACAATATTAAATAAAACCATTAGGTTCCCTACACCTTTTATCATAGTTTATCTCAACATACCCAACAAAAACATTTCCCTCTCACTCACTCAAAACCAATCAACAAAATCCCATTACACAACAAGTAACTCAAACAACAGTCACACAAATATATGCAAGAGGTTCTTATAGGATACTACAGATATTTAGGGTGATAATACCTTCCCTTTGTATAACCAATCCTGATTCCAGATCTCTCATGTGCATTGTTTTTTCATTGCACACACTCACGGGTTTATTCAGATTTTTTCCCCTTCCCTCCTTTTGGGATAAATTAAAAGTTCACATGTAAAAGGGCGAATCTTCGCGCGACTACAGAAAAATGGCGACTCCACTAGGGAACTAGGGATTTCATACCCCTAAAAGGGTTAAACCTATCTTGCATGTATATTTGCAATTTTTGCTGTTAGTATCACTTACTTGTTATTTTATTCATCCTATTTGTTTGGGCTCTCTGATTGATCTCTATGAGTGGGACAAATCCTAACCCGGATTTAAGTGAACATAAATAAGATAAGACGTTGATATAATAAAAAGTTACATGTCTAGAGTAATCCTACGCATGAGTGGCATATGATATAATCACACGCAGTGGAGGCCCCTTTGGAATGACTGATGTCATGTGAGTAGTCGTAATGTCATTAATTTTTCCGTTTTGGGAGCCTGCGAAGCTGAGGACCTTTAGTATCCTTTTACCCCCACTTGGCCTTTTAGGATGTTGTGCGGTGATTATCCAAGTGTATACCTGAGATAGTTGATACGCAATACTACACTCAGACGAGTTTCTCTTGAGAATATTATTGATTCCCGAGTAGTCCGTGTGTCGATAATATCCGAAAGATGGATCTATGACTATGGGAACCATATTAGAACATGTTCTACAGGTACAATAAAACCCTAGTACATATTCTTTTGGTTTGGTTAGATCCATGACTCCATGCTCGTGATGTCAAACCGTTGAACCCATGTTTGTTATTTTTGTATATGTGTGCATCCATACATTCATACATTCATTCAAACATCATTTTCTAAACAAAATTTTGCAAGGAACTTAAAACCTTTATGACAAATATCATGGGTTTTAAAACATAGATTTTGGGAAAAGAAATACCAAAGAAGTATAACTTCAAGGATCCCGATACAACATAATTGAGGAAGTTAGGTCGTATGATTTCTTGTCCAGATAATTTCAGAAGAAGTTATGGAGAACTCTTAGGTGTCCTAAAGACCCAAATTAAAGAAGGAATTCTTGACACCCTTGTACAATTATATAATCCTCTCTACCACTGTTTTACATTCCCAGATTATCAACTTACACCCACTTTGGAGGAGTACTCATATTGGATTAGTTTGCCAGTACTTAACAAGATTCCTTTCAATGGCTCAGAGGAAATTCCTAAGTACTCAGTTATTGCAAAGGCCCTTCATTTGCCAACTTCAGATGTGAAAGACAACTTCACTTCCAAGGGAGGAATCAAAGGTTTAACTTCCAAATTCCTGGTAGAGAAAGCTACAGAGCTGGATAAAGCTAATAGCATGAGTGCTTTTGAAGCTATCTTTGCACTACTTATTTATGGTCTTGTACTATTTCCAAATATTAGCCACTATGTTGATCTCAATTCCATCCAGATATTTTTGAGTGGTAACCCAGTACCTACTTTACTTGTGGACACTTACCATTTATTTCATCATAGGACTATGAAGGGTAGTGAAACAATCATGTGTTGTGCACCTTTGTTGTACAAATGGTTCAAGTCACATTTGCTAAAAACTAGACTCTTTTATGAAAATCCTGACAAACTCAGATGGTCTCAAAGACTTATGTCTCTCACTCATTATAATATGAATTGGTATGGCCCAGCTTATGACAAAGGAGTTATCATCGACAGTTGTGGAGAATTTCCCAATGTACCCCTTCTTGGTATACATGGAGGAATTAACTACAACCCTGCTCTTGCAAGACGTCAGTTTGGGTACCCCATGAAAGACAGACCTAGCAGTCTTTTGGTGTCAGGTTTCTTCTACCTCAATGACAGTAGAAATCTAGATTTGAGAAAAATAGTTATAAAGGCTTGGCACACCATTCATAAAAAAAAGGCAAATATCAGTTGGAAAATAAAGATTGTGTTGCTTTCAAACCCTACACTCAGTGGGTCAATGCAAGGGCTTGTGAGCTCAAGATGCCTTATCCTCTTGATAAACCTTTATAACCTTTCATTGATTTATCTTCTACCATCCCTATTGAGAAAAAAAGGAAGAATATCAAGAGCTCTTAACCCGAATTAAGTTGGAAAGAGACACTTGGGAAGAAAAATTCCATACTGCAAGGAATGAGAGAAGAGAGTTGAAGAGGCAACTGAAAGAAAAAGATGACTTGATAGAAATCTTGGAGCAGCATGCTGGGGAGAGACAAGAAGAACAAGATAATTTATTTTTCTCTAGTCATATTCCTCATACCTCAGGTGCCTGGAGAAAGATCGTTAATCAGCTCACAATAGAAAATACACAACTGAAGAGACGGAAGAAGAAGCAACAACATGGGGCTGGATCTTCATCAACAAGATTCCCCTAAAGCCCACATGCTTTACCTTTGTCATTTTTGTTTCAGATCTTTTTGAAGTTGTACTTCCATTAATGTAATCCTTTGAAGACATTAAATAAAATAAGATCTTTAATAGTTTTCCTGAGTATTATCATTTCTTATTATATTTACGACATAATTGTTAAAGTTCTTTGTAAATCAAAGTCGTTTGCATTTTGCACATCATACATCATGTAAGCATTTTGCATTTTTACCAGAAACTTACACATGTTCTCACTTTGAAGCCAAACTGTCTCATTCATACAATACTCGAGCCAGTCATCAGAAAAAGATGGACGAACTTGAGCAAGAAAACAGAGAACTTATAGATGAAGTTACTATTCTAAAGGATAATATAGAAAGGCTCAGTAACATGGTAGACTCATTGACGATCTCTCAGAATCAATCATCAACTCCAATGCAAAGTACTGCCATCTCAGAAACCTTCTTTGCACCCATCACATTTGTTGTCATGCCATAATATTTCATGCCTCACAGCTTTCCTTGGGGCATGCCTTTCAACTTTGTACCAGAGGATTACAAACCTTCGGTCCTTGAAGCTTCAAAAGTCTCAGCAATCATGACAATACCACCTCCTGTGATACATACCACTCCATACATTGAAGAACAAATCTTCAATGCTCCTCTAAGTGAAACTATGAGAGTAGATGATAGGTGGGATGAAAAGTACAAGGGGAATTCTTGCCCACGAAGCCATTTGGTTATGTATGCAAGAAAAATGTCCACACAAACAGACAATCAGCAGCTACTAATTCACTACTTTCAGGACACTCTAACTGGTGCTGCACTCAAATGGTACATGGGATTAGACAGTGCAAGAATCCAAAATTTTGGTGATCTTGGTGAAATCTTTGTGAAACAATACAAGTACAACCTGGATATGGCTCCTGACAGGGATCAGCTCAGGGATATGTCTCAAAAAGAAAAATAAACTTTCAAGGAATATGCTCAGAGATGGCGAGAAGTCGCTGCCCAAATCTGTCCTCCTATTGAAGAAAAAGAAATTATGGAAATTGAAATTCTGGCATAGCAGACAGCAGATGTCCTAACACACGTCAAGACATTGTTCTACATAATTGTTAAACAAGGACAGAACAGTAGACCGATACCTAGAAAATCAGTAACTGTATAAACAAAGATGTTTCAACATCTGTTCCAACATGTTAATCAAAACTGAACTGTAAATTGCAGAATGATAAACAACACAGAATATGATGACCCAGTTCGGTGCAAATCACCTACATCTGGGGGATACCAATCCAGGAAGAAGAATTCACTATCAGTAGTATAGTTTTATGTAAACAACCTCAGGTTTACAATAAACACCCACATTTACCTATCACTACATAATGAAGATTTTATTTAAGAACTCCATCCTAGATAAGAGAAACCCATCTCACTCCCTAAATCACAACCTATGATTATCTAACAGTTACTACACCATAATTGTATCATCCTATTGAAAGACACCCCTTTAAATACAAAGTTCAGTCAAGCATCCTTGACTAACAAGTTAACTTGGATTTGCTTCAAAGCTTCATCCAAGAACAATACACGATTCATTACCTACGAGTTTCTGAATCTGTACAAGTACCCATGTCTACCATAATGTATCAAATCGATACAGAGGGAGACTTACAAGAAAGCCTACGACTCTCAAAACCCTAAACCCTATTTTCTACTTTACAAAAGTGTTACAATAGGTTCAGTTGTTCAGTCCTAGGTCTTGGTCTTCTTTTATAAGCTTCTGCTGCCTTGGGCTTCAATTTTCTGTTGATTTCTTCCTTGATCCATGTTCTGATTGCTTCCTTAATTCTTAGACCAGACTTAGAAACAACCTGCTATATCAGTTTAAGATGTCAGGACATTCGTTAGGACATTATGTCTCCTTCATGTTGGAACATTACATTCAACGCCTTGTTTTACCAAAAATTTGCTCAAATCTGCAGAGCCTTCAATCTCCCCCTTTTGACTAATTTTTGGTTAAAACTCCTTCGGTAGAAAAAAAAAGTCCGGCATTTGGTAGATATGATTGGAACACCTCTGAGACTCTTTCTTTCCCCTGAAATTCCTAGTTGTATGTTGGTGTACATGAGGAAGAGTATATCACCCACTCCCCCTCAAACCAGTACTTGCCATGGAGGGATAAGTCTTTCTCTTAAGAGGCATAAGAGCACCCATAAGAAGGTCCAGAAAGAGCTTAAGAAGAAACAGTTGTATCATAACACTTGCAATAATGAGTATGTGTTGTAGAAACCAACACACAACTGAGATGAATCCATACACCTTCTCCCCCTTTTTAGCCAAAAATTGGCAAAAGTACCCAGCATAATTCCCTACCCACATGATACTAATTCAGACCTTAACAAAAGCCATGACGAAGTTTCCCAGAATACTAACTTTGAAAACCAGAAGTAGACTCCACCTTTAAATACCCAAACATATTTTTCTTGAAAATTATGGTCCATAAAAGTTCCCACAGAGCAATTCATGTGGAGACATAAATTAGGGTAGGTAAACATAAATGACTATGCACCGTCCAACTAAAGTTTGACTAATTCAACTTTATGAGAGACCGTCCAAAGAATGTACTTGCATCAAGACACCTGCTTAACACGTCAACACTCTCTACCGTCCAAAACAACTAATTATGCCATACCCATACTGTCCTGACCCCTTGTCAGGCTTTGTTTAGAAAAGTTATTGTTCCCGTGTTTTGTCTACAGGATAATCCTTTCAATCAGAAGACCAAGAATGACTGACTAAGATATTAAGACATTTCTTCAAACATCTTTTAGTTAGCAGCAACAACTCTCAAGATACTTGTATTCCTCCTGATTCAATCCATTGACACCCAATGACAAAATCAGAACAACCTAATAAGTTCATCCAGAACTTATACCAGTAGAGCAATGTCACGACATCTCGTCTGACATATCAACCTCACCTGAGGCAATCTATCACAAACTGCTTGAAAACAAAAACAATCTGCACCACTGCAACCATATATCCAAAACAGAAGTCTAACTCCCCTGTCATAGATAACCAGTGCTCCTTTTCTAGAAGAACACCCTAAATGAATGGAAAACATAAGACGCATCTTCATGTCTTCAAGAGCGCACCCTCTGTTCAACACACCTGCTGAACGCATTCACCTAATGCTTGACCCTCAAGTAATCCATGTACCATACTAGTACATTTAACAGACAGAAGTTCTCCCCTATCTTTCTCAAATGATGCTTCTTCAGTAAGAAACACCTAAAAATCACCACATGATATCCCGAGACAACTTCATGATCATATAGTAAGAGTACCAGGAACTCATCCTTGTACCACAACCAACAAACTCTTTGATTGAGACCAAAACACCATTGATCCCTCTCGTCCAGAAACCATCTATACACCACACGAATTCCTCCTAAATTCTCATGTATAGATCTCCTTGTTCCTTGAGATACAACCCAATTGAATCTGGAATACTTCACATTCCTCAAAGAGACATACAGAGCCCCTTAGTTTGCTAGCTCGCCCAGATGTTCTTCACATCAAACACATGCTATAGAAATCCTTAGCTCATTTTCTCTAGAAGCACCCAACTGATCCACTTTTAGCATGTCCCATTCACATTAGACTTCCAAGACAGTACTTTACCCATCATTCTCCCGTACGACAAGATAAATACCTCTTAGACAAGATGTGAGTGTCAAGTTCCACACTCAGAACTTAGCATCCTATTCTAAGGATAACCAACCAAGAAGATGTTCTAACATCAGTTAGGACATCCTTCACATATCATAGACACCAACCAACATGGTTCTTGATATGCTCCATCATTGGACTTATCATCTGCATAGTAATCCAACTGAAGATCTTCAAACAATACTGCGCCACCAGCTTGATCAACAAGAACTCCAGATAACCACAGAGAGAAATAAACTCTCATCCACCAAAAAGGTAATCTTCCATCATCAACTTAGAACTTCTACCACAAGCTCCAAGATAGACCTGAACCAGAACCTCCTTACGTCTTTAACCAACTACCTTTCTCCCCAAGAGCAATCAGTTCCAAGCACCCTGCTTGAATGCACAATAAAGATCAACCAAATGTCACTGTTTGATTCATCTTAAATTTTCCTCAGAGTTTCATATAATCTTCTGTTCCACTAATGAAACCTAATCTTCAAGTTACATGATCTACTTACTCCATAATAAGCCATCTTGGATCCATCAAGCTTTAGACATGTAACATCTTCTCCTTCCACAACTCCCGCAAACTGCAGGAGATAGACCTTTTTGAAGCATTAATTCCATTTATTTCTGAGAAGATCAACTTATCTTACAATGATGCGCCACAACATCAAATATGACTCTCAAGTTTCTGCTTGATATCACGACATCTGATCAGACATCCAGCTGAGGAATTCAGCCCTTCCTTCTGCCACTTAGAAGAACCTCCTTCGTATTACAGAACAAGAGTTCCATGTTCTCATAGACTTGATTCAACAACCAAGTTTGAGTAGACAACCTCCATCCTGCTTGATCATATCACAGGTATTCCACTCAAGTTCACACCTTGATGAATATCTGCTTCACAACTCCAAATAACTCAACGTGCCAAGTCTGATTCTTCAGAAAAGAAGTAGTCATAGACTACACCACAACCATACCAAAGAATGCCACTTTCCTTAAGTAGAGCAGCCTATAGAAAGTCAGAGATAACTGCCACTTATCCTTGACCTCCAAGATGAGAAAGATCACATGCTCTTATGTACCTAGATCAGAAATAAACTGACCCAAGTTGTGCCATCACCATCACCATATTCTGGACAAGTCTCTTGCCAGGACACTTTCCACATAAATATCAGATGCTTCTAGTAACAACTGGAACACACCTGCTGCACTCCAATACTCCTAGATCAGAAATAAACTGATCTAAGAACTATTCATCAAGATTATGATGTCTTCTTCTTCATCTTCCACATCACCATTGTCTAGACCAGTTTCTTACCAGGAAACTCTCCAGAGATCAGATGCTTCTGCCACACCAAACTGAAGTAGATTCTTAGGTCAGCACCTAAGAGAAATAGATCCAAAAGATTATGAAGTACCCCTCCCATGATTCTGCACAAACCCAGATGAAGAGATGTTTCAACATCGTGTGGAACATCAGCAATCTTGAACTTCATATAAAAGGATAATCAATTAAATACTTGTGAATATCACAAATAGCAATTGATCTTAAATCCTTGTTCAATAACCCTGCTTCACTGTTGAAGCCATACTCTAACAGTTCCCTCGATGAACACTTATCAAGTATTCAATCTTTGCAAGTATCTTCTTTGACAAACAAAGTGTTGAGATACCAAGGCTGCCACCCTTGACTCAAGTAACTAAGATTCTATCTGAACGAACCCTATTTACCTCAACAGTTCTGAAATCTCCATTCAGATTGGATCCACCCTTAGGATTAAGAGAGATGAATCCTTCTTTGCACTTTTGAACGGTGAAAATAAATCACCTCCACTTTCTTCAGGTTTATGTTTCACAGAAACACCCTCTAGCCAGAAGAATAACTAGAAGACTCCAGATGCATGACTGATATGCCTTTATGAGTGGACTTGAGAGAATTCTCAAGTATCTTTGACAACTTAGCCGATCAATAATTTATCAAATTCCTAGAGCAAGAATTTGATAACCCTAACCCTAATCTCAACTCCCTTTCTCTTCAACTAACTTCAACATGCACAAAGGAACCAAGCTTCCAAGTACCAAGTTACCATAACAGACATCTACCAACCACTCTCTCCAATCCATCGCTCCCGACTTTGGAATAAAAAATGAAGATATCTTCAAATATAGAGGTCGACGATTGAGATCTTCAACCATCTGTCTTCAGTAACAACTCCAGAATCCCATAAACACCGGAGTTCTTCATTCAGAAACATATGCAGCGGAACCACCAAGGAATAAATTCAACCTGCCCTAATAAGATGTCAGAACATCTTATAAGACACCCCAACAAGAGAACTAGCCACTTCTCCTACAATTGTTGTTGAACTACCTCAGAATCATGAACAACCATCAGGTTGTTACCTTCGATCCAGAACATCCATCCCATCCTTTAATACCCTTGAGTATGTCTGAGTTGATGAACAGATCTCCAAAACTCCTCCTTATTTAACACACCAGAAATTATCTCCCAAAGATCTCATCCAGAAACAGACAGGATGCCTGCTTTGATACCAATTGAAATTCTGGCATTGCAGACAACATATGTCCTAACACATGTCAAGACATTGTTCTGCATAATTATTAAACAAGGACAGAACAACAGAGTGATACCTAAAATATCAGTAACTGCATAAACAGAGATGTTTCGAAATCTGATCCAACATGTTAATCAAAAATGAACTATAAATTGCAGAATAATAAACAACACAGAATATGATGAACCAGTTCGGTGCAAATCACCTACATCTGGGGGATACCAATCCAGGAAGAAGAATTCACTATCAGTAGTATAGTTTTATGTAAACAACCTCAGGTTTACAGTAAACACCCACGCTTACCTATTACTACCCAATGAAGACTTTATCTAAGAACTCCATCCTAGATAAGAGAAACCCATCTCACTCCCTAAATCACAACCTGTGATTATCTAACAGTTACTACACCATAAGTGTATCATCCTATTGAAAGACACCTGTTTCAATACAAAGTTCAGTCAAGCATCCTTGACTAATAAGTTAACTTGGATTTGCTTCAAAGCTTCATCCAAGAACAATACACGATTCATTACCTACGAGTTTCTGAATCTGTACAAGTCCCTATGTCTACCACAATGTATCAAATCGATACAGAGGGAGACTTACAAGAAAGTCTACGACTCTCAAAACCCCAAACCCTATTTTCTACTTTACAAAAGTGTTACAATAGGTTCAGTTGTTCAGTCCTAGGTCTTGGTCTTCTTTTATAAGCTTTTGCAGCCTTGGGCTTCGAATCTTCTGTTGATTTCTTCCTTGATCCATGTTCTGATTGCTTCCTTAATTCTTGGACTAGACTTAGAAACAACCTGCTATATTAGTTTAAGATGTCAGGACATTCGTTAGGACATCATGTCTCCTTCAATGTTGGAACATTACATTCAACGCCCTGTTTTACCAAAAATTTGCTCAAATCTGCAGAGCCTTCAAAAATATATTTGAAAACCCTGAATCCCTTCTACTACGACCCATGATTCCCATTGCGCTAAATGACTTTACTGAAATGGTGAACATGGGAGTGTGTTTGGAAGAAGCAGTCCAAGAAGGACGATTATCCAAAGAGGTGGAATAATCTAAAAGACACAGAAGTGGGTTCCCAAAGAAAAAGGAACAGGATGTCAAAACTGTGTTGCAAAGCCAGTAAAGACGAAGATATCAACTGCGACAAATAGCAAATGTATCTCCTATTATCAATTCGGCGCCAGCTCCGGCTTACTTGCCACAAAATTCTCAGAATCAAAATCAGCATCAGCATCAACATCAGCAACCACAACCACAGTATCAACAAAGCCCGCAACCTCCTCTACAACAGGCTCAACCGTAATACAATAACAACAAATATCGTGTTCAAAGGTCACCTGGGTTCGACCCTATACCAATATCATACGCAGATTTGTTGACAAAAGGACATATTCAGACAAAATCTCCTCCTGTTCTCTCAAAAGACCCTCCTTATTGGTTCAAAGCTGAACAATTTTTCCCCTATCATCAGGGAGCACCAGGACATGGCATCGAGAATTATTTTAGCTTCAAAGCTGATTTTAAAAGACTTATAAAAAACAACATTTTGTCTTTCAAAGACAGTAACCCAAATGTTCAAGTGAACCTGCTACCTCAACATGGTGGAGCCTCTGTCAACATGGTCTATGGATGCCCCGGCAGCTATAAGATATATGATGTTCGTCTATTAAGGAGGAACTTGGTGAAAATGCACGCAGGACACAGCAGGTGGGGTCTTGTAGATCAACATGATTACGCAACATGAAGTGCTTGTTTGATGAATAATCAAGGGTGCTACTTTGTACAAGCAACCCTACAAGAGTAGATGAACCAAGGTTGGATCCAAGAATACCAAATGAGACCATACCAACCAATCAATATGGTACAAGGCTGTCCAGAAGAATATGCATTTTATGATATCAAATATATCAGGGAATTGCTAGTCAAATTTCACAAATGTTTATGCAAACTTGATTACATTGGTCCCAATCATCATGATCATACAACTTGCAGAAAATGTCGCAGAAGTCAACATGGTTTCCTTCTCATCCAAAACGAGATCCAAGGGTTGTTAGACCGAAGGACCATTACGGTCCTCCATGAAAGAGAACCTATTAATGGTGAAGCCGATGAGGATTTTTATACCATAATTCCTCAGTTTAATGAAACCAAACGAATGGAAATTCCTTTTGACAGTAGAAGAATTCCTGATGACCCCACCATTGAACCTATAGAAGTCATCTATGATAGTCAGAAGACCATCATAACTCCTTTGGTCATTTATTCTCCAGGTCCAGTCCCGTATAAATCAGAAAAGGCCATACCCTACAAGTACGGTGCCACCATGGTTGAAGATGGGAAGGAAGTACCCTTCCATCTAATGTCGACATCATTGATATAAGCCGAGTTACCAGAAGTGGTCGGGTGTCGCAGTGTGAATCGAATATCAAGCTATTGATTAACTTGAATCACAAATCTTAATTCACCACCGATCTTTAATTTATCCAAGGGAAGGGAAAAAGAACGAATAACCCATAAGTATGCAATGCAATACAAAGCAAAAGAGAATCTAAGGTTCGGGGGTTGGTTATACCTAGGGAAGGTGCTATCATCCTAAGTATCTGTAGTACTCTACAAGAACCTCTTGTTTTATTGTGTTATTTGTTATTTTGTCTGCTAAAGGGTGAAAAGGAAAAGGGGGAGAGACCTAAGGTGTTATTTCTAAGTATCCTGACGGGAATGGAATCAGAGCATTCGTAGTTCCCCTCAATAAGGGCAAACAAAGTAAAAAAGAAAAGGTTGCTCGCCAAGGATTGACCTTGTGCCTACATATTCTCAAAAGGAACTTTGAGAAATCAGAGCATCCGTAGTTCGGACTACGGGTAAAAAAAAGTTTGTTGGTTGGTTTTAGGGGATGAGACAAGTCGTCATCTTAAGGAGAAAACTCAACTTAAACTACCACAAACATATGGAAGATGGATCTTTGCTTCACATTAAGAGAAGGGCTCCAACTTGGATATAGAATCGACGAGTATGCCACATACCTCTCTCAAGTGGAAAAGAATCAACATCTTTCTCAACTATGCCATGGGGTAGGAGATTTAGATCTCATCTACATAGATGACTTATATCTAATATGTTTGAAAAGAGTTTAAAGTTGAAAAGCCAAAGCGACAAAATGGTTTGAGATGTGTGAGGTGTTTTTTAGGTTTTGAAAAGAAGTTAGAGATATGATTAAAGTATTTTTGAATTATTGTTGATAAAAGAGATTTTAATTTTAAAGGGAAAGGAAAACTAGTCTAATTCCATGATCTAAGATTAAGATTAAAGGAAGACTATGCTAATATTATCATGTTAAGGATCAAAACCTAAAATTTATTCTGATCCAATTTTCGGATACAAAAGAATCGAGAACCTAAGGGAACATAGCAAATCACACAAGCAGGCAGGCATATCATTAAAGTATCACATATTATTAGGCAATGTATCATGGTTAGAAAACCATAAGGGAATTCTAGAAATTCTACTTAGAAACTCCTATCGACATCTCAATCAATTTAAGAATGAATAATGAAGAGCTTATTAGACCAAAAAACCAATCACAAAATTAACTCAAGAGTCAGCCCTATATTTAATACTTAATCATAGGTTTTAATAAAAAATCAAACCGTAAATTTTATTTATCACGATAATTAATCTCGGATTATCAACCAATTATTAATTGAAAATTAACTAGTCCCTAAATTAATTATTAAAAAAAAATAAGAAATAAAAAACTAATAGAACTAACTAAAATAAGTGGGCTTATATCTAAGCCCATTACCAACAAAATTGAAAGCACCTTCAGTTTGACAAAATTTTGGTAAAACACATTGATGATTAAGTTGAATAAATCTTGACTGAACAGAGATGTTGAAGAAGATGTCATGACATCCTGAAGTACTGCACTAATTTAGCAAGTGTCAAATCTGTAGCAAATCAGCCAAGAAATAATGCGCATGGATCAAGGACCAAAAATAGAAAGCCCAAGGAAGCAAAAACCTATAAATGGCAAACAACAACCTAGGTTGTTGTTTGCCTTAGTACGCCTTTTGTAACCTTGCTTTCTTGCGTATGAAACAAGGGTTTAGGGTTTTGAGAGTCGTTGGCTCTCTAGGTTGTTAGTCTCCCTTTGTATCAGTTGATACATTGTGGTAGATATAGGTGTCGCACAGATCCATAAGCCTTGAGGTATTGGATTGTGTATTGTTCTTGGATGAAGCTTTTAAGAAAATTCGAGTTAGCTTGCTTGTCAAGTATGCTTGACAGAATTCTGTATTGATAGGGATGATGTAGAAATCATAGTTGGTGATTAAGGGAAGTGAGTGGGGTATCTCATATCAGGGTTCTAAACATTTGAGTTTAACCTTGGTAAAGATGTTCATTGGATAGATGTTAGGTATAAAGTTTTAAACGAGGGAGTTTAACTTTGTAACAGTCTACAAATAGTGGAGTCTTCTTCCTGGATTGGTATCCCCCAGATGTAGGTGAGTTGATCGAATTGGGTTAACAATTACTGTGTTATTTATCATTCTGCAGATTTATGTTTTCTGTTAGGATTCATGATAAACATGTTGGATCAGATGTCGTGACATCTGTGTGTGTGCAATTCTGATATTCAAGGTATCAGTCTGCTGTTGCGCCTCCAAGTTTAAATGATTATGTAGCACAATGTCTTGACATGTGTTAGGACATCTGCTGTCTGCATAGGCCAGAATTTCAATTGGTATCAGAGTAGGCATCCTGTCTGGTTCTGATGAGATCTTTGGGAGATACTTTCTGGCGTTTAAACAAGAAGGAGTTTTGAAGATCAGATCAATCAACTCGGACATACTCAAGGGTATTAATGGATGAGATGGATGTTCTGGATCGAAGGGAGCAACCCGGAGGTTGTTCATGTGGCTGAGGAGATTCTACAATAACTACATGAGAAGTGGCTAGTTCTCTTATTGGTGTGTCTTATAAGATGTTGTGACATCTTATTAGGGCAAGCAGGATATCTTCCTTGGTGGTTCCACTGCATGTGTTTCTGATGGAAGAGCTCTAGAATTATGGGATTCTGGAGTTGTTACTGAAGACAGTTGGTGGAAGGTCTCAATCGTCGGCCTCTATATTTGAAGATATCTGCAATCTTTTATTCCAAAGTTGGGAGCGATGGAGTGAAAGGAGTTGTGGTTAGATATCTGGTATGAAGACTTGGTACTTGGAAGCTTGGTTTCTTGGTGCAATTGAAGTCAGTTGAAGAGGAGAGGAGTTGAGTTAAGTTTATCAGGTTATTGCTTTAGGAGTTTGATAAATTGTTGGTCGGCTAGGTTGTCAAAGATACTTGAGAATTCTCTCAAGTCCACTCATGAAGGCATCTATGTCGTGTATCTGGAGTCTTCTAGTTACTCTTCTGACTAGAAGGTGTTTCTTGGAAACACAGTCTGAAGAAAGTGAAGGTTATTTATTTTCACCATCCAAAACCAGCAAGGAAGGATTCATCTCTCTTGACCCTAAGAGTGGATCCAATCTAATTGAAGAATTGTTGAGGTAAATAAGATTTGTTCAGAGAAAGTCTTAGTTACTTAAGTCAAGGGTGGCGGCCTTGGTATCTCAACATTGTCCTTTGAAGAAGATACTTGCAAAAAGATTGAATACTTTATAAGTGTTCATGACATAATCTAGTGGAGCTCAGCTACAGCAGTGAAGAAGGGTTATTGGACAAGATTTAAGATTAATTGCTATTTGTGGAATCCACAAGTATTTAATTGATTATCCTTGAAAGTCAAGATTTTTGATGTTCAACAAGATGTTGGAACATCTCATCATCAGAGTTTGTGCAGAATCATGGGAGGGGTACTGCATACGCTTTAGCATCTGTTTTTGTCTTAGGTGGTGACCTAAGAAGTGGCTTCAGTCGGGTGTGACAAAAGCATGTGTTCTCTGGAGAGTTTCCTGGCAAGAAACTAGTCTGGACTTTGATGTTGTTGAAGATGAAGATGAAGACATCATAATCTTGATGGTTACAGCTTGGATCAGTTTATTTTTGATCTAGGTGCTTTGGAGCATGGATCTTTCTCTATTTGTGAAGGTCGAGGATAAGTGGCAGTTATCTCTGGCTTTCTACTGACGACTCTACTAAGGGAAGTGGTATTCTTTGGTATGGCTATGGGGTAGTGTTGGACTACTTATTTTTTGAAGATTCAGACGTGGCAGGTTTGAAGTCTTTGGAGTTTCAATGCAGGATGAAGGTTGTCTACTTAAACTTGGTTGCTGAATCAAGTATATGAGTGCATGGAACTCTTGTTCTGCGAAGGGAGGAGGTTCTTCTAAGTGGCAGAAGGAGGAGCTGAATTCAACGGTTGGATGTCATATCAGAATATTCTGACATCTAGCTTTACATCAGAAGTCTCAACTGGTGGTGTGGCACATCAGCTTAGGATAAGGTGATCTACAAAAGAATGGAAGTTATGGATGCTTCAAAAAGGTCTATCTCATGCAGTTTGCGGGAGCTGTGGATGGGAAGATGTTACATTACTAAGAGGCTTGGTGGATCCAAGATGTCTTGCTATGGGGCAAGTAGTTCATGTGACTTGAAGATCTGATTTCATTAGTGGATCAGTGTATCTTGTGGGAGTTCTGAAGAAGAGTGAGGTCAATCAAAAGTGGCATTTGATTGATTCCACAATGTGCATTCAAGCAGGATGCTTGAAACTGATTGCTCTTGTGTAGAAGAGTAGTTAGTTGAAATTGTAAGGAGGTTCTGATTATCTGGGAGCTTGTGGGAGATGTTTTGGGTTGAGTATGGAAGCATACCTTCTTTGGTGGATGAGTTTATTTCTCTCTAGGTTTCTGATGTTTTCTTTGTTCAAGCTGGTGGCGCAGTGTTGTGTGAAGATCTTCAGTGTGGATTACTATGCTGATAGTAAGTCCTGTGGTGGAGCGTATCAAGAGCCATGGTGTGTGGTGTCTGTGATGTGTGAAAGATGTCATAACTGTTGTTAGAACATCTTTGGGTTGGTTATCCTTGGTGGAGGATTCTTGAGTTCTGGTTTAGGAACTTTTTGGCTACATCATGTCTGAGGAGTATCTATCTAGTCATACGGGAGAATGATGAAGTAGAAGAACTGCCTTGGGAGGATGGTGTGGAGTAGACTGGAGTGGATCATGGGTTGATTGCATGAAGGTCTGGATTCTGATGCGTTCAGAAATGGATATTCACCAGAAATTCAGAAGTATTCCAAGTTATCATACGGGAGAATGATAAGGAATGGCTGTCTTTGATTATGGGGTGTCTATCTCTGTTGCTGGCTGGGTAAGGTCAGTGGAAAATCTTTCGAAAGGGATGTTTCCCTGGCTTCAAGTCATGCTAGTAGTGGATCAGTTTAGCAGCTGTGAAGTTCTGGAGCATGCATACGATAGCTGACATCGTTATAACAAACTAAGGGGCCTGTGCGTCTCTTTGAGGAATGTGCAGCATTCTGATTCAATTGGTTTGTGCCTCAAGTAGCTGGAGGTCTATACATGAGAATTCATGAGGAGTTCGTGTGGTGTGTAGATGGTTGTAGAATGGGGGGGATCAATGGGACTTTGATCTCAAGCCAATATTTTGTTATGGTTGGTATACATTTCCTCACGGGTAGCATGATGGTGATCATGTATGAGTGATTATTATTTCTTGTCAGAGGGAGCAATAAGAGAGTTGGTGATTGTGTTTAGCTGGTAAGTTGGACTGAGGGTGCGATCTTGAAGACATGAAGATGCGTCTTATGTTTTTCATTCATTAGCTTAGGTGTTCTGTGGAGGAGCACTAGTTACCTTAGATAGGGGGAGATGCCTCTTGATCTAAGATGAATTACTGCGAGGGTGCAGTTGGAGTTCCAATTTGCATTTGTGCGTCAAGCAAACTGAGATGTCAAGAAGGATGTCTTGACATTGTTGTATTGTTGCAAGTTGGGGGAGACTTGGAAGTGCATGGTAATGGTTCTTAGTGGATGCTTAAGAATCATTGATTGAGTCTGGGGGAATTTATTTTTCTCTGCAGACTGTAATCACAAAATTGTGAAGTAATTCGTCAATACAGAAGTTTTCTTGAGGGACAGTGTCTGACATGATGTCAGAACATTGTTAAGGACATGATTTTTAAGTAATTGGTCTTTTGGATGATGAATGTTGCATTATACGCGTGGTAAACACATTCATCGTTACTTGCATTATTGTTGGGCGGTTTTCTTGAAGAAGAAACAGTCAAAGCTTTCTTAGCCGGTGCGCATTGGGTTTTGGTGAACTTACAACCTTAAAGTAATAACCGCATTGAAGTTTCATTAAATCGTTACATTCGAAGGAAAGTTCTTGGTTATTTAATGGTGTTCTTGGAGCAGTTTGTTTCAGAATTGGGATATTCTTTGCGGTATGGTTAAAATGTCTTTTGTTCAAGTCTGGATAAATGTTGGTTGGGTATGGGAATGTCTTGGTTTCTTTTGCCAATATTTTGGCTAAAAAGGGGGAGTATAGGTCACTGATGCAGGGGATATATGGGTTGTTCTTACAGTTGTTCTGCAAGGATGATAGACAAGATGTTATAACATACTGTGTGAGTGTAAGTTCCTTTGTGTCTTGTGATTTGAGTTAAGAATCAAGTTGTGTCTTGTGCCCTGAGTTACATGCCTTAAATACTCAGATTCACGAAGACTACAACTGATCTCTGGAGGGGGAGTGTGGTTGAAAAGAATGTCCTTGTATTGACTTCTTTAGAAGTTTCTATTGCCTGGACATTTGTCAAATTCGCTCATCCTGGTATACTACTTTCCTCAAGGGTGGCAGTACCGTCTCACTGGTTAAGGGGGAGTCAGTGTTATCTTCTTCCTCATGTACACCAACTTGTTTTGGGTTGCACAGTATTCCAATCATATCCGCCACTCAGGGTGAAGAGATGTTCAAAGTGTTTTAGCCAAAATTTGTCAAAAGGGGGAGATTGAAAGCACCTTTGGTTTGACAAAATTTTGGTAAAACACGTTGATGATAAAGCTGAATAAATCTGGACTGAACAGAGATGTTGAAGAAGATGTCATGACATCCTGAAGTTATGCATTGATTTACTAAGTGTCAAATGTACAACAAATCAGCCAAGAAATAATGCGCATGGATCAAGGACCAAAAATAGAAAGCCCAAGGAAGTAGAAGCCTATAAATAGAAGACTTAGACCTAGGTTGTTGTATGCATTAGTACGCCTTTTGTAACCTCGCTTTCTTGCGTAAGAAATAAGGGTTTAGGGTTTTGAGAGTCGTTGGCTCTCTAGGTTGTAAGTCTCCCTTTGTATCAGTTGATACACTGTGGTAGATATAGGTATCGTACAAATCCATAAGCCTTGAGGTATTGGATTGTGTATTGTTCTTGGATGAAGCTTTTAAGAAAATTCGAGTTAGCTTGTTTGTCAAGTATGCTTGACAGAATTCTGTATTGATAGGGATGATGTAGAAATCACAGTTGGTGATTAAGGGAAGTGAGTGGGGTATCTTATATCAGGGTTCTAAATGTTTGAGTTTAACCTTGGTAAAGATGTTCATTGGGTAGATGTTAGGTATAAAGTTGTAAACGGGGGAGTTTAACTTTGTAACAGTCTACAGATAGTGGAGTCTTCTTCCTGGATTGGTATCCCCCAGATGTAGGTGAGTTGCACCGAACTGGGTTAACAATTACTGTGTTCTTTATTATTCTACAGATTTATGTTTTCTGTTAGAGTTCATGATAAACATGTTGGATCAGATGTCATGACTTCTGTGAGTGTGCAGTTCTGATATTCAAGGTATCAGTCTGCTGTTGCGCATCCAAGTTTAAATGATTATGCAGCACAATGTCTTGACATGTGTTAGGACATCTGTTGTCTGCATAGGCCAGAATTTCAAAAATAAAAATAAAAAAACGGTTATTGGGCTTAGTTTTCGTCCCAACAGATCAAATATATCGCACATAAAAAAACAAAGCAAATAGATCAGTTCATCTTCATCGCGTCCGTCACCCCCCATCTGCTCTCTTTCTCTACTCAAATTCTTCTTCGCAACAACAATCGTACCTTGGTGATGATGAGAACCACCGCGCCATGACCCACTGGTCGGCGGCGACGTTTTCCCCACACACTCGTCTCTCTCGTATGCTTCGACCCACACTCCTTCGCGTTTCAATTGTTCTAATTTTTGACACAAACGACAACAATACGACAAATTAACGAAAACAAATACTTACGACGATGATTTTCAGGTATGAGCTGTTGAGACTTTGTTGCTATCGCTCAATTCATGATGCTTTGCGTATGTGATTGCATTGCTTTGACACTGACTGTTTCAAATCGTGGATGCTTCTTTTCAAATTCCTGCTATTTCTTGTTGTTGCTGCTATTTTTGTTGTTCGATTTGTGCTTATTTTTTCTCCGAATGTTCTACAACTCGTACCCTTTCTTCTCTGCAATGCGTGTGTGTGACTTGTATGGTTTTTTCGTGTTACTACTGTGTGTACGTGAGGATTTTTGAAATCATGTGAATACTGTGATTTTCTTTCAATGTGGTGGCGAATTTCCATTGTGTATGTCTCTGCCTTTCTCCCTTGCTGTGTGTGCTTTTATAGGCAGTGGTGAGTTTAATTTCTGAATCAATGCACTGAATCATGTTGTCGGTTTTGGTTTTGGAAAGAAAATCATGTTGTCGATTTTGGTTTTGGAAAGAAAATCACATTTGTCTAATTTGCTGTGAATACACGACTTGAGTGTGTTTTCCATTTTTATTGAACATGTTTGATTGTGTTTTGAAATGCAGGTGACCAAATGAACGAATTTTCATTTTGGGGCTATTAATGCTCGATGAATGAATATTGATGATGATGATTTCGTCGATACTACTCTCAACTTATCTAATCCCTTACACTAAATAGCAAGATCTTTGTTGAATAATAGAATTCCGTATTTTTATTAAGCTTACTATTAGCCAGAGGTTCGGCTGAGGATCAATCATCATTACCGTCTGATTTTCCAGACAAGCAGCAGGGCATATATGTACACCTTTCAAAGCCATCTAATGTGGCTTTACGAACCCAAAATTCTTCATCACCTCTCATATCGAAAGAATAGTTATCAAGAGCTTTAAATTAACTCTTTACTACTTCATTCTTCATAGAAAAAATACTTCTTGATGAAGAAGGTTACAATACTCTCTTTCCTACTAATAGATATTTCACATACTGATACCAGCCCTTCGACAACATTTACCCGTGCTCCAGCATCATCGTGCAATGGAAAAACTACTGTACCTCATTAATGGCAAGAAATTTTGGTATTTTGGCTTGGCAAATAGCTTCTCAAGTTTGAACTGCTTAGGATCTTATCAAGTAAAAGTAATTATCATTTTCTTGTCATGGCTTTTGTACAACTTTTGTAATCATGGAATTACGTGTGGAAAAGATATCGAATTTTCATGTTTGAACTGGAACCTTGTATTTTGGAATTGGTTTGGTCAGGACATTGTATCTTGAACTCTTATGCTAGATTTTGAAATTTTGAGTGGATCATAAAGAAAGTTTCTTTTATTTTAAGAACTTAGGATGATTTACTTGTATGTCTTATGATGAACTCCCTTTGTAAATTTGACACTTAAATTTGGTGGATGTGCGTTGAACCAAAGTCTTGAAACAACGATAACTTGAACTTGCTAAAACTTGATGGATTTGTAATCTTGACATGGAATTTTGGAAACATGCCTTCTTTGGTGACTTGAAACATATCATTAAATTTGAATTTGAATTCATAGCAAAAATGAGCTTGAACACTTTTTGAAAGTATCATAGTACATGTCCTACAATCATCTAGAACCAGTTTGAAATATGACTTAAAATCAACTTTAGGTAACTCTTTTGCCAAGAAATCCATTTAAATGCACCTTTCAACCTTAATTGAATTAGACTCAGGAACCCATTTATGACAATCTTTAAATTAAACCTTAATTCCACTCCTCCATCCAGGAACAACTTGTATTACAAGAAATAAGCAAATGAAAAAAATGATGTCTTGAACATATTGAATCCTTTGAACGAGTTCTTGAGGAAAGAAGCTTGCCATGCAACCCTAATTCATGCTCTGGAGAATCTCTAAGGAAAATGAATCTTGGAATATAATAATGAATCCTCAACCATATGATCCTCTAAATCTAATCCCATTGCTGTTTACCGTGAAAATTGGTAAACAACCGTTGATCTTCCAATTCTAACTTTGGTGACTCACAAGATCGATCAGATTGATCCTAGGACATGTGCTAACCATTGATCTAAAGTAAATTCTAAAGAACTAAACACTTCGACAGTGATCATGAAGAAAGGGTTTGTTGAAAATATAATCTAAACAATGTTTTAAAAATGTTAAGTTAAAAGGCTGAAAATTTAAAGGAAAGGGTCGAAGGTGTACAGTAAAGGTCGAAATTATGAAAATAAGACAAGGTGCAGAAACATAACTTGCGCTAAAAATAAAGGACAAGTTCTTAATGAAATATTGAAGTAAATTGCATTAAAAAGATAAATGGTGTTTACATCACGTACATTCTCACAAGACTTTTTTCTCTACACGCGGATACTTTGAGTAAATTTAGAGTAACTTGTACAAAGTGAACACAACACCCCGAATCCTGTTGCTAGAACTCCTATTTATAATATTAAAACTAACTATTGTAAACTTCCTAAAACAATCAACACATGACAAGTGTCGCGCTGCATGCTTCTCCCCCTTGGATGTGCGCCACTTGTCTTTTTCCAGGAGCGGACAAGAATAACGTCCTTTATTTGAATTTGAATTCCTTAGCATCGGACATCATGAAGAACCTCGGTTGAAGGTCATTTCTAAATTCTTGGAAATATTTCTAAGTCCCAAGCACATCCTTTACACAAACATCTTCGATTTAAATTCCACATGAAGATCCAGTCGAACACTCCTTTGGACGTCTTCAAAGAATTTTAACACCAATTAATTCCTCCAACTTAATACAGGCGTCGAATTTATGAGCTAAAAAATTGCCCCCTAAAAATGTCCTTTTCGACAGTAATGAAGGAAAGGCCATTTTTTGATAGTGTCCATTCGACGCCATCTTTCGACCATGCATAGGTGTCCATCAAAACTGACTAACCCACGTCTCAAGAAACTATTCAGTTTCTTTTCAATCAATTTTATGACGTCACAACCAATTATGATTATATCTAAAATGTCTCCTCAGGAATCACATCAAATCCCAAACCATTATAACCTCTCCTAGACATGGGCATGGGTAGTAACTGCCACCGCCCCTATTTTTGCTCCTGGGAGGACACGTATCCCACTAGCTTTTAGCTCCTTAATGATGATTAGTGACCTCTTAGTGTTTCCAAACACTTTATAAATAGTTTCTTCAGAAACTATTTTTTATTTTTCCAACTTCAAAGTATTCACTACGCACTCTCTTCTCTTTCAAAACTTTCAACCCTTCACCTTCAGTAAACCTATTCTTTTCAAGTTCTCAACAATGGCATCCTCAAACACTACCACTCAAGACACAAAGAAAAGCCAGAAGTTCAGAGCTCTAAAGAGCGTGCCACTACTTCCTCTATTCGCTACATTGAATGGACCCAAAGTGGTGAAGAACTAGCAATTCATCCCGGAACCTTTTAAGGAAGAAAAAAGACATATCTACGAAACCCAGGTATTGATTCATGTTACCGTTTCTGGGAAACCATTAGCTTTATCTGGTCCTTTTTCTTCTTTAGATACAGATTATGCAGCCATTAGTGATTTCTTTCCTTCATACCGTAAAACTAAACCCTTAGGGAAAAAAGATAAGGCTAAGATAACAGCTGAGCCTCATGATAATGTAGCCCTAAAAAACATATATTTGAAGTACTTGAATGATGGGTCTAGGTTATTTAGAGCAACCCCATATTTCAAGGATTCTGACCTAATTTAAGCTGGTTGACCAAATTAGAGAAAGTCAAAGTAGAAACTTGGAAGGATTTAGGAATATACGACCTGATTATGATGTCGAAGACAGGTCCTGCCTACTGTCCGACTCTGTTAGCCTCCTCTTTGTATTTTTGGGATAGTACCCATTATACATTCCATCTCCCTTGTGGGATGATGACACCCACCCTCTTCGACATCGCTGCTACCACAGGTCTAAAACCACACGGACTAGTCTATGACCCTGAGGTAGATGCTCAAGACACCATAGGGGTTTCCACCACCAAGCACACTTACACATAATTTATGAACCATTACCATGACAAACAAACTGACACAGTCGAAGATCAAGAGCACATAGCATTTCTGGCTATGTGGCTTTCTCGCTGCGTATTTTGCACCAAATATTTGCAGGTGGCCAGGAAATACCTAACTCTGGCCAATCAATTACACCTCAATCGAGGCATTTGCCTAAGTGAAATGATATTGACCAGTCTGTATGAGTCTTTAAGTGAAGGTGCTGGTCGTCTAAAAGATCAGGAAAGCAACGGGAACCTCCTGCTATCAGGACCCTTTTGGCTACTCTAGCTTTGGCTTAATGCCACTTTTGAAGCCAACCCCTCTAACAAAGGGACCGTGGATGAGGAGGCTGCAGAGATCAAGGAAAGACGAGTCGAATGGACTCGACTGGTTCAGCTAACCCTAAACGAAGAAGGGCAGACACTTAGGGCATCCTTCTCTGGCTTCGTCAAGATGCTTGCCAAGTGCTATGAATTCACACCAAGGATGACACCCTTTGCCGAAAGAAAATATGGTCCTGAATGGTTTACCAGGCCCTTTCCCCCTTCGTTCAAGAAACATGAGGAAGAATCGAAGCGTGTCTGGGAGGCACTCCTGATCCCTTGACTCACCGTTCATCGACTCAACCTGCTAAGGGGCCAAACATCTCTGATGGCCTACCAACCAAATCTTGTCTCTCGACAATTTGGTTGGGTCCAGACTTTACCCAAGTGCCTGTATGAGAAGAAGGCCCATGTCATCCTTCCCAACACTATCTATGATGCCATAGAGAGTTCGACACACCTTGCTCGACATGCTCACCGATCACTCCTAACTCCTGTCTACTTTGAACCCTCTCATCTCTGCACCCAAGAGTTCCACGACTGGTGGTTGAAGCATTATGCTGCGGAGTTCCTTGATGTCTCTAGATTCGCTCATTTGATTGACCAAGCTTTTGTTGATATGCAGGAGAAGATCAAAAAAGGTACATCCACTCACATTAAAGAGATTCAAGCCTTCCAGAGGTACTTTGAAACTGTTTATCGACCAGTTGATATTAGTCGAACCGTCCGTGAAGCCGCAGTTACGTTGAAGGAATCTTTTTAAAAGAAAATTGAGAGTTTGAAACTCCCTTCACACGTTCGTCATGAGAAACTCTATGAAGTGGCTTTCACACAGTTTCCTCCGAAGACTCCTCGACTGCCATCTGCTGATTTTGGAGTGGCTCTTGCCCCTCCATTTCCATATTGGTTCATCTGTGGGGATTCTATAAAGATCATTCGCCAGCAGTCGAAACCTAGGGCTCAGCAGGTGGTTCCGACTAAGCATACAATAGACAGTTTCAAAGGACACCTTCATGTCGCTATTGAAGATGTTCGCATCGAATCCAAAATACATGAAGGTTTGGATTCTTCGATTTTATGTTCTTTTATTCGAACTTTATCATTACTGACTTGTGGTAACTTGGTTTGTTTTGAAGCTGTACCCAAAAAGAACATACCTCAGCAACTGGTCGAAGCAAAAGGTGAAGGCAGCAAGGTACGCCACATACCTTTTCCTTTCGTTGATTAGTCTTTCCTCCTCTAATGCTTCTCATTTTTTCAGGCTTCCCACAAACCACCTCCGACACCTCAAAGGAAGTCAAAGAGGGGCACTGCCCAAATTATCATTAATTTGGAGGATGATGACCAATCTCCTCCTGAAGACTTAAAGATCAAGAAGAGGAAAAAACCAAGCCAAGAGACAGATGCTGCTGGTGGCCAATCTGAGCCTAAAACGGCTAAAGTCTCCAAAAAGACAACCACTACTAGTTGAGTTGCAGAAGCCTCTTCTGGAGCTGCCTTTAAACCATCCGCAGATAATGCTGAAAGCAATAACTCTAGCCCTGATGCTGAAGGTGTCAAGGTAACTTATCATATCACTTTTTAAAGAGCCAATTTATTTACCCTGTTTCCTTTCGTTCTGATTTGCTTCGATTTGATTCAGGTTGATTCAAGTGGTTCAAAGCCACCGGTGGATAATCATCCTTCTCCAGCCACTCTTCTGAATAGCCAAGGTGAGCCTACATACCATCCCACTTCTGACTTGGGCTCTGGAATGAGTTCACTAGGTGAAATTAACAAACCTGGCTTTGAAACAGCTCGCCCTTCGCCAACAAAGACTACTACCCAGCAGTCTCAAACAGATGGCTCCGACCATGAGGAAGACGATGGCCAGCAGAGTCCTGAAACAGAAAATCCAAGAGCCGCTGCCATGGATGAAGATACAACCTTGGTCGATGAGGATAGATCCCCAGTGGACGAAACCATTGGGGCTGACAATGCTGACCCACAAGGGGAGGAGGAGATGGAAGAAGATGATAATGAGACAATGCACCAATCTGAACTTGATGGCCATAGTGATGAAAATGCTGATGGCAAAATGGATGAAGATGAAGAAGAGGAGGACAAAAGTGAGGAAAAGAAGGCTGACAAAGGACCCACCAATGAGTCGACCCCTGTCGAAGCCACTACTACCCCAACGACTGTTGCTGCTACTGAAGGCAAGGCGACCTCAACTGTGTATGGAGCAGGCCTTTCTGAAAAGGAACTCGATGCCTTGAAGGCCATCAACCCTCGACAATACATAAAAATCCTTCTTGGCTGTCGAGGAAGTTCATCTGACAAAACTCCTAGTGCTTCGACTGCCTCTGGGGATCAGCCTTCAAGCAAACCTGAGGACAATATCCTTCTGAAGATCAAAGATAAGATCTTTAAGGGTGACCTTTTCACACTCTTACAGATGGATCATGTCACTCACATCTCTCTGAAAAATCTCCTCCAACAAGTTGACATCCACGCTATTTCTCCAGAATCTGCCAACATCATTTTAGAGCTTGGCACTATGACTGACCAAGTCTATGGTGACCTCAAGCGCCTGCCTCAAATCGAAAAGGCAATCTCAACCAAAGATGGAAGTGAGGCTGCTGCTTGGGCTTCTGCCACTGACTCTGAGAATAAGGTAGCAGAATTGGAGGAGACTAAAGAAAAGAACAAGCAGGAAATCATCTCCAATGAACAAAATATTGCTTCTTGGTAGTGCAAGATCAAGAAGCTTCGAGCCAAGATCTCAAAGGCCAAAAAGCGCAACGATGAGTTGTCTGCCTTTGATGACTCCGGCTTGTCGAAAGAGCTTGAAAATGCTATAACTTTTACTGAGGAAGCTCAACAACTGCAGAAAGAGGTTGCCCGATTAAAATATGACAAGGCCTTATGTGAAAGGCGTCTTGAACTCCAGAAGTCGAAGTACTTGAAGATGAAAGAGAATCTCCCTTTTTAGCTTTGTTAATTTCTTTGTAATTTTCCTTTTTAGTATAATGCTCCATAGCCATTTGAGACTTTTATATGTAATGACTTTTAAGCCATTTTGGAATTCATAAATACCATTGTTGTCTTTGCCTTTTTTACGTCGAATTACCCTTTAGCAATTTTAATTTCTTGAAGTGCTGGTTTATATTTTTTCAAATACTTGCCATTTACTTTCAAGATTCTTTCATCCTCATTTAATTCTTCAACATCATAGGCTCCATTAGAAAATATTTGCGTAATTTGAAACCGGCCTTCCCATTTTGGGGACCATTTACCCAAGGCTCTAACCTTTCGATCCATAGGCAGGATTACCTTTCAAACTAAATCTCCAGGAGAAAAGGTCTTAATCTTAACCTTTTTATTGTAAGACTTCTATATTCTTTTCTTTTGTCTCTTCAAAAGTTCTAAAGCTTTAAGTCTTTCTTCGTCCAAATCTACCAACTCATCTAACATCATATTCCAATAAAACTCAGAAGGAATTTCATGATGTGTCTGAATCCTTGTCGACTGGAGGTAGATCTCAACAGGTAAAACTGCATCATTACCAAAAGTTAATCGAAATGGGGTAGTGTTAGTTGCCTCTTTAGGAGCAGTTCGACATGCCCAAAGGATCTGATACAAGGTCTTATGCCAACTCCTAGGCTTCTTTCCCACATGTTTTTTAATCAAACCAATTACCAAGTTATTGGCTGCTTCGACCTGACCATTAGCCTGAGCATAATAGGGTGTAGAGGTTAAGAGTTTGAAACCCATCTCTCTAGCATACTCCTGCATCTTTCGACCAGTAAAGACTGATCCTTGATCTGCCATGATCGTTTATGGGATTCCAAACCTATAAATGATGTATTTTTGAATGAATTCAATCACATCTTCTTGATCTATATTTGGCAATGGTATCGCTTCGATCCACTTCGTAAAATAGTCAATACCCACCAAAATGTATCTCTGACTTTTGGAGGATGCTGGTCGAATCTCTCCAATCAAATCCAAAGCCCAACCTCTAAAAGGCCATGGTTTGACTATAGAATGCAGCTCACTTGCAGGGATATGCTATATGCCAGCATGAACTTGACATTCCTGGAAGCCCTTAGCGAATTCAATGCAATCTTTTAGCATCGTAGGCTAATACATGCCTTGTCGAAATAATAGCCATTTCGTCTTATGGCCTACTTGATGTGCCCCACATGCCCCGCTATGGACAGTCAAAAGGGCAAGATACGCCTCTGATTCACTAAGGCATTTAAGTAAGACTCCCTCAGAGGTCTTTTTAAATAATTCATTACGTAGAAGGACGTAACTTAAAGCTTGATACCCGACCTTTCGCTCTGTGGACGCTGTTGGATTCTGCAAGTATTCGACTATAAGCTTCCTCTAGTCTTTGTCAGTCAAGTTGTCTATTGTAAAAATCTCAAAATTTTCATCATCAGCGTATCCAAGCTTCGTCACTTCTAGATCTGATGGGCATAACCCAACAGACACGACTTTACCTCTAGCTTCGACTGCCTCTTGTAAATTTTCCTTCGAAACCTTATACCTAGAAGCAATCTGAGCCAAATCATTGGCCACTTGATTCTCTAGTCGAGGTATGTGTCGAATGCTTACTACTTTGAATTTCTTTAGTAGTCTGTTGGCTACTACAAAGTACATGATAAGATTTTCCTTAACATATTTGTACTCCTTTGTAATTTGCTTTACAACCAACTCTGAGTCTCCCATTATTTCGACTCGAGTTGCCCCCAATTCTAACAAAATTTCAAGTCCAACTATTAAGGCTTCATACTCAGCCTCGTTGTTGGAACAAAGTCCTTCGACCTTGTACTTGAAATTTGTTGGAATTTTATTAGGAGAAATAATTAGCACACCTATGCCTGTTCCATCTTTGTGGCTAGAGCCATCGAAGTATAACTTCCAAGGTTCCAGTTCGACGTAATTTAAAGTGTTTTCATTTATGGAGTGGTCGACTATGAAGTCTGCTACCACTTGTCCTTTAACTGCTTTTAAAGACTTATATGTTAAAGAGTACTCAGTCAATGCTAGTGCCCATTTACCGATTCGACTATGCAAGATAGGTTTAGACAACATATGTTTAATAACATCGAAATGAGACGAAACATAAACATCAACTGGTTTTATATATTGCTTTAATTTTGTACAAGAGAAATACAAGCATAAACATAATTTTTCTATCATGCTATACCTAGTTTATGCATCATTCAAAACTCTACTGAGGTAATATATGGCCCTTTCGACACCATATTCATCCTCTTGAGCCAACATGCTCCCTAAGGTTTTGTCTGACGCAGCTATGTACAATCTCATACTCATATTCCTACAAGGTGGTGAAAGAATTGGAGGATGACTCAGGTATTCCTTGATCTTGTCGAAGGTTTACTGCTGTTCTTGCCCCCATTCGAACCCATCTTTATTGAATCGAAGTAATGGTGAAAAGGCCTGCGTTTTTCCACTTAGGTTCGATATGAACCTTCTCAAGAAATTAATCTTGCCCAGCAGTGATTGCAACTCCTTTTTTGTTTATGGCGCTTTCGTCTCCATGATGGCTTTGGTCTTATTCTGGTTAATCTCAATCCCCTTTTTGTGGACCACAAAGCCTAGAAAATCCCCTGCCTGCACACAAAATGCACACTTAAGAGGATTCATTTTGAGACCATGTCTTCTCATCCTTTCAAAGGACTGTCGAAGATGGTCTAAGTGACTCTTCCCTGAAATAGACTTAACCACAATATCATCAATATATATTTGCATGAAAGTATCTATATAATTATGGAAGATTGATTTCATTGCTCGTTGATATGTTGCCCCAACATTTTTGAGGCCAAAAGGCATTACTATCCACTCGTAGGTGCCTAAGGCTCCTGGACAATGAAAAGCTGTTTTGGGGACATCCTCTTCAGCAATGAATATTTGGTTATAACCAGAGTACCCATATAACATACTAAGATACTCATGTCCTACGGCGGAATCGACTAGCATTTCTGCCACAGGCATAGAATATTCATCCTTTGGAGTTGTAGAATTTAGATCTCTAAAGTATATGCAAACTCTTAAGGAACCATTCTTTTTAATAACATGTACAATGTTAGCTAACCATTCGACATACCTGGTTGTGTGGATGAATTTACATCGAAGGAGTCTTTTGACTTCTTCCTTTATCTTTGAGAAAATTTCTGGGGCAAACCGTCTTGAATTCTGTTTGACTGGCTTCTTCCCAGGCTTGATCAGCAACTTATGTTCGACCAACTCTCTTCTCAAACCAGGCATCTCATCATAGTCCCAGGCGAAATAGTCTTTAAACTCCTACAACAACTGGGTAACTTCGACCTTAAGTTGTGGGTCAAGATTGGCGCTGACATATGTTGGCCTTCTAATTGCCCCTTCTCCTAGGTCGATTTCTTCTAATGGATCCTGCGTTAGCATCTTAATATTATTTGCCAGCGGATCTTTTTCAAATCCCAAAGGCTCATCGTCATAGATGGCATCAAGCCTCTGGCCTTGTTCTACACCCTGAACCTTATCAGGTGGCTCTGGGTCAAAGTCCTTACCAGGACCTTCTTGGTGGAATCCAGAATTAGCTTCGCCAGCCATATATTCATTAGCAGCTTCCAAAGCTGTTTGTAGTTTGGTTTCAGCCACATAGGCCAAAATTCTTTTCAATGCTTCGAACTCAGTCATTATCACTGAATTCCCTTCCCCACCCTGTGGGGTCTACTGCAGGTTCGCCAAGTTATGGAAGCCTTTCCCCTGGCACCTCCTTATCCCAACGGAAACAATTAACAGGATGTAAGTACAATGAGCAAAATGTTTCATCATCTGGGACAAACTCAAAATCTGCTGGGCCACAAGGGGCAATATGAGCCAGGTGCTTGTCGAACTGTCTTCTGTTGACATGATTTATTGGTGCCTTAAAATACCCCTGATCATCTTCAATGTTCTTGACTATGCCATCTGGCCTCCAGATGGTGATTCGTTGATGCATCGAAGATGGCACTGCACCAATGCCATGTATCCACTCTCGTCCTAAGAGCAGATTGTAGTTGGCTTTTGTTTCCACTACCATGAAGATAGTAGGCCTAGTGATTGTCTCAACTGTTAAATCGACTTATATCACACCCAGTGTAGAGCCAACTTTTCCTTCGTAATTTGAAAGAACCATATTGTGTGGCTTAGTATCAGTATCATACTTGCCAATCTTGTTCAATAAGAAATGTGGCATCAGGTTTACTGTCGCGCCACAATCAACTAATATCTTGTTTATTGGTACGTTCTCCACTTTTCCAGTAATGTAGAGAGGCTTAAGGTGACCCTTCTTCGCCTCTGTGGGTCACTCGAAGAAGGCGTTCTGCTCTTCAACGCACCCATTATTCATAATATAGTAGCACACAGGCTTGTGTGCTGCCATCTCTGCTTCAGTGCAAGCATCTAAATCTTCGACCTCTGTAATTTGGTCGAACTCCCTTGGCATTACAGACATCACATTGACTATAATGTCGAGAGAAGCGTCAGACTCGGAGTCGAAGTTGTCTGTCATTTCTTCATCAGCTTCAACAGTCTTTTCATGTTTGTCCTCATGAGAGGAAAATAATTTTTGCCCCACAGGCACTTTCTCAGCAATCTTTATTTGATTCCCTCAGTTATTATTAGTAGGGACATTAGTACTAGATTCTCCTTGGTCCTTCAACTGAGCCTCCCTGAGAGCCTTCCTTCTACGTTGCTCTCTCCTCCATTGAGATCGCGACATCGGGTTCTTCCCTTTATAGTTTTCAGAGACATAAGCCGAAATATTGGAAGTCTGAAACTCTTTTTGATACTCTATTGAAGAGCCTCTGTTCACATCAAACTTCTGCTATTTTTTCTGACCTTTTTCCTTTCCTTCGACAGGTTTCATCCAGCTTCCTACTGGCGCATTACTTGTTGGTTTGAAGGTGTTGGGTCTGGCCCCTAGGAACTGTGTTTTTCCGCCCACCTGTTTTGAAGAAGACCTTCTAGGATCGAAACTCCTTTGACCCTGAGACGTTCTTTGCTCCCTTCTTTCTTTTGCCTTCTTAACCCCCTCAAGATTATAGGCAGCTTTCTGGTCGAAGATTGCACTGCATCTGGGGTATAACATGACACCTGATCCCTTCTTTTGGCAACGGTGAAGGAGTTCAATGATAGTTTCTTCCTGTTTTGGATAGGCCACTTTGTTACGCTCTTCTTGGCAGCTTGCTTCATCAACCTCCATGATCTTATGTTGTGTAATATCGACCATATTTATGTCCATGTCGACATCGGTACGAAGATTCAGATTGCAGAAGTTTACATCAAGGCCTTCAGTAGCCTTATCCATCTTAACGAAACTCTCAGCAGTTTCTTTGGTAACCAGCATCATGTTGGAATCCTCAATGATCCCATCATTTAAGCCATCAGTAGCTTTGTCGAAGCCGTCAGCGGCCTCGTTCATGAGTTTCTCCATGGCATTAATGTCGAGGTCTTCAGTAACCTTGGCTAACACAGCATTATTGGCAAAATCTTCAGTAATTTCCACCATGTTGACTGAACAGTCGAAGTCATCAGCAACCTCAACCATATGTACCTCTGGCTCAGCATAATGGGCATCCACTATTTGCAATGGGTCGGAGTCAATTTTCATTTGACCTTTGCTCTTCTCTCCGAATTTCAGCCTGCCCTCCTGAATAGCGTTTTGCACCAGATCCCTGAAAAGAAAACATGTAGAAGTTTTATGACCCAGAAAATTATGGTACTTACAAAATCCTCTATTTTTTCTTTGTTTTAAAGGTGGCATTTTAGCGCCAGGAGAAAATATCATTTATCCATCTTTAACTAACAAATCAAAAATTTCGTCACACTTAGTGATATCGAAAGTATATGTTTTCTTTGGAAACCTATCATTCTTCTCAGATTCGACAGAATTTTTTCCATTCGAAGGAGCTAACATTTTACAAGCATACGGAGGACCTTGCTTTAACTCAACAACGTCTACCTCATTTTCGTCGAAATATAACGGTTCGTCATATAAACCTTCGACATCCTCATTATATTCAACATAGGCTACCCTTTTACCCTTATTCGCCTTAGCCTTTTCGTCTTTCAGACGTTCTAACTGTCGAACCCTATCAGCCAGTTGGGCCATATCTCTTAGATACTGGGTATCCAACTTCTTTCTAATAGAGTAATCAAGGCCACCAGCGGCCATTTCGACCAATTCATGTTCTGGCACTTGTGTAAAACACCTACCCTTAAGTAATCGAAACCTATTTAGGTAATCGTCTATTAGCTCATTAAACTTTCGTTTTATGCTAGCCAATTCCTTCAAACTAATCTTAGTTTGTCCCATGTAGAATTGTTCATGGAATAAACATTCTAACTGGGTCCAATTACAAATTGAGTTAGGAGGTAGGGTTGTAAACCAAGTAAAAGCATTTTTGGTAAGGGAACTTGGAAAATATTTTACCCTAAGACTTTCGTCATTTGCAATCTCTCCAGCCTCGATCATATACCGGG
This sequence comes from Lathyrus tuberosus, assembly GCA_022829125.1. Classification (NCBI taxonomy): domain Eukaryota; kingdom Viridiplantae; phylum Streptophyta; class Magnoliopsida; order Fabales; family Fabaceae; genus Lathyrus; species Lathyrus tuberosus. The sequence continues at coordinate 3,950,925 of JALAZF010000029.1, read as the reverse complement.
CTACGTGTTCGATAGTAGATTCGGTGGTATCTCCTAAGAACTTAGTAAACTTTGGGACCTTCGTCCTAGGAGGTAATTCTGATTGGAGAATGTAATCTACTATCGGTGATGTATAGTTTGGCCTAGTAAAGCCAAAATTTACCCCATTTCGAGCCATTATCCTTTCGACCATGGTTGTTAGGTTATTATCTGCTGCTACGTTGTTACGTCGAACCTGTTGTACAACATGGTCAACATCTTGGTTTCTATTTACTATAACTACCCCTTGTTCCCTCTCTACAGGAATTGGCACTTGGTTCCTAGGTGGTTCAATTCTAGGAGGTTTGACTCTGGGAGGTTCGACTATCCCCTGATTTTCTAGATTCACCTCAGGTATGTCCCCTAGGTTCCACCGTGGAATGTTCTCCACAACAGTTGCACCTCGTACAGGGGCTGCTACACCCATAAATTTTGCCATGCGTGCCAATTGTGCTGCTAATTGTTGGTTGGTTTGGGTAGTGTTCTGGATCAAGGGCTGGAAAATCTCCCCCATAGTTTGGGATAAGGTTTGTACCATTTGTAGGTTACTCTCATCCATTTGCTGTCTTAAACATGCTATAGAGGTATTGGTTAAACTAGGACCTTGAGTGGAATAGCCCACACCTACACTTTGGCTGTTTCGACCCACATTCATCCATGATCCCGACCCTTGTAATGGCGAAGACATTACATTTTCTGAGAATATTGAGGGGCATTTTGGAGGCTTTGCATTATTGACGTTGGCATTCCATAAGGCGGATTCCTTGGTAATGGTTGTGAAAATCCTGGAGGGAGAAAATGCCTAAACGTCGAAGTTCCTCCTGGTGGAGTTTGGGGATTAGATCCTTGTGGCCCAATGTACTCCACAACGGGTTGAGTGTATATGTCGACCATGAACCTGCCATTAAGGACATTGGTTCAGACATAACAGGAGGTGGTATTGGCTCTCCTGTCGAAGGGACTGGGGGTGGTACCACATCATTCCTAGTCACATTTTGAGGATTAGTATTACTAGGTTGGGCATTTAAATTACTCGATTGAGGATTAGAACCACTCCCTTGAGGGTTTGGATTGTTTGGCTGACTAGTGTTTGTCGCCATTTTTCTTGTGTATCTTCTCCTTGGCCTCTCTTCGTTTGTAGTGGCTATCTTACCACTTCTCAATAACATGCAACGAAGTTTTTTAAGAAGAAGGAAACGATTGATGAATATAAATTTTCAATTTTTAGAAATATTTTTATAGAGTTAGCACTGTCCCACTGGGCGTGCCAATTTGTTTACCGTGAAAATTGGTAAACAACCGCTGATCTTCCAAATCTAACTTTGGTGAATCACAGGATCGATCAGATTGATCCTAGGACATGTGCTAACCATTGATCTAAAGTAAATTATAAAGAACTAAACACTTCGGCAGTGATCATGAAAAAAGGTTTGTTGAAAATATAATCTAAACATTGTTTTAAAAATGTTAAGTTAAAAGGTTGAAAATTTAAAGGAAAGGGTCGAAGGTGTACAATAAAGGTCGAAAGTATGAAAATAAGACAAAGTGCAGAAACATAACTTGCGTTAAAAATAAAGGACAAGTTCTTAATGAAAGATTAAAGTAAATTGCATTAAAAAGATAAATGGTGTTTACATCACGTACATTCTCACAAGACTCTTTTCTCGACACATTGATACTTTGAGTAAATTTGGAGTAACTTGTACAAAATGAACACAACACCCCGAATCCTGTTGCTAGAACTCCTATTTATAATATTAAAACTAACTGCTGTTAACTTCCTAAAACAATCAACACATGACAAGTGTCGCGCTGCATGCTTCTCCCCCTTGGATGTGTGCCACTTGTCTTTTTCCAGGAGCGGACAAGAATAACTACTCCCTCCTTTATTTGAATTTGAATTCCTTAGCATCGGACATCACCAAGAACCTCGGTCGAAGGTCATTTCCAAATTCTTGGAAATATTTATAAGTCCCAAGCACATCCTTTACACAAGCATTTCCAAATTCTTGGACCTCTTCAAAGAATTTTAACACCAATTAATTCCTCCAACTTAATACAGGCGTCGAATTTATGAGCTAACAATTGCTCATGATGATCTGGCCTCACCAATGACCGTGCTCAATACCCATAGGAGGAAAACCCTAATCTTCATTAAGGTATGCACCTGAAACTTATGAGAAACCATGAGGAAAATGACCAGTAGAAAAACCCTAGGGTCTTGTGAATCAGAATCCAACGATCACGTCTTGAGGTACTCGACTTAGAGAAAGAGTATTTGAAATCAATGCTCCAGTACTAGTTTGTCAGCCATAATAACCACGCACACAAGGACCGTATGACCTAAGGATGTTATGCAAGATGATGCACAAAGAGGTGGGATCTTAGGGTTAAAAATTAGGGTGTGACAGATGCCCATATTTAAGTTTCTTCTATTCAGAGATATGGAGATTGAAATCTTCGTCTCGACGTGATAGGAGAGACTTAAATACAAACATGCAAAATTTTTGTCCCTAAGATGCCACAAAATGCTTATGATGGTATGAAATGATATGAATGCGAGACAAAGGTCTTGTGAGGAATTATGCCACAGGGGATAACTGTATATAGAAAACGCTGAAACACATTTAAAGAATTGAAGACGCAACGAGGAACAACTTAGCAAAACAAGACTCCACGGGGAAAGGTACAACTCCACTAGGGATGAGACTCAACTCCACTGGGGAAGAGACTATCAACTGACAATCACAAAGCAACTTTAACACAGTGTATCTCCAAATATAACAAAGGTGAGTATTGCCTACTGCCAAGGATATGGTAGCCTAAACAACAGGCAAGAAACTTGAAAGGAAGAATAACCTACTACCAACAGATGGTAGCCTAAGCAAAGGTATCCAGTTGAAATAAAGGAACGTATATTACCTACTATCAAGTATATGATAGCCTAAGCAAAGGTAATAAAGTAGAAAGGAGAGATCATATACTACCAAACACGGTAGCCTAAGAAAAGGTGTCTGAACAAAAAGATAGACATATTACCTACTATCAAACAAATGATTGCCTAAGCAAAGGTAATAGAATGGAAAGGAGAGATCACCTACTACCAACTTGTGGCAGCCTAAGCAAAGGTGTCTAACTCAGAAGGAATAATTACCTACTACCAAACACGGTAGCCTAAGCAACGGTAGCTGAACCCAAAGAAAAGGTGTATTACCTACTATCAAAACATATGATAGCCTAAGCACAGGTAAACACAAAAGGAAAGATGACCTACTACCAAACATGGTAGCCTAAGCAAAGGCATATGACCAAAAAGATAGACATATTACCTACTATCAAACATATGATAGCCTAAGCAAAGGTAATAGAAAAGAAAGATCACCTACTACTAACTTGTGGCATCCTAAGCAGAGGTGTCTAACTCAAAAGGAAAGATTACCTACTACCAAGATGGTAGCCTAAGCAAAGGTAACTGACCTAAAATAAGTTCCATGATCAAAATTGATCCAGCTTCTTCTTTAACTAAATGATTCATTAAGAAAGGGTAAATACAACTCCCCACGCCTCGGGTCATAAGCCACGATGGGTCTCAGTTTCTTCTTTAATCAAGTATTACACTTGAAAAGGATAAAACAAACCTCCCCTCGTCTTGGGTCGTAGGCCACAAGCTGGTCTCGGTTTCTTCTTTAATCAAGTATTCCACTTGAAAAGGGTAAATTAAACCTCCCCTCGTCTCGGGTCGTAAGCCACAGACTGGTCTCAGTTTCTTTTTTAATCAAGTATTCCACTTGAAAAGGGTAAAAATAAACTTCCCCTCGTCTCGGGTCATAAGCCACAAACTAGTCTCAGTTTCTTCTTTAATCAAGTATTCCACTTGAAAAGGGTAAAAATAAACCTCCCCTCGTCTCGGGTCGTAAGCCACGGACTGCTCTTAGTTTCTTCCCGGAAAAATGAATCCTTGTGGGAAAGAATCTTCATAGGGGATTGGAATTTCACTAGAGACTGAAGACTTCAGCGGGAATCCATAACTTACTGGAGATTTGGAAACATCACTGGGGATCTTCAGAAGAGATGCAGGCCGGGTGATTTGTAAAACATGTCTTCTCAAATAAAGAGAAAGTTCAACTACAAGAATCTTCCCCAAACTTCTCGAAGAGATGCCATTCAATAAAAGCAAATTGAATAGTGGACTCACCGGGGAAAACATCACTGAGGAGCAATATTACTGCTTGAAATTGCCTTGGAGCTAATAAAATCTTTGTATCAGGAATTCTCAAATAAAGAGAAAACTTGTAAAGTCTTCACCAAACTTCTCTGACGGACTTCCGAAGATATGCCATTTGATGGAGAATAAGTTGATAATCTTGATAATTTGATGGGGATAGAAAAACTGTCTTGGAAAGAGACTGCCATTTGCCATCCATATAGGAAACCTGAAGACAAAAACAAGATGCTCAAATAAAGAGGCTGCCACATGTTGTCTGGTATGTATTCCAAGAGAGTGTCACAATGGTGATCTTCAAACAGGTTCTTCCTGGGGAAAAAAGTGTAAAATAAATGCACACTCAATACAAGTTCAAAAGCCTAGAGATATCCAAAATTGTGATTGTCAGGGACCAAAGTTCAATTCAGGAAGTAACTGAAGATACGGTCAAGCAAGACTCTACCCATTGAGGAATGAACTCAACTGGGGTTTTATCTCTATCCAAAAATGGTAAAGAAAACTAAAGCAACCATCTTCCACGAGGATCGAACTCAATGGGGAATTTAGAAAGGTTGTGCTTTTTCTGCCTAGGGTTGACGGCTCTACTTGGAGGGAGAAGACAAACCTAGTCACTTGGGGATAAACACGACCAAAGTGAAAGAACAAACAAACATAACAAAAATGCAAAATGCATAGATGCCATGCATATATATGAATGAATGTATGTCATGTTATGCTTATGCTGATAAAACAGACAAAGAGAAGTAAACTGGAGATGAAATAAACATCTCGACATGGATATTCGGCTAATCTTCACAAGATAGAAGCATCACTAGGGATGAACGGAGAGCTATATCTGGGACCAAAGTCCTACATCAAGACTTCAAACTTCTTCAGGAAAAAGAGAGCACTCCACTCGAGGAATAACATCATGACTTCACTTAGGGGATTATCAGGATGAACTTGGCTTCTTGTTAGGGATGAGAAAGATCCATTGGGAAAAGAATTAAACTCATGATTGGAGAGATTTCATGGGGATAAAATAAATATGCACGATGAACTGAAGTAGTCCAAATGAAAGTTTCAGAGACACCAGAGTTGAGGCCTCATAAGGGATGAAATAAATATCCATCTCAATAGGGAAACTTGGATCAACAACAGCTGAAGATGTAAGAGTTGAGACTTCATGGGGATGAAATAAACATCCATTTCGTTGGGGAGCATTTGAAGTTGTAAGATATTCGCTGAGGAGTGAAATAGCATTCACTTCATTGGGGAGGATTGAGATGTAAAAGATTCACTGAGGAGTGAAATAGCATTCACTTTGCTGGGGAAGGTTGAGATGTAAAAGATTCACTGAGAAGTGAAATAAACCTCCACTTCACTGGGAAGGTTGAAGCCAAGGAAATTCATTAGGGGATTCTTAGGCTGCCAACTGGGGAATTCTTGCATCAATCTTGCCATAACTGGTTGAAGTATAGATTTACCGGGGAATTGTCATGACCACCTAAAGTAGAGACTTACTGGGGACATGGGTGAAGAATATTGTAAGAACAAAGTAGTTCTGCATTGATGAATTGTGTGGTAGTCGCCATTTCGAACAACAGTTGTTGTGAATGGGTGAAAGTCTCTCAAATGCCCCAGATCACATGGTTTATGAGAAGAAGTCATTCCAAGAGGATTTTACAGAAAACTTGGCATCCAAAATGTTCCAACGTCATCAAATTCTTGGAGAGATTTATCGAATCTCGACGTAACCACCCTAGATTACATGGTTTATGAGAAGTAGTCATCTCAAGAGGATTTTACAGAAAACTTGGCTTCCAAAATGCTCCAATGTCTTCAAACTCTTGGAGAGATTTATAGAATCTCAACATAACTACCCCAGATTGGCTGTATTCTATATAACTGAGTCTTCAAGCTTGCCCCCTAGGGATGGCCAGACAGTGGAAGCAACAACTAGGAAATAACTTGCCCATGTTTAGCAGATTCTTCAGGCGACATGCCCCTGGATATGGTCATCCTTGAAATAATTCGCCATCGTTATTAGATTTCCAAGTCTCAAACAATTTAAGCTCATCATTGCTGTTCGTATGCAAGCTTCTATGATATCAAGCAATGTTAGCAAGCAGAAAAATGTTAATTCTGAAATTGCTAATGCAACACACATGTTTGTCTTGAAGTTTTTCTTGAAAAGATATAACAATAACCTATGACCGAATCACTAGTTAGGATATGACATTGATTAATTTTACAAAGGCAACACAAATTTTGAGCATAACTCATAGGAGTCAGGAAATGTTATCTCGTTGACTATGCTTTCAAAATAAACCCTGCTTCAATTAGGTCTTTTGAGGGTTTTAACGTGGCTTGGTTCACGGTTTTTTAATCAAATGATATGAGGCTCAAAGTTTATTTGTGTCAACCCGTTCTTCATGATGTTCTCCAATCCTTCATGATGGTTGAGAAAACACAAAGTCTTTGGACATGGCAGCCACTTACCTATTTGCTTTTGGTGCCTGATCACACGATTCTGTTCTTTACTGAGGATTTTTCTCTGTGATCCTTTGTTTTCACTTTTCGTGTTTCATTCCATAAAGTTTGCCTAGACTGAGTCTTTTGGATTTGACTTTGGAGTCCAGCGGGATGTCTTAATTTTTCCTAAGTATCCTTCATAGGTTTGGACTTAGCGGGCTTTTTCTTTTTTTCTTTTTGATTTATGAACAAGTCGTGTGACTCTAAGTCATTTTTACCCTTTTTGAAAGGATTGTGACTGCCTCACTCTTTAGATAGTCGAGGGATAATCAATGTGGATTTTACTTCCAGCCTCCTAATGTGTGAGGGATAGATAAAGTAGATTCTTGGATGTTCACTCCTCCTTTTTTGAAAGTCTGGGCGCTCGATCAGCTTAACTGAAAACTACCCTGCCCCAGGTTAAAATTGAGGGTTTTATATTTGGAAAAGAAAACTCATACTTTAAGGCTCAAAGAGGTTAACGAGGGTTTATCTTATTTATATCTCCGGTGTTTGGGGATTTGAAATAATGCCTTACATCATCAGCATGGTCTTATTCAAAAGCATACAACAAGAAATCTTGCGTTTTTGATTCGTCATCCTCATCCCAATTCTCTTCCAAAGCAAGAGATTAGGTGGAATTGGCATTATAAAGCAGAAAAACATTTTACGAGTGAATACGAATGGATTTCTTCAAGACAAACATATTCATTGCATTAATCATTCAAAACAAACAAGTTCTTACATGCAAAACATGCTTTTACAATCAAAGTAAAAACAACAAATGCAAGCAAGCAAACAAACAAACAGCCTGAAGATCTTGGGAATGAGGTCTCCTCCTGATTTCACCGACTTGGAAAAGACTCTCTTGAGTCTTCATATTCATCAGCATAAAGGTGTTCCATTCACAATTGGGTTTCCTCCCTTAAAGGTCAGCACTTCATCGTCGATCATCCCTTGAACCTTTTCTTGGAAAACCTTGCACTCTTCAATCGGATACCCCACTGCTCTATCATGAAACTCACAACTAGAATTTGGATTGAACCAAGGAGGGAGAGATTTCATGGCCCTGGTCTTTCTGGGTGTCATCACCGGATTTCGGGTAAAATGGGACCATAATCGACCGTAAGTCATTGGGATTGGAACAAAATTCCTTTGGGCATGACTCTGATGCTTTCTCTAACAAAAATATGATTGACAATTCAGAATTACCTGAGCGGCAGAGGCAACATCAACAGGAACTTTCTTACCACCCTCCAGCATGGTAGCATCGTATCCACAGGGCACAGGAGAGGTTTTCTTACTATTGCAAGTAATTTCCACTGGTTCTGGCATATTAAAATGTGGAATTATGACATTCACCCTTTCTCTAGTGATATGAAGAAGTTTCTGTTCCAACATATCTTGGAGATCCCTCTTAACAACCGAACAGCCACGAGGTTTCCTTGAACAAATTTTGTAAGAAGCACGAGTATGCTCATAGTGGGTAAACCTACACCAAAGTTCCTCTTATTGAATTCACGTCAGAGATACGGTATTCTCCAAGACATCCTTTCGCAGCGTTTCCATACTTGGGTAATAGACTTGTTGAGACATTGGGCCCAAAATCTTCAAAAGAAAAAATACCGCTTTGCACTAGCTTTTGTACCTCAGCTTTTAAAGCAAAACGGTGTTCAATGTCATGACCGGTGGCCCTTGATGAAATGGACAAAAACAACCAGACTTAACTACCATGGGTGATCCTTTGGGATGGCCGGCGGAGTCCTTGTTTGCACCAGATTCTTCTGTACTAACGTATGATATAATTCAGAATAGGCCATCGGGATCGGGTCAAACTGATCCACGTGTTGTTTACTTTTGTTACGAGATCCTCCACATTTCTCTCATGAAATAACATCAGCAGCTTATTCCTTCTTATTGGGAAAACCCTCCCCAAACTTCTTAGAGTTGCTAGAAGCGCTAACGGGAGCCATAGAAATGGGCATTGACATGATTTCAGAAATCACGGTCCTTTGAAGCGGAGTCTGAGAAATATGAGGAGAAGGTCTATGTAGCAACCAAAGTCTTAACCAAAGCAGAGAGCCTTTCGATACCAACCCTCAAAGTAGTCACTTCCTTACGGAGTTCATGGGTGTTTTGCTCAAGGTTATCCATCTTCTTCCTTTGATTGGCGCGAGTACCTTACTGATGAATTAGCTTGTCTCTAAGGAAGAAAAAAGCAAGAGTTAGAACCTGGGATGCAAAGAATGCAATGCAAATGATGTATGCAAATGCACAATGCAAACAGATGTGATACAAAAAGTTTTGTGGAACTTAAATATTTGCAAACATCAAGGATATGTATCAAAATAAACTCATTTTCATTAATCAAAAGTGAGGATTCCAAAATATTGGTACTTCTTACAAGAGTCATAAACAAAAAGCTAAATAAAAGCTAATAAAGCCCTAAGGAAGTTCTCCTAAAAGCCTTGTATTTAGCTTCTCGATCTGTCCCTCCAATTGAGTCTTCACGAGAATAAGTTTATCCATGATCAGCTTCCAAGGAGTCGACTGAGGGCTAGAGGAAAATAAATCCTCTTGCGCCTTCCTCTTCTTGCAAGAGAGTACTTCTTTACTCTTCAACTGTAGTTGTCTTTGGAGTTCAGCATTCTCCTCAACGACCACTTGATACTTGTTCTTCCAAGCATCTTCTTCTTGTTGCGCTTTGCTCAAAGCGATCTTCAACTTTTTTTGCTTCATACATGAAAATCAGAATGGGTTCTTTCTTTAGGGTCATGGCCTATTGTCGAGGATAAGGCATCTTCAACTTAATGGCCCTATCTCGGACCCATCGGAGATAAGGTTCTAGAGAAACACAATTAGGCTTTCCTAAGTCTTTCTTCCATTTCCTATGCAAATGGCGCCAAATAACCACAATCTTCTCCTTAAGCTCCTTACTACCCTCACCATCCTTGAAGAAAATACCATCCACATGAACACTACTGGGCCTGTCTTTCAAAGGATATCCTAGCTGACGGCGAGCCAAGACTGGATTGTAACTGATTCCTCCTTTGGTTCCAAGAAAGGGCACATTAGCAAAATCTCCACAACTGTCAATTATTATTACCCCATCTTAAACACGATTATACCAATCAATGTCGGAGTGAGTAAGAGCCATAATCTTTTGTGACCGCCAACCATTCTTGAGATCCCAAAAAGAGATGTACTTGGGCAAGTGAGAAATAAACCACTTGTACAATAATGGTACATAACACATAATCATTCCCCCATTATGAAAGTTCCTTATTAAAACAGAATGATAAGCATCTGCTAACAGAGTAGGTACTGAATTCTTCTTCAGAAAAATCTTGATAGCATTGATATCAATGAAGTCTTCAAAACTGGGAAAAAGAAATACACCATAGATACGTAGGAAAAGAGTAACCTCAAATGCGTCCATGCTCAGATGTTCAGCATAATACTGATCTCTTCCTATCAGAAAATTTTTGGTTAATCCAAAGACTCCACCTTTAGTAGTCATGTTGTCTTGAATGTCAGATAATCTCAAATGTGTAGCCTTGGCGATGTCTTGCTCTTTAGGATCATTCTCCAAGATAGGAAAGGGAGATTCCTCAAGAATAGGAAAACCAACCAAATAAGAATATTCTTCCAATGTAGACACAAGTTGATAGTCATGGAAGGTGAAACAATGATGGACTGGATCATAGAACTGAAGTAGCACGGGGAGAAGTCCATTGTACATCTTTATCTTCAATAATGATAACAACTTCCCATACTTGTTCTTGAAACCTTCCTGGTCTGTAACCAAAGCACCCAACCTCCTTAGGTCATCCAGCTTAGGACTCTTGTAAGTGTACTTCAAAGTCTTTTTCCTTCCACAATCCATGATGATCCTATGAAATTTGTAAACAAAAGCTCTAAATTCCATTAAACTTTTATGAAAATGATGCTTATGAATGCATGTATGGATGAATGCACAAACACAGGTATACACGTATTCACATATCCATATATACACATACAAACAAACAAAGGCCTAGGCTTGAAGATCACGAGCATGGAGCCATGGTCTACCCATCCCAAAAGGTGTGTATTAATGGTTTATTTGTACTTGTACGATGGGTCATACAAAAGTTCCCAAAATCATGAGTCCATCTTTCGGATATTATCATTTTCCCAATTACTCAGTGGTTAATAATATTCTTAAGAGAACTTCTTTTGAGTGTAGTATCACGTATCAACTATTTTAGGACTACTCCCTTATAATCATGGCACTACGTTCTAAGAAGGCCAAGTTGGGTTAAGGGTAACTAAAGGTCCTCAATGGCATGGGCTCCTAGGTCAAAAGTAGTAATGTTTTCATGAATACTCATTCAACAATACTACTCCCAAGAGGGCTTCAACTGAGTGGTGATTTCTCAAGTTAGCTTGGTCGGGAATCAACTCCCTATAAGCCTCCTTGAATGTATCACCATCCTATCATGAGTGCGCTCAAGTCCGGGTTAGGACTTATCTCACAACACAATGTAGCAACCCAAGCAGATACATATATACAAATATACAAATATACATAAATAACACATATAAAAAAAGTTAGGTGTAGCCCTCGAAAGTAATTCTTCAGTGAAGTCTCCATTTCTGTCGCGGTGAGAATCGGATATCAAGCTATTGATTAACTTGAATCACAAATCTTAATTCACCAACGATCTTTAATTTATCCAAGGGATGAGAAAAAGAACGAATAACCCATAAGTATGCATTGCAATGCAAAGCAAAAGAGAATATAAGGTTCGGGGGTTGGTTATACCTAGGGAAGGTGCTAGCATCCTAAGTATTTGTAGTACTCTGCAGGAACCTCTTATTTTATTGTGTTATTTGTTATTTTGTCTGCTAAAGGGTGAAAAGGAAAAGGTGGAGAGACCTAAGGTGTTATTTCTAAGTATGCTCGCCAAGATATCGCATCTCGTGCCTACGTATCTTGACGGGAATGAAATTAGAGCATTCGTAGTTCCCCTCAATAAGGGTAAACAAAGTAAAAAGAAAAGGTTACTCGCCAAGGATTGACATTGTGGCTACGTATTCTCAAAAGGAACTTTGAGAAATCAGAGCGTCCGTAGTTCGGACTTTGGGTAAAAACACTTGTTTGTTGGTTGGTTTTAGGGGAAAAGACAAGTCGTCATTGTAGCGTGCAGTTTTTTTCGGTGACGCGACCACCTTATCGCGAATGGTTATGGGTGCTACTTTCTGATTTCTATATTTATCCTATGAAGCTAGTTAAGGAAGAGGAAGATATCTTAAACTAACCCTGCACGCAAATGTTTTCTTTAACAAATGCTAAGAGATCGGGGATCGGGGTCTGGTTATACAAAGGGAAGCTATTAACACCCAGTGTATCTATGGTAATCCATAAGAACCTTCTTTTTTGCATGTATTTTTGTTAATTTGAAATGCTTTCTTGTGTTTATCTGCTGTGGATTGGGAATGTTTCTCCTTTGGGAGCGTTGAGAGAATGATTTTGTTGTTTTCAGGTTTTGTGTTGTTTTTGGGTAGGTACTAGACCTAAAGTTTTTGATTTGCGAGCTTTCTAAAATTTTTCAATCTTATGCCTACGTATTCCCGTAAAGAGATTTGGGAAATCAGAGCAATCGTAGTTCCTCCTATTTCTATGGGAGGAAAAATATTTTGGTGTCTTGTTCAAAGCCAAAAATTGAAGCTATCTAAGTATCTGTGTCTTGTTTAAAGCCCAAGATTGAATCTAAAAGAGGGTGACTGAGAGAGAATTTGTCATCTCTAAAGGGAGACATCTCACCTATTCATCACAAATGTTGGGTAATTGGTAATAAAGGGAAATTACTTTAACTAGGATATGTAGAATCCAGTAATGCCATAATTTCCTTTGGCTAAATTACAATTTTGCTCCCCCTGTTTTGGTTTACTCACGGTTTTAGTCCCCCTATTTTTTTTAACAGTTTTGGTCCCCCATCCCAATTTTGATAAAAAAAAATGCTGACAATACATGTACCGTACATGAACAGTGCATGACCGTACATGATCAGTGCATGACCATACATGAACAATGCATGAACAGTTGGATCAAAATTGGGATGGGGGACCAAAATTGTTTGAAAAGAAAATAGGGGGACTAAAACCGTGAGTAAACCAAAACAGGGGGACCAAAATTGTAATTTAGCCATTTCCTTTATAAGAGAAGTGTAATGAAGGAATAAGCTTTAACTCAGTGTAGATCAATGCCACTTTTTCCTTTATGAATCTTTCTTGCTAAGAGAGGGACATTGGCTTGGATGTATGGAATCCAGAGGCTCTTCACTTATAGCTGTTAGATGAAAGAGAAATTTTAGCCAGGATAAAGGAGGGACTCCAGCTTGGATTTTGAATCAACAAGTGTGCCACTTACAGCAATTATCTGGACAAAAGTTTTGATTGTTTTGTTTTGATATGTGATGTATAGAGGATATATCTTCTTGCAGAGAGGAATCATGATCTCATATGAGGGGATGTTAATTTTTGTGTGCCTTGATCAAAGCCCAAGGTTGAAGCTAAAGGAAAATGACTCCACTGGGGAGGGTTTTATTTGTCTTGTGCGAAGCCCAAGATTGAGGCTGATTGGGGGAATTTCTAATATGAAGCCTAAAAGGAGGCTGAATTTTGCTAAGGATTATTGAAATCCAAAAGCAGATCCAAATTGTATTCAAAGGGATTTTATTCTTGCTGGGAATCAGGGAAGAGTTGAAGTAATAGATGCCATGAGGCTCTGATTCTGCTAAGGGTTTATTGAGGTGAATCTGACCTTCGCTGGGATTTTCAAGGTGAAAGTTAAGCTTTGTTGGAGGGCAGAGAAGTTTAAAGGTGAATTTGAAAAACTCTTAGAAGTTTTTAACTCTGTTGGAGACTGGTGTATTGGTAAAGTAATCAGGGTTTTTCTTATGCTTTGAGGGTCTCTGTGTGAGATCCAAGAGGAGATGAGACTTTCCAAGTCTTATTTGTATGAAGCCCCAGAGGAGGCTGAGACTATCCAAGTCTCTCAAGAAGTGGTAGACTCTGGTGTAGAGAGGGGTCTTTGTATGATGCCCAAGAGGAGGCTGTTGGTATAAGGTATGAAGATCAACCCTTAGAATGGTATGATGTTCTAAAAATTTGACTCTCCTGAGGATTGAACTAGTAGAGATAACTAATTTCCATCCTATGCTTTTAAGAAGCCTTTGGGTCCTTGTACTAAGCCCAAGAAGATGCTGGGGAACTTCTAAGAAGCCTGTTGGTCCTTGTACTAAGCCCAAGAGGAGGATGGGGATACTTTAAGGAAGCCCGTGGGTCCAAACCTAAGAAAAGTTCAAGAAAGTTTTCATCGGGAATCAATCCTTTCTTTGCAGAACAGTTCTAAGGTTTGAAGATATTCAAAAGAGGTTTCACCTGGAATTAATCCTCTCTGGGGAAATGAATTTCTTGTATATGTTTGTTTCTAAGTTTTGTCAGTCTTGAGAAAAGTTTCACCGGGAATAATGCCTTTCTCTGTTCCATATTGAATAAGCCCAAGAGGAGGCAGACTGTATTGAGGGAAGCTTCCTATGAAGGAACTAATTTCGAATAAGTTAGAAGTAACCTCTGGTTTGAACTAAGTGTAGACCTAACTGTTGGGGAAACTCTAGACAGATATGCACAAGTATATACAAATAAGTGTATTGATAGGTATATAACAAATATGCATTGAATTGAAAAGATGTTGGGTCTTACACTCTGAGAAGAGGCCCAAGTGTATGGTGATTGATTGTATGATTTTAACTGTATAATTAGGGTTTCAAGAAATTGAAGAAAGTTTTGAGAAAACTTTGAATTTGAATTTTGAATCAAAAGAAAGTTGTTTGAAAAGAAAAGAGTGTTTGGGGCTTATAACTCAAAGAGAGGCCCAAGTGGTCTAAGAGCAGTTTCACCGGGAATAATGCTTCTCTTAGTACCAATTAAAACAGATGGATGATTTTGAAAACAGAGGTATGGGGATTACAACTTAAGGAGAGGCCCATAGAGGTTGTTTATTGTTTAAAACAAAGTTTATGTACAAAAGATTGGGGCTTATACTTAAGGAGAGGCCCATATGACTTGTTTTGAAAACAGGGATCGCACTGCGATACCAAAAGACGTTGTGGGACTTATACTATAGCAGAGGCCCAAAATTTTTATGTACAAAGAGATGTTGGGTCTTACACTCTATTAGAGGCCCAATAAATGATTTTTATTCAAGAGATGGGGCTTACAGCTCAAGGAGAGGCCCAGATGAAAAACGACGATCACACCATTTATTTTGAAAATCGCGTCGGGACTTATATAATGGCTGAGGTCCAAAATTATGTATTTACAAAGGGGTGGGTCTTACACTCTACAAAGAGGCCCAGAAGTGTTTCAAATGAAGTTTGAAAAATTAAAATCAAGGAAAAACCCTAATTTTAATTAAAAATATAATTTTTCAAAGAAAATAAAATAATAAATGATGTAAAATATCAAAAACAAGTTGTGAACTTTGAAAAATGTTTTGAAAAATCATGTTATGTTCACATGAAAGCTTGAAATTCATTTGAATTTGAAAAATCAAGAGGAAAATTTCATTAAAAATGTTTAAAAACAATTAAAATGAAATTCTTTACAAAAATTCCAAATATATTAAATAAATAATATAAATTTGATCTTTTTGTAGAATAAAATATTTTGACAATTTTGTGAATTTTTAAAAAAAGAACCATTAAAATTTGATTAAAATTGAGGGAGAAATTAGTTTTTGAAATCAATTAAGAAAATAACTTAAAAATTCAAATAATTTGAAAAATGGCGCCAACGACCATCTTCTTCTTCCCCGTGCCATGGATGATTTGCAAAACCTCACTTTTCTCTCTGACTACTCTATGATTTTGCACGATTCAAACATCAATCTCACTCGTTTTTGAACAAGGATTCCAATGGTACCAATTAATTGCATTTATTTTTAGTGTGGAGTGAGAAATCAAGTGATGAACACTTGAACACTAATTTCTGCAAGAACACTATGAAATCCTATACACGATAGCTACAAAGCAATTGATTGAGGCGAAACACTCTACATAAGTGCAGAAACATGTTTGTAACTTGAAAACAGATTTAGGATGCATGGATCATAGAGTTTGAGAGTTCAGGCTTACCTCTTGTAAGAAGAAATCGAATTGTGTGTTGGAGGTGTTACAGATGTTGTTTGATGACTTGGCCAACTTCAATGGACCTTATGTAAGGTGTTTGGAAGCTTGGAATGGATTGAAACAACCTGGATCACTTTGTGGCAACCCAACTGCAAACAGGCCTGAGTTTGATTTTGTGCTTTGTGATTTTGAGGTTACAGATGTGTGAGAAGTGTTTGGATAGCACACATATGATGTATATGATGTGTCTACAACAATGGTTTTGATAGAATTGCTTCGTATTGAAAAATTCGCATGTTACTTGAAAAGGAAGCAATTTATGGGTTTTGAGAGTGAAATGAAGAAGAGCATGTGTTGTTATGCTTTGGTGTACTCAAACTAATCAGAAAGGATCCCTATTTATATTAGAGCAAGTCTGTTTTAGGAGCAATAGTGATTGGCAGCTGATCATGGTGTGTAGCTTGTAGCTATTGACTTGGATGTTCCAAAGTGCCAAGTCAACTATAGCTTGACTCCATTCAATTTCTGCAGGTTTGAATGCTTAGAGTTTAGACTGAATCTTGTCTGGTTTGGATTGGTATGGCTTGGTTCATGACACCCCAATGCATTGGTTTAATGTAACTTTGCCAAAATTGAATTTCAAAATTCATGTCTTGATGGTTTTGCATATGCCATGTTGAATTCTTGACTCCTTGATCAAGAAACAAGTGAGTCATCAGAATTTTTGTGTTTTTGGAAGATGACAAAGTTGGCAAAATGGCAAGACTTGAGTGAAAAAATCGTGGCACAAGTTATGTTTTCATGCTTTTGTGTAGGCAGGGTGAAAAATTCCATTTTTGGAGGCTTATAACTTCTTTCTCAATTTGAATCATGGGAGGCTCTTGTACTTTAGAAAGCCCATATATCATACTTCAACTTTGATGTTTAACTTTGGTTTTGAATCATCTTGGATCATAATGAAAAATGGCCTCAAAGTTGGAAAAAGCGCAAACAGATTCTGTCCGAAATTTCACTAAGTGTTTGAAAAATGTCCATTTTTTATTTTTGTGATTTTGATCAATCCATAACTAAAAATCCATGAGGATTTGGAATAGGTTGTAGTTGACAATCTTGAAGTATGTAATGAGAGCTTTCATTTGAGCTTTGGATGGAAGAAAAAGGTTACTTGGATCACAAGTTATGGTCTTGCAAAGTTGGGCAAAAATCACTTTTTTTCATGACTTAGTGAAATTTCAAGTTTCTTAAGATTGCCCCTTTTGCAAGTAACCTCACTTTTCTTGATTTTTATTGATGGATGATGGTCCAAACCATAAGTTAACATTGTTTTTGACTTAGAGAAGCCATGTTTGTCAAGAAATCCCAAAAGTCAAACTTGGTTTTTTGGCACAATTGACTTTATGTCAGATGAATTTCAAACTTTGTGATTTTCTATGAAATCAAGTTCTTGACCTAATTCAAACCTAATGGATAGATTCCATATGTGTTTTAGAGTGTCTTGAATTATGTCCCAAGGCTTGAGATCATGTCTTGGTCAAAATTCAAAGATATGGTTGACTTTTTCTCAGAAACTCTAGTTTGTGGTCCAGATGAATTTGAATCTTTATATTGCTCATGAATCAAGTTCTTTGTGTCAACTTGAACTTTTAATAGGATCAATATAAGATATTTGAGGTCTCCAAAACATTTCTTGAGGTCTTGGCTCATGCCTTGTTCCAAAAGTCAACTTAGGGGTGAATTAGGTCAAGAAACCCCAATTCCTGATTTTTGATGAATATATCCCCTGAGGGTATTTTGAACTTATGAATGGACCCATGAGGTCCCTTTGAGCTTCTTGGATCTTGTTTTGAAGTATTGGCTCATACTCAGATGAAAATTTCCCTCTGGAGGCCTTGGTCGACCAAAACCCTAATCTGGTGACACTAATGATCTTGACGGTTGATTAGCTTGAAGTGTTGCATTCTCATGCTTAATTCTTGATGTGGGAGACCTCTTGATCCTTCATGGATGTTTGAGAGGTTTGACAAGTTGAGGATCATGTCCATTCTTGATTGATCCTTTGTCTGAGTACTCTGAGAGGGCTCAAAATGCTAATTCTTGATTGGAGTGAATGCTCAACAATCTTTGAGAGGATTGATGAGGCATGAAGGTACATCTATATTATGGTGATGATTTGCACAATGATGGGAAATCTTGTGGTCAAAATTTAGGGTATGACAGTCATCTTAAGGAGAAAACTTAACTTAAACCACCACAAACATATGGAAGCTGGATATTTGCTTCACATTAAGAGAAGGGCTCCAACTCGGATATAGAATCGACAAGTATGCCACATGAAATTCTGGTATCAGATGTGTGATGTTAAGGTGTGATGTCACAACAACACACTCTGCACAATGGACAGCAATAACCGTAAAATAACACCAGAATTGTTGACCCAGTTCGGTTACAACCAACCTACTCTGGGGGCTACCAAGCCAGGGATGGAATTCACTACTTGTAGATATAATTTACAGACTCAACAACCCATTGACAATCTCCTAAACTTATACTCTACTAATGACTTCCTACCTAAGAAACCACTTAGGTATGAGAACACCACTCAATCCCTTACAAACACTCAAAGAGACCACTTTGAGTACCCTTGATCTTACTTCACAGCTTCGATCAAACAACCACTCTCTATTGCTTCACAGCTTCTAGAGAGGACAGAAACTTAACACCTATTCAAACCCTAGAATAGTGTAAATACAACTCGTACAAAATACTCAAGACACTCAGCCTATGCTCTTGATCTTCTCTCTGTATTTCTGTACCTTTTCCTTTGGTCTTGTGCGCTTTATATAGCTCCTTGAATTGGGCTTGGACTTGTCACAATATTTGATCAGATTTGTTAATTAAAACTGAATCTTCAAAACAGATTTTATCCCCAAAATCTTTTTAAATCTTCAACCTTTTAATTCTCCAACAGACCTGCAATCAAATCTCCCATGTAACAGAAAATATCTATCCCAAGATATTCTCATCCAATGAGTCAACCACTCTCCACAATTCCAGCTAACACGCAACCCTAACAACATCTGCACCTGATGTTATTGATTCTGCAGATCTGATGTTACAACATCACCTGTGTGACATCAGACATCCAACTTCAGCAATTAACTACTTAACACAACCCAGTGTTAAGACTTCAATGTTACAACATCAGCACCTTGACATCAACATTGAATATACTTTGTTTTACCAAAATTCCAGCCAATCCAGGAACTAACAATCTCCCCCTTTGGCTAATTTTGGCTAAAACAATCTCTGCAATCAACTTCTGCACTCTGCACCTTCAGAGATTTCAGCAGCGGAATAATCTTCAACACTTTGAAACACATTAGCAGCAGTTTGACAATTGACAATCTTCATAGTCTTCATCACTCGATCTGCTATAGCACCATCTTCATTATTAACAACAGCCAATTTGTGCTCCCCCTCTAAAACATGAACCAGCATCACAGCTGTTCAGTAGCTCACAATGTGCAGCAATTTACTCCCCCTGGATAGCACTTTTCTCCCCCTAGATGCCTGCTTGGCTGCACTCTACAAATGTCATGATATCTTCACAAGTTCAGTCAAAACTCCCTCTTAATGCAGCAAACGCAAACAAAATTTTCAACTAAACACCTTTTAGCAGCATCAATCTATCTCCCTCTGCATCATATTAGCAGCAATAATACTCAATACTCTTGACTATCTTGGCTATTTTCTCCCCCTTTTTAGCCACAATTTGACAAACCTCAACAAGTAAGTCCTATGACACCCTTTGCTACAAAATCCATGGACAAGTACTCCCCCTGTCATGATTAACAAATGCTCTAGATGAATATGAACATTTGATCACACTTGCTGAGCACATTCATTTTAGTACCACTGTCCCTTTTTCCACAGACAGTCATTCCCTATCATAATCTTCATCTTCAGACTTCCTGATCAACTTCAGTCTTCTCTACATTCTCCATCCAAGGCAAACCTTCTACTTCATCATTCTCCCGTATGACTATGCAGATGCTCCTTAGATATAATGTAAGCACTAAGCTTCAGATCCAGAACAAAGACATCCTTCACCAAGGATACTCTTGACACTCTTGACACCAGGGTATTACATATGCTCCACTACTGGATTTACTATCAAAATAATCCAAACTCAACACTGTGTCACAAACTCCACAAATTCTCAGCTTACTTAAAAGCTTTACTGAGATCCAGACTCTTCAAGAGATAATGATCAGATCACAATACCTCTACCATTACATCCACTAGTAGTTATTGATACTAGTGAAGTCTTCAAAATCAGTAGTCATGCTAAACTTCACATTCTAACACTTCTTCCACATGTCCAATCTTAATCATCTTCCAGATATAACCACCAGCAAACGTGATGTTACAACATCTTTTGGGACATCAGCTTCACCATCCAAAGGACTCATTGCACAAATAAGTCCTTCAAGAAGCTCCCAAAAAAAACACAGTTAGAGCAGCTTAGTCAGGTTAACATACACACCTGAATACCATAAGTTCCCACACCCTCTCTGAACCATATCCTAGCAAACTCAACCATATCCATAGTATCTATACCAAATTCTTTTTCCAGAACATACTTCCACCATTTTATGAAAAGCACAGGAATGTTATCTAGTATGGCCTTTTGAATTTTCTCTGAAGTTCTAACAACAACGGCTTCCTTCATTTGAGAGATATCCTGGACATTATCATCAGACTTATCTCTGATCTTCCTATTTCTGGAAGAGATGAACACTTTACTCCTGGATTTTGTAGTACCATCCACATAGATCTTCTGCTTATCAGTTCTCATCTTTGGAAGTGACCCAATAGCTTTCCTCTTCCTTGATTTCAGTCGTTTAGCAACCCCAGGAACCACTTTTGCAATTAGTTCATCATCGGCTCTAACATCTGCATCTTCCAACCTAAGGATTGTCAACTTGTGAAATTTTTCTTCTGAACTATAGGAGTTATTAGTCAAGTTGTCATCTTTCTTGGCCTTGCAAGTATTCAGCTCCCAACCCTTCTTAAGGTCACAGCTTTTGATCCTTCCATCAGCATTGTTGACTCCTTCATCTTGCTCACATAACTGACTACTCAAGTTGGCTTTTAGCACATCATCCAACTTAGGAGTAACAGCACCATAAGTCATTAACCCAGATTGACTTTTCACCATACTTTCACACTTGATGTCACCATCTGATGTTACAGCATCATCACTAGATAAGCTGTCCACTTGAGGTATCCACTGATAGCAATTATCTTTGGATCTTACTCCCTTCATCACTACCTCATTCTGCTCATCAGCTACCACACATTCATCTTTGGTGTAACTTACGTTGTAACCTTCATCACAAAGTTGACTTATGCTAATTAAATTAGCACTCAACCTTTGAACAAGGAGCACATTATCAAGAGTAAGGCCATCATGATTCTTCACTCTTCCAACTCCTTCTACTACTCCTTTTTCACCATTGCCAAAAATAACACCATTTGCATGGCAAGGATTGAACTCTACCAAATGCTTCTTGGATCCAGTCATGTGCTTTGACCATCCACTGTCAAAGTACCATGCATACATAGCAAAATGTTCATCTGATGTGTGAGCCAATAGACACTTCACCTTCTCCTTAGGTACCCATTGTTTAACGACTTTGGGCCTGTACTTTCTCCATCTGTTTTGAGGCTGAGGGTATCCATGCAGCTTGTAGCAAGAGTACTGCATATGTCCAAACCTTCCACAATAAAAGCATCTCACCCTTTCATCTCTGAATCTTCTGCCATGATGAGATTGCTTAGGCTACCATCCATAATGTGATCTCCTCCTACCATAACTGCCCTGCCATCTATTATGTTGATATCTTCTCCCATAAGACGGCTGAGAATGCTGTTTCCTGGATTGTCTCCCATGATGGTGTGGCTTTCTTCCTCCATAGATATAAGGAACAACATTGGTGTATCCATATCCATAACCATACCAGTTGTCCTGATGTTGAGACATGTGCTGTTTGAACTGAGCAGCTTGCATGCTCTTGTGTTATTTTGGGGGCATATACTGACTAGCTCCCTGTGGCTGCTTTCTCTTCTGATAGGGACCAGTCTTCTTCTCAATCTTCTTAGGTTGTGAAACATCAGCTTTCTTAGGGGTAGGATCCTGCTTCTTTGGCTGATGTTGAGATGAAAGTTGTGACACTTCCTTCTTTGAACCTGAAGTGATTCCTTCTGAAGTTTCCTTGTCCTCAGCCACATATCCTATCCCAGCTTTGTCTCCAGCAGCTTTTTCTGACTGAAGTATCTTGTCAAGTGTGTCTGTACCACAACTCAGCATCCTAACAGACTTGGTCATTTGATCAAGGTGAGCTCTAACTAGCACCACTTCATTTTCCAGATCTGTCTTTTCATTCTCTAGCTGAGCAATCTGTTGCTTTTGGCACTTGTTTTCTTGACAAATTTCAGCACTCTTTAAACACAGCTCTTGATAGGTAGATGCCAACTCCTCATAAGTTACTTCTCCATCACTAGAATCATCATAAAAAACCACAGCTCCTATTAAAGCTCTCACATGCTTTGCTGACTCGCCTTCACTTTTACTATCAGAGTCAGACCAGGAAACTGTCATGCCCTTCTTCTGCTTTTTCAAGAAGGTGGGACATTCTTTCTTGACATCTCCATACCCTTCACACTCAAAGCACTGCACTCCTTTATCTTGGGCAGTTTTCTCTTCATCCTTCTTGCTGGTGTCAGAAGTCATGTTCTTGACATTAGGCCTGGAGTTATTATTCATTCTCTTGAATACTTTGGTGAGCTGTCTTCCCAACATCACTATGGCCTGAGATAGATCCTCCTGGGATTCAGATTTCTTCCCTTTCTCTTCTTCACCATTTGTCACCAGGGCTATACTCTTTGGCTTCTTTTCTGGTTCTTCCTCATTCAACCCAAGCTCAAAGGTTTGAAGAGATCCAATGAGCTCATCAACTCTCATCTTGCTGATGTCTTGTGATTCTTCAATGGCAGTAACCTTCATCTTATACTTCTTAGGTAGGGACCTAAGGATCTTCCTCACAAGCTTTTCATCTGACATCTTCTCACCAAGAGCACTAGATGCATTGGCCAGCTCAAGAATACTCATGTGAAAATCATGAATAGTCTCATCTTCCTTCATCTTCAGGCTTTCAAATTTTGATGTTAAAATCTGAATTCTCGACATCTTGACTCTAGATGTCCCTTCATGAGTAGCCTGCAAGATATCCCATGCTTGCTTAGCAACTTCATAGGTATTAATTAACCTGAAGATGTTCTTATCTACTCCATTGAATATGGCATTTAGAGCTTTGGAATTTCCAAGGGCAAGCTGGTCTTCCTCCTTGGTCCACTCTTCTTCAGGCTTTGGCTTAGAGGTGCCTTCTTTATCTTTACCAGCATCATCCTTCTCACATATAACAGGTGCTTTCCACTCTTTAATAACAGCCTTCCAAGCCCTACTGTCCAAGGATTTTAAGAAGGTGGTCACCCTTGGCTTCCAATAGTCATAATTGGATCCATCCAAAATAGGGGGTCTGTTGACGAATCCTCCAACTTCTTTGTCCATCTTTACACCAGAAAGTAACTTCCCAAGATCTCACCCAGAGACAGACAGGATGCCTGCTTTGATACCAATTGAAATTCTGGTATCAGACGTGTGATGTTAAGGTGTGATGTCACAACAACACACTCTGCACAATGGACAGCAATAACCGTAAAATAACACCAAGAATTGTTGACCCAGTTCGGTTACAACCAACCTACTCTGGGGGCTACCAAGCCAGGGATGGAATTCACTACTTGTAGATATAATTTACAGACTCAACAACCCGTTGACAATCTCCTAAACTTATACTCTACTAATGACTTCCTACCTAAGAAACCACTTAGGTATGAGAACACCACTCAATCCCTTACAAACACTCAAAGAGACCACTTTGAGTACCCTTGATCTTACTTCACAGCTTCGATCAAACAACCACTCTCTATTGCTTCACAGCTTCTAGAGAGGACAGAAACTTAACACCTATTCAAACCCTAGAATAGTGTAAATACAACTCGTACAAAATACTCAAGACACTCAGCCTATGCTCTTGATCTTCTCTCTGTATTTCTGTACCTTTTCCTTTGGTCTTGTGCGCTTTATATAGCTCCTTGAATTGGGCTTGGACTTGTCACAATATTTGATCAGATTTGTTAATTAAAACTGAATCTTCAAAACATATTTTATCCCCAAAATCTTTTTAAATCTTCAACCTTTTAATTCTCCAACAGACCTGTAATCAAATCTCCCATGTAACAGAAAATATCTATCCCAAGATATTCTCATCCAATGAGTCAACCACTCTCCACAATTCCAGCTAACACGCAACCCTAACAACATCTGCACCTGATGTTATTGATTCTGCAGATCTGATGTTACAACATCACCTGTGTGACATCAGACATCCAACTTCAGCAATTAACTACTTAACACAGCCCAGTGTTAAGACTTCAATGTTACAACATCAGCACCTTGACATCAACATTGAATATACTTTGTTTTACCAAAATTCCAGCCAATCCAGGAACTAACACCACATACCTCTCTCAAGTGGAAAAGAATCAACATCTTTCTCAACTATGTCATGGGGTAGGAGATTTAGATCTCGTTTACATAGATGACTTATGTCTAATCTATTTGAAAAGAGTTTAAAGTTGAAAAGCCAAAGCGGCAAAATGGTTTGAGATATGTTAGGTGTTTTTTAGACTTTGAAAAGAAGTTAGAGATATGATTAAAGTATTTTTGAATTTTTGTTGAGAAAAGAGATTTTAATTTTAAAGGGAAAGGAAAACTAGTCTAATTCTATGACCTAAGATTAGGATTAAAGGAAGACTATGCTAATGTTATCTTGTTAAGGATCAAAACCTAAAATTTATTCTGGTCCAATTTTCGGATACAAAAGAATCGAGAACCTAAGGGAACATAGCAAATCACACAGGCAGGCAGTCATACCATCAAAGTATCACAGATTATTAGGCAATGTATCATGGTAAGAAAACCATAAGGGAATTCTCGGAATTCTACCTAAAAAGTCCTATCGACATCTCAATCAATTTAAGAATGACTAATGAAGAGCTTATTAGACCAGGAAACCAATCACAAAATTAACTCAAGAGTTAGCCCTATATTTAATACTTAATCATAGATTTTAATCAAAAATCAAACTGTATATTTTATTTATCACGATAATTTATCTCGGATTATCAACCAATTATTAATTGAAAACTAACTAGTCCCTAAATTAATTATTAAAAACAAATAAGAAATAAAAAACTAATAGAACTAAGAAAAACAAGTGGGCTTATATTTAAGCCCAATACCAACAAAATAAAAATAAAAAACGGTTATTGGGCTTAGGTTTGGTCCCAACCGATCCAATATATCGCACATAAAAAAAATAAAGCAAATAGATCAGTTCTTCTTCATCGCGTCTGTCACTCCCCGTCTGCTATCTTTCTCTACTCAAATTCTTCTTCGCGACATTAATCGTACCTTGATGATTATCAGAACCACCGCACCATGACCCACTGGTTGGCGACGACACTTTCCCCGCACACTCGTCTCTCTCGTATGCTTCGACCCACACTCCTTCGCGTTTCAATCGTTCAAATTTTCGACACAAACGGCAACAATACCACAAATTAATAAAAACAAATACTACCTCCATTCCTTTTTATAAGAGACAATTCACTTTTTAGGTTCATTGAATAATTAATGTATTTGGTCAGTTTATAGACTAGATACATCGATTATTCAATGAATCAAAAAAGTGAATTGTCTCTTATAAAAAGGAACGGAGGTAGTACTTACGGCGATGAGTTTCAGGTATGAGCTGTTGAGACTTTGTTGTTATCGCCCAATTCACGATGCTTTGCGTGTGGATGCTTCTTGTCAAATTCCTGCTATTTCTTGTTGTTGCTGCTATTTTCGTTGTTCGATTTGTGCATATTTTTTCTCTGAATATTTTCTCTTTCCTACTAATTGATATTTCACAAACTGATACCAGCCCTTCGACAACATTTACCCGTGCTCCAGCATCACCGTCCAACGGAAAAACTGCTATACCTCATTAATGGCAAGAAATTTTTGTATTTTGGCTTGGCAAAGAGCTTCTCATGTTTGAACTGCTTAGGATCTTTTCAAGTAAAAGTAATTATCATTTTCTTGTCCTGAATTTTGTACAACTTTTGTAATCATGGAATTACGTATAGATTCTTATGACATAAAATTATCCAACTTGTAACCTTTGATTGGATGTGAACTTTAAATGTGGAAAAGATATCATATTTTCATGTATGAACTGGAACCTTGTATTTTGGAATTGATTTGGAAAGGACATTGTATCTTGAACTCTTATGCTAGATTTTGAAATTTTGAATGGATTATAAAGAAAGTTTCTTTTATTTTTAGAACTTAGGATGATTTACTAGTATGTCTTGTGATGAACTCCCT
Source organism: Lathyrus tuberosus (assembly GCA_022829125.1). Lineage (NCBI taxonomy): Eukaryota > Viridiplantae > Streptophyta > Magnoliopsida > Fabales > Fabaceae > Lathyrus > Lathyrus tuberosus. The sequence continues at coordinate 3,924,452 of JALAZF010000029.1, read as the reverse complement.
TTGTAAATTTGACACTTAAATTTGGTGAATGTACCTTGAACCAAAGTCTTAAAACAACGATAACTTGAACTTGCTAAAACTTGATGGATTTGTAATCTTGACATGGAATTTTGGAAACATGCCTTCTTTGGTGACTTGAAACATATCATAAAATTTGAATTTTAATTCATAGAAAAAATGAGCTTGAACACTTTTTGAAAGTATCATAGTACATGGCCTACAATCATCTAGAACCAGCTTGAAATATGACTCAAAATCAACTTTAAGTAACTCTTTTGCCAAGAAATCCATTTAAATGCACCTTTCAACCAAACCTGGACAACCTTAATTGAATTAAACTCAGTAACCCATTTGTGACAATCTTCAAATTAAACCTTAATTCCACTCCTCCATCCATGAACAACTTGTAATACAAGAAATAAGCAAATGAAAAAAATGATGTCTTGAACATATTGAATCCTTTGAACGAGTTCTTGAGGAAAGAAGCTTGCCATGCAACCCTAATTCATACTCTAGAGAATCTCTGAGGAAAATGAATCTTGGAATATAATAATGAATCCTCAACCATATGATCCTCTAAATCTAATCCCCTTGCTCATGATGATCTGGCCTCACCAATGACCATGCTCAATACCCATAGGAGGAAAACCCTAATCTTCATTGAGGTATGCACCTGAAACTTATGAGAAACCTTGAGGAAGATGACCAGTAGAAAAACCCTAGGGTCTTGTGAATCAGAATCCAACGATCACGTCTTGAGGTACTCGACGTAGAGAAAGAGTATTTGAAATCAATGCTCCTGTACTAGTTTGTCAGTCATAATAACCACGTACACAAGGACCGTATGACCTAAGGATGTTATGCAAGATGATCACAAAGAGGTGGGATCTTAGGGTTAAAAATTAGGGTGTGACAGATGCCCGTATTTAATTTTCTTCTATCCGGAGATATGGAGATTAAAGTCTTCGTCTCGACGTGATAGGAGAGACTTAAATACAAACATGCAAAATTTTTGGCCCTAAGATGCCACAAAATGCTTATAATGGTATGAAATGATATGAATGCGAGACAAAGGTCTTGTGAGGAATGATATCACAGGGGATAACTGTATATAGAAAATGTTGAAACACATTTAAAGAATTGAAGACCCAACGAGGAACAACTTAGCAAAACAAGACTCCACGGGGAAAGATCCAACTCCATTGGGGATGAGACTCAACTCCACTGAGGAAGAGACTACCAACTGACAATCACAAAGCAACTTAAACACAGGGTATTGTAGTGCGCAATTTTTGTCGGTGACGCGACCACCTTATCGCGGAATTTGGGTTTTCTCCTCAATGAAGAGGAGGGGGGTGCTACTTTCTGATTTCTTATTTATCCCATGAAGGTGGATGGGAAAGGGAAGCTATCTAAAACTAACGTTGCACGGGAATGTTTAATGAACAAACGCTTAAAGAGATTCGGGGAGCCGGGGTCAGGTTATACAATGGGGGATTGTCAATTACCCATCCTATATGTGGTTATCCACAGGTTGTTAGCTTTAGGTTTCGCTTTGTACTTGATGGTGTTTATCCGTTAATGGGTTGGGAAAGTTTCTTGGGAAATATGCGATAGAGAGTGAGTTTTTGTTGATGTTAGGGTTTTTTCCAGATGTTTTTGGTAAGGTACTGGACCTAAGTTTTTATTAATATGAAGGTGCTGGACCTAGAGTTTCAGATTAGTATGCTCACTAATATTTCGCAATCTTATGCCTACGTATTCCCGTTTAAACGAAACAGGGAAATCAGAGCAATCGTAGTTCCTCCTATTCTAAGGAAGGAAAAAGATATTTGGTGTCTTGTTCAAAGCCCAAGATTGAAGCTAAAAGGTTTATTTGTGTCTTGTTCAAAGCCCAAGATTGATGCTAAAAGGTTTGACTGAGAGAGAAGTTGTCATCTCTAAAGGGGAGACATCTTGTGTGTTTATTACAACTGTTGGGTGACTGTTTATAAAGGAGGATTACTTTAACTGGGATATATGAATCCAGCAAAGCCATAATTTCCTTTATAGGGGTGTTATCCTGAAGGGGAAAACTTTAACTCAATGTAGAGCAATGCCATTTTCCCTTAGGAATTTCTCATGCTAAGAGAGGGACAGTGGCATGGATGTAAATAATCCAGAGGCTTGCCGCTTACAGCAATTAGATGAAAGAGAGGATTTACCAGGATAAAAGATGGACAATAGCTTGGATATTTGAATCAACAAGTGTGCCACTTATAGCAGTTATCTGGGATTAGGATTTGTTTTGAATGTCTGTTTTGATATATGATAAATAGAGAAATGAATTCCTATAGAGAGATTTTGATTTCCTCTGAGGGGATGTTGATTTTTGTGTGCCTTGATCAAAGCCCAAGGTTGAAGCTAAGAGGTTGATTGTCTCCACTGGGGAAGTCCTTATACAAAGCCTAAGAGGAGGCTATGGGAGACTGACTTAACAAGAGAGTGTTTATCTGTCTTGTACAAAGCCCAAGATTGAGGCTGAAAGAGACCGACTCTTTTAGGGATATCATTATACAAAGCCTAAGAGGAGGCTAAAAGTTTGACTTTTCCAGGGAAAATGTTCTGTCTGTCTTGTACAAAGCCCAAGATTGAGGCAAAAAGGGGTATTTGACTCCATCGGGGAGGGTTTGTATGTGTCTTGTACAAAGTCCAAGGTTGAGGCTGGAAAGAAACTGACTCTATGGGAAATAAATCTTTATCTATCTTGTACAAAGCCTAAGATTGAGGCTAAAAGAGGCTTTACTGACTCAGTTAAGGGCATTTTAGGTATCTCGTACAAAGCCCAAGATAGAGGCTGAAATGAGTTTGACTCTGCTGGAGAGTATTATCTGTCTTGTATAAAGGCCAAGATTGAGGCTGAAAAGAGGATTGACTCTGCTTAGGGTATCATTTCTCAAAGCCTAAAGGAAGGCTGGGAGGAATTTACTCCACTGGGGGAAGAAATTTGTCCCAAGCTTAAGAGAAAGTTATGAAGATTTATGTCTTGTACAAAACCCAAAATTGAGGCTAAAAAGGGTTTGACTCAACAAGAGAGTGCTTTTATCTGTCCTGTACGAGGCTCAGGATTGTGGCTGAACAAGCTAGAGAAATCCTTATACAAAGCCTAAGAAGGGGCTAACTTTTGCTAGGGGAAATCTTTATACCAAGCCTAAAAGGAGGCTGGAAAATATTGACTCAACAAGAGAGTGCTTTTACTTGTCTCGTACAAAGTCCGAGATTGAGGCTAAAAGGGTTGACTCAACAAGAGAGTGCTTAAAGGTGATTGAATCAACAAGAGAGTCTGAAAAGGTGATTGACTCAACAAGAGAGTCTGAAAAGGTTAGCTCCACTGGGGAGAATTATTGTACAAAGCCCAAGAAGAGGCTGACTATGCTAAGGAAAGATCATTATACAAAGTCTAAGAGGAGGCTATCTTCTACTGGGGATTATTGGGATCCCGAGGCAGGTCCAACTGGGGAATCAACTCTTGTTGAGGATTACAGAAGAGTTGAGGTATCAAATGCCTTGAGGTTTCGATAGTGTTATAGTGATGATAAACTGACCCTGGGTGGGGAATTTTAGGAGAGAGACTGGGTTTTTGAACCCATGGGTTTTAACTCTTTTGGAGATTGATCTAGAATAACCGGGGTTTCTCCTATGTTTGTAGGTAACTTGAGAATGCCCTTGAGACTCAAGAGGAGATTTAGACTGTCCAAGTCTATTGGTATGGAAGAGTTTATCCTTGTATGATGCCCAAGAGGAGGCAAGTGTTTTAAGGGATGAGAATCAACCCTAAATTGGTCTAAGGTTTTGACTCTGGAAAGACTGCTCTAGCAAAGGATGACTAAGTTATGTCCTATACCTTTAAGAGGTCTTTAAGGTCCTTGTATTAAGCCCAAGAGAAGGCATGAGAACTTCTAAGAAGCCGGCGGGTCCTTGTACAAAGCCCAAGAGGAGGCGGGGATGCTTTTAGGAAGCCTGTGGGTCCAAACTTAAGAAAAGTTTAAGAAAAGTTTCACCGAGAATAATCTTTTCTTTAGTGAAAAGTTCTAGGGTTTGAAGAAATTCAAGAGAGGTTTCATCGGGAATTAATCCTCTCTGGGGAAACTGAATTTCTTTGACAAGTTCTAATAGTGACAGTCTGAAAAAAGGTTTACCGAGAATACTGCCTTTCTCTTTGTTCTATATTGTTTAAGCCCAAGAGAAGGAAAGACTGTATCTGGAAATCCTATGGGGATCTAGTTTTGACTATATTTAAAGAGTGACCAACTGACTTTACCTAGTTCTAGACCTAGTTGTCGGGGAAAACTCTAAATAGGTATACTAGTATATATACAGTTGATATATGATAAGTATTAAAAAGGGTATGAAAGAAGGACTTACAGAGGAGCAGCTTCCCACAATACAGTTATATATATTAAAGCATGTAAATGAAATCTGATAAAACTTACAGGCGAGCAAGCTTTCATGCTATATTGTTAGTTGTTCAGAGAAATTAAAGAAAGTTTTGATAACAACTGTATATTTGAACCTAAATCAAAAGAGAAGTTGTTTTTGAAAAGATTGTTGGGGCATATACTCAAAGAGAGGCCCAAGGTTTAACAGCGATCGCACCGTTGTTTTGAAGATTGTATCGGGACTTATACAACGACTGAGGCCCAAAAAGGTTCATTTATAAAAGGGTTGGGTCTTACACTCTTTCAAGAGGCCCAAAGATTTATTTTTGTACAAGTGATGGGGCTTAGAACTCAGGGAGAGGCCCAGGTGATTTGATTTTGAACTGGCGATCGCGCTGAGATTTTTTAAAATACAGTGGGGCTTATACAATGTCTGAGGCCCAAAAAGGTTTTGGTTAAAAAGGGATTGGGTCTTACACTCTATTAGAGGCCCAAAAATGTTTGAAAATTTAAAATCAAGAGAAAATCCTAATTTTAAGTAAAAATGTTATTTTTCAAAGGAAATTAAATGAAAAAATGATATAAAATACCAAATATATTCAAAAATAAGTTGTACACTTTGAAAAATCATGTTCAATTACATGAGAGTTTGAAATTCAATTGGTTTTGAAAAATCAAAGTGGGAATTCCATTTAAAAATGTTTAAAAACAATTAAAATGAAATTAATTACAAAAATTCTAACTATATTAAATAAATAATATAAATTGTATTTTTTTGTAAAATAAATTATTTAAACATTTTAGTGAATTTTGAGAAAAAGAATCAATTCAAAAACATAAATATTCAGAGAGAAATTAATTTTTGAATCAATTAACAAAAATATCAAAATATTCAAATATTCAAAAATTTGAAAAAGGGCGCCAAGAACACCAAGTTCTTGCCCGCGTGCCCTATTTCTGCAGATTTGAATTTTGTCACACTTCTCCATGATTCCTCAATGGTTTTGCACGATTCAAGTACCAATCTTGTTCGTTTTTGAACAAGGATCACAACCATATAGATTAATTGCATTTATTTTGAGTATTGAGTGAGAAATCAGAGGAAAACCTCAAGAACCCTAATTTCAGCATGAACACCATGAAATTTCATACACGATTGATTCATGGCAATTGATTGAGGGTTATCACTCCATACATGATTATGAACATGTGGCAAAATTATTATGCAGTAAAATATGCATGCATCATGGAGTTTGAAGAGTTCATGCTTACCACTTGCAGTTGGTGATCGAGTTTGGTGATGGAGGTGTTACAACTAGGTTCCAATGATCTAGATAGCTTCCTTAGGTGCCAAGTAGTGTGTTTGAATGCTTGGAAGGGATGGAAATGATCTGGAACTGGTTGTGGTACCTCAACTGCAAATCTGTCAAGAACTTGAGCAATTGGCTGGTGATTTTAAGAATCTGATGTTACACATGTTATGTATGAGTTTGATTCACTTCTATATGTTATATGTGAGGTGTGTGTGTATGTGTGATTGGTTTGGTTGGAATTGCTCTCAAACTCAAAATCCAATAGTGATTTGAGTTAGAAGGAAAAATTGGAGTGAAAGTGATGATTTTGAGGAAAGTATCAGTTTGGGTGCTTTGGTGTACTCAAACTGATCACAAATGAAGCCTATTTATAGTGGGGCAAGTTTGTTTTGCCAGCAATAGTATGTGGCAACTACAGCAGGCTGTTGGCCAATGTGGATCAAATGGAATCTCAATCTCCTCTAGCCATTGACTTGAGGTTAGAGCACAGGCATATGGTCTCTTGGTTCAGGGATAAGTCTTGACTGAATTCAGTTGGAATAGGCTCAGTTCATGCCACCTTGGTGCATCCATTAAAGGCTTGGAAACAAAATTGGAGTCTTGGCACTTTTTAGCCTTTTTAGGTTTGTTAGGGCTACTTGTAGATTCTTGGACTTGGGAGGCTTGGGGATCAGATCATCCCCCTTGGATTTGATCCTCTGATGTGTCCAAATTGATGACAAGGCTTGGAGTTATCAGATTTGGACAAATCGAGCAAATGTGCACAATTCTGCCTTGTAAAACTAGTTCATGATGCCATGTTTCAAGGGTTGTATCTCCTTGCTCAAATTGAATTTGGAGATGATTTGGAACTTGTTGGAAAGCCCTTATGGCATAATTTAACTTTGATGTTCACCCCTAGACCTGGTTTGACTTGGATCAAGGTGCAAAATGTCCCTACATTTTGGAAAAAGTAAGGCAGATTCTGACTTAGTGAAAATTTTACTAAGTGTTGGAAAAAGTGTCATTTTCATGTTTCTGTGATTTTGCTCAAACAATAACTCAAAATCCATGATGAATTGGAATGGGGTCTAGTTGACATATTTGAAGTGTGTAATATGAACTTCAATCTGAGCTTTGAATGGGGGAAAAAGGCCTTAGGGTTTGGGAGATATGGCCTTGCAAAGTTGGTACCCTAGCCACTTTGTTCCATAACTTAGAAAAATTCTAAGTTTTTTTTTATGGTTACCCCTTTAACAAGTTAACTCATTTTCTTTGATTTTTCTTGATGAATGATGATTCAAATCACATATTAACATTGTTTTAAGGTTAAGGAACATTGTTTGACCAAAGATCCAAAAATTCAAACTTGGATTTTTGTACAGTTGACTTTTTCATCAGATGAAATTTTGACTTTGTGATCCTTTTGTGAAATCAATCCTTTGGCTTAATTAAACTCCATGGATGGCCTCAAAGAGTATTTAGGAATGTCTTGGACCCCTCTCCAAGATTTGAGATCAAGGGTAGGTCAACAGTCAAGGGTAGGGTTGACTTTTTCCATCAGAAACCCTAATTTGTTATAAGATGGTTTTGAGTTCTTGCGGCTTATGATTTGAGCTCTTTGAGTCAATCAAATCTTGTAAACATGTCAATATGATGTATTTGAGGTCTTTGAAGTTATTTTTGAAGCTTCAAGCCATGCCTCACTTCACAAGTTAACTCAAGGGTTGAATTAGGTCAAAACCCTAATTCCTAATTTTTTGATAGATGAACCTTCAAGGTGATTTTGCCATTGTGGATAGGCTCTTGAGATCCTTTTGGGATTATAGGACCATACATTGAGGCATTGGCTCAAGCCTTGATGGAAATTTTCATTTGGATGCCTCAGGCGACCAAAACCCTAATTTGGCGACACTGGCGATCTTGAGGCTTGATCCACATAGAATGCTGCAATCTTATGCTTGATTCTTGGTGTGGGAGTCCTCTTGATCCTTTGTGGATGTTTGAGAGGTTAAACAAGTTGAAGATCATGTCAATTCTTGATTGATCCTTGCCTAAGTGCTCTAAGAGGGCTCAAAACCCTAATCTTTGATTGTAGTGAATGCTCAACCATCATTGAGGAGATTGATGAGGCATGATGGTTCATCCATATTGTGATGATGATTGGCACAATGATGGGAAATCCTGGTGGTCAAAATTTGGGGTATGACAGGTATCTCCAAATCGAACAAAGGTGTGTATTGCCTACTACCAAGGATATGGTAGCCTAAACAACAGGCAAGAAACTTGAAAGGAAGAATAACCTACTACCAACAGATGGTAACCTAAGCAAATGTATCCAGTTGAAATAAAGGAACGTATATTACCTACTATCAAGTATATGATAGCCTAAGCAAAGGTAATAAAGTAGAAAGGAGAGATCACCTACTACCAAACACGGTAGCCTAAGTAAAGGAATCTGACAAAAAAGATAGCCATATTACCGACTATCAAACAAATGATTGCCTAAGCAAAGGTAATAGACTTGAAAGGAGAGATCACCTACTACCAACTTGTGGTAGCCTAAGCAAAGGTGTCTAACTCAGAAGGAACGATTACCTACTACCAAACACGGTAGCCTAAGCAAAGCTATCTGAACCCAAAGAAAAGGTGTATTACCTACTATCAAAATATATGATAGCCTAAGCAAAGGTAAACATAAAAGGAAAGATGATCTACTACCAAACATGGTAGCCTAAGCAAAGGCATATGACCAAAAAGATAGACATTTTACCTACTATCAAACATATGATAGCCTAAGCAAAGGTAATAGAAAAGAAAGATCACCTACTACCAACTTGTGGCATCCTAAGAAGAGGTGTCAAACTCAAAAGGAAAGATTACCTACTACCAAGATGGTTGCCTAAGCAAAGGTAACTGACCTAAAATAAGTTCTATGATCAAAATTGATCCAGCTTCTTCTTTAACTAAATGATTCATTTAGAAAGGGTAAATACAACTCCCCACGCCTTGGGTCATAAGCCACGAATGGGTCTCAATTTCTTCTTTAATCAAGTATTACACTTGAAAAGGGTAAAAAAAACCTCCCCTTGTCTCGGGTCGTAAGCCACGGGCTGGGCTCGGTTTCTTATTTAATCAATTATTCCACTTGAAAAGGGTAAATTAAACCTCCCCTCGCCTCGGGTAGTAAGCCACGGACTGGTCTCAGTTTCTTTTTTAATCAAGTATTCCAATTGAAAAGGGTAAAAATAAACTTCCCCTCGTCTCGGGTTATAAGCCACAGACTAGTCTCAGTTTCTTCTTTAATCAAGTATTCCACTTGAAAAGGGTAAAAAAAAACCTCCCCTCGTCTTGGGTCGTAAGCCACGGACTGGTCTCGGTTTCTTCCTAGAAAAATGAATCCTTGTAGAAAAGTATCTTCATAGGGGATTGAAATTTCACTAGAGATTGAAGACTTCAGTGGGAATTCATAACTTACTGGAGATTAGGAAACATCACTGGGGATCTTCAGAAGAAATGCAGGCCGGTTGATTTGTAAAACATGTCTTCTCAAATAAAGAGAAAGTTCAACTGTAAGAATCTTCACCTAACTTCTTGTAGAGTTGCCATTCGATAAAAGCAAATTGATTAGTGGACTCACCGGGGAAAACATCCTTGTATCAGAAATTCTTAAATAAAGAGAAAACTTGTAAACTTTTCACCAAACTTCTCTGACAGACTTCCGAAGAGATGCCATTTGATAGAGAACAAGTTGATAATCTTGATAATTTGCTGGGGATAGACAAACTGTCTTGGAAAGAGACTGTCATTTGCCATCCATATAAGAATCCTGAGGACAAAAACAAGCTGCTCAAATAAAGAGGCTGCCACTTGTTATCTGGTATGGATTCCAAGAGAGTGTCACAGTGGTGATCTTTAAACAGGTTCTTCCTGGGGAAACAAAGTGTAAAATAAATGCACGCTCAATCCAAGTTCAAAAGCCTAGAGATATCCAAAATTGTGAATGTCAGGGACTAAAGTTCAATTCAGAAAGTAACTGAAGATACGGTCAAGAAAGACTCTACCCATTGAGGAATGAACTCAACTGGGGTTTATCTTTATCCAAAAATGGAAAAGAAAACTAAAGCAACCATCTTCCACGAGGATCGAACTCAGTGGGGAATTTAGAAAGGTTGTGCTCTTTCTGCCTATGGGTGACGACTTTACTTGGAGGGAGAAGACAAACCTAGTCACCTGGGGATAAACACAGTCAAAGTGAAAGAACAAACAAACATCATAAAAATGCAAAATGCACGGATGCCATGCATATATATATGAATGAATGTATGTCATGTTATGCTTATGCTGACAAAACAGACAAAGGGAAGTAAAATGGAGATGAAATAAACATCTCGACATGGATATTCGGCCAATCTTCACAAGATAGAAGCATCACTGGGGATGAACGGAGAGCTATATCAGGGACCAAAGTCCTGCATCAAGGCTTCAAACTTCTCTGGGGAAAAGAGAGCACTCCACTCGAGGAATAACATCATGACTTCACTTATGGGATTATCAGGATGAACTTGGCTTCCTGTTGGGGATGAGAAAGATCCACTGGGAAAAGAATTAAACTCATGATTGGAGAGATTTCATGGGGGATAAAATAAATATCCACGATGAACTGAAGTAGTCTGAATGAAAGTTTCGGAGACACCAGAGTTGAGGCCTCATAAGGGATAAAATAAATATACATCTCAATAGGGAAACTTGGATCAACAGCAGCTGAAGATGTAAGAGTTGAGACTCCATGGGAATGAAATAAACATCCATTTCATTGGGGAGGATTTGAAGTTGTAAGAAATTCGCTGAGGAGTGAAATAACATTCACTTCGTTGGGGAGGATTGAGATGTAAAAGATTCACTGAGGAGTGAAATATCATTCACTTCGCTGGGGAAGGTTGATATGTAAAAGATTCACTGAGGAGTGAAATAAACATCCACTTCACTAGGAAGGTTGAAGCCAAGGAAATTCACTAGGGGATTCTTAGGCTGCCAACTGGGGAATTCTTGCATCAATCTTGCCATAACTGCTTGATGTAGAGATTCACCGGGGAATTATCATGACCACCTGAAGTAGAGACTTACTGGGGACATGGGTGAAGAATGTTGTGAGAACAAAGTAGTTCTGCATTGATGAAATGCGTGGCAGTCGCCAAGAGGATTTTACAGAAAACTTGGCATCCAAAATGTTCCAACGTCATCAAACTCTTAAAGAGATTTATTGAATCTCGACGTAACCGCCCTAGATTACATGGTTTATGAGAAGTAGTCATCTCAAGAGGATTTTACAGAAAACTTGGCATCCAAAATGCTCTAATGCATTCAAACTCTTGGGGAGATTTATCGAATCTCAACATAACTACACCAGATTGATCGTATTCTATATAACTGAGTCTTCAAGCTTGCCCCCTGGGGATGGTCAGACTGTGGAAGCAACAACTGGGAAATAACTTGCCCATGTTTAACAGAGTCTTCAGGCGACATGCCCCTGGATATGGTCATCCTTGAAATGATTCGCCATCTTCATCAGAGTTCAAAGTCTCAAACAATTTAAGCTCATCATTGCTGTTCGTATGCAAGCTTCTATGATATCAAGCAATGTTAGCAAGCAGAAAAATGTTAATTCTGAAACTGCTAATGCAACACACATGTTTGTCTTGAAGTTTTTATTGAAAATATATCGCAATAACCTATGACCGAATCACTAGTTAGGATATGACATTGATTAATTTTACAATGGCAACACAAATTTTGAGCATAACTCATAGGAGTCAGGAAACGTTATCTCTTTGACTACGCTTTCAAAATAAACCCTGCTTCAATTAGGTCTTTTGAGGGTTTTAACGTGGCTTGGTTCACGGTTTATGAAGCAAATGATATGAGGCTCAAATTTTATTTGTGCCCACCCATTCTTCATGATGTTCTCCAATCCTACATTCATCTAACTGACGCGAACACTCATCTCTCAAAAGGAGTTTTGATATGGTTGAGAAAACACAAAGTCTTTGGACATGGCAGTCACTTACCTATTTGCTTTTGGTGCATGATCACACGACTCTGTTCTTTACTGAGGATTTTTCTCTATGACCCTTTGTTTTCGCTTTTCGCGTTTCATTCCCTAACTTTTGCCTGGACTGAGTCTTTTGGAATTGACTTTGGAGTCCAGCGGGATGTCCTAATTTTTCCTAAGTCTCCTTCATAGGTTTTGACTTAGCGGGCTTTTTCTTTTTTTCTTTTTGATTTATGAACAAGTCGTGTGACTCTAAGTCATGTTTACCCTTTTTGAAAGGATTGTGCTTGCCTCACTCTTTAGATAGTCGAGGGATAATCATTGTGGATTTTACTTCCAACCTTCTAATGTGTGAGGGATAGATAAAGTAGATTCTCGGATGTTCACTCCTCCTTTTTTGAAAGTCTGGGCGCTCGATCAGCTTATCTGAAAACTACCCTGCCCCAGGTTAAAATTGAGGGTTTTATATTTGGAAAAAAAAACTCAAACTTTAAGGCTCAAAGGGATTAACGAGGGTTTATCTTCCTTATATCTCCGGTGTTTGGGGAATTGAAACATTGCCTTACATCATCAGCAGGGTCTTATTCAAAAGCATACAACAAGAAATCTTGCGTTTTTGACTCGTCATCCTCCTCCCAATTCTCTTCCAAAGCAAGAGATTGGGTGGCATTGGCATTATAAAGCAGAAAAACATTTTACAAGTGAATACAAATGGATATCTTCAAGACAAATATATCCATTGCATTAATCATTCAAAACAAACAAGTTCTTACATGCAAACCATGCTTTTACAATCAAAGAAATAACAACAAATGCAAGCAATCAAACAAATAAACAGCCTGATGATCTTGGGAATGAGCTCTCCTCATGATTTCACCGACTTGGAAAGGACTCTCTTGAGTCTTCATATTCATCAGCATAAAGGCGTTCCATTCACAACTGGGCTTCCTCCCTTGAAGGTCAGCACTTCATCGTCAATCATCCCTTGAACCTTTTCTTGGAAAACCTTGCACTCTTCAATCGGATACGCCACTGCTCTATCATGAAACTCTCAACTGGCATTTAGATTGAACCAAGGAGGGAGAGATTTCATGGCTCTGGTCTTTCTGGGTGTCATCACCGAATTTCGGGTAAAATGGGACCACAATCGACCGGAAGTCATTGGGATTGGATCAAAATTCTTTTGGGCATGACTCTGATGTTTTCTCTAACGAAACTGTGATTGAAAATTCAGAATTACCTGAGCGGCAGAGGCAACATCAACAGGAACTTTCTTACCACCCTCCAGCATGGTAGCATCGTATCCACAGGGCACAGGATTGCTCTTAAAATGTGGAACTATGACATTCACCCTTTCTCTAGTGATATGAAGAAGTTTCTGATCCAATATATCTTGGAGATCCCTCTTCACAACAGAACATCCACGAGGTTTCCTTGAACAAATTTGGCAAGAAGCATGAGTATGCTCATAGTGGGTAAACCTACACAAATCGACGTGCATATCCACCAATGATCCTCTTATTGAATTCACGTCAGAGATACGGTATTCTCCAAGACATCCTTCCGCAGCGTTTCCATACTTGGGTAATAGACTTGTTGAGACATTGGGCCCAAAATCTTCAAATGACAAAATACCACTTTGCACTAGCTTTTGCACTTCAGCTTTCAAAGCAAAACGGTGTTCAACGTCATGATCGGTAGCCCTTGATGAAATGGACAAAAACAACCAGACTTAACTACCATGGGAGATCCTATGGGATGGCCGGCGGAGTCGGTGTTTGTACTAGATTCTTCTATATTAACGCATGATATAATTCAGAATAGGCCATCGGGATCGGGTCAAACTGATCCACGTGTTGTTTACATTTATTACGAGATCCTCCACATTTCTCTTGCGAAATAACATTAGCAACTTGTTCCTTCTTCTTGGGCAAACCCTCCCCAAACTTCTTAGAGTTGCTAGAAGCGCTAACGGGAGTCACAAAAATGGGCATTGACATGATTTCAGAAATCACGGTCCTTTGAAGCGGAGTCTGAGAAATATGAGGAGAAGGTCTATGTAGCAACCAGAGTCTCAACCAAAGCAGAGAGCCTTTCGATACCAACCCTCAAAGTAGTCACTTCCTTACGGAGTTCATGGTTTTCTTGCTCAAGGTTATCCATCTTCTTCCTTTGATTGGCCCGAGTACCGTACTGATGAATTAGCTTGTCTCTAAGGAAGGAAGAAGCAAGAGTTAGAACCTGGGATGCAAAGAATGCAATGCAAATGATGTATGCAAATGCGCAATGCAAACAGATGCGATGCAAAAAGTTTTGCGGAACTTAAATATTTGCAAACATCAAGGATATGTATCAAAATAAACTCATTTTCATTAATCAAAAGTGAGGATTACAAAATATTGGTACTTCTTACAAGAGTCATAAACAAAAATCTAAATAAAAGCTAATAAAGCCCTAAGGAAGTTCTCCTAATAGCCTTGTATTTAGCTTCTCGATCTGTCCCTCCAACTGAATCTTCTCGAGAATAAGTTTATCCACGATTAGCTTCCAAGGAGTCGACTGAGGGCTAGAGGAAAATAAATCCTCTTGCGACTTCCTTTTCTTTCAAGAGAGTACTTCTTCACTCTTCAACTGTAGTTGTCTCTGGAGTTCAGCATTCTCCTCAATGACCACTTGATACTTGTTCTTCCAAGCATCTTCTTCTTGTTGCGCTTTGCTTAAAGCGATCTTCAACTTTTTTGCTTCAGACATGAAAATCAGAATGGGTAATTTCTTTAGGGTCATGGGCTCTTGTCGAGGATAAGGCATCTTCAACTTAATGGCCCTATCTCAGACCCATCGGAGATAGGGTTCCAGAGAAACACAATTAGGCTTTCCTAAGTCTTTCTTCCCTTTCCTATGTAAATGGCGCCAAACAACCACAATCTTCTCCTTAAGCTGCTTACTACCCTCACCATCCTTGAAGAAAATACCATCCACATGAACAATATTGGGCTTGTCTTTCAAAGGATATCCTAGCTGACGGCGAGCCAAGACTGCATTGTAACTGATTCCTCTTTTGGTTCCAAGAAGGGGCACATTAGCAAAATCTCCACAAGTGTCAATAATCATTACCCCATCATAAACACGATTATACCAATCAATGTTGGAGTGAGTAAGAGCCATAATCTTTTGTGACCACCAACCATTCTTAAGATCCTAAAAAGAGATGTACTTGGGCAAGTGAGAAATAAACCACTTGTACAATAATGGCACACAACACGTAATCATTCCCCAATTATGAAAGTTCCTTAGATGAACAAAATGATAAGCATCTGCTAACAGAGTAGGTACTGGATTCTTCTTCAGAAAAATCTTGATAGCATTAATATCAACGAAGTCTTCAAAACTGGGAAAAAGAAATACACCATAGATAAGTAGGGCAAGAGTAACCTCAAATGCGTCCATGCTCAGATGTTCAGCATAATACCGAGCTCTTCCTATCAGAAAATTTTTGGTCAATCCAAAGACTCCACCTTTAGTAGTCATGTTGTCTTGAATGACAGATAATCTCAAATGTGTAGCCTTGGCAATGTCTTGCTCTTTAGGATCATTCTCCAAGATAGGAAAGGGAGATTCCTCAAGAATAGGAAAACCAACCAAATAAGAATATTCTTCCAATGTAGACACAAGTTGATAGTCGGGGAAGGTGAAACAGTGATGGACTGGATCATAGAACTGAAGTAGCGCGGGGAGAAGTCCATTGTCCATCTTTATCTTCAATAATGATAACAACTTCCCATACTTGTTCTTGAAACCTTCGTGGTCTATAACCAAAGCTCGTAACCTCCTTAGGTCATTCAGCTTAGGACTCTTGTAAGTGTACTTCAAAGTCTTTTTCCTTCCACAATCCATGATGATCCTATGATGTTTGCCAACAAAAGCTCTAAATTCCATTAAACTTTTATGAAAATGATGCTTATGAATGCATGTATGTATGAATGCACAAACACAGGTATACACATATTCACATATCCATATATACACATGCAAACAAACAAAGGCCTAGGTTTGAAGATCACGTGCATGGAGCCATGGTCTACCCATCCCAAAAGGTGTGTACTAAGGGTTTATTTGTACTTGTACGACGGGTTCTACAAAAGTTCCCAAAATCATCAGTCCATCTTTCGGATATTATCAATTTCCCAATTACTCAGTGGTTAATAATATTCTAAAGAGAACTTCTTTTGAGTGTAGTATCACGTATCAACTATTTTGGGACTACTCCCTCATAGTCATCGCACTACGTCCTAAGAAGGCCAAGTTGGGTTAAGGGTAACTAAAGGTCCTCAATGGCACGGGCTCCTAGGTCGAAAGTAGTAATGTTTTCACGAATACTCGTTCAACAATACTACTCCCAAGATGGCCTCAACTGAGTGGTGATTTCTCAAGTCAGCTTGGTCGGGAATCAACTCCCTATAAGCCTCCTTGAATGTATCACCTTCCTATCATAAGTGCACTCAAGTCTGGGTTAGGACTTATCTCACAACACAACGTAGCAACCCAAGAAGATACAGATATACAAATACACAGATATACACAAATAACACATATCAAAAAAGTTAGGTGTAGCCCTCGAAAGTAATTCTCCAGTGAAGTCGCCATTTCTGTCGCGGTGAGAATCAGATATCAAGATATTGATTAACTTGAATCACAAATCTTAATTCACCAATGATCTTTAATTTATCCAAGGGAAGGGAAAAGAATTAATAACCCATAAGTATGCAATGCAATGCAAAGCAAAAGAGAATATAAGGTTCGGGGGTTGGTTATACCTATGGAAGGTGCTAGCATCCTAAGTATTTGTAGTACTCTATATGAACCTCTTATTTTATTGTGTTATTTGTTATTTTTTCTAATAAAGGGTGAAAAGGAAAAGGTGGAGAGACCTAAGGTGTTATTTCTAAGTATCCTCGCTAAGATATCGCATCTCGTGCCTACGTATTCTGACGGGAATGGAATCAGAGCATTCGTAGTTCCCCTCAATAAGGGTAAACAAAATATAAAGAAAAGGTTGCTTGCCAAGGATTGACCTTGTGGCTACGTATTCTCAAAAGGAACTTTGAGAAATCAGAGCGTCCGTAGTTTGGACTTTGGGTAAAAACAAATGTTTGTTAGTTGGTTTTAGGGGAAAAGACAAGTCGTCATTGTAGCGTGCGGTTTTTTTCGGTGACGCAACCACCTTACCGCAAACGGTTATGGGGTGCTACTTTCTGATTTCTATATTTATCCTATGAAGCTGGTTAAGGAAGGGGAAGATATCTTAAACTAACCCTGCACGCAAATGTTTTCTTTAAAAAATGCTAAGAGATCGGGGATCGAGGTCTGGTTATACAAAGGGAAGCTATTAACACCTAGTGTATTTATGGTAATCCATATAAACCTTCTTTTTTGCATGTATTTTTGTTAATTTGAAATGCTTTCTTGTGTTTATCTGCTATGGATTGGGAAAGTTTCTCCTTTGGGAGTGTTGAGAGAATGTTTTTGTTGTTTTCGGGTTTTCTGTTGTTTTTGGGAAGGTATTGGACCTAAATTTTTTGATTTGTGTGCTCGCTAAGATTTTACAATCTTATGCCTACGTATTCCCGTAAAGAGATTTGGGAAATCAAAGCAATCGTAGTTCCTCCTATTTCTATGGGAGGAAAAATATTTTGGTGCCTTGTTCAAAACCCAAGATTGAAGCTATCTAAGTATTTGTGTCTTGTTTAAAGCCCAATATTGAATCTAAAAAAGGGCGACTGAGAGAGAATTTGTCATCTCCAAAGGGAGACATCTCACCTATTCATCACAAATGTTGGGTAATTGGTAATAAAGGGAAATTACTTTAACTAGGATATGTAGAATCTAGTAATGCCATAATTTCCTTTATAAGAGAGGTGTCATGAAGGAATAAGCTTTAACTCAGTGTAGAGCAATGCCACTTTTTCCTTTATGAATCTTTCATGCTAAGAGAGGGACATTGGCTTGGATGTATGGAATCCAGAGGCTCTTCACTTATAGCTGTTAGATGAAAGAGAAATTTTAGCCAGGATAAAGGAGGGACTCCAGCTTGGATTTTGAATCAACAAGTGTGCCACTTACAGCAATTATCTGGACAAAAGTTTTGATTGTTTTGTTTTGATATTTGATGTATAGAGGATATATCTTCCTGCAGAGAGGAATCATGATCTCATATGAGGGGATGTTAATTTTTGTGTGCCTTGATCAAATCCCAAGGTTGAAGATAAAGGAAAATGACTCCACTGGGGAGGGTTTTATTTGTCTTGTACAAAGCCCAAGATTGAGGCTGATTGGGGGAATTTCTGATATGAAGCCTAAAAGGAGGCTGACTTTTGCTAAGGATTATTGAAATCCAGAAGCATATCCAAATTATATTCAAAGGGATTTTACTCTTGCTGGGAATCAGGGAAGAGTTGAAGTAATAGATGCCATGAGGCTCTGATTCTGCTAAGGGTTTATTGAGGTCAATCTGACCTTGGCTGGGATTTTCAAGGTGAAAGTTAAGCTTTGTTGGAGGGCAGAGAAGTTTAAAGGTGAATTTGAAAAACTCTTAGAAGTTTTTAACTCTGTTGGAGACTGGTGTATTGGTAAAGTGATCAGGTTTTTTCTTATGCTTTGAGGGTCTCTGTGTGAGATCCAAGAGGAGATGAGACTTTCCAAGTCTTATTTGTATGAAGCCCTAGAGGAGGCTGAGACTGTCCAAGTCTCTCAAGAAGTGGTAGGCTCTGGTGTAGAGAGGGGTCTTTGTATGATGCCCAAGAGGAGGCTATTGGTTTAAGGTATGAAGATCAACCCTTAGAATGGTATGATGTTCTAGAAATTTGACTCTCCTGGGGATTGAACAAGTAGAGATAACTAATTTCTATCAGAGATAACTAATTTCTATCCTATGCTTTTAAGAAGCCTTTGGGTCCTTGTACTAAGCCCAAGAAGAGGCTGGGGAACTTCTAAGAAGCCTGTTGGTCCTTGTACTAAGCCCAAGAGGAGGCTGGGGATACTTTTAGGAAACCTGTGGGTCCAAACCTAAGAAAAGTTCAAGAAAGTTTTCACCGGGAATCAATCCTTTCTTTGTTGAACAGTTCTAAGGTTTGAAGAAATTCAAAAGAGGTTTCACCAGGAATTAATCCTCTATGGGGAAATAAATTTCTTGTATATGTTTGTTTCTAAGTTTTAACAGTCTTGAGAAAAGTTTCACCGGGAATAATGTCTTTCTTTGTTCCATATTGAATAATCCCAAGAGGAGGCAGACTGTATTGAGGGAAGTTTACTATGAAAGAACTAGCTGTTAGAAGTAACCTCTGGTTTGACCTAAGTGTAGACCTAACTGTTGGGGAAACTCTAGACAGATATGCACAAGTATATACAAATAAGTGTATTGATAGGTATATAACAAATCTGCATTGAATTGAAAAGATGTTGGGTCTTACACTCTGAGAAGAGGCCCAAGTGTATGGTGATTGATTGTATGATTTTAACTGTATGATTAGGGTTTCAAGAAACTTAAGAAAGTTTTGAGAAAACTTTAAATTTTAATTTTGAATCAAAAGAAATTTGTTTGAAAAGAAAAGAGTGTTTGGGGCTTATAACTCAAAGAGAGGCCCAAGTGGTCTAAGAGCAGTTTCACCGGGAATAATGCTTCTCTTAGTACCAGTTAAAACAGATGGATTATTTTGAAAGCAGAGGTATGGGGATTACAACTTAAGGAGAGGCCCAGAGAGGTTATTTATTATTTAAAACAAAGTTTATGTACAAAAGATTGGGGCTTATACTCAAGGAGAGGCCCAGATGACTTGTTTTGAAAACAGGGATCGTACTGCGATACCGAAAGCCGTTGTGGGACTTATACAATAGCAGAGGCCCAAAAATTTTATGTACAAAGAGGGGTTGGGTCTTACACTCTATTAGAGGCCCGAGAAATAATTTTTATACAAAACATGGGGCTTACAGCTCAAGGAAAGGCCCAGATGAAAAACAGCGATCACACCATTTATTTTGAAAATCGCGTCGGGACTTATACAACGACTGAGGCCCAAAATTATGTATTTACAAAGGGGTGGGTCTTACACTCAACAAAGAGGCCCAAGAGTGTTTCAAATGAAGTTTGAAAAATTAAAATCAAGGAAAAGCCCTAAATTTTAATTAAAAATATATTTTTTCAAAGAAAATAAAATATAAATGATGTAAAATATCAAAAACAAGTTGTGAACTTTGAAAAATGTTTTGAAAAATCATGTTATGTTCACATGAAAGCTTGAAATTCATTTGAATTTGAAAAATCAAGAGGAAAATTTCATTAAAAATGTTTAAAAACAATTAAAATGAAATTCTTTACAAAAATTCCAAATATATTAAATAAATAATATACATTTAATCTTTTTGTAGAATAACATATTTTAACATTTTTGTGAATTTTTAAAAAAAGAACCATTAAAAAATGATTAAAATTGAGTGAGAAATTAATTTTTGAAATCAATTAAGAAAATAACTTAAAAATTCAAATAATTTGAAAGAGGCGCCAACGACCATCTTCTTCTTCCCCGTGCCATGGATGATTTGCAAAACCTCACTTTTCACTCTGACTACTCAATGATTTTGCAGGATTCAAACATCAATCTCACTCGTTTTTGAACAAGGATTCCAATGGTACCAATTAATT
Source organism: Lathyrus tuberosus (assembly GCA_022829125.1). NCBI lineage: Eukaryota > Viridiplantae > Streptophyta > Magnoliopsida > Fabales > Fabaceae > Lathyrus > Lathyrus tuberosus. The sequence continues at coordinate 3,903,995 of JALAZF010000029.1, read as the reverse complement.
GCATTTATTTTCAAGGTGGAGTGAGAAATCAAGTGATGAACACATGAACCCTAATTTCTGCAAGAACACTATGAAATCCTATACACGATAGCTACAAAGTAATTAATTGAGGGGAAACACTCTACATAAGTGCAGAAACATGTTTGTAACATGAAAACACATTTATGATGCATGGATCATAGAGTTTGAGAGTTCAGGTTTACCTCTTGCAAGAAGAAATCGAATTGTGTGTTGGAGGTGTTACAGATGTTGTTTGATGACTTGGACAACTTCAATGGACCTTATGTAAGGTGTTTGGAAGCTTGGAATGGAATGAAACAACCTTGATCACTTTGTGGCAACCCAACAGCAACCAGGCCTGAGTTTGATTTTGTGCTTTGTGATTCTGAGGTTACAGATGTGTGAGAAGTGTTTGAATAGCACACATATGATGTATATGATGTGTCTGCAACATTGGTTTTGATATAATTGCTTCTTATCGAAAAATTTGCATGTTACTTGAAAAGGAAGCAATTTCTAGTTTTTGAGGGTGAAATGAAGAAGAGCATGTGTTGTTATGCTTTTGTGTACTCAAACTGATCAGAAAGGATCCCTATTTATAGCAGAGGAAGTTTTTTTAGGAGCAATAGTGATTGTCAGCTGATCATGGTGTGTAGCTTGTAGCCATTGACTTGGATGTTCCAAAGTGCCAAGTCAACTATAGCTTGTCTCCATTTAATTTCTGCAGGTTTGAATGCTCAGAGTTTGGACTGAATCTTGGTTTGTATTGTTACGACTTGGTTCATGACACCTCAATGCATTGCATTAATGTAACTTTGCCAAAATTGAATTTCATAGTTCATGCAATGATGGTTTTGCATATGCCAAGTTGAATTCTTGACTCCTTGATCAAGAAACAAGTGAGTCATCAGAAGTTTTGTGTTTTTGGAAGATGACAAAGTTGGCAAAATGGCAAGACTTGAGTAAAAAAATTGTGTGGCCCAAGTTATGTTTTCATGCTTTTGTGTAGGCAGGGTGAAAAATGTCATTTTTGGAGGCTTATAACTTCTTGCTCAAGTTAAATCATTGGAGGCTCTTGTACTTTTTAGAAAGCCCATATATTATACTTCAACTTTGATGTTTAACTTTGGTCTTGAATCATCTTGGATCATAATGAAAAATGGCCTCAAAGTTGGAAAAAATGCAAACAGATTCTGTCCGAAATTTCACTAAGTGTTTGAAAAATGTTCATTTTCCATTTTTGTGATTTTGATTAATCCATAACTCAAAATCCATGAGGATTTAGAATAGGTTGTAGTTGACAATCTTGAAGTATGTAATGAGAGCTTTCATTTGAGCTTTGGATGGAAGAAAAAGGTTACTTGGATCATAAGTTATGGTCTTGCAAAGTTGGGCAAAAATCACTTTTTTTCATGACTTTGTGAAATTTCAAGTTTCTTAAGATTGCCCCTTTTGCAAGTAACCTCACTTTTCTTGATTTTTCTTGATGGATGATGGTCCAAACCATAAGTTAACATTGTTTTTGACTTAGAGAAGCCATGTTTGTCAAAAAATCCCAAAAGTCAAACTTGGTTTTTTGGCACAATTTACTTTTTGTCAGATGAATTTCAAACTTTGTGATTTTCAATGAAATCAAGTTCTTGACCTAATTCAAACCTAATGGATGGATTCCATATGTGTTTTAGAGTGTCTTGAATTATGTCCTAAAGCTTGAGATCATGTCTTGGTCAAAAGTCAAAGATATGGTTGACTTTTTCTCAGAAACTCTAGTTTGTGGTCCAGATGAATTTGAATCTTTATATTGCTCATGAATCAAGTTATTTGTGTCAACTTGAACTTTTAAGAGGATCAATATAAGATATTTGAGGTCTCCAAAACATTTCTTTAGGTCTTGGCTCATGCCTTGTTCCAAAAGTCAACTTAGGGGTGAATTAGGTCAAGAAACCCTAATTCCTGATTTTTTATGAATACATCCCCTGAGGGTATTTTGAACTTATGAATGGACCCATGAGGTCTCTTTAAGCTTATTGGATCATGTTTTCAAGTATTGGCTTATACCCAGATGAAAATTTCCCTCTGGAGGCCTTGGTCGACCAAAACCCTAATCTGGTGACACTAATGATCTTGAGGCTTGATTATCTTGAAGTGTTGCATTCTCATGCTTAATTCTTGATGTGGGAGACCTCTTGATCCTTCATGGATGTTTGAGAGGTTTGACAAGTTGAGGATCATGTCCATTCTTGATTGATCCTTTGTCTGAGTACTCTGAGAGGGCTCAAAAACCTAATTCTTGATTGGAGTGATTGCTTAATAATCTTTGAGAGGATTGATGAGGCATGAAGGTACATCTATATTGTGGTGATGATTTGCACAATGATGGTAAATCTTGTGGTCAAAATTTAAAGTATGACAGTCATCTTAAGGAGAAAACTCAACTTAAACCACCACAAACATATGGAAGATGGATATTTGCTTCACATTAAGAGAAGGGCTCCAACTCGGATATAGAATCGACGAGTATGCCACATACCTCTCTCAAGTGGAAAAGAATCAGCATCTTTCTTAACTATGTCATGGGGTAGGAGATTTAGATCTCGTTTACATAGATGACTTATGTCTAATTTGTTTGAAAAGAGTTTAAAGTTGGAAAGCCAAAGCGGCAAAATGGTTTGAGATGTGTGAGGTGTTTTTTAGGTTTTGAAAAGAAGTTAGAGATATGATTAAAGTATTTTTGAATTTTTGTTGATAAAAGAGATTTTAATTTTAAAGGGAAAGGAAAACTAGTCTAATTCTATGACCTAAGATTAAGATTAAAGGAAGACTATGCTAATATTATCATGTTAAGGATCAAAACCTAAAATATATTCTGGTCCAATTTTCGGATACAAAAGAATCGAGAACCTAAGGGAACATAGCAAATCACACAGGCAGGCAGTCATACCATCAAAGTATCACAGATTATTAGGAAATGTATCATGGTAAGAAAACCATAAGGGAATTCTTGGAATTCTACTTAGAAAGTCCTATTGACATCTCAATCAATTTAAGAATGAATAATGAAGAGCTTATCAGACCAAGAAACCAATCACAAAATTAACTCAAGAGTTAGCCCTATATTTAATACTTAATCATAGGTTTTAATCAAAAACCAAATTTTATTTATCACGATAATTAATCTCGGATTATCAACCAATTATTAATTAAAAATTAACTAGTCCCTAAATTAATTATTAAAAACAAATAAGAAATAAAAAAAACTAATAGAACTAAGAAAAAGAAGTGGGCTTATATCTAAGCCCATTACCAACAAAATAAAAAAAAAATGGTTATTGGGCTTAGTTTTCGTCCCAACAGATCCAATATATCGCACATAAAAAAACAAAGCAAATAGATCAGTTCATCTTCATCGCGTCCGTCACTCCCCATCTGCTCTCTTTATCTACTCAAATTCTTCTTCGCAACATCAATCGTACCTTGGTGATGATGAGAACCACCGCGCCATGACCCACTGGTCGGCAGCGACGCTTTCCTCACACACTCGTCTCTCTCGTATGCTTCGACCCACACTCCTTCGCGTTTCAATCGTTCTAATTTTTGACACAAACGACAACAATACGACAAATTAACAAAAACAAATACTTACGACGATGATTTTCAAGTATGAGCTGTTGAGACTTCGTTGCTATCGCCCAAGTCATGATGCTTTTCATATGTAATTGCGTTGCTTTGACACTGACTGTTTCAAATCGTGGATGCTTCTTTTCAAATTCCTGCTATTTCTTGTTGTTGCTGCAATTTTCATTGTTTGATTTATGCATATTTTTTCTCCGAATGTTCTACAACTCGTACCCTTTCTTCTCTGCAATGCGTGTGTGTGACTTGTATGGTTTTTTCGTGTTACTACTGTGTGTACGTGAGGATTTTTGAAATCGTATGAATACTGTGATTTTCTTTTAATGTGGTGGCAAATTTCCTTTGTGTATGTCTCTGTATTTCTCCCTTGTTGTGTGTCCTTTTATAGGCAGTGGTGAGTTTAATTTCTGAATCCATACGCTGAATCATGTTGTCGGTTTTGGTTTTGGAAAGAAAATCACATTTGTCCAATTTGCTGTGAATACGCGACTTGAATGCGTTTTCCATTTTTATTGAACATGTTTGATTGTGTTTTGAAATGCATGTGACCAAATGAACGAATTTTCGTTTTGTGGCTATTAATGCTCGATGAATGAATATTGATGATGATGATTTCGTCGATACTACTCTCAACTTATCCAATCCCTTACACTAAATAGCAAGATCTTCGTCGAAAAATAGAATTCCGTATTTTTATTAAGCTTACTATTAGCCAGAGGTTCGACTGAGGATCAATCATCATTACTGTCTGATTTTTCAGACAAGCAGCAGAGCATATATGTACACCTTTCAAAGCCATCTAATGTGGCCTTACGAACCCAAAATTCTTCATCACCTCTCCTATCAAAAGAATAGTTATCAAGAGCTTTAAATTAACTCTTTACTACTTCATTCTTCATAGAAAAAATACTTCTTGATGAAGAAGGTTACAATACTCTCTTTCCTACTAATTGATATTTCACATACTGATACCAGCCCTTCGACAACATTTACCCGTGCTCCAGTATCATCATGCAACGGAAAAACTGTTGTACCTCATTAATGGCAAGAAATTTTGGTATTTTGGCTTGGCAAAGAGCTTCTCAAGTTTGAACTGCTTAGGATCTCTTCAAGTAAAAGTAATTATCATTTTCTTGTTTGTAATCATGGAATTACGTATGGATTCTTATGACATAAAATTCTCCAACTTGTAACCTTTGATTAGATGTGAACTTTAAATGTGGAAAAGATATCGAATTTTCATGTTTGAACTGGAACCTTGTATTTTGGAATTGATTTGGAAAGGACATTGTATCTTGAACTCTTATGCTAGATTTTGAAATTTTGAATGGATCATAAAGAAAGTTTCTTTTATTTTTAGAACTTAGGATGATTTACTTGTATGTCTTGTGATGAACTCCCTTTGTAAATTTGACACTTAAATTTGGTGAATGTGCCTTGAACCAAAGTCTTGAAACAACGATAACTTGAACTTGCTAAAACTTGATGGATTTGTAATCTTGACATGGAATTTTGGAAACATGCCTTCTTTGGTGACTTGAAACATATCATAAAATTTTAATTTTAATTCATAGCAAAAATGAGCTTGAACACTTTTTGAAAGTATCATAGTACATGGCCTACAATCATCTAGAACCAGTTTGAAATATGACTTAAAATCAACTTTAAGTAACTCTTTTACCAAGAAATCCATTTAAATGCACCTTTCAACCAAACCTGGACAACCTTAATTGAATTAAACTCAGGAACCCATTTGTGACAATCTTCAAATTAAACCTTAATTCCACTCCTCCATCCATGAACAACTTGTATTACAAGAAATAAGCAAATGAAAAAAAGATGTCTTGAACATATTTAATCCTTTGAACGAGTTATTGAGGAAAGAAACTTGCCATGCAACCCTAATTCATGCTCTGGAGAATCTCTGAGGAAAATGAATCTTGGAATATAATAATGTATCCTCAACCATATGATCCTCTAAATCTAATCCCCTTGCTCATGATGATCTGGCCTTACCAATGACCATGCTCAATACCCATAGGAGGAAAACCCTAATCTTCATTGAGGTATGCACCTGAAACTTATAAGAAACCTTGAGGAAGATGACCAGTAGAAATACCCTAGGGTCTTGTGAATCAGAATCCAATGATCACGTCTTGAGGTACTCGACTTAGAGAAAGAGTATTTGAAATCAATGCTCCTGTACTAGTTTTTCAATCATAATAAACACGCACACAAGGACCGTATGACCTAAGGATGTTATGCAAGATGATGCACAAAGAGGTGGGATCTTAGGGTTAAAAATTAGGGTGTGAAAGATGCCCCTATTTAAGTTTCTTCTATCCGGAGATATGGAGATTGAAATCTTTGTCTCGGCGTGATAGAAGAGACTTAAATACAAACATGCAAAATTTTTGGCCCTAAGATGCCACAAAATGCTTATGATGGTATGAGATGATATGAATGCAACAAAGGTCTTGTGAGGAATGATGTCACAGGGGATAACTGTATATAGAAAACTCTTAAACGCATTTAAAGAATTGAAGACCCAACGAGGAACAACTTAGCAAAACAATACTCCACGGGGAAAGATCCAACTCCACTGGGGATGAGACTCAACTCCATTGGGAAAGAGACTACCAACTGACAATCACAAAGCAACTTAAACACAGGGTATCTCCAAATAGAACAAAGGTGTGTATTGCCTACTACCAAGGATATGGTAGCCTAAACAACATGCAAGAAACTTGAAAGGAAGAATAACCTACTACCAACAGATGGTAGCCTAAGCAAAGGTATCCAGTTGAAATAAAGGAACGTATATTACCTACTATAAAGTATATGATAGCCTAAGCAAAGGTAATAAAGTAGAAAGGAGAGATCACCTACTACCAAACACGGTAGCCTAAGCAAAGGTGTCTGACAAAAAGGATAGACATATTACCTACTATCAAACAAATGATGTAATGCCCGGTTTTTGTTAGATTTATTTAATCGAGTCGATTTAATTATTTTTTTGTTTTTTATATTATTTTATTCTTGGTTTTTATTTGGTAAATATGTGATGTTTATCGTTATTATGTTTTATCGCGTTTTGGGAATGTTTGCGAGGAATTGAGTGTAGGGGTATTTTGGTCATTTTGCTTGGTTAGATATTATTGTTTTTTTTTTAAATAGAAACATAGAGATTAGAAAGAGAGAAAAGAAAGAGAAGAGAAATAGAGAGTGAGAAGAAGAAAAAGAGGAAAACATGGAGTTTAAGAAATCGATTCAACCGACACTTCAAAGCACGATTAATCGGGTAAGGGTGCGAAACTCGGTTATTATATGCTTGTGTATGAATATGTATGTGTGTGTTTGATTGTTTACTTGTTTTTCATAGTTTTTCAATTATAGGTTGAAATGAGAAAAATGAATAGAAATTGATGTTTTCATGGTCGGAAATCGATATGAATCATGTAGTATGATCGTATTATATGCATGAACATTGTTGATACTTGTTTTGATTGATTGAAAACGTTTTGGTTGGAGAAAGTTAGATTTTGGGGTTTTAGAACCATGCAACCCGCAGCAGAAAAATTCTGGTTCTGGTGCGATTCGCCAGGCGAATTAGGGATTCGCCAAGCGAATTAGGTCTCGCCACTAGTTCGCCAGGCAAAGTGCTGGCGAAGGGGGATTCGCCAAGCGAAATCATAAGTCGCCAGGCGAAAACAGAGAGACAGAAATGTGTTAGCTACTGGAACTCTTGGGTTTTTTCTAAAATGGTGGTTCGCCACTAGTTCGCCAGGCGAAGTGCTGGCGAAGGGGTATTCGCCAGGCGAAATCCTCAGTCGCCAGGCGAATCTGGCTGTTTCTCAATAAATTCTTTTCTTTGAAAATTCATAACTTTTGATCCGTAACTCGGATCGAGACGTTCTTAGTACCGTTGGAAAGCTAATGAGATGTTCTTTCTTATAAAAATGGTTTTGAGATTGGTGGCCGATTTAATTGTGTCAGGAATTTGGAAACGTGTCGTTTTGTCGACTTTTACCGTCGTAATTGTGTGCGATTGATGTGTTATCATGCGATATGCTTTTGATATATAACGTATAGCTTGTGTGCTGTTATATGATGTGAATGCATGTGATGAAATGTTGTGATGATGGTTTGTGGCCTTATGGAAAATAAATGCATTGTTTTGGGTTTGATTGCAATGCATGATTATTGATGTTGAGATGGTTCACATGGTTATATATGTATATGCATTTGATTGTCATGAGTCATTTGTATGCCATGCATCATGATATGCACCTTGTGATGTCGTGTGCCCTTGTGGGGTGTGAGCGATGAAATGATTCCAGAGGGAATCTGCTGTAACGGTCATGAGTCTTATACAAAGAGGACCTAAAGCGACGTTATAGACGATCTAGAGCCTTATACAAAGAGGACCTAAAGCGATCGGATCGTGAGCCTTATACAAAGAGGACCTAAAGCAATCCATAAATGTCGTGAGCCTTATACCAAGAGGACCTAAAGCGACGGGGAACATCGTTTTCCCGACGGGGAGTTACAATAAGTACCAAGCGATGGTTCCAATAATTCCTGAGTGAATTAATGATGATGAGAATGATGGATGGAATGGTACTGCATGCATAGAGTCGTTGTGTTGGTCTCTGTACATTTGCATAAGTCATGAATGGATTGATTAAGTGTGGGAAATTGTGAATGAGATTGATGAGTTGATATATATATATATATATATATATATATATATTGGTGATAAATGTATTGAGCATAATTGATATGCCTTGTGATGGATGCATGAATTATGAATTGTTTTGTTTTGTATTTGAATTATGGTATACGTTGTGGTGAGAATGTTTTGCATGTGTATTTCATGTTATTGCATAATTGTATGCAACTATATTATAATTGTGTTTCTCACCCTTCTGCTGTTTTGAATGCTCTATGAGGCATTGCAGATTAGATGCTGGAGGTCTTTTTGTGAAGATTATGTCTTCATTCTTTTGTCGGTCGGCTCTGATATGTGGCACAGGGTAGTCGGGGAGATTGTTATGTGATAATGTGTATATGTATCTTTTTGGATTGTACATGTATGACTTTCTATATGGCAGACAAACTTTTATGTTTATATATGAGATTTCAGTTGCAGATTTCCCGCTTTTATTCTGTATCTGAATTGTGGGTGTTAGGAACTGAGTTCCTCTGTTTATGTTGCTACCTGATTATTGCATATCTTTATAAGCAGGTTGTTATATTTCATTACTTTGATGTGACGCTCCCGTCTATGCCATGAATGTTTTAATTATACTCTGATTATTTTGTTATCGTTTTAATTGCTCGGGGTATAGATTAGGGGTGTCACAGATTGCGTAAGCAAAGGTAATAGACTTGAAAGGAGAGATCACCTACTACCAACTTGTGACAGCCTAAGCAAAGGTGTCTAACTCAGAAGGAACGATTACCTACTACCAAACATGGTAGCCTAAGGAAAGGTATCTGAACCCAAAGAAAAGGTGTATTACCTACTATCAAAACATATGATAGCCTAAGCAAAGGTAAACACAAAAGGAAAGATGACCTACTACCAAACATGGTAGCCTAAGCAAAGGCATGTGACCAAAAAGATAAACATATTACCTACTATCAAACATATGATAGCCTAGGCAAAAGTAATAGAAAAGAAAGATGACCTACTACCAACTTGTGGCATCCTAAAAAGAGGTGTCTAACTCAAAAGGAAAGATTACCTACTGCCAAGATGGTAGCCTAAGCAAAGGTAACTGACCTAAAATAAGTTCCATGATCAAAATTGATCCAGCTTCTTCTTTAACTAAATGATTCATTTAGAAAGGGTAAATGCAACTCCCCACGCCTCGGGTCATAAGCCACGAATGGGTCTCAGTTTCTTCTTTAATCAAGTATTACACTTGAAAAGGGTAAAATAAACCTCCCCTCGTCTCGGGTCATAAGCCACGGGCTGGTCTCGATTTCTTCTTTAATCAAGTATTCCACTTGAAAAGGGTAAATTAAACCTCCCCTCGTCTCGGGTCGTAAGCCACGGACTGGTCTCAGATTCTTTTTTAATCAAGTATTCCACTTGAAAAGGGTAAAAATAAACTTCCCCTTGTCTCGGGTCGTAAGCCACAGACTAGTCTCTGTTTCTTCTTAAATCAAGTATTCCACTTGAAAAGGGTAAAAATAAACCTCCCCTCGATTCGGGTCGTAAGCCATGGACTGGTCTCGGTTTCTTCCTGGAAAAATGAATCCTTGTGGGAGAGTATCTTCACAGGGGGTTGGAATTTCACTAGAGATTGAAGACTTCCGCGGGAATCCAAAACTTGCTGGAGATTAGGAAACATCACTGGGGATCTTCAGAAGAGATGCAGGCCGGTTGATTTGTAAAACATGTCTTCTCAAATAAAGAGAAAGGTCAACTGTAAGAATCTTCACCAAACTTCTCGAAAAGATGCCATTCGAAAAAAGTAAATTGAATAGTGGACTCACCGGGGAAAACATCATTGAGGAGCAATATTGCTGTTTGAAATTGCCTTGGAGCTAATAAAATCCTTGTATCAGGAATTCTCAAATAAAGAGAAAACTTGTAAAGTCTTCACCAAACTTCTTTGACGGACTTCCGAAGATATGTGTCGCTCCCGGGATTTTCATCCAGGTACAAACGCGAGAGTGGCACGGAAAACAGAGTCGCCAGCCATGTAAATTTATCCCAAGAGAGGGAAAGGGAACACCGCATAAACCTAAGGAAGAGGGAAAGGAATGGTCATCGCAACCATAGCTTGGGTTCAGGAGTCGGTTACGCGAGGGGAAGGTGCTAGCACCCCACGCGTCCATCGTACTCGATGGGATCCACACTTGTTGTCTATTCTAAGGGTGAGTTATCCTAAAATATATGGCTGTACTGACACGAGGAAGGGGAAAACAAAGACAGACTCGGTAGGACATCGACATCCTAGGCCTACGTACCCCCTTTGTGCAATGGGGAATTCAGAGTCAACGTAGTTCGGACCAAGTTCTTTTTGTGTTTTTTATGAGCGACGTTAAGTTTGCGTCCGGCAGTTAGGGTCGATGCCTGTTTGCGACTCAGACGGAAAGTAACGTGCCCTTTTTGAAAATAGCCTTTAGTTTGACAATCCCGAAGGACAAAAAGGTTTGAAGTTTGTTTGTATTTTTTAGGACAGAAGTGACTTGAGTTAGTTCATAACTTGCATTGCACCAAAGTCTAGGGTACAGGGATGAATACTTAACGAATCGTCCCAAGATAGGACGCTCGTTAAGCACTCTAGAAAGATGAGAGGAAGCCCCTCATTTCTCATTCCCCACGCTTAAGGCTCGTGCGCAATACACTTTATCCTTATTAAATGTTTTCAAGAAGTTTTGAGATGAGAAGAGAGAAGACACAAAGGAAACTCTAAAGGGAAACTAAGCGTCCTAATGTTATCATGCATGGGTGACCTACGGTTAGTGAGGTTTGACGACAACCTAGGCCTAAAGAAAAGAAAAGATGAGAGACAGAAAGAGTGAGAGTGGACATGGATAACTATCCACACCCTTGAATAACTTACCTCAGCCTCTGCATAAAAGGTTAGTACAAAACAGACATAAGTAAAAGAAATGAGACAAATGGAACCCAAGCAATGACATATACTGATAACCAAGTGAGCTATAACAATCCAAGCATGATTCATGAATTCAAGGAAGCAATCCCAAACAATGGCACAAGTGCCTTTTCAAATAAGTAATCAGACATGATTAAGGATGTGCGTACAAGAAGATCTCACACAAAGAGCAATTAGACAATTAGCAACACACCTTCTAAAATCACCAAATTAATTATCAAAGTAGCTCAACCAGAAGCAAACAACATGTCCAAAACTCATGCAAAAATTCAAGATATAAGTCACTCAAACAATTATGGAAATTCAAATGAGAAATATGGTTCAATATGCAAAAAGGGAGGACTAAAATGCAATATGAAATGATTTTAAAAATGAGAGAAAAATATTTTAATGCAATCCAGTGTGTTGATAACATAATGCAAAATGAATGAGTTCAAAAGGTTTTGTATACTATGAGAACAAAATTCTACAAGTTTAGGTATGCATGATATGAATAATTCAAAAGAAAATAAACCAAATAATTAATTCAGATGATGAAAATAAAATATAAAATTTGGTAAAATTTTATAAAATTATAAATATGATGCATGAATTTTTTTGGGAATTTTTTAATGCAATTAACTATTTTAATAAAATGTAAATGAAATGTAATAATTAAATAAAAATGAAAAAATAAGCATGGGGTTGCGTTTAGTGACTAGAACACGGTGAAAATGCTAGTGGGCTGAAAATGAGGGGTGTGAAAAGTAGGCCCAAACACTAAATCCATCAGAAAAAAAATAAAAAAAAAGAACACATGGAAATAGTCAACATGCAGACTCAATACTCACCATTGGATTAATCTCACGCGTGGCAATAAGTCAATCAAAACAAAAAGTAAGCGTGATGAAGGGCTCAGATTCAAGACACACCATAATAATGATACACGCACCCACACCAAATTACTCAGAAATAAAATAAAAACAAAAAGAATCACACGTGAAGGTCACACGAGAATTTAATGTGTTGGCGTGGTAACATCCACCAGATCATATCAACGCATGGCATTAGTAAACAAAAATCAAAGGTAAGTGAGATAAGTGGGTCAGATTGAAGGCACACCATAACAATCATGGGGTAATAAACATGTAACCATTAAAATAAAAACTAAAAATAAAAAAACGTGGCAGCATGATGGCCACACGATGAAACGAATCAACGGCCATAACCTCGTCTCCTACCTCCAGCACCTTCGCCGGACTGAATTAACTGCCGGCCGCCGGAGCTAGGGTTCCGGCCCCCTTCTCCGGTCACCTGCAATGAAAAACTCACCAGAAAACGCAAACCAATACACTTTCTTGACCAGAATTTCATGAGGATTACAAATACGCCATCAAAAATCACTAACTGTCAACACACATTGAAAAACGCAGAGAACAAGGTTTGGGTCCAAAACTTTAAACACGCGATACCATCAATCTACACGTCCAAATGCAAAACAAAATACACCAGAATGATCCATGGATGTCACACAACATTATGCATATTTAAAAAGAGAGTTTTATGCTCATCAAAAATATCACTAACCTGAGCTTGTGCACCACGTATCCTTATTATTAGCTCCAGATGATGGTTGCTTTGTGTTCTATAGATCCCAAGGAAGAAGGCTGTGAAGAAATTTTGTGAAAAGCTCTTCTTGCTTGAAAGATACGAATGAGAGAAGCTTTTAGGGTTCAAACTTTGGTTCTCCTTGAAATCACGTGTCCTCTCTCTAACCCTAGCATGAGTTAGCTTAAATAGGCTAGGTTAATTCACTGATCAGCATTTGGGCCTTGGTAATTCTTTGTTTAATGAGTTTTGGATGATTTTAGAAAATTGCATTATGTGAGATACACCCTCTTCCATGCATGTACACCCAAATATTTCACGATGGATCACTTAAGTTTCAATTGCTAATCACACCTGAATTTGATTTGGGCCTTGAGATGTATTGGTTCATGAGTTTTCAATAATTTGGCAATTTTGCATAATGGAAAATAAGTGAGGAATAAACCATGGATCCACTTGATTCAAAGGCCAAAAATAGTCCTTATGGATTGTTCTTTGATATTAGAATGTGACATGAAGCAATGGAATCAATTATAGGTCACTATGTCCCAAAATGCAAAAGTTGTGAAAATGGAACCCTAAAAACCACTTTGCCTTCTTTTGATCATAACTTGAGTTTCACAAATGATATGGAGACCCACTAGTACTTGTTGGAAAGGGGAGAAAAAGATCTTCAACTTTCATGTTTGAGGAAAATTCATTTGAAGCTTTCTTGATGATGAAAAGTCAAGTTAAATGTGGTGTAAGGACTTGCCCAAAAAGGAAACTTTCAAATTATAGGTCATTTCCATATTTAGTAACTTTTGTACCAACCCTTGATTCTTGATAAATGGTATGAAACTTGACCCTTGAAGACCATATGAGAATGTGAGACCTTGAAAGCCTTGGAGAGAACCTCAAAATTCCACAGTTGACTTCCCCTCTCACTGTTGACTTTTACCCAATTCACCTCATTCCCAATCCATTGGCCAATTGAACTTCTCATGAACCAAACTGATGGGCAATCTTCCATTACTAGATACTTAGGCACCCAAGGAATACCATGGAATCAAGTCTTGCCCAAGAAATCAGAAATAAACTGACTTTATAGCAAACCCTAATCTTGGTACCCTCAGTCTAGGAGGAAATAACACAGTCTCCAAATCCAAATTCCTCTGAATATGATGTGTATCCTCTCCAACAAAGATAAGATGTACCATTTGGTGATGATAAAAACCCAAGGAACTTGCCCATTGGAGAAATAAACCCAAGAATCTCAAAACCCTAGTTTCTGCACTGGCTAGGAGAAAGTGATCCACTTGAACTCTCTTGCTTGACCCTTTGAAGAACATCTTCTCCTCTTGAACTTGCCTCAGGCACCTTGACCCCATGCTAAGAACCAATGATATGCACACATGATAATGCAAAAATGAAATGAACCATAAGCCAGTTAGTACTAAAGTAAGGTGAGCAAATTTTGGGGTGCTACAGCTGCCCCTATTCAATCAAATTGGTCCTGAAGGTATGATAGCGACGACTCTCAGACATTCCAGGATACACGGGGATTGGATACCGAAAGAGCCCCGAAAATTTGCTAATGGTGAGAATAACGAGATGGAGCGTGCTGAAAAATAAGGAATATGACCTCAACCATACCCTCAAAAATAAGACGAATACGACCTCAATCGCACCCACAAAGGAAACACGAATACGACCTCAACCGCATCCACAAAAAAAACGAATACAACCTCAATTGTACCCTCAAAGGGAGACTGACCTCAATCACTCTACCCACAAAGAAAAGGACGAATACGACCTCAATCGTACCCGCAAAGGAAGACTGACCTCAATCACTCTACCCACAAAGAATACATGAATACGACCTCGATCGCACCCACAAAACGAATACAACCTCAATTGTACCCTCAAAGGAAGACTGACCTCGATCACTCTACCCACAAAGAAAACATGAATACGACCTTAATTGCACCCAGAAAATGAATACAACCTCAATTGTACACTCAAAAGGAAGACTGACCTCAATCACTCTACCCACAAAGAAAATACGAATACGACCTCAATCGTACCCACAAAACGAAAACAACCTCAATTGTACCCTCAAAGGAAGACTGACCTCAATCACTCTACCCACAAGGAAAATAGGAATACGACCTCAATCGCACCCACAAAAACGAACACAACCTCAATTGCACCCGCAAAGGAAGACTGACCTCAATCACTCTACCCACAAAGAAAATATGAATACGACCTCAATCGCACCCACAAAACGAATACAACCTCAATTGTATCCACAAAGGATAACCAACATAAAGTGGACTTCGCTGGGGATGACGTAAAACAAAACTTCTGGTTTATACCACCCCTACTGAGAAAAGGAAACTGGCAAACAAAATATGTCAAGCGAGAACTGACTACTAGGCGAGAACTGGATTTCACAAAAAGAGAAAGGCCAAACAAAGGCAAACTTCTAACGGACTCACGATCCACAGATAAGATGACTCCGCCGGGGAAAGGAGAAGTCTAAATAAAATATTCTGCCAGGGAGCACAAGTATGAGGAACGCATCCCTCCAAAATCTCCTGAGTTATGCCATCTCTGCTGGGAAAGAGAACTAGCAAGGAAAGTATCAAACCTGGCTTATGCTTCGAATGCAAATGTTTGAATTTTGCCGTAATGCTCCACACAAAGTGGAAATGCTACGCATTTTGAGGATGCAATGCCAATGCTTATGATATGCAAAAGGGGTCCCTCCAGCAAAATAAACGCATGGAGAGAAAAGACCAACTCAGTTGGGGATGACAAAAATAAATTGTCCTCTGAATCCAAGAACTCTGCTGAGAAGGGTCGTACTGATCGACTCTTCGGATCAACAACTTCTGCTGGGGATGAAATCCCGAAAGAACTACCGGGGGCCACACCTGTCTTTCACTGAAGGTAACATCCAAAACCTGAGATTTTTCCTCTGCAGGGGGGTTGAGAAAGAACGCCAATAACGGAACCGGAAGTCTGTTACTGAAGATTGCTAATATCCAATTGGGCTCAGAACCTGCTGGGGGATGCCAGCCTATAATACCATCCGGCTTGGGGAAAATAGTCCATAATACCATCCTGCTTGGGGATACTGCTGAACTTAGCCTGCTGGTGGGGAGAATGACTTTACTCCCACCTTGTTGGGGACTAGAACATGACATTGTCGGCGAAAGCACGCTTCCTGACTGGATGGGGGAAGTGAAAACCCTGATTCTGTGGGGAGATAACGTCTTGATTCAGAGAAAATACTTTCCAGGTCTCCTGCTGGGGAAGGTTTGCTTTGCTGAGGAAAGTGCAATCTCAATGCTGGGGAAAGAAAACTGCTGGGGAAATACAATCCTGTTGCCCTGCAAGTCAAATAACAACAAAAGAATATGCCACAACCTGGCTGTCACCGTTAATGCCTAAGTGATTTCTACTTCTTTTCGTTATGCTCCGCAAAGCTCGAAGTTTTATATGCAATGTTTATCAAAAATATCGGACATTTTTTGCAAACAAAACAGTAAAAGTAAAACAAACAACGGAAAGTTCTTTGAGTGAAATGAATATTTTATTGAGAAAAGTGGCCTGTAAATAGGCGTTTACAATAGGAAGCAATTCCTAAAAAGAGGTAATTGCTCAAAAGCAAAAAGAAAATACACATGTCAGCAATGTGGGAACAGATATCCACCTTGATTCGACTCAGCTATGACCCATATGTCTTGCTTATCCACAAATGTCTTGACTTTTGAAGAGACTAACTGTACTGATTCCTTTCTTTCAGAATTTCCAGGTATTGAAAGTACTCACAGATCGAACGCAGACCATAGCCTTTCGCTTATAGATCCCTAACTTTTGCCTGGATCGCCCTTTTCGGGTTTTCAATCCATCGGGATACCCATTTTTGCCAAAGTCGCCTTTTCAGGTTTTCAACTTTGCGGGTTTACACGTTTCTTTTTACATTTTATCCCTAACTTTTGCCCGAACCTTTTCCTTTTTATGGTTCGCCGGGATGCCCCTTTTTTGCCTGGACTTTCTTTTTATGTCCAGCGGGTCTCTTTTATGCAAAGTATTTTTTGACTACGTCTGCGTTCACAGGGGATGTAAAATCTTCGCCATCCATAGTTGAAAGTAGTAAGGCTCCACCAGAGAAAACCTTTCTAACTACATACGACCCTTCATAGTTTAGAGTTCATTTGCCCCTGTGATCTGTCTGAGGAGGAAGGATCCTTTTCAAAACCAATTCACCTGTCTGAAAACTTCGAGGACGCACTTTCAAGTCAAAAGCGTGCTTCATCCTGCTCTGATACAACCGACCATGTGTGATGGCTACCAATCTCTTTCCTTCAATAAGGTTTAACTGATCCAATCTGGAACGCACCCACTCAGCTTCATCAAGCTTCACATCTGCCAGTACTCTCAAAGACGGAATCTCGACCTCTAAGGGTAAAATTGCTTCCATACCATACACCAATGAGAAAGGGGTTGCCCCAGTTGACGTACGCACCGAAGTACGGTAACCATGTAGGGTATAAGGTAGCATCTCATGCCAGTCTTTATATGTTACCACCATTTTCTGCACAATCTTCTTGATATTCTTATTTGCTGCCTCAACAGCCCCATTCATCTTTGGACGATATGGAGAGGAATTATAATGCTCGATCTTAAAACTCTGACATAGTTCCTTCATCATCTTGTTGTTCAAATTCGAGCCATTATCAGTAATGATTCTCTCCGGGACCCCATAACGATAGATAATATCCTTCTTTATAAACCGGGCTACCACTTGCTTGGTGACGTTGGCGTACGAGGCTGCTTCCACCCACTTTGTGAAATAGTCAATGACAACCAAAATGAAATGATGCCCATTGGAAGCAGTGGGCTCAATCTTTCCAATCATATCTATGCCCCACATTGCAAAAGGCCAAGGAGATGACAACACATTTAGAGGCGTAGGCGGTACATGCATCTTATCTGCATAAATCTGACATTTATGGCACTTTCGGGCCTACTTGAAACAATCAGACTCCATAGTCATCCAGTAATATCCTGCCCTCAACAACTTTCTAGCCATGGTGTGTCCACTGGAATGAGTACCGAAAGAACCCTCGTGAACTTCCTCCATCAACAAACCTGCCTCGTGTTCATCCACACAACGTAGCAAGATCATATCGAAGTTCCTCTTATATAACACATCATCCTTGTTCAGAAAGAAATTTCCTGCCAACGTCCTCAGAGTCTTCTTATCCTTGGTGGAGGAACCCTCTGGATACTCCTGTCTCTTCAGGAAAACCTTAATATCATAATACCACGGTTTGCCATCAGACACATCTTCAATTGCAAACACAAAAGCCGGTCTGTCCAGACGTATGATTCTAATCGACGGAGTTTCATTCCAACGGTTCACCTTATACATGGATGCCAATGTCGCTAACGCATCGGCCATCTGATTCTCAGCTCGGGGCACATGATGAAAATCCACCCTGTCAAAGAAAGGTAACAACCTTCTGGCATAGTTGTTATAAGGTACCAAATTTACCTGACGAGTCTCCCATTCTCCTGTAATCTTGTTAACTACCAACGCGGAATCACCATAGACATTGAGGTTCTTAATTCTCAAATCAATTGTGTCTTCTAGCCCCATGATGCATGCTTCATACTCCGCCTCGTTGTTGGTACACACGAATGCTAACCGGGCAGTGAAAGGTATATGGGAACCCTTTGGGGTTGTAATGATTGCCCCAATTCCATTACCATATGAGTTGACAGCCCCATCAAAAATCATCTTCCACTGAGACCCAATCTCAGGTCCTTCGTCAAGCAGAGGCTCTTCACAATCTTTCATTTTCAGAAACATAACATGCTCGTCTGGAAACTCAAACTTCATTGGCTGATAATCCTCGACCGACTGTTCAGCAAGATATTCTGACAGAACACTTCCCTTAATGGCCTTCTGAGAAACATACTGAATATCGTACTCTGTCAAAACCATCTGCCAACGGGCTATCCTTTTAGAAAGTGCCTGCTTCTCAAATAGGTACTTAATCGGATCCATCTTTGAAATCAACAAGGTTGTGTGGTTTAACATATACTGCCTCAGGCGCTTGGCTGCCCAAGCGAGCGCACAACATGTCTTTTCCAACATAGAGTATCTTGATTCGCAATCAGTGAACTTCTTACTCAGGTAGTAAATGGCGTGCTCTTTCCTACCTGTCTCGTCGTGTTGACCGAGCACACAACCCATCGAATTCTCAAGAACTGTAAGGTACATAATCAACGGTCTCCCGGACACCGGTGGCATAAGGACTGGAGTTTCCTACAAATACGTATTTATCCTTTCAAACGCCTCTCGACAATTTTCATTCCACCTGACCTCTTGATCCTTTCTTAATAACTTGAAAATTGGTTCACATGTGGCTGTTAGATGAGAGATGAACCTAGCAATGTAATTCAACCTCCCCAAGAAACCACGAACCTCTTTCTCTGTTCTTGGCTCAGGCATCTCCTGTATGGCTCTTATTTTTGTAGGATCTACCTCGATACCTCTTTCACTAACAATGAACCCCAGCAATTTACCAGACCTCACACCGAAAGTGCACTTGTTCAGATTCAATCTCAATTTGAACTTCCTCAACCTTTCAAACAACTTCTGGAGGTTTACCAAGTGTTCTTCCTCTGTTTGTGACTTCGCAATCATGTCATCAACATAGACTTTAATCTCCTTGTGAATCATATCATGAAAGAGAGTCACCATTGCCCGCTGATAGGTTACCCCAGCATTCTTCAATCCAAAGGGCATTACCTTGTAGCAAAATGTTCCCCACGGTGTTATGAACGTAGTCTTTTCCATGTCCTCTGGGGCCATTTTGATTTGGTTATACCCAGAGAAGCCATCCATGAAGGAAAACACAGAATATTGAGCAGTATTGTCTACTAACACGTCAATATGGGGGAGCGGGAAATCATCCTTCAGGCTCGCCCTGTTCAAATCTCGGTAATCAACACACATCCTAACCTTCCCATCCTTCTTAGGTACAGGTACAATATTAGCAACCCACGGAGGATAGTTTGTCACAGCGAGAAATCCGGCGTCTAACTGTTTCTGAACCTCTTCCTTGATCTTGACAGCCATATCTAGTTTCGTCCTTCTTAGTTTCTGCTTGACTGGAGTACAACCCTCTTTAAGCGGCAGTCTGTGTGAAACAATGTCAGTGTCAAGCCCGGGCATGTCTTGGTAGGACCAGGCGAAGATATCCACATACTCTCGAAGTAACTCAACCAATCTTCTCTTAACAGTGTCTTCCAAAGCAGCCCTAATCCTTACTTCTCATTTAACATCCTCGGTTCCCAGATTAATAGTCTCAACTTCCTCCTGATAAGGTAGAATAACCCTTTCCTCTTGTTTCAATAACCTGGCTAATTCTTCTGGTAAGTCACAGTCTTCATCAATCTCTTCTTCGGCTTGATAGATAGGATTGTCGAAGTCATATCGGGCCATAGCTAAGTCATGATGGGTGGAATCTGAACGAAGAAACCTGCATGATGGATGTTTTATGTTTATTATGAGTGCAACAAAAAAGAAACACATTGCAATTTTGATGTGGGTTAATGCAAAAAGTAAAAACAGAAAGACAGGGATGAAAAAACGTCCTTTATTGATGATAAAAATAGCAAATAAAACATCCAAGCCCTACAAATAAATATCACTACGTCTTGGGCAGAACGTAGGATTCAACATAACAAAAAACAAAAGTAAATTACTCCGGGCGCGTCACTTGGATGACTTTATCGGAAGACCAGTTGCCTAAACTCTGACCAGGGATGCAGGGACGGATCCACTCATCCATGTCACAGTCACTATCTCCTTCATCCTCAATAGCATTGACTCTGTCGAAGAAAACACCGGCACTGGTGAAACGGACTGGACCATAGAACTTGGGAGGCTCTTCAGAACGCCTAGGTGGCTTGTAACCCAGTCCATGAGTATCTTGCTTTCTTTGAACATCAATGACACTGCCCCACTTCTGAGAACCACCAGCTTCAACTATAGCGCGCGCCTCTTTGAAAGAGGACATTGGAACTTCTGGTTATCTAACGACTTCAGGTTGGGAAACCACCTCAGGCTGACTGACTGCCTTTGGAGGTTCCTCGGGAATTTTCACAGTTTCAAAGGCTTGGCACAAAGTTTCCTGTACTTCAACATCTACCTCTACATACTTGAAGGTCGATAGGTGAGTCACCATGATATCTTCCTCACCACAAACAGTCACAACGTGGCCATCCACCATATACTTCAACTTCTGGTGCAGCGTAGAAGTTACTGCGCCAGCACCATGGATCCAAGGGCGACCCAACAAACAACTATAGGCAGGCTGAATATCCATTATGTAAAAGGTGGTGTTGAAAATCTTAGGACCCACCTTGATTGGCAGAACTAAATCTCCAAAAACTGACCTCTTGGAGCCATCAAAAGCACATACCACCAAGTCACTTGGTGTACAAATTAACCCACGACTATCCAACTTCATCAAAGCCTTCTTTGGTAACACATTCAAAGACGGTCCAGTATCAACTAACACATGCAACATTAAGGAACCACGACATTCCACTGAAATATGCAGAGCGTTGTTGTGATTCCTCCCAGCCAGAGTCAGATCTAAATCGGTGAAACCCAAACCATTACCAGCATTTACATGAGCCACAACCCCTTCTAACTGGTTTACAGATATTTCCTGTGGTACATAAGCCATATTTAAAACCTTCAGCAATGCATTTCGGTGTGCCTCAGAGCATAGTAGCAAGGATAGAATGGAAATCTTCGATGGAGTTTGGTGAAGTTGATCAACAATCTTGTAATCACTTTTCCTGATCAGCCTCATAAACTCTTCTACGTCTTCTGAGAAAGTATCCCTAACCTGCTTTGTCATAGAATTATTTGCTTCCTGCCTCTGTGCAGACTCATCCATCATCTGTTTACCTTTTTCTTGTCTTGAACTGCCGGCTTGATCCTCGGACGGAATAAAGATTCTACCACTCCTAGTGATAGCCCCTGCTTCAACAAGATTTTCAACCCCTGTATTCACAGCTGATGTCTCTTCCAACTCCTGCTTCTTACCATTAACAAACACCTCGGCCCCATAGTTCCATGGGATGGCCTTGGTACTCTCATACGGGACTGGTCCAGGAACAGTGATAATGACCGGCGCTGGTCTTGCCGGCGCTGATATAGTTATTGTCTTGAACGGAATTGTTATTGTGGCAATATCAATCTCTCTGTCAGTAACTTTACTCTGCTTACAACCTCTGTCAAACTGTAATATCCCTTCGCTGATCATTTTCTGAATACCTGCTTTCAATAAATCACAACCGCCTGGCTGCGACACACATCCTACAGAAGCTTCATCATAGCCAGGAAATACCCCTCCCCTCAATAGTCTTTCTTTCACCACACCCAAGGGAGTTTGGACTTCGTTCACATCTGAAATCAAACTCATGTCTTCATAATCTTTAATAATAGCATTGACCCTCGGCTCACCGTGATTCGGCATCGGGTTCTGATTCACATTTGGAACATCATTGTAGAAATTGATGGCTTTGGAATCCACCAAATCTTGAACCTTATGCTTAAAAGCTTTACAGTTCTCAATATGATGTCCGGGTGCCCCAGAATGAAACTCGCAGTGGGCATTGACGTCATAGCCGGGAGGTGGATTACCAGTAGGTGGAGCAAATGTTCTCTTCTGAATTAACTGTAGCTTTAACAAGTGCTGAAATAACTGAGCGTAGGGAAGAGGTGGAGTGTCAAAATGCCTATCCCGCCTATTCAGAGGTTGCGATCGACAAGGAGCCTGATTTTGTTGTTGAGACACTGCTGGCTGCTGAGGTTCTGCTGGGATGGTTACAGGAGCCACCTGCTGATTAAAGTTCTGACGAGGTCCTTCTCTACCATGGTATGATGACACAGAGTTTGTATCTCCCTCCCTCTTCTTGTAACCACTGGCATAAGGCTTCTTACTTCCTCCAGATGAGGACCCATCACCGCCTGATATTTTTCCCGCCTTGATTCCGCTTTCCACCATCTCTCCTACCAAGATCAAATCAGCAAACTTTCCAGTCATACACGGTACCAGCTTTTCATAGTAATGACCCTGCAAGGTGGCCATAAACATAGTTATCATTTCTCGCTCCAACATGGGAGGTTGAACCCTCGCTGCCAGTTCTCACCACCTCTGAGTGTATTCCTTGAAACTCTCATTGTTCTTCTGTGATAAGTTCTGCAACTGTGTTTTGTTCGGAGCCATGTCAGTGTTATATTGATAGTGTCTAATAAATACCCCTGCCAGATCTCTCCAACTACGCACATCATTCCTCTCTAGTTGCATGTACCACTCCAGGGATGCCCCAGATAGGCTATCCTGGAAGCAATGCATCATCAGCTTCTCATTCTTCGCATGCGCATCCATTTTACTTGCGTATGCCCTCACATGAGTCCTTGGGCAAGTCATACCATTATACTTCTCGAAAGTGGGAGTCTGAAACTTGTGCGGAATAACAACGCCTGGAACCAACCCCAAATCCTCAAGATCCATACCAAAGCATCCTGATTCACAACACCCCTTAGCTGTTCCTCAATCAACTGGAACCTCTGATCATTGTCAATCTGGGGACCAGCATCCCCACCTGGCAGAGAAAATGCATCATCTTGAACATCATCATACTGACGGCCATTAATTGCACCGAAAGTATTACCTCCCCCCACTACAGTAGGAACCACAACATTTTCTCCTCCGCCCGGAGGAATCACAACACCAGCAACAGGAATACCTCTTCCCGGAGGGCCATTCTGAACATTATTACCAGTAACACCAGTATGAAGGACACTGTCCTCATCAACCCTTGCAATCAGCGGCTGAACGAGAGTCCTCAACTGCTCTTGGCCTTGAGCGACACCTTGCATTAATTCCATGAATTGGTTCATGCGAGTCCGCATCTCAGTCATCTCATTTTGTAGCTGATCCATGAGTCTCTTCTGATTCGGTCTGGTAGAATACCGATGAATGTGCTGATCTGCAATCCTGAGATGGGAACAAGGTAAGAATACTGGAGATAAACACCTGTTATGCAAAATGATTATGCAAAATGATTATGAATATGCAAATGCAAATGAACATGTTTGAATATCTGCAGGGCGATCCACCCCTTGATTCTAGTTTAACAACAAGATAGAACGAAACTTCTGCTCATATATTAAGAAAACCAGAGGAAAACCAAATGTCAACAATCACAAATCCAAGATAACAAGTCTGAACACAATAATCATAGATCCCAACCAACAAGTCTGGCGGTGGTCCGAATAATGAAAGAAAATAGAAAACTACGGCATGTCATCAAAGTCTACAAGTGTCAATCCCCCCCATCCATTATGCTTTCTGCTCCAGTCTTGAATTTCCTTGAACAGCTTTCTGGTGTCGGGATGCTTCGGTCTCTGAATTAGCTCTTGAATGAGAACGTCTCTCCTATGCATGATCCCTTCCAAATATCGGTAATGTAACTCCCAAGCATCTTCTCCAGAAACACCATCCATGCTAGGTCCCTCATGTCTAGATCTCTTTACTTCAGCTTGGACCTTCAGTTCCTCTATGGAGGCTATGGCTTCATTGAGTCGACCCTCGACTGCTTGTCTCTGGAATACCCCTGATAGGATTTCAGCGTCCTTTTTCTTGAGCTGCGACTTCAATTGATCAATCTGAGCTAGGTAATCGTATTCCTTTCTCTTATTCTCAGCCATTGCAGTTTCTCGGTGAGCATTGAACCTGTGAATTTTTAACAAAGCCTTGTCCAACTCTTCCTTCTTAGACTCGAGAACCTTACTGATATCGTCTAGAGCTTGTTTCATCCTTTGTCTGGATGCGACCTTGTCAGCTAGCTCTTTTTCCGCCTCAGCGAGAAGCTTTGTCTTCAACTCGGTGATATGAACAGCTTCACCCCGCTCATGCTTCAACAGATAAATCTCTCTTTGTAGCTCACTGTTTTCTTCTTGCAGCTTTTCCTTTTCAGCCCACAACTTGTCAAACTTCTCTATCTCAACTGTGGTAGGAGGCTCAATCAGCAAGGGGTAAGATGGTGGTTCTACCAGGAAGGGAAGAAGCTCCTCTTCTGCTCTCTTCTTAATCCACTCTTTATAGGAAGGGAAAGCCCGGTTGTTACATTTCCCAAATGAAGTTTTTCCCCTCTTGGTCACCTGCTTCCAAGCATTCACAATTTTCCTTATCATCTCTTGATCCTCAGTACCATTGAAAAATAAGGACTCTTTGACATCTCGCTCTTCAGGTGGACCTTTCAAAGGATAACCAAACTGCCTGATAACAAGGGAAGGATTATAGTTAATTCCACCTCTTCTCCCTATCAAGGGTACATTAGGGAATTCTCCGCACTTGAAAATAATCTCTATTCCTAGCAAGTCACGGTTGAACCAGACGATGTTGTCAGTAGTCAAGCCCATTAACCTCTTTGACCACTTCAGAGAATCTTTCGTATCAACGAAGGCGCCAGCTTCGGGGAGATGGCTCAGAAACCAAGTAGATAAGAGCGGTGGACAACAACTCACGGTTTTTCCCCGCCTATTTTCATTCTTGTAGTAGACTGAGTGATACACATCACCTAGCAAGGTAGGTATAGGATTCTTTGAAATAAAGATTCTGACAGCATGCATATCCACCAGATCAGGAACATTGGGAAACAGGACAATCCCATAGATACATATAGCCAGAATAGCTTGGAAAGCAGTCCAATTCTTCTCTTTAACATGTATGCAAGCTTGATCAAACAAGAACTTCAATAAGAAACCCTTAGCTCCTTGTTTTTCCTCAATATTACTGCTCAGAACGGATTCACCAATATGAAGAGCAATAGCCATTTCTTTTATCCCGGGGTGTTCTTCAGAAAAGAATACTATGTCATGCCTGATGGGGATTCCCAAAATAAATGAGAACTCCTCCAACGTTGGGGCCAAGATGTAGTCTGGGAAAGTGAAGCAACGCAAAGACGGATCGTAAAACTGAAGAAGTGTATGAATGACATCCTTCTCATACTTGGAGATATTGTAGACAAACTTCAGAAGTCTCCCATACCCTCCACTGAACTCTGTACGAACTCCGGGACCATCCATACTAATCAGCTTGTGAATCAACGTCAAGGTTGGATCTGGGAACGAATAGGCAACAGTCTTCTTTCTCTGGACATCCATGCCAAGGTAACCTCAGAAAACCGAAATCAAGAGTAAGATGCAAGCCCTGAAAAATGTCAAACATGTCAGAATGCAAGAAAAATGATATGCTCATGCAAACATGGGATCAAGGCAACACTGCTGGATGTGCTGTGCTGTTAACTGAACGAGAACCACAACCTAGAAAACCAGAATTCCAAAGTACCGAACCACTAAGATAACCAGGAACCCGGATAATCAAACATTGATGAGAAATCCAGAAAAACCGGGTAGGTTGAAGGTTTCGGTTACCTGCAAACCTGTAAACACCCATCCCCTCTCACGTGTGGGTACTAGGATGTTCAGTATCCCGGGCTCTTAGGTCGAGAAATGATGATACGTTCACCATTTCTGGTTTGGCATCATCATCAATCGAGGAGGCCTCAACTGATTCTCCAAAACAGAAGGTCCTCAGCTTCTGGCACTGAGGTCGAGAAACAATAGTACATTTATCCCTCAGGGTACAGTACTATCGTCAATTGAGGAGTACCTCCAGTGATTCTCTTCAAAAGATAGGGGTCATCCTATGCGAGTTCCAAAGTGGGCCCTCGGGTGCGAATGGGTTTGCCACAGGATGTGGTCTGCCACTGTCACCACTAAAGAGGGATGTTTTCACTAAGGTCCTTGATGATCGGTCACCAGAGTCGACAGCTCTCTAGATCGACATCCTAACATGCGCAAGACACACACGTTAGAATGCGTCCCAAGATAGCCTCGTCTGATTGTGAATTTCGTGAACACACAAACGTACCAAGCGGGCACATAGGTCCCACTACTCTCCACTCTAGTCCTAGGGTGTACTCAAGCCTGGCTATTGGGCTTATCTCTCAGAACAGCCAAACCTGTAAAACAGAAACAACCAACACAACACAGCAATATCCAGTATGACAGTAGTAAAAATGAAATGCAATGCAGAAAATGCGGTAAAAATAAAATACAACAAATAAAGCAAAACAAAAACAAAAACACCCAAAGAGAACAAAGGCAAGCAAGTGCTAGGATTGACTCGCTTAGGGATGGACCAGCATAGGTCAACCAGAGATTCTGGGTTCGTTCCCCAGCAGAGTCGCCAGCTGTCGCTCCCGGGATTTTCATCCAGGTACAAACGCGAGAGTGGCGCGGAAAACAGAGTCGCCAACCGTGTAAATTTATCCCAAGAGAGGGAAAGGGAACACCGCATAAACCTGAGGAAGAGGTAAAGGAATGGTCATCGCAACCATAGCCTGGGTTCGGGAGTCGGTTACGCGAGGGGAAGGTGCTAGCACCCCACGCGTCCATCGTACTCGATGGGATCCACGCTTGTTGTCTATTCTAAGGGTGAGTTATCCTAAAATCAATGGTTGTACTGACACGAGGAAGGGGAAAACAAAGACAGACTCGGTAGGACGTTGACGTCCTAGGCCTACGTACCCCCTTTGTGCAATGGGGAATTCAGAGTCAACGTAGTTCGGACCAAGTTCTTTTTGTGTTTTTTATGAGCGACGTTAAGTTCACGTCCGGCAGTTAGGGTCGATGCCTGTTTGCGACTCAGACGGAAAGTAACGTGCCCTTTTTGAAAATAGCCTTTAGTTTGACAATCCCGAAGGACAAAAAGGTTTGAAGTTTGTTTGTATTTTTTAGGACAGAAGTGACTTGAGTTAGTTCATAACTTGCATTGCACCAAAGTCTAGGGTACAGGGACGAATACTTAACGAATCGTCCCAAGACAGGACGCTCGCTAAGCACTCTAGAAAGATGAGAGGAAACCCCTCATTTCTCATTCCCCACGCTTAAGGCTCGTGCGCAATACACTTTATCCTTATTAAATGTTTTCAAGAAGTTTTGAGATGAGAAGAGAGAAGACACAAAGGAAACTCTAAAGGGAAACTAAGGGTCATAATGTTATCATGCATGGGTGACCTACGGTTAGTGAGGTTTGACGACAACCTAGGCCTAAAGAAAAGAAAAGATGAGAGACAGAAAGAGTGAGAGTGGACATGGATAACTATCCTCACCCTTGAATAACTTACCTCAGCCTCTGCATAAAAGGTTTGTACAAAACAGACATAAGTAAAAGAAATGAGACAAATGGAACCCAAGCAATGACATATACTGATAACCAAGTGAGCTATAACAATCCAAGCATGATTCATGAATTCAAGGAAGAAATCCCAAACAATGGCACAAGTGCCTTTTCAAACAAGTAATCAGACATGATTAAGGATGTGCGTACAAGAAGATTTCACACAAAGAGCAATTAGACAATTAGCAACACACCTTCTAAAATCACCAAATTAATTATCAAAGTAGCTCAACCAGAAGCAAACAACATGTCCAAAACTCATGCAAAAATTCAAGATATAAGTCACTCAAACAATTATGCAAATTCAAATGAGAAATATGGTTCAATATGCAAAAAGGGAGGACTAAAATGCAATATGAAATGATTTTAAAAATGAGAGAAAAATATTTTAATGCAATCCAGTGTGTTGATAAAATAATGCCAAAAAGAATGAGTTCAAAAGGTTTTGTATGCTATGAGAACAAAATTCTACAAGTTTAGGTATGCATGATATGAATAATTCAAAAGAAAATAAACCAAATAATTAATTCAGATGATGAAAATAAAATAAATATAAAATATAAAATTTGGTAAAATTTTATAAAATTATAAATATGATGCATGAATTTTTTTGGGAATTTTTTAATGCAATTAACTATTTTAAAAAAATGAAAATGAAATGTAATAATTAAATAAAAATGAAAAAATAAGCATGGGGGTGCGTTTAGTAACTAGAACACGTTGAAAATGCTAGTGGGCTAAAAATGAGGGGTGTGAAAAGTAGGCCCAAACACTAAATCCATAAAAAAAAAAAATTAAAAAAAGAACACATGGAAATAGTCAACATGCAGACTCAATACTCACCATTGGATTAATCTCACGCATGGCACTAAGTCAATCAAAACAAAAAGTACGCGTGATGAAGGGCTCAGATCCAAGACACACCATAATAATGATACGCGCACCCACACCAAATTACTCAGAAATAAAATAAAAACAAAAAGAATCACACGTGAAGGTCACATGAGAATTTAATGTGTTGGCGTGGTAACATCCACCAGATCATATCAACGCATGGCATTAGTCAACAAAAATCAAAGGTAAGTGAGATGAGTGGGTCAGATTGAAGGCACACCATAACAATCATGGGGTAATAAA
This sequence comes from Lathyrus tuberosus, assembly GCA_022829125.1. NCBI lineage: Eukaryota > Viridiplantae > Streptophyta > Magnoliopsida > Fabales > Fabaceae > Lathyrus > Lathyrus tuberosus. The sequence goes on along the minus strand of JALAZF010000029.1, from coordinate 3,874,666 downwards.
CATGTAACCATTAAAATAAAAACTAAAAATAAAAAAACGTGGCAGCATGATGGCCACACGATGAAACGAATCAACGGCCATAACCTCGTCTCCTACCTCCAACACCTTCGCCGGACTGAATCAACCGCCGGCCACTGGAGCTAGGGTTCCGACCCCCTTCTCCGGTCACCTGTAATGAAAAACTCACCAGAAAACGCAAACCAATACACTTTCTTGACCAGAATTTCATGAGGATTACAAATACGCCATCAAAAATCACTAACAGTCAACAATCATTGAAAAACGCAGAGAACAAGGTTTGGGTCCAAAACTTTAAACACACGATACCATCAATCTACACGTCCAAATGCAAAACAAAATACACCAGAATGATCCATGGATGTCACAAAACATTATGCATATTTAAAAAGAGAGTTTTATGCTCATCAAAAATATCGCTAACCTGAGCTTGTGCAACACGTATCCTTATTATTAGCTCCAGATGATGGTTGCTTTGTGTTCTATAGATCCCAAGGAGGAAGGCTGTGAATAAATTTTGTGAAAAGCTCTTCTTACTTGAGAGATACGAATGAGAGAAGCTTTTAGGGTTCAAACTTTGGTTCTCCTTGAAATCACGTGTCCTCTCTCTAACCCTAGCATGAGTTAGCTTAAATAGGCTAGGTTAATTCACTGATCAGCATTTGGGCCTTGGTAATTCTTTGTTTAATGAGTTTTGGATGATTTTAGAAAATTGCATTATGTGAGATACACCCTCTTCCATGCATGTACACCCAAATATTTCATGATGGATCACTTAAGTTTCAATTGCTAATCACACCTGAATTTGATTTGGGCCTTGAGATGTATTGGTTCATGAGTTTTCAATAATTTGGCATTTTTGCATAATGGAAAATAAGTGAGGAATAAACCATGGATCCACTTGATTCAAAGGCCAAAAATAGTCCTTATGGATTTTTCTTTGATATTAGAATGTGACATGAAGCAATGGAATCAATTATAGGTCACTATGTCCCAAAATGCAAAAGTTGTGAAAATGGAACCCTAAAAACCACTTTGCCTTCTTTTGATCATAACTTGAGTTTCACAAATTATATGGAGACCCACTAGTACTTGTTGGAAAGGGGAGAAAAAGATCTTCAACTTTCATGTTTGAGGAAAATTCATTTGAAGCTTTCTTGATGATGAAAAGTCAAGTTGAATGTGGTGTAAGGACTTGCCCAAAAAGAAAACTTTCAAATTATAGGTCATTTCCATATTTAGTAACTTTTGTACCAACCCTTGATTCTTGATAAATGGTATGAAACTTGACCCTTGAAGACCATATGAGAATGTGAGACCTTGAAAGCCTTGGAGAGAACCTCAAAATTCCACAGTTGACTTCCCCTCTCACTGTTGACTTTTACCCAATTCACCTGATTCCCAATCCATTGGCCAATTGAACTTCTCATGAACCAAAATGATGGGCAATCTTCCATTCCTAGATACTTAGGGACCCAAGGAATACCATGGAATCAAGTCTTGCCCAAGAAATCAGAAATAAACTGACTTTATAGCAAACCCTAATCTTGGTACCCTCAGTCTAGGAGGAAATAGCACAGTCTCCAAATCCAAATTCCTCTGAATATGATGTGTATCCTCTCCAACAAAGATAATATGTACCATTTGGTGATGATAAAAACCCAAGGAACTTTCCCATTGGGGCAATAAACCCAAGAATCTCAAAACCCTAGTTTCTGCACTGGCTAGGAGAGAGTGATCCACTTGAACTCTCTTGCTTGACCCTTTGAAGAACATCTTCTCCTCTTGAACTTGCCTCAGGCACCTTGACCCCATGCTAAGAACCAATGATATGCACACATGATAATGCAAAAATGAAATGAACCATACGCCAGTTAGTACTAAAGTAAGGTGAGCAAATTTTGGGGTGCTACAATATGCCATTTGATGGAGAACAAGTTGATAATCTTGATAATTTGCTGGGGATAGACAAACTGTCTTGGAAAGAAACTGCCATTTTCCATCCATATAGGAAACCTGAGGACAAAAACAAGTTGCTTAAATAAAGAGGTTGCCACTTGTGTTCTGGTATGGATTCCAAGAGAGTGTCACAATGGTGATCTTCAAACAGGTTCTTCCTGGGGAAACAAAGTGTAAAATAAATGCACGCTCAATCCAAGTTCAAAAGCCTAGAGATATCCATAATTGTGATTGTCAGGGACCAAAGTTCAATTCAGGAAGTAACTGAAGATACGGTCAAGCAAGACTCTACCCAATCAGGAATGAACTCAACTGGGGTTTATCTTTATCCAAAAATGGAAAAGAAAACTAAAGCAACCATCTTCCACGAGGATCGAACTCATTGGGGAATTTAGAAAGGTTGTGCTCTTTCTGCCTAGGGCTAACGACTCTACTTGGAGGGAGAAGACAAACCTAGTCACTTGGGGATAAACACGGTCAAAGTGAAAGAACAAACAAACGTCACAAAAATGCAAAATGCACAGATGCCATGCATATATATGAATGAATGTGTGTCATGTTATGCTTATGCTGATAAAACAGACAAAGAGAAGTAAACTGGAGATGAAATAAACATCTCGACATGGATATTCGGCCAATCTTCACAAGATAGAAGCATCACTGGGGATGAACGGAGAGTTATATCTTGGACCAAAGTCCTGCATCAAGACTTCAAACTTCTTCGGGGAAAAGAGAGCACTCCACTCGAGGAATAACATCATGACTTCACTTAGGGGATTATCAGGATGAACTTGGCTTCCTGTTGGGGATGAGAAAGATCCACTGGGAAAAGAATTAAACTCATGATTGGAGAGATTTCATGGGGGATAAAATAAATATCCACGATGAACTGAAGTAGTCTAAATAAAAGTTTTGGAGACACCAGAGTTGAGGCCTCTTAAGGGATAAAATAAATATCCATCTCAATAGGGAAACTTGGATCAACAGCAGCTGAAGATGTAAGAGTTGAGACTCCATGGGGATGAAATAAACATCCATTTCGTTGGGGAGGATTTGAAGTTGTAAGAAATTCGCTGAGGAGTGAAATAGCATTCACTTCGTTGGGGAGGATTAAGATGTAAAAGATTCACTGAGGAGTGAAATAACATTCACTTCGCTGGGGAAGGTTGAGATGTAAAAGATTCACTGAGGAGTGATATAAACATCCACTTCACTAGGAAGGTTGAAGCTAAGGAAATTCACTAGGGGATTCTTAGGCTGCCAACTGGGGAATTCTTGCATCAATCTTGCCATAACTGCTTAAAGTGGAGATTCACCAGGGAATTGTCATGACCACCTGAAGTAGAGACTTACCGGGGACATGGGTGAATAATGTTGTGAGAACAAAGCAGTTCTACATTGATGAACTGCGTGGTAGTCGCCATTTCAAACAACAGTTGTAGTGAATGGGTGAAAGTCTTGGCATCCAAAATGCTCCAATGTCTTCAAACTCTTGGAGAGATTTATTGAATCTCGACATAACTACCCCAGATTGACTGTATTCTATATAACTGAGTCTTCAAGCTTGCCCCCTGGGGACGGTTAGACTGTGGAAGCAACAACTGGGAAATAACTTGCCCATGTTTAGCAGAGTCTTCAGGCGACATGCCCCTGGATATGGTCATCCTTGAAATGATTCGCCATCTTCATCAGAGTTCCAAGTCTCAAACAATTTAAGCTCATCATTGCTATTCGTATGCAAGCTTCTATGATATCAAGCAATGTTAGCAAGTAGAAAAATGTTAATTCTGAAACTGCTAATGCAACACACATGTTTGTCTTGAAGTTTTTATTGAAAAGATATCGCAATAACCTATGACCGAATCACTAGTTAGGATATGACATTGATTAATTTTACAAAGGCAACACAATTTTTTAGCATAACTCATAGGAGTCAGGAAAGGTTATCTCGTTGACTATGCTTTCAAAATAAACCCTGCTTCAATTAGGTATTTTGAGGGTTTTAACGTGGCTTGGTTCATGGTTTATGAAGCAGATGATATGAGGCTCAAAGTTTATTTGTGACCACCCATTCTTCATGATGTTCTCCAATCCTACATTCATCTAACTGACGCGAACACTCATCTCTCAAAAGGAGTTTTGATATCGTTGAGAAAACACAAAGTCTTTGGACATGGCAGTCACTTACCTATTTGCTTTTGGTGCATGATCACACGACTCTCTTCTTTATTGAGGATTTTTCTCTGTGATCCTTTGTTATCGCTTTTCGCGTTTCATTCCCTAACTTTTGCTTGGACTGAGTCTTTTGGAATTGACTTTGGAGTCCATCAGGATGTCCTAATTTATCCTAAGTCTCCTTCATAGGTTTTGACTTAGCGGGCTTTTTCTTTTTTCTTTTTGATTTATGAACAAGTCATGTGACTCTAAGTCAATTTTACCCTTTTTGAAAGGATTGTGACTGCCTCACTCTTTAGATAGTCGAGGGATAATCATTATGGATTTTACTTCCAGCCTCCTAATGTGTGAGGGATAGATAAAATAGATTCTCGGATGTTCACTCCTCCTTTTTTGAAAGTCTGGGCGCTCGATCAGCTTAACTGAAAACTACCCTGCCCCAGGTTAAAATTGAGGGTTTTATATTTGGAAAAGAAAACTCATACTTTAAGGCTCAAAGGGGTTAACGAGGGTTTATCTTCCTTATATCTCTGGTGTTTGGGGATTTGAAACAATGCCTTACATCATCAGCAAGGTCTTATTCAAAATCATACAACAAGAAATCTTGCGTTTTTGACTCGTTATCCTCCTCCCAATTCTCTTCCAAAGCAAGAGATTGGGTGGCATTGGCATTATAAAGCAGAAAAACATTTTACGAGTGAATACGAATGGATTTCTTCAAGACAAACATATTCATTGCATTAATCATTCAAAACAAACAAGTTCTTACATACAAACCATGCTTTTACTATCAAAGAAATAACAACAAATGCAAGCAAGCAAAGAAACAAACAGCCTGATGATCTTGGGAATAAGCTCTCCTCCTGATTTCTCCGACTTGGAAAGGACTCTCTTGAGTCTTCATATTCATCATCATAAAGGCGTTCCATTCACAACTGGGCTTCCTCCCTTGAAGGTCAGCACTTCATCGTTGATCATCCCTTCAACCTTTTCTTGGAAAACCTTGCACTCTTCAATAGGATACACCACTACTCTATCATGAAACTCACAACTGGAATTTCGATTGAACCAAGGAGGGAGATATTTCATGGCTCTGGTCGTTTTGGGTGTCATCACCGAATTTTAGGTAAAATGGGACCACAATCGACCTTAAGTCATATGGATTGGATCAAAATTCCTTTGGGCATGACTTTGATATTTTCTCTAACGAAACTGTGATTGACAATTCGGAATTACCTGAGCGGCAGAGGAAACATCAACAGGAACTTTCTTACCACCCTCCAGCATGGTAGCATCGTATCCACAGGGCACAGGAGAGGATTTCTTACTGTTGCAAGTAATTTCCACTGGTTCTGGCATATTAAAATGTGGAACTGTGACATTCACCCTTTCTCTAGTGATATGAAGAAGTTTCTGATCCAACATATCTTGGAGATCCCTCTTCAAAACAGAACATCCACGAGGTTTCCTTGAACAAATTTGGCTAGAAGCATGAGTATGCTCATAGTGGGTAAACCTACACAAATCGACGTGCATATCCACCAAAGATCCTCTTATTGAATTCACGTCAGAGATACGGTATTCTCCAAGACATCCTTCCACAGCGTTTCCATACTTGGGTAATAGGCTTGTTGAGACATTGGGCCCAAAATCTTCAAAAGACAAAATACCACTTTGCACTAGCTTTTGCACTTCAGCTTTCAAAGCAAAACAGTGTTCAATATCATGACTGGTGGCCCTTGATGAAATGGACAAAAACGACCAGACTTAACTACCATGGGAGATCCTTTGGGATGGCCGACGGAGTCCTTGTTTGCACCAGATTCTTCTCTACTAACGCATGATATAATTCAGAATAGGCCATCGGGATCGGGTCAAACTGATCCAGGTGTTGTTTACTTTTGTTACGAGATCCTCCACATTTCTCTCGCGAAATAACATCAGCAGCTTGTTCCTTCTTCTTGGGCAAACCCTCCCCAAACTTCTTAGAGTTGCTAGAAGCGCTAACGGGAGCCACAAAAATGGGCATTGACATGATTTCAGAAATCACGGTCCTTTGAAGCGGAGTCTAAGAAATATGAGGAGAAGGTCTATGTAGCAACCAGAGTCTCAACCAAAGCAGATAGCCTTTTGATACCAACCCTCAAAGTAGTCACTTCCTTACGGAGTTCATGGTTTTCTTGCTCAAGGTTATCCATCTTCTTCCTTTGATTGGCCCGAGTATCGTACTGATGAATTAGCTTGTCTCTAAGGAAGGAAGAAGCAAGAGTTAGAACCTGGGATGCAAAGAATGCAATGCAAATGATGTATGCAAATGCGCAATGCAAACAGATGCGATGCAAAAAGTTTTGTAGAACTTAAATATTTGCAAACATCAAGGATATGTATCAAAATAAAATCATTTTCATTAATCAAAAGTGAGGATTACAAAATATTGGTACTTCTTACAAGAGTCATAAACAAAAATCTAAATAAAAGCTAATAAAGCCCTAAGGAAGTTCTCCTAATAGCCTTGTATTTAGCTTCTCGATCTGTCCCTCCAACTGAATCTTCTCGAGAATAAGTTTATCCACGATCAGCTTCCAAGGAGTCGACTGAGGGCTAGAGGAAAATAAATCCTCTTGCGCCTTCCTCTTCTTGCAAGAGAGTACTTCTTCACTCTTCAACTATAGTTGTCTCTGGAGTTCAGCATTCTCCTCAACGACCACTTGATACTTGTTCTTCCAAGCATCTTCTTCTTGTTGCGCTTTGCTCAAAGCGATCTTCAACTTTTTTGCTTCAAACAAGAAAATCAGAATGCGTTCTTTCTTTAGGGTCATGGGCTCTTGTCGAAGATAAGGCATCTTCAACTTAAAGGCCCTATCTCGGACCCATCGGAGATAGGGTTCCAGAGAAACACAATTAGGCTTTCCTAAGTCTTTCTTCCATATCCTATGCAAATGGCGCCAAACAACCACAATCTTCTCCTTAAGCTCCTTACTACCCTCACCATCCTTGAAGAAAATACCATCCACTTGAACACTACTAGGCTTGACTTTCAAAGGATATCCTAGCTGACGGGGAGCCAAGACTGGATTGTAACTGATTCCTCCTTTGGTTCCAAGAAGGGGCACATTAGCAAAATCTCCACAACTGTCAATAATCATTACCCCATCATAAACACGATTATACCAATCAATGTCGGAGTGAGTAAGATCTATAATCTTTTATGACCACCAACCATTCTTGAGATCCCAAAAAGAGATGTACTTGGGCAAGTGAGAAATAAACCACTTGTACAATAATGGTACACAACACGTAATCATTCCCCATTATGAAAGTTCCTTAGATGAACAGAATGATAAGCATCTGCTAACAGAGTAGGTACTGGATTCTTCTTCAGAAAAATCTTGATAGCATTGATATCAATGAAGTCTTCAAAACTGGGAAAAAGAAATACACCATAGATAAGTAGGGCAAGAGTAACCTCAAATGCGTCCATGCTCAGATGTTCAGCATAATACTGAGCTCTTCCTATTAGAAATTTTTGGTCAATCCAAAGACTCCACCTTTAGTAGTCATGTTGTCTTGAATGTCAGATAATCTCAAATGTGTAGCCTTGGCAATTTCTTTCTCTTTAGGATCATTCTCCAAGATAGGAAATGGAGATTCCTCAAGAATAGGAAAACCAACCAAATAAGAATATTCTTCCAATGTAGACACAAGTTGATAGTCGGGGAAGGTGAAACAGTGATGGACTGGATCATAGAACTGAAGTAGCGTGGGGAGAAGTCTATTGTCCATCTATATCTTCAATAATGATAACAACTTCCCATACTTGTTCTTTAAACCTTCGTGGTCTGTAACCAAAGCTCGCAACCTCCTTAGGTCATCCAGCTTAGGACTCTTGTAAGTGTACTTCAAAGTCTTTTTCCTTCCACAATCCATGATGATCCTATGATGTTTGCAAACAAAAGCTCTAAATTCCATTAAACTTTTATGAAAATGATGCTTATGAATGCATGTATGGATGAATGCACAAACATAGGTATACACGTATTCACATATCCATATATACACATGCAAACAAACAAAGGCCTAGGTTTGAAGATCACGAGCATGGAGCCATGGTCTACCCATCCCAAAAGGTGTGTACTAAGGGTTTATTTGTACCTGTACGACGGGTTCTACAAAAGTTCCCAAAATCATCAGTGGTTAATAATATTCTAAATAGAACTTCTTTTGAGTGTAGTATCACGTATCAACTATTTTGGGACTACTCCCTCATAGTCATCGCACTACGTCCTAAGAAGGCCAAGTTTGGTTAAGGGTAACTAAAGGTCCTCAATGGCATGGGCTCCTAGGTCGAAAGTAGTAATGTTTTCACGAATACTCGTTCAACAATACTACTCCCAAGAGGGCCTCAAGTGAGTGGTGATTTCTCAAGTCAGCTTGGTCGGGAATCAACTCCCTATAAGCCTCCTTGAATGTATCACCTTCCTATCATAAGTGCACTCAAGTCCGGGTTAGGACTTATCTCACAACACAATGTAGCAACCCAAGCAGATACAGATATACAAATATACAGATATACACAAATAACACATATAAAAAAAGTTAGGTGTAGCCCTCGAAACTAATTCTCCAGTGAAGTCGCCATTTCTGTAGCGGTGAGAATCGGATATCAAGCTATTGATTAACTTGAATCACAAATCTTAATTCACAAACGATCTTTAATATATCCAAGGGAAGGGAAAAATAATGAATAACCCATAAGTATGCAATGCAATGCAAAGCAAAAGAGAATATAAGGTTCATGGGTTGGTTATACCTAGGGAAGGTGCTAGCATCCTAAGTATTTGTAGTACTCTACATGAACCTCTTTTTTTATTGTGTTATTTATTATTTTGTTTGCTAAAGGGTGAAAAGGAAAAGGTGGAGAGACCTAAGGTGTTATTTCTAAGTATGCTCGCCACGATATCGCATCTCGTGCCTACGTATCCTGATGGGAATGGAATCAGAGCATTTGTAGTTCCCCTCAATAAGGGTAAACAAAGTAAAAAGAAAAGGTTGCTCGCCAAGGATTAACCTTGTGGCTACGTATTCTCAAAAGGAACTTTGAGAAATCAGAGCGTCCGTAGTTCGGACTTTGGGTAAAAACAAATGTTTGTTAGTTGGTTTTAGGGGAAGAGACAAGTCGTCATTGTAGCGTGCGGTTTTTTTGGTGACGCGACCACCTTACCGCGAATGGTTATGGGGTGCTAATTTCTGATTTCTATATTTATCCTATGAAGCTGGTTAAGGAAGGGGAAGATATCTTAAACTAACCCTGCACGCAAATGTTTTCTTTAACAAATGCTAAGAGATCGGGGATCGAGGTCTGGTTATACAAAGGAAAGCTATTAACACCCAGTGTATCTATGGTAATCCATAGGAACCTTCTTTTTTGCATATATTTTTGTTAATTTGAAATGCTTTCTTGTGTTTATCTGCTGTGGATTGGGAAAGTTTCTCCTTTGGGAGTGTTGAGAGAATGTTTTTGTTGTTTTCGGGTTTTCTGTTGTTTTTGGGAAGGTACTAGACCTACAGTTTTTGATTTGTGTGCTCGCTAAGATTTAGCAATCTTATGCCTACGTATTCCTGTAAAGAGATTTGGGAAATCAGACCAATCGTAGTTCCTCCTATTTCTATGGGAGGAAAAATATTTTGGTGCCTTGTTCAAAGCTCAAGATTGATGCCATCTAAGTATTTGTGTCTTGTTTTAAGCCCAAGATTGAATCTAAAAGAGGGTGACTGAGAGAGAATTTGTCATCTCTAAAGGGAGACATCTCACCTATTCATCACAAAGGTTGGGTAATTGGTAATAAAGGGAAATTACTTTAAATAGGATATGTAGAATCCAATAATGCCATAATTTCCTTTATAAGAGAGGTGTCTTGAAGGAATAAGCTTTAACTCAGTGTAGATCAATGCCACTTTTTCCTTTATGAATCTTTCATGCTAAGAGAGGGACATTGGCTTGGATGTATAGAATCTAGAGGCTCTTCACTTATAGGTGTTAGATGAAAGAGAAATTCTAGCCAGGATAAAGGAGGGACTCCAACTTGGATTTTGAATCACAAGTGTGCCACTTACAGCAATGATCTGGACAAAGGTTTTGATTGTTTTGTTTTGATATGTGATGTATAGAGGATATATCTTCCTGCAGAGAGGAATCATGATCTCATATGAGGGGATGTTGATTTTTGTGTGCCTTGATCAAAGCCCAAGGTTGAAGCTAAAGAAAAATGACTCCACTGGAGAGGGTTTTATTTGTCTTGTACAAAGCCCAAGATTGAGGCTGATTGGGGGAATTTCTTATACGAAGCCTAAGAGGAGGCTGCCTTTTGCTAAGGATTATTGAAATCCAAAAGCAGATCCAAATTGTATTGGGGAATCCAAAGGGATTTTACTCTTGCTGGGAGTCAGAGAAGAGTTGAAGTATTAGATGTCATGAGGCTCTGATTCTGCTAAGGGTTTATTGAGGTCAATCTGACCTTGGTAGGGATTTTCAAGGTGAAAGTTAAGCTTTGTTGGAGGGCAGAGAAGTTTAAAGGTGAGTTTGAAAAACTCTTAGAAGTTTTTAACTCTGCTGGAGACTGGTGTATTGGTAAATTGATCAGGGTTTTTCTTATGCTTTGAGGGCCTCTGTGTGAGATCCAAGAGGATATGAGACTTTCCAAGTCTTATTTGTATAAAGCCCCAGAGGAGGTTGAGACTGTCCAAGTCTCTCAAGAAGTGGTAGGCTATGGTGTAGAGAGGGGTCTTTGTATGATGCCCAAGAGGAGGCTGTTGGTTTAAGGTATGAAGATCAACCCTTAGAATGGTATGATGTTCTAGAAATTTGACTCTCCTGTGGATTGAACTAGTAGAGATAACTAATTTCTATCCTATGCTTTTAAGAAGCCTTTGGGTCCTTGTACTAAGCCCAAGAAGAGGCTGGGGAACTTCTAAGAAGCCTGTTGCTCCTTGTACTAAGCCCAAGAGGAGGCTAGGGATACTTTTAGAAAACCTGTGGGTCCAAACCTAACAAAAATTCAAGAAAGTTTTCACCAAGAATCAATCCTTTCTTTGCTGAACAGTTCTAAGGTTTAAAGAAATTCAAAAGAGGTTTCACCGGGAATTATTCCTCTCCGGGGAAATGAATTTCTTGTATATGTTTATTTCTAAGTTTTGACAGACTTGAGAAAAGTTTCATCGGGAATAATGTCTTTCTCTGTTCCATATTGAATAAGCCCAAGAGGAAGTAGACTGTATTGAGGGAAGTTTCCTATGAAGGAACTAGTTTTGACTAAGTTAGAAGTAACATTTGGTTTGACCTAAGTGTAGACCTAACTGTTGGGGAAACTCTAGACAGATATGCACAAGTATATACAAATAAGTGTATTGATAGGTATATAACAAATATCCATTGAATTGAAAAGATGTTGGGTCTTACACTCTGAGAAGAGGCCCAAGTGTATGGTGATTGATTGTATGATTTTAACTGTATGATTAGGGTTTCAAGAAATTGAAGAAAGTTTTGAGAAAACATTTAATTTGAATTTTGAATCAAAAGAAAGTTGTTTGAAAAGAAAATAGTGTTTGGGGCTTATAACTCAAAGAGAGACCCAAGTGGTCTAAGAGCAGTTTCACCGGGAATAATGCTTCTCTTAGTACCAGTTAAAACAAATGGATGATTTTGAAAATAGAGGTATGGGGCTTACAACTTAAGGAGAGGCCCAGAGAGGTTGTTTATTGTTTAAAACAAAGTTTATGTACAAAAGATTGGGGCTTATACTCAAGAAGAGGCCCAGATGACTTGTTTTGAAAACAGGGATCGCACTGCGATACCGAAAGACGTTGTGGGACTTATACTATAGCAGAGGCCCAAATATTTTATGTACAAAGAGGGGTTGGGTCTTACACTCTATTAGAGGCCCAAGAAATGATTTTTATAAAAGAGATGGGGCTTACAGGTCAAGGAGAGGCTCAGATGAAAAACAGCGATCACATCATTTATTTTGAAAATCGCGTCGGGACTTATACAATGACTGAGGCCCAAAATTATGTATTTACAAAGGGGTGGGTCTTACACTCTACAAAGAGGCCCAAAAGTGTTTCAAATGAAGTTTGAAAAATTAAAATCAAGGAAAAGCCCTAATTTTAATTAAAAATATAATTTTTCAAAGAAAATAAAATAATAAATGATGTAAAATATCAAAAACAAGTTGTGAACTTTGAAAAATGTTTTGAAAAATCATGTCATGTTCACATGAAAGCTTGAAATTCATTTGAATTTGAAAAATCAAGAGGAAAATTTCATTAAAAATGTTTAAAAACAATTAAGAAAATAACTTAAAAATTCAAATAATTTGAAAAAAGGCGCCAACGACCATCTTCTTCTTCCCCGTGCCATGGATGATTTGCAGAACCTCACTTTTCTCTCTGACTACTCAATGATTTTGCACGATTCAAACATCAATCTCACTCGTTTTTGAAAAAGGATTCCAATGGTACCAATTAATTGCATTTATTTTCAGTGTGGAGTGAGAAAACAAGTGATGAACACATGAACCCTAATTTCTGCAAGAACACTATGAAATCCTATACACAATAGCTACAAAGCAATTGATTGAGGGGAAACACTCTACATAAGTGCAGAAACATGTTTGTAACTTGAAAACACATTTATGATGCATGGATCATAGAGTTTGAGAGTTCAGGCTTACCTCTTGCAAGAAGAAATCGAATTGTGTGTTGGAGGTGTTACAGATGTTGTTTGATGACTTGGACAACTTCAATGGACCTTATGTTAGGTGTTTGGAAGCTTGGAATGGATTGAAACAACCTGGATCACTTTTTGGCAACCCAACTGCAAACAGGCCTGAGTTTGATTTTGTGCTATGTGATTCTAAGGTTACACATGTGTGAGAAGTGTTTGGACAGCACACAAATGATGTATATGATGTGTCTACAACATTGGTTTTGATAGAATTGCTTCCTATTGAAAAATTCGCATGTTACTTGAAAAGGAAGCAATTTCTGGTTTTTGAGAGTGAAATGAAGAAGAACATGTGTTGTTATGCTTTGGTGTACTCAAACTGATCAGAAAGGATCCCTATTTATAGTAGAGTAAGTTTGTTTTAGGAGCAATAATGATTGGCAGCTGATCATGGTGTGTAGCTTGTAGCCATTGACTTGGATGTTCCAAAGTGCCAAGTTAACTATAGCTTGACTCCATTCAATTTCTGCAGGTTTGAATGCTCAGAGTTTGGACTGAATCTTGTCTAGTTTGGATTGTTATGGCTTGGTTCATGACACCTCAATGCATTGCATTAATGTAACTTTGCCAAAATTGAATTTCAAAGTTCATGTCATGATGGTTTTGCATATGCCAAGTTGAATTCTTGACTCCTTGATCAAGAAATAAGTGAGTCATCAGGAATTATATGTTCTTGGAAGATGACAAATTTGGAAAAATGGCATGACTTGAGTGAAAAAATTGTGTGGCACAAGTTATGTTTTGATGCTTTTGTGTAGGCAGGGTGAAAAATGCCATTCTTGGAGGCTTATAACTTCTTGCTCAAGTTGAATCATGGGAGGCTCTTGTACTTTTTAGAAAGCCCATATATCATACTTCAACTTTGATGTTTAACTTTGGTATTGAATCATCTAAGATCATAATGAAAAATGGCCTCAAAGTTGGAAAAAATGCAAACAGATTCTGTCCGAAATTTCACCAAGTGTTTGAAAAATCTCCATTTTCCATTTTTGTGATTTTGATCAATCCATAACTCAAAATCCATGAGGATTTGGAATAGGTTGTAGTTGACAATCTTGAAGTATGTAATGAGAGCTTTCATTTGAGATTTGGATGGAAGAAAAAGGTTACTTGGATCACAAGTTATGGTCTTGCAAAGTTGGGCAAATATCACTTTTTTTCATGACTTAGTGAAATTTCAAGTTTCTTAAGATTGCCCATTTTGCAAGTAACCTCACTTTTCTTGATTTTTCTTGATGGATGATGGTCCAAAACATAAGCTAACATTGTTTTTGACATAGAGAAGCCATGTTTGTCAAGAAATCCCAAAAGTCAAACTTGGTTTTTTGGCACAATTGACTTTTTGTCAGATGAATTTCAAACTTTGTAATTTTCTATGAAATCAAGTTCTTGACCTAATTCAAACCTAATGGATGGATTCCATCAGTGTTTTAGAGTGTCTTGAATTATGTCCCAAGGCTTGAGATCATGTCTTGGTCAAAAGTCAAAGATATGGTTGACTTTTTCTCATAAACTCTAGTTTGTGGTCCAGATGAATTTGAATCTTTATATTGCTCATGAATCAAGTTTTTTGTGTCAACTTGAACTTTTAAGAGGATCAATATATGATATTTGAGGTCTCCAAAACATTTCTTAAGGTCTTGGCTCATGCCTTGTTCCAAAAGTCAACTTAGGGGTGAATTAGGTCAAGAAACCCTAATTCCTGATTTTTGATGAATACATCCCCTGAGGGTATTTTGAACTTATGACTGGACCCATGAGGTCCCTTTGATCTTCTTGGACCATGTTTTGAAGTATTGGCTCATACCCAGATGAAAATTTCCATCTGGAGGCCTTGGTCGACCAAAACCCTAATCTAGTGACACTAATGATCTTGAGGCTTGATTAGCTTGAAGTGTTGCATTCGCATGCTTAATTCTTGATGTGGGAGACCTCTTGATCCTTCATGGATGTTTGAGAGGTTTGACAAGTTGAGGATTATATCCATTCTTGATTTATCCTTTGTATGAGTACTCTGAGAGGGTTTAAAACCCTAATTCTTGATTGGAGTGAATGCTCAACAATCTTTGAGAGGATTAATGAGACATGAAGGTACATCTATATTGTGGTGATGATTTGCACAATGATGGGAAATCTTGTGGTCAAAATTTAGGGTATGACAATCATCTTAAGGAGAAAACTCAACTTAAACCACCACAAACATATGGAAGATGGATCTTTGTTTCACATTAAGAGAAAGGCTCCAACTCGGATATAGAATCGACGAGTATGTCACATACCTCTCTCAAGTGGAAACGAATAAACATCTTTCTCAACTATGTCATGGGGTAGGAGATTTAGATCTCGTTTACATAGATGACTTATGTCTAATCTTTTTGAAAAGAGTTTAAAGTTGAAAAGCCAAAGCAGCTAAATGGTTTGAGATGTGTGTGAGGTATTTTTTAGATTTTGAAAAGAAGTTAGAGACATGACTAAAGTATTTTTGAATTTTTGTTGAGAAAAGAGATTTTAATTTTAAAGGGAAAGGAAAACTAGTCTAATTCTATGACCTAAGATTAGGATTAAAGGAAGACTATGCTAATATTATATTGTTAAGGATCAAAACGTAAAATCTATTATGGTCCAATTTTCGGATACAAAAGAATCGAGAACCTAAGGAAACATAGAAAATCACACAGGCATGCAGTCATACCATCAAAGTATCACATATTACTAGGAAATGTATCATGGTAAGAAAACCATAAGGGAATTCTCGGAATTCTACTTAAAAAGTCCTATCGGCATCTCAATCAATTTAAGAATGACTAATGAAGAGCTTATTAGACTAAGAAACCAATCACAAAATTAACTCAAGAGTTAGCCCTATATTTAATACTTAATCATAGATTTTAATAAAAAATCAAACTGTAAATTTTATTTATCACGATAATTTATCTCGGATTATCAACCTATTATTAATTGAAAACTAACTAGTCCCTAAATTAATTATTAAAAACAAATAAGAAATTAAAAACGAATAGAACTAACAAAAACAAGTGGGCTTATATCTAAGCCCATTACCAACAAAATAAAAATAAAAAATGGTTATTGGGCTTAGGTTTCGTCCCAACCGATCCAATATATCGCACATAAAAAAAACAAAGCAAATAGATCAGTTCTTCTTCACCGCGTCCGTCACTCCCCGTCTGCTATCTTTCTCTACTAAAATTCTTCTTCGCGACATTAATCGTACCTTGGTGATGATCAGAACCACCGCGCCATGACCCACTGGTCGGCGACGACACTTTCCCCGCACACTCGTCTCTCTCGTATGCTTCGACCCACACTCCTTCGCGTTTCAATCGTTCTAATTTTCGACACAAACGGCAACAATACGACAATTAACAAAAAAAAATACTTACGGCGATGAGTTTCAGGTATGAGCTGTTGAGACTTCGTTGTTATCATCCAATTCACGATGCTTTGCGTGTGTGATTGCGTTGCTTTGACACTGACTGTGTCAAATCGTGGATGCTTCTTGTCAAATTCCTGCTATTTCTTGTTGTTGCTGTTATTTTCGTTGTTCGATTTGTGCGTATTTTTTCTATGAATGTTCTACAACTCGTACCCTTTCTTCTCTGCAATGCGTGTGTGTGACTTGTATGGTTTTTTTGTGTTACTACTGTGTGTACGTGAGGATTTTTGAAATCGTGTGAATACTGTGATTTTCTTTCAATGTGGTGGCAAATTTCCTTTGTGTATGTCTCTGTATTTCTCCCTTGTTGTGTGTCCTTTTATAGGCAGTGGTGAGTTTAATTTCTGAATCAATGCGCTGAATCATGTTGTCGGTTTTGGTTTTGGAAAGAAAATCACATTTGTCCAATTTGCTGTGAATACGCGACTTGAATGCGTTTTCCATTTTTATTGAACATGTTTGATTGTGTTTTGAAATGCATGTGACCAAATGAACGAATTTTCATTTTGTGGTTATTAATGCTCGATGAATGAATATTGATGATGATGATTTCATCGATACTACTCTCAACTTATCCAATCCCTTACACTAAATAGCAAGATCTTCGTCGAATAACAGAATTACGCATTTTTATTAAGCTTACTATTAGCCAGAGGTTAGGCTGAGGATCAATCATCATTACCGTCTGATTTTCCAGACAAGCAGCAGGGCATATATGTACACCTTTCAAAGCCATTTAATGCAGCCTTACGAACCCAACATTCTTCATCACCTCTCCTATCAAAAGAATAGTTATCAAGAGCTTTAAATAAACTCTTTACTACTTCATTGTTCATTGAAAAAATACTTCTTGGTGAAGAAGGTTACATTACTCTCTTTCCTACTAATTGATATTTCACATACTGATACCAACCCTTCGACAACATTTACCCGTGCTCCAGCATCATCCTCGTACGGTGCAATGGAAAAACTATTGTACCTCATTAATGGCAAGAAATTTTGGTATTTTGGCTTGGCAAAGAGCTTCTCAAGTTTGAACTACTTAGGATCTTTTCTAGTAAAAGTAATTATCATTTGCTTGTCCTGGCTTTTGTACAGCTTTTGCAATCATGGAATTACGTATGGA
This sequence comes from Lathyrus tuberosus, assembly GCA_022829125.1. Lineage (NCBI taxonomy): Eukaryota > Viridiplantae > Streptophyta > Magnoliopsida > Fabales > Fabaceae > Lathyrus > Lathyrus tuberosus. The sequence continues at coordinate 3,857,152 of JALAZF010000029.1, read as the reverse complement.
TTCTTATGACATAAAATTCTACAACTTGTAACCTTTGATTGGACGTGAACTTTAAATGTGGAAAAGATATCGAATTTTCATGCTTGAACTGGAACCTTGCATTTTGGAATTGATTTGGAAAGGACATTGTATCTTGAACTCTTATGCTTGTTTTTGAAATTTTGAATGGATCATAAAGAAGCTTTCTTTTATTTTTAGAACTTAGGATGATTTACTTGTATGGATTGTGATGAACTCCCTTTGTAAATTTGACACTTAAATTTGGTGAATGTGCCTTGAACTAAAGTCTTGATACAACGATAACACAAACTTGCTAAAATTTGATGGATTTGTAATCTTGACATGGAATTTTAGAAACATGCCTTCTATTGTGACTTGAAACATATCATAAAATTTTAATTTTAATTCATAGCACAAAAGAGCTTGAACACTTTTTGAAAGTATGATAATACATGGCCTACAATCATCTAGAACCCTTTTGAAATATGACTTAAATTCAACTTTAAGTATCTCTTTTGCTAAGAAATCCATTTAAATGCACCTTTCAACCAAACCTGGACAACCTTAATTGAATTAAACTCATGAACCCATTTGTGACAATCTTCAAATTAAACCTTAATTCCAGTCCTCAATCCACGAACAACTTGTATTACAAGAAATAAGCAAATGAAAAACAAATGATGTCTTAAACATATTGAATCCTTTGAACGAGTTCTTGAGGAAAGAAGCTTGCCATGCAACCCTAATTCATGCTCTGGAGAATATCTGAGGAAAATGAATCTTGGAATATAATAATATAACCTCAACCATATGATCCTCTAAACCTAATCCTCTTGCTCGTGATGATATGGCCCCACCAATGACCATGCTCAATATCCATAGGAGGAAAACCCTAATTTTCCTTGAGGTATGCACTGGAAACTTCTGAAAAACCTTGAGGAAGATTACCAGTAGAAAAACCCTAGGGTCTTGTGAATCAGAATCCAATGGTCATATCTTGAGGTACTCGACTTAGAGAAAGAGTATTTGAAATCAATGCTCCTGCACAAGTTTGCCAGTCATAGTAACCATACACACAAGGATCGTATGACCTAAGGATGTTATGCAAGATGATGCACAAATAGGTGGGATCTTAGGGTTAAAAATTAGGGTGTGACATCAGGTATTCAACAAAGAAATTGAGGATGTGGCTGTAGAAAGGAGAAGCAGATTGAGAATCCTTTAGAACCAATTGGTCAATCAAGTGATAACAGTCAATGAAAGATAATGACGGAGTTTTAAAGCTGATTAAGAAAAGTGAATACAATATTTTGGACCAGTTGTTAAACACATCTTCAAAGATATCCATGTTATCTCTTTTAATGAGCTCCGAGGCTCACAAGGAAGCTCTATAGAAGATCTTGGAGCACGCCTTCGTAAATCATGATGTAACGGTGGGTCAATTTGGCAATATCGTTGCTAATCTTACTGCCTGCAATAACCTGAGCTTCTGTGATGAAGATCACCCAGAAGAGGGGAGCAATCACAACATGGCACTAAATATCTCAGTCAACTGCATGAAGGATTCTCTGTCAAGTGTATTGGTAGACACTGGTTCATCACTAAATGTCATGCCAAAATCAACTCTTACAAAATTGGCATTTTAAGGCACTCCTATGAGGGGCAGTGGAATTGTTGTCAAAGCTTTTGATGGATCCAAGAAGACAGCTATTGGTGAAGTTGATCTTCCCATAACTATTGGCCCCCATAAATTTCAAGTTACCTTACAAGTGATGGATATCCAAGCAACGTACAATTGTTTGTTGGGTCGTCCTTGGATCCATGAAGCAGGAGCAGTCACTTCAACCCTACATCAGAAGCTAAAATTTGTAAAGAATGCCAAATTGGTTACTGTGTGTGGCGAACGGGCTTTGGTTGTTAGCAATCTGTCATCATTCTTTTACTTAGAACCCGAAGAGGTTATTGGGACTCAGTTCCAGGCATTTTTTGTAAGTAGCAAGGATAGCAAAGGGGCGTCCATTTCCTCCTACAAAGATGTTATTCGAGTAGTGGAAAATGTAACGCCCCAGTTTTTGGTTAGATTTATTTAATTGAGTCTATTTAATTATTTTTGTTTTTATATTATTTTATTCTTGACTTTTATTTGGCAATATATTATTTTTCATCGTTATTATGTTTTATCGCGTTTTGGGAACGTTTGCGAGAAAATTGAGTGTAGGGGTATTTTGGTCTTTTGCTTAGGTAGATATTATGTTTTTCATTTAAATAGAAACATAGAGAGAAAAAGAGAGAAAAATAGAGAGAAAAGAAAGAGAAGAAGGAGAAGAGAAAGAAAAGAGGAAAAAGAGGAAAAAACTTGAAAGTTTAGAAACCGATTCAACCGACACTTCGAAGCGCGATTAATCGGGTAAGGGTGCGAAACTCGGTTATTCTATGTTTGCGTATGATTATGTATGTGTGTGTTGGAAGTTTTACTAGTTTTTCAAATATAGGTCAAAATGAGATAAACGAGTAGAAATCGATGTTTTCACGGTCGGAAATCGATATAAATCGTGTTGCATGATCACACTGTGTTTATGAACAATTGCTGATGCTTATTTTGCTGTTGGAATTGATTTGGGATGAAAAATAGGATTTTTGGGTTGAATTTGCGAAGAGTTCATTTTTCTGGATTTCGCAGTGCGCGCTCAGCGCGCAGCCTCCCGCTTAGCACGGTCTTGAAAATTTGCAACCTCACCAGGCAGTGAGGAGCGCGCTCAGCGTGGGGAGGAGCCCGCTTAGTGCGACCTGGAACTTCAAAAATTAAATCTGTTTTCTAAATTCCGTAACTTTTGATCCGTAACTCGGATCGGGACGTTCTTTGTACCATTGGAAAGCTTATGAAATGTTCCTTCTTATAAAAGGGGTTTTTGAGATTGGTGGCCAATTTAATTATGTCGCGAATTTGGAAACGTGTCGTTTTGTCGACTTTTACCATTGTAATTGTGTGCGATTGATGTGTTATCATGTGGTATTCTTTTAATATATATCGTATAGCTTGTGTGCTGTTGTATGATGTGAATGCATGTGATGAAATGTTGTGATGATGTTTTGTGGCCTAAGGGCAAAGAAATGCATTGTGTTGTGTTTGATTGTATATGCATGATTATGGATGTTGGAATGGTTCACATGGATGTGTATATGTATGCATTGGATTGTCATGAGTCATTGTATTCCAAGCATCATGATATGCATCTTGTGATGTCGTGTGCCCTAGTGGGTGTGAGCGACGAAACGGTTCCAGAGGGAATCCGCTATAACATCATGTGCCTTATACAAAGAGGACCTAAAGCGATGATTATAGACGATCGTGTGCCTTATACAAAGAGGACCTAAAGCGATCGGATCGTGTGCCTTATACAAAGAGGACCTAAAGCGATCCATAAACGTCGTGTGCCTTATACAAAGAGGACCTAAAGCGACGGGGAACATCGTTTGCTCGACGGGGAGTTACACTAAGTAACAAGCAATGATTCCAATAGTTCTTGAGTGAACTAATGATGAGAATGATGGATGGAACGGTACCGCATTGCATTGCATAGAGTCGTTGTGTCGGTCTCTGTGCATTTGCATAAATCATGAATGGATTGATTTTGTATGGAATTGTGAATGGAATTGATGAGTTGAGATATATATATATATATGTTGGTGATAAATGTATGTGCATGATTGATATGCCTTTGTGATGGATGTATGAGATATGAATTGTGTTGTTTTGCATTTGAATTATGGTGTAAGTTTTGGTGAGAATGTTTTATATGTGTATTTTGTGTTATTATATAATTGTATGCAATTATATTATAATTGTGTTTCTGACCATTCTGCTATTTTAAATGCTCTATGAGGCATTGCAGATTAGATGCTGGAGGTCTTTTTGTGAAGCTTAGGTCTTCATTCTTTTGTCGGTCGGCTCTGATATGTAGCACCGGGTAGTCGGGGAGATCGTTTGTGATTATGTGCTTATGTATATGTTCTTTTTGGATTGTACATGTATGAATCTGTTTATGACAAACAAACTTTTATGTTATATATATATATATATATATATGAGATTTCAGTTGCAAATTTTCCGCTTTTATTCTGTATCTGAATAGTGGGTGTTAGGAACTGAGTTCCTCTGTTATGTGCTACCTGATTGTTGCATATCTATATGAGCAGGTTGTTGTATTTTGTTTCAATTGATGTGACGCCTCCGTCTATGCCATGAATGTTTTAATTATACTTTGATTATTTGTTATCGCTTTAATTTCTCGGGGTATAGATTAGGGGTGTTACATTAAGTGGTATCAGAGCCAGTTTGTGTCAGTTCTTGCCAGTCTGTGTCGGTCTTTGTGTTTGGGGTGAGCTGTTTGTTTAACCATAGTTGTTGTTATTGGATATGAACAGAATATGGCTGGTAGGAATGATGATGCTCTTGCTGCTGCTATGCAAGCTATGGCTCAGGCTGTGCGAGGTACACCTAATGCTGGTGGGAATGATGAGTTCAGGAAGAACAAACTGTCTGTCTTCAAAGGGAGACATGATCTTGATGGTGCTCATATTTGGCTTAAGGAGATTGAAAGAATCTTTCGAGTGATGGACTTTACTGAGGAACATAAGGTGAGATTGGGTACTCACATGTTGCAGGAGGAGGCTGATGATTGGTGGGTTAGTAAGCGTCATGTTTAGGAAGCTACAGGTGAAGAGGTCACTTGGACTTTGTTTAGCAGGGATTTTTTGAGGAAGTATTTTCCTGAAGATGTTAGAGGAAAGAAGGAAATAGAGTTCTTGGAGTTGAAACAAGGTAACATGTCTGTCGTTGATTACACTGCTAGGTTTGTGGAGCTTGTTCAGTTTTATCCACATTATGCTGAAGCAACTGCGGAGTTTTCAAAATGTGTGAAGTTTGAGAATGGGTTGCGTCCTGAGAACAAGCAGGCAATTGGTTATCAAAGAATTAGGAGGTTTTCAGATTTGGTGGATTGTTGTAGAATTTATTAGGAGGATAGCAAAGCTCGTTCTACTCATTATAAGAGTGTGAACGAAAGGAAAGAGAAGCAATCGTTTCGTGGTGGTCCTTATGTGACACCAGCTAACAAGGGTAAGCAAAGGGTTAATTTTGATAAAAGGCCAAGTGGGGGAGGTATGTATAATCCTCCGATATGTTTTAGGTGTGGTGACTTAGGACATCGTCAATTTGAATGTAGAAAGGATATGAGGAAGTGTTCTAATTGTGGAGGTATAGGGCATGTCGCAGCTGATTGTAAGAGGAATGTGGTGAAGTGTTTCAACTGTGGTGAACCTGGTCATGTTAGTACGAAGTGTCCGAAACCAAAGCAAGCTCCAGCTGGAGGGAAAGTATTTGCATTGGCAGGAACTCAGACTACTAGTGCAGATCGTCTGATCAGAGGTAATTGTTTTATTAATAGTATGCCTTTAGTTGCTATTATTGATACTGGAGCGACTCATTCATTTATTTCGTCTGAGTGTCCGAAGCGTTTGAATCTTTTGTTGTCTTCGATGAGTGGAGAGATGGTTATTGATACTCCAGCAATAGGGTCGGTAACTACTTCTTTGGTTTGTTTAAGTTGTCCTTTAACCATTTATGGTAAAGATTTTGAGATGGATTTGGTGTGTCTGCCGTTGGAGGGTTTAGACGTGGTTCTGGGAATGAATTGGTTGCAGTTCAATCGAGTGCATATTGATTGTTATCATAAGCTGGTAAGATTTCCTTCTCTTGAAGAAGACGAGGAATCGAGTTTCTTATCTACCAAAGAGTTGAAGAAACTTTTGGCGGATGAAGCTCAATTGTTCAGATTGTTTGCATCATTGACCGTGGATAGCCAAGTTGCAATTGGTGTGTTTCCTGTTGTGTGTGATTTTCCAGAGGTGTTTCCTGAGGATATTTCAGATGTGCCGCCAGAAAGAGAGGTGGAGTTTTCTATAGATCTAGTTCCTGGTACTAGACCTGTATCTATGGCACCATATCGTATGTTGACATCTGAGTTGGTTGAGTTGAAGAAGAAGTTGAATGAATTGTTAGAAAAGAGGTTTGTGAGGCTGAGTGTATCGCCTTGGGGTGCTCCAGTTCTTTTGGCGAAGAAGAAAGATGGAAGTATGCGATTGTGTATTGATTATCGCCAGCTGAATAAGGTGACGATTAAGAATAAGTATCCTCTTCTGAGAATTGATGATTTGATGGACCAGTTGGTAGGTGCGTGTGTGTTTAGTAAAATTGATTTGAGGTCAGGTTATCATCAGATTAGAGTGAAAGAGGAAGATATTCAGAAGACGACTTTTAGGAAACGCTACGGACATTACGAATATTCTGTGATGTCGTTTGGGGTTTCTAATGCGCCGGGTGTGTTTATGGAGTATATGAATCGTATTTTCCATGAGGATTTGGATCGATTTGTTGTTGTGTTTATTGATGACATCTTGATTTATTCTAAGTCCCGGGAGGAACATGTGGAACATTTGTGTGTTGTGTTGCAAATTTTGAAGGAAAGGAGACTTTTTGCCAAGTTGTCCAAGTGTGAGTTCTGGTTGTCAGAAGTGAGTTTTCTTGGGCATGTGATTTCAGGTAATGGTATTGCTGTGGATCCATCAAAAGTAGATGCAGCTCTACAATGGGAGGCTCCTAGATCTGTTACTGAAATTAGAAGCTTTTTGGGTTTAGCTGGATATTATCAAAGATTCATTGTAGGTTTTTCCAAGTTAGCACTTCCTTTGACCCAGCTGACTTGTAAAGGTAAAACGTTTATTTGGGATATTTAGTGTGAGGAAAGTTTTAGTGAGCTGAAGAGAAGATTGACTACAACTCTGATTTTGATCTTACTGAATCCTACTGAACCGTTTGTGGTGTATTGTAATGCGTCTTTGATTGGTTTAGGTGGAGTGTTGATGCAAGAAGGTAAGGTTGTGGCTTATGCTTCGAGGCAATTGCGGGTTCATGAGAAGAATTACCCTACTCATGATTTGGAATTAGCGGTTGTGGTGTTTGTATTGAAAATTTGGAGGCTTTATCTCTACGGTGCAAGATTCGAAGTCTTTAGTGATCATAAGAGTTTGAAATACTTGTTTGATAAAAAAGAGTTGAATATGAGGCAACGGAGATGGTTGGAATTTTTGAAGGACTACGATTTTAGCTTGAATTACCATCCTGGTAAAGCTAATGTGGTAGCCGATGCGTTAAGCCGGAAATCATTGCATATGTCTGCTTTGATGGTTAAAGAGTGGGAACTTTTTGAAGCATTTAGGGATTTGAGTTTGGTGTGTGAATTGACATCTGATGGCTTGACGCTTGGTATGTTAAAGGTTACTAATGATTTTCTGTTAACCGTTAGCGAGAAACAGAAGTTGGATGTGAAATTTGTTGATTTGATGACGGTTGGAGATCAAAGTGTGAATGGTGACTTTAAAGTGGATGATAAGGGTGTTTTGAGATTTCGTGGTAGAATTTGTATTCCTAATGATTCGGACTTGAAAAGGATGATTTTAGAGGAAGGACACCGGAGTAATTTGAGTATACATCCGGGAACTAATAAGATGTATCAAGATTTGAAGAAGATCTTTTGGTGGTCCGGATTGAACAGGGATGTGGCTCAGTTTGTTTATGCGTGTTTGACGTGTCAGAAGTCAAAGGTAGAACATCAGAAGCCTAGTGTATTTTTGCAACCGTTGGATATTCCCAAGTGGAAATGGGACAGCATTTCTATGGATTTTGTGACAGGGTTGCCGAATACACAGAGGGGACATAATGCCATTTGGGTGATTGTGGATAGGCTGACTAAATCGGCGCATTTCATTCCGATTGACATCGGTTTTTCTTTGGAGAGGTTAGCTGAGATTTATATCCGTGTGATTGTGAAGCTACATGGTGTTCCATTGTGTATTGTTTCAGATCGAGATCTGAGGTTTACTTCCAGATTTTAGGAAATTTTGCAAAAGGCGATAGGTTCCAAGTTGAGATTGAGTTCTGCTTATCATCCTCAGACGGATGGTCAGACTGAGAGAACTATTCAGTCATTGGAAGATTTGTTGAGAGCTTGTGTTCTTGAGCAAGGTGGTGCTTGGGATAGTTATCTTTCGTTGGTTGAATTCACGTATAACAACAGTTTCCATTCGAGTATTGGAATGGCACCTTTTGAAGCGTTGTATGGAAGGAGATGTCGAACACCTTTGTGTTGGCATGAATCTAGTGAGAGTTCAGTGGTTGGACCGGAGTTAATTCAACAAACTACGGAAAAGGTGAAACTTATTCGTGAGAAGATGAAGGCTTCTCAAAGTAGGCAGAAGAGTTATCATGATCGAAGGGGGAAAGATCTTGTGTTTCAAGAAGGCGATCATGTATTTTTGAGAGTTAAACCGGTGACGGGTGTTGGGCGTGCATTGAAGTTGAAGAAGCTTACTTCTCGGTTTATTGGTCCTTACCAGATATCCGCGAGAGTGGGTGTTGTGGCTTATCGGGTGGCGTTGCCGCCGAGTCTTTCGAATTTTCATGATGTATTCCATGTTTCACAGCTTCGGAAGTATGTTCCGGATCCGTCGCATGTGATTCCGATGAATGAGGTAAAGGTAAGGGAGAACCTTACGGTTGAGGCATTACCAGTGAGAATTTTGGATCGCGAGTTGAAGCGGTTAAGAGGCACGGATATTGCGCTTGTGAAAGTAGCGTGGGGAGGCGCTGCCGAGGGCAATTTGACTTGGGAGTTAGAGAGTCGGATGCGGGAGTCGTGTCCGGAGTTGTTCGTCTCAAGTAATATTTTCGAGGACGAAAATCTCTAAGTGAGGGAGAGTTGTAACGCCCCATTTTTTGGTTAGATTTATTTAATCGAGTCGATTTAATTATTTTTGTTTTTATATTATTTTATTCTGGACTTTTATTTGGCAATATATTATTTTTCATCGTTATTATGTTTTATCGCGTTTTGGGAACGTTTGGGAGAAAATTGAGTGTAGGGGTATTTTGGTCTTTTGCTTGGGTAGATATTATGTTTTTCATTTAAATAGAAACAAGAGAGAAAAGGAGAGAAAAATAGAGAGAAAAGAAAGAGAACAAGGAGAAGAGAAAGAAAAGAGGAAAAAACTTGAAAGTTTAGGAACCGATTCAACCGGCACTTCGAAGCACGATTAATCGGGTAAGGGTGTGAAACTCGGTTATTCTATGTTTGCGTATGATTATGTATGTGTGTGTTGGAAGTTTTACTAGTTTTTTAAATATAGGTCGAAATGAGATAAACGAGTAGAAATCGATGTTTTCACGGTCGGAAATCGATATAAATCGCGTTGCATGATCACACTGTGTTTATGAACAATTGCTGATACTTATTTTGCTGTTGGAATTGATTTGGGATGAAAAATAGGATTTTTGGGTTGGATTTGCGAAGAGTTCATTTTTCTGGATTTCGCAGTGCGCGCTCAGCCTCCCACTTAGCGCGGTCTTGAAAATTCGCAACCTCACCAGGCAGTGAGGAGCGCGCTCAGTGCGGGGAGGAGCCCACTTAGCGCGACCTGGAACTTCAAAAATTAAATATGTTTTCTAAATTCCGTAACTTTTGATCCGTAACTCGGATCGGGACGTTCTTTGTAATATTGGAAAGCTTATGAAATGTTCCTTCTTATAAAAGGGGTTTTTGAGATTGGTGGCCGATTTAATTATGTCGGGAATTTGGAAATGTGTCGTTTTGTCGACTTTTAACGTTGTAATTGTGTGCGATTGATGTGTTATCTTGTGGTATGCTTTTAATATATATCGTATAGCTTGTGTGCTGTTGTATGATGTGAATGCATGTGATGAAATGTTATGATGATGTTTTGTGGCCTAAGGGCAAAGAAATGCACTGTGTTGTGTTTGATTGTATATGAATGATTATGGATGTTGGAATGGTTCACATGGATGTGTATATGTATGCATTGGATTGTCATGAGTCATTGTATATCAAGCATCATGATATGCATCTTGTGATGTCATGTGCCCTAGTGGGTGTGAGCGACGAAACGGTTCCAGAGGGAGTCCGCTATAACATCGTGTGCCTTATACAAAGAGGACCTAAAGCGATGATTATAGACGATCATGTGCCTTATACAAAGAGGACCTAAAGCGATCGTATCGTGTGCCTTATACAAAGAGGACCTAAAGCGATCCATAAACGTCGTGTGCCTTATACAAAGAGGACCTAAAGCGACGAGGAACATCGTTTGCCCGACGGGGAGTTACACTAAGTAACAAGCGATGATTCCAATAGTTCCTGAGTGAACTAATGATGAGAATGATGGATGGAACGGTACCGCATTGCATTGCATAGAGTCGTTGTGTCGGTCTCTACGCATTTGCATAAATCATGAATGAATTGATTTTGTGTGGAATTGTGAATGGAATTGATGAGTTGAGATATATATATATGTTGGTGATAAATGTATGTGCATGATTGATATGCCTTTGTGATGGATGTATGAGATATGAATTGTGTTATTTTGCATTTGAATTATGGTGTAAGTTGTGGTGAGAATGTTTTATATGTGTATTTTGTGTTATTATATAATTGTATGCAATTATATTATAATTGTGTTTCTCACCCTTCTGCTGTTTTAAATGCTCTATGAGGCATTGCAGATTAGATGCTGGAGGTGTTTTTGTGAAGCTTAGGTCTTCATTCTTTTGTCGGTCGGCTCTGATATGTAGCACCGGGTAGTCGGGGAGATCGTTTGTGATTATGTGCTTATGTATATGTTCTTTTTGGATTGTACATGTATGACTCTGTATATGGCAGATAAACTTTTATGTTATATATATATATATATATATATATATATATATATATATATATATATATATATATATATATATATATATGAGATTTCAGTTGCAGATTTTCCCGCTTTTATTCTGTATCTGAATAGTGGGTGTTAGGAACTGAGTTCCTCTGTTATGTGCTACCTGATTGTTGCATATCTATATGAGCAGGTTGTTGTATTTTGTTTCAATTGATGTGACGCCTCCTTCTATGCTATGAATGTTTTAATTATACTCTGATTATTTGTTATCGCTTTAATTTCTCGGGGTATAGATTGGGGTGTTACAGAAAATGGTGTCACTAAGGGATGGGGACAGATTGTATTTCCTACCAAAAGCCCGACCAAAAGAGGCCTCGATTTTTCTCCAGCATTTGCAAAAACTACAAAAAAAGAATGAAGGCATCCCTCCCATTCAAAATACTTTTCACAGTGGAGGCTTTATTTATTCTATCCCTAAAGAGGTCGATGCCATTAATAGAGACGACTCTGAAGACGAACCCTCAGATTCTGAAGAAGAATGGAAGTCCTACCTCAATGATTCTGGGTACATATCACAAGAAGAGACGCATACTCCATTATCTTCTCCATAAGAGAAAAATAAGGGTGCATTTGAGCCAGATGATGAAATGGATATAGAAGATTGCAAAGATGAAAATTGTCCCATTTCCCTTACTTCACCAGAAGAAGATACGACTTTGGAAGATAATTTTTGCTACTCCAAGGATGATTCACATATTCCTCTAGAGGTCTGGGATCCCTACCTGGAAACTCCTGGGTATGACAGCCAACCGGAAGATGCCTACGTACCGTTTTATACTTCTCAACCCATCGAGAGAGTTGTCAAAGATCATCTTTTTGACGAATCTGCAAAGGTTGCTAAAAGAGATTCATTATACCATGCCAGAAGTAAATGTCATAATGGAAGATAATCCTAAAAAGGATTTATCCACTTACATGGCACTTCCCAAAATTCTGTAAAAGCTGCCCAATTGTCCCTGGGGCATGCCGCACAAGTTTATGCGAGTTGCAACAATTTCTATTAATCCGCCAGCCAAAGAAAAACCTGAGAAGGTAAAAAGAGTTCCAAAAAGTGGAACCGCATCATGTGATCTTAATGTATGTGAGTGGGAACCTTATACAGAAGACCCCGGGTACATGTACCCAGAGGATGCGTATGTATTGTTCCATACCCCGCGATCCATCGAAAAGACCGCTGAGGACCACCTTTTTTATGTATCCGCAAATATTAAAGACTCCATCAATTTACTCCGCCAGAAGTTAGTGTCATTATTGAAGACATGCCTGAAAGGGATTTGCAAGACTTCGTGACACATGGAAAAGTTTCTCAAAATTGGATAGCTATTGATGTTCCAACTGTTGTCCATATCTCAAAGTAAATGTTAATCTTTGTTTTGTCCTCTCGCTCCACCCAAAGTGAGAGATGTTTTTAGGGCCACCTGTTTTAAGTATTAGGCTTTTCAACTCCATGTTATTTGTTTGTTTTTTACTTTTCTGTTCTTCGAAAAAATGGTTAAAAAAGAAGAAAAAATATAATAAATGATAAACATGACCCTATGCCCTCTCCCAACTTTGAGTTCCCAGTATTCAAAGTTGAAGATAGAGAAGAGGAAGAAATTCTAGATGAAATCTCCCGACTACTTGAGCGAGAAGAAGCTTCCATTCAGCCATACAAAGAACCGATAGAGGTGATCAACCTTGGTTCCAATGAAGACAGAAAAGAGGTCAAGATTGGGGCACTGCTTAGTCCAGCTGTCAAAATAAAAATGATAGAACTCCTCAAAGAGTTCCCAGATGTGTTTGCTTGGTCCTACCAAGACATGCCAGGGTTGGACACCGATATTGTGGAGCACCGCTTACCACTGAAGCCAGAATGTCCGCCAATCAAACAGAAATTGAGGAGAACTCGCCCAAATATGGCCATCAAAATCAAAGAAGAAGTACATAAGCAAATCGACGCAGGTTTCCTTGCCATGGCAGAATACCCTCAATGGTTGGCCAACATAGTGCCTGTTCCAAAAAAGGATGGAAAAGTTAAAATGTGCGTGGACTACCGAGACTTAAACAAAGCTAGTCCGAAAGAAGACTTTCCATTACCATATATTGACATGTTGGTCGACAACACCACAAAATTCAAAGTAATGGTATCTGAAGACATGGAAAAAACCTCATTCATTACGCCTTGGGGAACATTTTTCTACAAATTAATGCCTTTTGGTTTAAAGAATAGGGGCGCAACCTACCAAAGAGCCATGACAACTCTTTTCCATGGCATGATGCACAAAGAAATTGAGGTATATGTCGATGATATGATTGCTAAGTCCGGAACTGAAGAGGAATATGTGGAGTATGTGCTGAAGTTATTCCAGCGTTTGAGGAAATACAAACTTTCTTAAATCCTAACAAATGTACATTTGGTGTTCATTCAGGAAAACTCTTGGGTTTCATTGTCGGCCAAAAGGGAATTGAAGTTGAACCTGATAAAGTCAAAGCCATTCAGGAAATGCCAGCGCCCAAAACTGAGAAACAAGTAAGAGGATTTCTGGGTTGTTTAAACTAAATCTCCAGATTTATCTCTCACATGACGTCTACTTATGGGCAGATATTCAAACTTCTTCGAAAAAAACAGAGTTGTATATGGACAAAAGATTGTCAGAAGACCTTTGACAGCATCAAATAATATTTTCTCTAGCCTCTCATCTTGATCCCTCCACTAGAAGGAAGACCTTTGATCATATACTTAACAGTACTGGAAGATTCCATGGGCTGTATGCTTAGACAACAAGATGAAACTAAGAAGAAAAAGCACGCCATTTATTACTTAAGTAAGAAATTTATAAACTATGAATCTCGTTACACTGTGCTTGAAAAAACCTGCTACGCCTTAGCTTGGACTGCTAAACGTCTCTGTCAATACATGATTTGTCATACTACTTGGTTGATCTACAAAATGGACCTAATCAAGTATATCTTTGAAAAGCCCGCTTTAACTGGAAGGATTGCTCGCTGGCAGATGCGGTTGTCATAGTATGATATTGAATACCATGCTCAAAAAGCCGTCAAGGGAAGCATTCTAGTTGATTATTTGGCTCACCAACCAATTGATGAGGGTGAATCTGTTAAATTTGACTTCCCTGATGAGGATGTTATGTACCTGAAGATGAAAGACTGTGATGAACCCTTGCTAGACGAAGGGCTAGAGCCAGGATCCCGATGGCGATTAATATTAGATGGAGTTGTCAATTCTTATGGAAACGGAATTGGGGCAATCATTGTTACACCTCAAGGCACCCACATTCCTTTCACCTTAAGGTTGACATTAAAATGCACAAATAATGAAGCTGAATATGAAGCCTGCATCATGGGACTTGAAGAAGCCATTGATTTAAGGATCAAAATTTTGGATGTATATGGAGACTCAACTTTGGTCATAAATCAGATCAAAGGTGAATGGGAAACTCATCAACCCGGATTGATTCTTTACAAGGACTATTCAAGAAGGCTACTGCCTTTCTTCAATAGAGTTAAGTTTCATCACATTCCCCGGGAAGAGAACAATATGGCTGATGCACTGGCTACATTATCCTCCATGATTGTTGTAAACTGATGGAATGATGTACCTAAAATCGATGTAATGGACCTTGATAGGCCCGCTCACGTGTTTACAATAGGAGAGGTTGTTGATGATAAACCATGGTACCATGATATCAAATGCTTCCTTCAAAACCAAGAATACCCGCTTAGGGCATCAAAGAAAGATAGCAAGACTCTCAGGAGATTGCCTGGCAACTTCTTCCTGAATGATGATGTGTTGTACAAAAGAAACTTCGACATGGTCTTGCTCAGATGCATGGATACACATGAAGAAGACTAGTTAATGGAAGAAATTCATGAAGGCTCTTTTGGTACTCATGCCAATGGGCAAGTAATGGCAAAGATAATGTTAAGAGCAGGATACTATTGGCTGTCAATGGAATCTGATTACTGCAAATATGTGAGGAAGTGTCACAAATGTCATATTTATGCCAAAAAATTCATGTACCACCGACTCTTCTCAATATTCTCTCCTCTCCATGGCCCTTCTCCATGTGGGGAATTGACATGATTGGCATGATTGAACTTAAAGCTTCCGCCGGACATCGGTTAATCCTAGTGGCCATTGATTACTTCACCAAATAGGTTTAAGTAACATCATATGCCAATGTAACTAGGCAAGTGGTGGTCCGTTTTATCAAGAACAATCTAATATGTCGTTATGGTGTTCCAAGTAAGATCATTACTGATAATGGATCGAACTTGAACAACAAAATGATAAAGGAATTATGTGCCGAATTCAAAATCAAACACCATAACTCTTTTCCCTACCGGCCTAAAATGAATGGAGTTGTTGAAGCAGCAAACAAAAACATCATCCAGAAAATGGTAGTGACCTACAAGGATTGGCATGAGATGCTACTATTTGCCCTTCATGGATATTGTACATATGTTCGTTCCTCAACAGGGGCATCCCCTTTCTCTTTGGTATATGACATGGAAGTTGTGCTCCCCATAGAGGTGGAAATCTCGTCAATGAGAGTCTTGATGGAAGCTAAGTTGACAGAGGCTGAATGGTGTCAAAGTAGATACGATGAATTGAATTTGATTGAAGAAAAGAGAATGACGACTTTATGTCATGGTCATCTATATCATCGAAGAATGAATAAGGCTTTTGACAAGAAGGTTCGACCTCGTGTATTTAGAGAGGGCAACCTTGTGCCTAAGAAAATTCAATCATTTTTTACTGATTCTAGGGGAAAGTGGACTCCTAATTATGACAGACCATATGTTGTTAAGAAAGCCTTCTCAGACGGTGCTTTAGTGCTTACGACTATGGATGGCGAAGAGTTCACTCGTCCTACAAATGTCGATGCAGTCAAGAAATACTTTGCCTAACAACAAGCAAAAATAGCATCCCGATGGACTGAAAACCCGAAAAAGCAGTACAGGAAAAAATCAGAGACATGAAAAAAATAAATCATCCTGGTAGATTGAAAACTTGAACAGACAATCTAGGAAAAAGTTAGGGATATATGGCAAGTAACTGCATCAAACCAGATTGGATTATCTGAAGCAGCCACGTCCATTGAAAAGCTCTCCAATCAAAGCACCTTCGCCTAAGTTCAAAGAACATTGGAAATTCAAAGTTGTTAGGGAGAATTCAGTCATTATACTTTAATATTGTCCTTTCCCTTTAAATTACCATTTTTCAACTTCTGTAATAATCCATGGAATCATGCTATTTGCGGGTTACCATTCTATTAATAAAATTTGAGCTTCTGCCCATCTTGTTTGCAACTTTTGTTTTATTTGTATCTTGTAAAAATAACTTTTTTATTTTACTTTGATAAAAGTTCTTGAAACAAAAAGTTAAAATTTGCTGTAAAATGCTTGTGTCTACTTTCATTTGATTTGTGAACATAAAGAGGAATATCAACAGTTGCTCCAAGAATGGCTAAACCTCGAAATACAATATCGATTGTTACGATTTTCCTTGAAAGGTATCTCCGAAATGATGAATCTTTAACTCCGTCCGCACCTTGGTATGATGGACATATAATTCCATATCTCCGATAAAAGTGGACCCAATGATCGCCATAACTGGCTGAGTACCCGATCGTATTATGATGTTTATTTCATCACCAGTATATCCCATTCATCTATTTTGTCAGCATAAAAACATGACAGGCATTTATATCATACATATATCATGCATATTTGAATTCATAACCATGTTCATAGTGCATTTTGTTGATAATATTTGTTTCATTCACCTTGGTTGTGTTCATCCCCAAGTGATATATTTCCCCTCTCCAATAGATTGGTCTGCCATAGGCAGAAAATAAATATCCTTTCTAACTCCCCCACTGAGTTTAATCATCATGTAAGTTTTGATTTAATTCTCCTCTCCACACTTGAATAGGATAAATCCCCAGTTCGAGCTTATTCCTCATTGGTTAACGTCTTGTTTGACAGTATCTCTCCAGCTTATTCCTGGATTGAGCTGGTCATTTGGCCATTTTGATAACTTGAACCTCTGAATTAAAAGGGCATTTATTTTGCGCCTCTTAGGTGGTTTACATCCCCAGAGAGAATCTATTGAGGTCTCCCCCGACAAGATAAATTTATTCGTCTTTGGAATCTACACATAACAGCGAGTGGCAATCTATTAATTTGAGAAGCTTGTTTCTATCCCTGAATTTCCTAGTGAATCGGCAAATGGCAGTCTCTTTCTGAGCAGTTTGTCTATCCCTGTTGAAGCTACCAGCATATCAAATTTTCTTTCATCTTATGGCATCTCTCTGAAGAAGTCTCGAAGGGAAGTATGACGAAGATATTTTTCTAGCAAACGACATCTCTCTAGAGAAGTTTGTTGTGAATCCTTATTCTCTACCAAATAGCATCTCTCTGGACAAGTCCCATAGAGAAGTTTGATTGTTGAATCCTTATTTTATATCACATGGCATCTCTTCGAGAAGTCTCGAAGATAAGTATGATGAAGATATTTTCCATCAAATGGAATCTCCCCAGTGAATCCCTGTGAGAAGTTTGATGAAGATCCTTACGAAAAGTTTCTCTTTATTTGAGAAATTTATTTTCGCAAAGTTAACTAACTCGCATCTCTTTGAAGATCCCCGATGAAGTTATTATTTCAGCAAGTGATTACCTTTTCAGGAGCTTGTCTGTTTACCCCTTTTTCAAGTGAAAGACGTGATTAAAGAAGGAAACCGAGACCAGTTTCATGCCTTATGTCCAGAAATGAGGGGAAGTTTATTTTAGAAACTAAGACCATTTTCATGGCTTATGTCCAGAAACGAGGGGAAGTATATTCCAGAAACCAAGACAAGTTTCGTGGCGTACGACCCTGAATCAGTAATGCTACTTAGTCAACGAAGACGCTGAATCATTTTTCCAAAGATGGAAGTTCAAATTGTCAGAGTTATAACACCATCCCCTGTGGAATTATGTTCCTCTCCTCATTGGAGTTGATGTCACTTTCCTAAAAAGTTACAAAATTTTCTCCAATTTTTCTTTTCCTAGTGGATAATCCTGTTATTTTACCCCTGTGGTTTAGACTGTCCTCAGTCTCCTGTTGGATCATCTCCCACGAATCTCATCTCTTGCACTTATAAGTGCATTCCTATCACCTTTTGTGGCTTCTTAGGGGCCAAAATTGTGTATTGTTGTATTTAAGCCTCCCCTATCTGGTCGAGACTAAGATATCAATCTTCATCTCTCTGGATCGAAGAAACTTAAATATGGGCATCTGTCATACCCTAATTTTTTACCCCCAAGATGCCACCACATTTACATCATTGGCATAACAATCATCATTACATTTATACATATCTTTATGCATCACTAACCCATTACAAGTACAAAATATGTATGCTTGTTTCCTTACAGGTTACGTGATCCCTCAAGGGCTCAAGCAGATGAATTATCAAAGGATGGTCATCCTATTCAAACATCTCAAGTCCCTTTGTCATCCATGAAGATCAAGAGCTTTCATTCATCAATAATCAAGTGAGAGGTGGAATTATAAGCTCAATCAAGCCTCAATAACCTCAGTGCATCCAAATTAGGTTTTTGACCTAATTCAGTTCCTGATTTGACTTTTGAAGCAAGGCATGATCCCAAACCTCGAAATATGTTTCAAGGACCTCAAATGCCTCATATTAATCCCTTCATATGATTGGATTAACCCAAAATAACTTGATTCATAAGCAATGCAAGAAGTTAAAATCATTTAGTCCTCAAAAACACCTTGGGACTAATACATGATCTCAACCTTGGGACATGATTCAAGACACTCAAAAACACCTTTGGATTCCATCCATATTGTTTAATTATCCCAAGGGTTTGATTTCATAAAGGATCACAAAGTTCAAAGTTCATCCGATACAAATGTCAACTGTGATCAAAATCAAGTTTGACTTTTGAAGTTTTTGGTCAAACATAGTCTCTTCAAGTCAAGAATGATGTTAAAATGTGATTTAGATCATGATTGATCAAGAAAAATCAAGAAATATGAGATTACTTGTAAAAGGGCAACATTGGAGAAGTTGAATTTTTTCTAAGTTATAAAATCCAATGATTTTTACCCAACTTTGTAAGGGAATAACTTCCAAACCAAGAACCATTTTCTTTGATCCAAATATCAAATTGAATAGCTTGTTACATACTACAACTTTGTCCTTGAGGGTGCATTCCCAAAAAATGCATAGATTTTAAGATATAAGGCCATGAAGTTGGAGGTTCCATGATTTTGAACCAAAAACACTTAGTGAATTTTCAAAGTTTCACCACTTAGGTTGAAAACCATTACTTTTTAAAGTGTTTTTCATACCTTCTATGATTTCTTTTGATTTTTTCTTAAACCTAATTATCCATATATGTCCTTAGGGTCATGATACACTTTTTACAAGCCTTGTTTGATATACCCAACATGTTGTTTTATCTTTCATACCATGAGTACATAATTTTCCTTTGAAAAATACTCTGATTAAATGTCTAGATTAGGGTTTTCACTTTGATTAATCTTTCAAAACACTTTGATACATAGTTAGGGCTTCCACTTGAGTTTGGATTCCCCCAAAGCCTTTGATTCAACAATGTTTGAATGCTTTGTCCATATGTTTATCTCCATTAGGGTTTTTGATTACTCTTTACTATATTAAATTGATCCTCGATTCATCTTGAATATTTGCTTACTTAAACTTCCTTGTGATTGAATCTTTGCTCACATGTCCAAGTATTTCCTTCATAAACTCTTACAATGATGAACATATCTCTTTGTCTGATGTACATTCACATATTGATATATCATGCTTAATCATACCATATTCATGTCATCCTCGATGACTACACTTGTTTAAAAGTTTAATCAAACTTGTCTTGTTAAGTTTCTCTTGACATTTACAACACTTGCATACCTGTTGCTTTTCAATACTCATCCCTAGTTTAGACTCAGTTCAAACTTTAGGATCCTCTTCAAACTACATCTTATTTCAAACATTAGGTTTCCCTTGTTGAAGTTCCAACTATCAACATAGCCTCCTCTTGGGCTTTATACAAGGAAGTTGGACTTCAAACTCAAAACTCTTCAATAAAGAGATGAGAATTCCCTTTTGGAGTCCTAAAGTCAACACGGTGCCCCTTGTGGCTTCAAACCTTCAAACTTCAAGTCAAACCTAGCCAACCTTTGGCTACAAAATTCAAAACTTCTCCCCAGAGATGAGACATGAATCATCTCTATACAGGAGATATCTTTTCTATTTTCCACAACATAAATCAAACATTTCAAACTTTTTTTCCATTTAAGTGATGTAAGTGTCACACTTGTTGATTCAAAATCCAAGCTGGAGTCTTTCTCTTATTATGGCACACAAAACACTTTCTTTTAATTTAAGTGATATAAGTGTTGATTCTATATCCAAGTCAAGGTCCTTCTCTTAAAATGCACAGACTCAGTTAAAGGAAGATGTGGCATTACTCTGGATTTTTTACATCCAAGTTTAAAGCTTCTTCCCTTATTCTCTTATTTCTCAAAAATAATTGTGGTGAATAGGCGAGATATCTCCCTTAAGATGACAATTTGTCTCTTCTCAAAAGCCAACAAACCTAACTCCACCCATTAGTAGGTGGAACTACGGACGCTCTGATTTCTCAATTTCCTTTTGAGAATACGTATGCATAAGATTGCGAGATCTTAGCGAGCATAATATTAAATAAAACCATTAGGTTCCCTACACATTTTATCATAGTTTATCTCAACATACCCAACAAAAAAATTTCCCACTCACTCACTCAAAACCAATCAGCAATATCCCATTACACAACAAGTAACTCAAACAACAGTAACACAAATATATGCAAGAGGTTCCTATAGGATACCATAGATATTTAGGGTTCTAATACCTTCCCTTTGTATAACCAATCTCGATTCTCGATCTCTCAAGTGCATTGTTTTTGCATTGCACACACTCACGGGTTTATTCAGGTTTTTCCCCTTCCCTCCTTTTGGAATAAATTAAAAGTTCACATGTAAAAGGGCAAATCTTCACGCGGATACACTTATGAAACACATCATAAAGATTAGCAAGCGGCTACACTTATGAAACACATCATGTAAAGGTATCTGATATGCCACCTCTCCTATTCTCTGCAAGATCTGGTATGGACCAACAAAACGTGGTATGAGCTCTCGAGACTTTAAAACTCGACCAACACCGGTTACTAGAGTAACTCTAAAAAACATATGGTCTCCCTTTTGGAAATCAAGTGCTTTCCTCCTCTTATCATGGTAACTCTTATGGAGACTCTGCAAAAATTCCATCTTCTCTTGGATCATCTTGATCTTCTCACAAGTTAGTTGCATAATCTCAGGTCCAATCATCGCACTCTCGCCAGATTTATACCAACACAGAGGCATCCTACACCTCATACCATACAAAGCTTCAAACGGGTCCTTCCCAATGCTCGAATGGAAACTGTTATTATAAGTGAACTCAATCAACGACAAATAGATATGCCAAGCACCTCCTTGTTCTAGCATATAAGCCCTCAACAGGTCCTTTAAGTATTAGATAGTCCTCTCCGTTTGACCATCAGTCTATGGAGTATAAGTGGAACTCAATTTCAGCTTAGTACACAACGCATCTTGTAAAATCTGCCAAAACATTGACATAAACCTCAAATCTCTATTCGACACAATGCTCGACGAAATACCATGCAGGCTTGCAATTTTATCAATATATAACTCAACTAACTTCTGCAAAGGATAACTGTTCTTAATCAGTATGAAATGAGCTGATTTAGTCAGCCTATCAATAATCACCCAGATGGAATCACATCCCTTCGTCATCTTTGTAAAACTTGTCACGATATCCATGGAAATGTTATTCCATTTCCACTCAGGAATACTCAACAGTTGCATCATACCAACAACTTCTGATGTTCAATCATCGACTTCTGACAAGTCAAACAAGCATAGACAAACTCAGCTACCTCCTTCTTCATTCCTGACCACCAAAATAAGTTCTTCAAGTCTTAATACATCTTAGTGGAACCAAGATGAATGCTCAATACACTTCTGTGACCCTCCCCAAGAATACTCTCCTTAAGCTCAGGTACATCTGGTACACAAACTCTGTCTCTGAATCTCATCACACCGTTCTCATCAATTCTAAAGTCACCACTTTTACCTTGATTGATTAACACAATCCGCTCAACCAATCCTACATTAATCTTCTGAGCTTCTCTGACCTCTTCAAGAATACCACTAGTTAACCTCAACATACATAACTTCACACTATTAGGAGTCTCTTCACATACCAAACTCATGTCTTTGAATTACTCAATCAATTCCAACTCCCTAGCCATCAACATCGACATATGTAGTGTCTTTATACTCAATGCATCAGCTACAACGTTAGCTTTACCCGGATGGTAACTCAAGCCAAAATCATAGTCCTTCAAAAATGCGAGCCATATTCGCTGCCTCATATTCAACTCCTTTTGGTCAAAGAGATACTTCAAATTCTTTTGATCACTGAACACCTTAAATCTGGAGCCAAATAGAAGCGTAGGATAATTCCTTTCATGAAACCTCAACCGTCTAGAAGCATAAGCCATAACTTGACCATTCTGCATCAATACATCACCTAGACACATCTTTGAAGTATCACAATATACAACAAAGGACTCACTTGGATTAGGAAAAATCAAAACTAAAGCAGACGTCAACTTCTTCTTGAGCTATTGAAAACTCTTTTCACAATGCACATCCAATACACAGGCTTGACCTTTTCTAGACAATTTTGTCAAAGGAAACAGTAGCTTTGAAAAGCCTTCAATGAACTTCTTGTAGTAACCAACCAACCCAAGAAAAATTATAATCTCCGTAACAAACTTCAGAGTCTCCCATTGCAAAACAACATCTATCTTCGACG
Source organism: Lathyrus tuberosus (assembly GCA_022829125.1). Taxonomy (NCBI): domain Eukaryota; kingdom Viridiplantae; phylum Streptophyta; class Magnoliopsida; order Fabales; family Fabaceae; genus Lathyrus; species Lathyrus tuberosus. The sequence continues at coordinate 3,834,329 of JALAZF010000029.1, read as the reverse complement.
GATCCATAACTATACCACCACTAGAAATTATATGACCAAGGAAACTCACTTCTCATAACCAGAACTCACACTTGGACAACTTTGCATACAATTGTTTCTCTTTAAAAGTTTACAACACAAACCTCAGATGCTCTTCACGCTCATCATCATACTTCGAATATCTCAAGATATCATCAATGAACACGACTACAAATTGGTCTATGTACGGATGGAGTATTCTATTTATGTATTCCATGAACACTCTAGGCACATTAAACACACAAAACGGTATTACTAAATACTCGTAATGACCATACCTCGTTCTAAAAGCATTCTTCGAAATATCCTCTAGTTTCACTCGAATACGATGGCATCCCGAACGCAGATCAATTTTGCTAAATACACAAGCACCAACAACCTTATCCATCAATCATCAATCATCGGAAGTGGATACTTGTTCTAGATAGTCACCTTATTTAGTTGTCGATATTCAACACAATGTGAGATGAGGGCAACAATATAGAATGGGGGTTGAATAGATCGCAAATAAGATTATCTTCCATTAAAAATATGTTTTAGAATTATTTGTTATGGCAAGCGAAAGTAATTCCAGATCAACGCTCGTCTATCCCGAACCATTATCAGAAGAATTGGATATGCGTATTCAATTATAACAAAACATATTACTATTATGAGAAACAAATTAATGTGTTTTCTAAAATAACGTTTGAAAAATTTGTCGCACTTTAATAATCAATTTCCAATAAAATAAGAAACATAAATTAACTCAGAAAATTTGTCAAACACTTCGTGATTTTCTGCTTTGTTGAGGATATGAAACACCAATTGCAGTTGTTTAGATTGCAATTATCTTACTAAAAAAAATTTAAAATATTTCAACACAAACAGAATTATCAATGTAGTAGATTGTACACAAATTGAATTCATAAATTGTAGAGAAAGAGAGAGAGAGAGAGAGAGAGAGAGAGAGAGTAAAGAGAATGTCTTCCCCAAGAGAAAAAAGAGAGTTCCCCAATTGTTCTCACTATGGGTATGTCTGCCCCTAATTCCAAATGGGATTGAGATATTCAATAAACCTTTGCAAATGTTGTATACAGGAGAAAAAGTAGCAATTCAAACACCCAAACCTTAAGTTTGATGTTGATCTTATCTTCTTATCTTTCGTTAATCTTAAGCAAGATCAAGTGAACCAAGATTTCCAATTCGATCCTTCGGTTACTTCTACTCCTTTGAGAAAACCCCGTTCTTCAAAGCTTTCACTCGGCTGAATCCTTGTTTTGAAATCTTATGCAACCCCCCAAATCAACCTCGATATTGGAGACAAAACCCCCAACTAGTTTTATCAGTGAAACCCCCAAAGAATACTCAACCCAATTTGATTACACCAGTCTTAATTTGAACTTATCAATCTTGTATATAGAGGACACCCAACAAAAAGGATTGTGTAATTTTTGTGTGCATGCATAGAAAAAGATTGAAGATGATGAGAAAATTCTTTGTATATTCTTGGTTTCAATTAATGCAAAATGATGCATACATGCATATGTATTTTTAGCAAAATTACAAGTTTGGAAAAATTAAAACAATGTGTATTTACTTCAAAATCTTATGTATTGACACATACTATCTATGTATTAACCCGCCCGTGCTACTTATCGACCCAAGAGCCTTATGTATCAACACATAGAAGGGAATGCCTTTTATTTTAAAAGGCCTTTAGTATGTGTTGACCCATATGTCCAAGTGGATCAAGCCTCAAGATCGCCAGTGTCACCAAATTAGGGTTTTGGTCGTCTAAGGCCTCCAGATGAAAATTTCATCTGTGCATGAGCCAATACTTCAAAACATGAGTCAAGAAGCTCAAAGGGACCTCATGAACCCAATCATAGCGTCAAAATAGCCTCAGGCGATGCATTCATCAAAAATTAGGAATTAGGGTTTCTTTACCTAATTCACCCCTAAGTTGACTTTTGGAGCAAGACATGAGCCAAGACCTCAAGAAGTGTTTTGAAGACCTCCAATACATCATATTGATCCATTCACAAGGCTGGATTAATTCAAAGAACTTGGTTCACAAGCAATGCAAGGATTCAAATTCATCTGGGCTAATTAGGGTTTCCTGATGAAAAGTCAACTGTATCTTTGACTTTTGACTAAAACATGTTCCCAAACCTTGGGACATGAGTCAAGACACTCTATAACACCTATGGAATCCATCCATTAGGTTTGAATTAGGTCAAGGACTTGATTTCAAAGAGGATCACACAGTTTGGGATTCATCTGACAAAAAGTCAATTGTGCCAAAAAACCAAGTTTGACTTTTTGAATTTCTTGACAAACAAGGCTTCCCTAAGTCAAAAACAATGTTAATTCATGGTTTGGATCATCATCCATCAAGTAAAATCAAGAAAAGTGAGGTTACTTGAAAAAGGGGCAACCATAAGAAACTTAAAATTTTCTAAGTTATGGAACAAAAGTGATTTGGTACCAACTTTGCAACGTCATAACTCCTAAACCAAGGCCTTTTTCTCCCATCCAAACTCAAATGAAAGCTCTCATTACATACTTCAAAATTGTCAACTACATCAAATTCCAAATCCTCATGGATTTTGAGTTATGGATTGATCAAAATCACAAAAACATGAAAATGGACATTTTTTCCAACACTTAGTGAAAATTTTGGACAAAATATGTCTTGGGTTTTCACCAAATTTGAGGCCATTTTTCACCATGATCCAAGTTGATTCAAGACAAATGTTGGACATCAAAGTTAAAGTAGGATATACAAGCTTTCCAAAGAGTACCAGAACACATCCTAATTCGACTTGAGTAGGGAGTTATAAGCATGGAAACATGACACCTCCAAGACTGGTTTTCCAAGACAGTCTTGTACATGCCACATGAGTTTGTCATTTCCATGACTTGGTAAGCCTTGTCACCATACAAGACAAGTTTCTAAAGTGCAATGAACATGATCTCTGCAGAGCTACAACACCATAGAGCCTTGCAAGTCAAAAACCTCGTCATTTGGCATGTGACATTCAAAGTTCAAAATCCAAAAACTCCAATTTTGTCATGAGGCATTTAAAGGATGCATAGAGCTGGCATGTATCAGTCCATGATCAACCAAATGAGTCAAGCCTTATCCCTGAAACAAAAGACTCGTAGCCTTCAAAATTGACTCAAGTCAATGGCTAGAGGAGACCTTGGCTAAATGACAAAGTTCAATGGAGATTGGAGTGATCCAGCCTCCAATCACTATTGCTCCCAAAACAAACTTGCTCTACTATAAATAGAGCCTCTTTCTAATCAATCAAGTACACCAAAGCATAGCAATACATGCTTTCCTCCAAATCTCACTAAAAAACCAGATTTTGCTTCTCTTTCAAGTCACTATCGAATTTTCAATTTGAGAGCAATTCAATCAAAACCAATCATGCCAACACCTCACATACATCATATATGAGTGATCCATAACCTTAAAACTCATCTGGAACATCAAAATCACAAAGTCACCCCCATTTGCTCATGCTTTTTGGCCTATTTGCAGTTGAGGTGCCAAAACAAGTTCCAAGCTGATTCAATCCATTCCAAGCATTCAAACACATTACTTGAGGTCCATTGAAGTTTTCTAGATCATTACACAACATCTGTAACACCTCCAACATAGAATTCGAATTCTTCTTGCAAGAGGTAAGTCTGATACTCTCAAACTCTATAATTCATGCATCATAAATGTGTTTTAAAGTTACAAATATGTTTCTGCACGTATGTAGAGTGATTCCCCTCAATCAATTGCTTTGTAGCTTTTATGTATAAGATTTCATAGAGTTCTTGCAGAAATTAGGGTTCTTGAGTTCATCACTTGATTTCTCACTCCACACTTAATATAAATGCAATTAATTTATATGACTGAAATCCTTGTTCAAAAACACACAACTTTCATGTTTACAAAAGTCATTTTCATTGAGTAATCAGAGAGATATGAGAGGTTTTGCAAAACGACCATGGCGGGTAGTAGCGAGGAAGAAGAAGATGGCCTTGGCGCCATTTTCAAATTTTCAAATTTTTGAATATTTGATATTTTTATTAAATGATTTCAAAAATTAATTTCTTTCTCATTTTTTATCATTTTTTATTGGTTCTTTTTTTAAAAAGTCGCAAAAATGTTACATTATTTTATTCTAAAAGAAATCACATTTATATTATTTATTTAATATAGTTTGATTTTTGAATTTAATTTCATTTTTATTTGTTTTAAAACATTTTTAAATGAAATTCTCAGCTTGATTTTTCAAAACCAATTGGATTTCAAGCTTTCATGTGATTAAACACGATTTTTCAAAAAAAAATTTAAAGTTGACAAGTTGTTTTTTAATATATTTGATATTTTGTATCATTTTATATTTAATTTCCTTTAAAAAATTATATATTTTTTAATAAAATTAGGGTTTCTCTTAATTTTAATTTTTCAAATTTCTTTTCAAACACTTTTGGGCCTCTAATATAGTGTAAGACCCATTCCCTTTGTAAATAAACCATTTTGGGCCTCAGTCATTGTATAAGTCCTGACACGATAAACGGTGCGATCGCTGTTTTCATCTGGGAATCTCCTTGAGTTATAAGCCCCATCTCTTGTGTAAAAATAAACTTTTGGGCTTCTTGATAGAGTTTAAGTCTCATCCCTATGTACATAAATAATTTTGGGGCTCAGTCATTGTATAAGTCCTTTTGTGGTTTTCAAAATCACGGCGCGATCTTCGCCTTTTCAAATAAATCATCTGGGCCTCTCCTTGAGTATAAGCCCCATTTTTCTTTTTTCACAAACACTTTTGGGCCTCTAATAGAGTGTAAGATCCAACCCCTTTTTGTAAAAAAAACAATTTTTGGGCCTCTGCAATAGTATAAGTCCCACCACGTCTGTCGGTATCGCAGTGCGATCAGTGTTATCAAATAAGTCATCTGGGCCTCTCCTTGAGCTATAAGCCCCAAACAAATCTTTTTTTTAACAACTTTCTTTCAATTCAAATTCAAATTCAATGTTTTTTCAAAACTTTCTTCAATTTCTTGAAACCCTAAAAGAGGGTATACAGTTGTAGTGAATACAACATATCACTTTATGCTTGGGCTTCTTCTCAGAAGGTAAGTCCCCACATCTTTTTTCAATGCATATTTACTTATATATATTTGTCAATATAATTGTCTGTATATACTTGTGCATATCTTGCTTAGAGTTTCCCCAGCAGTTAGATATAGGTTTAAGATCAAACCAGAGGTTACTTTCAAAATAGTCAAAAACTAGTTCCCCCATAGGAAATTCCAGATACAGTTTTACCTCCTCTCGGGCTTATACAATATGGAACAAAGAAATGCATTATTCCCGGTGAAACTTTTCTCAAGATTGTCCAAACTTAGTGTAGCGAGCGATTTTTGTCGGTGACGCGACCACCTTATCGCTGGTTTTTGGGTTTCTCCCCACAATGAGGAGGGGGTGCTACTTTCTGATTTCTTATTTATCCTGTGAAGCTGGAAGGGAAAGGGAAGCTATCTAAAACTAACCTTGCACGCGAATATTTAACTGAACAAACGCTTTAAAGAGATTCAAGGAGTTCGGGGTCAGGTTATACAATGGGGAGTTGTCAATTACCCATCCTATATGTGGTTATCCATAAGATATTAGCTTTAGGTTTCACTTGGTACTTGATAGTGTTTATCCGTTAATGGGTTGGGAAATTTTCTTGGGAAATATGAGTGAGTGAGTGAGTTTTTGTTGATGTTTGTGGTAAGGTACTGGACCTAATGTTTGATTGGTGTGAAGGTACTGGACCTGTAGTTTTTGATTAGCATGCTCGCTAAGATTTCGCAATCTTATGCCTACGTATTCCCGTTTAAACGAAACAGGGAAATCATAGCAATCGTAGTTCCTCCTATTCTAAGGGAGGAAAAAGGTGATGTTTGGTGTCTTGTTCAAAGCCCCTGATTAAAGCTAAAAGGTTGTATTTATGTCTTGATCAAAGCCCAAGATTGAAGCTAAAAGGTTGATTGACTTCACTAGAGAAGTCCTTATACAAAGCCTAAGAATAGGCTGAAAGAGACTTGGCTCTTTGGGGATATCTTTATACAAAGCCTAAGAGGAGGCTAAATGTTTGACTTTTCCGAGGAAAATGTTCTATCTGTCTTGTACAAAACCCAAGATTGAGGCTAAAAGGGGATTTTGACTCCGCAGGGAAGGTTTGTATGTGTCTTGTGCAAAGCCCAAGATTGAGCCTGAAATGGGAAATTTAACTGACTCTGGTGAGGATATTTTTATGTGTCTTGTACAAAGCCCAAGATTGAGGCTGAAATGAGTTTGACTCTGCTGAAGAGTATTTCTCAAAGCTTAAAAGAAGGCTAGGAGGAATTAACTCTCCTGGGTAAGAGATTTGTCCCAAGCTTAAGAGAAGGTTATGAAGATTTATGTCTTGTACAAAGCCCAAGATTGAGGCTAAAAGGGTTTGACCCAACAAGAGAGTGCTTTTATTTGTCCTGTACAAAGCCCAGGATTGTGGCTGAACAAGCTGGAGAAATCATTATACAAAGCCTAAGAGGAGGCTAATTGTTGCTAGGGGAAATCTTTATATCAAACCTAAAAGGAGGCTGGAAAAGATTGACTCAACAAGAGAGTGTTTTTATCTGTCTCATACAAAGCCTGAGATTGAGGCTAAATGGGTTGACTCAACAAGAGAGTGCTGAAAGGTGATTGACTCAACAAGAGAGTCTGAAAAATGATTGACTCAACAAGAGAGTCTAAAAAGTGATTGACTCAATAAGAGAGCCTGACAAGTTTAGGTCCGCTGGGGAGAATCATTGTACAAAGCCCAAGAGGAGGCTGACTGCGCTGAGGAAAGGTCATTATACAAAGCCTAAGAGGAGTCTATATTTTAGTCGGGGATATTGAGATTCCGAGGCAGGTCCTAATGGGGAATCAACTCTTGCTGATGGTTACAAAGGAGTTGAGGTATCAGATACCCTGAGGTTCTGATTTGAGATAAACTGACCCTGGCTGGGGTACTTTTAGGAGAGAGACTGGGTTTTAGAACCCATGGGTTATAACTCTACTGGAGATTTATCCACAGTGACTAGGGTTTTCCCTATGTTTGTAGGGAACTTGAGAATGTCTTTGAGACTCAGGAGGATAATTAGCCTGTCCAAGTCTACTGGTGTGGAAGAGTTTAATCTTTTGTATAATGCCCAAGAGGAGGCAGGTGTTTTAAGGGATGAGAATCAACCCTAAAATTGGTCTAAGGTATGACACTAGAAAGACTGCTCTAGCAAAGGATGACTAAGTTCTGTCCTATACCTTTAAGAGGTCTTCAAGGTCCTTGTACAAAGCCCAAGAGAAGGCATGAGAACTTCTAAGAAGCCGGAGCGTCCTTGTACAAAGCCCAAGAGGAGGCGGGGATGCTTTTTAAGAAGCCTGTAGGTCCCAAACCAAGAAAAGTTCAAGAAATGCTATTCACCGAGAATAGATCATTTAGTGAAAGTTCTGAGGTTTGAAGAAATTCAAGAGATGCTATTCACCGAGAATAGATCACCTCTGGGGAATAGAATTTCTTTGACAATTTCTAATAGTGACATCCTGAGAAAAGGTTCACTGAGAATACTGCCTTTCTCTTTGTTCCATATTGTTTAAGCCCAAGAGAAGGCAAGACTGTATCTGGAAATCCTATGGGGATCTAGTTTTGACCGTATTAAAGAGTGACCAACTGGCTTTACCTAGTTCTAGACCTAGTTGCCGGGGAAAACTCTAAATAGCTATACTAGTATATATACAGTTGATATATGACAAGTATCTAAAAGGATATGAAAGAAGACTTACAGTGTGCAGCTTCCCACAATACAATTATATATATGAAAGCGAGTAAATAAAAGCTGTTAAAACTTACAGGTGAGCCAGCTTCCATGCTGTATTGTTAGTTGTTCAAAGAAATTAAAGAAAGTTTTGATAACAACATATATATTTGAATCTAAATCAAAAGAGAAGTTCTTTTTGAAAAGATTGTTGGGGCTTATACTCAAGGAGAGGCTCAAGGTTTAATAGTGATCGCACCGTTGTTTTTGAACATAATATCGGGACTTATACAACGACTGAGGCCCAAAGAGGTTTAAAAAAGGTTGGGTCTTAAAACTCAAGGAGAGGTCTAGAAGATGTTTTAAAAGAAAAAAGATGGGACTTACAACACGAGGGGAGGCCCAAAGTATTTCTGTTTAAAAATGGCGATCGCGCCGAGATTTTTTTATCGTGTCAGGACTTATACAATATCTGAGGCCCAAAGAGGTTTATGTACAACAAGGGTTGGGTCTTACACTCTATTAGAGACCCAAAGTAATTTGAAAGGTTTGAATAAAAATGACAAAAATATCAAATAAGTCTAAATAAACTAATTGTGATTTTTTATTAAGGTTTGGAAAATGAGGTTTTAATCACAAGATGATTTAGGACTCATTTTATTTTGATTTTCAAGATGAATATTCATTTTTGAAATGTTTAAAAACAATAAAAAATAAATTTATTTACAAAAATATCAACTATATTAAATAAATAATATAAATTTGAACTTTTTGTGAAATAAAATATTTTAACATTTTTGTGATTTTTTGCAAAAAGAACCGATAAAAAATAATTATAATTCAGAGATAAATTAATTTTCCAAATCATTTAAAATAATATGACAAATATTTAAAAAAAATGGAAAAAGTGGTAAAAGAGGGTCTGGGGTGAGGGGGATTCGAACCCCAGACCTCCTAGCCAAACACATGAGCGCGCAACCACTGGGGTGGTGATACATCCGTGTATCAAAACCACCCCATAAATATATAAGGGGTGCCTTGTTTTAGGCCTGGCCAAGGCAAGGCAAGGCAAGTTCTTGGGCCAAAAATGTAAAGGCTGTAACTTTCTCATTTCTCCATGGATTGGGACAAAATTTAGGTCTATCCTGCCTAGAATTTCACAAGGAATCCAATGGTACCCTTGGTTTTTTTCAGATGAGGTCTCCATTTTAAAACCCGATGGTGGTTTTGAAATAGGCCATGATTTGCATTTTCTATGCTACCTCATGGTATAGGCTAGAATTGTATGATGAATTGATTCAAACACAACATATACAATATGTATGTGATGTTTATGAGCAGTGGACTTCAAAGAAATGCATAATTCAAAGAGTTAAAGTTGTGATGCTTACCTTTTTGGGAGCTTTTTGTGCTATCTACCAAGTTTCTTGTGCCTGAAGTAATTTGATGCTTTGAACACTCTTAATTGATCCCTTAGAATGTTTTAGAATGATTACCACCAGCTGGAATCTTCAGGAACAAGTTTGAGCTCTTTCTTGCAAAAGGGGCAAAAGTGACCAATATGGCAACTCTCTCAAATGGTGTTCCAGATGTGGGGAACCATTTGGGACAGTTCAAGGATTATATTTGGAGTGTGTTTGAGGTTTTATCTGGTTTTGAAAGTGACTGAATCAAGACATGGCTTGAAAAATGCAAAAAAAGTCTAATTTTGAGGTTTTGGAAGTGGACTTTGAGATTTTGGTGCTACAGGTCACATGTTAGTGTTTGAACAGCTTAGATACAACATATTAGAGGTGTTTATATTATGAGCTGTGATGAAATTGTTCTCTAACTCAATAACTCAGAAATACCTTGCAAAAGAAGGCGTTTTGGCCTAAAGATAGGGATTTTGAGGAAATCATCAGTTTGGGTGCTTTGGTGTACTCAAACTGATCACAATTGATGTCTATTTATAGTGCACCAAGTTTGTTTTGGCATCAATGGTGAATGGAGGCTGCAGCAGGCCTTTGGCCAATGTTATGCAAAGGGAATCTCAAGTATCCTCTAGCCATTGACTTGAGATTAGAGCACAGGCTTTGTAGCTTTGTTTCAGAAAGAAGTTTGGACTGAATTCAGTTGGAATAGGCTCAATTCATGGCTATTGTAGACTCTTGGACTCCTCATTAAAGGCTTGGAAACAAAATTGGAGTTTTGGCACTTTTTAGCTCTTTTAAGTTTGGCATGGCTATTGTAGACTCTTGGACTTTGGAGGTTTGGGGATCAGATCATTCCCTGCTTGTTTTATCCTCAGATGTGTCCAAATGGATGACAAGGCTTGGATTTATAAGATTTGGACAAATCGAGCAAAATGCACAAATTCTGCCTTGTAAAAACCAGTTCATGATGCCATGTTCCAAGGATTGTATCTCCTTGCTCAAATGGAATTTGGAGATGATCTGGCACTTGTTGGAAAGCCCTCATGGCATACTTTAACTTTGATGTCCACCCTTAGACCTAGTTTGACTTGGATCAAGGTGAAAAATGTCCCTACATTTTGGAAAAAGTAAGGCAGATTCTGACTTGCTGAAAATTTCACTAAGTGTTGGAAAAATGTCATTTTCATGTTTTTAGCCATTTTGATTACTCCATAACTTAAAATCCATGAGGAATTGGAGTTTGATGTAGTTGAAGCTTTTGTAGAGTGTAGCAAGACCTACAAATCCAGATTTGGATCACCCAAAATGGTTGCTTGGATCTCAAGTTATGGTCCTTGGAAGTTGGTACCCTAGCTACTTTGTTCCATAACTTAGAAAAATTCTATGTTTTTTATGGTTACCCCTTTTACACGTTAAGTCACTTTCTTTGATTTTTCTTGATGAATGATGATTCAAATCACATATTAACATTGTTTTAGGGTTAAGGAACCATAATTATGAAAAATTCCAAAAAGTCAAATATGATTTTGTGCACAGTTGACTTTTTATCGGATGAAATCCAAACAGTGCGATCCTTTGTGAAATCAAGTCCTTGACCTAAATCAAACCTAATGGATATATTCCACAGGTGTTATAGGGTGTATTGAATCATTTCCCAAGGTTTGGGAGCATGTCTTGGTCAAAGGTCAAAGATACAGTTGACTTTTTCTTCAAAACCCTAATTGTGGTCCAGATGAAATTGTAACTTGTGGATCAAGCTTCTTGGATCAATACATTGTTGCAAATGGATCAATGTAGTGTATTGGAGACCCTCAAATCATGTCTTGAGGTCTTGGCTCATGCTTTGTCCCAAAAGTCAACTTAGGGGTGAAGTAGGTCAAAAAACCCTAATTCCTGATTTTTGGATAAATGCATCCCCTGAGGTTAAATTGACTTGATGATTGGGTCCATGAGGTCCCTTGGGGTATCTTGGGTTGTGTTTTGAAGCCTTGGTTCTTGCCCAGAGGAAAATTTTCATCTGGAGGCCTTGGTCGACCAAAACCCTAATTTGGTGACACTGGCGATCTTGAGGCTTGATCCATTTGGAATGTTGCAACCTTGTGCTTGATTCTTGATGTGGGAGTCCTCTTGATCTTTTATGGATGTTTTGAGAGGTTTAGACAAGTTGAAGATCATGTCATATCTTGATTGATCCTTTGTCTAAGTGCTCTGAGAGGGCTTGAAACCCTAATTCATGACTGTGGTGAATGCTCAAACATCTCTGAGGATATTTATGAGGCATGATGGTTCATCCATATTGTGATGATGATTTGCACAATGATGGGAAATCTTGGTGGTCAAAATTTGGGGTATGACAAATGCCCCTATTTAATTTTCTTGGACCCGAAGGTGTGAATGGCGAAGGTATTCGGGCATTCGGGGTGCAAGAGGATTAAATATCAGAATACCCGAAATTTTGATGGTGGTTATGAATGGCTGCTTGCTCATCCATCTTCTTTTGCTAAGCAATGATGCTTTAGAAAAGGTAAAAACTTCCCCTCGATCCAGGTCTTTAGCCAAGGAACTGATCTTAGTTTCTTTTGTCCATAAACTTCCCCTCGATCCTGGTCTTCAGCCAAGGAACTGGTCTAAGTTTCTTTTGTACATAAAATTCCCCTCGATCCTGGTCTTTAGCCACGGAACTGGTCTCAGTTTCTGAAATAAACTTCCCCTCGATCCTGGTCTCAGTTTCTTTTGTCAATAAACTTTCTTGACAAGGAACGCTATTCATAGCGGTTATCCTCAAACTTCTCTCCGAATTTCCCTGGGGAGATGTCAATTGATGGGAATAGTTTTGTTGTCAGATTTGCTGGGGAACCCATTCGTCTGAGCTGTAGAGATCTTCTCGGAGAAATGCCATGTGATGCAATCCAATTTTGAGGTGTTGATGACTTCATTAACATTGACTCTCTTGGAGAGAAAAATCAATGTGTTGCTAAGAGTTTTTAGTTGCGAGGCTTTCTCTGGGGATTTTCCTTAATCCGGGAAAGCGAAGATATCATCTTCAATAGTAAAGAGTGACGTTTGTCGAATGCCTTCTTGTCTTTCAGAGGTTCAAGTTATCAAAGTGGTCAAGGGACCAACTCCAATCCAGAAATAAGCTGGAGGAGAGATTGTTCAGATGCAACATTTCCTGACAAGGAAAGAACTGACAACTCGATTGATAGGACTTTTATCACTTGGGGATAAGACTGACCAGAGTGATAGTGATGCAATATGAATATGTATATGAATCAATAATGCATGATGTATGTATGTTTATGCTGACAAAATTGACGCGACATACAGACTAGTGGATGAACACGACTGGGTACTCGGCTACTGTAGGGGAACGAGGAAGTACCATTTGGTCCAAAATAGAAATTCTGCCTTGCTTAGGAGAGATAATCCCTGTGGAGAAGAACGCAACGTTGGTCGGACTTAGAAGGTAAGAACTCTGCCGGGGACGTCAGACGGAATATGGTTTCTGACACAATTGATCCTTCATTCAGGCGCACTGGCTTAGAAGGAGCACTTTGATTCTGCACTTTGAAGCTTAATCGCCTTTGGAGAAGCAATCGATGTTCTTTCGATGTTCAACAGTCAAAAGAAATTGCCATCTTTATCTTAAAAGTAGAAAATTTTTTTACAATTAAATTCATTTTTGTTTTATTTCAAGAATCGTTAATCATGTTAAAATGTTGTTCTGTAAAGCTAAAACAAATAAGAATTACAAATAAAAACACTAAGGCTCAAATTTTATTGATAGGAGGGAAATCAGCCAAACGCGTGATTCTATGGAGTATTTACAAAGTTAGAAAATGGTAATTTAAGGGAAAAGGGGCTATATTGAAACATAATGACCATTATCCTTCTACCAACATTGAATTCTGGGCATCCTGAGCTTCCGTGAAGATGACCTTGACTGGAGTTTTCTTGATGGATGGCATGACTGCTGCTGGGGGATTTTCCCCTTCATTGAACATAGTTACTTGCCATGAATCCCTAACTTTTTCCTGGATTGTACTTTGAGGTTTCCAATCCATCGGGATGATTTTTTTTTGCTTGTGTCTCTAATTTTTGCCTGGCCTCCCTTTCGGGTTTTCAATCCACCGAGACGTTTTTTATTATTATTATTTAGGCGAAGTATTTTTTGACTACGTCAACATTTATGGGGTAGGCAAATTCCTCTCCATCAATGGTTGCGAGTCTCAAGGAGCCTCCTGAGAAGGCTTTCTTGACCACATAGGGGCCGTCATAATTTGGAGTCCATTTGCCCTGGGAATCAGTGAGGAATGATTGTATCTTTTTGAGCACGAGGTCTCATTTCTTGAAAACACGAGGTCGAACCTTTTTGTCAAACGCTTTCTTCATCCTTTGTTGATACAACTGACCATGGCATAGAGCCGTTATTCACTTTTCTTCGATCAGATTTAGTTCATCGTGTCGACATCAACACCATTTTGCTTCTGTTAACTTAGCTTCCATCAATACCCGGATTGATGGGATCTCCACTTCTATGGGGAGAACTGCCTTCATGCCATATACTATAGAGAAAGGGGTTGCCCCAGTTGAAGTGCAGACAAATGTACGATAACCTTGAAGAGCAAAGGGTAGCATCTCGTGCCAGTCTTTCTAGGTTACAACCATCTTTTGAATGATCTTCTTAATGTTCTTGTTAGCTGCCTCTACCGCTTTGTTCATCTTGGGTCGGTAGGGAGATGAGTTATGGTGTTCGATCTTAAACTCAGTGCACAACTCTTTCATCATCTTATTGTTCAAGTTGGATCCATTGTCAGTAATGATCTGGCTAGGAACACCATAACGGCAGATGAGATTGTTTTTGATAAAGCGGACTACCACTTATCGGGTCACCTTGGCGTATGACGCTGCTTCGACCCATTTGGTGAAGTAATCAATGGATACCAGGATGAAACGATGTTCGTTTGATGCCTTGGGTTCAATCATGCTAATCATGTCGATTCCCCATATGGAAAAGGCCACGGGGAAGAAATAACTTTGAGATGTGTTGGCGGTACATGGATTCTGTCTGAGTATATCTGACACTTGTGACATCTCCTCATGTACTTGTAGCAGTCGGATTCCATGGTCAACCAGTAGTACCCTGCTCTTAGAATTTTTCTCGCCATTGTGTGTCCGTTGGCATGAGTGTCAAAGGATCCTTCGTGAATTTCTTTCATCAGCATGCTTGCTTCTGGTCTGTCTACACATCGAAGTAAGACCATGTCAAAGTTTCTCTTATAGAGTGTATCGTCATTCAGAAAGAAGCTACCAGCCAGCCTTCTGAGGATCTTTCTATCTTTTTTGGATGCCCCAGGTGGGTACTCTTGTTTCTGAAGGAAGCATTTGATATCGTGATACCATGGTTTGTCGTCTATGACTACTTCAATCGCGAAGATGTAAGCGGGCCTTTCAAGGCGCATTATGTCAATCTTAGGTATGTCATTCCATTGAACTACACTAATCATGGAAGAGAGAGTGGCCAATGCATCAGCCATGTGATTTTCGTCCCGAGGGATATGATGAAACTCGACTCTATTGAAGAATGGTAACAACCTTCTTGCATAGTTTTTATAAGGAATCAATCCTGATTAGTATGTGTTCCAATCTCCTTTGATTTGATTGATAACCAGGGCTAAGTCACCATATACATCCAAGTTCTTGATCCTTAAGTCGATCGCTTCTTCGAGACCCATGATACAAGCTTCGTATTCGGCCTCGTTGATTGTACACTTGAATGTCAAACTGGCAGTGAAAGGAAGGTGGGTACCCTGAGGTGTTATGATGATTGTCCCAATTCTGTTTCCATAATGATTGATAGCTCCGTCAATGATTAGTCCCCATTGGGAACCTGGTTCTGGCCCTTCACCGGGTAGCGGTTCATCGCAAACTTTCATTTTCAAGTACATGACATCTTCGTCTGGGAAGTCAAACCTGACTGATTCCTGATTGTCAATCGGTTGATGAGCCAAATGATCGGCTAAAATACTTCCTTTGACGACATTTTGAGCATGGTACTCTATGTCATATTCTGATAACAACATCTGCCAATGGGTTATCCTTCCCGTGAGAGAAGGTTTTTCAAAGACATACTTGATTGGATCCATTTAGGAGATTAACCAAGTAGTGTGGCAAATCATGTACTGGCGAAGACGTTTGGCTGCCCAAGCCAGAGCACAGCAAGTTTTCTCGAGCATAGTGTACCGAGTCTTACAGCCGGTAAATTTCTTGCTCAAATAGTAGATGGCAGACTCTTTTCTTTTGGTTTCGTCTTGTTGGCCAAGTACACAACCCATTGAGTCTTCCAAGACTGTTAGGTAGATAATCAACGGTCTTCCCTCCACTTGAGGTGATAGAATCAGTGGGTTCAAGAGGTATTCCTTGATACTGTCGAAGGCGGTTTGGCAATCTTCTGTCCAAACGCAATCCTGATTCTTTTTGAGTAATGTGAAGATCGGCGCGCATGTCGCGGTCATGAGGAATATGAATCTAGAAATGTAATTCAAACGTCCCAGGAATTCCTTGACTTGTTTTTCAGTCTTTGGAGAAGGCATTTCTTGAATGGCCTTGGCTTTGTCAGGATCAACCTCAATTCCTTTCTGGCTGACGATGAACCCTAAAGGTTTCCCTGAACGGACACCGAAAGTGCATCTGTTAGGATTCAAGCGGAGTTTGTACTTTCTCAACCGCCCAAATAGCTTTGACATGTGGGTCACATACTCCTCTTCTGTTTTAGATTTGGCAATCATGTCATCGACATACACTTCTATTTCTCTGTGTATCATGTCATGGAACAGAGTTGTCATGGCCCTTTGATATATTGCCCCGGCGTTTTCCAAACCGAACAGCATTACCTTGTAACAAAAAGTGCCACATGGGGTGATGAATGAAGTTTTCTCCATGTCTTTCGGCGCCATTTTTATCTGATTATATCCCGAGAATCCATCCATGAAGGAGAATACTTTGAACTTTGTTGTACTGTCTACCAGTATGTCAATGTATGGTAAGGAAAATTCATCCTTTGGACTGGCTTTGTTCAGATCCCTGTAGTCTACACACATTCTGACCTTTCCATCCTTTTTCGGAACTAGTACTATGTTGGCTAACCATTAAGGATATTCTGATGTGGCGAGGAAACCTGCGTCAATCTATTTTTGTACTTCCTCTTTGATTTTGATGGCCATGTCTGGATGAGTCTGTCTTAGTCTTTGTTTTACTGGCGGACATTCTGATCTTAACGGTAGATAATGTTCCACGATGCTGGTGTCCAACCCTGGCATGTCCTGATAGGACCAAGCGAAAACATCGGGAAACTCTTTGAGAAGCTTTATCAAACTTTCTTTGACAGTTGGACTGAGCAGTGCCCCAATCTTGACTTCTTTTCTCTCTTCTTCTGAACCCAAGTTGACCATTTCCAACGGTTCTTTGTGAGGTTCAAAGGACCTTTCCTCTTGTCTGATTAGTCGGGAGATCTCTTCTGGAATTTCTTCGTCATTTTCTTCTTCAGCCTCAAATACTGGGAATTCAAAGTTGGAAGAAGGCATTGGATTGTACGTTTCAATGGGGTTTAAAACAAGCAATCTGCATGATGCGATGATTTGTTTTTAGAAGAGATAGGGAGAATGCAAGAGTGTGTGTAGTGTACTTTCTGAAAAATGCTTGTTTTTAGGATTACCATTTTCTGAAAAAGCGAAAAGAGAAAACAACAATAAATGCGGAAATTACAGAACGACTTTATTTTATTTATGATTTGGTCGATTCTTGAAACTACAGCCCTATAAAACAAAACTCTGTCGCTTTGGACAAAGCAAAGAGATACATTTAAAGAAAGTAAGCCCTATCAAAACATCTGTTTCACCGGGGCAAGGTGAAAGGTTAAGATAAAGATGACAATTACTTAGACTTATGAACGACTTTCGAAACATCGACAGCAACCCATTGGCGGCGAACTCCTCAGTGAATCACAAAGTCTGGCACCTTTCTTCTTGGCTTGTCTTCAGAAATGACGCAGATTTCTGGTGGAGCAAGATCATTGGAATCTGTTTCCCATGAATAGTTATCGTAGGAATATTCCTCCGCCGTATCTTGCACAGTGTTTGTACTCTCAAGTAAATCTCCCCATCTAGTGGGCTGGATGTCTTCAAGCCTGATACGAGAGCTTTCAGGAGCGGTGTACTTGACTAAGAAGTCGAATTTTCCACTTGGTTGTCCTAAAGTGTCCCAAACTTCATTGGAACTGGAGGAGTCATCCTTCTCGATGACGTTAACTTCGGGAAAAGTATAGTTGATGAACTGTTATCCTGCAATCTTTGCAAATTCATCATTGTACTGGATATTTTTTGAATGCCCTGAGTAATGATCCCATAATTCTGTGGGAACACAGGTATTCTTTTCAATGTGCTCAACTGATAAGCATCGTTCGGCTGACTCTTTTGCCCCAAGTCTCCTGGGTACGGCTGCCAGATAGGCAGGCCATCCATTGGGCCATAATAGTCATGGTCGAAGTTGTCTTTCATCAAAGTGTCTTCCTCTAATGAGTTTGGTGGAGCATGGCATTCTTTCGGATCACAATCTCCGTATATCATTTTGACGTCTAATCTTGGTATATATCTCAAACTCTGTGCGGGAAAGCAAAATGGCGTAGGCACCTCTTCCTGAGACATATAACTGTCTTCGTTAAGATAGGACTTCCATTCTTCATCCGTATCGGAGGAATCACCCTCGTTTATGGTATGTACTTCTTGAGACACTGGGTGAAGGAAACCTTCACTATGGAAGAAGTCCTGAATAGGATGAAAACTTTCATCGTTAGTAGCAGTCTGGGTATAGGTTGAAGAAAAACCAAGACCTTTCTTCGTCTTGTTATTAGTAGGAATGACAAGCTGTCCCCATCCTTTTGCGTTGTTACTTTTGATCACTTCGAGAGCATCTTTGTACGAGGAAATCAATGTTCCTTTTCTGATTAGTTGTCATTGCTCACCGAAAGTGCTTGGAACTGGGTTCCAACAACTTCCTCTGGTTCTACACAAGTGGATGATGATAAGTTACTCACGATCAAAGCTTGCTCTCTGCAGGCTGTGACTAATTGGTCGTTCTTGACGAACTTCAGCTTCTGGTGAAGTGTCGAAGTGGCTGCCCCAGCCTCGTGTATCCAAGGTCTTCCTAACAAACAGTTGTATGCTGCCCGGATGTCCATGACCTGGAAAGTGACTTGGAAAGTGTGAGGACCGATAGTTATGGGAAGGTCGACTTCGCCGATAACTGTTTTTCGGGATCCATCAAATGCTTTGACAATGACCTCACTGCCTCTCATCGGAGATCGTTTAAATGATAGTCGCATTAGAGTTGACTTCGGCATAACACTCAGAGCCGATCCAGTGTCTACCTGTACGCTGGCTAAAACATCATCCTGGCAGTTGACTGTAATATTGAGTGCCATGTTATGATTTTGGCCCTCTTCCGGCAGTTCCTCATCACTGAATCCTAAGTTGTTGCAGGAAGTGACGTTGGAGATGATGCTATCGAATTGTCTTATTGTTACATCTTGTTCCATATAGGCTTGCTCTAAGACTTTCTGTAGAGCCTCCTTGTGAGCTTCGGAACTGAGTAATAGAGATAAAACAGAAATTTTTGAAGGAGTTTGCAACAGCTGATCAACAATGTTGTAGTCACACTTTTGGATGAGTTTCAGCATCTCATCATTGTTCTTTGAAAGGTCGGGGTCACTGGATTGACCGACTGGTTGATTAGGAACTTCTGTTTGAGGTTCCTTTTCTTTGGTAGGTTCTCCAACTCCTCGGTTGAAGATTCGACCGCTCCGTGTTACTCGACTGATGTCTGCAATATTCACGACAGAGGGTAATGGAACTTCTTTTCCATTCTCAATTATTGTTGCACCGTATTTGCAAGGGATAGCCTTATCGGATTTGTACGGTACTGGTCCCGGCAGATAGATAACTACAGGAGCCTTCTGATTTTTCTGACCATCGTAGCCGGCCTCAATTAGTTCAAGGTTCAGAACCTTTCCACTATCAAGAGGAACTCTTGATTCATGGAGTAAAGGGATTATGGCACATACACCTTCGGCCATATCTCGCTTATGGATCAAGACTACATCTTTCCCTTGATTAGGATGATAGTCTGGCATTGAACCAGAGCTTGACCATGGTTGAATCTCCTTATGGTCCAACTGACTTTGAAGGGCTGCTCGCACGAGGTAGCATCCTTAATTATCCTCTGAGCAGACTCTACAACGCTCATAGTTGTGTGGTGGCACCCGACCACGTCCGCTTTGTATGCAGTGTAACCTCACTAGATCTGTTTCCATTGATCGAACATCCTGATTTTGATGCCTAGTAGGGTTCCCATCAGTCATACTGATTTGTTATGTTTCTTCATCTAGATAGATCGGAAGCCACCAGTGGTTTAACAAGTGTTGCAGTGTCCTTTGAACGAGTACACATCCTTGGTCACTCTCACGACACACTTTACAGTTCTGATATTCATGCGAAGTCAGAAAACCGAGCTGGACTTGCTTAGCATGTAATTCCACCAAGCTGGTATTCATCAAGCGAATATCAAAGATTTGAATCATATTAACTTGATAATGAATTATATCGCGGTAGTCCTGAATCCATCCCAGATCCATCTGACACTAGAGGGCCTTTTGTACAAAAGAGCATCCATGATTATTTACCGAGCTGATCAGACAGGAATCGTAATCGTGCCGTGGCAGATCATGATGTTGGCGTTGCCTTGAGTGCATTGCCACCAAGTTGACATTCATCGCACGGATGTCGTGGTTCTGAATGATGTTGGAATTTGTTTCACGGATTCAGTGATCTTGGATCCAGCCGAGATCCATCTGTTCCTATAGAGCTGATTGCACCATAGAACATCCTTGATCGTTTTTAGAGCAGATATCACACTGGTGATAGTTGTGAGAGGGTACGTGACTGTATCCGCTCTGTTTGCAATGCATCTTGACCAGGTTGGTTCCCAATAAGAGTACATCGTGAATTTGATAGTTGTGCTTAGAATCTTCCTCTATCGAATTTACCATAACTTTCTCGTGTGAGGCAACGGGTTCGTATGAACATTTGGATTTGTATCCTTGAAGGATAAGACCCCATTCCTGACAAGCTTCTGAACATCGAATTTGAAACTGAGACAGTTTTCTATGTTATGCCCTGGTCCTCCTTGATGGTAAGGGCAAGTCTGATTTGCTTTGAACCAAAAAGGCGGATTCTCCGGTACTGTAAGAGGAGCCCTAGTTTGGACGTGCCCCTTGACCAGTAGGAGTGGAAATAGTTTTGCGTACAACATCGGTATAGGGTCAAACCCAGGTGGTCGTGTAGTACGATTGTTGTTGTTGTACTGAGGACGAGCCTGATGAAGAGACTGTTGTGTCCTTTGCTAATATTGTTTTTTATTTGGTTGGCTCTGACCAACCTGAGGTTGGCACGTTGGAGCAGACGCAGGGTTGATAGCAGGAGTTACAGCTGCTACTGGTTGGTACCGTCGCCTTTGCTTTTCGAGAGAGATATTACCAATATCTTGCTCTTTTTTCTTAGGGAGAGCACTACCGTATCTTTTGGTACTGCTTAATGGTCCAGTATTTTTAACTAAACGTCCCTCTCGAACTGCTTCTTCAAGAAGAACTCCCATGCCCACCATCTCAGTGAAGTCGCTGGGTGCATAGGCGACCATTCTGTCGTAGTAAAATGAGCTCAAGGTTTTCAAGAAGATATTTGTCATCTCTTTTTCCTCGAGAGGTGGATAAATATGGGCGGAAATTTCACTCCATCTTTGAGCATATTCCTTAAAGGTTTCCTTGTCCTTCTGTGACATGGCTCTGAGTTGATCTCTGTCTGGTACCATGTCTAGGTTATACTTATACTGCTGAACGAAGGCAGCGCCAAGATCTCTGAAAGTGACAATCTTAGTGCGGTTTAAACCCATGTACCATTTGAGTGCGGCACCGGTTAAACTATCTTGGAAATAGTGGATCAGTAGTTGTTGATTCTCTATCTGAGTTGACATCCTTCGAGCGTACATCACCAAATGACTTTGAGGACAAGAGTTACCCTTGTACTTTTCAAAATCGGGCACCTTAAATTTATGCGGAACTTTCACCTTGGGGACCAAACAAAGGTCTGCGGCGTCCTTTCCAAATAGATCCTGATCACGAATGGCATGTAGTTCCTTCTGCATCTCCAGGAATTCTTCCTGGAACGCATTCATTCTGTCGTACATACTTTTGTTTCCACCAGAAGGTATCTGTGGAATATGTCCTTCCGAGACACTGTGTACCACGGGTGGTGGTATAGTCATTACGGCAGTGACTCTTGATGCTTCCCTCTCCCGAAGTTTGTAACCTTCAGGAGTTCCTGTTATGCCCCTTGCATCTTTGCTTTCCCGAAGTTTGCAACCTTCAGGCCCAGCGGTTCCTGGTGCAGTTTTCGGATATTCCGTGATCGGCAGAATATATCCTTCCGGGATATAGTTGAGTGGCATGCCCCAGGGACGATCCTTAGGCATGTTATACCAAGGATCATACTTTTCCACTATTGGCATCAATGTGATCTATGAGATCACAGTCCTTTGTATCTGAGCTGCTGCCAGAATTTGCATGTCATTGTGAAGTTTCCTCAGATCTTCTTTTAGAGTTTCGAGTTCTTCTCTCAACTCTCTATTCTCTTCCTCGAGATTATCCATTTTCTTTTGTCGATTGGCCCGAGTATTATACGAATGAGACAGCTTGACTCTAGAATCGAGGTACAAATGTGAGATTTGTAGGGAAGAAAAATGCGTTATGTGAGAATGATGAATAATATGCAATGATTATAAAAAAATTGTTTAATCAAAAGAAATTTCAACAATTGGATTGCGAATATCATACAATGGGAAAACCCCGTTTTATTTAATTCAAAGATTGCGGAAATGGAAATACAGTGATTTACAAAGTGCTGTAAAAGGAAATGTCTAAGCTTATGGATCATGAGTCCTCTCTGAAGAGAGATCAGGTGCTGGTTCTGGTATTTTCCTTTTCTTTGACCGGGGCTCTTGAGCCGTTGTCGGGTTGTCATTCCTTTGCCAAGTGAAAGGAGCGAGCAAATTCCTTTGGTTTTCTTGATTCTCTACAGCATGTTGCTCTAAAATTTCGATCAGAGCGTCTTTTTCTTTTAACAGTTGTTGTATTTTGTTACACTCCACATTGAGAATGTGGTACTTATTCTTCCAAGACTTCTTCTCCTATTGAACTTTATTGTGGGTGACCTGGAGTTTTTCCGTATCAGACATAAAATAAAGGAGATATTCCTTTAACGGAAGAACTTCATGACGAGGGTAAGACATCCTCAGCTTGAGAGCTCTAGTTTGTACTCAGTGAAGATAAGGTTCCACAGAGACACAGTCCAGTTTTCCTAGAGACTCTCTTCCTTTCCTGTGAACATGTTTCCAGGCATGCACTATTTCTGTCTTTAATGCCTTGTCATTTTCTCCTTCCTTGAAGAAAGGACCTTCCAGATGAACATTACGTGGGACATGTCTCATCGGGTATCCAAATTGACGACGAACTAAAACCGGATGATAGTTGATTCCTCCTTTAGTTCCTATGAGAGGTACATTAGGGAAGTTTCCATAACGGTCAATGATTCTTGTCCCGTCATAGATCTGATTGTACCAATCGATGTCAGAGTTGGTGAGAGACATGATTCTCTGTGACCAACGTAGAGTACTCTTATGATCCCAAAAAGCAGCAGACTTGGGCAAATGGGATGTGAACCATTTGTATAGCAGGGGTACACATCATGTGATCATTCCTCCGCTGTACAAATTCCTTAAGTGTACAGAATGATAAACATCTGCAAGCAAGGTCGATACATGGTTTCCAATCAGAAAAATCTTAATGGCATTGATATCAACGAAGCTATCAATGTTAGGAAATAGAAATAACCTGTAGGTGAGCAAAACAAAGATGCTCTCGAAAGCAGTCACGTTCCCTATACTTGCAAAGTACAGAGCCTTCTTTATCAAAAATTTGGCTGGTAAACCTTGGATTCCACCCTTAATGGTCATGTGAGTCCTGACTTCTGACTCATCCAAATAGATTGCTCTTGCAATGGTTTGATCCTTTGGAATTTCTTCCAGTCCAGAAAATGGAGCTTGGTCAGTGATGGGTAAATCAGTCAAGTGAGATTACTCCTCCAGTGTTGGTGCTAGTTGATAATCCGGGAATGTAAAAGAGTGATAAACCGGATCGTAGAACTGAATCATCGTAGCCAGGATTCCTTCAATTACATGGACCCTTAACAGAGACAGCAATCCTCCGTACTTAGCTCTGAAAGTATCAGGGTTGGTGATCATCCTTGCCAACTCTCTTAAATTCTCTAATTTTGGAACCTTGAAGGTATACTTGTGAGTCTTCCTTCTACCGAAATCCATAACACAATCTTTCTCTCTGATATTTGAAATCATTGTCTTAGTTTAATCTGAAAAGAGAGACTAGAAGAGAAATTTTTTCTATGTTTAACATTTTTTAATGAAATGAATGCATGGATGCAACACACAAAAACATAGAAAAAACATGGGGTCAAAGGATCAGCGTCATGAAGTCATGGCTCTACCCATCCCCAAAGGTTGTACTAGTATTTTTTGTACCTGTCCTCAAAATCATTGACCCCTTGGGATAACAACAGCAGGCTGGTTCACCCGAGCGAGCTGCAATATCTTAGAGTAATCTCAAATGAGGGCAGTATCGCGTGACAACTATTTTCGATAGCTTCCGCACTACAAAATAGTAACATGGTCTCAGCCTACTAAATCCTCAGTTTCATGGATACCACAATCGAACAATCTGCTTTCAACAACCGAAGTCGTTTAGACATTGAATCCGCAAAGGGTATCTACACTGATTCGATGGTGTACCGCGGTCTCTTATTTGGGAGTCACTCCCTGTAAGATTACTTGTCTAATGCCATCACTTATATTAGGTGTCACTCAAACTTTTCGGATGCAGCATCACCCGCAGTCCCATTAGCAGAAAAATAAACACAGATATTAAGTAGGAAAAGCGATATATATATTTATTCCTAAAACTAACATCCTAGACCTCTTAGGAGCTATAATCCTAGTCCTAATCAAATAAAATGACTCCCCAGCAGAGTCACCATTTTTCTGTAGCGAGTGATTTTTGTCGGTGACGCGACCACCTTATCGCCGGTTTTTGGGTTTCTCCCCACAATGAGGAGGGGGTGCTACTTTCTGATTTCTTATTTATCCCGTGAAGCTGGAAGGGAAAGGGAAGCTATCTAAAACTAACCTTGCACGCGAATGTTTAATTGAACAAACGTTTTAAAGAGATTCGGGGAGTTCAGGGTCAAGTTATACAATGGGGAGTTGTCAATTACCCATTCTATATGTGGTTATCCACATGATATTAGCTTTAGGTTTTGCTTAGTACTTGATAGTGTTTATCCGTTAATGGGTTGGGAAAGTTTCTTGGGAAATATGAGTGAGTGAGTGAGTTTTAGTTGATGTTTGTGGTAAAGTATTGGACCTAATGTTTGATTGGTGTGAAGGTACTGGACCTAGAGTTTTTGATTAGTATGCTCGCTAAGATTTCGCAATCTTATGCCTAAGTATTCCCGTTTAAACGAAACAGGGAAATCAAAGCAATCATAGTTCCTCCTATTCTAAGGGAGGAAAAAGATGATGTTTGGTGTCTTGTTCAAAGCCCAAGATTGAAGCTAAAAGGTTGTATTTGTGTCTGGATCAAAGCCCAAGATTGAAGCTAAAAGGTTGATTGACTTCACTAGGGAAGTCCTTATACAAAGCCTAAGAATAGGCTGAAAGAGATTTAGCTCTTTGGGGATATCTTTATACAAAGCCGAAGAGGAGGCTAAATGTTTGACTTTTCCGGGGAAAATGTACTATCTGTCTTGTACAATGCCCAAGATTGAGGCTAAAAGGGGATTTTGACTCTGCCGGGGAGGTTTGTATGTGTCTTGTACAAAGTCCAAGATTGAGGCTGAAATAGGAAATTTAACTGACTCTAGTGAGGATATTTTTATGTGTCTTGTACAAAGCCCAAGATTGAGGCTGAAATGAGTTTGACTCTGCTGGAGAGTATTTCTCAATGCTTAAAAGAAGGCTGGGAGGAATTAACTCTCCTGGGGAAGAGATTTGTCCCAAGCTTAAGAGAAGGTTATGAAGATTTATGTCTTGTACAAAGCCCAAGATTGAGGCTAAAAGGGTTTGACTCAACAAGAGAGTGCTTTTATTTGTCCTGTACAAAGCCCAGGATTGTTGCTGACCAAGCTGGAGAAATCATTATACAAAGCCTAAGAGGAGGCTAATTGTTGCTAGGGGAAATCTTTATATCAAACCTAAAAGGAGGCTGGAAAAGATTGACTCAACAAGAGAGTGTTTTTATCTGTTTCATACAAAGCCCGAGATTGAGGCTAAAGGGGTTGACTCAACAAGAGAGTGCTGAAAGGTGATTGACTCAACAAGAGAGTCTGAAAAATGATTGACTCAATAAGAGAGTCTGAAAAGTGATTGACTCAACAATAGAGTCTGACAAGTTTAGCTCCGTTGGGGAGAATCATTGTACAAAGCCCAAGAGGAGGCTGACTGCACTGAGGAAATGTCATTATACAAAGCCTAAGAGGAGGCTATCTTTTTACCGGGGATAATTGATATCCCGAGGTAGGTCCTAATGGGGAATCAACTCTTGCTGATTATTATAGAGGATTTGAGGTATCAAATACCTTGAGGTTCTGATTTGAGATAAACTGACCCTGGCTGGGGAAATTTTAGGAGAGAGGCTGAGTTTTAGAACCCATGGGTTATAACTCTACTGGAGATTTATCCAGTGTGACCGGGGTTTTTCCTATGTTTATAGGGAACTTGAGAATGTCTTTGAGACTCAAGAGGATAATTAGACTGTCCAAGTCTACTGGTGTGGAAGAGTTTAATCTTTTGTATGATGCCCAAGAGGAGGCAGGTGTTTTAAGGGATGAGAATCAACCCTAAAATTGGTCTGAGGTTTGACACTGGAAAGACTGCTCTTGCAAAGGATGACTAAGTTCTGTCCTATACCTTTAAGAGGTCTTCAAGGTCCTTGTACTAAGCCCAATAGAAGGCATGAGAACTTCTAAGAAGCCGGAGGGTCCTTGTACAAAGCCCAAGAGGAGGCGGGGATGCTTTTAAGAAGCCTGTGGGTCCCAAACCAAGAAAAGTTCAAGAAATGTTATTCACCGAGAATAGATCATTTAGTGAAAGTTCTGAGGTTTGAAGAAATTCAAGAGATGCTATTCACCGAGAATAGATCACCTCTGGGGAATAGAATTTCTTTGACAATTTCTAATAGTGAGAGCCTGAGAAAAGGTTCACCGAGAATACTGCCTTTCTCTTTGTTCCATATTGTTTAAGCCCAAGAGAAGGCAAAACTGTATCTGGAAATCCTATGGGGATCTAGTTTTTACCGTATTAAAGAGTGACCAACTGGCTTTACCTAGTTCTAGACCTAGTTGTCGGGGAAAACTCTAAATAACTATACTAGTATATATACAGTTGATATATGACAAGTATCTAAAAGGATATGAAAGAAGACTTACAGTGCGCAGCTTCCCACAATACAGTTATATATATATTAAAGCGAGTAAATAAAAGTTGTTAAAACTTACAGGTGAGCCAGCTTCCATGCTGTGTTGTTAGTTATTCAAAGAAATTAAAGAAAGTTTTGATAAAACATAGATATTTGAATCTAAATCAAAAGATAAGTTCTTTTTGAAAAGATTGTTGGGGTTTATACTCAAGGAGAGACCCAAGGCTTAACAGTGATCGCACCGTTATTTTTGAAGATCGTATCGGGACTTATACAACGACTGAGGCCCAAAGAGGTTTACAAAAAGTTTGGGTCTTACAACTCAAGGAGAGGCCCAGGAGATGTTTTAAAAGAAAAAAGATGGGACTTACAACACGAGGGGAGGCCCAAAGGATTTCTGTTTAAAAATGGCGATCGCGCAGAGATTTTTTTATCGTGTCAGGACTTATACAATATCTGAGGCCCAAAGAGGTTTATGTACAACAAGGGTTGGGTCTTACACTCTATTAGAGACCCAAAGTGTTTTGAAAGGTTTAATAAAGATCAAGAACCAAAGAAGCCCTAATTTCATTTTCTTTTAAAAGTAATCCTTTTAATAAAATTAATAAAAATGACAAAAATACCAAATAAGTCTAAATAAACTACTTGTGATTTTTGATTAAGGTTTGAAAAATGAGGTTTTAATCACAAGATGATTTAGGACTCATTTGATTTTTATTTTCAAGATGAATATTCATTTTTGAAATGTTTAAAACCAATAAAAAATGAATTTATTTACAAAAATATCAACTATATTAAATAAATAATATAAATTTGATTTTTTTGTGAAATAAAATATTTTAACATTTTTGTGATTTTTTACAAAAAGAACCAATAAAAAATAATTAAAATTGAGAGAGAAATTAATTTTCCAAATCATTTAAAATAATATGACAAATATTTAAAAAATGGAAAATGTGGTAAAAGAGGGGCTGGGCGAGGGGGATTCGAACCCCTGACCTCCTAGCCAAACACATGAGCGCGCAACCACTGGGGTGGTGATACATCCGTGTGTCAAAACCACCCCATAAATATATAAGGGGTGCCTTGTTTTAGGCCTGGCCAAGACAAAACAAGGCAAGTTCTTGGGCCAAATGGTGCCCTTGGTTTTTTCAGATGAGGTCTCCATTTTAAAACCCGATGGTGGTTTTGAAATAGGCCATGATTTGCATTTTCTATGCTACCTCATGGTATAGGCCAGAATTGTATGATGAATTGATTCAAACACAACATATACAATATGTATGAGATGTTTATGAGTAGTGGACTTCAAAGCAATGCATAATTCAAAGAGTTAAAGTTGTGAAACTTACCTCTTTGGGAGCTTTTTGTGTTATCTACCAAGTTTCTTGTGCCAGAAGTAATTTAATGCTTTGGACACTCTCAATTGATCCCTTAGAAGCTTTTAGAATGATTACCGCCAGCTGGAATCTTCAGGAACAAGTTTGAGCGCTTTCTTGCAAAATGGGCAAAAGTGACCAATATGGCAACTCTCTCAAATGGTGTTCTATATGTGAGGAACCATTTGGGACCGTTCAAAAATGATATTTGGAGTGTGTTTGAGGTTTTATCTGGTTTTGAAAGTGACTGAATCAAAACATGGCTTAAAAAATGCAAAAAAAAGTCTAATTTTGAGGTTTTGGAAGTGGACTTTGAGATTTTGGTGTTACAGGTTACATGTTAGTGTTTGAACAACTTAGATACAACATTTTACAGGTGTTTGGATCATGAGCTGTGATGGAATTGCTCTCTAACTCAAAAACTCAGAGATACCTTGCAAAAGAAGGCATTTTGGCCTAAAGAGAGGGATTTTGAGGAAAGCATCAGTTGGGTGCTTTGGTTTACACAAACTGATCACAATTGATGTCTGTTTATAGTGCACCAAGTTTGTTTTGGTATCAATAGTGAATGGAGGCTGCAGCAGGCCTTTGGCCAATGTTATGCAAAGGGAATCTCAAGTCTCCTCTAGCCATTGACTTGAGATTAGAGCACAGGCTTTGTAGCTTTGGTTCAGAGATAAGTTTGGACTGAATTCAATTGGAATAGGCTCAGTTCATGCCACCTTGATGCATTCATTAAAGGCTTAGAAACAAAATTGGAGTCTTGGCACTTTTTAGCTCTTTTAGGTTTGGCATGGCTATTGTAGATTCTTGGACTTTGGAGGCTTGGGGATCAGATCATTCCCTTCTTGTTTTATCCTCATATGTGTTCAAATGGCTGACAAGGCTTTGATTTATCATATTTAGACAAATCGAGCAAAATGCACAAATTCTGCCTTGTAAAAACAAGTTCATGATGTCATGTTCCAAGGGTTGTATCTCCTTGCTCAAATGGAATTTGGAGATGATCTGGTACTTGTTAGAAATCCCTCATGGCATACTTTAACTTTGATGTCCATCCCTAGACCTGGTTTGACTTGGATCAAGGTGAAAAATGTCCCTACATTTTGGAAAAAGTAAGACAGATTCTGACTTAGTGAAAATTTCACTAAGTGTTGGAAAAATGTCATTTTCATGTTTTTAGCCATTTTGATCACTCCATAACTTAAAATCCATGAGGAATTGGAGTTTGATGTAGTTGAAGCTTTTGTAGAGTGGAGCAAGACCTACAAATCCAGCTTTGGATCACCCAAAATGGTTTTTTGGATCTCAAGTTATGGTCCTTGGAAGTTGGTACCCTAGCCAATTTGTTCCATAACTTAGAAAAATTCTAAGTTTTTTATGGTTACCCCTTTTACACGTTAAGTCACTTTCTTTGATGTTTCTTGATGAATGATGATTCAAATCACATATTAACATTATTTTAGGGTTAAGGAACCATAATTGTGAAAATTTCCAAAAAGTCAAACTTGATTTTGTGCACAGTTGAATTTTTATCGGATGAAATCCAAACAGTGCGATCCTTTATGAAATCAAGTCCTTGACCTAAATCAAACCTAATGGATATATTCCATAGGTGTTATAGGGTGTATTGAATCATGTACCAAGGTTTGGGAGCATGTCTTGGTCAAAAGTCAAATGTACAGTTGACTTTTTCTTCAAAACCCTAACTGTAGTCCAGATGAAATTGAAACTTGTGGATCAAGCTTCTTGGATCAATCCATTGTTTCAAATGGATCAATGTAGTGTATTAGAGACCCTCAAATCATGTCTTGAGGTCTTGGCTCATGCTTTGTCCCAAAAGTCAACTTAGGGGTGAAGTAGGTCAAAAAACCCTAATTCCTGATTTTTGGATAAATGCATCCCCTGAGGTTAAATTGACTTGATGATTGGGTCCATGAGGTCCCTTGGAGTATCTTGGGTTGTGTTTTGAAGCCTTGCCTCATGCCTAGAGGAAAAGTTTCATCTGGAGGCCTTGGTCGACCAAAACCCTAATTTGGTGACACTGGCGATCTTGAGGCTTGATCCACTTGGAATGTTGCAACCTTGTGCTTGATTCTTGATGTGGGAGTCCTCTTTATCCTTTGTGGATGTTTTGAGAGGTTTAGACAAGTTGAAGATCATGTCATTTCTTGATTGATCCTTTGTCTAAGTGTTATGAGAGGGCTTGAAACCCTAATTCTTGATTGTGGTGAATGATCAAACATCTCTGAGGATATTGATGAGGCATGATGGTTCATCCATATTGTGATGATGATTTGCACAATGATGGGAAATATTGGTGGTCAAAATTTGGGGTATGACACTTAGAAGTATTGTGTACAAGAAATTCATTTCCCCAAAGAGGATTAATTCCCGGTGAAACCTCTTTTGAATTTATTCAAACCCTAGAACTGTTCAGCAAAGAAAGCATTAATTCTCGGTGAAACTTTTCTTGAACTTTTCTTAGGCTTGGTGTAACATCCCAAATTTCGTAAGAATATTTATTTAATTTATTTAAATATTATATTCGTGGTTTTCTGTGAATTTTTGGTGGTTGGTGTCGATGTCGGTATTTTTGGTGTAGTTTGGTTATTCTAATTAAATAATAGTATATAATATGAATATATTAGTATTATTATTATTTTAAAATAATATTTGAAGAATTAAGGGTAAGATGGATATTTTAGGAGTATTATTGAGGGTATTATGGAGAAAGCCCATATTTGAGGCCCAAGAGTTAAATTAACCAAAAAGGAGGAATTGAGGAGAATTAGGATTCATTTTGTGGAGATCGTGAAAATAAGGAGAAAGTGCAGAGCTCTGAGTAAAAAGGGAGAAGGCGAGGATTTTCGTGAAGGTTTCCAAAGGCTCAAGAGAGAACTCATCGGATCGACAATTTAAGGTATGGGGAGTAATTTCCTTTCATTGTTTTCATTATAGGATTCGATTGATTAAAGTGGATGTTGGGGATTTTGGGGTTTTGAGGGTTTATGGGTTTTGAGGTAAACTGATGACTTTGAGGGCATTTTGTGAGATCGATTAATAAGAGTCGAATTTAATCGGTAAAATAGACCTTTGGGGCAGACTTCCCCGTTGTTGTAGTTTTAACCCTGTGGTGAAGGATTTATGGATTTATATGAAGCTTGAGAGTTTTGAAGGTTTAGGGAAAATTAAGGTTTCCCGTAGTGTCCTGGATCGACCTAACAGACGTAGGTTTTAGGCCTTTAAATTCTGCGAGTTGTTAGGACTGTTGTAGGGATGATTTTGGGTCGTTTGGGGCTGTAATCGAAGGTACTTTGGTGGTTGTGGAGCTACTGATGCGTAGCAGCGATTTACTGTAATTGCAGGTTCGCTAAGCGAACCATTGCTTCGCTAGGCGAATGTTCACCAAGGCTCGCTAAGCGAACAGCACAGTGAATGCGCGATAATATGAGTGTGAGTACAGAGGTGATTCTGGAGTAGAATGAGTGATTCGCTGGAAGCCTCGCTAGGCAAAGGGAACTACAAGTAGGTTTGCTAAGCGAACGAACTAGCGAGAATTGTAACACCCCCAATCTATACCCCGAGCAAATAAAGCGATAACAAATAAATCAGAGTATAATTAAAACATTCATGGCATAGACGGAGGCGTCACATCAATTGAAACAAAATACAACAACCTGCTAATATGGATATGCAACAATCAGGTAGCACATAACAGAGGAACTCAGTTCCTAACACCCACAATTCAGATACAGAATAAAAGCGGAAAATCTGCAGCTGAATCTCATATATATATAACATAAAAGTTTGTCTGTCATATACAGAGTCATACATGTACAATCCAAAAAAAGATATATATACATTTACACATAATCACACACGATCTCCCCGACTACCCGGTGCTACATATCAGAGCCGACCGACAAAAGAATGAAGACCAAAGCTTCACAAAAAGGCCTCCAGCATCTAATCTGCAATGCCTCATAGAGCATTCGAAATAGCAGAAGGGTGAGAAACACAATTATAATATAATTGCCTACAATTATATAATAACACAAAATACACATGTAAAACACTCTCACCACAACTTACACCATAATTCAAATACAAAACAACATAAATCATATCTCATATATCCGTCACAAAGGCATATCACTCATGCACAATACATTTATCACCAACATATATATATATATCAACTCACCAATTCCATTCACAATTCCACACAAAATCAATCCATTCATGATTTATGCAATTGCAAAGAGACCGACACAACGACTCTATGCAAATGCAATGCGGTACCATCCCATCCATCATTCTCATCATTAATTCACTCAGGAATTATTGGAATCATCGCTTGTTACTTAGTGTAACTCCCCGTCGGGCAAACGACGTTCTCCCATCGCTCACACCTCTTTGTATAAGGCACGCGACGTTTATGGATCGCTCACACCTCTTTGTATAAGGCACACGACCCGATCGCTCACAACTCTTTGTATAAGGCACACGATCGTCTATAATCATCGCTCACACCTCTTTGTATAAGACACACGATGTTATAGTGGATTCCCTCTGGAACCGTTTCGTCGCTCACACCCCACAAGGGCACACGACATCACAAGAATGCATATCATGATGCTTGGCATACAATGACTCATGAAAATCAAATGCATACATATACACATCCATGTGAACCATTCCAACATCCATAAACATGCATATACAATCAACCACAATCACAATGCATTTACTTGCCCTTAGGACACAAACCATCATCACAACATTTCATCACATGCATTTACATCATACCACAGTGCACAAGTCATACATCATATATCAAAAGCATATTGCATGATAACACATCAAATACACACAATTAAGACGGTAAAAGTCGGCAAAACGACACATTTCCAAATTCCCGACATAATTAAATCGGCCACCAATATCAAAACCATTTTAATAATAAAGAACATTCCATAAGCTTCCCAACGGTACCAAGAACGCCTCGATCCGAGTTACGGATCAAAAGTTACGGCATCGGACGCGAAATCGGGAACAATTCTGCACCCTCCCTGGTCCTACGCGTATTGCCCTGGGCCATACGCGTATTGCCTTGCCAAGTAGGCGTACCATTACGCATTTCAGCAAAGGGCCGTGCAAAATGGGTTCCATACGCGTAATGCCCACATTTTCCCCTTGCCATACGCGTATTGCCCTAACCAATACGCCTATTGCCTTGCCTGTTACGGGAATGGGCAGCGAAAACCCATAATTTTTCCTGCAGAATTTCTGCTGCGAAATTCATCCAATTTCTCTCCCAAATCTCACCTAAACATCAGCAAATTACCAATTGAATGCACAACAACATATATCTAACATGTATCAACAATAAGGAACCTTAAAACATGATTTCCGACACAAATTATATCAAATTCTAACAATCTCAACATATTAATGGTTTTAGTTCTCTATTCAATTTCAACCCAACATCAAACAAATACATACATACATAATCATACACAAGCATAGAATAATCGAGTTTCGCACCCTTACCCGATTAATCGTGTTTTGAAATGTCGGTTGATTCGATTCCTTAACCCCTAAGTTTTCCTCTTTTTTCTTCTTTCCTTTCTCTTTTCCTTCTTTCTCTTTTCCTTCCTTACTATTTTCTCTCTCTTTTTTTTCTCTTTAAGTTTCTAACTTAAGAAAAATAAGTAAAATAACCAAAATCTTCTTCAACTCTTTGGTAGATAAGAAACTCGATTCCTCGTCTTCTTCAAGAGAAGGAAATCTTACCAACTTATGATAACAATTAATATGCACTCGATTGAACTGCAACCAGTTCATTCCCAGAACCACGTCTAAACCCTCCAACAGCAGACACACCAAATTCGTCTCAAAATCTCTACCATAAATGGTCAAAGGACAACTTAAGCAAACCAAAGAAGTAGTTACCGACCCCATTACTGGAGTATCAATAACCATCTCTCCACCCATCGATGACAACAAAAGATTCAAACGCTTCGTACACTCAGACGAAATAAACGAATGAGTCACTTCGATATCAATGATAGCAACTAAAGGCATACTATTAATAAAACAAGTACCTCTGATCAGACGATCTGCACTAGTAGTCTGAGTTCCTGCCAATGCAAATACTTTCCCTCCAGCCTGAGCTTGTTTTGGTTTCGGACACTTCGTACTAACATGACCAGCTTCACCACAGTTGAAACACTTCACCACATTCCTCTTGCAATCAGCTGCGACATGTCCTAAACCTCCACAATTGGAACACTTCCTCATATCCTTTCTACATTCAAACTGACGATGTCCTAAGTCACCACACCTATAACATCTCAGAGGATTAGACATACCTCCCCCACTTGGCCTTTTATCAAAATTACCCCTTTGCTTACCCTTGTCAGCTGGTGACACATAAGGACCACCACGAAACGGTTGCTTTCCTTTCCTTTCGTTCACACTCTTATAATGAATAGAACGAGCTTTGTTATCCTCCTCATAAATTCTACAACAATCCACCAAATCCAAAAACCTCTTAATCCTTTGATAACCAATTGCATGTTTGATCTCAGGACGCAACCCGTTCTCAAACTTCACACATTTGGAAAAATCCGCAGTTGCTTCAGCATAATGTGGATAAAACTGAACAAGCTCCATAAACTTAGCAGTGTAATCCACAACAGACATGTTACCCTGTTTCAACTCCAAGAACTCTATCTTTTTCTTTCCTCTAACATCTTCAGGAAAATACTTCCTCAAAAACTCACCGCTAAATAAAGCCCAAGTGACAACTTCACCTGTAGCTTCCCACACATGGCGCTTACTAACCCACCAATCACCAGCCTCCTCCTGCAACATGTGAGTACCCAGTCTCACCTTATGTTCCTCAGCACAGTCCATCACTCGAAAGATTGTTTCAATCTCCTTAAGCCAAATCGGAGCACCATCAGGATCATGTCTTCCTTTGAAGACAGGGGGTTTGTTCTTCCTGAACTCATCATTCCCACCAGCATTAGGTGCACCCCGCACAGCCTGAGCCATAGCTTGCATAGCAGCAACAAGAGCAGCATCATTCCTACCAGCCATATTCTATTCATATCCAATAACAGCAACTATGGTTAAACAAACAGCTCACCCCAAACACAAAGACCGACACGAACTGGCACGAACTGACACAAACTGGCACAAACTGACACAAACTGGCTCTGATACCACTTAATGTGACACCCCTAATCTATACCCCGAACAAATAAAGCGATAAAAAATAAATTAGAGTATAATTAAAACATTTATGGCATAGACGGAGGCGTCACATCAATTGAAACAAAATACAACAACCTGCTCATATGGATAAGCAACAATCAGGTAGCACATAACAGAGGGACTCAGTTCCTAACACCCACAATTCAAATACAGAATAAAAGCAAAAAATTTGCAGCTGAATCTCATATATATATATATATATATATATATATATATATATATATATATATATATATATATATATATATATAACATAAAAGTTTGTCTGTCATATACAGAGTCATACATGTACAATCCAAAAAAAGATATATATATATATATACATATACACATAATCACACACGATCTCCCCGACTACCAGGTGCTACATATTAGAGCCGACCGATAAAAGAATGAAGACCAAAGCTTCACAAAAAGGGCTCCAGCATCTAATCTGCAATGCCTCATAGAGCATTCGAAACAGCAGAAGGGTGAGAAACACAATTATAATATAATTGCCTACAATTATATAATAACACAAAATACACATGTAAAACACTCTCACCACAACTTACACCATAATTCAAATACAAAACAACACAAATCATATCTCATATATCCGTCACAAAGGCATATCACTCATGCACAATACATTTATCACCAACATATATATATATATATATATATATATATATATATATATATATATATATATATATATATATATATATATATATATATATATATCAACTCACCAATTCCATTCACAATTCCACACAAAATCAATCCATTCATGATTTATGCAAATGCAAAGAGACCGACACAACGACTCTATGCAAATGCAATGCGGTGCCGTCCCATCCATCATTCTCATCATTAATTCAGTCAGGAATTATTGGAATCATCGCTTGTTACTTAGTGTAACTCCCCATCAGGAAAACGATGTTCTCCCGTCGCTCACACCTATTTGTATAAGGCACACGACGTTTATGGATCGCTCACACCTCTTTGTATAAGGCACACGACCCGATCGCTCACACCTCTTTATATAAGGCACACGATCGTCTATAATCATCGCTCACACCTCTTTGTATAAGGCACACGATGTTATAACGGATTCCCTCTGGAACCGTTTCGTTGCTCACACCCTACAAGGGCACACGACATCACAAGAATGTATATCATGATGCTTGGCATACAATGACTCATGACAATCAAATGCATACATATACACACCCATGTGAACCATTCCAACATCCATAATCATGCATATACAATCAACCACAATCACAATGCATTTACTTGCCCTTAGGCCACAAACCATCATCACAACATTTCATCACATGCATTTACATCATACCACAGTGCACAAGTCATACATCATATATCAAAAGCATATTGCATGATAACACATCAAATACACACAATTAAGACGGTAAAAGTCGGCAAAACGATACATTTCCAAATTCCTGACACAATTAAATCGGCCACCAATATCAAAACCATTTTAATAAGAAAGAACATTCCATAAGCTTCCCAACGGTACCAAGAACGCCTCGGTCCGAGTTACGGATCAAAAGTTACGGCATCAGACGCGAAATCGGGAACCATTCTGCACCCTCCCTGGTCCTACGCGTATTGCCCTGGGCCATACGCGTATTGCCTTGCCAAGTACGCGTACCATTACGCATTTCAGCAGAGGGCCATGCAAAATGGGTTCCATACGCGTAATGCCCACATTTTCCCCTTGCCATACACGTATTGCCCTAACCAATACGCGTATTGCCTTGCCTGTTACGCGTATGGGCAGCGAAAACCCAGAATTTTTCCTGCAGAATTTCTGCTGCGAAATTCAGCCAATTTCTCTCCCTAATCTCACCTAAACATCAGCAGATTACCAATTGAATGCACAACAACATATATCTAACATGTATAAACAATAAGGAACCTTAAAACATGATTTCCGACACAAATTATATCAAATTCTAACAATCTCAACATATTAATGGTTTTAGTTCTCTATTCAATTTCAACCCAACAGCAAACAAATACATACATACATAATCATACACAAGCTTAAAATAATCGAGTTTCGCACCCTTACCCGATTAATCGTGTTTTGAAATGTCGGTTGATTCGATTCCTTAAACCCCAAGTTTTCCTCTTTTTTCTTCTTTCCTTTCTCTTTTCCTTCTTTCTCTTTTCCTTCCTTACTATTTTCTCTCTTTTTTTTTCTCTTTAAGTTTCTAACTTAAGAAAAATAAGTAAAATGACCAAAATACCCCTACACTCAAATATCTCGAAAACGCTCCCAAAACGTGATAAAACATAATAACGATGAAAAATAATATATTGCCAAATAAAAGTCAAAATAAAATAATATAAAAACAAAAATAATTAAATCGACTCGTTTAAATAACTCTAACAAAAACTGGGGTGTTACAAGCATAACAGATGATTGTGTTTCTGGTGTTGAGTGTGGTGTCTGTGGGGTTCGCTAAGCGAAGGCCACAGCGAACAGGTTCGCTAGGTGAACCTTGGAGCGAACTGTTGCTGCTTCGCGATTTTGGGTTATGTGTTGTGCTATTGTAATGTTTTGTTGCCGTGATTTTTATGATGATTTTCCATGATGTTACTGATGATTATCTGATGATGTTTTGGTGATTATTTGACAAATATATGATGACATGACGTATATGAGAAATGATGAATGATGATGCACATTATGAAGTTTATTTTGATGATGATGATTAGTGATGTTGTGTATCATACATTCATATGCATACTCTGTGACGACGCTTTATTCCCATTGTGCGGATATGAGGTAATTATGACGTACTCCGGTTTCAAATGCGGGATCGATCCTATTGACGGGGATCTTTGGAGGGTTGATGGCCTAGTGTCCATCTATTTTGACGATTGGTACCACATGCATGAGTCTTGTTATGCATTGCATTTTATGTGGCCTTGATGATTTTGTGATATGGTGCTTCCTGATATTTTCCTTGATGATGACCTTGATGATGTCGTTTGTGAAGATAATGCCATTTTATGTATATCTTGTTTTATAATGATTATTATGAATTGTGATTACTCACCCTACCTGTTTGAATGTTGCCTCCACGTGGGTAACGTGCAGGTGATCAGGTTTAGCTGTGGATGCTTTCGAGGACCTTGAAATTTATTTGCTTTTGGTCGATTTAGAGGGTCTTGCTCTGATAGTGTAACATCGGGTTAGGGTCCTTTGAGTCGAACTATGTTGTTTCCTTATTTTTGTTGTCATTTGATGATATGGTTTTATTTTGATTATTATGACGGTTGTTGAAAAACCTTTTATTTGAGAATTTTGAGTTCCGCTGCCATGTGAAGGCTTTCTGATTTATTTTGAGAAAAACCATTTGTTTACAGGGTAATTGTGTTATTTTGATTTAATGAGAAATGTGCACCCTTTGAGGGAATTTTTATGCCTTACTCTAATATTTGAGTTGTTTCTGCTGCAACATTATTGGGGGTAGAAAAGGGTGTTACATTAGTGGTATCAGAGCAGGTCGGTCCGTCCGGCCAGGTTTTTACTTGATGTCTGTCCCTGTCAGTCGACGAGTGTGTGTACACTTTCGATGTTTTAGTTCTTCTAACCTTGTTGGTGGTGTGTAGGATGACTGGAAGAAATGATCGTGTGATTGCTGATGCGTTGGAATCGGTTGCTAACGTGGTGGCGCAGCTGAATCCAAATGGTGGAGCTCCTGATGAGTTTCGCGCGTTGGGAAAGTTTCAAAGGAACAATCCACCGACTTTTGTGGTTTCAAATGGTGGATTTTTAATTTCTCTGTGATCTTCAATAATAGAATCACGAAATTTTATGGCTACAAATCCATTTCTTCTAAAGCGAGCCTTCATAAAAGAAGGAAAATTTTATGGCTACAAATCCATTTCTTCTAAAGCGAACCATTTGCACTAGACTTTTGCTTGATCATTGTCTTTTGATCTAAAATTTTGCCAGACCATGTTTTGGGCCTCCAATCTTTTGGTAACCAAATTTGAGCTCCATGTTGCATTACCCTCTGCTACTAACCTATCTGGGTTATTTAGGTATTGAATTGCTTCTTCATGCCTAAATCAACCTTCCCAAAAATCTCCATGTACCAAACTCTTAACTTGTTTTTCATATTTATGAGTTTTTCTTTAAAAATATACATCTTCTTGCCTTGGATGGTGGATGAGTTCCAAATCTTTTCAATGAAGTTAAGGAAATTTGGGTGACAAAGCCAAGCCGAGAAAAACTTGAATGGCTTGGGT
The DNA here is from genome assembly GCA_022829125.1 of Lathyrus tuberosus. Classification (NCBI taxonomy): domain Eukaryota; kingdom Viridiplantae; phylum Streptophyta; class Magnoliopsida; order Fabales; family Fabaceae; genus Lathyrus; species Lathyrus tuberosus. The sequence continues at coordinate 3,794,493 of JALAZF010000029.1, read as the reverse complement.
CCATAAATTTTTTTATGTAGATTGAAACGGGACTAACTTACATATGATCTTCAAAAACTTAAAATTGTAATTTATTATTATAAATATAAAGCAAATAATTTATGAATTATGAATTGTGTAAATAGTACTAATTAAAGTATATAAATATAAATAAATAACTAGAGTTATATTAAAAATTAAAATATAATAAAGATAAATAAAATAATTGTTATTTTGTAGATATAATAGTCATTATGACCAGGGTCGGCCATTCTCAGATGCAACATATCCTGCAGCACTGGTTTCTAAGGCCCAAATTTTTTTCAATTACAAAAGCAATAGATTTTACACCTATTTTTTCAGAGTCAAATGTAAAATTATAATTTTTTAAGCATATTATCTTTTCATACCAGCTTGTTTTAAAACAGGTGTAAAATACCTTTAAAATTTGTATTTCTATAATTTATGGGGCCCGATTATGTTTGTTGAATTATAAAAGCAATAGATTTTACATTTTTTCTTCGAAAATAAGTGTGAAATCATAATTTGTTTGCAAACATCAATTATTTTATAACAGTTTTCTCAAAAATAGGTGTAAAATTATAATTTTTAAAATTGTATTTTTTTTTAATTTAAGACTTTTTAAAAATTAGAACAAGCCTCCAAACTAATTGGGTCGATCCTGTTTATGATACAAAACTAATAGCATCAAATATAATTAATACTACTATATATTACTTTTACTCAATTTTGATTTTGTTAAACATAGTTTATGTTAGTAACTCTATAATAATAATTATTGTTGCCCTTTTGAATAGAATTAGTCGTACATTAGTTCCAAACTAAGTTTTGTGCTTTCTACTACATTTTCATGTATTCGAATTACTACTTCTCTAGTTAAATATTTTGATTTTTCTATTTTCAGAGGTAGAGTTAAAAGATCTGATTTTAACTTCATCGTGAAAAAAATGCAAACATGCATGGTTGTCTAGAAAAATAATATTCTCAGCAAGAAAAGTAGGTTGGCCCTTGCTACAAGTGTTCTCACCTTCATCTCCTCTTACTACATGCAAACCACTTGAATACCTCAAAGCATTTGTGACACAAATGATCATAAAACTCAAACCTATTTAGAATGGTACTTTCACCTCAGGTATTCATTTAGTCGATTGGAAAAAAACTAAACGCCCTAGAAAGTTTAGTGGCCTAGGATTTGATCAACTAGAGATTCAAAATAGTGATAAATTTTGGTTACATCTTCTATCTCATAAGTAATTGTCTGGTGCCCATGTACTATCCTTTTCTCCCATTACAAGCTCCCTTATCTTGGAATTCTATTGTTAGAAAAACGAATGTGCTAAAAGATGGATATGACTAGAGGCCAAGCTTAGGCTCTTCTCATTTCCAATATAGCCACTATACTTCTCTTGGCCCCTTCTCTACTCTTATTGACTATGTATACATCTATGACCTTAATCTAACAGTTAAAGATTATCACTCTATAACGCCTCCCCGCATCCACTACTTGTGCACCAAATTACCTCATCACATAATCAATGAGCTCAAAGCCAAATGTATCAACTTCAACCCCAACATAAAATGTTCCATTATTTGTTCTGATCATATATGTGGTACTTTCCTACTAAGAGTGTCTACTCTTTGATCCTTAGCAACAAATATGATTTACATGAAACTAACACAGAAACCCAATCTTGGAATTGGATATGGAAACTATGCCTCCTGGAAAATATCAAGTTCCTTTTTGACTTGTTTTTCCCAACTTTGGCTTCCTTTCATGCTTGATCATGTAAAACTCAAACAGAGCAAACAAACAATTATTTCATCAGGTGGTATTCCCGAAACTTCTCGTGTACTGTTATTAATGTTGATGGAAGTTGTAATGGTACACCAACCTGTATTGGCTTTTGTGGTACCTTTTGAATATCATTTAGGACTTCACAACGCGGTTTCTCTGGTTTCATACCAAACTCGGCATATATCCTTTAGGAAGAACTTTGTACCATTCACAAAGGACTTTCACTAGCCAAAGGTATGGGAATTATTTACGTGGCTTGTTACAAAAAAACCTTCACTCAGTATCAGTTTCATAGAGAACCCCTTTAATAAGTATCATAAACATGCAGAGCTTATCCAAAGTATTAAAGATATCTTAAGTGGAAAAAAAACCATTATAGAGTTATCCACATCTTCTATGAAGACAATAACAGTGCTGATTTCATGGCTAAACTTGGTACATCAACTAATGTTTACCTCTTGATCCAAGTCTCCCCTCATCTAAGGTTTATTAACATCCTTGCAGTGGATAATGTAGAAACTTAATTTTTAAGAATTTATTTTTTGTCTCTCCTTTTCCTTTTTTTCCTTGTAACAAAAGAAAACTGTATAACAGTCTTTATTAATAACTCTTTCACAACAGACTTTGTTAATGCTAACTTATTGAATAAAAAATAAAAATTATTAATTATTAAAAATTGAAAGAAAATCTTATAAAAAGGTAGAAGAATTGTTTTCAAGAATTTTTGTTATTTATAAACAAAACTAGTAAACAATGCATTTTTTAAAAATATAAATCTTCTATGAAAAAATTGTTATCTTCAAATATAAGTGTATTTCAAAATTATTTTAAATATAAATCTTCTATGAAAAAATCTTCGAAATTTGTTGACAAAACTAGTATACACTAAATGACCTAGGGTTTTTCAATTTACTATGGTCCTATAAATTTTCAGTTTCCCTACGTGTTAGGCTTAATTATTATATCATGGGAAAAAATAGTCATTTATTTCTTCTTGAGAAGTGTGGTGATATAATTTCGGGAAGCTTCAGGGGAGAGATGAGGGATGTGCTATAGGCCTTTTACCTTATTAAATTGCCCTTACATTAGTTTGAGCACCCTCGTTTTGATTCGAGCGTCTCTTTATTTAGATAATTTGCCTAAGTCTTCAAGCTACACCCGTCCATACACTATCATGCGTAGAGCGTATAATGTGTTGGACATGTGACTGCACATGTAAAAACACCAATTCTACTATGGATTTAACTAATAGTCTCCGTACTAGATTTTCTTTTATTTTCAAATCACAAAGCCATCATATTAAGCCATTTTACACACATATAACATGAAACACCGATAGGCTTGGACTTAGGAAATATTATTCACAATTGTGAGTGCACTTTTATTTTTGAAATATTTAAATGATGTCAAAATTAGGATACTTATTATTTGTGTATATTGGACCTTATCATCTAAGTCTAGATGTGCATTATAAGTTAAAATTAAATTTTTATGTGAAAAAGTAGTGCACATGTCGACACATAGATGTATAAGTCGACACATGCTGAAAATTTTGCAAAACCAAAGTTTCTTTTCAGTATGTGTCAACGCATAAACACTTCAGGTCGACGCATAGGTCTTTCAGGCCCCCCCACACACACACACACGTATACACTCACACAAGCACACGTACGCATGCATACACACACAAGCACATGTACGCACGCACATACACACACATGCACACACACTCACACACACACACACAGATATATATATATATATATATATATATATATATATATATATATATATATATATATATATATATATATATATATTCACGCATCTTATTTGAAAAGATATGAAACCAAAGAATATACAAAGCAATCGTTGTAACGGCCCGATTTGTTTAATTGTATTTATTTATTTCATTTATGTGAATTTTGTGAAATGAGTGAATTTATTGTATTTTACCTGCTAATTGAGTTAATTAGTTAATTTCTCTGATAGGTAAAATATTTGCAATAAATTATAATTTTTTTTTAACTTTTATTTCCCGAAATATATTTCATCGCTGTTTATGTTTTATCGCATTTTGAGAGCGTTTGGGAGATATTTGAGCGAAAGGGCAAAATGGTCATTTTGGAGGTTAGATATTTTTTTAGAAATATATATTTTTATATAAGTAGAAATAGAGGGGAAAGAAAAAGAGAAAAGAAGAGAAAGAGAAAGGAAGGGAAAGAAGAGGAGAGAAAGAGAGGAGAAGAGGAAATCTTCAATACTCCGTTTCAAGCGCGATTAATCGGGTAAGGGTGCGAAACTCGATTATTTTATCATTGTGTATGTATGTGTGTATGTTTTCTTGGATTGTGTGGATTGTTTTCATATAGTTTACATTTAGGTTGAAATGATGAAAATGAGTAGAAATCGATGTTTTCACGGTTGGAATGCGGAATAAGTTGTGTAGTATAGTCGGGTGAGGATAGGAATTAATCGGGAATGGTTGTTTGTGTGTTTTCGAGTGGTTTTGATCGAGTTTGGAGTTGGGATAAATTGATAAAATTATGTTTCAAAATATTTCAAAACTGGAAAATGTGTTGGATGGCTTTTTAATGGTGAAAATATTGTAGTATGTAGAATTTTGAGAATGGGGTTTTTTACGGAATCGAAATCGGAGGTCCAGAAGGCATTTAACGGTCGAAAACTGAGTTTTTAGCAAAATCTGCGCAGTATGCGCCGACCCCCCAGGATTATGCGTCGACTCATTGCAACTATTCGTCGATTTTTATACAAAGAGGACCTAAAGCGACGTTATAGACGATCGTTTGCCTTATACAAAGAGGACCTAAGGCGATCGGATCGTGTGCCTTATACAAAGAGGACCTAAAGCGATCCAAAAATGTCGTGAGCCTTATACAAAGAGTACCTAAAGCGACGGGGAACATCGTTTGCCCGACAGGGAGTTACACTAAGTAACAAGCGATGATTCCAATAATTCTTGAGTGAATTAATGATGATGAGAATGATGGATGGAATGGTACTGTATTGCATAGAGTCGTTGTGTCGGTCTCTGTGCATTTGCATAAATCATGAATGGATTGATTATGTGTGGGAAATTGTGAATGGATTGATTATGTGTGGGAAATTGTGAATGGATTGATTATGTGTGGGAAATCATGAATGGATTGATTATGTGTGGGAAATTGTGAATGGATTGATTATGTGTGGAAATTTGTGAATGGGATTGATGAGTTGATATACATTGGTGATAAATGTATTGAGCATGATTGATATGCCTTTGTGATGGATGCATGAATTATGAATTGTTTTGTTTTGTATTTGAATTATGGTATACGTTGTGGTGAGAATGTTTTTGCATGCGTATTTCATGTTATTACATATATGTATGCAATTATATTATAATTGTGTTTCTCACCCTTCTGCTGGAATATGCTTTTTATGGCATAATGCAGATTAGCCGCTGTGGAGGCAAGTGGAAGAGTTAGATCTTCATTTTGCTTAGATCTTTGGTGTCTGCTCTGATACGTAGCACGGGAGTCGGGGGGACGCTTTTGTTATTTACGTTTATATATGTGAACGTATATATTTTGATAACTCGTATGTATATTTTGATGTTATGAAACAACTTATTTTGTAAAACGAGTCAATTATGGATCATTACGCTGTATTCCATAATTGAACATTCCTTTTGTTGGAAAAAGTTTCCTGTTATTATTTATTCCACTTTGTGTTATGTATCAAAGTTATGAGCAGGTGGATTATGTTTTTCTCAAATGTGGCATCCTTATTTCTGTCGAAAAACTTTTTTTTATTCACTCTGATTTAATCATGTATTATTTATCCGCGATGGAAATTGGGGTGTTACAAGTGGTATCAGAGCAGGTCGGTCCGTCCGGCCAAGTTGTTGAGTCAGTTGGTGTGACAGTTGAATACTATCGATGTTGTTTGTTCCTTAGTATGTGATATGTGTGTGAAACACTGTCAGTACTTTCTGGTTTTTCTAATCCCTTGTCTGCGGGATTTAGAATAAGATAAGTAGGGGAGAAGCTGGTGCTTCTCCAAGTTGCTTCAGGTGTGGAGCGTTGGCTCAGTGTGTTGTAGATTGCAAGATTGTAAGTGTTGTTTAGACAGTGTTGTTCCTGGTTCCGGAGGGAATGCGGAGGTAAGGTTTATGTCAACTAAGGATTTGTGCCTTAGGTAGTTTTGTGAACAAGATGCAAGAAATGCTATTATAGTTTGGTAAAGATGGTTTATGCCCCATTATGATTGTCGGCTGTCTATTGACAAATTGAGGAACTGATCACCCTTAATCTCTTGTTGATAGTAGACGGAATTATGTTGGATGAAATAGACGTGTCTTTCCAGCTTTGATAGTATGTTTTATGAATCGTTTGGAGCTAAGCCAAGTGAGTACAGATTGTTTTGTTGAGTCGATGAAGATTCTAATATCGGAAGATGAGACGGATTAGAGGTTTTGGTATGTTGGTCCAGTTGGGAAGTCATTGAGAGAGAACGATTGGGTATCGTTAATGGTTGTTCTCAGAGAGTAGAGTGTGAACTCAAATTTGACAAAGGTGAAGATTTAAGGTTTGGATCTGCTAAGTAAGTAGGAGAACTTTTAGGAAGTGAAACTCAGATGTTTGTCATGTTTGTGATGATAGTGTTTTGGAAATTGGCAGGAAAGCCACAGTGATGGGTCGTCAGTTGTGCATGGTTTCAGATGTGTTTTTGGATGAAACATTAGTGTGTCGACTTGAAGAGCTCCAGCATGGTTGGTAAGGAAAAGGATGATAGCACGAGGTTGCATGTTAATCACTGAGTAGTATGGAAACTTGCGGTTGTGTTCTGGATAGCTTGAGTTTTGAATTGTGACAAATCACGAATGATTTGAAATTCCTTGATGGTATTACTTTTGTTATGGGTTGTATATGTTATGGTTGTGGAGTATATGAATCGTATCTTCCATACTTGTTTGGATAAGTTCATAGTGATGTTTATTGGATGATATTCTGATTTATTTTAAATCAAAGGATGAGCATGTAGAGTATTTGAGGATTAAGTTACAAGGGTTGAAAGAGAGTGAGCTTTCTACTAAATTATCGAAGTGATAATTTTGATTGAAAGAGGTTAGTTTTCTTGGTTATGTTATTTCCGATGATGGTATTGTTGTGTATCTATCCAAAATAGATGCAGTTCTACATTGAGAGACTCCAAGGTCGGTTAAGGAGATTAGAAACTTTTGGGCTTAGTTGGTTGTTACTGCAGGTTATGGAAGACTTTGCTAAGTTAGTGCTTCTGTTATCTCAGTTGACTTGCAAATGGTGAGTCGTTTGTTTTGGATGTTCGTTGTGAGTAAGTTTCAGTGAGCTGAAGAGAAGATTGACTACGGCTCCAATTTTGATTCTGCCTAATCCTAATAAACTATTTATAGAATATTGGGATGCATCCTTGATGAGTGTAGTTAGTGTGTTAATGCGAGAGGGTAAAGTCATTTCTTATGCTTTACGACAATTGAGGATTCATGATTTCAAGATGGCTGCGGTTACTTTTGTGTTGAGAATCTAGAGGTATTATTTTGAGGGTTTTAGGTTCAAGGTGTTTGGTAATCACAAGGGTTTAGTGTACTTGTTTGGTCAGAAGGAATAAAGTAAGAGACAACGAGAATGGTTGGAATTCCTGATTAGTTATGACCTTGGCTCGAATTATCCTATTGGTAAAGTTAATGTCGTGCCTGATGAGTTAAGTCAAAAATCTTTGCATATGTCTGCTTTGATGGTTAAAGAGTGGGAACTTTTGGAAGAATTTAGAGATTTGAGTTTGGTGTGTGAATTGACATCTAATAGCGTGAGGCTTGGTATGTTAAAGGTCACTAATGATTTTCTGTTGACCGTTAGCGAGAAACAGAGGTTGGATGTGAAATTTGTTGATTTGATGACGGTTGGAGATAAAGGTGTGAATGGTGACTTTAAAGTGGATGATCAGGGTGTTTTGAGATTTCGTGGTAGAATTTGTATTCCTGATGGTTCGGAATTGAAACAGATGAATTTAGAGGAAGGACACCGGAGTAGTTTGAGTATACATCCGGGAACTAATAAAATGTATCAAGATTTGAAGAAGATCTTGTGATGGTCAGAGAATTAGAGTTGGTTGAGCAGTTCAGAGACTTGTGTATGGTGTGTAAGCTAACACGGCAGAGTGTGAGGTTGGGTATATTAAAAGTGAACAGTGATTTTTGGTGAATATGAGAAAGAGTTAGACTTTGGACGTGAAATTGGTAGATTTGATGGTTACGAGTCATCAGAGTGCGTAGCGGAAGCGTGATGTGGCACAATTCGTATATGCGTGTGTGACTTGTAAGAGTTCATAGGTTGAACATTGAAAACATGTAGGAATGATGAGACCGTTGGACATTTCAGAACGGAAGTGTTAGGTGAAAGGTTTAAATATTATTCATAGGCTACTATGTAGATGGATGCTTTGGTTATATGTTCGATTGGTGAATCGTAGCATTGTTGTAATATTGTTGTGTGACAAGGATGTTGGTATTGTGGTTATGTAGAGGTTGTTGAAACGATGTTGGGTCGTGGAACTTTATGTTCTTGTTTGTGTTGTAGCCTTGTTTCCATCGTGATGGTTCGAGTGTGAGTAGCTAATTTCTTGTGGGGAATTAGGGGAGTGTTACCTATGGTGTGGGTAACGATCTTGTTGTGTTTCGGTTCAAGAATGAACCTGTGTGTTCGCACCTTGGGTATTCTCTGGGTCGTGAGTTGGTCGTCAAGTGCATTGTATGGGCATTGCTTCTTACCGTTGTCGTGTCGCTGTAGTAGTTGCTGTTAGCGAGGTGTTTTGTCGGTTTGTGTTATTCATGGTGTTTCCTTTAATGGCATGAGAGTGGGTTAGTCGGATACGAGAGTCGTATCCGGAGTTGTTTGCACCAAGTATATTTTCGAGGACGAAAATGTCTAAGTGGGGGAGAGTTGTAACGACCCGATTTTTTTAATTGTATTTATTTATTTCATTTATGTGAATTTTGTGAAATGTGTGAATTTATTGTATTTTACCTGCTAATTGAGTTAATTAGTTAATTTCCCTGATAGGTAAAATATTTGCAATAAATTATAATTTCTTTTCAACTTTTATTTCCCGAAATATATTTCATCGCTGTTTATGTTTTATCGCATTTTGAAAGCGTTTGGGAGATATTTGAGCGAAAGGGCAAAATGGTCATTTTGAAGGTTAGATATTTTTTTAGAAATAGATATTTTTATATAAGTAGAAATAGAGGGGAAAGAAAAAGAGAAAAGAAGAAAAAGAGAAAGGAAGGGAAAGAAGAGGAGAGAAAGAGAGGAGAAGAGGAAATCTTCAATACTCCGTTTCAAGCGCGATTAATCGGGTAAGGGTGCGAAACTCGATTATCTTATCATTGTGTATGTAAGTGTGTATGTTTTCTTGGATTGTGTGGATTGTTTTCATATAGTTTACATTTAGGTTTAAATGATGAAAATGAGTAGAAATCGATGTTTACACAGTTGGAATGCGGAATAAGTTGTGTAGTATAGTCGGGTGAGGATAGGAATTAATCGGGAATGGTTGTTTGTGTGTTTTCGAGTGGTTTTGATCGAGTTTGGAGTTAAGATAAATTGATAAAATTATGTTTCAAAATATTTCAAAAACGGAAAATGTGTTGGATTCCTTTTTAATGGTGAAAATATTGTAGTATGTTGAATTCTGAGAACGGGGTTTTTTACGGAATCGAAATCGGAGGTCCGGAAGGCATTTAACGGTCGAAAACTGAGTTTTTAGCAAAATTTGCGCAGTATGCGCCGACCCCTCAGGATTATGCGTCGACTCACTACAACTATGCGTCCACTCATTGCAACTATACGTCGACTCATGGTAATTGTGCGCTGACCCGAGCGTTACAGAATTTTTCCAAAATGTCAGATTTTGTTTTCTTCATAACTTTAAAACCGTAAGTCCGTTTTGGCCGCCGTTCGAAGCGTTGGAAAGCTAATGAGATGTTCTTTCTTATAAAAATGGTTTTGATATTAGTGGCCAATTTAATTGTGTCGGGAATTTGGAAATGTGTCATTTTGTCGACTTTTACCGTCGTAATTGTGTGTGATTGATGTGTTATCATGCGATATGCTTTTGATATATAACGTATAGCTTGTGTGCGGTTATATGATGTGAATGCATGTGATGAGATTTTGTGATGATGGTTTGTGGCCTTATGGCAAATAAATGCATTGTTTTGGGTTTGATTGCAATGCATGATTATTGATGTTGAGATGGTTCACATGGTTATATATGTATATGCATTTGATTGTCATTAGTCATTGGTATGCCATGTATCATGAATATGCACCATGTGATGTCGTGTGCCCTTGTGGGGTGTGAGCGACGAAATGATTCCATAGGGAATCTGCTGTAACGGTCGTGTGCCTTATACAAAGAGGACCTAAAGCGACGTTATTGATTATCGTGTGCCTTATACAAAGAGGACCTAAAGCGATCGGATCGTGTGCCTTATACAAAGAGGACCTAAAGCGATCCATAAACGTCGTGAGCCTTATTCAAAGAGGACCTAAAGCGACGGGGAACATCGTTTGCCCGACGGGGAGTTACACTAAGTAACAAGCGATAATTCCAATAATTCCTGAGTGAATTAATGATGATGAGAATGATGGATGGAATGGTACTGTATTGCATAGAGTCGTTGTGTCGGTCTCTGTGCATTTGCATAAATCATGAATGGATTGATTATGTGTGGGAAATTGTGAATGGATTGATTATGTGTGGGAAATTGTGAATGGATTGATTATGTGTGGGAAATCATGAATGGATTGATTATGTGTGGGAAATTGTGAATGGATTGATTATGTGTAGGAATTTGTGAATGGGATTGATGAGTTGATATACATTGGTGATAAATGTATTGAGCATGATTGATATGCCTTTGTGATGGATGCATGAATTATGAATTGTTTTGTTTTGTATTTGAATTATGGTATACGTTGTGGTGAGAATGTTTTTGCATGCGTATTTCATGTTATTACATATATGTATGCAATTATATTATAATTGTGTTTCTCACCCTTCTGCTGGAATATGATTTTTATGGCATAATACAGATTAGCCGCTGTGGAGGCAAGTGGAAGAGTTAGATCTTCATTTTACTTAGATCTTTGGTGTCTGCTCTAATACGTAGCACGGGAGTCGGGGGGACGCTTTTGTTATTTACGTTTATATATGTGAACGTATATATTTTGATAACTCGTATGTATATTTTGATGTTATGAAACAACTTATTTTGTAAAACGAGTCAATTATGGATCATTCCGCTGTATTCCATAATTGAACATTCCTTTTGTTGGAAAAAGTTTCCTGTTATTATTTATTCCACTTTGTGTTATGTATCAAAGTTATGAGCAGGTGGATTACGTTTTTCTCAAATGTGGCATCCTTATTTCTGTTGAAAAACTTTTTTTTATTCACTCTGATTTAATTATGTATTATTTATCCGCGATAGAAATTGGGGTGATACAATCATCATCATCTTCAACCTTTTTCTTTGCATATACACAACAATAACACAAATTCATTTTCATTAGGTGCCATCTATATACAAGTTTGATAAGGTCCAATTTTGGATTTGTAAAATCAAATTGGGTTAAGATTAATTTAGGGGTTTCATTGATAAAAACAATTGGGATTTTCCCTCCAAGATAAAGTGTGCTTGGGGGGGGGGGGTGGTGTGGCACAAGATTTTGTAATAAGGATTCATCCGAGTGAAAGCTTTGAAGAGAGGGGTTTCTGTCAAAGAAGTAGCATAACCGGAGGATCAAATTGGAAATCTTGGGACACTTGATCTTGCTTAAGATCAAGGGAAGAGAAGAAGATAGAAGCAATATCAAATTTGGGATTTGGGGGTTTTAATTTCACTTTCTCTCTTGTATTCAACATTTTACAAAGACTATTGAATATCTCAACTCCATTTGGAATTAGGGGCAGGTGTATCCATAGTGAGGACAATTGTGGAGCTGCCTAAATAAATCCTTGTGTGTCCTCTCTCTCTCTCTCTCTCTCTCTCTCTGTTTTTCATAATTTGTTCATGTACTAAAGTGAGAAAATTTTTTGCATTAATGAAGAAATTTTCCCACACTTTCTTAACAACTGGTGAACCCATTTAGTGTGCAAATTTCATATATTGATAATTCCTTTGGTGTTGAAATATTTCAAATTGTTTTATTAAGATAATTGCAATCCATAAAATTGTAATTGGATTTTCACATCAACAGACAAAGGAAAAATAAGCTTGATGTTTATTGCACACCAAGTGTTTGACAAATCATCATAGTTAATTTTTGTATCTTAATTTCATTGGAAAATGATTATCAAAGTGTAAAATTGTTCAAACATTATTTCGAAAAACTTATTGATTTGTTTTGTCATCATTGTGGTACTCTAATTTCATTTCGTTACTATTTAATATACATATCTGGTTCTTCCTATAATGGTTTACGATAGACGAGTGTTGATCCGGAACCGCTTTCGTTCGCTATAGAAAATATTTTTAAAAACAAATTTTTAATCAAAGAAATTTTTTTGCAATTTATTCACCCTCCTTAGATCATTTCCCTCGTCTAACAACAATAACTTGAATAAGCTAACATTTGGGAAGGACTACCTTTTTAGAGTATACTCAACTTACTTCGATTAGTCATTCTTTATTTCAAACACACAAACACACACATGCACATTTTCATCCATTTTATCTCATTTTTGCAGTAGTGAGGATCAACCATCGTTGGGAAGAATAACCGGGTTTGGGTTAGCCAAATTAGTATGTGTCGCTGTCTTTTACTACCCATATTTCTAATATTTTTCTATTTTTTTCGTATTTGTTTTCCTCATCGAACAACCACACAATGCACAATAAAAATTAATGCCAGATCAAATTATGAAAATTACTTTGAAAGTACTCACGTGCAATTAGAGACTACAAGTCAATTGAGTTAAATCGATATTTAATTAGGAGGCTCTAGGTATTAGGTCAAGGCAGATTTATAAAAATTTCTCAAGGTCCTTAACCTTAAGCCACTTTTCCGATAAACTTAATATACTTTCAAATACACATAAAATCAAGAGTTTACAAAAAAATATTTTCAATCTTTGATACAAGGGCACAAATAGATTTTTCACAGCAACATGACAAACACATAACAACATAAGACAAATAATTAAACTAAAAAACATACACCCCCCTAAATACAACAACATGACTTAACTCTTGTTGTTATGCTTCTATGATCTATCTCACTCCTGATTAGCTTTTGTTTACGCTATTCGTCTGGTAGGATATGGTGGTGCTCTTTTTGTAGCTTTCTTTTTGTTCCTACAAAAATAAACACACAAACATAACATTAAAACACACAATTATGTGGATTGGATTACACATAGCACTTCTTTAAGACCATTAGCTTTACTATTTGACCTTCATGATCAATTGGGTGCCTCCTTTAAGTTTTAGTCATTAACATTGTGCTTAACATGTTTAGGGATCCTTTTCAACCTATCCAAGAATTTCTTATACTCTTTACCCTCTTCTTTGTTTCTTCAGTAAGAGGGATTCAAATTTTAGGTCTAGTGGTAGAGGTTTCTTTTTCACTTTTGGGATTACCACATGTGCCAACATTTCAAATTGGAGGGCAGGTTTTTCATAGGCCTTAGCCTCAATTATGCTAAGACTGAAACATTAGTCTTTAACGAAAGGATTTTTCATTGTTTTGGCCAAAACAAACTCGATCTTCTCTTCCCCTACTTCAAAGACGACGTTTGTTTGTTTTACATTTATATTGGGGCCAATTGCTGCTAGGAAAGGTCTACCTAAAATGATAGGGATTTGAGAATCCTCCTCTATCTCCATGATTACAAAATCAGTGGGTATAAATAAATACCTGATCCTTACCATCTTCCAGTATCCCAATTGGGTACTTAACTGACTTATCTGCCAACTGTAGAGAAATATTAGTGGACTTAATCTCACCAAGGTCAAGTTTTTTACACACAAATAGGGGCATTAGGCTAACGCTAACCCCTAAATCACACAACGCCCTCTCGAAACTCATCATTCTAACAACACAGTGTATTGAAAAACTATTTGGATCCTTAAACTTGGACGACAAGTTGTTCTGAATTATGGCGCTACAATATGCAAATAGCGCTCCAATCTCATGATCCTCCAATTTACGTGTATTACAAAGATTTTTTTTCGAAACTCACCATAAGAATACATTTGGTATAGAGCCTCTATGAAAGGAACGTTGATGTGGAGTTTTATTCAGCAGTTCCACAAACTTCTTAAATTGGACCTCTATTTTTGCCTTTACTAACCACTGCAAAAATGGGAGATGTGGCTTATAGTGAGAAGGAGAAACATATGGTTCCTCTATCTCTTCCTATTCCAAACCCTCCTTCACAGGTGGTGTTGGTTCAGTCTCTTTAACTTCCTCACTTTTCTCACTAGGACAATCCACTTGCTTGTCGTTTTTCATTATTATATCATTAATCTACCCTTTCGGGTTAGGTTCAGGCTGACCCAAAAAAGTTAAGGGATGAACAGATGATGATGTTTGTTGCTGAGTATCTTGGGACATCTGAGTCTCAAGCATCTCAGTGTGGGTAGCAATTGATTGTACCTTAGTAGATAACTGGCTAAGAACTTCATTAATATGAAGATTTTAGGTCTTAAATTCTTTATTTTGAGAGTTTAAGTCGCTACAAAATTCTCTATCACCATATCTAGATTGGATTTATTAGGAGCATCAACTAATCCATTTTATAAACCCGGTTGTCCCATGGCAGGTTAGGGGTTACTGTTCTTGTAAGAAAACTTTGGGTGATCTATCCACCCTGGGTTGTAGGTATTTGAGTAAGAATTACCACACGAATTTTTATTAAGATAGTTAACATTATCTTGGATGGTTCCTCCGGAGAGGATCATCTAGAAATCATTAGCGGTACGTCCATCTATTCTGTAAATTTCACAAGAGAGAACAACTGGAGTAACATGGACTTCAAGAGTTGTAGGGGATATGTTTTAATCTTCTATATTTTGGTATAAAGCATCTACCTTATTATTCATTTGGTCAAATGGACTAAATTCATAAATTCCAAAATTTTGAGGGGCTCTTTTGCAATAATTTCATGGGCGCTTCCCCGCAAGTGGTGCTTCTTCGCCATTTCTTCAATAAGATTATAGGTTACATCCATAGAACTATTCATAAGGGCATCACCGACAACCGCATCAAGGGTCATCCTTGTGGAATAAAGGAGACCAATATAAAATGTGTGGATAGTGAGCCACTTCACAAACCCATGAAATGAATATAGCCTTAATAGGTCCTTAAAACACTCCCAAGCTTCAATTAGTGATTTCCTTTCTTCTTGCCTAAAGTTCGATATTTCACTCCTTATTTGTGTTGTTTTACTCAGTAGAAAATATTGCATAAGAAATGCATCTTTTAGCTCACCCCAAGTTGTGATGGAGTTTGAAGGCAGAAATTGTAGCTAAGCACGGGCTCTATCTTGTAAAGAGAATGGAAATAATATAAATCAAATAGCGACAGGATCAACACAGTTATCTTTCAGTGTGCTACAAAATTTGACAAATATAGATAAGTGCAAATTGGGATTTTCAGTGGGTAGTCCTGAGAATTGGTTCTGCTGAACCATGCCCACAAGAGAGGGCTTAATCTCGAAATTGTTTAGCCTAATGGGTGGGTGGACTATATTGCATTGTGATTCTTCATCAGTGAGAATCATGCAGTATTTAAAGGGCTTATTATCTACTTTTCCAGCCATTTATTGATGTTGTCTTAAAATTCGACTTCTCTCATAAAAGAAAGGCTCCAATAAGGTTTCTTGCTTTGCATGATCTCTGCATAAACTCGTTGCGAGAAAAATAGAATAGAGAGCAAAAAACACTAAAGTGTTTTAGTCTATACGGTGATAACCTATAATTTCAATATCAAATCAACTTGGTCCCCGACAACGACGCAAATAATTGACACACCGTAAGCGTACAACAATATTGAGTAGTATAAAAGTATCGTACCACAGAGACCAAGTCGCTAATACCAAATTCTATATGATCTTTGTGTATCTAAAGCGATCGAAATAGAGTTTGTGAATTTTTTTAACATTTAGAAATAAAATAATTAAAACAAATAGAGTTTAGAACTTTGATTAATGCCTTTAATTCTCTTGTAAATCTCAGTTTATTAAAAGAATAAAGCTAGTTTCGTAGAAGAATGGAAAAGATAGACAACATCCACTTTCATCGGCGTGTTGCTTTCCTCTAATTAAATACACCACCTACTTTCGTGAGCGTTGTATATTTGTTCATTGTCAATTTTCAAAGGAGTCATTAACAAAAATATTTTCTGTCAAAATTTTGAGAGACTTTTGTCGCCTCTATTTGAAAGTTTGGTATTTCTAATTCTGATATTATGCTACACTCTTTCAGCGTATATGTGATATCTAAATCATTCCTACTTTTGCAGCGAATTTAAATACTTTAAAGATTAGAAACACCAAAAAAATTCCCTAAGATCTTGTAACAAATTATCTGGGAATTTACGTGAGGGTTATTACAAGATAATAATCATTGCCATAAACCCCTAATCGACTACTCAAATATGGAAATCAAATAAACGAATAAAGTTTTCATAGTTATTTCATATATGATCAATGGAATAAAGTAACAATGATAAATAAATGAAACTTGGATTAAAAGAAAGGAAATGCTTGAACCAAATAATAAAAACTCTAATGCAGTTGAGAGTACAGTAGTTGAATGAAATCAAATAGCAGGAAAATAATAATGTAATATAAACTAAAAAGCAAAGGCATAACATATCTCTTTCACTTAGTGATTTTATGCTTCTTATATACCTCCAACAATAAATACACACTTCTTTCACATAATAATCAATTAAGAGTAATTCCTTCAAACTTTGGAACAGTTTGGAAGTGAAAAAGACATAAAAATGTTACAAAATTGCAAAATTGAGCACTTGAAGCTGAAGCTGACACGGGGTTCTTCGATCATTTCACTTCTATTTTGTCTCATAGGTTCTTTATTACCTGAAAAGCAGATAAAACATACACATACGCATAAAAGTGCATAATAAAAAAGATCAACTATTAAGAATGACATAGAAAACATAATTATAATACCATGTAACAGTGCAAAAAGACCAACTTGTTAGACGATAGGCTTCGATCTAGTGGGGGTGAATAAATCAAAAATTTAAAACCAAAACTCTTGGCAAAAATTTGTTTTCAAAAATCTATGGCACACCGGAAATAATCCGAATCGAATCGTCTAACCGAACCTACTATTGAAAAGCTCAGATACTTGTAACGTAAACCTATGGAATGATAATGAACACAATTAGTTCAACAATGATTAATTTAGGGATCAATCAAATGCAATGCTATTCGTAAAGCTTATTTCCAATGAACACAAAGCGATAAAAATACTCAAAGAAAATTTATCAAACACTTTGTGTGTGATCCATCACGTTTGATAATTCAATTTGTTTTGTTGATGTTAAAAGCAAATCATAATAAAAATGATTATGATTATATCAAAAAAAAAAAAACTTTAAAAGATAGTTGAAAACAATTTCCAACCGAATTAATCAAAACAATAACGAAATCGATAATTTGCAAAAACAACAATTAAAAAGAGAAAGCAATAAAGATAAAGAGACACAAAGATTTGTTTTGACAGTTCCACAATCGGCCTTATTATGGGTACGTCTGCCCTCAATCCAAAATTGAATAGAGATACTTGCAATTAACCTTGTCTTTACAAAAATGTTTATACAAGAGGTGAGGAACTCTAACCCCACAAACCCTATGGTTTGTTGTTGATTCAATCACCTCCAAACCCTTGATCAAAGCTTAATCAAGTCACCAACAATGCAGCTATAATCCTCCGATTATCCCGAGCACGCACTTGTTGAACCCAAGATTCCCGAACACGATTCACTATTTCGCGCTACCCCTTGCAAGGAAACCACCTTGTCCTAAGGCCTTTACTCGATCGAATCCATGTTGACGTTATCTTGTCCAAAACCTTCAAATCCCAACGATCTTGAAGGAAAACCCCACCATGGATTTCTTATTTGAAACACACAAAGATCCCAACCCATTATTCTCGGTTACACCAACCTAATTGGACGTTATTGTAGCGAGGAAATTGTGAGTGTAAGCTATTGATTAACTTAACTAAAAAATGCAAGAGTAGCCACCGCACTTTTATTTTATCCAAAAGAAAAGGAAAAAGTGCAAACAAAACCTAAACAAGTTCTAAACAAGAACAAAATAAACAGAGAGTGGGTAAGGGGGTTGGTTACGTTAAGGGAAGGTGTTAGCACCCAAAACGTCTATAGTACTCTATAGGAAACCTTTGAAATATCTATGCTTTTTGGTTTGAAAAGGTTTGTTTGAAATGAGATTTGGGAGATGAGAAGAGAAGTATTTTTTTAAGATTTTTGTGTTTGGAGAGACTTCTTGAGCCTCATGCCTACGTACTCACAAAGTGCAATATAGGATCAAAACCCCGTAATTCATGGTACAAATAACAAAATTGGTTTGTTATGGTTGATTTTAAATGAAAAGACAAGTCATCATTTTAAGGAGAAAACTACGACTAGTCGCCCACAAGTACAAGAAAACAACATTTGCATCATCTTAAGATGGAGGATTTTTACTTGGATTAAAATCAACAAGTCTATCACTCAACATCTAAGTGGAAAATGTCAACATCTTAAATACTATGCGGAATAGGAGAATTACATATCAACTATGAAAATGACTCATGTCTAAACTTTATGAAAATTTTAAATTAAAAAGTGCACAAAGGCACAAAAAGTTTGAATGAGTTTTTGTATTTTTTATGTCTTTTTGAAATTAGTCAAAGTATGATTAACATTGATTGACATTTATTAAAGAAAACAAAGTTTGAATAAGCACTTGACAAAAGTCATGGTTTTATTGTGAAAGAGATTATAGTTTGAAAGCAAGAAGGTTTTGAAAAGCAGAGGAGATTTTGAAAATTGAAGAAGGGGAGGAGAAGAAGTGACTACCCTAAAACTTAAAATAAAAGCTAGAGAAGGGAACATCTAACCACACAAGGAGCAAACACTTGACAACAAGTCAACATAAGCATTCCTTTTCCTTCTGGATTTAAACCATAAGCATAATAACCAGATGAATAAAGCATCCAAAGAAATTCCAAGTTAAGCCATAGCAAGATCAAAGCAAAGTCTTTCCAAGGATTATAAGCCAAATAGGAGAGTCATGTATAAGATGATTTTCAAGGTCAACGTATTAACACCTGCACACAGAAAATTTCCAGACAAACAGACAAAAGCAACACAAAGGTCCAAGGTCTCAAATCTCCAAAAGCATAGGGCAAGGATCCTAGATCTAAGTCTGAAGTCCAAGATCCAAGCATAAAGTCATAACAGTCTGAGATTAAGAGAACCAAGTTTTTTAGTGTTTAAGTATTTATTAGTGTATTAGGAGGAGTATGGTCCGAGTGGACAAAATAAAAAGAGCTAAAGCATAAACATGTGTCCAAGTGGACAAAGAGAAAATAAAATGATAATATGAAAAAAAAATACTAAAAGTAAAGGCATAAAGTAAATGACAAGAAAATAAAGAGCAGAAATTAAAAGGCACAAAGTAAAGTCAGTGAAATTATATGGTTAATATGATAGTGTTAGTGATGGAGAACAATTGGTGGTTTTTCGGAGAATACTCGACTAGTCAACCATAAGCAGGAAAACATGAATACATACATCATTAAGGGAAGGGCGCCACTCGGATCAAATAGACGAGTATGTCAACTAACTCCCTTAATAACAAGGAGACAATCTATTTCACACCACACTATATAGAGTAGGAGATTGACAACTCACTTACAAAAACGAACTGATTTCCGATTTCGAAAAAATTTAGCGCTATGTTAAGCAATCGTAATCGGACTTATGTAGAAGCCACGACTATCTGAGGCCTATCAATAACAATGTTCGTTTTAATACAAGTTAGAGAAATGACATGTAGGTCATTCTCCTAAAACTTTCCACACAAAAAGAAAAGAGGTAGTGGTCTCATCTTGATCATAACTTCAAAGAGAAGTTGAATGATATGTAAGATTTTTATTGACCAAAAGAAAAAAAAAAGAAGAAGAGTGGAAGGGAATCCAAATTAAATTGCAATAGTTGAATCATTCCATCTTTAAGTTCCATCACTCTTCTTAGTGGATTAAGGTACTAAACCTATCACTAATTCAAAGCACCTAAAATGAATTCAATGATTCACTTAAAGATAGATTTGAACTAATGAAGGTTTATCCAACCTTATTAAACACCCAAAGTCCATGGAATTTAAAGAGAAATTTGATCCACAAACACTGCAATTCAAGGCAAAACAAAACAAAAGGAAATGGAAGGAGGAAGAAAAGAACTCAAAATAGTCCCAAATCAAGCCAAAAAAAACACATTCTAACTCTGGTTAATCGATTAACCAATTTGTACATGTTTTTGGTTAATCGATTAACAGTGGCACGATAGCAAAAAATAGCACACACAAAAACCAGCATTCCATGATTCAATCATTTCTTCAAACACCTCATGATCATGGATGCAATTGAGCACGAAAATTCCATCAAGTTAAGAGCAGTTAACACCAATGGAATCATAAAATGTTGCTCAAAGAATCAAGCAACAAAGATCAACAAGAGATCACATTGTGGAAGATGAGAATTAAGCACAACAATGGTGGAACAAGAGTTTACCACTTCCAAATCTGAAAATGCTTCAAATCAACTTCAAGAACCATACTCCAAAGATTTGCTCTACAGAATTTGATGTTGAAGAAGTGTTTTAATGGAGCTTTAGCTCAAAGATTAGTAAGCTTCAATGAAAAGCTTATTAACTTTAATGAAGGAAGAGCTTTTGGTGAATTTGGTAGTTGAAGAGAATTTAAAGAAGAAATTTTAGCAAGGTGAATTTGACTATCAAAACTTGAAGAATGAATAAAATGAGGCCTCTATTTATAGAATTTAGGCTTGGAAATTTTGGTGGTTTAGAATTTGGTTTGGAATCTAATATAGGCTTGGAAATTGGATTAGAAGCAAAATCAAAGATCAAGTGGTTCACATGTGTGATTAAATTAGGCTGTATGATGGAAATAATTGTGATTATGTAGGGGAATTATTTGGAAGTGGTCTAGAATATTCTCATGATGAAACAGGTGAATTTTGGTGCCAAAATGGAGTAGAATTTGAATTTTCTGTTTTTTAGCGAAAAAATGCACGTGTTAATCGATTAACCACTTTTAGGCATATTTTGGTTAATCGATTAACACAATCAAAACATGAGGAAAATGGATTTTTACTGTGCTGTCTTGGCTCTGGATCAATTATTTTGACTTGTCAAAGAAGGAATGGAAATAAACACATGAACCTTAGAGTTTCTTGAGTAATAAACAATCAATTCTTGGGAAACTCTTGATTAAATGATTTTGAATTGTTTGCAGATCAACTTTGACTTTGTTCAGATGAATTTCATTCGAGCTGAGGGACTGGTATTTGACATTCTTGATCCCAATCTCTTCCTGAAAAAGTTAGTAAAGGGAAAACAAACATATTTTTTGGATTTTAATTAAGGGTTAGTAAACGTAAACATAAACAAATATCAAGCAAACAAGAAAACAGGGGTGCTTGGAAATCTCCCTCAAGAACAAACCTACAGAGGAGGGCAAGAGAACCAAAGCTCGTGATCTTGTTTGTGGTAGAGATGCAAATGATATGTGGGATATTAGGGTTAAAAATTAGGGTATTACAGTTATCAACCTTAATCTAGATGATTACCCAATCGAAAAATGATTATGTGTAGTTCAATTGTGTGTATACATAGAAGAAAGGTTAAAGATTATGGGAATGCTTTGTAATCTGGTTTTATTTAGGTTTTACACTAGTACCTTGCTAAAAAAAGATGCATGTATGAGTATATATAGGTATGGAAAATAATGAGCAAAAAAAATGCAAATTGTTGGAGCAAATATGAAATTTTTAAGATGGAAAATCGTATGTGTCGTCCTATCAAAGCAATAGGTCGGCCATTCAAGGTAATCAGGTCGGCCTATGAAGGTCACAGGTCAACCAGTGAAGGATACGCGTTGCCTATGTGCCGACCAAAGTGAGAAGGCCTATGGACAAAGGCTACATCCTTTAATATTGATCCATGGGAGCCGGCCTCAAATTCTATGTGTAACACCCCAAATTTTGTAAGAATATTTAATTAATTTATTTAAATATTATATTCATGAATTTCGGTGATTTGTGTGGATGTCGGTGATTTTATGAAGTTTTGGGTTATTTAATTAAATAATAGCATATGTTATGGAATATGATGTATTATTATTTAAATTAAATAATATTAGAGGAATTAAGGGCGAAGTGGACATTTGAGGAGAATTAGTGGGGGTAAGATGGGAAGAGCACATTTAGGGGTATTTTAAGAGAGAATAGTGAAAGGAACTCATTATTCGTAATTTTCTTGAGGAAGAGGAAAAGGTGCTCTGAAGAACAAGTGAGAGGGAGGCTAGGGCATAGAAGATTTCTAGCGAAACTTCAAGAGAAGATCGAAAGAAGCAAAACTCTAAGGTATGGGGAGTATCTCTTTACAATATTTGTGATATAAAGATTAGGTGTTGTGGGTAATTGGGGTTTTGTGGGAAAACCTAGGAATTGAGGTTAGGGATGATGAATTGTGATGATTTACTATGTGATGATTGTTGTTATTGATGTATATATGATAGTTATAGGTTATAATAACATAATCTATGATGATTTGAGGATATATCTGGGTTTTGGAGTGTGGAATCGCAGATGGGGAAGTGCTGTTATCGCAGGCTTTTTCTGCAGAAATCGCAGAGCCCACTTAGCGCGGTCTGAAGAAACTTCGCCTCTTCGAGGCAGTGAGTAGCGCGCTTAGCGCGGGTGGGGCGCGCTTAGCGCGACCTGGAACTGAAAATATTTTTTTTTATTGAATTGAACTTCATGAAAAGTATCTGTCTTGTGTTATATTGACGATGTGATGTTGTGGTGAATTTCTGCTATGTGTTGACGTGTTATATGTGATGAAAATGATGTTTTGATGATTATATGATTATGTGACGTTAGTGATGCTTATTAGATGTTTGTATGTGATGTTTGCTGACAAAATGATGATGTGAAGTACCATGAGTATATTGACGATTATGAGATGACAATTCATGATGTTTTGATGATTAAATGACGATGTGGATTAACATGATATTTGATGAATGATGATGCACTTAATAACTTTCATTGATGATGATGATTATGATGTTGTGCATCATGCATTCATAGCATTTAGACTTCGGTCTATTGATGATGTTAGGACTTCGGTCCAGTGACGATGATAGGACTTCGGTCCAGTGACGATTTAGGACTTCGGTCTAGTGGTGGCTTCAATCTCATTGTGCGGATTGGAGTATTTTGTGACGTGCTCCCTTGTGGAGGGTTGATGGCCTAGTGTCCATTATTATGACGATTTGGTACCACATGCATTCTATGACGTTGCATTTCATCCTTAGTGGCATTGCATAATTGCATATGAGTGATATTGGTGATGTGATGTTTTATGTGATGTTTTATATGATGTTTAGGGTGAGAAGCTGTAGTATGTGATGAAAACAATTGTTGCCTGTTGATGTCTTTTCTTTATATGATTTATATTGAACTGTGATTACTCACCCTGCCTGTTTGAATGTTACCTCCACGTGGGTAACATGCAGGTGATCAGGTTTAGCCGTGGACGTTTTCGAGGACTTGAAGTTTATTTGCTTTGGTCGATTTAGAGGGTCTTGCTCTGATAGTGTAACATCGGGTTTGGGTCCTTTGAGTCGAACTATGTTGTTTCGTTATTTTGGTGTTATTTGATGATGTGGTTTTATTGAATTATTATGACGTTTGTTGAAAACCGTTTTAATTGGAAGTTTTGAATTCCGCTGCCATGTGAAGGCCTTTAATTTAATTTTGATGGAAGTCCCTTGGTGTATAAGGAAATTGTGTTATTTTGAGTTTATTGAGAAATGTGCACCCTTTGAGGTGATTATTACTCTGATATTTTTGTGTATTTTGACGTGTTTATTCGTGGGGTAGAAAAGGGTGTTACATTAGTGGTATCAGAGCCTGGTTGGTCCGTCTGACCAGGTTTTTACTTGATTTATGTCCCTGTCAGTCGACGAGTGTGTGTACACTGTCGATGTTTTAGTTATTCTAATCTTGTTGGTGGTGTACAGGATGGCTGGAAGAAACGATCGTGCAATTGCTGATGCGTTGGAATCGGTTGCTAATGTGGTGGCGCAGCTGAATCCAAATGGTGGAGCTCATGATGAGTTTTGAGCTTTGGGTAAGTTTCAAAGAAACAATCCACCGACTTTTGTGGGTACGCATGATCCAGCAACTGCACACAAGTGGCTGAAGGCGATCGAGAAGATTTCCCGAGTGATGGGGTGTTCTGATGAGCAAAGGGTTCAGTTCGGAATGCATATGCCGGAAGAAGAGGCTGAGGACTGGTGGGATAATACCCGTCAGAGACTCACAGATGTTGGTACTGTGATAACTTGGGCCATGTTTAAGCAAGAGTTTCTGGGCAAGTATTTCCCAGAGGATGCTCGTGGCAAGAGAGAAGTGGAATTCCTTGAGCTGAAGCAAGGAGATATGATTGTGGCAGAGTATGCCGCAAATTTTGAGAAGTTGGTGAAGTTTTGTCCGCACTACAATCGTGCTGATGCGGAGATGTCTAAGTGTCTTAAGTTTGAGAATAGGCTGAGACCAGAGATTAAGCAGGGTATTGGGTATCAGCAGATCTGCAGGTATGCTGAGTTAGTTGACAAGAGCAGAATCTACGATGAGGATAGCCGAGCTCGATCTGCTCACTACAAGCATTTGAGTGAGAAGAAAGGGCAGTATAGGGGTAAGCCTTATACTACTTCAGCTGACAAAGGGAATCAGAAGGCTTTAGAGGGGAAAAAGACAAGTGGGGCAGCAGCTCCCGCTTCTGGAAAGTGTCATAAGTGTGGCGAGCAAGGTCACCGTGCTGATGTGTTCACCAATAATGTGATAAGGTGCTATAGATGCGGTAAGAAGGGTCATCGAGCTACTGATTGTAAAGATGAAGGTCCGACCTGTTTTAATTGTGGTGAGAAAGGTCATATCAGTACTCAATGCCAGAAGCCGAAGAAGACTGCGACCAATGCCCATACCAGTGGCAGGGTGTTTGCTTTAAGTGGTGTCGAAGTGCCAGAGAAGGACAACCTGATTCGAGGTACTTGTTTTATTAATAAGATCGAGTTGGTTGCTATTATTGATACTGGTGCTACTCATTCTTTTATCTCGCTTGAAGGTGCTAATAGATTGGGTTTGAAGTTATCTGATATGAATGGTAATATGGTAATAGAAACTCCAGCTAATGGTTCTGTTACTACTACCCTTGTGTGTTTAAGATGTCATGTGATGATTTTTGAGAAGAGCATTGTGATGGATTTGGTATGCTTACCCTTGCACCAAATTTATGTGATCTTTGGAATGAACTGGTTAGAGTTTAACCGTGTTCATATCAATTGTTATACCAAGACTGTAGAGTTTCCCGAGTTTGATGATAGTGGGGAGTTGATGTTCTTGTCTGCTAAGCAATTAGACGAGCTGATGGAAGACGAAGCGTTGGTGTTTGCAATGTTTTCATCATTACAAATTGATCGTGAAGATGCGAGTGTGAAGTTGTCGGTTGTCTGTGAATTCCCAGAAGTGTTTCCAGATGACATCAATGATTTGCCTCCAGAGCGTGAGGTAGAGTTTGCAGTGGACTTAATACCATGTACGAGTCCAGTGTCGATGGCTCCTTATCGGATGTCAGCCTCTGAGCTAAGTGAATTGAAGAAACAGTTGGAAGAATTGCTTGAGAAGAGGTTTGTTCGACCAAGTGTTTCTCTGTGGGGTGCTCCGGTGTTGATAGTGAAGAAGAAGGATGAAAGTATGAGGTTGTGTGTTGATTATCGGCAGCTGAATAAAGTGACTATCAAAAATAAGTATCCGCTACCGAGAATCGACGATTTGATGGATCAGCTAGTAGGTGCCTGTGTGTTCAGGAAGATAGATTTGAGGTCAGGTTATCATCAGATCTGAGTTAAGCCTGGTGATATTCCGAAGATGGCTTTCAGAACGAGATATGGACACTATGAATACACTGTGATGCCATTTGGTGTATCTAATGCACCTGGTGTGTTCATGGAGTACATGAATCGGATTTTCCATGAGTATTTGGATAAGTTTGTGGTGGTGTTTATCGATGATATCTTGATATATTCTAGATCCGAAGAAGAGCATGCTAAGAATTTGAGGACTGTGTTGCAACTGTTGAAAGAGAAGAAGTTGTATGCAAAGCTGTCGAAGTGTGAATTCTGGTTGAAGGAAGTGAATTTCCTTGGCCATGTGGTTTCAAGTGGTGGTGTTGTTGTTGATCCTTCTAAGATTGATGTCATGTTACAGTGGGAGACTCCAAAGTCTGCTACTGAGATATGAAGTTTTCTGGGATTAGCAGGTTATTACCGCAAGTTTATTGAAGGCTTTTCTAAGTTGGCATTACCTTTGACTCAGTTGACTCGAAAAGGTCAATCGTTTGTGTGGGATGTAGCTTGTGAAGAGAGTTTTATGGAATTGAAGAAGAGATTGACTACTGCTCCAGTGTTGATTTTGCCTAATCCGAGCGAATCTTTTATGGTGTATTGTGATGCGTCGAAGATAGGCCTTGGTGGAGTATTGATGCAGAATGGACAGGTTCTTGCCTATGCTTTGAGACAATTGCAAGTTCATGAGAGGAATTATCCTACCCATGACTTAGAATTGGCTGCTGTGGTGTCTGTGTTGAAGATTTGGAGACATTATTTGTTTGGCTCTAAATTTGAAGTGTTTAGTGATCATAAGAGTTTGAAGTACTTGTTTGATCAGAAGGAATTGAATATGAGGCAGAGGAGGTGGTTAGAGCTGTTGAAGGATTTCGATTTATATTTGAGTTATCATCCGGGCAAAGCAAATGTAGTGGCTGATGCATTGAGCAGAAAGTCATTGCATATGTCGATGCTTATGGTGAAAGAGTTGGAATTAATTGAGCAATTCAGAGATTTGAGTTTGGTGTATGAAGCGACTCCTGACAATGTGAAGTTGGGAATGTTGAAGTTGACTAGTAGTATTCTAGAAGAAATCAGAGTGGGACAGCAATTTGATTTAAAGTTTGTTGACCAACTGACTTTAATCAACCAAGGTAACGGAGGGGGTTTTCGAATTGACGAGAATTGTGTAATGATGTTTAGAGACAGGGTGTGTGTTCCAGATGTCCCAGATATTAAGAAGAGCATTCTTGAAGAAGGACATCGAAGTAGGTTGAGCATTCATCCCGGTGCTTCGAAGATGTACCAGGATCTGAAGAAGTTGTTTTAGTGGCCAAGTATGAAGAAGGGTGTTGCAGAGTTTGTTTATGCGTGTTTGACTTGCCACAAGTCGAAAGTTGAGCATCAGAAGCCATTAGGTATGATGCATCCGTTGAGGATTCCATAATGGAAATGGAATAGTATTTCCATGGATTTACTGGTGGGATTGCCGAAGACTGCTAAGGGAAATGATTCAATTTGGGTGATCGTGGATAGATTAACTAAGTCGGCTCGTTTCTTACCGATGAAGATTAATCATTCCATGCAGAAGTTAGCCGAGATGTACATTGAGGAGATTGTGAAGTTACATAGGGTACCTTCAAGTATTGTGTCGGATTGAGATCCGAGGTTTACATCGAGATTTTGGAAAAGTTTGCAAGATGCTTTGGGTACTAAGTTGAGGATGAGTTCTGCCTACCATCCGCAGATGGACGGTCAGACAGAAAGGACTATCCAATCTTTAGAAGATTTGCTGAGGGCTTGTGTGTTGGATCATGGAGGATCGTGGGATAGCCATTTTCCATTGATTGAGTTCACGTACAATAATAGTTTTCATGCTAGTATTAGAATGGCGCCTTATGAAGCTTTGTATGGGAGAAGGTGTAGGACTCCGTTGTGTTGGTATGAGTCGGGCGAGAGTGTTGTACTCGGACCTAAAATTGTGCAAGAGACGGCCGATAAGATTAATAAGATCCAAGAAAGAATGAAAGCTTCGCAGATTCATCAGAAGAGTTACCATGATAAGAGGAGGAAAGCACTTGAATTCCAAGAGGGAGATCACGTGTTTCTGAGAGTGACGCCAGTGACTGGTGTGGGTCGAGCTTTGAAGTCTAGGAAGCTCACTCCACGTTTTGTTAGTCCATATCAGATATCGCAGAGGATAGGAGAGGTAGCCTATCGAATTGCTTTACCACCGTCACTTGCGAATTTGCATGACGTGTTCCATGTGTCTCAATTGAGGAAGTGCATTTCGGATCCATCGCATGTGATTCAGATGGAAGATGTACAAGTGAAGGATAATCTAACTGTGGAAGCATTGCCGGTGCGTGTTAATGGTCAAGAGACAAAGCAACTGTGGGGTAAAGGCATAACTTTGGTGAAGGTGTTGTGGGGTGGACCAGCTGGTGAAAGTTGGACTTGGGAACGTGAAGATCGGATGAGGGAGTCGTATCCGACCCTATTCCCTTGAGGTAATTTTCGAGGGCGAAAATTCTTTAAGTGGGGGAGAGTTGTAACGCCCCAAATTTTGTAAGAATATTTAATTAATTTATTTAAATATTATATTCGTGAATTTCGGCGATTTGTGTGGATGTCGGTGATTTTATGAAGTTTTGGGTTATTTAATTAAATAATAGCATATGTTATGGAATATGATGTATTATTATTTAAATTAAACAATATTAGAGGAATTAAGGGCGAAGTAGACATTTGAGGAGAATTAGTGGGGGTAAGATGGGAAGAGCACATTTAGGGGTATTTTAAGAGAGAATAGTGAAAGGAACTCATTATTCGTAATTTTCTTGAGGAAGAGGAAAAGGTGCTCTGAAGAACAAGTGAGAGGGAGGCTAGGGCATAGAAGATTTCTGGCGAAACTTCGAGAGAAGATCGAAAGAAGCAAAACTCTAAGGTATGGGGAGTATCGCTTTACAATATTTGTGATATAAAGATTAGGTGTTGTGGGTAATTGGGGTTTTGTGGGAAAACCTAGGAATTGAGGTTAGGGATGATGAATTGTGATGATTTACTATGTGATGATTGTTGTTATTGATGTATATATGATAGTTATAGGTTATAATAACATAATCTATGATGATTTGAGGAAAAATCTGGGTTTTGGAGTGTGGAATCGTAGATGGGGAAGTGTTGTTATCGTAAGGTTTTTCTGCAGAAATCGCAGAGCCCGCTTAGCACGGTCTAGCGTGCTTAGCGCGGTCTGAAGAAACTTCGCCTCTTCGAGGCAGTGAGTAGCGGACTTAGCGCGGGTGGGAGTGAAATTTTTTTTTTTGAATTAAATTTCATGAAAAGTATCTGTCTTGTGTTATATTGATGATGTGATGTTGCGGTGAATTTCTGCTATGTGTTGACGTGTTATATGTGATGAAAATGATGTTTTGATGATTATATGATGATGTGACGTTAGTGATTCTTATTAGATGTTTGTATGTGATGTTTGCTGACAAAATGATGATGTGAAGTACCATGAGTATATTGACGATTATGAGATGACGATTCATGATGTTTTGATGATTAAATGACGATGTGGATTAACATGATATTTGATGAATGATGATGCACTTAATAACTTTCGTTGATGATGATGATTATGACGTTGTGCATCATGCATTCATAGCATTTAGACTTCGGTCTATTGATGATGTTAGGACTTCGGTCCAGTGACGATGATAGGACTTCGGTCCAGTGACGATTTAGGACTTCGGTCTAGTGGTGGCTTCAATCCCATTGTACGGATTGGAGTATTTTGTGAGGTGCTCCCTTGTGGAGGTTTGATGGCCTAGTGTCCATTATTATGAAGATTTGGTACCACATGCATTCTATGACATTGCATTTCATCCTTGGTGGCATTGCATAATTGCATATGATTGATATTGGTGATGTGATATTTTATGTGATGTTTTATATGATGTTTAGGGTGAGAAGCTATAGTATGTGATGAAAACAACTGTTGCCTGTTCATGTCTTTTCTTTATATGATTTATATTGAATTGTGATTACTCACCCTGGCTGTTTGAATGTTGCCTCCACGTGGGTAACGTGCAGGTGATCAGGTTTAGCCGTGGAAGTTTTTTAGGACTTGAAGTTTATTTGCTTTGGTCGATTTAGAGGGTCTTGCTCTGATAGTGTAACATCGGGTTGGGGTCCTTTGAGTCGAACTATGTTGTTTCATTATTTTGGTGTTATTTGATGATGTGGTTTTATTGAATTATTATGACGTTTGTTGAAAACCGTTTTAATTGGAAGTTTTGAATTCCGCTGCCATGTGAAGGCCTTTAATTTAATTTTGATGGAAGTCCCATGGTGTATAAGGCAATTGTGTTATTTTGAGTTTATTGAGAAATATGCACCCTTTGAGGTGATTATTACTCTGATATTTTTGTGTATTTTGACGTGTTTATTCGTGGGGTAGAAAAGGGTGTTACATTATGTGTCGGCCTATACTGATTCTAAAACTCGTATAGGTCGGCCTGTTTATGTATGTGTCACCCTAAAATGACTTAACCACTCAAAAACATGTTTTTCAATGCAATTTTGATGTTAGCTCCTTTTCTAACTCACTTGAATGCTTCCTAATACTAAGATGTTCATCTAGAATGGGAAGATACCATCCAATATACATAACGCTACACTTTCCTAGTTTTGACATCACTCAAAATCCAAAAGCACTCCCATACTCCCCCTTTTTATGATGGGAAACATGAGACAATGCGTTTCGCGATGTTGTTGTCTTCAAGAAGACTCCATCTGAATATGTACATCCAACTTTAACTTGTGTATGCTTCTCTCCCTTTTACAAAATCAAAAGGAGAACAAGCAAAGTATGCAAAGTATCATTAACCGCATACAATTTTTAAAATACTACACAGAGGCAATTTGCAAAGAGAGGACTGTCAATATGATAGCACTCACCTAGAATAATATACACATTGACTAAGAATGCATATACATAAATACAAGCATATAAAGTAACAATAGAACGCAATTGCTATACATAATGGCAAATAACATAACAAGAACATGAACAATGAAGGATACAATGCAATCACAAACGCTTAAGTTACTACAAAAGCGACACAATTACGTGACATGTGTTTTTGGTGCTCCCGAAGTACTGCACACGCATGTGCTCTAGCACGACAATACACGAAGTTATCACCACTCAAACCAAAAACAGAGATGTTATCATAATAATGACACACAACAAATGTTCATGTAATAATACATACCAAGCCAAATGAACCAAGAGTATTTTTCAAGTATATAGAAGGAATATCACAATATCACTATAAGCATATAATTGACATAAATCAATAGAAATTTTTGGAAGTGAATATTGATGAATTACTTAATACATCAAGAATATTAGTCATTTTGGAACACTAGCAACAAGTAAAATTAAGAGACTTACTAAGCAAAAAAAAAAAGGAACAATATTACCTCTCATGTAGATTGAAGGACAATGCACTCTCAAGTGATGAAACTTCCAATGAAAGTTAGAGTTAAAGTATATAAAGTGCATGCAAAGAATCATATGCTAGGCAAAATTAGAGATATCGAGTATCACCAATTCCCTTCGTATGTTGAAAAATGGTTCGGTCGCAAGTGGTTTTGGGAAAATATCGGCAAGTTGATGTTTGCTATCAACGTGTTCGAATATGACATTGCCTTTTTCAACATGGTCATGTAGGAAATGGTGACGAATCTCAATATGCTTAGTGTGAGAATGTAGCCCCATATTCTTGGTTAGATTGACAGTGCTAGTGTTATCGCACATAATGGGAATACGTTGTAAGTCTATATCAAAATCAAGTAATTGTTGCTTAAGCAACAAGATTTGGGCACAACAACTACCGAGCGCAACATATTCCGCCTCGGCGGTTGACAAAGCAACATAAACTTGTTTCTTGCTATGACAACTTACTAAAGCATTTGAAAACATGTGGAAAGTTCCACTAGTGCTCTTCCTATCTGATTTGCAACCGGAAAAATCGGAGTCGGTGTATCCAACCAAGGTGCAGTCGGTTCCCTTAGAATACCAAAGCCATATTGAGAGGTACCATGAAGATATCTAAGAATAAACCTTATGACTTTTATGAGAGATTCTTTAGGAGCCGATTGATAACAGGCACACATGCCACGCTAAACATGATATTTGGCCTAGATGCAATGAGATATAGAAGATAGCTGATCATGCCTCTATTTTTCTTCACATCTACATCCTTACCATTTGTATCCTTTTCCAAATTACCATTTGTGGACATAGGTGTATCGATAGGCTTTGCATCTTCCATGCCAAAGTGCTTTAGAAATTCTTTGCAATATTTGGTTTGACACACCAATGTACCCTCTTTAAGTTCTTTAATATGAAGCCCAGGGAAATAATCCAACTCTTCCATAAGGCTCATTTCAAACTCTCCCTGCATAAGCTTAGAGAACTCTTCTAAAAGTTGCATATTAGTTGAACCAAAGATAATATCATTGACATAAACTTGAACTAGAAAGGTGTGCTTCCCTTGGCGCTTAATGAATAAAGTAGTATCCACTTTTTCCCTTGAGTATCCTTGATCAATTAAAAAATTTCTTAGTCGCTCATACCAAGCCCCATGGGCTTGTTTAAGACCATACAAATCTCTTTTGAGCTTGTACACATAATTTGGATATTCGTGACTTTTAAAATCGGGGAGTTGAGCGACATATACTTCTTCATTAATAAAACCATTTAGAAACAAACTTTTCACGTCCATTTGAAACAACTTGAAACTTTTAGTGCAAGCATAGGCTAGTAGAAGACGTATAGCCTTAAGGCGAGCCACCGGAGCATAAGTATCCTCATAATTGATACCCTCTTCTTGGTTATAGCCTTGCACCACTAGTCAGGATTTATTGCGGGTAATCACTGTAACACCCTTTTCTACCCCACAAATATCGCAGCGGAATACACATAAAATCATAATAAATCAGAATTTACCTCGAAGGGTGCACATTTCCCAAATAAATTCACAATAAAACATTTACTCCGTAAACAACGGGTTTTCCTCAAAATAACTCAAAAATGCCTTCAAAGGGCAGCACAACCACCTTAACCACAAAAATCCCACAAGAGGGTTTATTAAAATAAATCATAGTCATCAAATAATCAATAAAATAACAGCCAAATAAAATTCAACATAGTTCAACTCAACGACCCCAACCCGATGTTACACTATCAGAGCAAAGACCTCTAAGTCGACCAAAAGCAAATAACTTCAAAAGTCCTCAAAAGCGTCCACAGCTAATCCTGATCACCTGCACGTTACCCACGTGGATGCAACATTCAACAGGCAGGGTGAGTAATATAATTCATTAAAATCAATATAAAATAAGATATGCATAAAAATGGCGTCATCATCATATACAACATCATCAGAGTCATCACAAGGCAAACTTCAAAACACGTCATCATAAATCACAACAAATGTCACATAAATGCAATGCATAATAGGACTCATGCATGTGGTACCAATCATCATAATCGATGGACACTTAGGCCATCACCCTCCAAAGATCCCTGTCAAATAGGATCGATTCTACACAAGAACCGGAGCACGTCATAATCCACATCACATCCACACAATGGGTTGGAAGCCACAAATAGACCGAATTCTAACACCATCATCACTGGACCAAAGTCCTAACATCGTCACAGAAATGCTATGAATGCATGATACACAACGTCATCATCATCATCGTCAAAAATATCATTATGTGCATCATCATTCACTAAAACATCATGTTAATCATGTCATCATATATTCAGCAAACATCACAGGTCATCATCTCACTATCATCAAGAACATCATGGTAAAACATCAGAAATATCACAGCACCAAAATCTCAGAACATCACAACATCATGAACAAAATTTCACAAACAGCAGCAGTTTGTTGCTGAGTTCGCTGTGCGAACACATTTGCTGGGATGTTCGATTTGCGAGCCTCCAGCGAATCCCCTAATCCCAAACAATTCCCCATTCTGACTCTCTTCACCACTTCGTTCGCTGTGCGGATCCCTTCGCTGGGATATTCGTTGTGCGAACCCACGACACCACATCTCAGAAATCATCCCAGAATCATCACAGTTATCGCGCATTCGCTGCGCTACTCGCTTAGCGAGTCCAGGCAAACATTCGCCTTGCGAGCTTTTTGTTTGCTTTGCGAACTAGCGATTACAGGGAATCACTGCTATGCATCAGTAGCATACCAGACCCACAATACATTACGAATTCAACCTCAGTTCGCCCAAAAACATCCCTACAACATTCCTAAGGCATTATAACCATTAAGGACACGAAACCTACAACTATTAGGTCGATTAATTTCACTTTTGTAACTCGAAATCACCTAAACCTTCACAAACTCCCAAGGTTCCCATAAACCCCATAAATCCCTTTCTTATACAAGATCCCACACATCATAAAAAAAAAGGTTTTTGCCTTGAAGGCTTATTTTACCCCCAAATCAATTCAACCCTTAATAATCCATCATCAATTCTCAGAAATACCTCTAAATCATCAATAACTCATAAACCCTTCAAAAACCTCAAAATCCACTTTCAACACATCGCGTTCTATATTGAAAACAATGAAAGGCAATACTCCCCATACCTTAGATTGTCGATTCAGAGCTTTCTCTATCAATCCTTTGGAAACCTTCACAAATCCTCGCCCTTTTCCTTTTCTTCAGAGCTCTGCACTTCCTTCTTATTTCCACATTCCAACCAAAATGAATCCTATTCCTTTCCAATTCCTTTTTGTTAAACCCTTGGACTTCCAAAATGGGCTTTCCCCATAATACCCTCACTAATCCTCCTCAAAAGTCCATCTTACCCTTAATTCCTCTAATATTATTTAAATTAATAATAATACTAATATATTCATATTATATACTATTATTTAATTAAATAACTGAAACTCTACGAAAATGCCAACGTCAATACAAACCACCAAAATTCACCAAAAATTCACAAATATTATATTTAAATAAATTAAATAAATATTCTTACAAATTTTGGGTGTTACAACTCTCCCCCACTTAAAGAATTTTCGCCCTCGAAAATTACCTCAAGGAAACAGAGTCGGATACGACTCCCTCATCTAATCTTCACATTCCCCAATCCAACTTTCGCCATCTGATCCACCCCACAACACCTTCACCAAAGTTATGTCTTTACCCCGCAGTTGCTTCATCTCTCAGCCGTCAATCCGCACAGGTAAAGCTTCCACTGTCAGGTTATCCCTCACTTGTACATCATCCATCTGAATCACATGCGACGGATCCGGAATGTACTTCCTCAACTGAGACACATGGAACACGTCATGCAAATTCGCAAGTGACGGTGGTAAAGCAATTCGATAGGCGACCTCTCCTATCCTCTACGAGACTTGGTATGGACCAACAAAACGTGGAGTGAGCTTCCTAGACTTCAAAGCTCGACCCACACCAGTCACTGGCGTCACCCTCAAAAACACGTGATATCCCTCTTGGAATTCAAGTGTCTTCCTCCTCTTATCATGGTAGCTCTTCTGACGACTCTGCGACGCTCTCATCCTTTCTTGGATCATCTTAATCTTTTCAGTCATCTCTTGCACAATCTCAGGTCTGAGTACAGCACTCTCGTCTGACTCATACCAACATAATGGAGTCCTACACCTCCTTCCATACAAAGCTTCATAGGGCACCATTCTAATACTAACATGAAAATTGTTATTGTACGTGAACTCAATCAAAGGCAAATGGCTATCCCAAGATCCTCCATGATCCAACACCCAAGCCCTCAACAAATCCTCTAAGGATTGGATAGTCTTTTCTGTCTGACCGTCCATCTGCGGATGATAGGCAGAACTCATCCTCAACTTAGTACCCAACGCATCTTGCAAACTCTTCCAAACCTCGACGTAAATCTCGAGTCTCTATCCGACACAATACTCGATGGTATCCCATGTAACTTCACAATTTCCTCAATATACATCTCAGCTAGCTCCTACATAGAATGGTAAAACTTCATCGGTAATAAACGAGCTGATTTAGTTAATCTATCCACAATCACCCAAATAGAATCATTCCCTCTTAGCAGTCCTCGGTAATCCCGACACAAAATCCATGGAAATACTATCCCACTTTCATTCTGGAATTCTCAACGACTGCATTATACCTAAAGGCTTCTGATGCTCAATCTTTGACTTTTGACAAGTCAAATAAGCATAAACAAACTCGGCAATATCCTTCTTCATAGAATACCTTTCTCGATCTCTGGAACATCTAGAACACACACTCTGTATCGAAACCTCGTCACACCATTCTCATCAATTCAGAATTCACCTTCGTTACCTTGGGTAATTAATGTCAATTGGTCCACCAACTTCGAATCCACTTGCTGACCCACTCTGATTTCCTCCCAAAACACCACTTGTCAGCTTCAACATTCCTAACTTCACACTATCAGGAGTCTTGTAACACCCAAATTCCCATCGCGAATAAATAATACATAAGTAAATCAGAGTGAATAAAAATTTATTTTTCCGACAGAAACAAGGATGCCACACTTAAAGAAAGAAAACACAATCCCTGCTCATAAATTTGATACATAACACAAAATGGAATAACCTAAAAGGGAAACCTTTTCCATCCAAAGGGAAGATCAATTATGGAATAAAGCGGAAAGATCCATAACTGACTTGTTTTACAAAAGAAATTGTTTTATAACATCAAAATATTCATACAAAGGTAATACAGAATAGATCCTACAATTGTATACATATATAACAAAAGTGTTCCCCCGACTCCCGTGTTACATATCAGAGCAGACAGACCGACAAAAGGATGGAGAACTAATCTTCACAAAATCCTCCAATACACAGATCTGCAATTGCCTCAAAGAGCAACAAACCACAGCAGAAGGGTGAGAAATAACAACTAAACCAAGATTGCATAATAATATGCAAACACATAAAATTTCACATGCATAGTTAATCTCACCACACGCATCACATACCATTACATATAGCAAGCCACAGATACATAACATATATCAATTATACCAACATAATCACATATTCACACATAAGGTGTACCAAAGTTATAACATATGAAAACACACCACCACATCACATAGCATATGTCTATACATAAAACATATCATCCTTAACCAAGGCATTTATCACATATGCACATCAATTCACCAATCCAATCACAAACTCAACACATAATCAATCAATTCACAATTTCCCACACATAATCAATCCATTCATGATTTTCCACACATAATCAATCCATTCATGATTTTCCACACATAATCAATCCATTCATGATTTATGCAAATGCAAAGAGATCGACACAACAACTCTATGCAAATGCAGTACCATCCATCCATCATTCTCATCATTAGTCCACTCAGGAACTATTGGAATCATCGCTTGTTACTTAGTGTAACTCCCCATCGGGCAAACGATGTTCCCCGTCGCTTTAGGTCCTCTTTTTATAAGGCACACGACGTTTATGGATCGCTTTAGGTCCTCTTTGTATAAGGCACACGATCCGATTGCTTTAGGTCCTCTTTTTATAAGGCACACGATCGTCTATAATCATCGCTTTAGGTCCTCTTTGTATAAGGCACACGATGTTATAGCGGATTCCCTCTGGAACCGTTTCGTCGCTCACACCCACTAGGGCACACGACATCACAAGAATGCATATCATGATGCTTGGCATACAATGACTCATGACATTCAAATGCACACATATATGCAACCATAATCATGCATATACAACCAAACACAACACATTGCATTTACTTGCCCTTAGGCCACAAACTATCATCACAACAATTACAACAACTTATCACATGCTTCAACATCATATAAACCACAACAATCCTACAAAACATCATAACAACATACATTGATATTCAAACAAACAATGTATTTTACCACACAACAACATCATTATCATATGCATCAACATCATATAACAGCACACAAGTCATACGATATATATCAAAAGCATATTGCATGATAGCACATCAAATACACACAGTTAAGATGGTAAAAGTCGGCAAAACGACACATTTCCAAATTCCCGACATAATTAAATCGGCCACTAATCTCAAAACCACTTGTATAAGAAAGAACATCTCATTAGCTTTCCATCGGTACCAAGAACGCCTCGATCCGAGTTACGGATCAAAAGTTATGAATTTTCAAAGAAAATAATTTATTGAGAAACAGCCAGATTCGCCTGGCGACTTAGGATTTCGCCTGGCGGATCCCCCTTCGCCAGCACTTCGCCTGGCGAACTAGTTTAACGCCCCAAATTTAATTAATTAGTTAATTAAATTAATTAAGGATTTAACTATTCGAAATTGTCGAAGTTGGGAATTTGTCGGTATTATTCTAAGAGGAGAAGTTAGAGTATTATGTGGTTTGAGTTGTTCGGTGGGTAGCCGAGTAATTAGTCGGTTTAATCGAGAAATAATATTAGAAATAATATTATTATATTGGACTATTATTTAATTAAATTGGATTTGGTTGTTGTGTGATAAATAGCAATTCGGAGGTGTATGAAGTGAAGCCCAAATAGAGTAAATAATGGTATTATTATTATTGGATTATTTGGAAAACAAAAGAAAAGGAAGGCAGTACGAGCAAATAGGTTTGGCAGAAGAAAATAAGGGTTTTGCTGGAGGTTACGGGAGTTGCTAAAAAGAGGAAAAAGAGTCATGGAGGATTGATCGTGCAAAAGAGGCAAAGCAAGGTTTAATCGGAATTCGACCAGAAATTATTAGAGAGCAACCTTCAATCCAAGGTAAGGGTGGGGTTTGAATTTTATAACCGGGGTTATGATAATTGATAAGTGGGATTGGGATTTATATAATTTTCTACTGAATGTGTTGACGTGTATTGATGAATTGGTGTTGTTTTTGTGGAATTTGATGTCCTGTGGCATAATAATGTGTGATTGATTTGATGAACTGGGAGCTGGTATTGAGCATGGAGATTTTCTGGGTTCGGAAACCATATATATATGCTAGTTGTGTTAAAGAAAAATAAAATAAAATAAAAAAATATATATATGGGGTGTGTGCCAAGTATTGTGTGGCGCAAGCCACCTAAGTATGGTGTGACGCCAGCCACCTATAAAGAACAAGGGAGTGGCGCAAGCTACTTAAGTTATAGCAAGGGTGGCGCAAGCCACCCATATTAAAGGGAAGTGACACTTTGTTTTTTTTGTCTTTTTTTCCCACCTTCAATTTTTGTCTTATTCCACGGTATGGTCATTGCTGTAACATTAGGGATCATTAGTGTAAGTAACTTAAATTATATGTGTTCATTAATAGTATGACTTTAGAATTAAGATAGTCCCATTTAGTTTAATTAAGTGGTGTACTAATACAAATAGTAGTAGCATTTCGTAGCAGCGAATATATAAATAGTAGCAGATTTTATTTAAGTGACAGAGGATAGTTAATAATCAGTATACTTCCTGTAGCAGCAAATTTTAAAAAGACAGAGTATTATTAGTAGGTGGCTTCAAATAGCAGAATTTTTGTGGCAGTAAGGTTGAGACATAGTGATACCTGTAGCAGACCATTAAAGCAATGTTAGTAGCAGGTTTTATTTTAGTACAGGAATCAATTAGTGAATGACAGACCAAAGAAGTTAGCAGAGTATTAAAACAGTACCGATTAGTATATTTAAGCGGTATAATTAGTTGTCCGGTATTAGTTGAAAATTGTCGGAGTAAGTTGTGTATACGAGTAGGTATTCTTGGTTGGGTTATTTTGTTGAAATTATGTCGAATAAGTTGATTTACAGGTGAAGTTCAACTGTGTTGAATTGTCCCGATTTATGGGCAAATTGAGTTGTAAGTCTTATGACCAACGTTGTTAAGTTGTTTTGCAGTTGCAGGTCTTATGACCAACGTTGTTAAGTTTTTTGCAGTTGTTGCATTTTGTCTTTATTGTGTTGCGTTAAATAAGTTGATGTTGTGGTTGTTATCGCATGCATAGCATAGCATTATCACGTTGGCCTGGATTGGCAATTTTTAAGTTGGAGCTAATGCTTACCCACGTTGGCCTGGATTGGCAAAAAGTTGAAGTTGAAGGCTTATGCCTTGTTGATGCCCGACAAACTGGCAATTTCTAAGTTGGGAGTTCTGCTTCATTTTTTTAAGTTGGGAGTTTTGCTCCAATGGTACCACATGCATACGCATAGTTGAGTCGCATTTTGTGTCGCATTACTTATGTTGACAAAGTTGTTGTTGTATCATGTTGACCAAGTTGTTACTGTATCATGTTGATAAAGTTGTTGTTGTATTATGTTGATAAAGTTGTTGTTGTATTATGTTGATAAAGTTGTTGTAGTATTAGGCTGATAAAGTTGTTGTTGAGTTGTTGATGATTGTTGTTTGTTGTTGTTGTAAAGTAGTGAAATTGTATGATTTTAATCTAATGTATTGATTATCATACTTCTGTTTATATTGTTCGATATCTCACCCCTTCTGCTGATATTTCCCCTACCATGGGAAATGGGCAGGTACTCAAGAATTGCAGTGGAAGTTCGAAATAACTTTATGAAGTCTTTTGTTGCTCTATGGCAAGTCAAAAGGGTCTTGCTCTGATACGTAACACTCGGGGGATAGACGCTTGTTGTTTATTGTTGAATATGTTTTATGTTGCTGAATTTTTAAGTTGAATTTATTAAGTATTATGTTGTTTTGAAGTTGTTTTAGTCGAACGAAAATGTTAAGTGAATCAAAGTTGAATATTCATATCTTGAAGTTGTTTTGCTTTGAAAGGAAAATATATATGAATTTTGTTGTTATCGGTTCATCCGATCAAAGTGTTATGTATCTGTTCATATGAAATTAATCGAAGTTGTTTTTAAGATGAAAGTGTAGCATCCTATTGTTTGTTGAAATTTTATAACTCTGATTTTACTATTATCCGCCGGGTAGAAATGGGGTGTTACATTAGTGGTATCAGAGCAGGTCGGTCTGTCTGGCCAAGTTGTCTAAAGTTGTTTATCCCTTAGTATGCGACAAGTCTGTGGAACACTGTCGGTACTTGTTTGTTTTCCTAATCGATGGTATGCAGGAGTTGGTTTGAAACAAGTGGGGGAGAAGTTTACTTCTCAGAGATGTTTGTAGTATGTGAAGTTGAATCAAGGTGATATTGATTGCAGGAGTGCAAGTGTTGTCAGAACTGTGTTGTTGCGAATCAACGAGAGTATGGACTCATGATTTTATATGTCGGTCCAGTTGAGACATTTGAAGGAGGACGAGTCAGTATGATTGATGTTTGCTTCTCGGAAAAGAAATGGCAATGTGACGAATAGTGATATGCAAGTGGAGTATATCTGGAGTGAAGTCGGATGATTTTCAGAGTTGGGTGAAAAACAAGGATTATTGGAAGAGTTTGGGAGCAAGAGAAAGAGGTAGAACTCATGTTCACCAATTTCGGTTTTTATTTTCACATTTATGGAACCGCCTTCAGTAAAAGAGGCATAACTTTCTACTTGTAACTCCGATGAAAGCGATTCTGGACTTTTCGGAAAGTTTACAAAATTCCCTTCATTTTGGAATATGATTTTGTATCTGGGAGGTCTGTATTGAAGAAGATAATCGTGTTTGAAGTTGGACAATTCTTGCTGGAAATAGTAAGATGAAGTCAAGTATGAAATCTTTAGTAATAAGAAGAAGAATATCGGAGAAGCACATGGAAGTGCGGCGTATGATAGTTGAGAATGATTAAAGTATAGAAATCTTTGAGGAATGTTAAATAGTAAAGTGGATTGTGTGTTGTTGGCGAGATGTGTCGGCATGAGTCGGAAATTTTTGGAAGTTATATCACCAACCAGATGATGAGATGATATTGTTGAGATTGTGATTGGAATGAGAATTAAGTGTGAAACTATACGGATCATCGAAGTTGTGAGATTAAAAAGAAAGACGAAGGATTGGTTAAGGTTGTCAAAAGTTTTGGACTTGGATAAATGTTTCGATTGAAGTGGGCCGATTTGGATTGTACTTGATGTATCAGAAGGGTATTCGATAATTAGGTTGTGCAACAAGTGTGTATAAGAATATATGTGTTGGATTTTGTGCGTTCTTGGAAATAAGGAAATTAAGAAAAATGTTTGTGAGCCTTAGAGAAATGGTAGAGCAGTATGCTTAGATAACGTTGAGCACGAGGAGGAAGACGCTATTTTAGTTGGATAATGATGATTTATGCCACCATTATGGTTGCCGGCTGTCTATTGACAAATTGAGGAACTGATCACCCTTAATCTCTTGTTGATAGTCGACGGAATTATGTGGATGGAGTAGACGTGTCTTGCCAACTAGAATAGTATGCATAGTGAATTGTTTGGGGTTGAGCCAAGTGCTTATGAATTATTTGAGTTGTCGATGTGGAATTCCTATATAGGGAAATGAGGCGAACTTGAGGATGTTAGTAAGAGGTTGCGAGTTGATCAGTGAGTAGTTTGGAAACTCACAGTTGTGTTCTGGATAACTTGGGTTTTGGTTTGTGGTGGATCGAGAATTCGATTGACATGAGACTTGAAGAATTATAGAGATAAACCAAGGAGGAAGTAAATGGA
This sequence comes from Lathyrus tuberosus, assembly GCA_022829125.1. Taxonomy (NCBI): domain Eukaryota; kingdom Viridiplantae; phylum Streptophyta; class Magnoliopsida; order Fabales; family Fabaceae; genus Lathyrus; species Lathyrus tuberosus. Next base: position 3,751,726 of record JALAZF010000029.1, on the reverse strand, counting down.
AATGTAGGACCACGATTTAACCAAGGAGGTCGGATAAAGAATGGTGGTGGCTGGTAGGGGTGTTCGCAGTGCGGTTTGGTTCGGTTTTGAGCATAAAAATCATCTTAACCGCGAGATAAAAATGCATGCGGTTCGGTTTGGTTCGGTTGATTTTTAAAAATTCATCCAAACCAAACCAATGCGGTTAGAATCGGTTCGGTGGTTGCGGTTTATAGACTTCTTGATTATGGAATTATAAAACTAAGAAACTAATCATATAATTTCCTAAACAGAACAATCATACAAAGCAAGTTGTTTATTACAAATAAGTTATTTATTAAAAAATGCTAGTTATATGGCCATGTTTTTTTGACAGGGGTAATAATTACCGCATATAAAATATATCCATAAAAAGTTAATCTTCAACAAAAAATAATAATGATAATAAAAAAAATAAAACAAACATTACTATAATTAAATTAATAGAGATACTGCAGTCATTTTAGAAGGGAATCTTATTACTAACAAAGAAAATACAATTTGGAATTGAAATTGAGATTGCAGTCAATAAATTGAAATTGAAATTGAAAGTTTAATTTAAAATTAAAATAGTAGTATTACTGTATTAAAAAAGAAAACAAGTTTAATATGATAATAAAAATTAGATATTAGTATTGAAAGCTAATGACTGAATGGAATTGGAAGTGAGTCACGTGGAATTGGAAATATAAAAATAGAAATTAGTAACTTAAGTTTAAAATGCGGTTTGGTTCGGTTTGGTTCGGTTTTGTGAAATGAAAACCGCAAACCGAACCAAACCATGCGGTTCAGTAAAAAAATCATCCAAAATCATCCAAACCAAATGCGGTTTTTGCGGTTTTCGGTTTGGATTGGTTCAATTTGCGGTTTTGCTTTTGGATTGGTTCGGATACGATCACCCCTAGTGGCTGGTATGCCTTAAAGTGTATATATGGAAATATGAATGGTATTTTCCATACTTGTTTGGATAAGTTAGAACTGGTGTTCGTTGTGGATGTTCTGATGTTTTATAAAATCGGAAGAAGAGCGCGTAGAGTATTTGTGAGTTGAGTTGCAAGTATTGAAAGAAGTGAAGCTATATACTGAGTAAGCAAGGTGTGAATTATGATTTGTAAAGATGAAGTTGAGTGGTTGTGTTAATTCGGATGAGGGATTTTGGAGGATTGTGCTAGTATGAGTAGGACTTGATGAATTAGTTTGTTTGATTGGTTTGGTTAATATGCCATGTTAAGTGTAGGTTATTGAGGTTAAATCTATGGCTATTGGGTGTTAAGCTCTGTTTGGAAGATGATTTTTCTTGTTGAGATTAATTGGACACGTGTATCCTTATGCTGTGGTAATGTTGTCATGTGTTGAGATGAATTTTGATGATGTGTTAGTACATGGTGGTGAAGTTGTAGCTTATGTTGACGATAATTGGGAATTCTTGAAAGTATCTATCCTATTCAAGATTTGGAGTTGGCTGCAGTTGTAGTTGTGTTGGATATTCGGAGGTATTATTTACGGATCTAAGTTCGAAGTGGTCAGTCATCAAAGTGTAGAAGCCTGTTTGGTTTGAATTTCCGATGAGTTAAGTCGAAAGTCTTTTCTTATGTCTGCTTTGATGATCGGAAGTTGATGTGAACTTGGTAGATTTTATGGTTGCAATTAATCAGAGTGCGCAGCGAAAGTGCGGTGTAGAGCAATTGGTTCTTATGTGAGTAACAACGATGTTGGTGGTTTGATTACGTTGATGTTGTGTTATGACTTTTGTGCTCTTATTCTTGTTGTTGCCTCGTTACCTAGGGTGATGGTTCGAGTGCGAGTAGCTAATTCCTATGATGGGAAGTTGATTTGTTAGCTAAGATAACGTAATTGGAGTGTGGTGCATCGAGTAAATTTTCGAGGACGAAAATATCCTAAGTGGGGGAGAGTTGTAACGCCCTGAATTTAATTAATTAGTTAATTAAATTAATTAAGGATTTAACTATTCGAAATTGTCGAAGTTGGGAATTTGTCGGTATTATTCTAAGAGGAGAAGTTAGAGTATTATGTGGTTTGAGTTGTTCGGTGGGTAGCCGAGTAATTAGTCGGTTTAATCGGAGAAATAATATTAGAAATAATATTATTATATTGGACTATTATTTAATTAAATTGGATTTGGTTGTTGTGTGATAAATAGCAATTCGGAGGTCTATGAAGTGAAGCCCAAATAGAGTAAATAATGGTATTATTATTATTGGATTATTTGGAAAACAAAAGAAAAGGAAGGCAGTACGAGCAAATAGGTTTGGTAGAAGAAAATAAGGGTTTTACTGGAGGTTACGGGAGTTGCTGAAAAGAGGAAAAAGAGTCATGGAGGATTGATCGTGCAAAAGAGGCAAAGCAAGGTTTAATCGGAATTCGACCAGAAATTATTAGAGAGCAACCTTCAATCCAAGGTAAGGGTGGGGTTCGAATTTTATAACCGGGGTTATAATAATTGATAAGTGGGATTGGGATTTATATAATTTTCTACTGAATGTGTTGACATGTATTGATGAATTAGTGTTGTTTTTGTGGAATTTGATGTCCTGTGGCATAATAATTTGTGATTGATTTGATGAACTGGGAGCTGGTATTGAGCATGGAGATTTTCTGGGTTCGGAAACCATATATATATGCTAGTTGTGTTAAAGAAAAAAAATAAAAAATAAAAAAAATATATAGGGGGTGTGGCGCCCGCCACCCCTGTGTGCCAAGTATTGTGTGGCGCAAGCCACCTAAGTATGGTGTGGCGCCAGCCACCTAAAAAGAACAAGGGAGTGGCGCAAGCTACTTAAGTTATAGCAAGGGTGGTGCAAGCCACCCATATTAAAGGGAAGTGACACTTTGTTTTTTTTGTCTTTTTTTCCCACCTTCAGTTTTTGTCTTATTCCACGGTATGGTCATTGCTGTAACATTAAGGATCATTAGTGTAAGTAACTTAAATTATATGTGTTCATTAATAGTATGACTTTAGAATTAAAATAGTCCCATTTAGTTTAATTAAGTGGTGTACTGATACAAATAGTAGTAGTATTTCGTAGCAGCGAATATATAAATAGTAGCAGATTTTATTTAAGTGACAGAGGATAGTAAATAATCAGTATACTACCTGTAGCAGCAAATTTTAAAAAGGTAGAGTATTATTAGTAGGTGGCTTCAAGTAGCAGAATTTTTGTGGTAGTAAGGTTGAGACATAGTGATACCTGTAGCAGACCATTAAAGCAATGTTAGTAGCAGATTTTATTTTAGTACAGGAATCAATTAGTGAATGACAGACCAAAGAAGTTAGCAGAGTATTAAAATAGTACCGATTAGTAGATTTAAGCGGTATAATTAGTTGTCTGGTATTAGTTGAAAATTGTCGGAGTAAGTTGTGTATACGAGTAGGTATTATTGGTTGGATTATTTTGTTGAAATTATGTCGAATAAGTTGATTTGTAGGTGAAGTTGAACTGTGTTGAATTGTCCCGATTTATGGGCAAATTGAGTTATAGGTCTTATGACCAACGTTGTTAAGTTGTTTTGCAGTTGCAGGTCTTATGACCAACGTTGTTAAGTTGTTTGCAGTTGTTGCATTTTGTCTTTGTTGTGTTGCGTTGAATAAGTTGATGTTGTGGTTATTGTCGCATGCATAGCATAGCATTATCACATTGGCCTGGATTGGCAATTTTTAAGTTGGAGCTAATGCTCACCCACGTTGGCCTAGATTGGCAAAAAGTTGAAGTTGAAGGCTTATGCCTTGTTGATGCCCGACAAACTGGCAATTTCTAAGTTGGGAGTTCTACTCCGTTTTTTTAAGTTGGGAGTTTTTCTCCAATGGTACCACATGCAAACGCATAGTTGAGTCGCATTTTGTGTCGCATTACTTATGTTGACAAAGTTGTTGTTGTATCATGTTGACAAAGTTGTTGTTGTATCATGTTGATAAAGTTGTTGTTGTATTATGTTAATAAAGTTGTTGTTGTATTATGTTGATAAAGTTGTTGTAGTATTAGGCTGATAAAGCTGTTGTTGAGTTGTTGATGATTGTTGTTTGTTGTTGTTGTAAAGTAGTGAAATTGTATGATTTTAATCTAATGTATTGATTATCATACTTCTGTTTATATTGTTCGATATCTCACCCTTCTGCTGATATTTCCCCTACCATGGGAAATGGGCAGGTACTCAAGAATTGCAGTGGAAGTTCGAAATAACTTTATGAAGTCTTTTGTTGCTCTATGGCAAGTCAAAAGGATCTTGCTATAATATGTAACACTCAAGGGATGGATGCTTGTTGTTTATTGTTGAATATGTTTTATGTTGCTGAATTTTTAAGTTGAATTTATTAAGTATTATGTTATTTTGAAGTTGTTTTAGTCGAACGAAAATGTTAAGTGAATCAAAGTTGAATATTCAAATCTTGAAGTTGTTTTGCTTTGAAAGGAAGATATATATGAATTTTGTTGTTATCGGTTCATCCGATCAAAGTGTTATGTATCTGTTCATATGAAATTAATCGAATTTGTTTTTAAGAGTAAAGTGTAGCATCCTATTGTTTGTTGAAATTTTATAACTCTGATTTTACTATTATCCGTCGGGTAGAAATGGGGTGTTACAAACTAGTGGTGAACCACAATTTTAGAAAAACCCCAAGAGTTACAGAAGCTAACCCATTTCTGTCTCTCCGTTTTCGCCTGGTGACTTACGATTTTGCCTAGCGAATCCCCCTTCGCAAGGACTTCGCCTGCCGAGCTAGTGGCGAGACCTAATTCGCCTGGCGAATTTCCAATTCGCCTGGAGAATCGCACCAGAACCAGAATTTTCTGCTGCGGGTTACATGGTTCCAAAACCCCCAAAAATCCCATTTTCCACCCCAAATCAATTCCAACAGCAAAACAAGTATCAAAGATTGTTCATAAACACAGTGTGATCATACGACGCAATTTATATCGAATTCCGACCGTGAAAACATCGATTTCTATCAATTGTTCGTCAATTTATCAATGAGAAAAAGTTGTGAAACAATCAAAACAATTACAACAAACAATACATATACATACACAAGCAAGATATAATTGAAACTTCTCACCCTTACCCGATTAATCGCGATTGAAACGGAGATTTCCTCGATTTTCCTCTTTCTCCTCTTCTCTCTTTCTTTCTTCTCCTTTTCCTTCTTTCTTTCTTTTCTTTCTCTTCTTTTTCTTTTCTCTCTATTTCTCTCTAATCTCTATTTATATAAAAATATCTAAACCCCGAAAAAGACTATTTTACCCCTCAGCTCAAATATCTCGCAAACGCTCTCAAAACGCGATAAAACATAATAACGATGAAAAATAATATATTGTCAAATAAAGTCAAGAATAAAATGATATAAAAACGAAAATAATTAAATCGACTCGATTAAATAAATAAGACAAAACGGGGCGTTACAAGTCTCTTTACACACCAAACTCAAATCTCAAAACTGTTTGATTAATTCCAATTCTCTCACTATAAGCATCGACATATGCAATGACTTCCTGCTCAATGCATCAGTACATTTGCTTTGCCCGGATGATAACTCAAATCAAAATCGAAATCCTTCAACAACCCTAACCACCTTCTCTGCCTCATATTCAATTCTTTCTTATCAAATAAGTACTTCAGACTTTTATGATCACTGAACACTTCAAACTTAGAGCCAAACAGATAATGTCTCTAAATTTTCAACACAAACACCACGGCAGCCAATTCCAAGTCATTGGTAGGATAATTCCTCTCATGAACTCGTAATTTTCTCAAAGCATGGGTAACAACTTGTCCATTCTGCATCAATACTCCACCAAGACCCATCTTCGACGCATCACAATACACCACAAAGATTCGCTCGGATTGGGCAAAATCAACACTGGAGCGGTCGTCAACTTCTTCTTCAATTCCACAAAACTCTCTTCATAAGCCACATCCCACACAAAAGCTTGACCCTTTCGAGTAAACTGAGTCAAAGGTAATGCCAACTTAGAGAAGTCTTCAATAAACTTGTGGTAATAACCCGCCAATCCCAGAAAACTTCGTATCTCAGTAGCAGACTTCAGAGTCTCCCACTGTAACACAGCATCAATCTTAGAAGGATCTACAACAATTCCGCCACTCAAAATCACATGGCCAAGGAAACTCACCTCCTTCAACCAGAATTCACACTTTGACAGCTTTGCATACAACTTCTTCTCTTTCAACACTTGCAACACGGTTCTCAAATGCTCAGCATGCTTTTCTTCAGACTTAGAATATATCAGGATATCATCAATGAAAACCACCACAATCTGATCCAAATACTCATGAAAAATCCGATTCATATACTCCATGAACACACCAGGCGCATTGGACACACCAAACGGCATCACAGTGTATTCATAGTGACCATACCTCGTTCTGAAAGCTGTCTTCGGAATGTCATCAGGCTTAACACGAATCTGATGATAACCAGACCTCAAATCAATCTTACTAAACACACAAGCACCTACTAACTGATCCATCAAGTCGTCGATTCTCGGAAGTGGATATTTATTCTTGATAGTCACTTTATTCAACTGTCGATAATTAACACACAACCTCATACTTCCGTCCTTCTTCTTCACTAACAGCACAGGTGCGCCCCACAGAGAAACACTTGGTTGAACAAACCTCTTCTCAAGCAATTATTCCAACTGTTTCTTCAATTCACTTAACTCAGAAGCTGGCATTCGATAAGGAGCCATCGACACTGGACTCGTACCTGGTATTAATTCCACCGCAAACTCTACCTCACGCTTTGGAGGCCAATCACTTACGTCATCAGGGAACACTTCTGAAATTTCACAAACACCAGGAAAAACACCCACTTCTCCACCTTCACTAATACTCCAAGTTACCCTCAACTTAAACATCTCAGCATCAACCTGCATCAACTCATCAAAGACATCTGTAAGCACTTGGCTTAACTCCAAACAATTCACTGCGCACACCACTTAAGCTCGCAAGACACATCTATCCCATCCAACACGATACCGTCTATTATCAATAAGAGATTAAGGGTGATCAGTTCCTTAATTTTTCAATAACAACCGACTATTATGAGGCGGTACAAACTATCTCACTAAACTATTGTAGCATCCAACACCACACTTAGCCATCGCTCCACACTTGAAGCATCTTGGAGAAACACCATCTTCTCACCCCACTTGTTTCATTCCTAACCTGAAAATGGAAAACAAAACAAGCATCGACAGTGTTTTCACACACATGCCGCACACTAGGGAATAGACAACATTAGACAACCTGGTCGGATGGACCGACCTGCTCTGATACCACTAATGTAACATCCTTTTCTACCCCACAAATATCGCAGCGAAATACACATAAAATCATAATAAATCAGAATTTACCTTGAAGGGTGCACATTTCCCAAATAAATTCACAATAAAACATTTACTCCGTAAACAACGGGTTTTGCTCAAAATAACTCAAAAATGCCTTCAAAGGGCAGCAGAACCACCATAACCACAAAAATACCACAAGAGGGTTTATTAAAATAAATCATAGTCATCAAATAATCAATAAAATAACAGCCAAATAAAGTTCAACATAGTTCGACTCAACGACCCCAACCCAATGTTACACTATCAGAGCAAAGACCCTCTAAGTCGACTAAAAGAAAATAACTTCAAAAGTCCTCAAAAGCTTCCACAGCTAATCCTGATCACCTGTACGTTACCCACATAGAGGCAATATTCAAACAGGCATGGTGAGTAATATAATTCATTATAATAAATATAAAATAAGATATGCATAAAAATGGCGTCATCATCATATACAACATCATCAGAGTCATCACAAGGCAAACTTCAAAACATGTCATCATAAATCACAACAAATGCCACATAAATGCAATGCATAACAGGGCTCATGCATGTGGTATCAATCATCATAATCGATGGACACTTAGGCCATCACCTTCCAAAGATCCCCGTCAAATAGGATCGATTCTACACAAGAACCGGAGCACGTCATAATCCACTTCACATCTACACAATGGGATGAAAGCCATAAATAGGCCGAAGTCTAACACCATCATCACTGGACCGAAGTCCTAACATCGTCACAGAAATGCTATGAATTCATGATATACAACGTCATCATCATCATCGTCAAAAATATCATTATGTGCATCATCATTCACCAAAACATCATGTTAATCATGTCATCATATATTCATCAAACATCATAGGTCATCATCTCACTATCATTAAGAACATCATGGTAAAACATCAGAAATATCACAGCACCAAAATCTCAGAACAACACAGCATCATAAACAAAATTTCACAAACAGCAGCAGTTCACTGCTGAGTTTGCTGTGCGAACACATTCACTGGGATGCTCGCTTTGCGAGCCTCCAGTGAATCCCCTAATCCCAAACAATTCCCCATTCTGCCTCTCTTCTCCACTTCATTCGCTGTGTGAATCCCTTCGCTGGTGTAGCACCCCAAAATTTGCCCTCGTGTTCTTGTTCTAACTGGCTTATGTTTCATCTCATTTTTTGCATTGTCATTTCTGAATTTGCATGGTTCTTTTGGGCATGGGATCAAGGTATTTTCTCGCGCTTCAGCAGCTCATCCAGTTCAAAAGAGATTCCAACAGGGATTAGGGCCGAGCAAATAAATTTCAAAGTCTTTTTGAGCATTTATTTTACTCATTAGCTGATTTGACAATCAGAAGCTCAGACAGTCATTTTTTTTATCAGTGATTCAGCACCAGACGATTATTTGCAGCAGTATTCCGAGCACTAAAAAGAGTTCACAGCATATTTCAGGCATGATTCAGTGGTAATATCAAATTGCAAGTTTCAGAGGTCTAACATGGCTCAGAACAAGTGAAAACGGGCAATTCTCCAAGTTTCCCTCCAAAAGGCGCCAAGTTCAAATTTTCCTTGTGTTAATCGATTAACACAATTTTTACTAAAATTGGTAAATCGATTAACCAAGGCAGAATTTGCCCAAATACTTCATTTTTAAGCACTGCGTTTTTGGGGATTCAAATTTTTTTCACCAATTCAAATTTCACACCAGTAGAAGGATCTGGAGAGAATGATTTTCCATCCAAAATTCAAATTCTTTCCACTCTAATTCCACATTTCCTTTTCTAATTCATTTTTCACCCCAAATTCCACCCACTAAACTCCACTCCAAACCTAAACTTAACTCCTAACCTAGGGGTTATTTAATCAATTCATTCCAAACCTCTCAAAAAAAACCTTGATCATTTTTCACTCTCAATTTTCAGAATTCTCTCTCAAATTCTCTTTCACTTTTTCACTCTCAACCTCCATTTTCAACCACACTCAAAGCTCTTCCATAGAGATTAACAAGTTCTTCATTGAACAGCTCCTTTGGGAATAAAGAGTTGCCTAAATTTGCATCTTTCAATGGTATGTCCCTTTTTGCAACAAGAATGATAAGATAGGTTTTTATGAGACATGTCCTTGCTATTTGAATCCTTATACATACACACACACACACACACACACACACACACACACACATATATATATATATATATATATATATGCTTCTTTTTAGAATGCTTTAAAGGCTTTTCAACCTTATAAGGATCAATAGAAAACACCATCTTAGGTTGCAAGGCATTATCTAATTTGACTTGAAGAGATTTTACGTCCTCTTGTCTATTATGACAACGTTCACAACCAAACCTAGGAGGTTTTATATCCTCACTCTTGTCACTTTGAATATCTATCATAGATTTCTTAATAGCTTTGAACTTCCTTTTGGATTCTAACACTTTAGATTCTAAATTTAAAATAACTTTTTCATGTGAAGCTAACTTGTTAAAAGATCTTAAGGCTTCTCTATGAAGATCTTCAAAGGCCTTTTGTAATTCAAAATAGGATGAATCGTTAATATACTCAATCTTAGAGAGACTTACATTTTGATTTTTCTTTTTTTTTTGCCATAAGACAAATCCGAGCCGATTCGACACTTGAGGTTGTTCTTTCATCACTAGAGGACTCACTTGCACTCTCCCAAGCAGCATATGCACTCATAGACTTGCTAGAAGTATTATGATGGATCCTTTCTTTATCTTTCTTTATCATAGGGAATTTCAGTCTATAGTGACCGACTTCCCTACAATGATAGCAAGACCTTCTAAGCTTGCTCTTTCTTTACTATTCATTCTTTGAGGAGCTTGTCAACCTTCTAAACTTGGATATGTTCTTGTCGGAATGTTTAACATCATTCTTTCTTATATACCTTTGGTATCATTTTACGAAAAGCCCTATATCCTACTCATACAAACTCTTGACATCGTCGCTTTCACTATCACTATGCTCACAATGTGAAGGGCTTAAGCTAGAAGCCTTTAGAGCTATGGACTTCTTGCCTTCTTCTTTGTCTCTCCCTTTCTCATTCTACATTCTCTTTTCATATTCTTTTTCATATTTTACTAAGCAAGTGAGCTCTTGCTCATGCTCTTCCTACTTAGCAAACAAAGTCGTTAGATCAAGCGACTTAAGATCATTTGCCTCCTTAATGGTGGTGACCTTGGGCTGTCATTCACTACTTAAACATCTAAAAACTTTGTTAGTAGCAAGTTCATTAGAAACAGGATTACCTAAAGCATTTAATTGATTGATAAGATGTGTGAACCATTTTCGCGTATCCGCAGTGGTTTCACCATGCTCAATACAAAACAACTCAAACTCTTGATTTAATGTGTTGATCCTAGCTTGTTTGACATCAATAGTACCCTCATGGGCAATATCTAATGCGTCCCACATAGCTTTGGCGGTCTCACAATGTATATCTTAAGCACATAATGAACTGGAACGTTTGATACCACTTGTTAGACGGCAGGCTTCGATCTAGAGGGGGTGAATAGATCACAAATTTAAAACCAAAAACTCTTGGAAAAAAATTGTTTTAAAAAATCTATGGCATAGTGGAAACAACCTAAATCGAATCCTCTAACCGAACCTACTATCGAAAAGCTCAGATATGCATAACTTAAACCTATGGAATGACAATGAACACAAATTATTCAACAATGATTAATTCACGGGTCAATCAAATGAAATGCTATTCGTAATGCTTATTTTCAATAAACACAAAGCGATAAAAATACTCAAAGACAATTTATCAAACACTTTGTGTGCGATCATTCACGTTTGGAAATTCAATTTGTTTTGTTGATGTTAAAAGCAAATCACAATCAAAGTGATTATGATTATATCATAAACAACAACACTTTAAAAGATAGTTGAAAACAATTTTCAATTGAATTAATTGAAACAACAACGAAATCGACAATTTGCAAGAACAGCAATTAAAGAGAGAAATCAATAAACATAAAGAGACACAAAGATTTGTTTAGGCAGTTCCCCAAATGGCCTCGCTATGGGTACGTCTGCCCTCAATCCGAAATAAAATTGAGATACTGTTAGATGTCAAACATGTTATATATTTGTATTTGATACTTGGCATTTTTCAACACTTTCATGTTTTAATTGTGGATTTTAGTAGTGAATTGTTGTTGTTCTTCAAACATTGTTTATATACCTTTGGTGCTTGTAATATGTGTACTATTGTGTAGGAAAGTGCACTAATTAATCAAAGAAATAAGACATAAAAGAATTGATGCAAGCTTCTAAAGAACAGAGGAAAACATCAGCAAGTTCGCAGAACATTCACTTTGCGAACACTGGAGAAGTCTCTAGCGAATGGTCCCAGAATTGGACAGTGGGAAAAGGGACTAAAGTTCGCTTTGCAAACTCCCAGCGAATGTTCGCTGCTTCACTTGCTTTACGAACAACCTGGCGAAGAACCCTTGGATATGGCAGAAGCAAAAGGACCTAAAGTTCGCCTTGCGAACTTTCCAGCGAGTAGTTCGCTTTGCGAACAAAAGTTCGCATTGCGAACTTATGCAGACAAACAAGGGCGGTTTAACTTATCAGAAGGAACTTCAGGTGCCATTTTCTTCATTCGCCAGGCAAACAGATCATTCGCAGTGCGAATGCATCAGATTCCAAGTGTACTTTAAATAGTTTTTTGTACTTTATTGGGATCATAACTTCACCTTTTCACACCAAAACACATTTTTCTGAGTTTTCTTCATTAAGAGAGATTTTTCACATAGAGAAGCTGGATTTGCATCCGATCTCGATTCTTCGACGCGGATGCTTTTTCATCTCCTCACGAAACTTGTGAAGCAAGCTACCATGAATATGTGTAGCTAAACACATCTTGTGTCAAGATTAGTTTTGAAAGTTTCAATCCATCAATAATCATAAGGCTAGAGATAGTTTTGAAAGTTGATGTTCATAAATATTGAACTTGAAAGTTGTCATATTGGTAGTTTGAGTGAGAGATTATCAAAGGATCAATATGATAAATCTCACAACAAGTGTTTGAGAGAAACTGGTTGAGAGGATATGTGGTTATATTTATTGTTAACGAGTTCACACACTTTATCGAGTAGATATGTACGAAACGGATTATCGGACACTAATCTTGGCAAGTTTTTACCAAACCCTAGAACCAATTTCTTTACCGTTGATTTCTAAATTTTATGCAAACGATACGAAAAACCAAACTCTTTGTTACTATAAAGTTTGAAACGCTTTTGACTATCGAACGACAGCAATATACGTTCAATCCATGTGGATACGATAAAACACCCCCGAAATACTTTTCAACAAAATGGCGCTGTTGCCGGGGATTGTTGTTATATTGCGAGCATTGCAATAGTTATTGATTTTTAAACTTGTTTAACTTTTTCTTGTGCTTGTTAATTTGTTTGGCTAAGTGTGCAGACTCCGTTTTATGCGAGGGAAGTTACCTGCAGACCAACTTCTTTTTGATCCTGAAATCGAAAGAACTGCGCGTAAGTTAAATGGCAGAACACGGCGAAGGAGGAAACTTGCTAAGGAAAGACGAGAACGAGACGAAAGTTCAACTTCTACGCCAATACCATAGTTACCGCCAACTATGGCTGCTCCACCACCACCACCACCACCTGCTTCAGTTCCTTGTACTAATAGTCTGAGACATACTGCACAATTCGCACGTAATGCTCAGAATGGTCGGCATTCAGAAATGAAAACGGGTATCCTCTCTCTTCTATACCAGAATCCATTCACTGGTATGGATCACGAGGATCCCTTTACTCACTTGACTAAGTTCTATGGGATTGCGGGAGCGACTGGTGCACCCGAAGCTAAAGAAGAGTCTTTGTTTAAGAGATTATTCCCGCATTCCCTCATTGGGAAGGCTAAGGAATGGTACTTTGACCAATCTATGGCTATCATGAAGGACTGGAACATGCTAGAGGAAAATTTTTTGGAACGATTTTTTCCTCACAATCGTTTCATGAAGGCTAAAATGGCAATTGCAGTTTTCACTCAGGGCGGAAATGAGTCTCTCAATGAAGCTTGGGAGAGATTCAAGTCCATGCTGAGAAAGTGTAAAGGGCACGGTTTCGATGAGCTTACTCAAGTTCATATTTTTAGAAATAGTCTTCAATTGGTTCATAAAACATTGTTGGACGCTACTGCTGGCGGGTCTCTAATGAGCAAAAGTGCTGAAGAAGCCGTTTCCATCATTGATAAGATGGGTCTAAACAACCATCAGGGGAACCATAACCGTGGCCCTTCTCAAAATAAGTCGGGAGTACTTGAGTTGGAAACAAATGATGCAATTTTTGCTCAGAACAAGTTATTATCTCAACAAGTTAAGTTGTTAACACAACAAATGTCTAAGCTCCCTGAACAACTCAAAGAAATTCATAACTCACCGAGCAAGAGTGTGTAAGTAGCTTGTTGTGAATTGTGTAGAGGGGATCATCCTACCGGGTATTATCCTTCGGTAGTGGAAGAAGTAAATTATGCTGGAAATCGAACTCAAGGTTATCAAGGAAGACCTCCTTACCAAAATGCTCAACAACCTTACCAAAATCAACAAGGCTACCAACCAAGTGGCAACTACCAAAATCAACAAGGATACCGACAAAATCCTTACCAACCACCCCAAGATCAAAGTGGAAGTTCAAAATTGGAGGAGACTTTCACACGATTCATGCAATTATCAATGGCAACTCAAAAGAGTACGGAAGCTTCGATTAAAAATCTTGAATCTCAAGTAGGGCAACTTGCAAAGCATTTAGCCGAAAAGCAACCGGGGCCATCCTTCTTCGCTATCACTCAAACAAATCCAAAGGAGCATTGTAAACCCATTTTCACAAGAAGTGGAAGAACAATTGGAGGAGATGTTGAACATGAGGTGGTAGTTGAAAAGGAAAATGATATTGTATTGGAGGAAGTCGAAAAAAATGATGAAAATGGTGTAGTTAAAAAGAATGATGAAGAAGTAAGGAAGAAAAAAAGAAAGAAAAAGAAAGGAGTATGAAAAGGAAGTTTTACAAAGAAGATTACCATATCCCCCTGCTCTTAAGAAAAAAGAGAACGATAGGCATTATGCGATATTTTTAGAGTTGTTTAGTCGGTTGCAAGTAACTGTTCCTTTCTCTGAAGCTCTTGAACGAATTCCTAAGTATGTCAAATTCATGAAGGACATACTTATGAAAAATAAGAGGTGCATGGACAAAGATAACATTGATCTCAATGCCGAGTGTAGTTTCGTCATTCAAAGTGTGCTTCCGCGGAAAGAACAAGATCCGGGAAGAGTAGCTTTACCTATTACTATAGGTAATGATTTTAAATTCAAAGCTTTGGTTGACATGGCTGCTAGTATCAATCTAATTCCTTTGTCTGTGGTTAAAAGACTTGAAAATATTAGCGTGAATTCAACAACCATGACATTGCTACTTGCGGATAAGTCAAGAACTCGACCGCATGGTGTTGTGGAGGATGTGCTTGTAAAAGTGGACAACTTCTTGTTCCCGGTTGATTTCGTGATCATTGACATGAATGAGGATGAAGATACGCCAATTATTCTGGGAAGACCGTTCATGAAAACCGCCAAAATGTTGGTGGATGTTGATGAAGGTATAATGAAGGTGAGAATTAAGTCCAGTGGTAAGGAGGAAGAAGCTTGTTTCACATTGTTCAAAGGAATGATGTATGCAAATAAGGTAGATGAAAGCGATCATAAAAAGAAAGAATTGGAAAGAAAGGCTTTGTGGAAGAAAAAGGATGAAGTTGCGAAAGTGGCCATGTTGCGATCATGTTGGGATTTTTCCTTCTTGAAAAAAAGGGGATCAAAGAAAGGACATGATAACGGTTGAAGTTCTTGTTCATAAAGTGTGTTTTTCTCGGAAGCCAATTCTTTAGCTTTTGGTTTCGAGGTGTCAAGTCTCCGAACCGTTGAGCTTAGCCGACGTTAAACAAGCGCTTGTTGGGAGGCACCCCAACATTGTAAGTATTTTTTTATTTTCTTTGTTGTTTTAATGATTTTAGTTATTTAGAATTGGTTTAGGAAGTGACAGCAGATGCAGAAAAATTTTCAAAAACCTGTCATGTTCGCTGGCACGTTCGCTTTGCAAACCTGGGGCGAGCATTCGCTGCCTTGTTCGCATTGCGAACTCAGTGAGACAGGCGTATATTTTTCTGCTGCCACCTCACTAAAAAGAGGATTTTTATGGGTGGGCCAGACATTTGGGCCCATGACCCGTCCTTTTTTCTGAACTGGTGAAGGGAAACCCTACTCCCTTGGACATTCTCACTCTTGCCTCTCTCTTTCACAAACACTCTCACAAGAACAATTTCTCACGTTTACTCTATTCCTCTCATTTTGCACCAAGTTTTTCACCAAGTCACTAACAAGTTCAGGTTTGAATCTCTTTTTCTTTTTGTTAATTTCAGATTAAGCAATATGGTTAGGATTAGTTAGTTTGAAACATTAGAGACAACTTACTTCTAGGTTTTCAAAGTGTTTTCAATACCCTCTGTTCATATTGCTTTGATGTTGCTGCATGTTTACATTTGATCAAGCATTATGAGTAGGGTTATGTATTGAAACTAGTCTGATGTTGGAAAGTTTGGATGCTGGCATTTTTGAAAAAAAAAATCGCAGGTTCGCTGTCCAGTTCGCTTTGTGAACCTGGGCGAGTATTCGCCAGAAACTCGCTTTGCAAATCTAGGGCGAATGTTCGCCAGCCTTCGCTTTGCGAACTTTGCTGCGAATGCATCAGAATTCTGAAATTTTTTTATGTCTCAATTTGTGATTTTGTTTTGGCTCCCATTTCTAATGGACTGTGTTACTGCTTTTTGTTGTTTTATTTGGTGATTTGTGCAGATGGCTCCTAAAATTAATCCGGCAAAGAAGCGAAAGGCCAGAACTTCACGATAAGTACCGATTCAGTTTGACAGCGATTGCTTTAGAGGAGCCAAGCCGGCAGCAAGGTACCTAACCTTGGAGAAGAGAACTATTTTACCTGAAAAGAGATTTAACCTGAGTGAACATGGGAGTTATCGGCCGGTGGCTGCACTCCTAGAAGGGAAAAACTGGTGGCGACTGATAACTCCTGTGGATAGTTACAATGTTGAGATCGTCCGCGAGTTTTATGCTAATGCCCTTCCTGATGATGGGGACCAATTTGGTTGGACAACTTTCGTTGGGGGAAAAGTGGTGCGATTTGATCGTGGAACAATTAATACCGTTCTTGGAAATCCTTTACCTTTGAGACCAAGTCAGATTGATGACTTCCATAGAGAATTTCACCCCACAGAGACATAGTTGCCATGATTAGAGATCTTTTACGAGAGGGTAAAACTGTAGAGCTCAACCCATCTAGGGTTGCCATAAGATACCGTCGGGAAGATATGCGACCTTTGGCACAACTTATTTTGCTTTTAGTTGTAACCAATATTAAGCCAAAGTCACATACATCGACCATCCCTATTCCCATTGCCCATCTTGTCCACAACATTTTGACCAATGTACAGATTGATGTAGCTCGGATTATCGCGGATGAGATAAGAGCTATTGTTGAGAGTGGTCTTGGTTCCGCTTCTCGGAAGAACGCTCCTCTTGCTTTTCCTTGTCTTATTATGACTTTGTGTGCGAGTGCTGGGGTTAATCTCCCCACGCGCCTTCAGGTGACCATCCCTTCTGCCATCGATGACCGTTATGTGGATAAGTTCTGTAAGCCTAAGGGGGCAAGGGGTGAGACTTCTAGTGTTGGTGCTGATGTCGGCACAAGGGCTGGCGATGGGTCTAGTTCTGGGTTGCAAGGTTTCTATCCTTATCAACAAGAGATTTGCCAGTATAACTAGGATTGGATGGTGGCTTCTCAGCGCGCCATGATGGATTTACATGACTCTATGCAGGTACTTCAGCAGCAAATCCGTGAACCCGCCGTGGATCACTCGATGATGACAAGGGAGCAATTCCTTGCTCATGCTGGTTGGCCTAAGGCTAGGCTAGTTTTCGGAGGGGGTAGATGCAGCTGGTCCTGATGATGCTGATGCGGAGGAGGATGATGGCGATGGTGATGGTGTTGAGGTTTCTGGTTCTGTATCTGGTTCAGAGGAGGAAGAGATAGAGGTGTACGGATCCGAGTCCGAGGAGGACTAATTTTGTTGTTATAATTTTGTACTTCCTTTGCGCGTCAAAGTGATGTTTTCTTATGTTTTATGTTATTATTTTTTTTATCAGTTTTTAGTACTGTACTGTATCCACTTGTTAGATTATTTTGAGATATTATGATGTACTTGTACCTATATGAGGTACTTATGACTTTGTAGGTGTTTTCACACTATTACATTATTATGTTATTATTAGTAATATTTTGTTTTTCGGTATATTATTCTGGTTTCAATTTTACTAATATTTCGTTTTTCATTGTTGTTATTAAGAGTTGAATTCTTCAGTTTACGAATGTTCAACTCTTAAATTGTTGGTATGTTTTTTATCGTTTTATGTTGGTATGCTTGTGGAAGTTTAATATTTCCAATTTTCGAATGTGATTTTGTGGAAGAAACTTATAGGTTGGTGTTGTTGTGCATCAAAGAAGATTCTTCCAAGTTGGATGGCTATGATAGTAATTTTAAGCACGATTTTGTTGGCAAGGTACATAGTTACCTAGTTCTAGAATTTAGAATGTGTTAGAACTTTTTGTCTTTGTACAAATGAAATGTTGTTTCTTGTTACAACTCTATTGATTGCTTATGTCATTTAGGTCCAAAAATTACAAAAGTGAGAAACCTCCATGTTATACAAAATGCATAGGATTGATGATGAATTTTGTTGTATACTTTTAATTCATGCTTTATCTTGTGATTTGTGTGATATTGTGGAAGCATTAGACATGATCAAGGCACTTGTTGATATTGAGTACAACCATTTCCAAATAGTGATTTACCCGTGAGAAGCGAGTAATCGTTAACCCCTCTTGAGCCTAAATAGTTTAGATCTCATTTAGTGATGAACTTGGTATTGTACATAATTTGAAAATTAAGTTCATCATTGAATTTTTGAGAGTTTCTAACAATTTTTTCTTCTTGAACCTTGGAACTTTGTTTTATTGATTTCCTTACCTTAAAAAGCAAGGAGCATTCACTTAAGGTTTAGTTAAAAATAAGTTGGGGAGAATGAAAAAGAAGATTGGTAAATTGCTCAAACTTTTGAAAAATTTCAAGCAAGCATGAAAAGAAAAAGAGAATGTGAATTTGAATGTGAAAAAAAAATAGAAAAGGATGCTTGCTTGAATGAGAAAAATAGAAACCAATAACTGTGCATGAGGAAGTTTGAGAAGGTTTGTGATAAAGGTGTAAAATTGGTGAATGAAGTTGAGATGTGTGTGAATACCTTGTATAGTGAATGTTCTTTTACACCGGAAACTTCGATTCAATGGCCTTTAGAAATATCCCTTTGTTGTTAACCCGACCAAGCTACAACCTTAAAAGCCCTTAGTGATCTCTTGCTTCCATGATTTCTTATGTGATCGATTAGATATTGTATGAATTGCTTTGTATTTGCATCATTTGTCATTTGAGCGAAATTGCCCCGCGGATGGAAACGCGTTAATTTCCTTCAATCCTTTTTCGAAGAGGAGTGTTAGAGTGACATGAGCATGATGGTTTAGTTGTCTCTTGAAACATTGTCGGAGATTTGTTTAAGAATCAAGTTCTTTTGCATTGTCGATTCTAGGATTGTGTAATTGTTGCTTTGTTACAATTGTTGTTTATTTGAGTCGTTTATCTTGTCTTGGTTGAATCAAATGCTCGAGCAAATCCTCTTGTTTTCAATGAGAGGCATACTTTGCTTAAGGACAAACAAAGAGTTAGTTGGGGAGAGTTTGTTAGATGTCAAACATGCTATATATTTGTATTTGATACTTGACATTTTTCAACACTTTCATGTTTTAATTGTGGATTTTAGTAGTGAATTGTTGTTGTTCTTCAAACATTGTTTATATACCTTTGGTGCTTGTAATATGTGTACTATTGTGCAGGAAAGTGCACTAAATGATCAAAGAAAGAAGACACGAAAAAATTGATGCAAGCTAAGCGAACTTGCCAGCGAACGTTCGCTTTGCGAACACTGGCGAAGTCTCCAGCGAATGGTCCCAGAATTGGACAGTGGGAAAAGGGACTAAAGTTTGCTTTGCAAACTCCTAGCGAATGTTCGCTGCTTCACTTGCTTTGCGAATAACCTGGCGAAGAACCCTTGGATATGGCAGAAGCAAAAGGACCTAAAGTTTGCCTTGCGAACTTTCCAGTGAGTAGTTTGCTTTGCAAACAAAAGTTCGCATTGCGAACTTATGCAGACAAACAAGGGCGGTTTAACTTATCAGAAGGCACTTCAGGTGCCATTTTCTTCATTCGCTAGGCGAACAGATCATTTGCAGTGCGAATGCATCAGATTCCAAGTGTACTTTAAATAGATTTTTGTACTTTATTGAGATCATAACTTCACCTTTTCACACCAAAACATATTTTTCTGAGTTTTCTTCATCTAAGAGAGATTTTTCACATAGAGAAGCTGGATTTGCATCCGATCTCGATTCTTCGACGCGGATGCTTTTTCATCTCCTCACGAAACTTGTGAAGCAAGCTACCATGAATATGTGTAGCTAAACACATCTTGTGTCAAGATTAGTGGTGGTAATCCATCATTTTGTATGTATTGATCTTGATTGTAAGTTTGTGAACTTTGTTGATGATAAATATAGAAGAAAAACTTTGTTTGCATGGTTTATATTGTGTTATAGTTCATGATCGAGAGATATGTATTAAAACTTGACCTAAGTTTCAATCCATCAATAATCATAAGGGTAGAGATAGTTTTGAAATTTGATGTTCATAAATATTGAACTTGAAAGTTGTCATATTGGTAGTTTGAGTGAGAGATCATCAAAGGATCAATATGATAAATCTCACAACAAGTGTTCGAGAGAAACTTGTTGAGAGGATATGTGGTTATATTTATTATTAACGAGTTCACACGCTTTATCGAGTAGATACGTACGAAACAGATTATCGGACACTAATCTTGGCATGTATTTACCAAACCCTAAAACCAATTTCTTTACCGTTGATTTCTAAATTTTATGCAAATGATACGAAAAACCAAACTCTTTATTACTATAAAGTTTGAAACGCTTTTGACTATCGAACGACGACAATATACGTTCAATCCCTGTGAATACGATAAAACACCCCCGAAATACTTTTCAACAGATACCTGCAATTAACCTTATCTTTGCAAAAATGTTTATTCAAGAGGTAAAGAACTGTAACCCCACAAACCCTATGGTTTGTTGTTAATTCAACCACCTCTAAACTCTTTATCAAAGCTTGATCAAGTCACCAAAAATACGACTACAATGCTCCGATTATCCTGAGCACACATTTGTTAAACCCAATATTCCCGAACACGATTCACTGTCTCGCACTACTGCCTTGCAAGGAAACCACCTTGTCCAAAGGCCTTCACTCGGTCGAATCTGTGTTGACGTGATCTTGTTCAAAACCTTCAAATCCCAATGATCTTGAAGGAAAACCCCACCTTGGTATTCTTATTTGAAACACACAAAGATCCCAACCCAATATTTTCGGTTACACCAACCTAATTGGACGTTATCAACCCTAATCTAGATGGTCACCCAAACGAAAAATGATTATGTATAGTTCAATTGTGTTTATGCATAGAAAAAAGGTTGAAGATGATGGGAATGCTTTGTAATCTTCTTTCGTTTAGGTTTTACACTAGTACCTTGCTAGAAAAAGATGCCTGTATGAGTATATATAGGTATGGGAAATAATGAGCAAAAGAAATGCAAATTGTTGGAGCAAAAATGAAATTTTTAAGATGGAAAATCGTATGTGTCGGCCTATCAAAGTAATAGGTCGGTTTATCAAGGTAATTAGGTCGACCTATGAAGGTTACACGTCGTCTATGTGCCGACCTAAGTGAGGCGGCCTATGG
The DNA here is from genome assembly GCA_022829125.1 of Lathyrus tuberosus. Taxonomy (NCBI): domain Eukaryota; kingdom Viridiplantae; phylum Streptophyta; class Magnoliopsida; order Fabales; family Fabaceae; genus Lathyrus; species Lathyrus tuberosus. The sequence goes on along the minus strand of JALAZF010000029.1, from coordinate 3,730,301 downwards.
ACAGAGGCTACAACCTTTAATATTGATCCATGGGAGCCGACCTGAAATTTTATGTACCGGCTTATACGCATTCTCAAACTCGTATAGGTCGGTATGTTTATGCATGTGTCGACCTGAAATGACTTGACCACTCAAAAACATGTTTTTCAATGTAATTTTGATGTAAGCTCCTTTTCCAACTCACTTGAATGCTTCCTAATACTAAGATGCTCATCTAGAATGGGAGGATATCGTCCAATATACATAACACTACACTTTCCTAATTTTGACATCACTCAAAATCTAAAAGCACTAGCACAACATCACCTAAAATCCTAACATAATAGCCAAAGGTTTTCATGAACATAAATTAGAGTTTTGTTATTGCTAGCTATAGCAAAAAAGAATGATGTGTTTCCAACATTCTTAAACCTAAACTACAATTTGTTATTTAATGTGGAGTTAAAATCACTCAACTAAGCAAACAAATTCAACAATCCCAGTTTCAAATTCTAGCATGTAATTGATCTAACACTTCTCACTTCTTTAAAACACAAGTATGGTTATCTATGCAAAATTGGTGTATGTAAAATTACTCCCCCAAGTATGTTGTCTACTTGATGTCTATGCAAAATTACTCTCCAAATATGTTGATATATCTTTATTTTATCAAGAATGTTATTCTTACATCCACATTTGACACCAAATACAATATCGTATACATTGTTTTTCGCATTGATAGTTGATATATATATATATATATATATATATATATATATATATATATATATAGGTTATGTTAATGCACACCTATGTAGGTGTGCATTAACAACATAATATATATATATATATATATATATATATATATGTGTGGGTTATGTTAATGCACACTCATGTAGGTGTGCATTAACAACATACACTTTAGTGTATTTTTGTGTGGAACCCACATTAGAAAGGTGAAGAAAAAAATAGAAAGAAAATAGATTTAATGTATTTTTGTGTGGGATCCACCAATTTTGGGTGTATGTTAGCATTTCCATATATATATATAATGACACGAACAGTATGCAAACAGTGCGTTAACCGTGTCATGAACATTACGTAAACAGTGTCCGTGAACAATAACTTTAAATAGTGAAATAAAGTTGGTTAATGAAATATAAAAAATTGATTAATTAAGTGATGAAGTTAGTTAATAAACGTCAGATGTTAAAAAACATATTTTTGTAGTAAAATAAAGTTGATTAATAAAGTTACGAAGTTGGCTGATAAATATTCGAATATTAAAAATAATTTTTAATATTTGTTTTGGTTAATAAAATGAAAAATATTGGTTAAAGATATTATGAAGTTGATTAATCATATAATTTTAGTGAAAATATTTTACACTGTCAATCAATCACGATCATGAATTCCGCCAAGTCAGACTGTAACTTTTAAAAAATTTAAATGACATGGCAAAACGATATGTTTTATTTGATAATAGTGTAAAATTTTTTTACACTGTCAGTACATCTCTTTTAATCTCATGATTTTATATCAGTATTTTTTAATTTAAGAATTTTAAAAATTTTTAAAAATTTAAGAAATAAATTTTTATATTTTAAAAATATATATCATTATAATATTTTTACTGTTTATCATATTGATCAACCGTATTTACTGTTGTAGGTGTTTGTTTGTGGTGTAGAAATACATTTTTATTATTTTATACCATTATCATATTATTTAGATCATTTATCCGTATTTGATAATTTAAAAAAAAAAGAAAAGAAAATCATTTATCCGTATGGTTGGAGTGTACGAGAATGCATTGGATACTCTGAGTGTTGGTACAGAGACATCTACGGTGGATTTGTCTTTATCTGTGTTGGACATAAGATGCTGCCACGTGGAAACACAAAAATACAAAAGAAGATCATAGAATGTGGACCCTATCTCTTTCAGTGGTAGAGCCAATACAGCTGTAAAAGTGGGACCCAAATTGAGAAAGAAATAATCAGAAGATTCGAAAATGCAAAAGACATCCCAATTATAACCGACCCGTGAAATGCACAAGACTTCAGTATTTGCCACCTTTAAAACATGTGATTGCATTTGTTTCTTTGCCACCTTCATGTTTTCACGTAATTTAAGTTTTTCTTTTTTAATTTCTCCTTCTTCTTTTTATTTAAAATATTAAATATTGCATTTTTAAATAAAAGAAAAATAGATATTACATAATTTTAAGTAAAGAATTAAAATATATATATATATATATATATATATATATATATATAAAGGGTGGATAACGTGGCTTAGAGGTTACGAGAGAAAGGATAAAAAAACAAGAGAGGTGAACAAAAGTAGTTGTGTACGTCACTCTTTTTTAACTTTGACGGATTGAGATTTTCTTCATCTTCAAACAAGAGAAGATAAGAAACATTATGCCGTGATTACAAGTTCCAATACGGACTCGACTGATTTGATATACTCTTAATTTAGTGTGCGGTGGGTTAAGAGTTTTTTTTTTTTTTTAAATGAGGATAATATAAATAGAAATAAAAAAGGTGGATTTAAAAAAAGAGGGGGCTATACAAAAACCCTTCAAAGTTAAGATAATTTAAAAAAAACAAACCTAGCCTATTCTTTACAAAATCAGCCAGAATAGATAAAGGAATATCAGATAAAAAGTAGTATCTGTCAAAATGAGGCCTAAGTTAGCAAGGACATCTGCACAACTATTCTCTTCTCTAAAAACATGTGAAAAGAGTTAAGTTTGACCAAAGTGAGTTAAGAGTTTATTTATGCACTCTTTAATGTGTTTGTTTTATCTTATTTAATTTTCTTTTGTGAATTTTTCGGACGCATATATTAATATAAATTTTTATATTTTTAAATTTAAACGATGTAATGTTTGTAGATTCGTTCTGCTTTATTTTTACTTTTTGGTTGAATGGACCAAAATTTTAGATTAACACTCTTATATGTTCCATTTCTTTTTGTTTATTTTTTCAGGATGAGTCTAAATTTTGATAATGAAAGCAGAATAAATATGTTCAATACAATTACGTATAAGTTAGTTTTTTTAATTTTATTTTAAACTGGTAAATTAGTTAATAATTTAATTAATTTTAAGGATTGATTTAATGATAAAGAGTTAAGTTATGAGGTATTAAATTGAGCTCTAGTAGATAAAAATTATTCATGTGTTTGACCAAATTCAATTTTATTCTAACTTTAAATGAGATCTCTCCAATGAATGGTTGAATTTATCTCATTAAATTTGTCGGTCGTAAATTCAAATATCAAAATTTTAAAAACCAAAAATTGATAACTTAATTTTTGTTGCAACTTTGAATTGTCGATAAAATTGTTGGTCAATAAATAAAGAGAAATAAAAGAAAACAATATTAAATAAAATTAAAAAAAGTTACCAGAGTTTTAAGGATTAAAAAAAATCATAACTATTTATTTAGGATCAGTTTGTTTTAACTTTAAAAAAATGAATTTTTTCTTTTGTATTTTTTAAAATAGATTCTACAAAAATGTTTTTTAAAATATTACAAGTTTTTTTAAATTTGTTTTTTATAAATTAAAAGACTAATTTTGATATTTTATAACATTAATACGTATTAGTGAAATTTAAAACATAGTCAAAATCACAATTTTTTCAAAAAGTCATATTTCAAAAATGATTTTTATGAAAAACTATTTGAAATAGCTTCAAAATTAAGTGATTTTTTGAAATTTTGATATCCAAAATAAAGTTTCGATAAAATGATGAAATACCTAAAATAACATTTTAAAAATAACTATTCAAACCAAATTTTTATTTGAAGTTTTTATGAAAAATTTCTTTGTAAAATTTTTTTCACAAAATTATATTACACTATAAAAATCATTTTTAAAAAAAACTAAAACAAACAGGCCCTTAGGTACATTAACCATAGAAGATAATCATGCTTTCCAATTACAAATTGAGTTGTGGGTTTTGCAGTGAGAATATTTTAAAAATTTTGTATATTTTATTTTGATTTAAATGAACTTTTGATTTTTTATTTAGATGTTTTAAACTTTTTATCGCATATTTTAAAATATAACTTTTTATCTTTCAATTTTAAGTTTTTTAAAACTTTTTTGTCATGTAAAAATTACTTTTTGGCAGTGATGATTGAGACAATTTTTTATTTTTTATTTTTTTATAAAATAAATTAATAATTTTAATACAAAATTTGAAAGAATTTTTCTGAGTGACCTAAATTTTTGTAATAACATGTCTCTAGTTAGGAATGAAAATAGTCCCAACCACTGTTGAAATTTTTGGACTGATTGAAAATTTCAGAGTGGAGATTTTGAAGACTTTATTGGCATTAAATTGGTAATGAATGAGTACATATATGAGCTAGTATGAATGAAAATGGAAGTGAAAATTGAAAAAATTCATTTTAGTTTCACGAAGGGAAAACACATATTAGCCGTGCATATATATTCAAAGGTGGCAAAATAGATTAGACGTCAAAGTAGGGCTGGACAAAATATTTGAAACCGGCCCAAACCGCCCTATCCATTTGGCCCGTGTGTTTTCGGTTCGGGTAAACCGGTTTTTCGGGTTACCGGGTTAGTGAATTCTGGGTTTATATGGGTTTATGCGGGTCGGTTCGGATGGTTGGATTGGGCCCTTAGAAAACCGAATCCGACCGGCCCAATAATTTTATTCTGTATTATTATTTTATTACTGGGCTGGGCTGGTGGAAATTGTATTCACTAACTTGGCTTGATCTAAGACAAAAAGATCAAAAAAGACATCCTTTCATTAGTTATTCGTTCTCATGTTTCTAGGGTTTCAGAATTCAGGTAAAAACACAACAACGCAACGCCGTTCGAGTTCATCTTCAAGCTCTTGATGTCGTCGCACCACCACCACACCGCCGCTGTTTAAGATCATGTAAGTTTCATTTACTTTTTGTTTCTGTCTTTCTTCTTCTTCCATCTTTTCTTTGTCTATCTCTCCCTAACAACTTAAAACTTCTATTTTTATGTTACCTCCACAAAACTGAAATGGTGAAAAAAATTTCTTGAACATTCTGAAATCTTTTTTTCTTGAACATTCTGAAATATTTTTTTATAGATACTTAAGGTAAATAAACAGATTGATGAAAAATGTTTAATAGAAAAATATTTAAACTGATTAGTGAAATCATTCTTTATCTATTTGTGTGAAACTTTTCTATTTGCGTGAATATTTTGTTTGATTGGCACTTGTTAATGCTATTTGAGGTATTAAGTTTGAAGGCCTGATGGCTGATATGCTCAGCCATGATTCATTGTGATTGTGACTGTTTTTTTTTTCATATAGTTAGGTTTGAAGGTCCTATTTGAGGCATCAATTTTTTCATCGTGATTCACTAATGATTTCAATTTTGTAAGTTTGTAACTTCTTGGTACATTAACTTTCCTGTGAAAGTATGTTGATGGACAAAGAGTTGATAAATAAGGTGACTATATCTTGTAATTTAGATTGTGCTTTTAGAAAATGTACAATTTATTTGTAATATGTTTTCAAATCAGAACATAGTTTAAAATGTTTGTAATCTTTAAGAGATGTAAGATTCTAAATATATTTGCATTAACTAGAGACAAATCAGAAACTTTTGAAACATTTGAAATTCTGTTTAGAACTTATTCACAACTTAGAACTTCTATTGTTAACCAGGTTCTTATTGGGGATATACTTGCTGCTAATTCATCTCACGGTTACCAGAGAGGTATTTTTTATTTTTCTGATTTAGTTGGTTTTATGACCAGGCCTACATGTAAGAATTTTCTGTTTGAAATTCTGTTTAAAACTTATTCACAATTTAGAATATATTGGCAGCTTTCAACTTATTAACAGATAATTGTTTAAATTTTTTCTGAGTATTTATATCATTGCAGCATCAAACAGGGTGTATCAAATAAGAAAGAAATTGATATTGATGTATGTCATGCTATATTTTGCCAACTAGAAAATGTTCCTTATTTTAAATTACAATGGACTTGTAATCTTTAAAAGAAATATTAATCTGTATGGCATGATGTATTTGATGTGGCTAACAATTATAACCCAAATTTCTTTGTAGGCATCCAATTCTGCAGTCTTAGTTTCCAGTGAAGCACTGCCATAAATTTGGCAATTGAAGAACTCCTAAGATTTAATTTTTCCTATTGCAACTTTTTGTGAGAATGACTAATAGATAATTTACCATTAATTTTTGTAGGTCATTTATAATATATGAAGGCTTGAATATATTTGTTGGATGTAAAAATGTTAAATTAGGCTTTCTTTTTTTTTTTTAATGTAAAGGTAAGTTTTTATTTAATATTATTTAATTTAAAAAATTACAATGTAGCCCAACTTTTTTATGACTATTGAAAATCAATTAACCGAACAAACCGATCCGTTTTAACCGATTAACCGACTAAACTGAATCCGATCAAACCGATTAAAAATTCAGTCGGAATTGGGCCTAACAAATCCATCCATGGTTTCGATCGGTTTGACATATTGGGACCGAATCCAATCCAAACCGACCGATGTCTACCCCTACGTCAAAGAGTACCTAAGTTTATAAAGGAGTGAGAACACAATACCAAACCACATTCACACACGTGTGTATGCTGTCCGTCTGGTGTGTATGCTGTCCGTCTGAATGTCTGACTCGGATTGTTTCGGTCTGGACCTGAACTTAAGCCTTAATCAATTATTTTTTGGAATCTTAATTGATAGATATTAATTAATAAATCGGTGGAAATTAATTATTATTAATTAATTAAGTAAATGTAAATTAGTTTATATTAATTAATTAGTTACGTATTATCTATCGAACCCTAGTTTTAACCTAGTTATTTATTGAATTTCACTTGCTCTCTAAAAGTCAACGTGCGACTTGCTGACAAAGTAAATAACAACAAAGTAAATAACAATCAGTAATGGGTTGGATTTTTTCCACTCTCCCACTATTTTCTCTCCATTCAATCCTCAACTATAAATAGCGACATTTTCATCACTCTCTTTTTCAAGCGGCTTGTCTGTGCCATCAATGACAGATTTTTGCCAAAAAATTACAAGTGATTTTAACACCATCATATAGTGGTTTTAACCCCATCAAAGTGTGTAACTCTAGAACCTTTACATGTCGTACAAGTAATAATCGTACAATTGAATTGGATTGTATTATCCTGAGGTGTCGTGGTAGTTTTACTACTCTGCAAAATTTTGAACAGTACCGCAAACATCTTTAAGAGAACGATCTAGTGCGCGACTCGATCCGGTAATTTTTTCTGTGACTATTTTCAAAATTAAAAAAGAGGGTTTCTTAATACACCACTCATGTTTCTTAGACACTACGTGCAATTTCATTTTTGCCCCCAATTTTCGGATGTGCAAATTCGGACGCACCGTTTTTTAAAATTTTTCAGTTTTTTTCGGATGTGCACATCCGGAAGAATTCCTGATCTGCAAATCCGAATTCCATAAAATCATTTACTTCTAAATATAATTAAATACAATATAATTAAAATCCAACATAATTAAAATTAATATGATTTTTTCAATATAATTAAATTCAATTTAATTAAATCCAATATAATTAAAATTGATATGATTTTTTTTCTAAATGATTAATATGGTATTTACTTCTAAATTATTATTTTTATATTGAAAAAATTAATTTAATTATATTGGATTTAAAATTATATAGTATTTACTTCTAAAATTGAATTTAATTATATTGGTATTTAAAATTATATGGTATTTACTTCTAAATTATATGGTATTTACTTCTAAATTATAATTAAAATTATATAGTATTTACTTCTAAAATTAATTTAATTATATTGGATTTAATTATATTGAAAAAATCATGTTAATTTTAATTATATTGGATTTAATTATATTTAGAAGTAAATGATTTTATGGAATTCTTTTGATTTTTTTCGAATTTGTAGATCAATAATTCTTCCGGATGTGCACGTCCGGAAAAAACAGGAAAATTTTAAAAAAACGGTGCGTCCGGATTTGCACATCCAGAACGCAGTGGTATTTTCGTCAGCGCACATGGTGCCTAAGAAGGTTGGGTGATGAGATAAAAAATTGCCTTAAAAAACAATACATTGTCTTAGAAGGCCGGAGTATGCACTATGATAAATTTTTAAGGTTTGAGTTTGATCTATGGTCTATTATAAACTCTTTTTTGTCTAACTATACATTTATAAAAGTCTGGTATGTTCTGAAAATATATTTAAAAGTCTGATTTAGATTAAGGTTTTTGAATAGTTTATTTTCTCTATTTTTTTTACATAAACAACAATATATATATATATATATATATATATATATATATATATATATATAAGACAAGCCTTAGTGGCCTTAGTTGTACTTTATGTTATGTATGTTATTGGTGTTTGTTATCATGCTTTGAATATTGTTTATCTTGTAAAGTGATGGTATTTTGGTTAAAGTTGTAACCTTTAGGTGTAATGGTGTCTTTTCTAACTTAAACATTCTTTCTTATTGCAATGAAGGTATTGATTGGCATTCCAATCTTCGGTCTGAACAAAATCTTGTTAGTGGTGGAAACCTACCTCGATTGATAATGGATTCATATGAAGAATGTTGCGGTCCCCAAGAATGTTCCTTTGGCTTTTGCCTGCCTTATTTAAAGGTTTGATGTGGACCTGCTGTTGAAGCAAAATCTGGATTGTAAAATGAAGATATGATAGGTGGATATGGATAGATTTAGAAGCTTTGGAAATTAGTTACCATCTTTATTCTTCTCATTCTGCACTTGTTCCTCTTGGTGAGTAGCGCAACATATCAATGAATCTAATATTGTCACAATCCAATTGAATTTGTTTTCTCTACCAGATAGTAGAAGGGCTATTGTTATGATTGTGAATAGCTCCTTGAGAAGTCAAAAGATAAATTTTGATGATATTTGTGAACAGTTTCTTAGTAAAGAGAACTTAGAGAGTTTGGCAAATCTTCTTCATGTTTTTTTTTTCAATAATCAAGTCCATTCATATTACTTTAGCTTGTCCAAATTAGACCAAATATACAAGGACATAGAAAATACATTCCCATACCCACCTCTACAACAAGACACTATGCATACTAATAAGAGGGTTCAAAAACAAATTGAACCAGAACCCACCTGCTACACTCCTACCCTACTTCTTTCTATTACAAACCTTCAAAACTTATCAACAAACATCAAATGAAATCTAATGGTGATTTATACCAATCATACCAGCTGCAAACCGCCACCTTCTTTAATTTTATTTTCTTCCAATTCCACGAAAACAACTGGACATCCTGCAGTATTCACTTTGCCTCGGCCACTTCTCCTTGAAAAATTACTTTATTTCTTGTTCTCCACAAACACCAACACGATATCAGCCATAAGAATGCCATAGATGAACCAAGATTAGTATCTTTAGCCCAACTTACAAACATATCAAGACATCTATCCTCTCTTGGAAGTATAACTCCAATCCAATCTTCCAGCCCCTTCCACATCTGTTTAGATTTATCACAATCAATAATGAGATGATTGGTGTCTTCAAGTTATCTGAAACAAAAAACACACGATTCTTGATGAGGGTCTGATATTATTCCCCTCTTGATGAGATTTTTTCGTGTCGGCAGCCTGTCAATTAGGAGTCTCCAGCCAAAAATCAGAATTTTAAGTGGAAGCTTGATCCTCCACAAGAAGTCCAATGCCTGTTTTAATTTATTATCCAAGATTACTCCCTCCTCACTATTATTTTAGAAGTTATAATAGTCCTTAACACTAAATGTACTATCTGTCTTCCTTGGCCACAAAATCTCATCCTCCTCCTGTGAATATGGTCGCACCTCCTCAAGTAGTTGTTCTAATTCTCTAATCAATACAGCATCTTCTCCAGACAAGACAACACTTCTACTCATAATTTCCCACCTCCACATATTGTCTAACCAACAACCACAATCTTTTACTAAAATATTCTGATTTGGAGAGGACAGAAATAATGAAGGAAATTGGATGGCCAAAGCATCTCTACCAACCCATCTTGACTGCCAGAACATGGTCTTCTCTCCATTCCCAACTTTCCAACATAATTGACTAAACAAGCCAACTTTATTTGAATGTTTAGCAAGACCTTTTAGGTCCTTCCACCAGTTCGACATGAATTTAGTAGACATCTTGCACTGATTGAGAAATAAAGTTGAGAAGTTTTCTTTGTAACTTGCCTTGATAAGATCAGACCAGATTGAATTCTTATCTAAGGAAATCCTCCATAACCATTTTGCCACTAAAGCTTTGTTGAATTTACCAATGTCCTTAATACCTAAGCCACACAGTTCTTTAGGTTTACATACTGCTGACCACTTCACCCATGAGATACTCTCCTTCTCTCCATCTCCAGCCCATAAGAACCTTCTCTGAATCTTTTTTATTTCTTTGATAACATTCACAGGTGCAACATAGAAAGACAGGTAATGGATTGGTAAATTATTCAGAACAGAGTTTATTAATGTAACTCTCCCTCCAATAGAAATCATTCTACCTCTCCATGTTGCAAGTCTATTCTTAATAGAGTGAACCACAGGTTTCCAAAAACCTAATGATCTATGCAAACCTCCAACAGATAGCCCTAAGAACTTGAAAGGAAAACTACCAACTCTACAATTCAAAAAAGTTGTTGCATCCACCATTCTATCCTTCTCTAATCCAATTCCTATCAGGCTACTCTTGCTATAATTTATCCTCAATCCAGACAGTGCCTCAAAACCCCTCAGAACTGACTTTATATACCAGATATTCTCCCAAGCTTCATCACATATAATAAGTGTATCATCTGCAAATTGAAGAAGGACATTGGTTTAACCACCTTCTATCTTTATTCCCTTCAACATACCTCTCTCTTCAGCTTTCTTGAACAACATAGCCATACTTTCTGCAATCAATACAAATAGAAATGGAGAGATAGGGTCCCCCTGTTTTAATTCCTTGAATATTTTAAAGTCTTTACTTGAGCTCCCATTAACTAAAACAGATGCATAACAATTACACACTAAACCTTTTATCCACTCAATCCATTTGGGGCAGAAATTCATGGCCTTAAGAACCTTGCATAAAAAACTCCAGTTTACACAGTCATATGCCTGTGCAAAATCCACTTTGAGCATATACCCTTTCTTTTTCCTTCTTATTGCATAATCTAATATTTCGTTGGCTACTAAAACCCCATCTAACAACTGCCTACCTGGAACAAAGGCTGTTTGACTAGAAGAAACCAGTTTATCTATGACTCTACACAGTCTAGCAGCAAGGATCTTTGATATAATCTTATGAACACTACTTATCAAGGCTATTGGTCTATATTCCAATAAATTTTGTGGATTATTTACCTTTGGAATCAGCACAAAGAAAGCTGAGCAAAAGGTCTTTGATAGAGTAGCATTCTCATAGAATTCTTTGATGCACCTGAAAAAATCCTGTCCCACAATCTCCCAAGTTTTCTTTAAAAACTTGAAGTTAAACCCATCTGGCCCAGGACTTCTGTCTCCCTTACAACCATTAATGATTTCCACTACTTCCTCATAAGAAAAAGGTTCAACTAGCATACAGTTTTCTTCCTCAGATAACTTATTTAAGGAGGAAAGATCCATCTCAAAACAACCCTCAGTGTTAGCCTTATACTTGTTTTCAAAAGCATCATGAATCACCTGTTTGACTTTAGCTACACCAACATCTTCTTCAAGACCCAAACAAGAGGCTGTAATAAAATTTATTCTCCTTCTCCTATTGATTACATTATGAAAGTATTTTGTGTTGTAATCCCCCTCTTCCATCCATTTCAACCTAGCTTTCTGATGAAGAATACTTTCTTTAGTGTGAAGGTTGTTCCACATTTCCTCTATAGCTTGCCCTCTTGCTTTCAAAACTTCCTCAGAACTTGCATCACCTAATTCTGCCATCTCATCTTCTAATTCATTTATGGTCTTGATGTTATCCTCTATCTTCAGATCTTGAATACCAAAAGTATTAATGTTCCACCACCTTAATCTTTTTTTGAGATGTCTCAACTTTTGAATCAATGTATCACTCGCATTCCCAGAAGTAACAACACCCTCCCAACACTCTCTTACAAAATCCAAAAAATTGGGATGATCCAGCCAAGCATTTATAGATTTGAATGGCTTAGGACCCCAATTCTTATCATTCATCACCAAAGAGATAGGCCCGTGATCTGAAACGTCTCGCAACCCAACCTTCTGGTTTACCACTTTCCAAAAGTTGCACAAATCTTCACTAATGAGAAATCTATCTAATCTACTTTTACACGATCCATTAGACTTGAACCAAGTAAATCTATTGCCCACAGTAGGCAGATCTAAAAGTTCCATATCCTCAATAAACATTTCGAATTCCTCCATCTCATTCCTTTTGTAATTCCCACATCCTCTCCTCTCCTCCTTGCATTTGATTGAGTTAAAATCACCTCCTAAAATCCAATCCCCCCTTGGCATATTTGATTTTAAATGTAAGAGTTTCTCCCATAACAGTCTTTTTTCATTTAATCCACACGGAGAATAAATGTTTATCACATAAATACATCTCTTTTTCCATTTACCAAACACACCTAAATATCCTCTACCTGAAAAGCTAAAGATGGAACAAAAAGCTTGTTTGTTCCAGATAGAAAGCATACCTCCCGATTGTCCCACTGTATCTGATGCTGACCAATCGAACTCATCTCTTCCTCAAATCCCCCTTATAAAATTATGATCCACCTTTTTGCATTTTGTTTCTTGAATTAGCATAAAATCAATTGCTTCTTTCTCAATCAATACTTTGAGCCTTCTTCTCTTCATCAACGAATTGCACCCACGAATATTATAAGTTGTCAAATTCATGTATCAATATTAGCTGCCACCCTCTTGCTCTAAGTACTATTGATATCTCTTACTTCCATTTTCCTCAGAATACCTTCCAAAACCTCTTCATCTTCCTCCCCTTCTATCCCCAGATCCTTAAGGATAGACCAAACTTTCCTTGGCATGCCCTCTGATTTCCTCTTAATCCTCTCATTACCCATTGCTACATCTGTGTCAGAAATAGATCCACAACAAAGAATAGACCCTCCAGAGTACTTAGATTCATTATCTCCAGAACTTATAGACAATTGTGAAGAATTAACCACTTCCCCCGCAGCCCCTTTGCTAATTGAAATTCTGGTACAGACATGTGATGTCAAGTGCAATGTCACAACATCAATATCTGTTGTATGAACAAGTCAAAAATAGAAACAGAAACGCATAAACCACACAAGGATTGTTCACCCAGTTCGGTTCAACAACCTACATCTGGGGGCATACCAAGCCAGGAAGGAAGTCCACTATTAGTAGTATCAAATTACAGACTCAACAAACCAGTTGACAATCTACCTAATTTAATCACTACCCAATGACCCTTCTATCTAAGTTCTCCCTAGATAAGAAACTCCATCTCACTCCCAATTATTGCAATGATGTCTAGCAGTTAACATCTCCGCCACTGCATCAACAGCTTGATTACCAACACCTTTTCAAACACAGAAAAGTAGAAGTCACACTTCCATGACACACCTTGGAGTTGCTTAACAGCTTCCTCCAAGAACAATCCAATACTCATTACCTACAGGTTTCTGAGTAAGAACACAGTGACCATCTCACAACCCGAGTGGTTCACTTTGACTAAGCCCTATTGATCTACATCTTGGACTCGTACCAATTCTAGATTACAAGCATTCTATTTATAACCTTTTCCCAACTGGATTTGGGCCTTCAAGTCTTCTGCCCCAAATCTGTAACAGATTCTCTCCTTAATAGATCTTCAATTAAATCTTCATAATTAACTCTGATTGTTCTCCATATCTTTTTGCATTAAATTAGCAACAAACTAATCTTCTTCATTAATGATTGCACCAAGAAAATCGCATCCAATCTAACTAACAGATCAACATAATGCGCGCAGCCCTAAAAACATCACAACCTGATGTTTTAATGTTCTGGTATAGTGATGTCAAGACATCGCATGTGACATCACTCTTCAGCACTTTAACTCTTCAACACTAAAACCAGAATGTTAACCAATAATGTTAGAAGCTCATGTTGAAACATAAACCATGACATTAACATTGTTTTACCAAAATTTCAGCCAATCACAAGAACTAACAATCTCCCCCTTTGGCTAATTTTGGCTAAAACAAATATATAAACATTACCGCTCTAATTACATCAGCAATTACAACTCTATACTACTGTGAGAAGTCATTTGATCCTAACAGTAATCATCAGTAGCTACTGTGTACAGCAATCATGGAGAATCATCTTCTTGGCTAATTTTGAATGATGTTAGGACATCATGTTGGACATAACATCACCATATAACAGCAACTCCAGGCAGCACATCAGGACCTAAGTAGTAGAGAGTCCTGAAGTCATTTGGTGCACATGAGGAAGAAGATATCTGACACTCCCCCTCAACACAACACATTTCTTTTTCCTTCCAGGACAGACCCAGAACAAATGTAGAAGACTCCTCCAGAAAAGAAATGTTTATCTATACATAAAAGACCAATGGTGGCATAAGATAATTCTGCACACCTTCATTGATCAGACACTGGGTTTAATTTGTGGCATAAGATGAAACTTAAGAAGTGCCATTCTGCTAACCCAGGTAACTCAGAACATAAGTCACAACTGTGTTCATAACTCAGGACACAAGTCACAAAGACTCAACACCAACATAAGGATAGGACATCCTCTTCGACATCTCTGAATCACATCTGGAACTGCAGACTCCAGACATAGCATCTGCGCAAACCATTTAGCAGAACCCTTTCCTTTCTCCCCCTTTTTAGCCAAAAATTGGCAAAGGAAGCCCTCACAGAACCAGGCCCAAGTAGTGATCACCCAAAAACGAACAAAAGCTATAAGACTTATGAAACAAGAACACTCACTGGTTGAAGGAGAACAGAATAACCCCTATAAATAGCTGATCAGTTACTTAGGAATTAACGAG
This sequence comes from Lathyrus tuberosus, assembly GCA_022829125.1. Classification (NCBI taxonomy): domain Eukaryota; kingdom Viridiplantae; phylum Streptophyta; class Magnoliopsida; order Fabales; family Fabaceae; genus Lathyrus; species Lathyrus tuberosus. Next base: position 3,715,248 of record JALAZF010000029.1, on the reverse strand, counting down.
CTTTGAATATGTCAAGGTTCTTGGTCACAGAAACGTTATTTTAGGTACTAAAAACTCCTTCCAAATTCAATGCCTACCGTGTAAAACAGTCTTGGCCACTTTTATTGTTTCCTAACTGATCTTTACCATAAATTGTGCCAAAACAGTTCCATGCATAGTCGAAGACACGTGTTCCACCTTATCCCTACACCATCGTCCAGAATAATTCCTTGTCTGGCTCAAGACAAACATGTCCTATACCATGTTCTGACATCGCATCAGACATTGTCTGCTGGCTCACAATATTATTAACCCAAGACACTTCAAAAGATTCCAAAACACAAGCACGACATCTATTGATCAGCACAACTCACAATCCCTTCTAGATTCCTCCAGAAAAATAACTTTTCCCAGATACAACAATTCTGCTCTTCAGCCTCCTCATAAGCACTAGCATACCAGCCTTAGGAACACCCAACCATACTCAGTAGTACATGTCCCATCATGTTGATTGTCACCACTCTGCGCACTCTTCACAACAATCTGCACCCTTGCAGTAATAGACCATAGACAACAGCCTTAACTCCCCCTAACATAAACACCCAATGCTCCTTATGAAGATGAATACTTGACTCCAGATAAAAGCACAATGAAATTGCCACATTCTCAACAATAAGAACTGCCACTTCTTGTATTTGTTAAGCATAATCTCATCATGTTTGTTTCAGATACATGGTCTGCCAAGTCCAATATAAACGCCCACTTGATTTGGGATTTCTCACATATTCCATACCAAATGTCTTTAGATTACTTGCAACACACGATAAGGGCTGCCACCACCTTTTACTCGTATTAGAAGAACCCTCCTTATATTCAACCATTCTGATCAGATCATACCACTTCAGATACTAATTCTGCTTCTTCCAACTTCATACGCACAGTCCCAAACCTTCACACCAGACAAAGATGTTGTAACAACATGTAGAACATCAGTATTAGATAACATCTCACATCTTCTGCATCACAACCACCTTCTCACACAATTCAGAAAACTGAATTCCATCCACACATCAGACAACTGCCAAGCTCCTAACAAGGTCTTTACAAACAGCCAGCAGATGATGCTCACTCCTTCATTCACACACTTCTGATACAGTCAGCTGATAAGGCTACCTCAGGTTGTCATCTTCAAATATCAAGCTACTCCATCATGGCCACAAAAAAATATCCAGACAGATTTGCATAATTCTCTAGACAAATACTCTGTCTCCCGTCAAAGTATTTACCCTTATGCACAACATCACTAATAGACAAATACTAAGTCTCCCGTCAAAGTATCTACTATTAGACAGAATAAGATTACCTTCTCACACAAAGCATGACATTTGGTCTGACATACTTTTATGCACACTTGTGGCACGAGCTGATCCCTCTTTTATAAGATCACTTCAAATTAGGTAAGTGACTTGACTTGATACTCCAGCATGAGCACAACTAACTTTCTTGGCTGAAAACTCAACACCTGCGAAGTGTTGTCCCAACATCAGACATAATTCCCTCTTGCTCATGCTCCAAAACTCCACATCTTGCCAGGATGATCTAGTATGACTTGACAATAGGTCCATGTCCCCTTCACAGTCTTTTCTTCTGCCTTTAGCAAGACCCTGATCTACTTCAGTATTCACTACATTCTCCATCCAAGGCAGACCTTCTACTTCATCATTCTCCCGTATGACTATGTAGACGCTCCTTATGCATAATATAGGCACCAAGCTTCTGAACCAGGACATAAACATCCTTCACCAAGGATATCCAACCAGATAATACCTCAACACAAGTTAGAACATCTCTCATCCACCTTCAAGAAGAATAATCTCCTTGAGTCTTCAACTCACATGTTCCACTTGCTCAAAAGCAGCTCAAAAGCAAACACACTTAGACTCCCTAAGCCATGGTCATGCCACATCTTCTCCTTCCTGAAGCTTCTGCAAACTGCCAAGAGAACGTTCTTTTTGAAGTATCCTATTGTTTATTCCTGTAGATCACCCTATCATTAGCTGATGTGCCACATCACCAGCTGAGACTCCTGATGTTAAGCTAGATGACAGAACATTATGTCATCTAACTGTTGAATTCAGCTCTACCTTCTGCCACTCAGAAGAACCTCCTCCCTTTGCAGAAACAGATTTCCATGCTCTCATAGACTTGATTCAACAATCAAGTTTGAGTAGACAACCTCTATCCTGCTTAGAAACTCCAAAGACTTCAAACCTACCACATCTGAATCTTCAGAAAATAAGTAGTCCAAGACTACCTCATAGCAATACTAAAGAGAATCACTTCCCTTAGTAGAGCCGTCAGTAGAAAGCCAGAGATAACTGCCACTTATCCTCGACCTTCACAACCAGAGCAAACACCATGCTCCAAACCACTTAGATCAGAAATTAGCTGATCCAAGCTGTAACCATCTAGATTATGATGTCTTCATAGTCTTCCATCTTCATCTTATCAACTTCCAAGATTAGACTGCAGTAACTTGCATAACACACTCTTTCAGAGGCTTCTTCTTATAAGCACAAGGTTCAGACCTTTTGTCTAACTTAAGAGTGATAACTGCCATCCTTCTGCATCTAAAGCCAGAGTATAAGCATACCACAGACAATCTGCTACTTCCAATCCTTCAAGCCACAAAACTGGAAGAGTTTATTCCATACAACTAATGCAGACACCAATTGACCACAGGCTGATTTACACTGCTACTGCACACAGACTCTTGGATGCATTTTCCCTATAATATTGTCCTCAGACAGTTTAGCTCAAACAAGGATCATCTCCTTCTCTTCTGCTATCAAGATTACTACCTTTTCTTCAACCAGCTCTAGCAGAAATGCTATGACATTATGAACAGCATCTCAAAAAATTTTCAACTTCATAGCTTCAGTGATCCTTCAAAACAGCTACAATCTAATAGGTCTTTGACTTAGCATTTACCATAAACTGCTGATGTGTAGCGCGATGTCGAGACATTGACATATTAAGCTCAGCTTCTTTCTTGATGAAACTTCCTCCTCCTTAGGTCACCACAACTAAGCTTAAGAGATAACTTATCAAGATCTTCACTCCCGCATGAAAGATTTGACAGTGATACTCTTTTGCTTTGGCTCTACCCTCTTCTTTCACCATCAAGAAAGATGATAAAGAAGGAATCACTGTACTGAACAGATTGGTCTTCAATGTCTGACTTAAAATATATTCTTCTTCTGATCCTTCCATGTCAAACAATCTTTAGAAGATCCATTCACCTTATGAACACTTCACTCCCAAACAAGGATATGAGATAATCCTCAAGTAACGTTGGCATCTCTAACCAACCGGTTGAAGCTGTCTTGCATAAACTACAACATCATAGGATATCCTGCTGAGGAGACCAAACCCTAATGTCTTTCCAAAAGAATATCTTCCTAGAATCTCAACACCAGAGATGCAAGAACCAACCAGGGTTACAACAGATATCATGCAGCGGAACCCATAACAACTCCTCAACAACCTTCAGGCACTACTAAAAAAATCTTGCACACTATCAGCATAAACCACGTGCCAACAATACTTTATCATGAATAGTCCAACCTTCACTCCAAGGGATCATCCAAACAACTCTCTTCCTTGCTCATGAACCAGAAAGTATCTTCCCAAGATCTCATCCAGAAACAGACAGGATGTCTGCTCTGATACCAATTGAAATTCTGGTACAGACATGTGATGTCAAGTACAATGTCACAACATCAATATCTGTTGTATGAACAAGTCAAAAATAGAAACAGAAACGCATAAACCACACAAGGATTGTTCACCCAGTTCGGTTCAACAACCTACATCTGGGGCATACCAAGCCAGGAAGGAAGTCCACTATTAGTAGTATCAAATTACAGACTCAACAAACCAGTTGATAGTCTACCTAATTTAATCACTACCCAATGACCCTTCTATCTAAGTTCTCCCTAGATAAGAGACTCCGTCTCACTCCCAATCATCACAATGATGTCTAGCAGTCAACATCTCAGCCACTACATCAACAACTTGATTACCAACACCTTTTCAAACACAGAAAAGTGGAAGTCACACTTCCATGACACACCTTGGAGTTGCTTAATAGCTTCCTCCAAGAACAATCCAATACTCATTACCTACAGGTTTCTGAGTAAGAATACAGTGACCATCTCACAACCCGAGTGGTTCACTTTGACTAAGCCCTATTGATCTACATCTTGGACTCGTACCAATTCTAGATTACAAGCATTCTATTTATAACCTTTTCCCAACTGGATTTGGGTCTTCAAGTCTTCTGCCCCAAATCTGTAACAGATTCTCTCCTTAATAGATCTTCAATTAAATCTTCATAATTAACTCTGATTGTTCTCCATATCTTTTTGCATTAAATTAGCAACAAACTAATCTTCTTCATTAATGATTGCACCAAGAAAATCGCATCCAATCTAACTAACAGATCAACATAATGCGCGCAGCCCTAAAAACATCACAACCTGATGTTTTAATGTTTTGGTATAGTGATGTCAAGACATCGCACGTGACATCACTCTTCAGCACTTTAACTCTTCAACACTAAAACCAGAATATTAACCAATAATGTTAGAAGCTCATGTTGAAACATCAACCATGACATTAACATTGTTTTACCAAAATTTCAGCCAGTCACAAGAACTAACAATCTCCCCCTTTGGCTAATTTTGGCTAAAACAAATATATAAACATTACCGCTCTAATTACATCAGCAATTACAACCCTATACTACTGTGAGAAGTCATCTGATCCTAACAGTAATCATCAGTAGCTACTGTGTACAGCAATCATGGAGAATCATCTTCTTGGCTAATTTTGAATGATGTTAGGACATCATGTTGGACATAACATCACCATATAACAACTCCAGGCAGCACATCAGGACCTAAGTAGTAGACAGTCCTGAAGTCATTTGGTGCACATGAGGAAGAAGATATCTGACACTCCCCCTCAACACAACACATTTCTTTTTCCTTCCAGGACAGACCCAGAACAAATGTAGAAGACTCCTCCAGAAAAGAAATGTTTGTCTATACATAAAAGACCAATGGTGGCATAAGATAATTCTGCACACCTTCATTGATTAGACACTGGGTTTAATCTGTGGCATAAGATAAAACTTAAGAAGTATCATTCTGCCAACCCAGGTAACTCAGAACACAAGTCACAACTGTGTTCATAACTCAGGACACAAGTCACAAATACTCAACACCAACTTAAGGATAGGACATCCTCTTCGACATCTCTGAATCACATCTGGAACTGCAGACTCCAGACATAGCATCTACGTAAACCATTTAGCAAAACCCTTTCCTTTCTCCCCCTTTTTAGCCACAAATTGGCAAAGGAAGCCCTCACAGAACCAGACCCAAGTAGTGTTCACCCAAAAATAAACAAAAGCCATAAGATTTATGAAACAAGAACACTCACTGGTTGAAGGAGAACAGAATAAATAAATAGCTGATCAGTTACTTAGGAATTAGCGAGCTTTGAATATCTCAAGGTTCTTGGTCACAAAAACGCTATTTTAGGTACTAAAAACTCCTTCCAAATTCAATGCCTACCGTCCAAAACAGTTTTGACCACTTTTATTGTTTCCTAACTGATCTTTACCATAAATTGTGCCAAAAACAGTTCCATGCATAGTCGAAGACACGTGTTCCACCTTATCCCTACACCACCGTCCAGAATAATTCCTTGTCTGGCTCAAGACAAACATGTCCTATACCATGTTCTGACATCGCATCAGACATTGTCTGCTGGCTCACAATATTATCAACCCAAGACACTTCGAAAGATTCCAAAACATAAGCACGACATCTATTGATCAGCATAACTCACAATCCCTTCTAGATTCCTCCAGAAAAATAACTTTTCCCAGATACAACAATTCTTCTCTTCAGCCTCCTCATAAGCACTAGCATACCAGCCTTAGGAACACCCAACCATACTCAATAGTACATGTCTCATCATGTTGATTGACACCACTCTGCGCACTCTTCACAACAATCTGCACCCTTGCAGTAATAGACCATAGACAACAGCCTTAACTCCCCCTGACATAAACACCCAATGCTCCTTAGGAAGATGAATACTTGACACCAGATAAAAGCACAATGAAATTGCCACATTCTCAACAATAAGAACTGCCACTTCTTGTATTTGTTGAGCATAATCTCATCATGTTTGTTTCAGATACATGGTCTGCCAAGTCCAATATAAACGCCCACTTGATTTGGGATTTCTCACATATTCCATACCAAATGTCTTTAGATTACTTGCAACACACGATAAGGGTTGCCACCACCTTTTACTCGTATTAGAAGAACCCTTCTTATATTCAACCATTCTGATCAGATCATACCACTTCAAACACTAATTCTGCTTCTTCCAACTTCATACGCACAGTCCCAGACCTTCACACCAGATAAAGATGTTGTAACAACATGTAGGACATCAGTATTAGATAACAGCTCACATCTTCTGCATCACAACCACCTTCTCACATAATTCAGAAAACTGAATTCCATGCACACATCAGACAACTGCCAAGCTCCCAACAAGGTCTTTACAAACAGCCAGCAGATGATGCTCACTCCTTCATTCACACACTTCTGATACAGTCAGCTGATAAGGCTACCTCAGGTTGTCATCTTCAAATATCAAGCTACTCCATCATGGCCACAAAAAATATCCAGACACAGATTTGCATAATTCTCTAGACAAATACTCTGTCTCCCGTCAAAGTATTTACCCTTATGCACATCATCACTAATAGACAAATACTAAGTCTCCCGTCAAAGTATCTACTATTAGACAAAATAAGATTACCTTCTCACACAAGGCATGACATTTGGTCTGACATACTTTTATGCACACTTGTGGCACGAGCTGATCCCTCTTTTATAAGATCACTTCAAATTAGGTAAGTGACTTGACCTGATACTCCACCATGAGCACAACTAACTTTCTTGGCTGAAAACTCAACACCTGTGAAGTGTTGTCCCAACATCAGACATAATTCCCTCTTGCTCTTGCTCCAAAACTCCACATCTTTCCAGGATGATCTAGTATGACTTGACAATAGGTCCATGTCCCCTTCACAGTCTTTTCTTCTGCCTTTAGCAAGACCCTTATCTACTTCAGTCTTCACTACATTCTCCATCCAAGGCAGACCTTCTACTTCATCATTCTCCCATATGACTATGTAGACGCTCCTTATGCATAATGTAGGCACCAAGCTTCTGAACCAGAGCATAAACATCCTTCACCAAGGATATCCAACCAGATAATACCTCAACACAAGTTAGAACATCTCTCATCCACCTTCAATAAGAATAATCTCCTTGAGTCTTCAACTCACATGTTCCACTTGCTCAAACGCAAACACACTTAGACTCCCTAAGCCATGGTCATGCCACATCTTCTCCTTCCTGCAGCTCCTGCAAACTGCCAAGAGAACGTTCTTTTTGAAGCATCCTATTGTTCAATCCTGTAGATCACCCTATCATTAGCTGATGTGCCACATCACCAGCTGAGACTCCTGATGTTAAGCTAGATGACAAAACATTATGTCATCCAACTGTTGAATTCAACTCTACCTTCTGCCACTCAAAAGAACCTCCTCCCTTTGCAGAAACAGATTTCCATGCTCTCATAGACTTGATTCAAAAATCAAGTTTGAGTAGACAACCTCTATCCTGCTTAGAAACTTCAAAGACTTCAAACCTACCACATCTGAATCTTCAGAAAATAAGTAGTCCAAGACTACCTCATAGCAATACTAAAGAAAGTCACTTCCCTTAGTAGAGCCGTCAGTAGAAAGCCAGAGATAACTGACACTTATCCTCGACCTTCACAACCAGAGCAAACACCATGCTCCAAACCACTTAGATCAGAAATAAACCGATCCAAGCTGTAACCATCAAGATTATGATGTCTTCATAGTCTTCCATCTTCATCTTATCAACTTCCAAGATTAGACTACAGTAACTTGCATAACACACTCTTCCAGAGGCTTCTTCTTATAAGCACAAGGTTCAGACCTTTTGTCTAACTTAAGAGTGATAACTGCCATCCTTCTGCATCTAAAGCCAGAGTATAAGCATACCATAGACAATCTGCTACTTCCAATCCTTCAAGCCATAAAACTGGAAGAGTTCATTCCATACAACTAATGCAGACACCAATTGACCACAGGCTGATTTACACTGCTACTGCACACAGACTCTTGGATGCATTTTCCCTATAATATTGTCCTCAGACAGTTTAGCTCAAACAAGGATCATCTCCTTCTCTTCTACTGTCAAGATTACTACCTTTTCTTCAACCAGCTCCAGCTGAAATGCTATGACATTATGAACAGCATCTCAAAAAATTTTCAACTTCATAGCTTTAGTGATCCTTCAAAACAGCTACAATCTAATAGGTATTTGACTTAGCATTTACCATAAACTGCTGATGTGTAGCGCGATGTCGAGACATTGACATATTAAGCTCAGCTTCTTTCTTGATGAAACTTCCTCCTCCTTAGGTCACCACAACTAAGCTTAAGAGATAACTTATCAAGATCTTCACTCCCGCATGAAAGATTTGACAGTGATACTCTTTTGCTTTGGCTCTACCCTCTTCTTTCACCATCAAGAAAGATGATAAAGAAGGAATCACTGTACTGAACAGATTGGTCTTCAATGTCTGACTTGAAATATATTCTTCTTCTGATCCTTCCATGTCAAACAGTCTTTAGAAGATCCATTCACCTTATGAACACTTCACTCCCAAACAAGGATATAAGATAATCCTCAAGTAACGTTGGCCTCTCTAACCAACCGGTTGAAGCTGTCTTGCATAAACTACAACATCATAGGATATCCTGCTGAAGAGACCAAACCCTAATGTCTTTCCAAGAGAATATCTTCCTAGAATCTCAACACCAGAGATGCAAGAACCAACCAGGGTTACAACAGATATCATGCAGCGAAACCCATAACAACTCCTCAACAACCTTCAGGCACTACTAAAAAAAACCTTGCACACTATCAGCATAAACCACGTGCCAACAATACTTTATCATGAATAATCCAACCTTCACTCCAAGGGATCATCCAAACAACTTTCTTCCTTGCTCATGAACCAGAAAGTATCTTCCCAAGATCTCATCCAGAAACAGACAGGATGCCTGCTCTGATACCAATTGAAATTCTGGTACAGACCTGTGATGTCAAGTGCAATGTCACAACATCAATATCTGTTGTATGAACAAGTCAAAAATAGAAACAGAAACGCATAAACCACACAAGGATTGTTCACCCAGTTCGGTTCAACAACCTACATCTGGGGGCATACTAAGCCAGGAAGGAAGTTCACTATTAGTAGTATCAAATTACAGACTCAACAAACCAGTTGACAATCTACCTAATTTAATCACTACCCAATGACCCTTCTATCTAAGTTCTCCCTAGATAAGAGACTCCGTCTCACTCCTAATCATCGCAATGATGTCTAGCAGTCAACATCTCCGCCACTGCATCAACAGCTTGATTACCAACACCTTTTCAAACACAGAAAAGTAGAAGTCACACTTCCATGACACACCTTGGAGTTGCTTAACAGCTTCCTCCAAGAACAATCCAATACTCATTACCTACAGGTTTCTGAGTAAGAACACAGTGACCATCTCACAACCCGAGTGGTTCACTTTGACTAAGCCCTATTGATCTACATCTTGGACTCGTACCAATTCTATATTACAAGCATTCTATTTATTACATTTTCCCAACTGGATTTGGGCCTTCAAGTCTTCTGCCCCAAATCTGTAACAGATTCTCTCCTTAATAGATCTTCAATTAAATCTTCATAATTAACTCTGATTGTTCTCCATATCTTTTTGCATTAAATTAGCAACAAACTAATCTTCTTCATTAATGATTGCACCAAGAAAATTGCATCCAATCTAACTAACAGATCAACATAATGCGCGCAGCCCTAAAAACATCACAACCTGATGTTTTAATGTTCTGGTATAGTGATGTCAAGACATCGCATGTGACATCACTCTTTAGCACTTTAACTCTTCAACACTAAAACCAGAATGTTAACCAATAATGTTAGAAGCTCATGTTGAAACATCAACCATGACATTACCATTGTTTTACCAAAATTTCACCCAATCACAAGAACTAACACTAACTTTGTTCTTAATGGAAGAATGTAACAAAGTAGCGAAATAAGAAGCTTCACATGTGATCTGCAAATTCTCATATATCTCCCTCAAAGCCTTCTTCTTTCTATTTAAAATTTGGACTGGCCCCACAGTCAAACTTTGGTCCACATTCCTCTTTGTCCTGGGCCTAATTTTTAAGCCCACTTCCAAGGCCTCCTCCACATCTCTTATCGGGCCCCAGTTCTGTACCTTTTGAACCTTAGCAATACCATTACTCTTCTCAACCAAACACTCAATCTCATTAACTTTTTTCTCAAATCTGATGTTTTCACACGTATTGTCAAGTAGCACCAACTCTTGTCTCAACTGATTGCCTTGGGATACCTCCTCAATAAATGCAACCTCCCCTATTGTTTCCACGTGGCTCTGACCAATTCGCTTCTTGCCTCTAAAATACACCTTTTTTGCTTTATCTTTCCCAATTTCCTAGTTACCCAGTACTCCTGGTTACCCAGTACCTCCTGAACAAATCTTCTGCATGTTCAGTATTACATATAGAGTTAAGAAGAAGAAATCCAACGGACGTGGTAAATAAAAGGAAAGACGATTGTGAGTAGCCCCTCGAAAAGTCAAAAAGACAAGCATAACACAACCATCAATGACTTAATTTTCAGTTAGACATGGGAACTAGTTAGGTTACTTATGGAAAAAAAAAGGCACTTCACAACGAATGATTGTATCGAGCAAAAGAAAGGAGTTGGCTACTGTGAAATTTTTACTCCGGTTATGGAGCTCAATACTATCTCGTATGTATTAAGTATTGCTTCTAATGAAGAGCCCCATCTTGAGCAATTTGATGTGTAGAAGCATTTCTTCATTGAGACTTAAATTAGGAGATATACATGCATTAACCTAAAGGGTTTTCAAAAGAATAGAAAGAGAATATTGTGTGTAATTTAAAGAGCTTGCATGGCTTGAAACAAGTTTCAAAACTACGGTATATAAAGTTTGAAAGCTTCATGCACAAGGAAGGTTTTAAGAAGTGGAACACCGACAATTGTTGTTTCTTCAAGAGATATAAATCCAATTATATCATTTTATTACTTTATGTCGATATATTGTTAGCTGATTCAAATATAAATGAGATTAGAAACTTGGAGATGTGGTTGTCAAAGGAGTTTGACATGAATGACTTAGTCCTGTGAAAATGATCTTTGATATGTAAATGACAAGTTATAAGCAAAAAGGAGTTTCTATGTTATTTTAAGGCAGAAGTTAACATCATCTTTTATTAAAAGAAAATGAATCACACAGCCCTTATATTAAAGTCCTGAGCAACTATATAGTTAAGAGATGGTGATGTTAAAGGGACAAGTAATATTAATAGGCACTGTAGATGTTGTTTCTTAACACACCATACATTCATTCAAAATTAATAATTGTCATAAAACCTTTTGTGTCAGCATATCATAATGTTCTACACACTGACCGTATATGTGGTACTACTACTAGGGCGACCCAACATAATAAAGAGTACTATGCAACATTACTAAATAATTGACCATAATAATGCAGAAATTCAATTCTCTCATTTTTTATTCAACTCATTATTGAGAGTGTAAATTTTACTTTTTGTTGGTTGAATTTTGAAAATATTTCAAAGAAACATGAATTTTTGGATTGTACCCATAAAATAAAACTAGTTTCAACAAAGGTTAAACAAATTTGAACACAGTGAATTTCTCAATTTTACAACACCAAATTGCTTCAAACACAATATAATGCTTTGCTCTCCAACAAAAATTACATGTCAAAAAGTATTAGTTCCACCCCCATTGCTGCTCAAGAGTAAATTAACTATGTACGCGGCCGCGGGGAAACTCGGAGATTTGTTCTGCAGAAAAATCTTTTATTCTTCATTATTTTGATCAGTTTGGCACACCAATATTTCCTTATTTATGGCAACGTAACTCTCACTTCTTTCCTATCAACACCAAATGCCTGCAAATTCAGAATATGGATGCACCAAACCGTAAGAGTCGGGTAAAACCATTAATACTAATGAATAGAGGCATGGATGGAATCAATACCTCAACTCCGTATCCTTTAACATATACATTGGAAAATAGATCAGAAGGATCTGGCATTGGACTCTCCTGGAAATCAGAATAGAGAACAAACAACTCTAAGATCGTAAAATATATGAAGTAAATAAGGATATGCAAATATAAGCTGTTTCGTACAGAAGTAGGAGCTAAGAGAATAAACTCCGTATCCGTGTTTTTTTTTACCTTTGCTTTAGCAATGGCGTCGTCAACTTCTTTTCGGACTTCTTTTTCAGTATCCTAAAAGAAGAAAAGTCGAAATATTTAGCCATGTATCAAATTCAAGTGTTTATTTATACATCCATGCAAAAACATATGTATGGAAGGCACTTGATTGAATCACCTTAAGCTCCTTTTCAGTAGCGATGTCATGAGACAACAACAGCTTTCTAACTCTCTCAATTGGATCACGCTCCTGCAATTAATTTACCCGAGATAGAAAAATAGAAGTTAAATCGAACTCCTCAAAATATTAAACTACTACGGTGTGTTTACATGATGGAAAACATGACAAACCTGTCTCACACCAGAAATTTCATCACGTGTTCGGTATGTGCTTCCAGGATCAGACATGGAGTGACCGTGGTATCGGTAAGTGTCCATTTCAAGAATCTGGACAGGATAAATATTAAGATACAGAAATCGGTCAAAATCTGAGATTAAACTTCGATGAATTAATCAACACTACAATGACAGCTACATTAATGTAATGAGTTGGATCAACCGTACTCGAGCGCTAGGAGATGAAGGGTCAACTTATAACATTCAATTGCTAGTAATTAATTTAAAGTAATTCATAACAGGAAGGAAAAAAAAATACTTACAAGGGGCCCATTCTTCAAAGCATGCTCCTTTGCAAATTTACAAGCTTGTTTCACAGCAAGAACATCCATGCCATCTACCTGAAAAGGTATTTCAATACATTAAGAAGTTTTTTAACGAGTTCAATTGCTATTTCTTATTAGTATGTTCATTTAACGAAAAATCTCACGAAAACAAAATTTCAAATCCACCCATGTTCCCTTCAAACTAAAAAATCAACCAATAAACTATCATCAAAGTAGAAGGTACTGTATTAAGTTTCTTTTCTAACCCAAAAAATCAACATTTCAAAGAATCTAATTATTCACTTCCACCGAGATGACACACATACTGTTAGGATGTAGACTAGTGGTTAATTATATTGCTTAAGAGTTGTTATAATAGAAGTTAGTTGGTTAGTTGAAAACGTTATAGAACTATTTGTATAAATAGGAGAATACAGTGTAGGGTCAATAATTATTGAATATTGACATGTTAACAATCTCGGGTAGCAACGCGACCATCCCTAAAAATGGAACGGAACGTGAGAGCAGAGAGCAGAGAGCAGAGCAGCCGTTAATTTAGTGACACTGATACTGTTAAAATATTAGATTAGATTTGATTAAATTTGATTAGATTTAATATTTGTGTTAGCCCAAGCCCAATTCAATAATACAAATCCTTATTTCTTTATTCTCTCTATTCTCTCCTCACTAAAAGTGTCTCACGCACTAACAAATTGGTATCCAAAACTTCCGGTTATTGTTCTTAATCGAGTTTTCAAGAACTTCATGTCAGAGATCGTGTTTCCAGGGCAAGTGAATCAACCGCTGCGAAGATGACTGGTGATAACAGCATTCCGAATTCCCTTCCAATGCTTGACGGCAAGAATTGGATCCGATGGAAAAAACATATGCAATCCTTATTTGGCTTCCATGATACCCTAGAAGTGGTTACCGGCGGTGTTCTTGTGTTGGCTGAAAATGCAACCGAAGAACAGAAAAAAGCCCACAACGAAATCAAGAAGAAAGATTGCAAGGCTGCTTATTGCATTCAGACGGCCGTCGATGCTGCTAACTTTGACAGAATCTCTCATGCTGAAACGACGAAGAAGGCATCGGATATTCTGGTGAAGTATTATGAAGGAGGTGAGAAAGCCAAGTTTGTCAAGTCGCAAAACTTGCGTCGACAATATGAGTTGTTGTCGATGGGAGAAGACGAAAAAGTTGCAGAATGTGTCGAAGGTTCAGAAATTCGTCCATCTCATGAAGGGTTGTGGCGAAATCATAACTAATGGGAGAAGACGAAAAAGTTGCAGAATGTGTCGAAGGTTCAGAAATTCGTCCATCTCATGAAGGGTTGTGGCGAAATCATAACTGATAAAATGATAGTTGAGAAGGTAATGAGAACGTTGACCTCTCACTTTGATCACGTTATCGTAACTATGCAAGAATCCAACAATCTTGAAACCCTAAAAGTGAAAGATTTGGTTGGTTCGTTGGAGGCGCATGAGATGAGGATTGTCGAAAGAAAGGGAGTTCAGGATTCGATACAAGCACTGCAGGCTCAGTCATGAAAAAGGAATGGTGGTTCCAACAAATTCAAAGACAAAGTCGACAAGACTCGAGGAAAGAAGTCTTGGTCGAACCCTCACAAGAATCAGGTCGAAGATAGAGCTTCTGAATCCTCGAAAAGAGGAGGAGGAAACTATCGAAAGGACAAAGAAGATAAGAAAGGTATGCAGTGTTATAACTGTGAAAAGTGGAGTCATTTGGCCAAACATTGTTGGTACAGGACAGACAATGGATCGAAAAAAGGCAAGGACGAAGGAGCGAACCTTGCACGTCAAGATTCAGATGATTCTGAAAGTGGTATGGTGGTTATGGCTGCAGTGGAAGATAACCATGTCGAATCCAAGATCTGGTTCCTCGACTCAGGATGCTCAAATCACATGACTGGTCGAAAGGAGTGGTTGGCAGATTTTGACGAGTCAAAGAAGAGCAAGGTAAAACTTGCTGATAACAGTTCGTTGCAAGCAGAAGGTACTGGCAACATAGTTTTTCAACTGAGTAATGGAGTGAAAGTTATGATCAGAGATGTGTTTTATGTACCTGGAATGAAATGCAACCTGTTAAGTGTTGGACAACTGGTCGAAAAAGGCATCTCAGTTGTCATGAAAGATGGAGTTTTGAAATTGTTCGACACCCAAAACAATTTGGTCTTGAAATATCCGTTGTCGAAGAACAGGACGTTTAAGACCATGATCAGTTCGACTGAAGTACAATGTCTAAAAACTGTAGTCGACCACAAGGATAGTTGGTTGTGGCATTTGAGGTTTGGACATTTGAACTTTCGATCACTCAATCAGTTGATTACTCAAGATATGGTATCTGGTATTCCAAGTCTTGAGATGCCTGACAAACTTTGTGAAGGTTGTTTAGTCGGAAAGCAATCCAGAAATTCTTTTGTTTCGACTATGCCAATGAGATCATCCTGCATACTCGAAGTTGTACATTCAGATGTATGTGGTCCGTTCGAAGAACATACCATTGGTGGAAACAAATATTTTGTTTCGTTTGTCGATGAGTTTAGTCGAAAGCTGTGGATCTATGTGATCAAAAGAAAGGATGAAGTATTTGAAATCTTTAAGAGATTCAAGATGCTTGTCGAAAACCAGAGTGAGAAGAGGATCAAAGTTCTGCGAACCGATGGAGGAGGCGAATACACTTCGAAGATGTTTGAAAAATTCTGTGCAGAACATGGTGTTAATCATGAGGTAACTGCTCCTTATACTCCTCAACATAATGGAATTGCAGAAAGAAGAAACATAACCATATTGGATACGGCGAGATGTATGCTCAAGCAGAAGAATTTGTCAAAATCTTTAAGGGGTGAAGTTGTTTCGACTGCAGTTTATATCCTGAATAGGTGCCCTACCAAGCAATTGAAGAACAAGGTTCCTGAAGAAGTGTGGAGTGACAAACGACCATCAATGAGTCATCTGAAGGTGTTTGGCTCTGTGTTACAAGCATGTTCCTGATGCAAGAAGAAGGAAGGTTGATGACAAGAGTGAACCTATGATTCTAGTAGGCTCATAAGGTTGGTGCATACAGGCTATTCAATCCAATTAATGAGAAGATTGTGTTGAGTCGAGATATTGTGATTGATGAAAATTCTGCCTGGAATTGGAATTCTAGTAATTCAATTAACAAGCCATTGATGAGCTCTGATTTCGACGAAGAAACTGATGAAGTCGAAGTTGAAGGAATTGCTGAGAATCCAGTCAAAGTCGAAGTAGAAGCAGTTGCTGACATTCCCGACACAGAGGCTGTGGCTGAAACAAGCCAAAGACCTCGGCGAAATAAAGTTCCTCCAACAAGACTTCATGATTATGAAGTGACTGGTGATGATGAAGTCACACCAGATGGAGAATTAGTTCATTTTGCTTTACTTGCAGGTGCTGAACCAATCAACCATAACGAAACTTTAAAAATTCAACAGTGGGAGTTAGCTATGGTCGAAGAGTTACAGGCAATCGAAAGAAACAACACATGGGAGTTAGTCGAATTGCCAGCACATACAAAAGCTATTGAAGTAAAGTGGGTGTTCATGTTGAAACACAATGCTGATGGGTCGATAGCAAGACATAAAGCAAGATTAGTAGCTTGAGGGTTTTTTCAAAGAGAAGGACTTGACTAACAAGACTGGAGACTGTTTGACTAGTGGTAGCATTGGCATATAACCAAGGTTGGTCGACATTTCACTTAAATGTGAAGTCAGAATTTCTGAATGGTCCGTTAGAGAAGAGGTCTATGTCACACAACCTCCTGGGTTTGTGATTCAGAAGGAAGCGAGTAAAGTATATAAGTTGCACAAAGCGCTCTATGGCCTCAAGCATGCACCTAGGGCATGGAACAAGAAGATCGACTCATAATCAGTCGAATTGGGATTTGTCAAACGCAAGTCTGAGCATGGTGTCTATGTTCAGGTTGTAGCACAAGATATAACAATCATCTGCTTATATGTCGATGACTTGTTGGTAACTGGAAATAGCTTGGAGAACTTGTCGAAGTTCAAAGAGCTGATGATGAAGGAATTTGAAATGTCGGATCTGGGAAAATTATCTTATTTCCTAAGCATGGAATTTCAAATGCTGAAGCAAGGTATGGTGCTACATCAAAGGAAGTATGTCAAAAAGATACTCAAAGAGATTCAGAATGGATGATTCGAATCCTGCATCCTCACCTGTCGAACCAAACTTGATGTTGGAGAAGCATGGAGAGGAAGACAAAGTTGATGTAACCTTGTTCAAACAAATAGTTGGATCTCTGAGATATGTATGCAACAGTCGACCTGGTATAGGTTTCGCAGTCGAATTAGTGAGCAGATTCATGGGTGAACCAAGAGTGTCACACATGAAAGCTGCAAGAAGAATTTTGAGATACTTAAAAGGAACAACAGATTTTAAAATTCTATTTCGACGAGAATCCGAAGGCAAAGGAGCAATAGTTAATTGCTTTTCAGATGCTGATTGGTGTGGAGATAAGGAAGACCGAAGAAGTACAACTGGCTATTTCTTTCAAGTATTTGGTGCCCCAATCTCATGGTGTTCGAAGAAGCAACTTGTGGTGGCATTGTCATCGTGTGAAGCAGAATATATAGCAAAATCCTATGCTGCATGTCAAGCAATTTGGATCAAATCAGTACTTGAAGAAATGGAGGTCGAAGTGAAGAAACCTCTTGTGTTGCAAATCGACAACAAGTCAGCCATAAATCTGGCGAAGAATCCAGTTCTGCATGGAAGGAATAAGCATATCGAAACCAGATTTCACTTCTTGAGGGAAAAGGTAAATCAAGGTGAACTTGAAGTTAGGCATTGCTCAAGTGAAGCACAGTTGGCCGACATTTTCATCAAAGGATTGAAGATCGACAGATTCTTGAATTTGAGAAAGAAATTAGAAATAGTTCAGATCGACTATGACTAGCGTAGGCTCGACAACTTGGATTATGGGGGTGTGTTGAAATATTAGATTAGATTTAATTAGATTTAATATTTAAATATAATCCAAGTTATGTTAGCCCAAACCTAATTAGGGTTGTATATAAATAGTCCTAGTTTGTATCATTATTTGTACAATTCAATAATACAAATCCTTATTTCCTTATTCTCTCTATTCTCTCCTCACTAAAAGTGTCTCACGCACTAGGTAGAAATAAAGTCATATATACATAGTTAGAAATAAAGTCATAATATTCATAATTAGAAATAAAGCCATAAGTCTTGCAAATGCAAATAAAAATCTATAAAATAATCTTGCCATTGTTAAATATTTTAATAAGGGTAATATCTTATACGGCTGATGCGGGAGCTCCCAACCGCCTCTGAGCGGCGTCGTTTTGAATCTGATATCATTATCACAATCATTCTAGCCAAGTCACACATACGTGTTGTTCTGGTGATGCCAGGCGTGTTTTTTTAACTGTGTCGTTCCATGTCAAGATAATGGCGGCCGAGTTTGATTCCATAGGAATATTGTAATTGTGAATAGGGTATTTTCTATTGTGAAGGAGACCCTTGAGGAGAGATTCTCTCCTATGCTTATCCTAAATCTTAATAAAATTGTTATTTTCTTGGAATTCAATTTTTGTGATCCTAACATTTGGTCTGACCTACAGGATCATCGAGGAGTGCTAGTGAGATGGAAGCATCACAAAGGGTGAATTTGCGAACTTCTACAGAAATAGACCCCCGTTGGGTGGTCGTAGCTTGCAAGGACTGAAAAGATTTTTACAATGCAAAAAATTCATAAGTTAAATCAACTGCAATGGGTTTTCATGAGCATAGAGAGGCAAGTCATGTTGTGGTTCAGTTCTTGGTGTCAAGAGGACCCGATTTTAAACTGGGTGTCACTCTTCAAATTTGATGTTGAGATTCGAAACAAGCTATGATTGAAGAAATAAGAGCAAAGGGAGATATGAAGGAGAAAACTTGCATCAGATTCTTGGTGATATGAAGAAGAGTGAGAGAAAGTTGGTGATGATGGGTCATTTTCAAAGTCTTTGTCGGTGGTAGAGTCAGAAGGTGCAATTCCATTGTGGTACCCTAAGCATTCTGATTCCACCTCCACCATGAAATTCGATTCTGTTGCCACTATAAAATCCAGTTCAGTTGCTGTCGTCGAGTCCTTCAAAGATCCAGGTTCTTAGCGGATCACTTCCCTTAAAAATGACTGACATCGGTCCACATGCAGTGACCACTCGAATAACCAATTTTCTGTTACCAAAACAACAAGATCAAAATTTGGAGATGGTGGAGAATGTTGGTTAAGAGCTTACTCCTTACTACATTGGTGGGTTATAGGTGGTAATAATCTCAACGGGAGCATGCTGCATGAGACGGGCAGTATTTCAGTTTTAATTAATATATCGAAGAAGAAATGGAAGCCAATGCATGTTACAAAGTATTCCACCTACGAGAAAAATATTGCAGATGTCAACCTTGAGGATAGGGTTGTTTTGAGGTTGTTATAGGACTATTTGTATAAGTAGGAGAATATAATGTAGAGTGAAATATTGTAATTGTGAAAGGAAAACCCTTGTAGGGAGATTCTCTTCTACGCTATCCTAATTAATAAAATTGTTATTTCCTTGGAATCCAATTCCCAGGTTCCTAACACATGCACACTGTATCACTCTCACTCCCGATAGAAGGTGCATCGGGTGTTTAACTCGTGTTAGTGTCTCACACACACAGACACATGCAGTTATATTCAATCACTTCTATTGTTTTAAATTATCAAGAGTCTCAACAAGTCAGTGTATATACTCGGCGTCTATATCATTACTTCATAGCACGCCCAGACACCAAAATAAAAATACACAATCCAACACCAAAGCAGAAAACCATGAAACTCACCTTCAATCCAGGAACATAATCCCCTCTCTTGTAATAAGCAGGATTCTTAGCAGCTTTCCATTCAGCAGTTCCCATTCCATCTAAAAACACAAACCCAAAAACAAAACACAAATCAACCAAATAAACAAACAAACCCAATTTTAAAACCACCAAACATAACCAAACCAAACAAAACAAAAAAGCCAAAAAAACTTACAATGATTATTCTCACAAACCAAAATAGCAGGAAGATCCCAAAGAGCAGCAATATTAAGAGCCTCAAAAAGCTGTCCTTGATTAGCAGCACCATCTCCATACAAAGCAAAAGTAACACTCTCATCTTTCAAATACTTCTGCCCAAAAGCCAAGCCACACCCCAAAGGAACTTGAGCCCCCACAATCCCATGCCCCCCATAAAACCCAGAATCCTTCTTATAAAAATGCATCGAACCACCTTTCCCTTTCGAACCCCCATCTCTTCTCCCCATAAGCTCCGCATAAATCTCAAGTAGAGTCCCACCTCGACCGAGAAAAGTACAGTGATCACGGTAAGCAGTAATAATACAATCTTTTCTCGTTGTCCCAGCTTCCATACCGACAGCAACGGCTTCCTGACCGTCGTAGAGGTGGCAGAACCCGCGGATGAGTTTGGCTTTATAGAGTGAATCGGCGGCGATTTCCATTCGGCGCATTAAGGCCATGGTGCGGAAGAATGAGAGAAGCTCGGAGGGTGATGTGGTGACGGAGCGGGAAGGTGGTTCGCAGTTGTGGGCGGTGAAGGGGAGAGAGGTTTCGATAGTGAGAGTGGCGTTTGTGTCGGAGGAGATCGGACGGTTGAGAGTGAAGGCGGCGGAGAAGGGTTTGAAGAGATTGAATCCGACGGAGGAAGAAGAAGAAGATAAACGTGATAGAGCCATATTGATCTGTTACGACAGAAAAAATGATGAAGTTTTTTTTTTTGGATGAGTAAGTGAAAATGGAGAAGAGGTAACAGAGAACCTTAACAACGGTTTTTTTATTATAAAAACGTTGGAGGAATGTTGGAGAATTTTGTTCTGTTCCCACGAGAGTTGAGTAAAATGAATTGATTCGAAAATTGAGGGAGATAAAGAAATGAAGAGAGTATCTGAGTCTATTGTTGTTGTTGGCGTGGGATTGGCTGCGGTCAATTTTTTTATCAAAGCATTGCTCAAATTGTTGACAAAACAAAAGTTCTTAAAAGATTAATATTCTCTATAATTATATGCATTATTTAAGAATAAATTAATTCTTAAATTTTAATTCTTTCCTTGTTTTATTATAAATAATTTTGAACTTCTCATGTATATTTAAAAAATGTAATTAATTTTTGTATTGGAAATATAAATTTAAAATAATTTTATAAAGTTTTATTTATTTTCCTTCAACCATACATAGTTGCCGTTTTTTTTTCCTTCACACTAAGTTGTCGCCGCTGTCAGGCTTCCCTCGCACAGTCAACTGCTACGCTAATGCCGCCCAACCACAACTGTGTCGTCCAGCTAACTAATTTTTTATTCTGTTTGTTACTATTTTGTTCAGTTGTTGGAATACAAATAGAGTTAGGGATTTGTTATCGTTCCACAGAGATTGTTAGAGATATCACTGCCTTTCTACAGTTGAAAAGGTTTTAAACTTTAATCGGAACAAAGGGTTTTGGTTGTTTTCAGTCGGAACGTTTGCATTCAAAGTTAAGTAATGAACGGTAAAAGGATTTGTTTTAACGATTTATAAAAACATGTCAAGATTAGTAGCCGGTAATCCGTTTTCGTACGTATATCTTCGAAAAAGCGTGTGAACTTTCTAACGATAAATAAACTCACATATCCTCTCAACAAGTTTCTCTCGAACACTTGTTGTGGGATTTATCATATTGATCCTTTGTTGATCTCTCACACAAACTATCAATATGATAACATTTAAGAACAATATTTATGAACATCAACATTCAAAACTATCTCTAGCCTCATGAATATTTGATGGATTGAAACTTAGGTCAAGTTTTAACACGAATCAAAACAAAAGATGAACCATAAAAATAAAGTTTCTTCTCTATATTTATCATTAACAAAGTTCACAAACTTAATACAATATCAATACATACAAAAATGATGGATTACCTCCACTAATCTTGACACTAGAAGTGCTTAGCTACCCATTGTCATGGTAGCTTCACAAACAAGAGAATGGAGAAGAGAAACAAGCATCAATGGCGATCTCTCGACAAATGATGCTCTGATTCTTCAAAAATAGGATACTACAGTGTTTATAATGTTTTTGCTCTAAGAAAATGAATAGTGATCCCCAAAAAATCTGATATAATCTATTTATAAGGGGGTTGAGTTACGCAGAGCGCGCTAAGCGCATTGCACTTTATTGTTAAACCGCCCTAGATCGCGCTTAGCGGGCTACAGACCGCGCTAAGCGGGCTACCTGCTGGAATATGCTCTCAGTCCGCGCTAGGAGCGCGCTAAGCGCGCTTGCAACATGCTTCAAAAATCCAATTTCTTCAAAAAAAATGCTCCTTAAGAGCCTTCCATGCTCCAAGCTTCCATTGAAATGCTAAAACCTACAATTATAAACACAAAAGTTAAATAACTAAGTCTAATAATGCATTTAAACTATATTATGATTATTTACCGGAAACAACGGAAAAAACATCGATTAACAAATAAAGATCTCAAAAGGTGCCAAAAACTAAACTAAATATTAACACATTTTAGCACCTAACAACTCTCCCCAACTTGCTTCTTTGTTTGTCCTCAAACAAAGGTAAGATAGAATAGAAACAAGAGGAATATCGGATAAGCAAACACAATAAAAAATCAATGGTTCAAACTAAATTGATGCGCTCGCAAGTACTGCTTAGCTCCAACACAGAATCAAAACATGGGTATGAACTAACTTCTAAACAGAAATAACAGGCACTCATCATAAGCAAACAAATGTTCAAACGGGAATCACCTACTTATTTAGATGAGCCATGTTCAATATTTACAAGGGACAAAACACACTCATAAGCAATTGTGCCTCATCCAAAACAATTTATGCAATCATCTCACAACTAATGAAAACAATGGAAAAAAAGATCACAAAAGGACTTTTATCGGTTGTAACTTGGTCGGGGTTAAGAAACAAGGGGCATATGTACACGGCCATTGAAACAAGAAAGGACAAATTTCATGAAGAGCATTTCCTTTTCTAAACAACTATTCTTGCTCAAACTTCCAACTTATTCTCACAATACATTCTATTTCTTTCTTTGATTCCCACAATTTTTCTTTTTCTTTCTTTTTTTATTTTTCCTTTACTTTCTTTTTCATTCTATTTTTTATTTTTCCTTGAGAATGCATTGTCCACAATTCCTTCTTCTCTTTTCTCAATGAACCAATCTCCCCAACTTCAACAATACTATAAACTTAAATCAAAATGTTCTTCAAAACGGTTAAAGTCCGAGTTCATGCTTCAAAGATACAAATTTTTTTTTCGCTTTAGGCTCAAGAGAGGTTTCTAATGTTCACACACTCACAAGGTGACTTGAAGTGGTTTTTGGAAAAGTGGTTCTACTCATAGTACTCAAAAAATTGTCTTGATTATTTCAAAGTTTCCAAAATTTCAAAACTACAAGCAAGATTAAACATAAACCATTTGAGTAAGCAACAACTACTTGAATCCCTCAATAATTTGTGAACAATGGAAGAAACTCACATATGTGGTAATGTCCTAATTGATTCCATATGAACATACATGCTAAATGAAGCAAAGCTTGAAATTTATGTAAAGCAAAAAGTTCATACACATGCTAACATTCTACAAAGCACAAACAGAGTACCTTTTTGCGCAACAATCCAGAATTATATCATCACCATCAATGATTGTGTAGCACATCACTTTTGTTCAAAGAAACTAGAACTTGCTTCATCAATCAATTACCTTAAATAGAGAACAAACACAAAAAATTTTGTACCAAAAATTCTAAACAAAAAACATCATCCGCCCGGATGGAAAATTCACTTAATAATAAGAAAATATTTTAACAATTATCCAAAAATCAACATCCGCCCGGATGTGAACTACAACAATATATTAAACAAAAGTCAATAATACTAGCAACAAACTAAACATAACAAAATACAAAGGTGGAACAATCAAACCCATAAATAAGAACTCGAACTAGAAACTCCATCATCACCACCAACATCATCATCATCAACTGCCCCCTCCGCAAAACCTGGCCTGCCCTCAGGCCACCTAGCATATGCCATGAGGTCCTCTCTAGACCTCAAAGGGTGATCAACATGAGGCTCTCGGATATGAAGCTGCAGCTGCATCATAGAATCATGCATAAACAAAAAGGCACGCTGGTTAGCCTCGTGCATGGCCCAATTGGCCTCAGCACTCGAATCACGAACACGCCCTACAGGGGCAGCAGCAGCAACAGGGACAGCTTTATTGTGTGCCTGTAAACAATAACGGGTGATAAAATTGTCATCCAAAATAGCCAATTTCACATTCCCATGGTTTGGAAGGGTAACTCGCGCCTTATGGCACAATGCCATAATCAGCCCTGGATAAGTCAAAGTACAAGCCATCCTATCACCTAACGATGTAGCGCTCACAACAATCCTCTTCATCTCATTAGAAATGATCCGTGCTAAATCCACGGTCTTCTCGTCGTCAAGAATACAAGCTAAGAGGCCTGCTGTCTGCATGGGAATGGAGGATATGTGACTACGAGGCTTTAGGTTGTGCAAGACAACCGACATTACAATTTGAGTCTGCGTAGTCAACACACCTTGCATGAACTTCAGAGGGGCACCACTAGCACTCAACTGATAAGACTGACCTGGCACACACAAAACCTCTCTTAATTGCTCGGCATTCCAGTTTCCTCGAGCCAACATCTTTTCGTAATTGCATAACTCATCTTCAGCCAACTCTAAGTGATTCCCAAGGTAGGTGTTAATTGCATCCGTAGAAAAATCAATCTCCTTGCCCCTTACCCAAGTTTTAAAATTGAAAGCCTCATGACCCGAAGGCAAGGCATTAGCAAAAAATCCCCTAACAATATCCAGATGATATTCGGGGTAAGGTTCAGAGAGCTTGTCCCAGCCTCCTCCTTGCACCAGAGAAGTTGTGCGTTGATAACTTCCTAAGGGATCAATCTGTATAATCCTATCAGGCCAAACAGTTCTTCTCTCGAGTTGTTGATATCTCAGCTGTTGTTCAAGACCAAGAAATCGATTGTGATCAAATTGTCCAGATGGAGGTCGTCTTGCTGGGTTTGATGTCGAACCGACACGCTGTTTCTTTCTACCAGACATCTGGAAAAAAAAACACACAAAACATCCACAAAAACAGACAAGTACATTAACGAAAATAACATTAAAATATGTCTAAATTTCTAAACAAATACAACAAATAATCCAAGGGATCAAAACAGAATTTTAGAAGAGGGGAATTTTTCTGAAAATCCCAGACCGCGCTAAGCGCGCAGGAGCGCGCTAAGCGGGCTCTGCGATTTACAGAAAAACTCCTCTCTGCAACAGACAACTTCCAATGGATAAAACCCTAATCCTAAAACAGAGATATTCACAGAGATATTTACAATCACGAATACATGAAATTAAAACCCTAATATCTAAAAAAAAAACCCTAATTTCTACATTTAAAATCCCTAATTTCTAAAGTCAAAGTTCCTATCCACATGCAATTACACTAGTCTAGTAACAATAATGGACAATGACAACAAAAAGAAGAACAAGATGAACAAGAACAATGAACATTAAAGCTACAACCCAAAATGGGTTTAAAAATTAAAAAGAAAATGAAGAACTTACATTTGTTGATGTAGATAATGAGCAAGAAAATGACAAAGATGAAGCTAGGGCACAAGGAATCCAAGGAACTCTAAAAAAATTTGGAGAAAAATGAAGTTGGGGAGAAGAAGAGAGAACTTGAGATTTTTGAGAAAAGGGGGAAATGAGGCACAACCTCAGAACCCTAGCTTCTAAAGCAAAATTTGGGTCGGGTCAGCACTATTAGGCCCAGACAAAACCATTTTTTTTCAAAATTTCGCAGACCGCGCTAAGCGTGCTGCTCACTGGAAGTGGGGGTGACTTTTTCTTTAGAGCGCGCTAAGCGGGCACCTGCGCGCTAAGCGGGCTCTGCAACACACAAGATACTACCAGCAGCTTAAAACATGGTTCCAGCAACACAAAATATCATTCCAAGCAACAAAATCACACCAACTTACAAAAAACACGATTAAACAACAAATTGACCAAAAAACGATAAAAATTTACAAAATTGGGGTGCCTCCCAACAAGCGCTTGTTTAACGTCGGATAAGCTCGACGATCCAAGACGATCAATGAAGAACGTCTAGGAGAACGGAATGATTTTCTCGATCGAAATTACCTCCAAGGTAGATTTTCAAACGTTGACCATTTACGGTCCAACTGTCGTTTTTCTGCATATCTTCGATCATAATTGCTCCAAAACTTTTCACTTCTTTAACAAGGAACGATCCTGACCACTTCGATTTCAACTTTCCCGGGAAAAGTTTCAACCGGGAATTGAACAATAATACCATTTGGCCAACCTTGAAATCCTTTTGCCGGATCTTCTTATCATGATAACCTTTCACCTTCTCCTTATACAACCAACTAGAATGATATGCGGCATTCCGCATTTCCTCCAATTCATGTAGTTGTATTTTCCTTATTTCTCCGGTCAAGTTTTTATCAAAATTTAGCAGTTTCAGGGCCCACAATGCTTTGTGCTCCATTTCAACGGGTAAATGACATGTTTTACCATAGACCAATTAAAACAGAGTTAAGCCAATTGGAGCCTTGTAAGCGGTACGGTACTCCCATAATGCCTCATCCAATTTTTGTGACCAATCTTTTCTAGAACTCGACACGGTTTTTTCTAGAATCCTTTTCACCTCACGGTTAGACACCTCGGCTTGACCGTTCGTTTGTGGGTGGTAAGGGGTCGCCACTTTATGCGTTACACCATAATGTTTCAAAACACTTTCAAGGGATGTATTGCAAAAGTGTGACCCGCCATCACTTATAAGAACCCAAGGAGTGCCAAAACGGGCAAAGATGTTTTTCTTTAAAAAATTTATTACCATTTTGCCATCAGCCTTAGGTGAAGCAATCGCTTCAACCCACTTCGAAACATAATCAACCGCCACTAAAATATACTCATTTCCAAAAGAGGGTGGGAATGGAGCAACAAAATCTATGCCCCAACAATAAAAAATTTCAACCTCTTGGATATTTTGAAGTGGCATTTCATCTCTTTTTCCATTTCCACTAGTTCTTTGGCAAGTATCGCAACTTTGAGCATGGAGATTTGCGTCTTTAAATTGAGTAGGCCAATAAAAGCCTGATTGCAAGACTTTTGTGGCCGTTCTCGAACCATTAAAATGGCCTCCATAAGGCGAGTTGTAACAGTGCCAAAGAATACTCTAAGCTTCATCACTCGTGACACACCTTCTCAAAAGGTTGTCACCTTCTAACTTGAACAAGCAAGGGTCATCCCACACATAATAATTCGCATCCGATAAGAACTTCCTCTTTTGATTCCAAGTTAGGTCTTCGGGTATCCAACCAGTTGCTTTGTGGTTAGCAATATCTGCAAACCAAGGCCTAACTTGGACTCGAAACAATTTTTCATCGGGAAATTCCTCTCGGATTTCCTTTTTTGTTTTGGTTACCTCCACATTGATCAAGCGGGACAAATGATCCGCCACCAAATTCTCTGAACCCTTTTTATCCTTTATTTCCAAATCAAATTGAAGTAAAAGGATCCAACGGATGAGCCTTTGCTTCAAATCTGGTTTAGTGAGCAGATATTTGATAGCCGAATGATCAATGTAGATTACCACTTTTGACCCTATTAGGTAAGAATGAAACTTCTCAAGTGCATATACAATCGCAAGCAATTCTTTTTCGGTTGTGGCATAATTTACTTGCGCCTTATTTAATACTTTGCTTGCGAATGTGAAATTCTGGTACAGACATGTGATGTCAAGTGCAATGTCACAACATCAATATCTACAACATGAACAAGATAATAAAAACACAGAATTGCACACAAAGATTGTTCACCCAGTTCGGTTCAACAACCTACGTCTGGGGGCATACCAAGCCAGGAAGGAAGTTCACTATTAACAGTATCAAATTACAGACTCAACAAACCAGTTGACAATCTACCTAATTTAATCACTACCCAATGACCCTTCTATCTAAGTCCTCCCTAGATAAGAGACTCCATCTCACTCCCAATCATCTCAATGATATCTAGCAGTCAACTTCCCCGCCACTACATCAACAACTTGATTACCAACAACTTTACAAAAACAGAGAACTAGAAGTCACACTTCCATGACACCCTTTGGAGTTGCTTCAAAGCTTCCTGCAAGAACAATACAATACTCATTACCTACAGGTTTCTGAGTAATAACACAGTGACCATCTCACAACCCGAGTGGTTCACTTAGACTAAGCCCTAATGATCTACATCTTGGACCCGTACCAATTCTAGATTACAAGCATTCTATATATAACTTTTTCCCACTGGATTTGGGCCTTCAAATCGCAGCAAATCTTCTGCTACAAATCTCCAAAAGATTCTGCTATAAAATAGATCTTCAATTAAATCTTCAATCAGCTCTTCATAATTAACTCTAATTATTCTTCATATCTTTTTGCATTAAATTAGCAACAAACTAATCTTCTTCATAACTGATTGCAACACAATATATCTACACCATGATATTCGCCTGCAATCTCTGATTCTATTCAACAGAATATCTCATTAACACCAGAAATATGCGCAGCCCTAAAAACATCACAACATGATGTTTTAATGTTCTGGTATAGTGATGTTAAGACATCGCATGTGACATCACTCTTCAGCACTTTAACTCTTCAACAATTTTCACAAACCATAATGTTAACCTAACAAACAATAATGTTTAGAGACTCATGTTGTAACATCAACCATGACATTAACATTGTTTTACCAAAATTTCAGCCAATCACAAGAACTAACAATCTCCCCCTTTGGCTAATTTTGGCTAAAACAAATATATAAACATTACAACTCAAAATACAGCAGCAATCAATAATTACAACCCTATACTACTGTTAGAAGTCATCTGATCCTAACAATAATCATCAGTAGCTACTGTGTACAGCAACCATGGAGAATCATCTTCTTAGCTAATTTTGAATGATGTTAGAACATCATGTTGGACATAACATCACCATAGCACAGCAACTTCAGGCAGCACATCAGGACCTAAGAAGTAGAAAATCCTGAACTCATTTAGTGCACATGAGGAAGAAGATATCTGACACTCCCCCTCAACACAACATATTTCTTTTTCCTTCCAGGACTGACCCAGAGCAACTGTAGAAGACTCTTCCAGAAAAGAAATGTTTGTCTATACATAAAAGACCAATGGTGGCATAAGATAATTCTGCACACCTTCATTAATCAGACACTGGGTTTATTCTGTGGCATAAGATGAAACTTAAGAAGTGCCATTCTGCCAACCCAGGTAACTCAGAACACAAGTCACAACTGTGTTCATAACTCAGGACACAAGTCACAAAGACTCAACACCAACTCAAGGCTCGGGAAACCTCTCTGACTCATATCCGAAACTGCAGACTCCAGACAAAACATCTGTGCAAACCATTTAGCAAAACCCTTTCCTTTCTCCCCCTTTTTAGCCACAAATTGGCAAAGGAAGCCCTCACAGAACCAGACCCAAGTAGTGCTCACCCAAAAACGAACAAATGCCATAAGACTTATGAAACAAGAACACTCACTGGCTGAAGGAGCTGAGAATAACCACTATAAATAGCTGACCGGTTACTTTGGAATTAACGAGCCTTGAATAGTCAAAGTTCTTGGTCATAGAAACGCTATTTTAGGAACTAAAAACTCCATCCAAATTCAATGTCTACCATCCAAAACAGTCTTGACCGCCTTTATTGCCTCTAACTGATTCTTACCATAAATTGTGCCAAAACAGATCCATGCATAGTCCAAGACCCGTGTTTCACCTTATCCTTACACCACTGTCCAAAATAAATTCTTGTTTGGCTAAAAAAAACATGTCCTGTACCATGTTCTGACATCATATCACACACTGTCTGCTTGCTCACCACATTAACAATTCAAGACTTCCATAGAAGATTATACATTCCAGACCAATAAACTTATCTTCAGACTTCTTCTCAGAGGCATGTTCACACTTGATTCACATGACTAGAACTAATAGTCTTAACAACCACTGCCAACCAACAGCCTAATGTCACAACATGTTATCTGACATAAGATCCTCATACGAGGCAACCAATCTCCACAAGCTTGATCATCATACAAGCTTCACACTATATGTACCTTTGCTGCAGAATCCATAGACAAGTACTCCCCCTGTCATGGTTAACTAATGCTCTAGATGGAGATAAAAATTTAAGCACACTTGCTAAGCACGTGCATTTTGGTACCATGGTCCCTCTCTCCAAAGGAAGTCATTCCCTATCCTACTCTCCATCCTGATCTACTTCAGTCTTCTCTATATTCTCCATCCAAGACAGACCTTCTACTTCATCATTCTCCCGTATGACTATGTAGACACTCCTTAGGCATAATGTATGCACCAAGCTTCAGAACCAGAACAAAATCATCCTTCACCAAGGGTATTCAACCAGATAATGTCCCAACACAAGTTAGAACATTTGCCACACACCAAGATATCATCACCATGATTCTTGATATGCTCCACCAACCGGACTTACTATAGCATAGTAATCCAAAGAACTAGAGAAATAAACTCTCATAATCTTCTTGAGTCTTCAACTCATCACCCTTCTGCCCAAGAGTAACTTGTTCCGAGGCTATCCTAAAAAATAACCAGCTGCCATACTCTGATTATCTTGATTCTTCGAATCCACTTCTGAGATCAACCAGATGCCACAGTTTGATCACCTCATTCATGAATTCTCATATAAAAACAATCAAATGCCACATTTTGACCTCTTCACGTTTGTCAGGACTCTCACAAAGATATCTTGATCCACCAAGGAAACTTGATCTTTAAGTCACATGTTTCACTTGCTCAAAAGCAAACACACTTAGACTCCCTAAGCCATGGTCATGTAACATCTTCACCTTCCTGCAACTCCCGCAAACTGCCATGAGAAAGATCTTTTTGAAGCATCCTATTATTCATTCCTGTAGATCACCCTATCATTAGTTGATGTGCCATATCACCAGCTCAGACTCTTGATGTTAAGCTAGATGTCAAAACATTATGATATCCAACTGTTGAATTCAGCTCTTGCTTCTGCCACTTAGAAGAACCTCTTCCCTTTGCAGAAACAGATTTCCATGCTCTCATAGACTTGATTCAACAATCAAGTTTGAGTAGACAACCTCCATCCTGCTCAGAAACTCCAAAGACTTCAAACCTGCCACATCTGAATCTTCAGAAAGTAAGTAGTCCAAGACTACCCCAAAACTATACCAAATAAAGCCACTTCTAAATGCACTATAGAACACACAATCTTATTGTTAAACAGCCACATAGATAGAAGTATATTCTCAACACTTCGACAGTCCTGCACTTTTCCATCAAACATATACATAGTCTCCCGTCAATGTATTTTGTCATTAGTTGAAAGCACACCCTTATTAACTCCTTTCTCACACAGCCGCCATCTATTGTCAACCCATCATGACAACCACTCATACCATAAAACCCTTCCAGGTAAGGTCAGTGTCTTGATCTTTTACTCTTCCCTGAGAAAAGAACTGAAGTGATGTTTCAACATCAGTTCTGACATTACATCTCTTAATCATATTAATCCACACATATCTCTTGTAGGGGACACACGAGAGCATACCAGCATCTAATCAACTTCCAAGATAGGACCAACCAAACTGCAGTAACTTGCATAACACACTCTTTCAGAAGCTTCTTCTTATAAGCACAAGGTTCAGACCTTTTGTCTAACTTAAGAGTGATAACTGTCATCCTTCTGCATCTAAAGCCATACCATAGACAATCTGCTACACGAGACTGGAAGAGTTCATTCTGCAGACACCAATTGACCACAGGCTAATTTACACTGCTACTTTCTCTAATAGGTCTTTGACTTAACATTTACCATAAACTGCTAATGTGTAACGCGATGTCGAGACATCGACATAACAAGCTCAGCTTCTTTCTTGATGAAACTTCCTCCTCATTAGGTCACCACACCTAGGCTCAAGAGATAACTTATCAAGATCTTCACTCCCGCATGAAATATTTGACAGTGATACTCTTTTTGCTTTGGCTTTACCCTCTTCTTTCACCATCAAGAAGGATGATAAAGAAGGAGTCAATGTTCTGGACAGATTGGTCTTTAATGCCTGATATGAAATATATTCTTCTCCAAAAAAAATTAAAATTTCCAGTCGTACAATCTTCAATAAGATCCATTCACCTCATGATCACTTCTTTCCCTAAACAAGGACATGAGATAATCCTCGAGTATCTTTGGCATCTCTAACCAAACGGTTGACGCTGTCTTGCATAAACTACAACATCATAGAATATCCTGCTGAGGAGACCAACCCTTAATGTCTTTCTAAGAGAATATATTCCTTGAATCTCAACACCAGAGATACAAGAACCAACCAAGGTTACAACAAATACCATGCAGCGGAACAACTCCTCAACAACCTTCAGGCACTACTCAAAAATCCTTGCACTGTGTACACTATCAGCATAAACCACGTGCCAATAATACTATATCATGAATAGTCCATCCTTTACTTCAAGGGATCATACACACAACTATATAAACTGACCAAGTCCATAACACAATAAAACTATCTTCCTTGCTCATGAACTAGAAAGTATCTTCCCTAGATCGCATCCAGAAACAGACAGGATGCCTGCTCTGATACCAATTGAAATTCTGGTACAGACATGTGATGTCAAGTGCAATGTCACAACATCAATATCTATAACATGAACAAGATAATAAAAACATAGAATTGCACACAAGGATTGTTCACCCAGTTCGGTTCAACAACCTACATCTGGGGGCATACCAAGCCAGGAAGGAAGTCCACTATTAGCAGTATCAAATTACAGACTCAACAAACCAGTTGACAATCTACCTAATTTAATCACTACCAATGACCCTTCTATCTAAGTCCTCCCTAGATAAGAGACTCCATCTCACTCCCAATCATCTCAATGATGTCTAGCAGTCAACTTCCCCGCCATTGCATCAACAGCTTGATTACCAACAACTTTACAAAAACAGAGAACTAGAAGTCACACTTCCATGACACCCTTTGGAGTTGCTTCAAAGCTTCCTCCAAGAACAATACAATACTCATTACCTACAGGTTTCTGAGTAATAACACAGTGACCATCTCACAACCCGAGTGGTTCACTTAGACTAAGCCCTAATGATCTACATCTTGGACCCGTACCAATTCTAGATTACAAGCATTCTATATATAACTTTTTCCCACTGGATTTGGGCCTTCAAATCGCAGCAAATCTTCTGCTACAAATCTCCAAAAGATTCTGCTATAAAATAGATCTTCAATTAAATCTTCAATCAGCTCTTCATAATTAACTCTAATTATTCTTCATATCTTTTTGCATAGCAACAAACTAATCTTCTTCATAACTGATTGCAACACAATATATCTACACCATGATATTCGCCTGCAATCTCTGATTCTGTTCAACAGAATATCTCATTAACACCAGAAATACGCGCAGCCCTAAACACATTACAACCCGATGTTTTAATGTTCTGGAATAGTGATGTCAAGACATCGCATGTGACATCACTCTTCAGCACTTTAACTCTTCAATAATTTTCACAAACCAGAATGTTAACCTAACAAACAATAATGTTTAGAGACTCATGTTGCAACATCAACCATGACATTAACATTGTTTTACCAAAATTTCAGCCAATCACAAGAACTAACAGAATGTATAACATGAAAAGTTTTTTCCTTCCTTTGACCTAACACCGCTCCAACAGCGTAATCACTCACGTCGCACATTAGTTCAAAATTTAAAGTCCAATTTGGTGCGATGATTATTGGAGCGGTAATTAGTTTTTCTTTCAAAATTTGGAAAGCAATAAGACATTCATCGTCAAAGAGAAATACCTGATCTTTGTTGAGCAAGTTGCTCAGTGGCCATACTACTTTTGCAAAATCTTTGGCGAATCGCCTATAAAATCCCGCATGCCCTAAAAAGCTTCTGATTCCCTTGACGTTGGTAGGAGGAGGCAACTTTTCAATCACTTCAATCTTCGCTTGATCGACTTCAAGGCCTTTGGAAGAAGCTTTGTGCCCAAGCACAATTCCCTCCGTCACCATAAAGGTACACTTCTCCCAATTCAACACCAAGTTTGTCTTTACACACCTCTCAAGGACGGTTTTCAAATTCTTCAAGCATAAATCAAAAGATGCTCCAAACACGGAAAAATCATCCATAAACACCTCTATTGTCTTTTCTATGAGGTCGGAGAAGATAGCTTGAACACACATTTGGAAAGTTGTCGGCGCATTACATAAGCCAAAAGGCATCTTTCGATAAGCAAAAATTCCAAAAGGACAAGTAAAAGCCGTCTTCTCGTGGTCCGCCGGGTCAACCGTAATTTGATTGTAGCCCGAATAACCGTCCAAAAAACAATAGAATTGTTGCCCGGATAACCTCTCGAGCATTTGGTCCATGAATGGAAGTGGAAAATGGTCTTTTCTTGTTGCGGTGTTCAACCTTCTATAGTCAATACACATTCTCCACCCCGTCACAATCTTTGTTGGGATTAACTCATCCTTCTCGTTTTGGATAACGGTCATGCCACCCTTTTTAGGAACAACGTGCATGAGGCTTACCCATGGACTATTAGAGATCGGGTAGATCATTCCCACATCCAAAAGCTTCACAACTTCTTTTCGAACAACCTCTTTCATAGTAGGATTCAAGCAGCATTGTGGTTGAGCAACCGCCTTGAAATCCTTTTCCATTAGAATCTTGTGCATACAATAAGATGGACTAATCCTTTAAGATTGGAAAGAACCCACCCTATAGCTTCTTGATTTCTTTTCAACACTTGAATCAAACGGGTTTCTTCTTTGTCGGACAAAACATTGCTAATAATAACCGGCTTGTTCCCACTTTCATCAAGGAATGCATACTTCAAATTAGAAGGAAGCACCTTCAATTCAAGTTGTACTTTCTCATCACTTGGTTCTTTCTTCAACTCTTCATTCTCAACTTCCCATGGTTGTAATTCTTTGAGAGATTCAAGCTCTTTCAAACATTCTTCAAGAGCTCTTTCTTCTTCATCGGAAAATACTTCAAAAGCATCATCAAGACCCATTTCCAAAGGAGACACTATATGAACAT
Source organism: Lathyrus tuberosus (assembly GCA_022829125.1). Taxonomy (NCBI): domain Eukaryota; kingdom Viridiplantae; phylum Streptophyta; class Magnoliopsida; order Fabales; family Fabaceae; genus Lathyrus; species Lathyrus tuberosus. Next base: position 3,679,742 of record JALAZF010000029.1, on the reverse strand, counting down.
GCATAGAAACCTCCAAAGTTGCTTCCTCTATTGCATCTAGATGAAAGCTATCATGTTTGTCTTTTGAATGCTTCATTGCTTCGAATAGATTAAAAGATACCTCTTCATTTAGAACCCGCTGATCGGTCACCATTTCTACTATGTTTCTGTCACTTATTCGGCATCAATCCATAAAATCGGTAGCACTTTGTTTGTCTCTTCATTGTTTTTCAATTCAATTTTACTTGTCGTATTTTATTCTCGCATTTTATGATTTGTTGTTTTATTTCAATTACGTTGCATTATATGCTTTGGTTTGATAGTTTTCAATGGTTTCAAGTCTGAGTGGAAAAGCCCAAAGGACTCGTGCGAAGAAAATGGAAGTTCCGGGGATTTAGAAGAGTTTTTGGAATGAAGCAGAGGATGCCTGGACCTAAAATTCAACAAACATGGAAAAATATTGGGCAACCAAGTTTCTTGTCTGTACTATGTTGTAGTTCTCTTCACTAGCTTTTCGGCGCTTCGAACGGGGACCAAAACAGACTTACGGATCAAAAGTTATGATCAAAACAATTTCGGTTATAAAATCCAGCAAGCTGACACGGCCGACAGCGTTGGCTGACACGGCCCGTGTCAGCTTTGACGCTGATGTTCTGGATTTTTCCATATTTTCGCCCTATATTAATTTGTGGGGGCACTTTGGATATTTCCAATCGATCTGGGTGAATTGTGACTTTTTAGACTAGTTTTTGGAAGAAGAATAGACACTTTTTTACAGTACGAAATATTTTACGCTAAAGTTTGATGCTATCAAGGGTTTTGGAGAACGAAGATTGTTCATGAGCGGAAGCAATTGAAGATCATAGTCATCCAATAATCTTGTAATGTCTTACTTTTATTTTGTAATTTCTTTTCGCATTATGAGTAGCTAAACCCCCCAATGCTAGGGGGTGTACCTGAATTGCATTGTAATGACTTGAGTTTTCATTATTCTATGAAATATTACTTTTTTCCTTAATCTTTTGTTATGCAATGTTTTTAACGCTTTTCGATCGGATAAATTGAAATTGATTTACGGTTAGGGTTTAGGTCGGACCAACCAACCTAACGCTTTTGCATAATAATATTACAGTAAATATTGTCCAGGAATGGGGATACCCTGTAATAACCGGATTATTCTTGATTAAATGTAATGCTTGTGATTATTTCTTGACCGCTAAGCAATTAGGGTAAAGATAGAATCTCAAAGGTTTTTCCGCTAAGGAATTAGGGAAGAATAACCTTAAGAATCGGTAAGGTTTGTTTAGAGTAATATTTCATCAAATAAGGATTTAGAGTTTTTGCAGTGCAATTCATACACTTCCCCTAGCACGCTTCTCATATCTGTTTTTAAGTCAAGTTTATAATTTTGTTCATTTTACTATTTTTAGTTATAATTTCAAAACAATCAAAACCCATATGACCTTTTGTTCAATTGAATTACTATAAGAACTTATATTTCCTACGCAATCCTCGAGATCGATACTGGGGATAACCCCTATTATTACTATATCGTAAAAATAGTACACTTGCCATTTTTCCGATCAAGTTTTTGGCATCGTTGCCGGGGACTGCCGAATTATAAGTTCGGGTGTTAATTTAATTGAAATTTTGTCACTCTGTGACTAAAATTCTATTTTTCTGTTATTTTTATTTTTTATTTTTATTTTTATTTTTATTTTCTTGCTTTTCTTTTGGATTATTACTGTACTTCTAACCTGCGTCTAACATTTTTATGCGAGGAGAACCCTTAGCAAATTTTAATTTTGACACAGAAATCGAAAGAACTTTCCACGCAAGGCGTAGACAAGCAAGACTGGCAGCTTCAGCAGCAGAACCGTCAGTCCAACTTCCAGAAGAAGAAAAAGTTTCTGTTCACTCAGAACATTCGGATTCAGGTTCAGAAACAGGTTCAGAGGCGGACAGAGATACTGTGAATATGGATGGAAATCAACCAGCGGAGAGACTTCTGGGCGATTATGGTGGGGCAAATGCACCGGCTGGTAGGTTGACCATTGTGAACCAACCGGTGAATGTGTCGAATTTCCAGCTACATCCTAGCACCATCACTCAACTTGAGAGAAGACCTTTCACCGGAGAGGTTAATGAAGATGCTAACAAACATCTGCAAATATTTCTGACTATGAGCACCACTCTCAAGATTGAGGGGCACACGGAGGAAGCAAAGAAGTTAAGAATGTTTCCTTTCACTCTGGCGGATGAGGTTGAAGAGTGGTTCTACTCATTACCTGCAGGGAGTATTACCACTTGGGAAGAGATGGAGAAGGCATTTCTGAATGAGTATTTTCTGGCCTCTATTTATATCCGAAAAAGATATGATATTGTGAACTTTAAACAGAAGGACGGAGAATCTCTCAAAGATGCATACAAGAGGTTCAAGAAAGTTTTGGTAGCCTGTCCGACTCACAACATGGATCAAACTAAGCAGATGCAGGTGTTCGTCAATGGCCTCCAGAAAAAGACTAAGCAACTAATTGATACAGTTGCCAGTGGCTCATCTAATTTTACAACATCCACTGGTGTCAAAAAGATCATTGAAGCCATAGTCGCTGACAAACATTTGGAGTCATATGATCGAAGTGTGAGTAAATCTGAGGGTGTGATTGACTTGAAGTTGAATAATCAGGTTGTGAAGGTGGAAGATCAGATTGCGGAGGAAGTTGAAAGAAGGTTAAAGGCTATGAATATTGGTATTCAACGTGTGGCACAAGTTCAAACTGGTTAACCCATTAGTTGTGAGATTTGTAGTGGATCCCATTATACTGCACATTGTGTTGCGACTCCGCAACAAATTGAAGAGATAAAATTCCTGAAGCAGAATAATCCATACGCTCAAACTTATAATCCAGGGTGGAAGAATCATCCTAACTTCTCCTGGAAAGATCAGAATTAACAACAATACCCACAGCAGCAACAACCTCCCCAAAAAGCACAATGGGAGATTGCCATTGAGAAGATGGCAGCTTATAACATGCAATTTCAGAAAGAGACCCGGAATAGCTATAGGAATACCACAGCCTCCATAAAGAATCTGGAGGTTCAATTGGGTTAGATAGCTCAATAAGTTGCAAATTCTCAAGCACCAGGCGCCATCCCAACCGCCACCATACCAAATCCGAAGAGTCATGAGAATGTCAATGTTGTTATGACAAGGAGCTAGGAAGTTGCAGAAGAAGAAGCCAGACCAATCGAAGAGAAGAGAAAAGAAGCGGTTAAACCTAAGATCAAGTTACCGTACCCCTCAAGAGTGACAAAGAAGGAGACTCCAGAAAAAGACTTTGAGAAATTCAGCTCATTGGTAAAAAAGTTAGAGATTAATATGCCCTTCTTTGAAGCACTTGAGCAAATGCCTCTATACAAGAAATTCATGAAGGAGGTCATTGGAAAAGAGAAACCTAGTGGAGAGGAGGTAAAGAGTCTAATTGAGGAGAGTAGTGGGGGATCACAAGGTAGGAGAATTCCAATCAAACAGAAAGATCATGGTTCTGTGTCAATCCCCTGTACCATAAAGGACAGAACTTTTAAGAGAGTCTTAATTGATTCGGGTGCTAGCGTGAGTCTCATGCCCCTCTCAATTTTCAAAAAGTTGGGTATAAAGAAAATAAGTGAAACGGGAACAAATTTGAAGTTTGCCGACCTCACAACCAAGCGGTCGTACGGCTTAGCAGAAGATGTGCTTGTGACTATTGATAACTTCACCTATCCAGTAGACTTTGAGATCATTGATCTATCTAAGGATGAGGAGACAACTATTATACTGGGTCGACCATTCTTGATGACTAGTCGGTGCAGTGTGGACATTGAGGCTGATACTTTAACCTTGAAATATTTTGAGGAAAAAGTAACCTTGAAAGTGTTGGAACTCGAGAAGCAAGGTCAAGAGGAAAGTAATCACCCCGCAGTTGGAATGATCCGAACAGTGGGAAAAAGCAAAAGCTCAAAACCACTTCTTGAAAAAGTCTCTGGAATAATCCATCAGGTTGCACCATCTGAGTCATCTATTGCACCTAGTAAGACTCCAAAATCCAATCAAGAAGTCAATAAGAGGAAGAAACATCAAAGAAAGAAGAGAAAAAAACATCAAAGGAAGAATGTGGAAGTTGGATGTGAGTTGAATCACAATGTAGCTCTTATTCCTGAATCTGACCGGTGCTCTGTTGCGGAAAGGTTAAGCAACAAAACGTGTAAGCTGAAGTACCCTCCATAGCAATGGGGAGTGACCCATCGAGCCATGCGATGTTAAATGAAGCGCTTCGTGGGAGGCAACCCACGGGTTTTATTTCTTAGAGTTTCTGTTGTGTTTCAAGTTTAATTAGGTACACTCACAGTCTTCTACTGTAAAAAAAAAATTTACAGTAGGCTGACACGGCCCGTGTCAGCCCTACTATAGCGAAAAAAAAATTAAAAAAAAAATTCTCTTTCTTTGTCCCTCCGCATTGAGGCTCTGTGAGTTCCCCTCTCTAGCTTGTTCTAAAACATTGAGGTCAATATTTAGTTCAAGTGTGGGGGGGGGGGGGGGGGGGAGGGGGGTTTATTGCTTTCAGTATTTTTATTTATGTTATTTCATCTTTGTATCGTTGATTGGTGTGTTTTGTATTTCATGTGTAACAGATTGAAGGTATTCGTGTCTGATGAATGAGGAGACTTATAGTTAGTGGATGAAAAGGCACAACCCATACTTACTGAAATTCTGGTACCAGACGTGTGATGTTAAGGTGCGATGTCACAACAACACACTCTGCAATAATGGACAGAATAAGCAACAGGAAAACACAAGGAATTGTTCACCCAGTTTGGTCTAACTACCTACGTCTGGGGGCTACCAAGCCAGGGATGAAATTCACTACTTGTAGATATAATTTACAGACTCAACACACCAGTTGACAATCTCCTAAACTTATACTCTACTAGTGACTTTCTACCTAAGAAACCACTTAGATATGAGAACACTACTCAATCCCCAAAAACACTCAAAGAACAACCTCTTTGAGATCCCTTGATCTTGCTTCCTAGCTTCGATCAATCAACAACTCTCTATTGCTTCACAGCTTCTAGAGAGGACAGAAAATTCAACACATATTCAACCCAGAATAGTGTGATTACAAGTACTCTAAACAAACCCTAGACTCTAAGCCTCCAGCTCTTGATCTTCAATCTGTTTTCTGTACCTTCTTCCTTGGTCTTGTGCGCTTTATATAGATCCTTGAATTTGGATTGGATTTGTCACAATATTTGATCAGATTTGTTAATTAAAAACTGAATCTTTTAAAACAGATTTTATCCCCAAAATCTTTTTAAATCTTCCACCTTTTAATTCTCCAACAAACCTGCAATCAAATCTCCCATGTAACAGAAAATATCTAGCCCAAGATATTCTCATCCAACGAGTCAACACTCTCCACAATTTCAGCTAATACGCGACCCTAATAACAACAAGCCCATGCTGTCATTAGCTTCAGTTCTGCAGGTCTGATGTTACAACATCACCTATGTGACATCAGACATCCACTTCAGCAACTAGCAACCTTAACACAGCCCAGTGTTAAGTGCAATGTTATGACATCAAGCCCATGACATCAAACATAGTTAACCTTCACAACTTAGTACAGCCCAGTACTAAGACTCAATGCTGCAACATCAACACCATGACATCAGCATTGAACACCTTGTTGTTTTACCAAAATTCCAGCCAATCCAGGAACTTACAATCTCCCCCTTTGGCTAATTTTGGCTAAAACAATCTCTGCATCTTCAGAGACTTCAGCAGCGGAATATCTTCAATATTTTGACACATTAACTTGCAGCAGTTTGACAATCTTCATATAGTCTTCATTACTTGATCTGCTGCAGCACCATCTTCATTATTGACAACAGCCAATTGGTGCTCCCCCTCAAAAACTTGAACCAGCATCACAGCTGTTCAGTAGCTCACAATGTGCAACACATCTCCCCCTTGATGTCTGCTTTGCTGCACCCTGCACTCTTAAATGCTATGAATTCTTCACTAACAGCTCCATAACTATGCTGTCTATACTCCCCCTCCACAGCTGCATCATTACTTTTCAACTAAACACCTTTTATTTTTATTCTTTTAGCAACAACTACTCTTCTCCTCATGGAAAATTTTAACTCTCCCCCTTTTTAGCCATAATTAGACAATTATCCCAATAAAGTTAGTCCTAAACTAGCCCTCATTGTTAGCCTCACAGTCAGCAAATAGGAAAAACAAATCATAGAACAAAAAGTAGGTGCATAAACCAGCACAATATTCAAATTACAAAGCAAGCACATTTAGTGCAAAACAACAAAACAAGAAAACTAAACTACTAACAAACAGCAGATGGAATTCAGTCCTCATCCGAGCTGGTTTCATCTGCATCCTCATTACCTTCATCTGTATCTCCATTCCCATTATATTTCTCCTGTTGCAAGTTGATGATCATTTGCTCAATCTTCAATTTCCTGACAGTGCTGGTGCTGATAACTATGTCAAGATCCTTGCAGGTTGCCTTTAATTCTTCAATCAGCTCAGATTTGGTACTGCCCTTCTTAACTCCAGCACTTGATGTTGCAACAATTTCTGGAACATGACTCCCAGCAAACAGTTTGGGATGCAAAGATAGAGCTGATTCCCTCTTACAAGCAACCTCAGAACTGGTTAAGATTCCAGGATGTTGTTCCAAGATCATTCCACAGATAAGGGAAGGGAATGATATAGCCATTTTGATAGCATTGGTAGCACCATGTTTCACCACTTGATCGAATATATAGCTTCTATAGTTGAACTTGACCTTTTTCCCCACAGCATAGATGAACCTTCCTAAACCCACAGTTATGGTGGTTTTATGGTTAGTAGGTACCCAGTTAGCAGCACCAATTCTGTGCAAAATAGCATACTTGATGCTGAGTTTGCTAGCTGTCAACTTATTCTTCAGAGGCCACACCTTAACTTGAGTGGCAGTGATCTCTCTACACACCTCATTGTCAGTTACCTCCAGCTCACACTCCTCTTCCTCAACTCTTCCTAGGTACCTATTGACAGTACTAGGAGAGAAGTCAATGCACTGTCCCCTAACAAACACCTTCCTGTAGTTCACACTTCTATTGTCAGAAATGTCTGTGGGAATGTTGACAACGAATTCCTTAACAAGTCCACTATAGCACTTGGGAAATCTGGTCACAGTTTTTAGTAGACCAGCACCATGAATCAGGTCCATAATTTCTTTCATCTGCAAGACATCTTTTCCAAGCTCCCTTTCTAGAGCTAACCTTCTTTGGCACACAAACTTTCATAATGAAGCACTGCTCGCATAGTGGAAAGATATGTTGTCCACTGGCACTTCAGGGACATTCTCAGAAATTCTCTTTAAAATAATCTTTCTGACTGGTGTGATGTCATGAACATCTTCCTCAGCTTCATCCTTAGACTCAGATTGTTCCACAATCTTCCTCTTTCTTGGAGTCACCTCAACCTTGCTCCAAGCTTTAGTTGGCCCAACTCCACCCCTTTTCTTTTTATCACCTGAAGCTCTCTCCTTTTCTTTCCTTGTTTTTAGTCTTTTTGCCAAACCAGGCACAGCTCTTCCGATGACTTCATCATCAGATAAGTCTTCAACATTAATCACATCAGTGCTCTTTTCTCCTCTAGGAGCAGTCTCATCCTCCCTACTAGGCGATGTTCTGACATCCCTTTCAACATGAGTATTATCTGCCTCCATTTCAGAATCTTCGATTGCGGATGCTGCTAATCTGTGAAGATCTGTATCAGTAGGCTGCATGTCACTCCTTTCCCTTGTACCCCGTTTACCCTCTATCCTTTCCTCAGCAGTTTGTGGAAACAGATTGATAGCTCTAAGTTTGTCTCTAAACAACACACTTGTAACAACTTTCATGGTTTCGGAATCCTTAAAGACAGTGATAGGTCTCTTGAGAGTTAGTTTAGCAGGTCTTACAGTACCTGATTCAGGATAGATGGTGGAGAGGGGCTCAATGTCCATAGGCTTGACTGCTGACCCTTCGTCTGTGCAAACCCTAGCTTTTCCTTTTGCGGAACTCTGAATCTTGGTTGTAGAAGCCATGACTCCAGTTATAGAAGGTAGATTCTTGGAGACGAGAACGTTGATTCGTTGAGAGAATGGGGATTCGGAGAGTCGAGATGTTGTTGTATCGTCAAAGGGGGTTCTGAGGCTTAGAGCTTGATATGAATTAGCAATGACTTGTTCCCTCCATAAATCCTTTCCTTTTACACATTTTGAATCAGGACTCATTAACTTTGAATCACTTTTCAGCATCCTGATGTCACATTCTGATGTTATAACATCATTAGTTGAACCACTTTCAAAGGAACTCCACTGATAGCAATTATCTCTGGTTCTGACTCCTTTCATGATCACTTCATCCTTCTCACTTGTCACCAGACACTCATCCTTTGAGTAGCAGACTTTGTACCCTTCATCACATAGCTGACTTATGCTGATCAGATTAGCATCAACCCTTGGACAAGCATCACACTATCAAGAGTGAGTCCATCAAGATTTTTCACTCTTCCAACTCCCTCTACAACTCCTTCTTCTCCATTACCAAAGACAACCTTGTTAGCATGCCCAGACATGATCTCCACCAAATACTCCTTGGATCCAGTCATGTGCTTTGAACATCCACTGTCAAAGTACCAAGTTCCTTCTTCTGCTTCTTTGTCAGACAACTGAGCCAATAAGCACTTCCCCTTCTCCTTAGGTACCCATTGTTTAACAACTTTGGGCTTGTGCTTTCTCCCTCTGTTTTGAGGCTGAGGGTATCCATGCAGCTTGTAACAAGAGTACTGGATGTGTCCATACCTTCCACAATAGAAACATCTGATTCTATCATCTCTGAAGTGGTTAAACCTTCTCCCACCTTGATGATAAAGCTGTGGCTGCCACTCATAATATTGTCTTCTCCTTCCAGAGTTAGCTTGTCTTCTATCGTGCTGATGTCTTTTACCATAGGTAGACTGTCTCCTGAACTGACGATGGTGTCTTCTAGGCTGTCTCCCATGGTGATGAGGCTTCCTCCTCCTATAATTGTAAGGTACAACATTGTTAAATCTATGACTATACCCGTTGACCTGATGTTGAGACATCTGATGTGACATGCCCTGTTTGAACCTAGCAGCTTGCATGCTCTTATGGTATTGTGGGGGCATATACTGACTAGCTCTTTGGGGCTGCTTTCTCTTCTGATAAGGACCAGTCTTCTTCTCAATCCTCTTAGGTTGTGAAACATCAGCTTTCTTAGGAGTAGGATCCTGCACCTTTGGCTGATGTTGAGACAATGGTTGAGACATCTCCACTTTGGTTCCTGAAGTGCTTGCTTCAGTAGATACTTTTCCCTCAACCACAAATCCTAATCCAGTCCTGTCTCCAGCTATCCTTTCCGTCTGAAGAATCTTGTCAAGAGTGTCTGTACCCCTGTTCAGCATCCTAACAGACTTGGTCATTTGATCAAGATGAGCTCTTACTAGCCCCACTTCATTTTCCAGATCAGCTTTTTCATTCTCAAGCTGAGCAATCTGTTCCTTGTGACACTTGTTCTCTTGACAAATCTCAGCACTTTTAAAACACAGCTCTCTGTAGGTTGAAGCTAGCTCATCATAAGTGACTTCTCCATCACTATCATCATCAGATTCAACAATTCCTGTCAAACCTGTAACATGCTTTGCTGACTCACTTTCACTTTCACTGTCAGAGTCAGACCAGGAAATTGTCAAGCCCTTATTCTGCTTCTTCAAGAATGTGGGACACTCTTTCTTGACATGTCCATACCCTTCACATTCAAAGCACTGAACACCTTTATCTTGGACAGTCTTCTCTTCATCTTTCTCTTTTGACTTGCTGATGTCAGAGGAGATGTTCTTGACATTAGGCCTGTAGTTATAGTTCATCTTCTTGAACACTTTGTTGAATTGCCTTCCCAACATAACTATAGCCTGAGGCAGATCCTCCTGGGACTCATCATCTTTAGCTGCTGCAGGAGTGGAGACTAAAGCTATACTCTTAGGCTTCTTTTCTGGTTCTTCCTCATTCAGTCCAAGTTCAAATGTTTGAAGAGATCCAATAAGCTCATCAACTCTCATCTTGCTGATGTCTTGAGATTCTTCAATGGCTGTTACCTTCATCTTATACTTCTTAGGGAGGGACCTAAGAGTCTTTCTCACCAGCTTCTCTTCTGCCATCTTCTCACCAAGAGCACTGGATGCATTTGACAGCTCAAGAACACTCATGTGGAAGTCATGAATAGTCTCATCTTTCTTTATCTTCAAGCTTTCAAACTTAGATGTTAGAAGCTGAAGTCTAGACATCTTAACTTTAGATGTGCCTTCATGAGTAGCCTTCAAAATATCCCAAGCAGCCTTAGCAGTTTCACATGAGTTGATCAGCCTGAATATGTTCTTGTCAACCCCATTGAAGATAGCATTTAGGGCTTTTGAATTCCCAAGGGCAAGCTCATCTTCTTCCTTGGTCCATTCTTCTTCAGGCTTAGGCTTTGAGGTGCCTTCTTTATCCTTGCCAGCCTCATCTTTCTCACATACCTCTGGAGCTTTCCACTCTTTAATGACAGCCTTCCAAGCTCTGATGTCTAATGACTTTAAAAAGGTAGTCATTCTAGGCTTCCAATACTCATAGTTTGAGCCATCCAAGATAGGGGGTCTGTTGACGAATCCTCTAACCTCTTTGTCCATCTTTCACCAGAAAGTAACTTCCCTAGATCTCACCCAGAGACAGACAGGATGCCTGCTCTGATACCAATTGAAATTCTGGTACCAGACGTGTGATGTTAAGGTGCGATGTAACAACAACACACTCTGCAATAATGGACAGAATAAGCAACAGGAAAACACAAGGAATTGTTCACCCAGTTCGGTCTAACTACCTACGTCTGGGGGCTACCAAGCCAGGGATGAAATTCACTACTTGTAGATATAATTTACAGACTCAACACACCAGTTGACAATCTCCTAAACTTATACTCTACTAGTGACTTTCTACCTAAGAAACCACTTAGATATGAGAACACTACTCAATCTCCTAAAACACTCAAAGAACAACCTCTTTGAGATCCCTTGATCTTGCTTCCTAGCTTCGATCAATCAACAACTCTCTATTGCTTCACAGCTTCTAGAGAGGACAGAAAATTCAACACCTATTCAACCCAGAATAGTGTGATTACAAGTACTCTAAATAAACCCTAGACTCTAAGCCTCCAGCTCTTGATCTTCAATCTGTTTTCTGTACCTTCTTCCTTGGTCTTGTGCGCTTTATATAGCTCCTTGAATTTGGATTGGATTTGTCACAATATTTGATCAGATTTGTTAATTAAAAACTGAATCTTTTAAAACAGATTTTATCCCCAAAATCTTTTTAAATCTTCCACCTTTTAATTCTCCAACAAACCTACAATCAAATCTCCCATGTAACAGAAAATATCTAGCCCAAGATATTCTCATCCAACGAGTCAACACTCTCCACAATTCCAGCTAATACGCGACCCTAATAACAACAAGCCCATGCTGTCATTAGCTTCAGTTCTGCAGGTCTGATGTTACAACATCACCTATGTGACATCAGACATCCACTTCAGCAACTAGCAACCTTAACACAACCCAGTGTTAAGTGCAATGTTATGACATCAAACATAGTTAACCTTCACAACTTAGTACAACCCAGTACTAAGACTCAATGCTGCAACATCAACACCATGACATCAGCATTGAACACCTTGTTGTTTTACCAAAATTCCAGCCAATCCAGGAACTTACACTTACTCTCCAGGAAACCCCCGAAAGTTGGTGCTGCTGAGGTGGATGATTGGACGCGACTTTCCAACACAGGACTGATACGGGAATACTGTGCACCTGAGACGGAAATGAAGCGACATTACACTTGAGGTACCTTGGAATTTGTCAGTATGCCAAACATGGTGAGGATCATAAAAAGCCAAACACCTTATCATCATGAGAGTTCGTCAGGTATGTCTCTGTCACTCTTAGTTTGCATACTCGTCTGTTGGAGTTTCAATGCACACATATACACACTGAGGCACTTGTTTGTTTTTAACCCTGAGCCTTTCCAGCCCACCCTTTTATGTTATCCTTCGTTAACCCCCTCGAGCCTTCTTTCTTTTGTTTGTTTATTAACCGCATAATTAAACCATGAGCCCAAACACTCCCTCACCCTGCTCAGATAAGTGTTGTTGATTTTTGATCTATGAAAAATTCTAAGTTTGGGGTTGAGATACCTTTAAGAACTAGGTAAGTGCAAAAAGAAAAAAAAAGAAAGAAAGAAAATTCAGGAAGAAGAAAAAAAAAGAGAAAAGAAAGAAAGAAAAAAAAAGAGAAGTAGAATAAAGCACTTACCTAGAGGAGGATTTAGTTTGAAGAAGTCAAAAAGTAAGCTCAAAGAAACAATTAAGTGTAAACTAAAGAATCCTAGTAAAATGGTGTCTGATACCCTTGATTGTGAAACAAACAAATACCATAGTGATTAGAATGACGACACTGAGTCTGAGCTAAAAACCAATCATTTTTCCGTTTTGTTTGTTTATCCCGCCTTGTCCCTAAGCCCCGTTACAACCATAAAAGCCCTCAAAAAGTGTGTGTTATGTGCGTTTGAGATGAAAATAGATGTTGTTCAAGCTTATGAGTTGACTTTGCATGCTATGATTATTGAGTGTAAACACTGTAACCCAAGAGATTTGGTGAGAGTGTGAAAAGCTGACAGGTAAAGAGGTACTTTGATGTGGAAGTGTAGCGGACCGTCAAAATTCATGTAAGAAGGAAATGTTTAAAGAAAAGTGGAAAGATAGTCGCGAAAGATCTCAGCTGTGTGGTGGTAAGATACTTTTGATTAATTCGGGGGTGACCTTTCTGCTGTCTCGAGCATTACTTGAGGACAAGCAATGAGATAAGTTTGGGGTTGTGATCGATCACCATTTCTACTATGTTTCTAAACTTATTCGACATCAATCCATAAAATCGGTAGCACTTTGTTTGTCTCTTCATTGTTTTTCAATTCAATTTTACTTGTCATATTTTATTCTCGCATTTTATGATTTGTTGTTTTATTTCAATTACGTTGCATTTTATGCTTTGGTTTGGTAGTTTTCAATAGTTTCAGGTCTGAGTGGAAAAGCCCAAAGGACTCGTGCGAAGAAAATGGAAGTTCCGGGGATTTATAAGAGTTTTTGGAATGAAGCAGAGGATGCCTGGACCTAAAATTCAACAAACATTGAAAAATATTGGGCAACCAAGTTCCTTGTCTGTACTATGTTGTAGTTCTCTTCACTAGCTTTCCGGTGCTTCGAACGGGGACCAAAACAGACTTACGGATCAAAAGTTATGATCGAAACAATTTCGGTTATAAAATCCAGCAAGCTGACATGGCCGACAGTGTTGGCTGACACGGCCCGTGTCAGCTTTGACGCTGATGTTCTGAATTTTTCCATATTTTCTCCCTATATTAAGTTGTGGGGGGCACTTTGGGTATTTCCAATCGATCTGGGTGAATTGTGACTTTTTAGACTAGTTTTTGGAAGAAGAATAGACACTTTTTGATAGTACGGAATATTCTACGCTAAAGTTTGATGCTATCAAGGGTTTTGGAGAAAGAAGATTGTTCATGAGCGGAAGCAATTGAAGATCATAGTCATCCAATAATCTTGTAATGTCTTACTTTTATTTGTAATTTCTTTTCGCATTATGAGTAGCTAAACCCCCCAATGCTAGGGGGTGTCCATGAATTGCATTGTAATGACTTGAGTTTTTATTGTTCTATGAAATATTACTTTTTCCCTTAATCTTTTGTTATGCAATGTTTTTAACGCTTTTCGATCGGACAAATTGAAATTGATTTACGGTTAGGGTTTAGGTCGGACCAACCAACCTAACGCTTTTGCATAATAATATTATAGTAGATATTGCCCAGGAATGGGGATACCCTGTAATAATCGGATTATTCTTGATTAAATATAATGCTTGTGATTCTTTCTTGACCGCTAAGGAATTAGGGTAAAGATAGAATCTCAAAGGTTTTTCCGCTAAGGAATTAGGGAAAAATAACCTTAAGAATCGGTAAGGTTTGTTTAGAGTAATATTTCATCAAATAAGGATTTAGAGTTTTTGCAGTGCAATTCATACACTTCCTCTAGCACGCTTCTCATATCTGTTTTTAAGTCAAGTTTGTAATTTTGTTCATTTTACTATTCTTAGTTATAATTTCAAAACAATCAAAACCCATATGACCTTTTGTTCAATTGAATTACTATAAGAACTTATATTTCCTATGCAGTCCTCGAGATCGATACTGGGGATAACCCCTATTATTACTACATCGTTAAAATAGTACACTTGCTATTTTTCCGATCACCCGCACTTTCATAAGGCCATCATCAACATCTATCATCATGCGAGCGGTCTTCATAAAAGGGCGACCAAGAATTAGAGGAGCATCCTCATCCTCTTCCATATCAATAACAATGAAGTCCACTAGAAAGAAAAATTTATCAACTTTCACCAACACATCTTGCGTAAACCCAATCGGATGAGTGGTAGATTTGTCGGCCAATTGCAATGTCATCCGGATGCCCTTAATTTTAATGTTCCCAAGCTTTTTCACAATAGATAATGGAATGAGATTGATGCTTGAGCCTAAATCAATAAGGCCATTTCCAACAAAGACATTACCAAATGTAACGGGTAAGGTAACTCATCCCGGATCGGCTTCTTTTTTCGGAAGAGTTCTTTGAATGATAGCACTACAATTTGCCGCAAGAACAACGGTTTCCGGCTCCGAATATTTCCGCCTCTTTGTAAGAATATCCTTCATAAATTTGGCGTACTTCGGCATTTGCTCTAGAGCTTCGGAAAAAGGGATGTTGATTTGTAGTTGCTTAAAGATATTCGTGAATCTTGAGTAGTACCTAACATTGTCTTTCCTTGTCGGCACATGAGGGTAAGGCATATTTTGAGTCGGTATCGAATTTATCTTCTCCTTCTCCCTCTTAACTCTCACATGTTTCTCTTTTTTCTTCACTTCCTCCACACTCTTATTTTCAACTTCAACAATATCATCATTTTTCTTTTCAACCACAACCTCATTATCATTTTTCTTTTCAACTTCAACAAAATTATCATTTTTCTTTTCAACTTCTTCCTCATCACTATCCTCCTCAACAATACCATCAAATTTTTCTTCTTCCACACTTTTGTCATTTTCTTTTGCTAACTTCTTCCCACTTCTAGTAACGATTGCTTTGCAATGCTCCTTCGGGTTTACGTGAGTATTTGCGGAGAATGAAGGACCCGATTGTTGCTCGGCAATTTGTTTGGCAAGTTGCCCAACTTGATTTTCGAGATTCTTTATCGCCGCATCGCTACTCTTTTGGTTGGCCATATACATTTGAATGAATTGATTCAAAGTGTCTTCCAACTTAGAGCTAGGAACCGGAGGTGGTGGAGGTTGATAAGGATTTTGCCGACTTGAAGAACCGCCACCATAACCTTGATTATTTTGATAGTTCCCCCTCGGTTGATATCCTTGATTACTTTGGTAATGTTATTGAGGATTGTTTTGATAAGGTTATTGTTGTTGTCTTCCTTGATAATCTCGTTGATTGTTCATGTAGTTCACTTCTTCAAATCCTGGTGGAGGACAAAATCCGGTGTCGTGCTCTCCTTTGCAAAGTTCACAACATGCAACTCGCTTACTCTTGCTCGGTTGCTCATGTATTTCCTTCAATTGTTGTGGAAGGTTCGACATTTGTTGAGTCGAAAGTTCCACTTGTTGAGATAATAGCTTGTTTTGAGCTAGGATAGCATAATTAGTTCCCAATTCCAAAACTCCCGGAGTCCTTTGAGAAGGGCCACGGTTATGGCTTCCCTGATGGTCATTCAAAGCCATCTTATCAATTATGGCAATGGCTTCTCCGGCACTCTTGCTCATCAAAGATCCACCTGCGGTGGCATCCAACAATGTTTTCTGCACTAATTGAAGATCATTCCTAAAAATGTGAACTTGAGTCAACTCGTCGAAACCATGCCCTTTACATTTCCTCAACATAGATTTGAATCTCTCCCACGCTTCGTTGAGAGATTCGTTTGCACCTTGCGTGAACACTGTTATTGCGGTCTTTGCCTCCATGAAACAATTATGTGGAAAAAATCGCTCCAAAAATTTTTCTTCAAGTAAGTTCCAATCAGTCATTATTGTCGTCGACTGATCAAGATACCATTCCTTGGCCTTCCCAATGAGGGAATGCGGGAATAGCCTCTTAAACAGAGATTCCTCTTCAGCTTCGGGCGCACCAGTTGCTCCCGCAATCTCATAGAACTTTGTCAGATGTGTATAAGGATCCTCGTGACCCATACCAGTAAAAGGACTCTGATATAGAAGCGAGAGAATACCGGTCTTCATTTCTGACTGCCAACCGTTATGAGCATTGCGAGCAAACTGTGCATTATGTCTTGGACTGTTAGTACATGGTCTTGAAGCAGGTGGTGGTGGTGGTGGTGGATGTTCCATAGCTGGAAGTAACTATGGAAATGGTGGTGGTGTAGAAGTCGAACTTCCCTCTTGTTCTTGCCTTTGTCTAGCTAGTTACCTCATTCGTCTCGTTCTGCTATTGATTCTACGAGCGGTTCTTTCAATCTCGGGATCGAACAGAAGTTGGTCCGCCGGTAGTTTCCCTTGCATAAAACAAAGTCTGCACACTAAACAAAACAAATCAACAAGCTCAAGAAAAAGTTAACAAGCTTAAAACAAAACAACTATTGCAATGTTTGCAATATCAATCAACAATCCCCGACAACGGCGCCAATTTGTTGGAATACAAATAGAGTTAGGGTTTTGTTATCATTCCACAGAGATTGTTAGAGATATCACTGCCTTTCTACAGTTGAAAAGGTTTTAAACTTTAATTGGAACAAAGGGTTTTGGTTGTTTTCAGTCGGAACGTTTGCATTCAAAGTTAAGTAATGAATGGTAAAAGGATTTGTTTTAACGATTTATAAAAACATGTCAAGATTAGTAGCCGGTAATCCGTTTTCGTACGTTTATCTTCAAAAAAGCGTGTGAACTTTCTAACGATAAATAAACTCACATATCCTCTCAACAAATTTCTCTCGAACACTTGTTGTGGGATTTATCATATTGATCCTTTGTTGATCTCTCACACAAACTATCAATATGATAACATTTAAGAACAATATTTATGAACATCAACATTCAAAACTATCTCTAGCCTCATGAATATTTGATGGATTGAAACTTAGGTCAAGTTTTAACACATATCTCTCAATCATGAATCAAAACAAAAGATGAACCATAAAAACAAAGTTTCTTCTCTATATTTATCATTAACAAAGTTCACAAACTTAATACAATATCAATACATACAAAAATGATGGATTACCTCCACTAATCTTGACACTAGAAGTGCTTAGCTACCCATTGTCATGGTAGCTTTACAAACAAGAGAATGGAGAAGAGAAACAAGCATCAACGACGATCTCTCGACAAATTATGCTCTGATTCTTCGAAAATAGGATACTACAGTGTTTACAATGTTTTTGCTCTAAGAAAATGAATAGTGATCCCCAAATAATATGATCTAATCTATTTATAAGGGGGCTGAGTTACACAGAGCGCGCTAAGCGCGCTGCACTTTATTGTTAAACCGCCCTAGACCGCGCTTAGCGGGCTATAGAGCGCGCTAAGCGGGCTACCTGCTGGAACATGCTCCCAGCCCATGCTAGGAGCGCACTAAGCACGCTTGCAACATGCTTCAAAAAACCAATTTCTTTAAAAATGCTCCTTAAGAGCCTTCCATGCTCCAAGCTTCCATTGAAATGATAAAACCTATAATTATAAACACAAAAGTTAAATAACTAAGTCTAATAATGCATTTAAACTATATTATGATTATTTACCGGAAACAACGGGAAAAAGCATCGATTAACAAATAAAGATCTCAAAAGGTGCCAAAAACTAAACTAAATATTAACACATTTTAGCACCTAACATCAGTCGTCGCACTTTTCCTTTTTTGATTTTGTTTTGTTTCATCGCCGCAACATGTCTTTCGCTGCTTCCATGTCATCCTCTGTTGTCATCTCTTCAACGGATACAATGTCTTCCTTCGCTACTGCTCCGGCAAAATCAAATTTTCACTCGACCCTTGTCATCACCAACATCAAAAATAACATTCCTTTTGTGCTAGAGATGGAGAAGGATCACTACATTATCTAGGCTAAACTGTTTGAAATTCATGACCGTGCCCACAAGGTTCTCGATCACATCATTCCTTAACTCGACAAGGAAAAACCAGTGTCCACTGATGCTAATTTTGATATGTGGACAACTCTTGATTCCATGGTTTTTCAATGGATTTATTCCACAATCTCCATTGATCTACTTACCACCAGTTTCAAAAAAGGATCCACTGTTATGGCTTCTTGGAACCGTTTGGATGACATCTTCGAAGAAAATCAAAACTCTTGTGTTGTTGCCTAGAATAGGAATTTTCATCCACTCGCATAAAATATTTTCCTATTGTTTCTACCTATTGTAAGCGTCCTAAGCAACTCTCTAATCAGATGAAGAATGTTGGAGCGCCAATCAGCAGTCACCGCTTAGTCCTTCAATTGGTGCCGGACTGTCTGAGTTGTACCGTGGGGTTGTCACCTTGATTTTCTAGAGCAACCCCCTTCCTTTCATTTTTCAAGCTCGCTCTATGCTCACCTTGGAGGAATCTGACTTAGCAAACATGCACAACACTAGCTCTCCCACTACATTGCACACTGTTGTTCCACGGGACTCAGATGAATCTTCCTAACAGCGTTCCAACCGTCGTCAGAACAACTGCTCTGGTGTCGGCCACAACCGTAACAATCAAACTCACAACAGAGGGTGTGGGCAACGCAGTTGGTTCTAGATCTAATGGCCCATCTTGGACATCTCAACCATGGCAGCAGCCCTAATATCCATCTTAGTCTCCTTGGGGTTGGACCCCACCTCCTTGGGGTGTGCCTCATTTCCGTATCCTGCATCTCAGTAAACTCGTCCCACCAGTCCTTCAATGGAACCAGGCATCCTAGGCCGTCATCCTCAGGCTCACACTGCCACGGCTTCGCCAGTTCCCACTAACATTGCACTCGCCATGCATATCATGTCTCTTATTCCTCTGGATAGCACGTAGTATATGGATACCATAACTTCATCCCGTACAACACTATCTCAAGGTAATCTCACATTTTATTCTAATTTGAGTCATTTAAATTAGAAACTGATTGTTGGTAGTGGACAAGGTATTCCAATTAAAGAGTCTGGTCACACAACCCTACCTACATCCCAAAAACACAAACCTTTAAACCTTAACTGTGTTTTACACACAACACATATTATTAAAATTTTGATTTCTATGCAACAACTCACTACCGATAATAATGTTTCTGTTTCCTTTGATCCATTTGGTTTTTCTGTCATTGATTTTCAGAAAGTGATTTCTCTTATGAGATGTGATAGCTTTGGCGATCTCTATATGGTCACCTATCCCTCTCATTTTGCTGGTATCGTTTCCAATTTCTCTCACAGTCATCTCGGTCATCCAAGCTCCTCCACATTACAATCCCTTCATAGAAATAAGTTCCTTAGTAATGAACATTTAGGTTCTAAAAATATTTGTGGCTCTTGTGTGTTTGGAAAACATGTTAGGTTGCCTTTTTATTCATCCAAAAATGTTACTTTAATGTCCTTTCATATTTTACACAGTGATTTATGGACATCACCAGTTTTAAGTTCCTTTGTTCATCGATATTATGTTTTATTCTTGGATGATTATTCTGATTTCTTATGGACATTTCCTATAAGTAGTAAATCTCAAGTTTTCAAAAAGTTCACTTCTCTTTCTAATCAAATTTACACATAATTTTCCCAATCTATCAAATGTTTTCAATGTGACAATAGGCGTGAATATGACAATACACTGTTTCATAAATATTGTAATAATAATGGTGTTATTTTTCGTTTTTCATGTCCTCACACTTCATCTTAAAATGGCAAAGGCGAACGTAAAATACGCATTATAAATAACATGATTTGCACTCTTTTCGCTCATTCGTTTATTCCTCTCTCCTTTTGGCATCATGCACTTCAAATGGCTACATATCTACTTAATATTCTTCCCTAAAAGAATATGTCAAATCACTCTCCTATTCAACTCTTGTATCATCGTGATCCCTCATACACACATCGTTACGTCTTTGTTTTCCTTTATTATACCTTGTTTTCATCCACAACCATTAACAAATTACAACCCCGCTCAACTTTGTGTGTTTTCTTAGCGTATCCACTTAATCACGTAGGATATAAATGTTTTGATTTGTCGCACAGAAAGATCATTATTTCGCGCCATGTAATTTTTGATGAGACACAGTTCCCCTTTGCCCACCTATCTTTTCTACCTCTCCCTGACTATAATTGTTTCAGTGATGAATTACACCCACATATTGTCCATTAGTGGGCGAATTCTAGTCCGCTACCTGACCTTGCTAGTCCACCATTGTCCCCTCCATATCTGTCCCCCGTTGGACCTCACAAGACTTCTCCTAACACCATCACGACATCCCATTCCATCTTTTTGGATCCACCTAATACCTCCTCATCACCTACACCACCGGTCTCGCCTGCACCACCTATCCGGACCATGGCAACTTGTAGCATGCAGGGTATCTACAAACCTAGAAAACTCTTTAACCTTTATGTTACCATTGATGATCTGACCATGTCACCTCTTCCCAAAAACCCTAAACTAGCCCTATCTGACCCTAATTGGAAATACGCAATGCAACCTAAATCTAATACTCTAATTAAAAATAATATGTGGGATTTTTGAGTGCTTTTGGATTTTGATTGATGTGAAAACTATGATAGTTTAGCGTTATGTATATTGGACAGTATCTTCTCATTCTAGATGAGAATCTTAGTATTAGGAAGCATTTAAATGAGTTGGAAAATGAGCTTACATCGTAAATGCATTAAAAAACATGTTTTTGGGTGGTCAAGTCATTTCAGGTCGACACATGCGTAAGTGGGTTGACATATACAAGTTTCAGATTCAGTATAGCTCGACACATAGAATTTCAGGTCGGCTCCCATGGATCAATATTAAAGCCTGTAGCCACTGTCCATTGGTCGACACATAGGCGACACAAAACCTTCATAGGATGACCTGAGACCTTGATAGGCCGGCTTGAGTACCTTGATAGGCCAACCTATTGATTTGATAGGCTGACACATACGATATCCCACTTCAAAAATTTCATTATTGCTCCACCAAATTGCATTCCTTTTGCTCGCTATTTCCCATACCTATATATATACTCATACATGCACCTCTTTCTAGCAAGGTACTACTGTAAAACCTAAACAAAACCATAATTACCAAGCTTTCCCATCATCTTCAACCTTTCTTCTATGCATACACACAATCAAACTACACATAATCATTTTTTAATTGGGTGACCATCTAGATTATGGTTGATAACGTCCAATTAGGTTGGTGTAACCGAGATTATTTGGTTGGGATCTTTGTGTGTTTCAAATAAGAAAACCAAGGTGGGGTTTTCCTTCAATATCATTGGGATTTTAAGGTTTTGGACAAGATCACGTTAACACAGATTCGATCGAGTGAAGGACTTAGGACAAGGTGGTTTTCTTGCAAGAGAGTAGCGCGAGATGGTGAATCGTGTTCGGGAATCTTGGGTTTAACAAGTACGTGCTAGGGATAATCCGACCGAACAAAAACCTTAAAGATTGGGAGGTCTTGTAAGCAAGTAGTAAAGAACAGGTAGATTGTAACAGCATTGTTGGTGACTTGATCAAGCTTTGATCAAGGGTTTAGAGGTGGTTGAATCAACAACAAACCATAGGATTTGTGGAGTTAGAGTTCTTCACCTCTTGTATAAACATTTTTGCAAAGATAAGGTTAATTGCAAGTATCTCAATTCGATTTCGTATTGAGGGCAAACATACCCATAGCGAGGCCGATTGGGGAACTACCTAAGCAAATATTTCTCTCTCTCTCTCTTTCTCTCGCTCTCTCTCTCTCTCTCTCTCTCTCTCTCTCTCTTTCTCTCTCTCTCTCTCTCTCTCTCTCTCTATATATATATATATATATCTTTAATTGTTGTTCTTGCAAATTATCGATTTTGTTGTTGCTTCGATTAATTCGATTGAAAATTGTTTTTTAAATATCTTTCAAAATATTTTTGTTGATATAATCATAATCACTTTGATTATGATTGACTTTTAACATCAATAAAACAAATTGAATTTCCAAACGTTATCGATCGTACACAAAGTGTTCGATAAATTGCCTTTGAGTATTTTCTATTGCTTTGTGTTCATTGGAAATAAGCTTTACGAATAGCTTTGAATTTGATATATTCGTGAGTTAATCATTGTTGAACAATTTGTTTTCATTATCATTCCATAGATTTACGTTACGCATACCCGAGCTTTTCGATAGTAGGTTCTATAAGACAATTGGATTCGGGTTGTTTCCTCTGTGCCATAAAACTTTTGAAAATCTATTTTTGCTAAAAGTTATGTTTTTAAATTTGTGATATATTCACCCCCTGTAGACCGAAGCCTGTCATCTAACAGGATTTGGATCCACGACCTTATGGCGTTAATATTATTCGTTG
Organism: Lathyrus tuberosus; assembly: GCA_022829125.1. Classification (NCBI taxonomy): domain Eukaryota; kingdom Viridiplantae; phylum Streptophyta; class Magnoliopsida; order Fabales; family Fabaceae; genus Lathyrus; species Lathyrus tuberosus. Next base: position 3,656,965 of record JALAZF010000029.1, on the reverse strand, counting down.
TATGTGGATTTTTAATCATAAGAAGAAATCTAATGGTTGTTTTGAGCGTTACAAAGCTCGTCTTGTAGGTGATGGCAGGTGTCAGATTGTAGGTGTAGATTATGATGAGACAGTCAATCTTGTGGTGAAACCAGCAATGATTTGCATTGTTCTCGCTAATGCTATATCCAAATCCTGGCACATTCATTAGTTGGATGTCCATATTTCATTTGTTCATGGTGACCTTCATGAGACAGTTTACATGCATCAGCCACTAGGTCTCTGGACCCTCATCACCCAGATTATGTGTGTCATTTGCAGAAATCCCTATATGGTCTTAAGCAAGTTCCTTGTGCATGGTACCACCGCTTTGCTGACTTTGTCTCCTCCATTGGATTTCAATATAGCACTTTAGATCACTCATTCTTCATCTACATACGTGGCTCTGACATGGCTTATATCTTGCTTTATGTTGATCACATCATCCTCATCACCTCCTCCCATGACCTTCGCAAATCTATCATGATACTTCTTTCCTAAGAGTTGGCTATAAAGAATTTGGCTTCACTAAGTTACTTCTTCGGTATTGCTATGACCAAACATGATGGTGGAATCTTTCTTAATCAGAGTAATTATGTTAGTGACATTATTTCTTGAGATGGAGTGACATCATGCAAATATTCTACTACTCTAGTTAACACAAAATAGAAGCTCAACACCTCCATCGGCACTCCATATGACGATCCCACCTTGTACCAGAGTCTTACAGCAACCTTGCAGCATCTCACTTTCACACGCCCTGATATCTCTTATGTTGTCCATCAGGCATGTCTTCACATGTGTCATACCCCAAATTTTGACCACTAAGATTTCCCATCATTGTGTAAATCATCATCACAATATGGATGTACCATCATGCCTCATTAGTCTCCCCAAAGATGGGTGAGCATCCACTACAATCAAACTTAGGGTTTCAAGCCTTCTCAGAGTTCTTAGACAAAGGATCAATCAAGAATTGACATGATCTTCAACTTGTATAACCTCAAAAACATCCACAATGGATCAAGAGGACTCCCACAGCAAGAATCAAGCACAAGGTTACAGCATTATAAGTGGATCAAGCCTCAGGATCGCTAGTGTCACCAAATTAGGGTTCGGTCGACCAGGGCCTCCAGATGGAAATTTTCCTCTGGACATGAGCCAATGCTTCAAAGCATAACCTGCGATACTCCATGGGACTTCATAAACCCAATCATCAAGTCAATCTAGCCTCAGAGGATGCATTCATCAAAAATAAGGAATTAGGGTTTGTTGACCTAATTCACCCCTAAGTTGACTTTTGGGACAAAACATGAGCCAAGACCTCAAGACATGATTTGAGGGTCTCTAACTCACTACATTGATCCATTTGTAACAATGGATTGGTCCAGGAAGCTTGATCAACAAGTTTCAAGTTCATTAGAACCACAATTAGGGTTTCGCAGGAAAAGTCAACTGTGCCTTTGACTTTTGACCCAGGCATGCTCCCAAACCTTGGTACATGATTCAATACACCCTATAACACCTATGAAATCAATCCATCAAGTTTGATTTAGGTCAAGGACTTGATTTCATAGAGGATCGCACAGTTTGGAATTCATCTGACAAAAAGTCAACTGTGCACAAAAGTCAACTTTGACTTTTTGAGAATTTTCACAATTATGGTTCTTTGACCCTAAAACGATGTTAATGTGTGATTGGAATCATCATTCATCAAGAAAAATCAAGAAAAGTGGGGTAACTTGTAAAAGGGGTAACCATAAAAAACTTAGAATTTTTCTAAGTTATGGAACAAAGTGGCTAGGGTACCAACTTCCAAGGATCATAACTTGAGATCCAAGCAACCATTTGGGCTGATCCAAAGATGGATTTGTAGCTCTCATGGCATACTTTAAAAGTTTCAACTACACCTCATTCCAATTCCTTATGGATTTCAAGTTATGGAATGGCCAAAATCACAAAAAGTGAAAATGTCACTTTTTTCCAACACTTAGTAAAATTTTCACTAAGTCAGAATCTGCCTTCACTTTTTTCCAAATATAGGGGCATTTTTCACTTAGATCCAAAAGGTATCAAAACAAACTATGATCACACATATGTTGTATCATATGAGAGCTCTCCAAAATGGCCAAGAACTCCAGGGAATTCCACTTGAGCCATGAGATATGACCATGCCAATATGCCTTGCTGCAAACTGTCATGGCAAGGCAGATTTGTGCATTTTGCTCGATTTTCCAAATTTGTGCAAATGACAAACATGTCTATCCATCTGAACACCTCAGTGAGGGACCAAGGAGGGACAAACACTGATCCATAAGCCTCCCAAGTCTTTGGAACTAAAAATAGCATGTCAAACCTAGAAATCCCTAAAGAGGGGACAAGACTCCAATTTTGGTTTGGAGCATTTAATGGATGCACCAAGGTGGCACGGACTGAACCATTTCCAACTGAATTCACTCAAGACTTATCCAAGAATTAGGGAACCAGCAGCCTGTGCTCTAATCTCTAGTCAACAGCTGGAGGAGACTTGAGATTCCAAAATGCAACCATTGGCCAAACCTCTGCAGCAGTTGCCATTTATAATGCCCCGGTTTTTGTTAGATTTATTTAATCGAGTTTATTTAATTATTTTTTTGCTTTTAAATTATTTTATTCTTGGTTTTATTTGGTAAATATGTTATGGTTATCGTTATTATGTTTTATCGTGTTTTGAGAGCGTTTGCGAGAAAATTGAGTGTAGGGGTATTTTGGTCATTTTGCTTGATTAGATATTATTGTTTTTCTTAAAATAGAAATATAGAGGTTAGAAAGAGAGAAAAATAAGTTAAGAGAAATAGAGAGGGAGAAGAAGAAAAAGAGGAAAACTTGGAGTGTAAGAAACCGACTTAACCGACACTTCGAAGCACGATTAATCGGGTAAGGGTGCGAAACTCGGTTATGCTATGCTTGTGTATGATTGTGTATGTGTGTGTTGGAATGTTTGCTGGTTTTTCCTAGCTTTTCAATTCTAGGTTGAAATGAGAAAAACGATAGAAATCGATGTTTTCGCGGTTGAAATGCGATATAAATACTGTAGAATACTTGTTGTTATGATTGGAATATGTTCTGATTGTTATGTTATGGTTTAGAAGTGTTTTGGTGGAGGAAATGTTGATTTTGGGGTGAACAACAGCGCTGCTGAGAATTTATGGGTTCGCAGGTTCGCTTTGCGAACCAATGCGAAGGGGTAAGCGAAGGGTCGCTGGGGGTTCGCATTGCGAATAGGAAAGTGAAGGGGTAAGCGAAGGTTCGTTGGGGGTTCGCATTGCGAACTTTCTGCTGTTTTTTCTCTGCCATGGCTCGCTGGGGGTTCGCATTGCGAATAGGAAAGTGAAGGGGAAAACGAAGGTTCGCTGGGGGTTCGCATTGTGAATTTTCTGCTGTTTTTTCTCTGCCATGGTTCGCTGGGGGTTCGCATTGCGAATAGGAAAGCGAACATGGCAGATTTTCCATTTTGTTTCCTTCTTAACTTTTGATTTGTAACTCGGATTGAGGCACGGTCGGATGCGTTGGAAAGCTAATGAGATGTTCTTTCTTATAAAATGATTTTGGGATTAGTGGCCGATTTAATTGTGTCGGGAATTTGGAAACGTGTCATTTTGTCGACTTTTACCGTCATAATTGTGTGCGATTGATGTGTTATCATGTGATATGCTTTTGATATATAACGTATAGCTTGTGTGCTATTATATGATGTGAATGTATGTGATGAAATATTGTGATGATGGTTTGTGGCCTTATGGCAAATAAATGCATTGTTTTGGGTTTGATTTCAATGCATGATTAGTGATGTTGAGATGGTTCACATGGTTATATATGTATATGCATTTGATTGTCATGAGTCATTGTATGCCAAGCATCATGATATGCATCTTGTGATGTCGTGTGACCTTGTGGGGTGTGAGCGATGAAACGATTCCAGAGGGAATCTGCTGTAACGGTCGTGAGCCTTATACAAAGAGGACCTAAAGAGACGTTATAGACGATCGTGAGCCTTATACAAAGAGGACCTAAAGCGATCAGATCGTGAGCCTTATACAAAGAGGACCTAAAGCGATCCATAAATGTCGTGAGCCTTATACCAAGAGGACCTAAAGCGACTGGGAACATCGTTTGCCCGACGGGGAGTTACACTAAGTAACAAGCGATGATTCCAATAATTCCTGAGTGAATTAATGATGAGAATGATGGATGGAATGATACCGCATGCATAGAGTCATTGTGTCGGTCTCTGTACATTTGCATAAGTCATGAATGTATTGATTATGTGTGGGAAATTGTGAATGGGATTGATGAGTTGATATATATTGGTGATAAATGTATTGAGCATGATTGATATGCCTTAGTGATGGATGCATGAATTATGAATTGTGTTGTTTTGTATATGAATTATGGTATACGTTGTGGTGAGAATGTTTTTGCATGCGTATTTCAAGTTATTACATAATTGTATGCAACTATATTATAATTGTGTTTCTCACCCTTCTACTGTTTTGAATGCTCTATGAGGCATTGCAGATTAGATGTTGGAGGTTTTTTTGTGAAGATTATGTCTTCATTCTTTTGTCGGTCGGCTCTGATATGTAGCACCGGGTAGTCGGGGAGATCGTTATGTGTATATATATCTTTTGGATTTTACATGTATGACTCTGTTTATGGCAGACAAACTTCTATGTTTATATATGAGATTTCAGTTACAGATTTTCCGCTTTTATTCTGTATCTGAATTGTGGGTGTTAGAAACTGAGTTCCTCTGTTTATGTTGCTACCTGATTGTTGCATATCTATATGAGCAGGTTGTTATATTTCATCTCTTGTGGTGTGACGCTCCCGTCTATGCCATGAATGTTTTAATTATACTCTGATTATTTGTTAACGCTTTAATTACCCAGGGTATAGATTGGGGGTGTTACATTAAGTGGTATCAGAGCCAGTCCGTGTCGGTCACTTTGACCAAGTTGTTTGTTGTGCGTCAGTTGTGTCTGGCGAGCTGATTGTTTAACCATAGTTACTGTTATTGGATATGAACAGAATATGGCTGGTAGGAATGATGCTGCTCTTACTGCTTCTATGCAAGCTATGGCTCAGGCTGTGCAGAATGCACCTAATTCTGGTCGGAATGATGAGTTCAGGAAGAACAAACTGCCTATCTTCACAGGAAGATATGACCCTGATGGTGCTCAGATTTGGCTTAAGGAGATTGAAAGAATCTTTCGAGTGATGGACTGTGATGAGGAACAGAAGGTGAGACTGGGTACTCACATGTTAAAGGAGGAGGCTGATGATTGGTGGGTTAGTACGCGTCATGTGTGGGAAGCTACAGGTGAAGTTGTCACTTGGGCTTTGTTTAGCAGTGAGTTTTTGAGGAAGTATTTTCCTGAACATGTTAGAGGAAAGAAAGAAATAGAGTTCTTGGAGTTGAAACAGGGTAACATGTCGGTTACTGATTACACTGCTAAGTTTGTGGAGCTTGTTCAGTTTTATCCACATTATGCTGAAGCAACTGCGGAGTTTTCCAAATACGTGAAGTTTGAGAACGGGTTGCGTCCTGAGATCAAATAGGCAATTGGTTATCAAAGGATTAGGAGGTTTTCAGATTTGGTGGATTATTGTAGAATTTATGAGGAGGATAGCAAAGCTCGTTCTACTCATTATAAGAGTGTGAACGAAAGGAAAGGAAAGCAACTGTTTCGTGGTGGTCCTTATGTGTCACCAGCTGACAAGGGAAAGCAAAGGGCTAATTTTGATAAAAGGCCAAGTGGGGGAGGTATGTATAATTCTCTCAGATGTTTTAGGTGTGGTGACTTAGGACATCGTCAGTTTGAATGCAGAAAGGATATGAGGAAGTGTTCCAATTATGGAGGTATAGGACATGTCGCAGCTGATTGCAAGAGGGTTGTGGTGAAGTGTTTCAATTGTGGTGAATCTAGTCATATTAGTACGAGGTGTCCGAAACCAAAGCAAGCTCAAGTTGGAGGGAAAGTATTTGCATTGGCAGGAACTCAGCCTACTAGTGCAGATCGTCTGATCAGAGGTACTTGTTTTATTAATAGTACGCCTTTAGTTGCTATTATTGATACCGGAGCGACTCATTCGTTTATTTCATATGAGTGTGCGCGGCGTTTGAATCTTTTGTTGTCATCGATGGGTGGAGATATGGTTATTGATACTCCAGCATTGGGGTCAGTAACTACTTCTCTAGTTTGTTTAAGTTGTCCTTTGACCATTTATGGTAAGGATTTTGCTATGGATTTGGTGTGTCTGCCGTTGGAGGGTTTAGACGTAGTTCTGGGAATGAATTGGTTGCAGTTCAATCGAGTTCATATCGATTGTTATCATAAGTTGGTAAGATTTCCTTCTCTTGAGGAAGACGAGGAATCGAGTTTCTTATCTACCAAAGAGTTAAAGGAACTTTTGGCGGATGAAGCTCAGGTGTTCGGGTTATTTGCATCGTTGACTGTGGATAGTCAAGTTGCAATTGATGTGTTTCCAGTCGTGTGTGATTTTCCGGAGGGGTTTCCGGAGGATATTTCTGATGTGCCGCCAGAAAGAGAGGTGGAATTTTCTATAGATCTAGTTCCTGGTACTAGACCTGTATCTATGGCACCATATCGTATGTCGGCATCTGAGTTGGTTGAGTTGAAGAAGCAGTTGAATGAATTATTAGAAAAGAGGTTTGTGAGGCCGAGTGTATCGCCTTGGGGTGCTCCAGTTTTATTGGTGAAGAAGAAAGATGGAAGTATGCGATTGTGTATTGATTATCGCCAGCTAAATAAGGTGACGATTAAGAATAAGTTTCCTCTTCCGAGAATTGATGATTTGATGGACCAGTTGGTAGGTGCGTGTGTGTTTAGTAAAATTGATTTGAGGTCAGGCTATCATCAGATTAGAGTGAAGGAGGAAGATATTCAGAAGACGTCTTTTAGGACACGATACGGACATTACGAATATTCTGTGATGCCGTTCGGGGTTTCTAATGCGCCGAGAGTGTTTATGGAGTATATGAATCGCATTTTCCATGAGCATTTGGATCAATTTATGGTTGTGTATATTGATGACATCTTGATTTATTCTAAGTCTCGGGAGGAACATGCGGAACATTTGTGTATTGTATTGCAAATTTTGAAGGAAAAGAGACTTTATGCCAAGTTATCCAAGTGTGAGTTCTGGTTGTCAGAAGTGAGTTTTCTTGGGCATGTGATTTCAGGTAATGGTATTGTTGTGGATCCATCCAAAGTAGATGCAGTTCTACAATGGGAGGCTCCTAGATCTATTACAGAAATTAGAAGCTTTTTGGGTTTAGCTGGATATTATCGAAGATTCATTGAAGGCTTTTCTAAGTTAGCACTTCCATTGACCCAGCTGACTTGTAAAGGTAAAGCGTTTATTTGGGATATTCAGTGTGAGGAAAGTTTTAGTGAGCTGAAGAGAAGATTCACTATAGCTCCGATTTTGATCTTACCGAATCCTAGTGAACCGTTTGTGGTGTATTGCGATGCGTCTTTGAGTGGTTTAGGTGGAGTGTTGATGCAAGAAGGTAAGGTTGTGGCTTATGCTTCGAGACAATTGAGGGATCATGAGAAGAATTATCCTATGCATGATTTGGAATTAGTTGCGGTGGTTTTTGTATTGAAAATTTGGAGACATCATCTCTACGGTGCAAGATTCGAAGTCTTTAGTGATCACAAGAGTCTAAAATACTTGTTTGAACAGAAAGAGTTGAATATGAGGCAACGGAGATGGTTGAAACTTTTGAAGGACTACGATTTTAGCTTGAATTACCATCCTGGTAAAGCTAATGTGGTAGCCGATGCGTTAAGCCAGAAATCTTTGCATATGTCTGCTTTGATGGTTAAAGAGTGGGAACTTTTGGAAGAATTTAGAGATTTGAGTTTGGTGTGTGAATTGACATCTGACAGCATGAGGCTTGGTATGTTAAACGTCACTAATGATTTTCTGTTGACCATTAGCGAGAAACAGAGGTTAGATGTGAAATTTGTTGATTTGATGACGGTTGGAGGTAAAGGTGTGAATGGCGACTTTAAAGTGGATGATCAGGGTGTTTTGAGATTCCGTGGTAGAATTTGTATTCCTGATGATTCGGAATTGAAAAAGATGATTTTAGAGGAAGGACACCGGAGCAGTTTGAGTATACATCCGGGAGCTAATAAAATGTACAAGACTTGAAGAAGATCTTTTGGTGGTTCGGATTAAAGAGGGATGTGGCTCAGTTTGTTTATGCGTGTTTGATGTGTCAGAAGTCAAAGGTAGAACATCAGAAGCCTAGTGGATTATTGCAACCGTTGGATATTCCCGAGTGGAAATGGGACAACATTTCTATGGATTTTGTGACAAGGTTGTCAAATACTCAGAGAGGACATAATGCCATTTGGGTGATTGTGGATAGGCTGACTAAATCAGCGCATTTCATTCCGATTGACATCAGTTTTTCTTTGGAGAGGTTGACTGAGATTTATATCCGTGTGATTGTGAGATTACATGGTGTTCCGTTGTGTATTGTTTTAGATCGAGATCCGAGGTTTACTTCTAGATTTTGGGAAAGTTTGCAAAAGGCGTTAGGTTCCAAGTTGAGATTGAGTTCTGCTTATCATCCTCATACGGATGGTCAGACCGAGAGAACTATTCAGTCATTGGAAGATTTGTTGAGAGCTTGTGTTCTTGAGCAAGGTGGTGCTTGGGATAGTTATCTTTCGTTGGTGGAGTTCACGTATAACAACAGTTTCCATTCGAGTATTGGAATGACACCTTTTGAAGCGTTGTACGGAAGAAGATGTCGAACACCTTTGTGTTGGCATGAATCTGGTGAGAGTTTGGTGGTTGGATCGGAGTTAGTTCAACAAACTACGGAAAAGGTGAAACTTATTCGTGAGAAGATGAAGGCTTCTCAGAGTAGGCAAAAGAGTTATCATGATCGAAGGAGGAAAGATCTTGAGTTTCGAGAAGGCGATCATGTATTTTTGAGAGTTACACCGGTGACGGGTGTTGGACGTGCATTGAAGTCGAAGAAGCTTACTTCTCGGTTTATTGGTCCTTATCAAATATCCGCGAGAGTGGGTGCTGTGGCTTATCGGGTGGCGTTGCCGCCGAATCTTTCGAATTTACATGATGTGTTCCATGTTTCACAGCTTCGAAAGTATGTTCCGGATCCATCCCATGTGATTTCGATGGATGAGGTTGAGGTAAGGGTGAACCTTACGGTTGAGGCAGTACCGGTGAGGGTTTTAGATCGCGAGTTGAAGCGGTTAAGAGGCAAGGATATTACGCTTGTGAAAGTAGCATGGGGAGGCACTGCTGAGGGCAATTTGACTTGGGAGAGTTATAACGCCCCAGTTTTTGTTAGATTTATTTAATCGAGTCGATTTAATTATTTTTTTGCTTTTATATTATTTTATTCTTGGTTTTATTTGGTAAATATGTTATGGTTATCGTTATTATGTTTTATCGCGTTTTGAGAGCGTTTGCGAGAAAATTGAGTGTAGGGGTATTTTGGTCATGTTGCTTGGTTAGATATTATTGTTTTTCTTAAAATAGAAATATAGAGGTTAGAAAGAGAGAAAAAGAAGTTAAGATAAATAGAGAGGGAGAAGAAGAAAAAGAGGAAAACTTGGAGTGTAAGAAACCGATTCAACCGACACTTCGAAGCACGATTAATCGGGTAAGGGTGCGAAACTCGGTTATGCTATGCTTGTGTATGATTATGTATGTGTGTGTTGGAATGTTTGCTGGTTTTTCCTAGCTTTTCAATTCTAGGTTGAAATGAGAAAAACGATAGAAATCGGTGTTTTCGCGGTTGAAATGCGATATAAATACTGTAGAATACTTGTTGTTATGATTAGAATATGTTCTGGTTGTTATGTTATGGTTTGGAAGTGTTTTGGTGGAGGAAATGTTGATTTTGGGGTGAACAACAGCGCTGCTGAGAATTTCTGGGTTCGCAGGTTCGCTTTACAAACCAAAGCGAAGGGGTAAGCGAAGGTTCGCTGGGGGTTCGCATTGTGAATAGGAAAGTGAATGGGGTAAGCGAAGGTTCACTAGGGGTTCCCATTGCGAACTTTCTGCTGTTTTTTCTCTGCCATGATTCGCTGGGGGTTCCCATTGCGAATAGGAAAGCGAAGGTTCGCTGGGGGTTCGCATCGCGAATTTTCTGCTATTTTTTCTCTGCCATGGTTTGCTGGGGGTTCGCATTGCGAATAGGAAAGCGAACGTGACATATTTTCCATTTTGTTTCCTTCTTAACTTTTGATTTATAACTCGAATTGAGGCACGGTCGGATGCGTTGGAAAGCTAATGAGATGTTCTTTCTTATAAAATGGTTTTGGCATTAGTGACCGATTTAATTGTGTCGAGAATTTGGAAACGTGTCATTTTGTCGACTTTTACCGTCGTAATTGTGTGAGATTGATGTGTTATCATGTGATATACTTTTGATATATAACATATAGCTTGTGTGCTATTATATGATGTGAATGCATGTGATGAAATGTTGTGATGATGGTTTGTGGCCTTATGGAAAATAAATGCATTGTTTTGGATTTGATTTCAATGCATGATTAGTGATGTTGAGATGGTTCACATGGTTATATATGTATATGCATTTGATATGCATCTTGTGATGTCGTGTGCCCTTGTGGGGTATGAGCGACGAAACGATTCCAGAGGGAATCTGCTGTAACGGTCGCGAGCCTTATACAAAGAGGACCTAAAGCGACGTTATAAACGATCGTGAGTCTTATACAAAGAGGACCTAAAGCGATCGGATCGTGAGCCTTATACAAAGAGGACCTAAAGCGATCCATAAACGTCGTGAGCCTTATACCAAGAGGACCTAAAGCAATGGGGAACATTGTTTGCCCAACGGGGAGTTACACTAAGTAACAAGCGATGATTCCAATAATTTCTGAGTGAATTAATGATGAGAATGATGGATGGAATGGTACCGCATGCATAGAGTCGTTGTGTCAGTCTCTGTGCATTTTCATAAGTCATGAATGGATTGATTATGTATGGGAAATTGTGAATGGGATTGATGAGTTTATATATATATATATATATATATATATATATATATATATATATATATATTGGTGATAAATGTATTGAGCATGATTGATATGCCTTAGTGATGGATGCATGAATTATGAATTGTGTTGTTTTGTATATGAATTATGGTATACGTTGTGGTGATAATGTTTTTGCATGCGTATTTCAAGTTATTACATAATTGTATGCAACTATATTATAATTGTGTTTCTCACCCTTCTGCTGTTTTGAATGCTCTATGAGGCATTGCAGATTAGATGCTGAAGGTCTTTTTGTGAAGATTATGTCTTCATTCTTTTGTCGGTCAGCTCTGATATGTAGCACCGGGTAGTCGGGGAGATCGTTATGTGACTATGTGTATATATATCTTTTGGATTTTACATGTATGACTCTGTTTATGGCAGACAAACTTCTATATTTATATATGAGATTTCAGTTGCAGATTTTCCGCTTTTATTCTGTATCTGAATTGTGGGTGTTAGGAACTGAGTTCCTCTGTTTATGTTGCTACCTGATTGTTGCATATCTATATGAGCAGGTTGTTATATTTCATCTCTTGTGATGTGACGCTCCCATCTATGCCATGAATGTTTTAATTATACTCTGATTATTTGTTATCACTTTAATTACTCGGGGTATAGATTAGGGGTGTTAGCCCATTCACTATTGCTTGCAAAACAAACTTGCTATACTATAAATAGAGCTCATTTATGCTCAGTTTGAGTACACCAAAGCCATCAAACAGATGATTTCCTCAAAATCACCTTCTCACTTCCAAATTTGCCTTCCAAAGCAAGTCACTATCGGGTTTTGAGTTTGAGGGCAATTCCAACCAAACCAATCACACACACACCTCATAAACATCATATAGAAGTGATCCAAACACTCACAAGTGACCTGTAACACCAAAATCACAAAGTCCCCTCTCAAAACCTCAAAATAGGGCCTTTTTGCATTTTTCTAGCCATGTCTTGATTCAGTCACTTTCAAAACCAGATAAAACCTCAAACACACTCCAAATATCATCCTTGAACTATCCCAAATTGATCCACACATCTGGAACATCATTTGAGAGAGTTTCTATTTTGGCCACTTTTGCCCCTTTTGCAAGAAAGGGCCAATTTCCATTCCTGAGGTTTCCAGCTAATTCCAATCATCCTAAAAGCTTCTAAGGGATCATTTGAGAGTGTTCAAAGCATCAAAACATTTCTAGAACAAAGCACTTGGCAGATAGCCCAAAAAGCTCCAAGGGAGGTAAGCATCACAACTTGAACTCTTTAAAATATGCCTTGGTTTGAGGTCCACTGATCATGCATCTCTTATACATGTTACATATGTTGTGTTTGAAGCAATTCATCATGTAATTCATGGTTGTACCAAGAGGTAGCACAGAAAATGCACATTATGGCCTATTTCAAAATCACTATCGGGTTTTGAGGAGGATTGATTTTCTGGAAAAACCACCACCACCATTGGATTCCTTGTGAAATTCTAGGTCAGATGCATATAAATTTTGTCTCCATCCATGGAGAAATGAAGAAGTTATGACCTTCACATTTCTGACCAATAACCTTGCCTTGCCTTGCCTTGGCCATGCCAAGAACAAGGCAAGCCTTGTATATTTATGGATGGGGTTTGATACACGGATATATCACCACCCCAGTGGTAAGGCGCGCATGTTGCACACAAGAGGTCTGGGGTTCGAATCCCCCTCGCCCCAGACCCCTTTTTAATGTTTTTTTTTTCACTTTTTTATTGTTTTTCATATTATTTTTAATGATTTGAAAAATTAATAACTCCCTCAATTTTAATTATTTTTGATTGGTTTTTTTGCAAAAAATCACAAAAATGTTGAAATATTTTATTCCAGAAAAAAATCAAATTTATATTATTTATTTAATATAATTAGTATTTTTGTGAATAAATTCATTTTTAATTGTTTTTAAACATTTAAAAGTGAATATTCATTTTGAAAATCAAAACCAAATGAGTTCTAAATCATCTTGTGATTAAGACCTCATTTTTAAAACCTTAAACAAAAATCACAAATGGTTTATTCAAACTTATTTGGTATTTTTATCATTTTTATTGATTTTCTGTAAATATTTACTTTTTAAGGAAAACAAAATTAGGGTTTCTCTGATTTTCACCCTCACAAATCTTTTTAAAACACTTGGGCCTCTAATAGAGTGTAAGACCCAACCCCTTTGAAAACAAATTATTTTTGGGCCTCAGTCATTGTATAAGACCCACTGCGTTTTTAAAAATCTCAGCGTGATCGCCATTTTCAAACAAATAACCTTGGGTCTTTCCTTGAGTTGTAAGTCCCATCTCTTGTACAAAAATAACTCTTGGGCCTCTAATAGAGTGTAAGACCCAATCCCCTTTTAGCCAAATCAATTTTGAGCCTCACATATTGTATAAGTCCCTCTGTGTTAAAAGAAAAAAACCTCGGCACGATCGCCAGTTCAAAATATAACCCTGGGCCTCTCCTTGAGCTGTAAGCCCCATCACGGATACAAAAACACTTGGGCCTATAATAGAGTGTAAGACCCAACCCCCTTGTACATAAAAAACTTGTGGGCCTCACATAAGTCCCTCTGTACAGTTTTCAAAACAACGGTGCGATCATCGTTAAAACTTGGGCCTCTCCTTGAGCTGTAAGCCCCAACAATCTTTTCAAAGCACTTTCTCCTTTGATTTTGAATATAATATTGTTATCAAAGCTTTCTTTGTTGAACAACTAACAAAACATCATGGAAGCTCTACAACGAGTAAGTGTTTATTCGCTTTTATTTTCCGCTTTCATATGTATATAACTGTATTGTGGGGCTGCTTCACTGTAAGTCTTCTTTTACATCCTTTATATACTTGTCGCATATCCCCCGTATTTGGCTCTGAAAGCCTCGTGGTTGGTGATCATTCTCGCCAGACCTCTTAAATCCTCTAACTTTGGAACCTTGAAGGTGTACTTATGAGTTTTCCTTCTACCGAAATCCATTAGCGCAATCTCTTTTCTCCGACATTGGCAATCATTGTCTTAGTTTACTTTGAAAAAGAGAGACTAGAAGAGACAATTTTTCTTTGTTTTAATGTTTTTTTAGATGAATGTATGAATGTAGCACACAAAACATAGAAAAAACATGGGGTCAAAGGTTCGGTGTCATGAAGTCAAGGCTCTACCCCCCCCCCCCCCCCCAAAGGTTTATACTGGTGATTCTTTGTACTTGTCCGCAAAATCATTGATCCCTCTTGGGATAACAATAGCAAGCAGATCGCCAGTGAGCTGATGCATCTTAGAGTGATCTCAGATGAGGGTAGTATCGCGTGACAACTATTTCCGATAGCTTCCACACTACAAAATGGTTTCAGTCTGCTAAAAACCTCAGCTTCTCAGATAACCCAGTCGACCATACTACTTTCAACAACCGGAGTCGTATAGGAAATGTATCTGTAAAGGGAGTCTCCATTGAGTTTGATGGTCGATCGGGAACTCTTAACAGGGATTCACTCCCCGCAAGATTACCCGCATTGCCATCACCTATCTTAGGTGTATACTCAATCTTTCCACATGCGACATCACACGCATTTCCATTAGCAGAAAAATAAACACAGATATCAATTAGGAAAATCAGTATATATATTTGTCTTAATCATCATAGACCTCTAGTCTTATTATCGTATACAGAGAATGACTCCCCAGCAGAGTTGCCATTTCTGTGTCATTTTGGTGAACTCAAGGTTTTCATCGAAGATTGTAAGAAAGAGAAAACGGGCCCTACGGTGGGCGCCATTTTTTCTGTAACGCGATTTTTGTGGTCCTGAGTCACTATCGCTTGGGGACTACAGTTCAATTCATTTTTTATCCTATTGAGCTTATTAAGGAAGGGAACTAGATGTCTCCAATTAACCCTGCTTGCATACTGAGTTTGAACAGCGGTCTGTTAGGTTACAGATGCTATGTGGATGTGGGGCCCAATCTTTGGTTAGTTTGTTAAGATCACAGTGTCTGGATTATTTGTGAGGTTTTTGGTAATGTGTTTATATTTGATGCTTTTGGGTTGATTTGGTGGAGATACTGGATTTTGGGTTTTTGATTAGGATGGCCGCTAAGATTTTTACAATCTTATGCCTACGTATTCCCGAAACAGGGAAATCAGAGCGATCGTAGTTCCTCCTATTCTAAGAGAGGAAAAGAGGTTGTTTTGGTGTCTTGTTCAAAGCCCAAGACGTGAAGCTAAAGGTGGTTTGTATCTTGTTCAAAGCCCAAGATGTGAAGCTAAAGGGTTTTGGATGAGAGAGAATTTGTCATCTCTAAAGAGGAGTTGTTGATGTTTATATGCTGTGAGCAAGGCACAACTCTGATGCTAAAAGGCTTATTGACTCAACCGGGATTTTCTTTATACAAAGCCTAAGAGGAGGCTAGTGACCCAACAAGAGGGTGTTTTTATATGTCTTGTACGAAGCCCAAGATAGAGGCTAAAGAGGTTTGACTCAACAAGAGAGTCTTGAACAGGTGATTGACTCAACAAGAGAGTCTGGAGGTTGTTTGACTCAATGAGAGAGTCTTTTATACTCAACAAGAGAGTTTTTTCCTATCTCGTACGAAGCCCAAGATGGAGCATAAAGAGCTTCGACTCAATAAGAAAGTCTTTTATACTCAATAAGAGAGTGATTTATATCTCGTACGAAGCCCGAGATGGAGGCTAAAAGTTGTTGACTCAACAAGAGAGTCTTTTATACTCAACAAGAGAGTGTTTTTCTATCTCGTACGAAGCCCGAGATGGAGGCTAAAGTGTTTGACTCAACAAGAGAGTCTTTTATACTCAACAAGAGAGTGTGAAAAGGTTAGCTCCACTAGGGAGAATCATTTTACAAGGGTCAAGAGGAGGCTAAGTGTGCTGGTGACTGTCTTAGTTTAGTGACAGGTCCAGTATGTTGGATAAAAGAGAAAATCAGTTCTTATAAAGATTAAAGGTAAGGTTGTGCTTTGGGATTGATCAGAGGATCAGGGTTATTTCCTGTTCTTTAAGGAAATGGGAGATCTAAAGGGTATTGAGACTGTCCAAGTCTACTGGTGTTGTGAGAAATCGATTCTCAGATAGTGAATGATCTTTGTATAATGCCCAAGAGAAGGCTAGTATGTTAAGGGATGAAGGTCAACCCAAAAACTGGTCTGACACTTGACTCAGAAAGACAACTCTAGCAAATTGATGACTAGGTTCTATTCCTATACCTGTAGAGGTCTCTGGGTCCTTGTACTAAGCCCAAGAGAAGGCATTAGAGCTTTTAAGAAGCCGAAGGGTCCTTGTACAATGCCCAAGAGGAAGCGGGGATGCTTTTAAGAAGCCTGTGGGTCCCAAACCGAGAGAAGTTCAAAAAATACAATTCAACGAGAAGAGATCATTTCATGAAAGTCCGCGGTTTGAAGAAACTCAAGAGATGCCATTCACCGAGAAAAGATCATCTCTGGGGAGTAGAGTTTATTTAACAATTTCTAAGAGTGACAGTCTGAGAAAAGGTTCACTGAGAAGCTGCCTTTCACGTTTCCATATTGTGTAACCCCAAGAGGAGGGAAGACTGTGTCCGGTAATCCTATGGGGATCTAGTTTTGTTTGTATTTAAGAGTGACCAACAGGGCTTTACCTGGTGCTAGACGTAGTTGATGGGGAAAACTCTAAATAACTATACTAGTATTACATAGTTGATATGTGACAAGCATATAAAAGTTTGTGAAAGAAGACTTACAGTGAAACAGCCCCACAATACAGTTATATATATATATATATATATATATATATATATATATATATATATATATATATATATATATATATATATGTGTGTGTGTGTGTGTGTGTGTGTGTGTGTGTATGTATATATATATATATATATATATATATATGAAAGCGGATAAAGAAAGCGGGTAAACACTTACTCGGTTGTAGAGATTCCATGTTGTTTGGTTAGTTGTTCAACATAGAAAGCTTTGATAACAATATTCTAAATCAAATGAGAAAGTGCTTTGAAAAGATTATTGGGGCTTACAACTCAAGGAGAGGCCCAAGGTTTTATCAGTGATTGCACTGTTGAATTTGTACAGGGACTTATACAAGTGACTGAGGCCCAAAAAGGTTTTCTGTACAAAGGGATGGGTCTTACACTCTCTCAAGAGGCCCAAATGTGTTTAAAGAAAAGGAATGGGGCTTATAACATGAGGGTAGGCCCAAATTATTTGATTTTTAAACTGGCGATCGCGCCGAGGTTTCTTTACCGTACAGGGTCTTATACAATGCATTGAGGCCCAAAAAAGTTTTGGTTAAAAGGGGGTTAGGTCTTACACTCTATTAGAGGCCCAAAGGTGATTTTAAATGAAAAGATGGGGCTTACAACTCAAGGAGAGGCCCAAGGGTTTTGTTTGAAAAATGACGATCGCGCCGAGATTTCTTTAACGTATTGGGACTTATACAATGCACTGAGGCCCAAAAAAGTTTTTATTTACATGGGATGGGTCTTACACTCTCTCAAGAGGCCCAAAAGTGTTTGAAAAAGATTTGATAAGGGTTGAATTGATCAAAACCCTAATTTGTTTTCAAAATATATTTTAATTGAATAAAAATTCAATTAAAATGATCAAAATTGTTAACCATGTGTGAAAAACAAATTGTGGTATTGGATTAATGTTTGACAAATCATGTTTATACCCACAAAATAACTGGAAATCAATTAAGTTTGGAAAATCAAGGGAGAAAAAATATTTCAAATGTTAAAAACAAATAAAACATTAATTCTTTGCAAAAATATCAAATATATGAAATAAGTAATATTTTTGGGATTTTTTGGTAAAATAAAATATTTTAACCTTTTTGTGAATTATTAAAAAAAGAATCAACTCAAAATCATTAAAACTCAGAGAGAAATTAATTTTTGAATCAATTAAGTAAAATCACAAAAATTCAAATATTTGAATTTTCAAAAAGGGCGCCAAGAACATGGCAAGAACACGCGCCACCCTTTGTTTCTGCATATTTGCATTTTCTATCCAATCTCACTGAATACTTTATTATATCATGCAATCTACATATCAATCTGCTCGTTTTTACTTCACGATCATGTCTATGGTCTTTAATTTCATTTATTTTAAGCATGAAATAAGAAATCAAAGAGAAACCTCAAGAACCCTAATTCTTGAATGAAGGCTCAGAAATTCCATACACGATTCAAACAAAGCAATTGATTGAGGGAAAACACTCCATGCATGATTATGAACATATGGCCAAATTATTGTGCAGCAAAAAATGCATGGATCATAGAGTTAGAAGAACTCATGCTTACCTCTTGCAGCTGGTGATCGTGTTTTGTGTTAGAGGTGTTACATCTAGGTTCCAATGATGTGGATAGCTTCCCTAGGTGCCAAGTGATGTGCCTGAGTGGTTGGAATGGTTTGAAACAAGTTAGAACTGAAGATGGTATCTCAACTGCAACTTGGTTAAAACCTTGAGCAGTTGGCTGGTGATTTTGTGAAATCAGTGTTCCAGATGTTGTTTAAGTGTTTGGATCACTTCTATATGATGTTTATGAAGTGTGTGTGTGATTGGTTTGGTTGGAATTGCTCTCAAACTCCAAACCCGATAGTGACTTGCTTTGGAAGGCAAATTTGGAAGTGAGAAAGAGATTTTGAGGAAAGCATTTGTTTGATGGCTTTGGTGTGTTCAAACTGATCATAAATGAGCTCTATTTATAGTGGAGCAAGTTTGTTTTGCAAGCAATAGTGAATGGCAATTGCTGCAGAGGTTTGGCCAATGTTGATCAATGAGAATCCAAGTCTCCTCTAGCCATTGACTAGAGGTTAAGGCACAGGCTGCTGGTTCCCTTGGTCTTGGATATGTCTTGACTGAATTCAGTTGGAAATGGCTCAGTCCATGCCACCTTGGTGCATCCATTAAATGCTCCAAAACAAAATTGGAGTCTTGTCCCCTCTTTAGGGATTTCTAGGTTTGGCATGCTACTTTTGGTTCCAAAGACTTGGGAGGCTTATGGATCAGTGTTTGTCCCTCCTTGGTCTTCCCCTGAGGTGTTCAGATGGATAAGTGTGTTTGTCATTTGCACAAATTTGGAAAATCGAGCAAAATACACAAATCTGCCTTGCTTTGACAGTTTTCAGCAAGGCATATTGCCATTGTCATATCTCATGGCTCAAGTGGAATTTGATGGGATTCTTGGCCATTTTGGAAAGCCCTCATATGATACAACAACTGTTTGATCATAATTGGTTTTGATACTTTTTGGATCCAAGTGAAAAATGCCCCTACATTTTGAAAAAAGTAAGACAGATTCTGACTTAGTGAAAATTTCACTAAGTGTTGGAAAAAAGTGACATTTTCACTTTTTGTGATTTTGATCATTCCATAACTTAAAATCCATGAGGAATTGGAATGAGTTGTGTTTGAAGCTTTTGTAGAGGGCCATGTGAGCTACAAATCTAGCTTTGGATGGGGAAAATGGCCTTGTGGTTTAGGAGTTATGATCCTCCAAAGTTGGTACCCTAGCCACTTTGTTCCATAACTTAGAAAAATTCTAAGTTTTTTATGGTTACCCCTTTTACAAGTTATCCCACTTTTCTTGATTTTTCTTGATTAATGATGATTCCAATCACACATTAACATCATTTTAGGGTTAGGGAACCATAATTGATCAAAAAAATCAAAAAGTCAAACTTTGACTTTTGGGCACAGTTGACTTTTTATCAGATGAATTCCAAACTGCGCGATCCTCTATGAAATCAAGTCTTTGACCTAAATTAAACTTGATCGATTGATTTCATAGGTGTTATAGAGTGTATTGAATCATGTCCCAAAGTTTGGGAGCATGCTTGGGTCAAAAGTCAAAGATATAGTTGACTTTTTCCCGCGAAACCCTAATTGTGGTTCTGATGAGCTTGAAACTTGTTAATCAAGCTTCTTGGGTCAATCCATTATTGCAAATGGACCAATGTGATGTATTTGAGACCCTTAAATCCCCTCTTGAGGTCTTGGCTCATGTTTTATCCCAAAAGTCAACTTAGGGGTGAATTAGGTCAAGAAACCCTAATTCTTGATTTTTGATGAATGCATCCCCTAAGGCTAAATTAACTTGATGATTGGGTTCATGATGTCCCTTGGAGCATCTTAGGTTATGCTTTGAAGCATTGGCTGATGCCCAGAAGAAAGTTTCCATCTGGAGTCCCTGGTCGACCAAAACCCTAATTTGGTGACACTGGCGATCTTGAGGCTTAATCCACTCAGAATGCTGTAACCTTGTGCTTGATTCTTGCTGTGGGAGTTCTCTTGATCAATTGGGGATGTTCGAGAGGCTAGACAAGTTGAAGATCATGTCATTCCTTGATTGATCCTTTGTCTAAGAGCTCTGAGAGGGCTTGAAACCCTAAATTTGATTGTAGTGAAGGCTCAACAATCTTTGAGGAGATTAATGAGGTATGATGGTACATCCATATTGTGATGATAATTTGTACAATGATGGGAAATCTTAGTGGTCAAAATTTGGGGTATGACACATATTAACATAAAAACAACTTTTATACTAACTTCATTAGTCTCATCAAACAAAGGTTTAGCTCATAGTGAGCTGAGTACAAACTACTGGAATGAAATTAATAGGAAACATCATCTTACAGAGGGTAGTAAAGAAATGCAACCTAATAATAACTTGGAGATCTCTTGCGTTGGATAAACAACAACAGCTCTCTTCAGTCACGACAGTTCTGAGCAAAACGTACAGGTCTGGAGAAGGAAATAATACTCTCTAATAATACTCTAACTCTTGAAAATAAAAATAACCGAAATTTAAACTATGGATGTGTGTGGAATCTCTTGTCTCTCTGACTTCAATGCATAAGCTCTCTTTAAATAGTGATGAATGGAAGTGGTAGTTGCTTCTTCATGGATCGTGGGTCTCTTGATAAAATTAAGGTTAGGCCCAAATCAATTCTTCATGTGGGACAGTTGTCCCTCAATCCTTCCTTTGCAAGCAATCTGGTACAGATGTTGGTGGGAGATAAATCTGCTGTTTGCAGGCGGCTGTAGCAGGCTAGTGGAGCAGAGCAGACGGCTGGTGGAGCAGAGCAGACAGCTGGTGGTGTTGGTGCTGGGCGCTTTTTGCTGAGTGGTCCCTACCGTACTACCTTTTGTCCTCTAGCTTTCTTGATCTTATCCGTTCTTTTTTCTCCATTGCTCTTCATAATGCTGCCACGTGAACCCTAGTCATTCTTGGCTTTTCATCATCAATCTCTAACTTTCTTAGTGAAATGGTTGATTAAACCATCAACTCTCCAAATAGCTCCTCATCCTGCTCCAGAATCTGTCAACTGGGGTCATGCCTCTTCTCATCATCATCTAACTTCCTTTTAGAGCATAAACACAAAGAAAACGTAAAAGAATCACATAAAGTGCTTAAAGCTTAGATCATGCTAAAACACCTTAAACTCATGCTACATAAGTGAAATCATGAACTAGAAATGTCACATACATTGGGTTAAAGTAACACACTAAAATAGTGTTATCACTCCCCCAAACTTGAATGATCTCCTGTCCTCAGGTGATGTGACAGTGAAAGACATAGGGAATTGAATTTGGTTCTCAACATCTTCATTCGGGTTTAGCAGGGTAATGAGGCTTAAGAATTGGAAGGGTCAGGAAACGGTAATTGGTGTAAGTTGCTCAGGTTTGCAATTATCCCAAAGTTTTGTTAGCTCAAAGGGGAACTGACGTCTCATGTCACGAATACTCTTCTAGAAAAAAGCCACAATTTTCTCTTTTTGATCCCTCATTGTGTACTTTCTTGAGTAGGGTCTCTTCTCTTTTGGTTTCACTAGGGAATTTTGTCCTGATTCTCATTCGATATTCTGACTAGCACATTTGGGACCACACTTCTCCACTTATTATTTTGTTCTCCTTTTTTTTTTCTTTTCTCTTTTTTTTTGGCAAAACGTCTCATCTCAGAATCTTCTGATGTGAGTTCAACTGGATATTATGATGAAGACGCTTGTTGTTCCTCCAGTTTCAGGCACAGGAACTTTATTGGTGGTCTTTTCCACTTTTTGCACACTTTTGTGTGTCTTTGTGTGAAGTGTGTCCCTTCTGTGGTTGTCTCAATCATTATTTAAATCTTCTTGTCCTTAGGATGTCAACCTTTCCCTTGATTTTCACAATTCAGTATCTTTTGGAAAAAAATTTCTGGCTGGTTTAGGAGACGAGTGTTGTCGTGACGGAGAACATCAGTCTCCTATGTCAAACTCATTTGGTGAAATTCCTACACCTTGCTTTGTTAACACCTAACAACTTTATTCCCCTTTTTTTTATATTCTTGAGTCCAGAAATTAAAAATGTATGCTCCTGACTTAGTTGAATCCCAACATTCCCTAGTTCTTCCTTATTCTAAGTTATGATAAACACAAATTTAACAAAAGAATTATCACACAAAGTACCACACACATGTAATTAAAACAAACATAACACAGCAGATCATCATGTTCTGGGAGTGTTATAGCATCCCACAAGAAAATTAAAAACATTTGGCTCAAAACACGGCCAACCAAACAAAATATCCAAGACATTATCCATGAGTAGAAATAAGACAGCAGTCATAGATAGAAACGACAGCAATAGACAGAAACAGTTAATTGCAGAGAGTTAGAATTGGTGAAACTAGGCTGAGTATTGATGCCCTCCCCCAAACTTAGTAAGGACAGTGTCCTCACTGTTTAGTGATGAGAGGTGGCAAATCAGTGCTCCCCTATTTCACCTTACCACTTAGGCCCTAAGCCTGGAGCTCTTTCTTGGTGCTTGCAGGGTTTGTTTCTTCTTTTTCTTCTTGGTCTTCTGCGCTCCAAGGTCTTTCTTTTCACTGCCCTCTCCAGCTGTGCCAATAGCAACCTCCTTCCTAGCAGCCTTAGTTGGACATTTTGCCTTTTGTTGATGTTGTTCTCCACTTTCCTTTCGCTGCTCCTCCGCAACAGTGTTTTCTTTATCTACGGCAGGTTCCATGACAGGCAGAGGCTCTGGCTCATCTCTATTCTTTTCTGTCTCCTCACTATCCACTTCGTCATCTTCTTTGGCAACTTCCTCTTTTTCTGTTTCTGTGGAGGAGTAATATCTCCTCACTTTCTCTGCTTCCTTGTCTTTAGTTCCACCTTCAGATTGCACCATCTCTTCCACAGTATCTTCATTCTCTTTATTTCTTCCTTCATCCTCCTTAGCGGTTTCCTTGTTCATTTTTAAATCCTCTACATCCTTGTCTACTTCTGACAACATAGTTTCCAAGACTTCATCCTTTTCTGATCCTTCTTCCTCCTGGTCTGATTTGTTCAAGTCAAATTTGTTGGCATTTGTTATAGGGCTGGAAGGTGGTGTCGAGCCTACAGTCGTCTCCTTCTTTTTCCATTCAGCTTTCAGCTTCTTTTTCTTTGGGCTTTCCTCCATTTCTGGAGGTGGAGACGAATAAGCCTTCCTTAGCTTTTTCTTCTTTTTGACTTGGCTTTGACTGGTTTCCACAGACACACCTTTGTTGGCCTCTTCAACATCCTTCTTCTTTGACTCCTTGTTTTTCTTCTTCTTTTTGGCCTTCTCCTTTTTCGTGAGTTTCTTTTCCTCTCCTTCAGCAGCAACAACTGGTTCAACAATCCCTAAAATATGGTCTGGGAACTCTGGGGACTTCAGCATGTGAGATGGGGCTTGCATGGCCCACATTTCCTCTAGCCATTGCGCCTTGGCCTTTTGGTAAGCAAAGTATGCTTGTTGATCTTTCTGCATCTGCCTTAAGATCTCCATTGTTGGGTCTGGTTGCTCCTCTATTCCATATGAGTTTTGACTTGTTGTAGTTGCTCTCTTCCTTGATCCCTTGGGCTTCATGAGTGTCATGATTAGTGTCTTGTCCAGCGGCTGTTGTGGGGAGCCAAAATTGTCTGAGTCATACTCAGACACACCATGTCTCCGACACAAAGTTGTAATCAAGCAAGGGAAATAGAGCATCCCTTCTTTCTTTTTGGAACAATCATGGATTTCCTGTACTATGATCTTCCCAACATTGACGGGTCTCAACCCATTGATACAGTGTAAAAGTACCAGATTTGCCCTAGAAACCGTCTCATTGTGAGCGGTTGGCTTGATATAGTGCTTCAAGAACTGATACTATACTTTGACCTCCGTCCTGAGATCCATTCTCTTAACTTCTTTATCCACCCATTTGGCACCCGGGACACACAAAGATTCCAGATATGCATCATACTCGTCTTCTTGAGATCTTAGTACCAAGTTTTGGTACTCATCCTCCACTGCTTCCAGTTTGAAGTAGTAGTTGATGTTGGACTCGGTGTACACAACTTTTGTTCCTCTTATGATGACCTCCAATCTTTTGTGTCCTGGATCAGTGAGATTTGCAGAGAACTCCTTGACTAGGCTCGCATTGTATACACCAGGCTGCTTGCACAACTGTTCCCATTTCAACTTTGAGATTGTAGTTCCAATATCCCCTGGTAGTCCCAGGTCTTTATCTGTAGTATCCATTATGAAACCACGCTCAGCAAAAATACTAATTTTGCTGAAGTGCTCCATGTAATGCCTGTGTGCTTCTACATTGACAAAGATCTCCTCTTCGTCCTGACTTGATATTTCAATGGTAGGGGTGACATTCTTCTTTGCAGCTGCTTTGTAACGGCGGCCGGTTTGTGGGTCTCGTGCCATTTTTCTTGAGTGAAGGAGGAAAAAAAAGTGTGAGAATTTTTTTAGGGTTTCGGAGAAGAAGTTGAAATGAAAGGTGAAGAGGTTTTTGTCTGAAGGTTTGTGTATAGGTAAAAGTGGGGGGAAGTTGTAAAGATGGTTGGAAAAAGTTTTTAGGAAATAATAAAATAAAACATTTCTTGAAAGGTGGAGAGAGACATTTTTCCGTTTTTGTGTTTCAGAGGGCAAGAAGTGGAGAGCCCTAGGTCTGACACCTAAAAAGACATATTTTAGTGGGTTTACGTGTTTAGGTGGCTGAAGTGTCTGACGTGGCAGACCTGGTCATCATAACTCTGTTATCTCACTAAGCCCAAGATGGTTACTCCCTATGATGCGTTTCATTTCTCTCTCTTCCTCCTTAAACACAACGTTTCAATTCTTTTCTGATTTTCCAAAAGAAAACTAATTAACGCCAACTCAGCATTAATATTAATCTCATTGAACTTAGGAAATTTTTTTGATTCCTTCAATCTTTTCCAATACTCCAACTCCACTGTCCTTGTGTCTGTTGCTGGCATGTCTCGTCTTGTCATGAGTTGACGCCAGCAGAACACATCATGATCCTGTACAAAATAAAACAAAAGAAAAAAATTTGCATAAAGCTGGGCTGCCTTCCAGTAGCGCTATTTTAAGGTCTTATCGCCTGACCAACACAAAAATCCATTAATCAATAAAATGGAGAGCATCCCGTGTGTTACTTGAGGACTCTCCAAGGTAAGCTTTGACCCTTTGGTCGTTAACCTTAAATTTATCTCCATTTTTATCATTCAACAATTCTACAGCACCATGGGGGTAAATCTCCTCTAAGATAAAGGGTCCAGACCATCTTGATTTTAATTTTACAGGGAATAGCTTCAGCCTTGAGTTAAAAAGTAAAACTTTGTGGCCTTTCACTAATTCCCTCTTCTGGCATTTCCTGTCATGCTACCTCTTGGTCTTTTTCTTGTACAATTCAGCATTCTCGTATGAGAACAACCTATGCTCATCTAACTCATTTAATTGGAGCATTCTAGCTTGGCCAACATTTTGAATATTAAAATTTAATTGTCAATGGGTAGATGACAAGCCTTCCCATAGACAAGTCTATATGGAGACATGTCTAAGGGGGTTTTATAGGCAGTCCTATACGCCCATAGTGCTTCGTCCAAGTGTTTGGACCAATCCTTTCTTGTGGGGTTAACCACGTTTTCCAAAATTCTCTTGATTTCTCTATTGGACAACTCCACTTGTCCACTAGTTTGTGGATGGTAGGCTATAGCAACCTTGTGCTTAATCCCATACTTTGCTATTAGGTTTTCAAAAAGTTTGTTGCAAAAATGGGATCCACCATCACTGATGATAGCTCTAGGCGTGCCAAGTCTTGTCAAGATGTTCTTGAGCAAGAACTTAGTCACAACCTTGGCATCATTGGATGGCGTTTCTACTGCCTCAATCCACTTGGACACATAGTTCACAGCTACAAGGATGTAAAGATTTCCAAAAGAGGGAGGGAATGGTCCCATGAAATCAATGCCCCACGCATCAAAAATTTCCACTTCAAGAATACTAGTGAGCGGCATCTCTTATCTCATGGACACATTTCCAACCCTTTGACATCTATCACATCTCTTGGTAAATTCATGAGCATCTTTAAAAATGGAAGGCCAGAAATAACCTGATTACAACACCTTTGCTGCAGTTCTGACTCCCCCAAAATGTCCACCATATGGGGCTTTGTGGCATGCTGATAAGATCTAGCGTGCCTCCTCATAGTCAACACATCTCCTTAGCAACTGGTCTGCACACTTCTTGTACAGGTAAGGCTCATCCCAGAAATAGTTCTTTACAGTGTGAAAGAATTTCTTTCTCTGTTGGAAGTTGAATTCTGGTGGCACGATTCTGCTGACTAAGTAATTAACAATGTCAGCGTACCAAGGAGTCATGCCATCAGTAATCAGTAATAGCTCCTCATCCGAAAAACTCTCTTGGATGTTTCCACTGTTTTGAGGTTGCACTTCTTCAGGAAGTCTTGAGAGATGATCAACAACTGAGTTCTCTACTCCTTTCTTGTCTCTTATTTCCAGGTCAAACTCTTGTAGATGAAGCACCCAACATATGAGTCGTGGCTTTGCATCTTTTTTAGCAATCAAATACTTAATTGATGCATGATCCGTATACACAATGACTTTAGTTCCTACCAAATAAGGTCTGAACTTATCAAAAGCAAACACTACTGCCAGCAACTCCTTTTTCGTGGTTGTGTAATTAATTTGTGCTTCTATCAAAGTTTTGCTTGCATAGTAAATAGTATGAAACACTTTGCTATGCCTCTGGCCTAGAACAGCACCAATGGAAAAGTCACTTGCATCACACATTAACTCAAAGGGCTTGGACCAATCTGGAGTTTTGACTACAGGTGCAGAAATAAGAGCCTTCTTCAAAAGATTAAAAGATTCAAGGCACTCTTCACTGAAGACAAAAGGCGTGTCATGTTGCAGCAGCTGGCATAGGGGTTTAGTGATTTTTGAAAAATCTTTTATAAGCCTCCTATAAAATCCAGCATGCTCCAAGAAACTCCTAATGCCCTTGATGTTGACTGGTGGGGGTAGTTTTTCAATTACCTCCACCTTTGCTTGATCTACCTCCAATCCTTCTTTAGAAATTCTATGACTAAGAACAATTCCTTCTTTTTCCATAAAATGGCATTTTTCCCAATTGAGGACTAAGTTGTTCTCTTCACATCTGGTCAGCACCATCTCCAGATTCTTTAGGCAATCTTTGAATGACTCACTAAAAACTGAAAAATCATCCAACAACACTTCCATGGAATTCTCTATGATATCCGAGAAGATAGCCATCATACAACGTTGGAAAGTGGATGGTGCATTGCACAGTCCAAACGGCATCCTTCTGAAAGCGAAGGTGCCATAAGGGCAAGTGAATGTGGTTTTTTCTTGATCTTCCGGAGCTATTGCAATTTGGTTGTAGCCCGAATATCCATCTAAGAAGCAATAATACTCCTTTCCAGCCAATCTATCCAGCATCTGATCAATGAAAGGCAAAGGAAAATGATCCTTCCTTGTTGCCTTGTTCAACTTCCTATAATCCATGCAGATTCTCCAACCAGAAACTATTCTAGTAGAAATGAGCTCATTCTTCTCATTGACTATCACTGTCATGCCTCCTTTCTTTAGTACACACAGGGTTGGACTTACCCACACACTATCAGAGATAGGGTAGATAATTCCTGCGTCTAACCACTTGATAATCTCCTTTTTTACAACCTCCTTCATGATAGGGTTCAGCCTTCGTTGACTCTCAATGCTATTCTTAGCATTCTCTTCCAACAAAATTTTGTGCATGCAAATTGCTGGGCTGATTCCCTTAATATCAGAAATCTGCCACGCAATTGCCTTCTTGTGTCTCTTCAGTAGTGAAATCAGTTGCTCTTTTTGCTTCTCTTGCAGATCTGTAGCAATTATAACTGGCAGCTTCTGTCCCTCCTCCAGATATGCATACTGTAAATGCTCCAGAAGTTGCTTAAGCTCCAATTCAGGGGGTTCTTCAATAGAAGGTAGTTGTTGTTTATGAGCAACAGTGGTGGATTCTATCACTTCCACATACTCTTCCTCTTGCTTTGGCATTGGACCATAGATGATTCCATCTTTTAGCCCTTCATCTTCCACTTTTACCAACTCAATTTTCAACACATCATTAACCTTTAGAAGGTTTTTATGAATTAAACCTTCCCATCTAGATATCATAGAACACTCAGCCACCTCCTCTTCTGGGTATTGCAAGGCATTAAGTATGTTGAACACTACTTGCTGCCCGTTCACCCTCATAGTGAGTTATCCTCTCTCTACATCAATTAAGGTTCTACCCGTTGCTAGGAATGGCCTTCCCAACAAAATGGGTGTCTCCTCATCAGCTTCAAAATCCATAATGATAAAATCAGCAGGGAAGACAAACTTGTCAACCCTTACCAGCACATTTTCAATCTCTCCTTGTGGGTAGCAAATACTCCTATCTGCCAGCTGCAAGGTGATGGTTGTAGGCCTGGCAGCACCTATCCCCAGCTTCTTGAATATGGATATGGGCATGAGAATAATATTGGCCCCTAAATCACATAATGCCTTCCCACAAAAGGTGTCTCCAATGGTGCATGGAATAGTGAAACTTCCAGGATCCTTCAACTTGGGAGGGAGTTTGCCTTGAATTAATTGACTACACTCTTGCGTAAGTGCAACCGTAGCAAACTCTCCCACCCTTTTTCGCTTAGTAAGTACATCCTTCATGAACTTTGAGTAGTTTGGCATTTGTTGAATGGCTTCAATCAATGGTATGTTGATGTGAAGCTGCTTCAAGATCTCCATGAACTTTGAAAATTGTTGCTCTTCTTTTTCCTTTTTGATTCTTTGTGGAAAAGGGGGTGGTGGTCTTTCTTGCACAAACTTTTGCTTCTTGTTGGCTTCAGTGATGACTTCTTGATTTTTTGGAGGAATGTAATCTTCAGAGAGTACATTATTTTTGTGCTTTTGCTGTTTGGATGAAAACGGTTCTCCATCATTGTCTTTTACTCCAGGATTGTCGGGCTTAGACACAGCAGTACTTGACTCTTTACTCTTTGTAATGGCCTTTTCAATTTCCTTGCCACTTCTTAGCTTAAGAGCTTGGCAAGTCTCAACATTTTTCACTCCAGCTTGTGTGTTAGGAGTCTCAGTGGAGCTGGGAAGATTTCCCAAGTTTCTTGAACTTAGAGCCGTGGCAATTTGTCCCACTTGGTTCTCCAAGTTTTTGATACTCACTCCTTGTGCTTGGAATTGATTCTTTGCTTCTTAAATGAAGGACTTGAAAACATTTTCCAGATGGTTGTTTCCTTGATTACCCCCAACATAAGTAGGGTTAGAAAAACCAGGTGGAACTTGAGGTGTGGTTGCTTGCGGTTTAGGTTGATTTTGATTGTTACTCCAAGAGAAATTAGGATGATTGTGCCATCCAGGGTTGTAAGTATTGCTGTAGAGATTTTTGTATCTACTGCTGTTGTTGGGATTGCCAATAGAGTTAACTGAAACAGGATTTACAGAACATTCTTCAAATAGATATGGTCCTCCACAGTAAACAAGGCAACCTCAGAAGCGTCAGTAACCACCTTAACAGGGATAGGCTTTGTCACTTCAAGATTCATCAGATTCTTCATCATTTGGTGGATCTGAGCAACTTGAGCAGCAAGAGTTGTGGTCTCAGTGACTTAATGAACTCTAGCAGGCTTCTTTTGAGTTGAACTTAAAGTGGCCCTTGTGACTGGCCATTGATAATTGTTGGCCGTAATGCTCTCAATCAACTTGTAACCATCATCATAGGATTTAGACAATAGAGCTCCACCACTTGATGCATCTAACATATTCCTTGAGGATGGAATTAATCCATTATAGAAAGTCTCAAGTTGTATGCAGATGGGAATCCCATGATGTGGACATTGTCTCAACAGCTCCTTAAATCTTTCCCATGCGTCAAACAACGTTTCATCATCTCCTTGCCTAAATGAGGTAATCTCATTTATCATTTTTGTATTTTTGGAAGGAGGAAAATACTTGGCCAGAACTTTTCTGCCAAGGCATTCCATGTAGTAATGGAATTTGGTTCCAAAGAATTAAGCCAGCTCTTGGCTCGATCCCTTAGAGAATATGGAAACAGCCTCAACCTAAAGGTATCCACTGGCACGTCAAGAATCTTGAAGTTGTCAGCAACATCCAGAAATTATTTTAGGTGCAAATGAGGATCTTCATGAGGAGAGCCTGAATATTGACCAGCAGCTTGTAACATTTGGAACATCATAGTCTTGAACTCAAACTGTGGTGCTGTGATGGCTGGGCTAACAATGCCAGTATTCATAGCATTAGGATCAAATACAGCATAGTCCCTGATGTTGCACGCTCGGTCATTGGCAATGCCAATAATGTCTGGCTCTGCCATGGTTGCGTTTTGTAATGACTCGTCTGAAGAAGACGATGAACTTTCTTCGTCTGAATCCTCCTCGTACACTACTCCTTCAGGTTCAGCCACAGTTGAGGTTGAGGAATCTCCAGACGTTTGCTGAGCACGTAAAAATCTTCTTCGTGCTTTGAGAATTCTTTCAGGTTTAGGATAACCACTGTAAACTGGTTGTAACGACCTGCACATACAATAGCTTAAGCCTGTCGTATCACCAAATCACAGCAAACGTTAAAAGCTCAAATATAATCTTAAACAAAAAATAAATATAGTTTTTCAAACATTTTCACTTCCCCGGCAACGGCGCCAAAAACTTGGCTACTCTCCAAATGTAATGTTTTTCTTTTAAATGTTTTAGAGAAATGGTGTCACATGCAAGTATACATGCTTGGTAATGTAGCAAGTGATAAAGTAAAGGTCGAACCAACAAGGAAGTGCAAAGTATTTGAACTACTATGTTTCATTTTCTTTGTTTAAGAGAAGTATGAGCAAGGTAACAGAAATATGAGAATAAAGAGCAAAAGCACACACAATTAACTAAAATAACTTAAAGCTAAAGAGGAATTAATATATCAGAGAGAGTAGCTGATGAGCTAAATCCATTAGTATCGTTGTTGTTTAAATGCTTTTATGATGTGAAGTGACGTGCCTCAAAAGGCCAGAACGTGATCTAGTGGTGTATCTCTACAACATCAAAAACATGTATAACTAGGGCAAGGGAACAAATCTCTGAGTCTCACTTGTAACCCTAAAATACGTCTGGTTTTAATTCTGAAAAATCTTTATGGCCTCAACTTCTTATATCTAAGCAAGTTGAATTAAGTGAATATCTTTATCCTACTTTATTAACCACTTTTGTTATGAAATCTGCTTGTTTATTGGATCTCTCTCAACAACAAGCTTTTACTTTTTCCCTAGTTGATCACTCTAAGAACCAAGTTTATAGCATAAAAACACATAACAAAATAAGACACTAGCCAACACATCATATTAACATAAAAACAACTTTTATACTAACTTCATTAGTCTCATCAAACAAAGGTTTAGCTCATAGTGAGCTGAGTACAAACTACTGGAATGAAATTAATAGGAAACATCATCTTACAGAGGGTAGTAAAGAAATGCAACCTAATAATAACTTGGAGATCTCTTACGTTGGATAAACAGTAACAACTCTCTTCAGTCACGACAGTTCTCAGCAAATCGTACAGGTCTGGAGAAGGAAAGAATACTCTCTAATAATACTCTAACTCTTGAAAATAAAAATAACTGAAATTTAAATTATGGATGTGTGTGGAATCTCTTGTCTCTTTGTCTTCAATGCACAAGCTCTATTTAAATAGTGATGAATGGAAGTGGTAGTTGCTTCTTCTTGGATTGTGGGTCTCTTGACAAAATTAAGGTTAGGCCCAAATCAATTCTTCATGTGGGACTGTAGCACCTCAAAATTTGCCCTCTTGTTTTTTGTTTTTACTGGCTTATGGTTCATTGCATTTTGGCATAGTCATCATTGCATTTCATTGGTTCATTGGCATGGGATCAAGGTGTCTAAACCAAATCCAAGGAGCCTTGAACCTCAAGAGATCTTAAATTGAGTCATCACCTTATCATATGATCAAGCTTGACAAGAGAATGCAAGGGAATCACATCATCCTAATCAGTGCAAAACTAGGGTTTTGGAATTCTTGAGTATAATGCCCCAATGGGTAATATATTTAAGCTTTTACCATTTATAAATGGTATATCTCCTCATTGTTTGAGAGGATACACATCATGCTCAGAGGAATTTGGATTTGGAGGATGTGCTGATTTCTCCTAGACTGAGGGCACCAAACTAGGGTTTGCCATAAAATCAGTTTATTTCTGACTTTTTGGGCAAAACTTGATCTCATGGTATTCTACATGTTCTCAAGGGTCTAAGGATGAAGAATGGTCCATCAATTTGATTTGGAAGGGTTTCAATTGACCAATTGATTGAGAACCAGGAAATTTAGGGAAAAGTCAACTGTACAGAGGAAAAAGTCAACTCTTGACTTTTTGAGGTCAAATCCATGTTCCTCATGTCAAACATGATCATTGGAGAGGATTTGGTCAAGAAATAATGAAATATTCATCAAAAATTAAGAAATGTGCAAAGTTACCAAAAATAGAAATTAGGGTTTCTATTTATGGCAAGTTTTAGCAAGGTGAGAGGTCAACTTTGGGGTTTTCTTTCTCCATGTTCCAAGAACCAAATGGAAAGGCTAGGGAGGCCTATCAAAAGTTCGTGTTTCAAGCTTCAAATCCATACCTAGAACATCTCCATTGGATTAAAATTGAAGGAGATATGATCATTTAAAATTGAGGGCATTCAAGGCATTTTGGGCCAGTCAAGTTGGGCAAGGGCGAGCTGACACGGAGTAATTTCATCAAACAGTTTAAGTGCATGCAGTGTTCAAGTTCATGGTCAATTATCTTTAGGATGGAGGCTCCACATGAAAAAGTGTTCAACATGAGTTTTGTTCCTCTCAATCCCCTCTACAACTTTGATGTTGGGGTTTTTTTTCATATGATCAACCATTTAGGAGATATAAAGGGTCAAAGTAGCGATCTCAGCCTGATTTATTTCACAAGAACATGGTTGGGCACGAGGGCAACATGACTTGCCAAAATTCAGTTACAATGAGGGAACTTTGTCATCATTTTTGAGTAACTTGTGAGCTTCTTTTTCAATTGCTTTCAACATAAACATGGTTCCCTACCATGAGGTCTTTTCAAAGCTTCAAATATCAGCCATTTTGCCCTAGGAATCATCAAACTGTACCTCTATAAAGTGCCCATCCTGACCATGTTGAGTACTCTTGCTAAATATGAGAATTTTGATGTATTTGTTGTATTTGTTTGTTTGTTTCACTCAGTCACGCATACACACATCAGTCTTTTCCTTTTAGGACCAAACAAAGCCCTTCTACACATGTACACTCTTACTGCATTTGTCCAAAAAAAAAAAAAGAAGGAATCAAGCTTGCATAACAAGGTGTTGGTACTGCAGCTTCATTACATCATCACCATCCATTTAAAGCTACACCATAGCGTAACATACTCCCTCTTCACTCAATCAAAGTAACACAACCCGGGCTCACCACCATTCAAGTTCAAATTCTCACTTCACCTTCATGTTTACTTATTTTCACCTTCACTCTTAACTCAACCCAGGTTCTAACTGTCAACCATAATAGTTAAAGTTTAACCTCAGATATAAAAGCAATCCTAACAGAATTTCAAGTTCATTCTACACATTCTCATCTTGCACCACAAAAGCTTCTCAAATTTTCTCTCTCTCGAGGCTCTCACTACACTGCATTTTCCTTCAATCTTCAGCAATAATCATCACTCTTTAAATGCAAATAAAGAAGCAATAAGTTGTGTAGCACCTGATTCAACTTCTTCTTTAAGATTCTCCAATTGAATTTCAAGAGATTCGAAGCTTCTTATTACCTTTATTTGGCCAAGAACAACTCCAAGAATAAAGTGCATCACCTCTGGTTTTCTTGTAATAGAAGATTTAGCAAGTTCAGGTTCATACACTTCAAACTTTTCCTTACAATTTTTCCTTGATTAAGACTTGTTTTCGTGATTAAAGCTCAGTAGGAGCAATGTAAACATCCGGCTAGTTGATAGGCACCTTAGGTGCTTAGTTCAAAATTCTAGGGCAAAGTGTTTCTCTTCGATCTGCTCTGTGTGTGAACTTTTTATGGATTTGAAGCTTGGATTCGTGATCTATGTGATCTAAGGTTCATTTTGGTATAAGATTTATTGATTTCTGGTAACATGTAAGTTTTAGCACGGTGGAAGTTGGCCGGAGAAGATGACCGGAGCCTTCTCCGGCCGGTGGTGTTCATCATCCTCAGGAACCCTAATTTGTTTGCCAGGTTATATCATGACTGTTTGATCTTGTTCATCCAACACACCAAACAATGCCAGCACATTAATGAATCATGCGCTGCTCACGTGCCATCTTTTTCTGATTTTATTTCATTTTTGTGCTTGTGTGTGTGCGGTGTATGATAGCTTAACATGTGATTTCATCATTAGCCGCATGATATGTTTACCTTTCCTGATTATTATATGTGACTGGATCCAATGGCCATGATTAAGTCAATTTGTTGACTGAAGTTGCATTGCATGAACCTCAGACCCACACGCGCCTTGGGCCTAACATTTTTTCTATTCACACACCACGCTTTCTGAGCCCAATGCATGTTATAATTGAATGTTTGCTATCTGTGCACCTCCCATGCCTTATTTCTTTGTTTCTTTTATTTTCTTTTGCATACTTATTTCATTTTAATTTCTAAAATTACTTTTGAACATTCAAAAATTCCATAAAAATTCATGTTGCATTCTAAGACATTTAAATAATTTTTTATTATTTTTATTTCTGACTTTGGTTTATTTTTATAGATTTTCATGAATTTTCTTTTAATTTCTTTTGTTTGTGCATTTAATCATGACCTATGATTCATTCCAATTTTGTTTGACATAGTTATGGATTGATTTTTTGCCTAATATCTGGTACATGCATTTATAATATGTTGAGGCATGCTATGCATTTTTCATGGATTCTTAAGTCATTTCTTGTTGACTTTTGAATGTTGTCTTTGAGCCACTTGCTTGTATGATTTGTAAGACATTGTGAAGCATCTTTGAGCATGTTTGGTAACTGTTTTGGGGCCATATTTTTGGGACATGTTTGCACACTGATTACATGTCAATTTACTTGTCTCTTCTTAATTTTATCATTGTCTTAATATGACTTTATGAGTTGCCTAAAAGCACGTTTGTTTGTGTGAATATTAGAGAGCATGTGCTAGGGTTTTTAATGTGCTTTGTGTGCAGTCATCTTTGGAAATTGTGGAGACCTGTTGATACATGTTGTATGAGTAGTATAGGTCCTTTTTATCATGTTATAGGTCATAGCTTGCCCATATTAAATTGACTTGTATGCTCTTGTGTAAACTTGAAATGTTATGTGGATTTGTATTCCTTTCCTTGCATGTCTTTGGTGCTTTGTTTTCACCTATGCTTGTGTGATCTTAAATGTACATTTAAAATTGATTCATGTTCTGTTGGTGTTCATTTTTAATCATACAACATAACTTGTGATTGCATCTTTGCATCTTGCCTAAGTTCATCAATTTGTGGCATTTGTTTGAACTTGTTAAAACCTAATTTGTTTCTTCTCCTCTTAACTTGCTAACATGAGTGGTGTATGAACTTCACATGTCATCCTTGCATTATTAATTGCATCTTATACATCATATGTTACTGGTTTGTATCCATTATACATGTATAGTCCCATTTCATCTCCATCTTTATGTTGCATTACAAGTATGCACCCTTGTGGAACTTAAATAGTTGTTTGTTCACTTTTTCTTGCTCCATTTCTTAAATGATTG
This sequence comes from Lathyrus tuberosus, assembly GCA_022829125.1. NCBI lineage: Eukaryota > Viridiplantae > Streptophyta > Magnoliopsida > Fabales > Fabaceae > Lathyrus > Lathyrus tuberosus. Next base: position 3,620,664 of record JALAZF010000029.1, on the reverse strand, counting down.
CATCCATGACTTGTATGTTCATTCAATGACATTCATATGCATTCCTAAGTGTCATTTAATTCTTACCTTGACATATAGTCATGCATTAATACATGTTTACCTTTCATAAACATTCTTCCTTTATAAGTAATACATAGTTTGCATTTTGTGTGAACATTTAGCACATAGTTTGGTATTGTTTGATTTCATATGACTTCTTTACATTAGAATTGTACCTTAGCATGTACCTACTGACTTAGGATGGTTCCTAACCCTTAGGACTTCTTCCTTCTTGGTTTGACCTTTGTTTGGTGTTTAGAATATCTCCTTAGAACATTAGGACTTGTTTGCTTTATCCTTTTCACTTGTACTTCAATATTTGAATTGTTTTGGTACTAACTATTTTGTGTAGGGGCTATGGTAAGTCTTGAGTATGTGGATGCTTATCCATACTCATATCTCTTCTCTCTTATCTCTTTCACTTTCTCTTGTGTGTTTGTGAATAGCATGATATAATGCTTTGTGTACAACTTCTTCACACCCTTAGGGATCCTAGCTCAACTTTAATCTTTGATTAAAGTGAGGTAGGATAAGCATTAGGTATTGTTATCCCTATCTTCTCTTTAGACTTAGGTTCTAAAACCTTGACCTTAGGGCCACTTTTGCATGATAACATTAGGAACAAATTAGATTCCCTTTAGTCTTTTCTTTTCAACTTGAGTTTTCTCTTCTCATCTCATAATCTTTCTAAAACACTTAATAAAGGTTAAACGTGTATTGTGCATGAGCCTTAGATGTGGGAAGTGAATAATGGGGGGTCTCCCTTCATTCTTCTAGGGTACTTAGTGTACGTCCTGTTGGGGGACGATACACGACGTATTCGTTCCTATGTTGTAGACTTGGGTGCAATGCAAGTTACAAACAACTTCAAAAAATACTTCTGTTTAAAAAACACAAAACAAATTCATACCTTTTATCCTTCGGGATTGTTAAGTTCCAAACCTCATTTTCAGAAAAGGGCACGTTACTTCCGTCTCGTCGCAAACATGCATCGACCCTAACTACCGGACGCGAATTTAACGTCGCTCATAAAAAACACCGACTTCGTTAAGTCGAACTATGACTGCTATGATTTCCTCCTTCTCGTCCGATTGAGGATACGTAGGCACAAGACGGCGATGTCTTGGCGAGCAACCTTCCCCCTTAGTTCGCGTCCGAACTACGTTGACTCTGATTTTCCCGCTCCCGAGGGAATACGTAGGCCTAGGACTCCGAGGATGTCCTACCGAGTCACTTTTTTTTCTTTTCTTATTCGTTTCTCCGTTCTTTTCCATTCTCGTTCCTTCTCCGGTCCAGTAGCAGCGGAGCTCCAGACGATGACACCCTTTGATCGAGACAACAAGCATGCATCCCATCGAGTACGATGGACGTGTTGGGTGCTAACACCTTCCCTTCGCGTAACCGACTCCCTTACCCATTTCTCTTGGTCGTGAGACCATACTTTTCCTTTCCCCCAGGTTTATGCAGTGTTTCCTTTCCCTCTCTTGGGATAAATACACATTGCTGGCGACGCTGTTTCCGCGCCACTTTCGCGTTTGTACCATGGATGAAAATCCTGGGAGCGACAGCTGGCGACTCTGCTGGGGACTCTGGTTCCCTAAGCGGGTCAATCCTATCACTTGATTGTTTATTGTCATTGGGTGTTTACTGTGGTGTTGTGTTTTGCTGTTTTACTGTTTTACTGTATTATTGCTTTACTGTACTACTGTTTTACCGCATTTATTACATTGCATTTCATTATTATACTGGATTGTGTTGTGCTGTGCTGGTTTTCTGTTTTTCAGGTTGGGATGTTCTGAGAGATAAGCCCGCTACCCAGGCTTGAGCATACACATATGTATTAGCGTGGGCAGGCGTGTCGCTCCCGTGGTGTTTTGCCACATGTGGGTATTCACGAGACCTACAACCAGACGAGGTTCTATGCGGAGCTATCTGCTACTGTATGCTCTATACAGGCCAGTAGATATTGTCTGGAGGAATTGTCGACTCGGTAACGGCACTCCTCCCGAGAATGATAATGGCAAACCAGAAATGGAAAACCCATTACGATTCTCGATCCGAGGACCCAATGCTGAGAACTTGCTATAGGATATCTCTTTTTTGAGGGGAATCAGTTGAGGCCTCCTTGATTGATGATGATGCCAAACCAGAAATGGTGAACGTATCATCATTTCTCGACCTGAAAGCCCGTGATATTGAGGATCCCCGGCTTTCTAGTACCCACATGTGAGAGGGGATGGGTGTTTACAGGTCTGTAGGTAACCGTAACCTTCCACCTACCTGTTTTTCTGGTCTTCTTATCAGTGTGGACTTATCAGCCTGGTTATTCTGGTATTCTGGTTATTCGGATATTCTTGTATTCTCTTCAGAGCAGACCTTTAAACGTATCCATTCAGCAGCACAGCAGTATTGAGCATTATGGAAGCCTTGATCCCATGTCTGTTGCATCTGCATCATCATTTTCGCATACATGTTCTTGTATTTCCAAGGGATATTAACTTTGAGACTTGCTACTGAGCATTTCCATCTATTTCTTGTGGTTAGTGTAAGGAAATTTTTTTTGAATCAAAGCATAATGATTCCTTGGAAATATTCGAACATGGCATTTTGCATTGCATTCTCATACTCATATACATAACAGGTGTTCCGGAGCGGATTTCTCATTCTGACTTGGTATTATCTTCAGGAGAGCCAGCTTGACCTGCCACCACTACTCGACCTGTGATAATCAGAGGATAGCCATGGAACAACTCCGTGTAGAAATGACCGAAATGAAGATTCAGATGGGGCAGTTTATGGGGAGGATGCAAGCCTTGGTTCAAGACCAGAAAGTACTGAAGGAAGAGGTCAACCAATTGAAGACTCAGATGAGTCTGGTTATAGAGGTCGTGAGAGGTGTTCTAAGTAAAAATAATACTCTCATGCCTGAAGTTGCGGCTGGAATTGTCTCTCCTCCACTGTTTAAGGGATCCCTCCCAAAAAAGTGAGCAGATTGCCACTGTGACCGCCCCGGCTATATCTCAACAGCAAAATCGTGCTCCACGCTAGCAGCAATTTACGCCTAAGCAGAATAGGCATTTTGAGACTCCACCAGTGTCATATTCTCAGCTATTCCAGCATCTCCTTCAGTTGCAACTGGTACAGAAAAGGACTTTGGCTCCTCTCTCTGGTACTCCCCCACTGGGTTATGACGCAAGAGTCCATTGTGACTTCCACTCTGGTGCGCCGGGGCATAATGTGGAAAATTGTAAGGCCTTTCAGCATGCCGTACAGGATCTGGTCGATTCGAGGGAAATTGAATTCATGCCGAGCGGCGTAAGCTTTCATGGTGGTTTCATTCCTACTCTAGCTGCTGAAAAAGAAGTGGATATCCCTATTGTCTCTCCTAGAGTTGCATCAAGTCAGGGGTATATCTTGCAGTCCTTGATCTTAGAATCCCCACATCCGCAAATGCTGCCTACGCCTCGACCAAGTCTGAAGAGAAAAGTGCCCGAAAAGATTGTGTGCTCGAATCAGTGTCAACAAGAGAACTACTCTGGAAAGGGACAACAAAGGTAGAAGAAGCCTGAAAGACAGTTTGATGTTCTTCCCATGCTATACGCTCAGTTATTGCCTGATCTACTCAAGTATCAGTTGGTTCAATTACGGACTCTCACACCATGTCCAACAAAGATACCACCAGGTTGGGACGCAAGTGCAAGATGCGAATTCCATTCAGGGGCACATGGCCATTTGATTGAAAATTGCAAAGCTCTGCAACTCAAGGTGCAAGACTTAATCGATTCAAAAGTCATCATGATTACGCCTGACGGTTTGTACTTGAATTAAAGCCTCCTTTCTGGAATGAGCATCCAAATTGTAAGAGCATCGTCATAAACATTAAGTCTAGACGGAGTCAAGTCTCCTCAACAATGGCAATCTTCGGATTCTTTACTGCAGTTTCATATGTAGTTTTCATTTGTTTGTTTAAACAGTGTTTGTATTTTAAATGTTGATTTTAATACAATGAATGTGTAGTTCTTGAAGTAATTTACTTTTATACACTCATATCATGTTTATATGCATTGCAATACCAACTTTCTTGCCTAAACTCTTGAGGGAGGATGATGATTTGAAAACGCAAAATCTTTGGTTGTGTGCTTTTGGATAAAACCCTGTTGAGGATGTACAGGCATTATTTCAAATCCCTAAACACTGGAGATATAAGGGAGATAGACCCTCGTTAACCCCTTTGAGCCTTGAAGTTGGAGTTTCTTTCGTACAAAAAAACCCTCACACTTAACCCAGGGGCAAGGTAGGCGTCAGTTAGTTTGACCGAGCGTTCAAATTTCAAAAGGAGTGTGCATCTGAGGATCCATTACCTTTCTTTCCTCACATATCTGGAGGCCAAGAGATGTGAAACCACGATGGTTATCCATCAACAATCAAGGAGTGAGGCAGTCATAATCCTTTCAACAAAGTTAGGACAAGCCAGTGTCACACGATTTGTTCCGAAAAAAAAGAATAAAAAAAAAGAAGAAAAAAGCCCACTAAGTCGAAGCTTGAAAACAAGCGACTTAGGAAAAAGTTAGGGCATCGCGCTGGACTTTAAAATCTAAAGATTCAAAAGAATCAGTCCAGGAAAAAATTAGGGATCAAAAAGCAAAAGAATGAGAAAGTGAAAAACAAAGGGATTACAAAAGAAAATCCTCGAGCAAGAACAAAGTCGTGTGACTACGAACAAAAGACAAAAGGGGAGGACTGTTGCTCCAAAACCTCATTAGGTCTCAAACCATCAGTGCATGGATTCCTTAAAGATCATGAAATCTTTTTGGAGAGGTGAGCGCTTGTGTCAAATTAGCTGAACGTAGGACTGGAGAACATCACGAAGAGTGGGTGGCACCGATAAACTTTGAGTCTTAAATCCTTTTTTCTCAAAACCGTGAACCATGCCACGATACAACCCTCAAAAGTTATAATTGAAACAAGGTTTATTCCAAAAGCGTACTGCAACGAGATAGCGTTCCTGACTCCCATGAGTTGTGCCAATAAGGTTTTTGTTGGTATTGCAGGTGCGTATTGTTTTGCATTCAAAAATCAATGTCGCATCCCAGCTAGTGATTCGTTCATGAGGCTTGGCGACGTATTTTCAATAAAACTTCGAGGTTAACATAAGTGTTGCATTAGAATTGTCATTCTCATAATAAACATTTGCTGCTTGCATGTGTTTGACATCAAAGAAGCTTACATGATGAACATCAGTTGAGAAGCTCGATCACGCCAAGTTGAGAGGGTGAAAACTCCGAAGGACAGTCATGTCAAGGGGTATGTGGCCAAGAGACTGTGTGTAGCCTGGGGGTTCCCGATAAACAGTGATAAGGGGCAGCCAATCTGGAGCAGTCACATTGAAAGCTCTCCCTAAAGCAGTCAAACTGGGGCAATTATGTCGAGATTCAGTAAATCTCTCCACGAGCGTTTAATATGGGGCAGTCAGGTCGATTTGACAAATCTCTGTAAGATCAGTCAGGGGCAAAGTTTCTTCAAGACTCGGGGCAGGCCACCTCAAGAGCGTGAGAAGTTGCCCACGCCTGAAGACAGTTAATTGAAAGCACCTCTTCAAAGTTTAGAATACTAGGGCAGAGTATTTTCAAGTCATTACAAATCCTTTCGAGGTAATTTACTGCATGGATTATGAAGTCTGGGGCAGTTGCGTCGAGATCTGATAAATCTCTCCAAGAGTTTGAAGACCCTGGGGCAGTGTGAATGCCCGATCTTCTATAAAATCCTCTTGAGATGATTTCTTCCTTTAGACTTGGTGGTCTGGGGCAAATGGAGAGTTCAAAGGGTTGTTTATGACCATGGAGACAGGTCAGGCTGGGTAACAAGAGTTCTCCCCAATAGATTTACTCTCCTCAGCATCTGAAAGATCATCATCCTTAGCAGAGCTTACTCTCCCCTGTAAGCGTACAGAGGATTGTGTCCCCAACCGAAGTCATGGTTGGTCTATTATTCCCCAGCAAGCAGTCAGAGGTGGATTGCTTCAAGGTAGATGTTGTGGTATCTTCAGCAGAGGACATGTTGGTTGTCTCTGATAAAGATGTTATCATCCCTACAGAGTCTGGTATTTATTTACCTCCGCAGGACAGGAAATGTATGTTTCACTAGCATCTGTGTGCTCCAATCCCCTACAGGGTAAGGTGAATCTTTTCCTCAGCTGAAATTACCTTCCCCAGGCAGAATATAGAGGCTTATTTCCCCCAGCTAGAGTGGTGGTTGGTCCATTACTCTCTTAGCAAGTAGCCAGAAGTTGATACTTCTGCATCCCCAGCAAAAGACTGATGGAATATCTTCTGTGGACAAAGAGGTTGGTTTCCCCACAGAGTTTTGGCACTCCTTTTCCTCAGCTAGTCAGGAAATGTTTTCTCACCAACAATTATTTGGTCTGATCCCTAGCAGATGAGTAAGCTTGGTGGTATCCCCTAGCAAAGTTGATGTTGTCAATCATCATTCCCCAAGCATATTTGCTGGTATTAGCTGATATTCCCCAGCAGGATAAAGGTAAGATCATCTCCCAACAGCAGGGTAAGTCAGTAATACCCCAAGCAGGGTCGGTGTTATTGACTTGTTTGCCCAAGCATAGTTTGGTGGTGATCTTCTCAGTGGTTTGTTCAACAGCGGTCGATATCCCCAGCAGGTCTTAAGTCCAATTGTTATTGGCATTCTTTTAGATTCAGGTAGAAGTCATTGGTAATTCCCAACGGAGAGAGTTTCACTTTGGGTTCCATCTTCAATATTCGTTTTTATCCATCCCTAACCGAGTGGAATTTCTCTCGGAGTCGTTATCTCCAACAGAGTTTGTGATCAGGAAGTAGTGAAATCTTCCTCAGCAGGATCTCTTAATTCGGAGGACAATTTAGTTTGTCGTCCCCGGTGGAGTTGCCTTCGTCTTCAGCATTTATTTTGCTGGAGCGCCTCTTTTGCATTGCATGAGCATTTTGCATGGCATCCTCCCAAACGCGTAGCATTTCCATTTCGTATGGAGCATTACGCTATAGAAAAATTCAAGCATATGCATTCGAAGCATAAGCCAGGTTTGATATCTTTTAACAGTCTCTTTCCCCAGCAGAAAGTGATGTGACTCGGGAGATGTTGTTTGACATTACACCGTAGCTAGTGGATTTGTCCTCTTATTGTTATTTTCTCCTATACTCCCCGGCAGAGTTGTCTGTTTAGATTTCTCTTTTCCCCAGCGGAGTCATCTTTGTAGATCTGTTGATTCTACTAATCTTGGGCTTGAAAGTCCGCCTTCGACCGGTCTTTCGAGTCCGCCTTCGGCCGTCTTCGTAATCACTCTTTTGGTTCATCCCCTCAGAGTTTTATTGTTATACACCCGTCCGTGTTCCTTCAACACTCGTACGTGTCTTGGTTTACATCTTCTTTTGACACTCGTCCGTGTCCTCTTGCATTTCCTCAATACTTTGTCCGTATTAATTTTAAACACTCGTCTGTGTTCTCTTGACACCCGTCCGTGTTCGGTTTAACATTTCAATCCCCCAGTAGAGTACCATTTGTGTTATTTCAATACCCATCCTTATTGACCTTTGAGACACCCGTCCGTGTCCTTTCAGTACCCGTCTATATTGACCTTTGAGACACCCGTCCGTGTTCTTTCAGCACCCGTCCGTGTTTGAACCTTTTATTTTCAATACCCGTCCGTATTAACCATAGACACCCGTCCGTGTCCTTTCAGCACCCGTCCGTGTTTGGACCTTTGAGACACCCATCCGTGTTCTTTCAGCACCCGTCCGTGTTTGAACCTTTTTCAATACCCGTCCATATTGACCTTAGACACCCGTCCGTGTTCTTTCAGCACCCGTCCGTGTTTGAAATTTTTAGCCAATACCCGTCCGTATTGACCTTAGACACCCGTCCGTGTTCTTTCAGCACCCGTCCGTGTCTGAACCTTTTAGCAGACACCCGTCCATGTTCTTTCAGCACCCGTCCGTGTTTGACCTTAGACACCCGTCCGTGTCCTTTCAGCACTCGTCTGTGTTTGAACCTTTATTTCAATACCCGTCTGTATTGATCTTAGACACCCGTCCGTGTCCTTTCAGTACCCGTCCGTATTGACCTTTCAGACACCCGTCCGTGTTTGAACCTTTTATTTTCAATACCCGTCCGTATTGACCTTAGACACCCGTCCGTGTTCTTTCACTACCCGTCCGTATTAACCTTTGAGACACCCGTCCGTGTTCTTTTAGCACCCGTCCGTGTTTGAACCTTTTATTTTCAATACCCGTCCGTATTGACCTTAGACACTCGTCCGTGTTCTTTCAGCACCCGTCCGTGTTTGAACTTTTTAGCCAATACTCGTCCGTATGAACCTTTGAGACACCTGTCCGTGTTCTTTCAGCACCCGTCCGTGTTTGAACTTTTTTAGCCAATACCCGTCCGTATTGACCTTAGACACCCGTCTGTGATCTTTCAGTACCCGTCCGTATTAACCCTAGACACCCGTCCGTGTCCTTTCAGCACCCGTCCGTGTTTGAACCTTATTTCACTACCTATCTGTATTGACCTAGACACCCGTCCGTGTCCTTTCAGCACCCATCCGTGTTCGAACCTTTATTTCAATACCTGTCCGTATTGACCTTAGACACCCGTCCGTGTCCTTTAAGCACCCGTCTGTGCTTAAACCTTTATTTCAATACCCATCTGTATTGACCCTAGACACCCGTCCGTGTCCTTTCAGCACCCGTCCGTGTTTGAACCTTATTTCAATACCTGTCTGTATTGACCCTAGATACCCGTCCGTGTCCTTTCAGCACCCGTCCGCGTTTGAACTTCCTATTTCAATACCCGTCTGTATTGACCCTTGACACCCGTCCATGTTCTTTCACCACCCGTCGGTGTGTGAACCTTTTTGACACTGGTCTGTGTTTATCCCCAGAATAGTCAACACTCGTCCGTGTTTGTTTCAATCGACCTCAATACTTCATCCATATTGATCTCTGACACTCGTCCGCGTCATGACATTACATCTTTTAGTACTTGTTCCCCAGCGGAGTCGTCTCTCCTTTTGCAAGATGCAAATTTGTGCAGTTATTTTTTTATTCAAACCCCGTGTATCCTGATTGTCTGAAAGCCGTTGCTATCATACCCTCGGATCCAAGAAGTTTGAATAGGGGCAGTTGTAGCACCTCAAAATTTGCCCTCTTGTTTTTTGCTTTTACTGGCTTATGATTCATTGCATTTTGGCATAGTCATCATTGCATTTCATTGGTTCATTGGCATGGGATCAGGGTGTCTAAACTAAATCCAAGGAGCCTTGAGCCTCAAGAGATCTTAAATTGAGTCATCACCTTATCATACGATCAAGCTTGACAAGAGAATGCAAGGGAATCACATCATCCTAATCAGTGCAAAACTAGGGTTTTGGAATTCTTGAGTATAATGCCCCAATGGGTAAGATATTTAAGCTTTTACCATCTATAAATGGCATATCTCCTCATTGTTTGAGAGGATGCACATCATGCTCAGAGGAATTTGGATTTGGAGGATGTGCTAATTTGGATTTGATGGTTTTGAGCCATATCTTCAATGAGACCACAAGCGTCAGGATAGGGTTTGTTCATCAGGGCACCACCAGCGGCAGCGTCGATGGACATCTTTGTGTTGTAATGAAGTCCGTGGTAAAAGGTATGTATAATCAACCATTGCTCCAAACCGTGGTGTGGACAAGCCCTTAGAAGGTCTTTGTACCTCTCCCAAGCTTCAAATAGTGATTCTCCTTGGTTTTGGGTAAATCTTGTTATTTGGTTTCGGAGAACGGCTGTTTTGCTTGGGGGAAAGTATCTAGCAAGGAATGTTCTCCTAAGGTCTTCCCATGTTGTTATAGAATTGGCTGGAAGGGAATCTAACCAAGTTAGGGCTTTGTCTCTAAGGGAAAAGGGAAATAGTCTTAAACGAATCGCCTCAGGACTAGCACCATTGGTCTTAAAGGTGTTTGACAACTGGATAAAGACTTTTAGATGTTGGTTTGGGTTTTCAGATGGTAGTCCTGCGAATTGGTTTTGTTGAACTAGTTGTAATAGGGACGGTTTTAGTTCAAAATTATTGGCAGGTATGGTAGGGTTAACTATACTAGAGCTCGGTTCTTCGTCAGCAGGCTGAGCGAATTCCTTAAGGGGTCTTTGGTTACGGTCTTCGGCCATAGCTTGCTTAATTCGACGAAGCCAAAGTCGTGCGCGAGCGTAACGTTCTGGTTCCACTAAAGGATCTATTACACTACTGGAGCTGCGAGATCTTCGCATCGACCAGTTCGTGTGGCCCTAGTCTAAACGGTGATAACAAACGAAATTAAAAATTCGGCGAAATTGGTCCCCGGCAACGGCGCCAAAAACTTGATGCTAAGTATTCGCAAGTGCACGAATCGCGTCAGAGTAATATAAAAAGTTATCGTATCCACAGAGACCAAATGTCGATCTAACGATTTCCGTTTGTTACAGTGCTTATCTAAGGTAGTTCAATTCAGGGTTTACTAATGCAGAGGAAAATAAATAAAAGTAAATGACGAGGTAATAAAATTCAGACAAAACAATAGGCTTGAATGTAATTCTCATAACCGATAATATTTCTATATTCATCAACAGAACTACTTACGGGCAATATCTTCTATTTTAAGAAAAGAATTCAATTTAACAAGAACTGTCGCTTTCGCGTAGTCAGAACCAAGTTTACCCTCTAAACTAACCCCTTTATTGTCACTAATAAAAAGGCGCGCATTGCGTTAGAGTCATGGAAAACTTACTTTTAAGAAATGCAAATTCTAAACTAAACAGAAAAGTATTTTGACCTGAAATCTCTAAACTAAAGAGGTTCAAAATGAACCAGATTCTAATCCCACTAACGCGTCCGAAAATAGTTTTAAAATCTCTTTTCTAAAGTGTTGAAAATCCCTACTCAACTGAGCAAAGCGCTTTCGCTGTATTTGATCAGTTGAGAACTAAACAAGTTCACAAATGGTTGGACGGCTTTCGATCTTACCCAACATTACTTTTAAGTACAGAAAACTTGTGTTAAAGATTAAAACAACCCTTAAGTATTTCTATTAACATATAGACGTATTACGGTGGTTATGGTCTTTACATTCTTACCTATCTAAAACTTAGCCAGCCATGGTAGTTATAACAGTCATGTTAATTCTTATCATGTATGGAATTAAGTCTTTAGAAAAGTAAAGCTTTGAAAAGTAAGGCAAGACAATAAATAAGCAAAATAAAGCGAGTGCAAGAAATAAATGAAAGTAAATGCGATTAAAATAAAACCTGCTCCAAAGCGGAGTCTTTAAATCTGGTACAATGCACGGAAAATAAAATGCTGGCAGGATTACTTCTACCAAAGTGCTCCAACTTGATTACAGACACTCCAAGACTAGATTACAAACTCGATCACACACAGTGCAATAACTCCTCGATGTGAGAAGATTACCGCTTTACAAGAGTGAAATTTATGCCTAGGATGAAGTAAACTAAGATTGGATGATCCTAAAACTCGAGTCATGAGAGTATTTATAGGCAAAGTTGGCATGGTGCAAAGACAAAAGTGACATTGGCTTGAAAATGGGCGGGAAACTGATTTTGCCTTGTCGCGCCCGCGACAGACCTACCGCGCCCGCGACAAGAAGAAACTGGCAAAGGTCGTGGGAACGTGGCAGTTGAGCAGTGGAGATCATGGGACACGTCGTCGCCTACCCTGGGGCGTCCGCGACAAGAGAAGCGACAAGGGTAAATTGCTGCCAAACTTGAATTCTTGCTCCTTTTGCATCCTTTTCCGTCTGGGACCTTGATTTTATTGAAAATCTGAAAACAAAGGAAAACATAACAGTAACAAAGCAAAAATAATAGAAAAACAACTAATATGCATGTGAAATCAGAGTCGAAAATACAGTATAATTTAGTGTCATCAAATTCTCCCACACTTAGACCTTTGCTTGTCCTCAAGCAAAACATTTAAAGCTCGTAGAAAAATCAGTGTCGATCGATGATTTTTGGGCGAAAAGGGCTTCTAAGTCCGAGTCTGGATGCAGTGGTCGGTACTAACTGAGTGAACCAAGGGCATCGTGATGACACTAATCCGCAAATACGGACATAAACTTCGCTCCTATACCAATCAACCCATTATATCCCACAATACTTAGGCCTTCCTTTTCCATCTCTTTTGAGTCCTTTTCATTCAAGCGCAATCACATTAAGCCCGTTTTCCGCACATGCTTCATGGTAGAGTAACCTGTTAGTGATTCTGATCTTTTCATACTGGATTTCTGGCACAAGGAACTGTGTAAAATCCTTTTATTCCTCTCAAGTGCAGTTGTGGGGGATCGGATCGTAATCCGCCCTACCGAGTTCAGTGCCAGATACCTCTGAACCAACTGAAATGAGCAAGCTAAACATCTTATTACTTTTTTTTTCTTTTTCTTCTTTTTTTTTCTTTTTTTTTTAAATGAATATGCACTCAGATCAGTCACTTATATTCGTCGGTCTCCTACTTAGAACATGTTTAGGCCGGAGCTGATTGCTGAAATAAACTACTAAGGATGATTTTGAAATGAAATTAGGGCCATGGTACATGGGGTTTCAGGTGTGATTCTTATATTTACGAAGTTCATGGTGTAAGGACGATACTGATGTTTCAAAGGTTCTCCCAAGTCGCCGCATCCTAACCCGAACCTGTCTTAAAGCCCAAAAATTTTTTCAGAACAACACTTTTTTCTAGGAAAAATTTTATTATTATTATTATTTTTTTTTTTAGTGGGGCTAAAAATGTGGGAAAAAAAAATGAAGGTGAACCAAAAAAAATACTTATACTAATGACTCTTCAAACACATGCATTTTCTAAAACAGAAAAAAAAAAAGTAAAGGGAAATAAAAATAAACTACTAAAACGACGAAAAACGATAAAATCTCCTCCCACACTTAAATCGAACATTGTCCCCAATGTTTCGAAGTAAGCTAAGGAGAAAGGAACCTGGCAAAACTAGTGAGGACCGCTGGTGCCCTCGCCGCCCTGTGCTGGATGCTCGGAACGACGGGATCTGCTACGGTGATGGTCTCGCTGGTCCATCCTAGCCTGCAATTCTGCCTGAGCAGCTTTCACCTCACGAAGGTTACCTAAGATGGAACCCTGAGTGGCCTCCATAAGCTGAAAGTGCTGATGATTATATTGCTGCTGACGGGACTGCTCATTTGTGATCGCAAGCAGAGTACGGGAGATGGTCTCGTAAGATTGGTCTGCTCTCCGCCGCGACTCTTGCATAAAGCTCATCTGGTCCACCATCTGTTGCTGAATGGAAGAGAGCAGGTCTTCATGTCGTGCTTCTCTAGCCATATGGTCTCACCACATCTCCTCCGTAATATAAAATCCGGGGGCAGCTCCTGCAAAAGTGTTAGAAGCAGATGGTGCGGTGTGTGATTGTGTAGGACGAGGGAAGGACACACGCTCTCTATGGTCATACTCGTCATCTGTGTCGGGCCCCTCATTGTCATGGTCATTAGGAGGAATTGGACCTAGAAAAGGTGGGGCAGTAAGGTCATAGATCCAGTTCCTCTCGAATCGTACATCTGTACATCTACTGCACGGCATAACAATTGATTCGGTGGCTACCCCGTGAATCATCAACTCATAACCACCAGCCCTCCTTGATCGGCACAATTTCATGTCTTTCAAAAATTTTAAATTAATTGTGCGGGGGGGGGGGGGGGGGGGGGGGGCAGTGGTTCTAAAGTAGTTATCTCATCATTCAAATTTAGTGCCCGAGCAATAGACGTAATCAATCCGCCAAAAACTATCGGTCCACCCTTATTTACCGTTAAGCACATGTGGGCGATCATAAATGGAACCGAATTGACTCTTACATTTGTGAGGCATCCTTGCAAGAACAAAAGTTCTTTGCTATTGACTTTGTTTTGATTCTCCCGGCCAAAAATAGAGCACGCCAAAAGATATCTGAAAATTCTTATGGCCGGGTTATGAATGGTCGAGGCGAGTATTCCCTTAAAGGAATCAACAATAGTATCTGACAACCTGCGCCAGAAGGCGAATAACTCGACTGACCATTCAGCATCTGAAGGAGCCTCACAAACAGCACCCTCCCCATGAGGGAATCCCAATAGACCTGCTAGTTCATCGGTACTGTACTCATACTCAACAGCAAACAGTCTAAAATGCACGGTACCGATTGTGCTAGCAGTGTCGGGACGAACGGTATAAACCAATGAACTCAAAAACTCAACCGTCATCCTCTCATAGGTGGGTTCTTTTGTGGTGAAAATAGTGCCTAAACCTACAAAGTCTAACAAATTGAAAACGCTATGATGAACCCCTAAAGCGTGCAAGCAAGAATCGTCGACATACCTTGTCGAGAGAATTTCTCGATCCTGAAGCTTTTGAAGTTTCCGCTTCTGCCTATTCCCGGCTTGTCCTTCCCGAAGAATGACTCCATTAAACTCCATTGATGAAGATGGTGAAGAGGGTGGAAGAGAAGTGGTATGATAAAGGTTGGATTTTTATGGGTTTTTGTTGATGGAAATTAAAATGGAAAGTTAAGAGATGATTGGTGAATGCTAGAGATATGAGTTTCAATGGGGTTTTATAGGGATTTTTCGGAGGGAAAAAATGGGTTTGAAGAGGTTGGAGGTTCAAAAATGGTGGAAATGGAGGTTCTGTCCCGAATTTACAGGGACTCTGTCGCGGGCGCGACAGGTGTGTCGCGGGCACGACGAGAGTAAATTCGCTGATGGGCCTCAATTTGTCTCTTTGAATGGGCTTTTTGTCCTTCCTTGGGCCTTGGGGGGTCTTTTTAGCATTCCATATGTCCTAAAAATGTAGTTTTGCACAAAATTTTCACAAGCATATATATATATTTTTTATTTTTTATGTAATAAATTTTTTATATATATTTTGTCAAAGAAAAATAAAACAAAAGAAAATATTAGCATATAAACATAAAAAACTCAAACGTTAATATAAATCGGAAATATATCAAATGCAAATAGTAGGAAATATGTCTGGGTGATACTGAAAGTAAATTAATGCATAAGAAATATAGTAAATAATACGAAAATGGAAATCAAGATGTCTGGTCATCTCCACGGAGTCTCGCTATCTCACGACGGAGCTCTGCCATGTCTTCATACAACGCATCGTACTCAGTAGTGTGGGTCAGCTCTGACACTTCCATCCTCAGGTGTACGTCAGCAAGAGTCTGTCGGAGATCTGCTATCTCCTGGCGCATCATCGCCATCTGGGTCTGCATATCTGGAGTACCTAATGAATGATTATTTGACCATACCGTGGTCCTGTCAGCTGGTGGAGCTGGAACGTACTCTGGCTCTGGGCAGGGTCGTGGTGCATCTACCGTCTCACCGTGTCCTTCTAAGGCATATGTCCAGTTTGCTGGGTCATGGACACTGGTCATAACAGGATCTGGCAAAGTGAAGTGATGTATGGTCTCACCATCGATCAAGAGTCTGAATTGAGGGGGATTAAAGGAGTTCCTTCTCATCAGCCCCCGATCTAAACAAAAATCAATATCCATGGTGGTATGGCTGCAGTAGGGAGTCAAATGAAATAGCTTTCGGCCAAGGCCTAGAGCAGCAGCAATCTCAGTCACATTACCTCATACATGTATAGGTCCTCCTGCCCAGGTGGCAACACCACTAAAGGAGTACAACATAAAGTTACCACAAGCTAAACGACGCGACTAATTCGCACAAAACATGAAAAATATGTCCTCTTCAGTAACGTGGTCATCAGCATCTGCTCTCCCAAAGAATGTATGGGCAATGATCATCTGAAAGTATCGGAGAGCTGGGTTATGGATAACCTGTGAAATGTGAGTATCAGGGTCAGGGCCTCCACCTCCAGAGATGTCACTCCAAAATCTCTCCACGTCTCTATTCATGAAGTAACCCATGGGCAGCTCAGGGATAGCGCCAACTCCAGTCTTAAATCCAAGAAGATCACCAAACTCAGTATGGGTGAATGAATACTCTGTACCAAATAACCTGAAGCTGGTGTGGCCATCTGGTCCCAAGTACGGATCATATGACAAAGAGCTGAGGAACTCCAGAGTGAGGTTCCTATAGGTGGGATGCAAATCATCAGCGTACTGGTCCCATTTGAGCTGGTGGGTCAAGTATCGGACACTGGGCTCTATGCCCAAAGCTTCCACGCAATCACTGTCTGGGTAGCGAGTGGGTGCCATAGGTCTGAGTGAAAGCATCGCATAACGCTCTCTCTGGGCATCGTCTCTAAAGGTCACGTGCATGTCGTCGACTGGTGGCATCCTAAAAGAAAAGGTTAGGAAAAACAGGCCCTGAAATCAAACACACAAAACAAGTTAGACATATATGTACAAACAAGCAAACAAACGTAAATCAAAATAAAAGAAAATAAATACGAAAAGGAAAAGAACCATGGGTTGCCTCCCATGCAGTGCTTGTTTAACGTCGTTAGCTCGACGAGTTCAAGTCATGTATCTGGTGCGAGGATAGGTGGGTCTGTTAACGTGAACCTGGAGTAGTATGCTGGAATGTCACCTCCTTCATAATGCTTAAGCCTTTGTCCATTTACAACGAACGGACTGCAAGATTTGTTCTTAATTTCCACAGCCCCGGATTTTAGGACTTTGGAAACTTCGAGCGGGCCCGTCCATCTAGATCGAAGCTTACCTGGAAAAAGTCGCAGTCTTGAATTGTATAGAAGAACAGGGTCACCTATGTTGAAGTCTTTCTTGACGATCTTCTTGTCATGCCATGCTTTGGTTCTTTCTTTATATATGATGGCATTTTCATAGGCTGATTGTCGGAGCTCTTCTAGCTTATGTATGTCTAAGATGCGTTTCTCACCAGCTGCTAGGTAATTAAAATTTAAGGTTCTGATGGCCCAATATGCTTTGTGTTCCAATTCAAAGGGTAAGTGACATGATTTTCCGTAAACTAGTTGGTAAGGGGTTGTTCCAATGGGAGTCTTATAGGCTGTCCTGTAGGCCCACAGTGCTTCTGAAAGCTTCTGTGACCAATCCTTTCTGGATATCGAGACAGTTTTTTCTAAGATATGCTTGATCTCTCTATTGGATACTTCTACTTGCCCACTGGTTTGCGGGTGGTAAGGTGTGGCTACTCTATGTTTAACTCCATACTTCCTCAACAGTTTGTCAAAAATCCTAGATATAAAATGTGATCCTCCATCACTTACGACCAGTCTGGGAACTCCGAATCTAGGGAATATATTCTGCTTGAACATCTTAATCACTACTCGGGCGTCGTTTGTGGGTGCAGCTATAGCTTCAATCCATTTGGACACGTAATCAACAGCGACTAAAATATATTTGTTTCCTAAGGATGATGGAAAAGGTCCCATAAAGTCGATTCCCCAAACATCAAAAAGTTCTACTTCTTGAATATTTCTTAATGGCATTTCATTTCTCCTCGAGATGTTTCCGGAGCGTTGACACGGGTCGCACTTGGTTATATATGTATGAACATCACGCCATATAGTTGGCCAATAAAGACCAGCTTGTAAGATTTTAGCGTGAGTCTTAGATGTGCTTGCGTGTCCTCCGTAGGGTGCTGAGTGACAATGTTCTATGATACGGTGCACTTCTTCCTCTGGAACACACCGACGAAAGATTCCGTCAGTGCCTCTCTTAAAAAGGAGTGGTTCATCCCAATAGAAATGTTTAACGTCATTGAAGAACTTCTTTTTCTGCTGATAACTGAGGTCAGGAGGTATTATATCTGCAGCAAGATAGTTAACAAAATCTGCATACCAAGGTACATTATTTACCGCTAAGGATTTTTCAGAATCTTCTAGGGTTTCTAAACTTACATCTCCAATGGCATCTAGCTTAGCGATTAACCTGTCATAAGCAAAGTCATCATTTATGGGTACTACATCAGGTTTCAAAAACTCAAGCCTGGAAAGGTGATCGACAACTACATTCTCGGTGCCTTTCTTATCTCTGATATCAAGGTCAAATTCTTACAATAAAAGTATCCACCGGAGTAACCTAGGTTTAGCATCCTTTTTATTCAAAAGGTATCGGATGGCGGCATGATCAGTGTAAACAATTATTTTGGCTCCCACCAAATAGGATCTAAATTTGTCCATGGCGAAAACTACGGCTAGGAGTTCTTTTTCTGTGGTTGCATAGTTTAGCTGAGCGGCATCTAGAGTTCTACTGGCGTAGTAAATCACATGTAACTTCTTATCAGATCTTTGCCCTAGCACTGCTCCTACAGCGTAATCACTAGCATCACACATGATTTCAAAAGGTTTTGTTCAATCTGGTGGTTGCATAATGGGTGCTAAGATTAAAGCTTGTTTTAAAAGGTTGAATGCTTCGTTGCATTTTTCATCAAAAATGAACTCGGCATCTTTCATCAGAAGGCCTGTCAAAGGTTTAGTGATCTTAGAGAAATTGTTAATGAAACGTCGGTAAAATCTGGCATGTCCGAGAAAAATTCGAACTTCTCTAATTGTTTTGGGTAGTTTAAGATTCTCTATCACCTCGATCTTAGCTTTATCAACTTCAATGCCTTTTTCAGAAACGATATGTCCTAGAACTATACCTTCAGTGACCATGAAGTGACATTTCTCCCAATTTAATACCAGGTTTACTTCGACACATCTCTTCAAGATCTTTTCAAGGTTGACTAGACAGTTATTGAAATCAAATCCGCAGACTGAGAAATCGTCCATGAATACTTCCATAATTCCATCAAGATAATCAGCGAAGATTGACATCATGCAACGCTGAAAAGTTGCTGGGGCATTACAGAGTCCGAAAGGCATACGTCTATAGGCAAAAGTTCCATATGGGCATGTGAAGGTTGTTTTCTCTTGGTCATCAGGGTGTATAGGAATTTAGAAAAAACCTGAATATCCGTCGAGGTAACAGAAGTAGGAATATCTAGCTAGACGTTCCAACATCTGATCTATAAAAGGTAATGGGAAATGGTCCTTCCTAGTGGCTTTGTTTAATTTTTTGTAATCTATGCACATACGCCAACCTCCTTCTATCCGTTTTGTAACGTGCTCACCTTTTTCCTTTTGAACCACGGTGATGCCTCCCTTTTTAGGTACTACATGCACAGGGCTTACCCATTTACTGTCCGAGATCTGATATATTATCCCTGCTTCCAACAACTTAAGAACTTCCTTCTTAACTACCTCACTCATTATAGGGTTAATCCTTCTTTGGTGTTCTCTCGAAGGTTTAGCATCTTCCTCAAGCGAAATCCGGTGCATGCACACGGATGGACTCATTCCTTTAAGATCTGAGATGTTGTACTCTAGTGCTGAGGGATATCTTCGCAAGACATCTAAGAGTTGGTTTGTTTCATTTTGGTTCAGAACGGCACTGACTATAACTGGTCTGTCCATTTCTTTGTCTAAAAACTCATATCTTAGATTCTTGGGTAATTCTTTTAATTCTAAGGTTGGTTTGCTGGGGTTTTGTATAGGATCTGGAGTTAAGGATAGACATTCAAAAAGGCTGTCATCTATGTAGGGTTCCATACTGTCATCATCTTTCTCAATGGGCGTTGAAGGTAGTTTTATTCTTTCTATCGGCTCTTCCTAGTTAAGTTCACGGACACATTCATCAATGACATCAATTGCATAACATGCATCTCCTATTATTGGTGCCGCGAGAAACTTTGCTAGGACAAACTCTATTTTTTAGTTACCTACCTCAAAAGTCAATTTTCCTTTCTTGACATCTATTATGGCTCCTGCAGTTGATAAGAAGGGTCTTCCTAGGAGGATTGGGATATCTTTATCTTCTTTGATGTCCATTACGACGAAGTCGGTGGGAATGAACAACTTGCCTATTCTAACTGGGATGTCTTCTAATACGCCTACAGGGTATTTTATAGATCTGTCAGCTAATTGGAGAGACATCTTAGTAGGTTGCAAATCTCCTAGTTTCAATCGTTCACAAACTACAAGGGGCATTAGGCTTACACTGGCTCCTAAGTCCAGAAAGGCTTTATCTATGACATGATTCCCCAAAATACAAGGTATGGAGAAATTCCCCGGATCTTTGTCTTTCTTGGCAAGTTTGTTCTCGGAAATGGAATTACACTCCACTGGTTTTGGATCGTCAAGTCTACATTTATTGGTGAGGATGTCCTTCAGGAACTTAGTATAAGATGGTATTTGGGTGATGGCTTCTGTAAAAGGAATCTCTACATGGAGTTTTTCTATAACTTTAACAAACTTCTGGAATTGGTCATTGATTTTAGTTTGTTTAAGTCTTTGTGGATAGGGAATTGGTGGTTTGTATGGCTGAGGGGGTGTTGAAGCTTCGTCCGTAACTTCTCCTTTATCTCTGTCTTTTGGTTTCTCAATTTCTACGGGTTCCTCACCTTCGGGGGTAGCATCCTTTTTGGAAACTTCGGAGTCACTCAATGTCGGGTTTTTAGGCCCTTCATAAGCGGTTCCGCTTCGTAAGGTAACAACGTTAGCTTGCCCTCGAGGGTTCTGTTGAGGTTGTCCAGGAAATTGTCCTCCAGGAGTAGTTTGGGGTGCTTGCTTTAGGGCTACCTGAGTGATCTGGGTTTCAAGCATCTTGCTGTGGGTGGCCATTTGATCCATTTTGGTTCCTAGTTGGGTAAGCAGCTCATTCACATGAATATTCTGATTTAGGAACTGTTTGTTTTGCTGGGCTTGTGCTGTCATAAAATCATTTAGCACTTTCTCAATATTTGGCTTAGGTGGCACTGCTTGCATAGGTTGGTTTTGTCTGGGTGCTTGATTGTTGGTTGATCTCGGAGGTGCTTGGTTTTGGGTAGGGTTATTGTTTTTGTAGGAAAAATTAGGGTGATTTCTCCATCCAGGGTTGTAAGTATTTGAGAACGGGTATCCTTGGGCATAGTTGACTGGGTCTGGGTTAGTCTCGTTTAACAGATGGCAGTCAGCTGATTGATGACCTTTAGTACCACAAAGTTCGCAATCCGACACTACTGCTGCTGCAGCGGTTGGTTGTGCGTACATTTAATCGATCTTGAGGCCCATAGCATCCATTTTGGCTTGCATCATGTCTATAGAGCTTACCTCATGTTTACCTCCTTGGGCTTCTTTCTTTTCCACTGTTGCTCTTTCGTTTCCCCATTGATGATGGTTTTGAGCCATATCTTCAATGAGACCACAAGCGTCAGGATAGGGTTTGTTCATCAGGGCACCACCAGCGGCAGCGTCGATGGACATCTTTGTGTTGTAATGAAGTCCGTGGTAAAAGGTATGTATAATCAACCATTCCAAACCGTGGTGTGGACAAGCCCTTAGAAGGTCTTTGTACCTCTCCCAAGCTTCAAATAGTGATTCTCCTTGGTTTTAGGTAAATCTTGTTATTTGGTTTCGGAGAACGGCTGTTTTTCTTGGGGGAAAGTATCTAGCAAGGAATGTTCTCCTAAGGTCTTCCCATGTTGTTATAGAATTGGCTGGAAGGGAATCTAACCAAGTTAGGGCTTTGTCTCTAAGGGAAAAGGGAAATAGTCTTAAACGAATCGCCTCAGGACTAGCACCATTGGTCTTAAAGGTGTTTGAAAACTGGATAAAGACTTTTAGATGTTGGTTTGGGTTTTCAGATGGTAGTCCTGCGAATTGGTTTTGTTGAACTAGTTGTAATAGGGACGGTTTTAGTTCAAAATTATTGGCAGGTATGGTAGGGTTAACTATACTAGAGCTCGGTTCTTCGTCAGCAGGCTGAGCGAATTCCTTAAGGGGTCTTTGGTTATGGTCTTCGGCCATAGCTTGCTTAATTCGACGAAGCCAAAATCGTGCGCGAGCGTAACGTTCTGGTTCCACTAAAGGATCTATTACACTACTGGAGCTGCGAGATCTTCGCATCGACCAGTTCGTGCCGCCCTAATCTAAACGGTGATAACAAACGAAATTCAAAATTCGGCGAAATTGGTCCCCGGCAACAGCGCCAAAAACTTGATGCTAAGTATTCGCAAGTGCACGAATCGCGTCAGAGTAATATAAAAAGTTATCGTATCCACAGAGACCAAATGTCGATCTAACGATTTCCGTTTGTTACAGTGCTTATCTAAGGCAGTTCAATTCAGGGTTTACTAATGCAGAGGAAAATAAATAAAAGTAAATGATGAGGTAATAAAATTCAGACAAAACAATAGGCTTGAATGTAATTCTCATAACCGATAATATTTCTATATTCATCAACAGAACTACTTACGGGCAATATCTTCTATTTTAAGAAAAGAATTCAATTTAACAGGAACTGTCGCTTTCGCGTAGTCAGAACCAAGTTTACCCTCTAAACTAACCCCTTTATTGTCACTTATAAAAAGGCGCGCATTGCGTTAGAGTCATGGAAAACTTACTTTTAAGAAATGCAAATTCTAAACTAAACAGAAAAGTATTTTGACCTGAAATCTCTAAACTAAAGAGGTTCAAAATGAACCAGATTCTAATCCCACTAACGCGTCCGAAAATAGTTTTAAAATCTCTTTTCTAAAGTGTTGAAAATCCCTACTCAACTGAGCAAAGCGCTTTCGCTGTATTTGATCAGTTGAGAACTAAACAAGTTCACAAATGGTTGGACGGCTTTCGATCTTACCCAACATTACTTTTAAGTACAGAAAACTTGTGTTAAAGATTAAAACAACCCTTAAGTATTTCTATTAACATATAGACGTATTACGGTGGTTATGGTCTTTACATTCTTACCTATCTAAAACTTAGCCAGCCATGGTAGTTATAACAGTCATGTTAATTCTTATCATGTATGGAATTAAGTCTTTGGAAAAGTAAAGCTTTGAAAAGTAAGGCAAGACAATAAATAAGCAAAATAAAGCGAGTGCAAGAAATAAATGAAAGTAAATGCGATTAAAATAAAACCTGCTCCAAAGCGGAGTCTTTAAATCTGGTACAATGCACGGAAAATAAAATGCTGGCAGGATTACTTCTACCAAAGTGCTCCAACTTGATTACAGACACTCCAAGACTAGATTACAAACTCGATCACACACAGTGCAATAACTCCTCGATGTGAGAAGATTACCGCTTTACAAGAGTGAAATTTATGCCTAGGATGAAGTAAACTAAGATTGGATGATCCTAAAACTCGAGTCCTGAGAGTATTTATAGGCAAAGTTGGCATGGTGCAAAGACAAAAGTGACCTTGGCTTGAAAATGGGCGGGAAACTGATTTTGCCTTGTCGCGCCCGCGACAGGCCTACCGCGCCCGCGACAAGAAGAAACTGGCAAAGGTCGTGGGAACGTGGCAGTTGAGCAGTGGAGATCATGGGACACGTCGTCGCCTACCCTGGGGCGTCCGCGACAAGAGAAGCGACAAGGGTAAATTGCCGCCAAACTTGAATTCTTGCTCCTTTTGCATCCTTTTCCGTCTGGGACCTTGATTTTATTGAAAACCTGAAAACAAAGGAAAACATAACAGTAACAAAGCAAAAATAATAGAAAAACAACTAATATGCATGTGAAATCAGAGTCGAAAATACAGTATAATTTAGTGTCATCAGTTCCAAGAACCAAATGTAAAGGCTAGGGAGGCCTATCAAAAGTTCATGTTTCAAGCTTCAAATCCATACCTAGAACATCTCCATTGGATTAAAATTGAAGGAGATATAATCATTTAAAATTGAGGGCATTCAAGGCATTTTGGGCCAGTCAAGTTGGGCAAGGGCGAGCTGACACGGAGTAATTTCATCAAACAGTTTAAGTGCATGCAGTGTTCAAGTTCATGGTCAATTATCTTTAGGATGGAGGCTCCACATGAAAAAGTGTTCAACATGAGTTTTGTTCCTCTCAATCCCCTCTACAACTTTGATGTTGGGGTTTTTTTTCATATGATCAACCATTTAGGAGATATAGAGGGCCAAAGTAGTGATCTCAGCCTGATTCATTTCACAAGCACATGGTTGGGCACGAGGGCAACATGACTTGCCAAAATTCAATTACAATGAGGGAACTTTGTCATCATTTTTTAGTAACTTGTGAGCTTTTTTTTCAATTGCTTTCAACATAAACACGGTTCCCTACCATGAGGTCTTTTCAAAGCTTCAAATATCAGCCATTTTGCCCTAGGAATCATCAAACTATACCTCTATAAACTGCCCATCCTGACCATGTTGAGCACTCTGGCTAAATATGAGAATTTTGATGTATTTGTTGCATTTGTTTGTTTGTTTCACTCAGTCACGCATACACACATCAGTCTTTTCCTTTTCGGACCAAACAAAACCCTTCTACACATGTACACTCTTACTGCATTTGTCCAAACAAACAAAAAAAGAAGGAATCAAGCTTGCATAACAAGGTGTTGGTACTTCAGATTCATTACATCATCACCATCCATTTAAAGCTACACCATAGTGTAACATACTCCCTCCTCAATCAATCAAAGTAACACAACCCGAGCTCACCACCATTCAAGTTCAAATTCTCACTTCACCTTCATGTTTACTTATTTTCACCTTCACTCTTAACTCAACCCAGGTTCTAACTGTCAACCATAACATTTAAAGTTTAACCTCAGATATAAAAGCAATCCTAACAGAATTTCAAGTTCATTCTACACATTCTCATCTTGCACCACAAAAGCTTCTCAAATTTTCTCTCTCTCGAGGCTCTCACTACACAGCATTTTCCTTCAATCTTCAGCAATAATCATCACTCTTTGAATGCAAATGAAGAAGCAATAGGTTGTGTAGAACCTGATTCAACTTCTTCTTTAAGATTCTCCAATTGAATTTCAAGAGATTCGAAGCTTCTTATTGCCTTTATTTGGCCAAGAACAAATCCAAGAATAAAGTGCATCACCTCTGGTTTTCTTGTAATAGAAGATTCAGCAAGTTCAGGTTCATACACTTCAAACTTTTCCTTATAATTTTTCCTTGATTAAGACTTGTTTTCGTGATTGAAGCTCAATAGGAGCAATGTAAACATCCGGCTAGTTGATAGGCACCTTAGGTGCTTAGTTCAAAATTCTAAGGCAAAGTGTTTCTCTTTGATCTGCTCTGTGTGTGAACTTTTTGTGGATTTGAAGCTTGGATTCGTGATCTATGTGATCTAAGGTTCATTTTGGTATACGATTTATTGATTTCTGGTAACATGTAAGTTTTGGCACGGTGGAAGTTGGCCGGAGAAGATGAACGGAGCCTTCTCCGGCCGGTGGTGTTCATCATCCTCAGGAACCCTAATTCGTTTGCCAGGTTATATCATGACCGTTTGATCTTGCTCATCCAACGCACCAAACAATGCCAACACATTAATGAATCATGCGCTGCTCACGTGCCATCTTTTTCTGATTTTATTTCATTTTTGTGCTTGCGTGTGTGTGGTGTATGATAGCTTAACCTGTGATTTCATCATTAGCCGCATGATATGTTTACCTTGCCTGATTATCATATGTGACTGGATCCAATGGCCAGGATTAAGTCAATTTGTTGACTGAAGTTGCATTGCATGAACCTCAGACCCACACGCGCCTTGGGCCTAACATTTTTGCTATTCGCACACCACGCTTTCTGAGCCCAATGCATGTTATAATTGAATGTTTGCTATCTGTGCACCCCCTATGCCTTATTTCTTTGTTTCTTTTATTTTCTTTTGCATACTTGTTTCATTTTAATTTCTAAAATTACTTTTGAACATTCAAAAATTCCATAAAAATGCATGCTGCATTCTTAGACATTTAAATAATTTTTCATTATTTTTATTTCTGAATTTGGTTTATTTTGCTAGATTTTCATGAATTTTCTTTTAATTTCTTTTGTTTGTGCATTTAATCATGACCTATGATTCATTCCAATTTTGTTTGACATAGTTATAGATTGATTTTTTGCCTAATATCTGGAACATGCATTTATAATATGTTGAGGCATGCTATTCATTTTTCATGGATTTTTTAAGTCATTTCTTGTTGACTTTTGAATGTTGTCTTTGAGCCACTTGCTTGTATGATTTGTAAGACATTGTGAAGCATCTTTGAGCATGTTTGGTAACTGTTTTGGGGCCATCTTTTTGGGACATGTTTGCACACTGATTACATGTGAATTTACTTGTCTCTTATCAATTTTCTCATTGTCTTAATATGACTTTATGAGTTGCCTAAAATCATGTTTGTTTGTGTGAATATTAGAGAGCATGTGCTAGGGTTTTTAATGTGCTTTGTGTGCAGTCATCTTTGGCAATTGTGGAGACCTGTTGATACATGTTGTATGAGTATTATAGGTCCTTTTTATCATGTTATAGGTCATAGCTTGCCCACATTGAATTGACTTGTATGCTCTTGTGCAAACTTGAAATGTTATGTGGATTTGTATTCCTTTCCTTGCATGTCTTTGGTACTTTGTTTTCATCTATGCTTGTGTGATCTTAAATGTACATTTAAAATTAATTCATGTTCTTTTGGTGTTCATTTTTAATCATACAACATGACTTGTGATTGCATCTTTGCATCTTGCCTAAGTTCATCAATTTGTGGCATTTGTTTTAACTTGTTAAAACCTAATTTGTTTCTTCTCCTCTTAACTTGCTAACATGAGTGGTGTATGAACTTCATATGTCATCCTTGCATTATTAATTGCATCTTATACATCATATGTTACTGGTTTGTATCCATTAGACATGTATAGTCCCATTTCATCTCCATCTTTATGTTGCATTACAAGTATGCACCCTTGTGGAACTTAAATAGTTGTTTGTTCACTTTTTCTTGCTCCATTTCTTAAATGCTTGCATCCATGACTTGTATGTTCATTCAATGACATTCATATGCATTCCTAAGTGTCATTTAATTCTGACCTTGACATATAGTCATGCATTAATACATGTTTACCTTTCATAAGCATTCTTCCTTTATAAGTAATACATAGTTTGCATTTTGTGCGAACATTTAGCACATAGTTTGGTATTGTTTGATTTCATATGACTTGTTTACATTAGAATTATACCTTAGCATGTACCTACTGACTTAGGATGGTTCCTAACCCTTAGGACTTCTTCCTTCTTGGTTTGACCTTTGTTTGGTGTTTAGAATATCTCCTTAGAACATTAGGACTTGTTTGCTTTATCCTTTTCACTTGTACTTCAATATTTGAATTATTTTGGTACTAACCATTTTGTGTAGGGGCTATGGTAAGTCTTGAGTATGCGGATTCTTATCCATACTCATATCTCTTCTCTCTTATCTCTTTCACTTTCTCTTGTGTGTTTGTGAATAGCATGATATAATGCTTTGTGTACAACTTCTTCACAGCCTTAGGGATCCTAGCTCAACTTTAATCTTTGATTAAAGTGAGGTAGGATAAGCATTAGGTAGTGCTATCCCTCTCTTCTCTTTAGACTTAGGTTCTCAAACCTTGACCTTAGGGCCACTTTTGCATGATCACATTAGGAACAAATTAGATTCCCTTTAGTGTTTTCTTTTCAACTTGAGTTTTCTCTTCTCATCTCATAATCTTTCTAAAACACTTAATAAAGGTTAAACGTGTATTGCGCATGTGCCTTAGATGTGGGAAGTGAATAATTGGGGGTCTCCCTTCATTCTTCTAGGGTACTTAGTGTACGTCCTGTTGGGGGGCGATACACAACGTATTCGCTCCTATGTTGTAGACTTGGGTGCAATGTAAGTTACAAACAACTTCAAAAAACACTTATGTTTAAAAAACACCAAACAAATTCAAACCTTTTATCCTTCGGGATTGTTAAGTTCCAAACCTCATTTTCAGAAAAGGGCACGTTACTTCCGTTTCATCGCAAACAGGCATCGGCCCTAACTGCCGGACGCAAATTTAACGTCGCTCATAAAAAACACCGACTTCGTTAAGTCAAACTACGACTGCTCTGATTTCCTCCTTCTCATCCGATTGAGGATAGTAGGCACAAGACGGCGATGTCTTGGCGAGCAACCTTCACCCTTAGTTCGCGTCCGAACTACGTTGACTCTGATTTTCCCGCTCCCGAGGGAATACGTAGGCCTAGGACTTCGAGGATGTCCTACCGAGTCATTTCTTTTTCTTTTCTTCTTCATTTCTTCGTTCTTTTCCGTTCTCGTTCCTTCTCCGGTTCAGTAGCAGCGGAGCTCCAGACGACGACACCCTTTGATCGAGACAACAAGCGTGGATCCCATCGAGTACGATGGACGTGTTGGGTGCTAACACCTTCCCTTCGCGTAACCGACTCCCTTACCCATTTCTCTTGGTCGTGAGACCATGTTTTTGCTTTCCCCCAAGTTTATGCAGTGTTTCCTTTCCCTCTCTTGGTATAAATACACATTGTTGGCGACTCTGTTTCCGCGCCACTTTCGCGTTTGTACCATGGATGAAAATCCCGGGAGCGACATGGACAGTTGTCCCTCAATCTTTCCTTTGCAAGCAATCTGGTACAGATGTTGGTGGGAGACAAATCTGCTTTTTACAGGCGGCTGTAGCAGGCTGGTGGAACAGAGCAAACGGCTGGTGGAGCTGAGCAAACAGCTGGTGGTGTTGGTGCTAGGCGCTCTTTACTGAGTGGTCCCCACTGTACTACCTTTTGTCCTCTAGATTTCTTGATCTTATCCATTCTTTTTGCTCCATTGCTCTTCATAATGCTGCCACGTGAGCCCTAGTCATTCTTGGCTTTTCATCATCAATCTCCAACTTTCTTAATGAAATGGTTGATTAAACCATCAACTCTCCAAATAGCTCCTCATCCTACTCCAGAATCTGTCAACTAGGGCCATGCCTCTTCTCATCATCATCTAACTTCCTTTTAGAGCATAAACACAAAGAAAACGTAAAAGAAGCACATAAATTGCTTAAAGCTTAGATCATGCTAAAACACCTTAAACTCATGCTACATAAATGAAATCATGAACTAGAAATGTCACATACATTGGGTTAAAGTAACACACTAAAATAGTGTTATCAGTTTCCATGCTACTCACCGACTAACACGCGACCTCATGCTATCATCAATTTCTCTACTAACAATATTGAAGCTCTCCAAGGCGGCACCCTTGGTCTCACAAATCTTCTTCCTAGTAAATCTTTTAACTGTTCTTTCAGTTTTACTAATTCTAACACCGAGATCATGTATGATGCCATAGAATATGGTACCAGGGACACGATCAATAGAGAATTCCACCTATATCTTTAACGACACGTCTGATATGTCATCCAAAACACGTCTAGAACTCACGCACAACTGGCAGTTCATCGTTGTGACTTTACTGCTACTGTCCAGAATACCATCAACGCAAACATGGCAACATCTGAGCATCATCTCTTAAGATTTCTTCTACTTACTTAGCAGGCATAACCTTAACTCTTCACTTTAGTCAAAGTTAAGTTCACTCTTTACTCTCTAAGAAGCAACCATCCACAATACCAGATCATTTCCTCTATGAGACATCCCAACTTACCGACGTACAAAACCTCAAATTTGTCTCATCTTCAGATATATAAGAATATGTATCGGCTCATCAACACCATCGGTAAGCACTTCGCTTAACTCCGAACAATTTACTGAACACACTATCTAAGCTAACAAGATACGTCTATTCCATCCCGCATGATCCCGTCTACTATCAATAAGAGATTAAGGGTGATCAGTTCTTCAATTTGTCAATAAACAGTCGACCATCATGATGGGGTATAAACCATCTTTACCAAACTATAATAGTGCTCCTTGCATCTTGTGCACAAGCTATCTAAGGCACAATCCTTAGTTGACATAAGCATCCTTTTTGTATTTCCTTCAGTTTCAGAAACAACACACTCTCACAACTCCTACATCCTTGAAATCAGCAGCACACTACCTTACTTATCCAAACGATTGGTAACCACAGGGTTTAGCTCCTACCAATACGTCTCAAGAGTAACATCATCTCATTCTAATTGAAGACAAATAGTTCTCATCCTTAAGAAACACGTCACGATACTCCACACGTCGCTGGCCAACCTCTAGCCAAACATCGTCTCCTCCCTCACAAGGAAGCGAACAGCAAGGACACATGTACGTCTTTCCTCGAGGGTCACACCATTCTCAAACGGGTGAATAATCTAACACTGCACTCTCTCATGTAGTAATATGATATCCGATCTCTTCAACAATGGGAACAATATTGTCCCAATCAACAATCGCACTCTTGCAATCAACGACACACTAAGCCAACACTCCACACCTGAAGCATCTTGGAGAAACACAAGCTTCTCCCCCACTTGTCTCACTCTCATCCTGCAGACAAGGGATTAGAAAAATAAGAAAGCACTGATAGTGTTTCACACACATATCACGTACTAAGGAACAAACAACATTGACAGTATTCAACTGTCACACCACAACAACTCGACAACTTGGCCGGACAGACCGACCTGATCTGATACCACTTTGTAACACCCTAAACCCCCGCGACAATTAATAACAAAATATCAGAGTAAAAATAACACACATAGATTTAGGATGCTACTTTCAACTATTCAACTTCTCATGCATACTAAAAGTAATACATCAACATCGAAATTAAAACATAGTATTTAAACATTTCTACGGCAGTGGAAATTCAACGAAATCTGAAACATATTCAACCACACATAACATTATCAAATAAAAGAGTAATAACACACAACAAAGTAAAGGACTCTAAGCGTTCCGACAACCCGGTGTTACAATCAGAGCAGACGCGACTCAATGACATAAAAGAGAAGACCTCGTCTTCTCTAACTCCAACTCCGAACTACTCCTGCGTATCTGCACGTTACCCACGTGGAGATAACATTCAAACAAAAGAGGTGAGATTCTCAAAATCACATAAGAAAAGCATAATATACGTATGAAAGAACATAATTCTTATACGGCTCACCCTAACAACACAACATCCACACAAATACGACAACATCAACACAACACGAATGTCCATACAGGCATACAATTTTATGCATCACAACACGACACAATGCAATGCAAAGCGACCTACAACTCGACTCAATGCATGTGGTACCAATTCGACCCCTGTTTCATGGTCATAATCCCCGTCGGGATTTCATAATAGTCGCTCACACCCCACATGGGCACACGACATCCGTGATCGCTCACACCCCACATGGGCACACGATCACCCGTAATCGCACACCCCACATGGGCACACGATTACCTCAACAACAACAACAACACCGACATGATTCTATTTTAAAGAATCCGGATAAGATGCTCACACCCCACATGGGCACACAACTTATCACACAACTTACGCAACATTCTATGCACTCAACCACAACATCATACCACATCATAAGCAACAACTATTGCATTTACAAGTTATGCCACAACACAACATGCCATAACTAATCAACAACATCATCATACAACATCATAAGCAACAACCATTATATTTACATGGTATGCCATAATAACTCAACAACAACATCATACAACATCATAAGCAACAACTAGTGCACTCACGACTGCCTAACATACAGCATATACCTGCTCAAACATGCAAACATTGCAATCCACAACAACGGCACGCATTCGCACAACCGAATTCCACATTTCACGGTTCAACACGTCGAAACATACACAAAAACACATACAACACGTCGAATAGTTGGAATTCTGTCATTGAAAATAATTTTAACAGAAAGTACATAAAACCAGCTTTCCAACGATTTGAACATCGCCTCAAACGGACTTACGGATCAAAAGCTATGATCGAAACCGTATTTGAACCCAAAGCTGCCTGGCTGCGACGGGGCATCACGACGCTCGCCGTAAGCCTAAAGGCGCTCGCCATTGCCCTTCAGAATGCAGACTTCTACATTATTCAACGTTGGAGGCCTTTCGGGCCTCCGATTTCGATTCCGTAAAAACCCCCCAAACTCAAAATTCGAAATCCTACCTCATACCACAATTATAAGCAACCTAAAATACATATTTGTAGATCCTCCCATCATTCATACATCATAAAATCATCAATCCTTCATGTTTATGTGCCAACCCTCAAAACCCAACAATGGAGGAAAGCATATCAACAATCAAAACAGAATTATCATACTCATGGTAAACGAAATTCAATATCTCACATCATCAATTCTCATCAATTAGAACACATTCTAACACCACAAACATAACTCAAGCATACACATACAACCACAACAATTCATATAAACACAAATTAACACACATCAACCGATCAATTGTACAATTTCCTCTTATCAAACCTCTGACATACAAGCCCCCCCCCCCAATCTCCCAAATCAACACAACCACCTAGGAATGATCATACAAGTTTATCTACCCTCATACAAAGATTATGCAACCCTTAGAGATTAAAGAATTCTCACCCTTACCTTATATGAAGATTCTTCCGATGTCTCTAGGCCCTAGCTCTGCTTCTCCCTTTTCCTCAGAGTGGTTCTCCCAAAATGATCGTACCAACAATGACTTCTCATTTCTCTCCAATTCCTTTTTGTCCACTATACCCTTAGGACCCTTAATATGTTTTCCCAACTTCGTCCTCACTTATCCTCGCACAATTACCACTTAGCCCTTCCTTTTATTTTAAAATAATAATAATAATAATAATAATATATCATATAATCATATTATTATTACCAAAATATTGTTAACACATCACATACTTCTAAATACTCTTAGCACCCATTTAACATCATCAATACCCCACAACACAGGTCATCAGGTATCAAAATATTCCACCAAAATTCACCTAACTCACGAATATCTATAATAACTTAATTAAATAAATACATTAATTATTTTGGGGCGTTACAACTCTCCCCCACTTAGAATATTTTCGTCCTCGAAAATTCACCCGATACGAACAACTCAGGATACGCCCCATGCATCCTGCTCTCCTACTCCCAAGTCATGAAAGGAAACACCATGAGTGACAAAAACAACACCATGCCGGTAAGCGTCGTCATCTCATTCCTTCCTTATGATACTGGAAAGTGTCATCTTTCGATTCCAGTAAGCGTCGTCATCTCATTCCTTCCTTTTGATACCGAAAAGTATCATCTTTTGATGCCGGTAAGCGTCGTCATCTCAATTCTTCCTTTTGATACCGGAAAGTATCATTTTTCGATGCCGGTAAGCGTCCTCATCTCAATTCTTCCTTTTGATACCGGAAAGTATCATCTTTTGATGGAGGTAAGCGTCGTCATCTCAATTTTTTCTTGTGATACCGGTAAGTATCATCTTTCGATACCAGTAAGTATCGTATTTTTAGAACACTCATTCGTGTCTGTATCTTTTTCAGATGCCGGAAAGCATCATCTTTCGATACTGGTAAGTATCGTCTTTACAGTACACTCAGTCGTGTCTGTGTCTTTCTTTGATACCGGTAAGTATCATCTTCCGATACTCGTTCGTGTCGTGGATCCAACCCCGCATCTACGCCTTACCTAGTGATTTTAGACACCGGTCTGTGTCGTGTCTTCTCCATAGCACATTTTCCAATCTCACGTATCCCTTTTTATCCCCAGTAGAGTCTTCCACACTTTTTAGATCTTTTACCCTAGTTTATACCCCCAGAGTGCAAATTTTCGGTTTCTGTTGGTATTCAATCCCTATTCACCTCGAATGTCTGAAAGCGCTGCTCTCATCCCTTCAGGTCCACAGTTGATTGAATAGGGGCAGCTGTAACACCCCAAAATTTGTCCTCCTATTTATACCCTCGTAAGCGGTTTATGCTTTACATTCATCTGCATCCACATTAGGTCATAACTTGATAATCATACATTTGCATTGGTCTTCTCAAGGCATGGTATCAAGGGTGTCAACCTTATTGATTATATAAGGCAAGGAGTTGAAATATGTCAAATGATCAAGTCACAAGTGTCTATCATATCTCAAATACATCTCACATGATCCACCATGTCACCAAGAGTTTGAAGGTGGCAAAGGGATAAAAGAGGATTACACTCTCCTGACTATTGATCCTCAACTAGGGTTTTGACTATTCTGAGCTTGAGACACCCCCATAAGCAAGGAGCTTGGGCCTTTGACATCATCTCATCACTTGAATAATCTTAGTTTGAGGCAATCTACATCATAGTCAGAGGAATTTAAGTTTTGAAGATTAATCACTTTCTCCTAACTTGTGGGGACCAAATTAGGGTTTTGCATAAAAGTCAGTTTATTTCTTATTTTTGGGTGAGACTTGATTCTATGACATTCTACATGTTCCCAAGTGTCTAGGATTGAAATATGAGCCATCAATTACATTCATAAGAGTTTCAATTGGAGGATTGATTGAAAATCAGGAGAATTGAGAAAAAGTCAATTGATCAAATAAAAAAGTCAACTCTTGACTTTTTGAGATCAAATTCATGATCATCATGTTAAATAGGGTCAATAGGTGAAATTTGGTCAAGATATGTCAAAAGAATCATAAGAAATCAAGTCTTGTGTGAGAATTTTCCTTTTTTGGAAAACTTTCCATTTTGAGAAAGTTCTTAATTGGAAGTTTCCATTTTGGGAAAGTTTTCAAGTTTCAAGTTGTTAACTTCCAAGCCATTTTCAGACATGATGCAAGTTTCAATTCAATTTGGGCCAAACACCAATGTTGTAGAGGACATTCCTACATTTCCAAGCATATAAACAACTTGTCATTTGAATTCCTAAGTCAAAAGTTATGGCACTCTAAAGTTGGGATATTCAAGTTGGCAAAACATGAAAATAACTTAGAAATTTTTCCAGCTTGTGGCAGCTCAGGTCATACCATCTTTGTGCTAATTTTTTGTGAGGTTCTAGGGTTCAATTATAATTACATTTGACACAAAAGTTGTTGTATCAAGTGTGTGCTTTAATTTGATACCAAGAACGTGGAATTTGGTTCACTAGCCATGGAGTTGTGATCCTCTAAAATCATCACCATGAATATGTTATGCAAGTTCGCAAGTCTTGACATCTCACCTCAAATCATGTCCAACCCAATGTTATTGTTGTTGTCACCTTACCTCATGCGTGCCATACACCATATTGTCACCATCTTTACCATAATTAACCATGCATAGTCCTTACAAACCATATGCATACACCATACTTACCATAATGGCCATGAAAGAGAGAAAGAAACTTAGCATAGAAGTTGTTTAGGAGTTGTATCAGCTCATGCTCACATTAACATCCATCACCATCATCATGATCACCATGCCATAACAACACACCATGCACCATGAAAAACCTCAAACCCGTGCCAACACTTCCATAACCTCACACTCTCATTTTCAATTTTTAACCAAACTTAACAAACTTCTAACTATGATTAACATTCTAACCCAATATTAACCTCACCATATATATACCTCTGCACCCTCTAACAGAAACGGTTACAACAGATTTTCTTCATCACTCTCAAAAATTCATCTTCTGCATTTTTCTTCGATTTGCTCTACACAAGAACGGTTACTCCTTTTTTCTTTAGGATTCATTATCTACAAGCTGCAATGAAGGTTCTGTAAGCATTGGTTTTCATCTGGAAGAGCTAGAAAAGCCAAGAGGATCTCACTTCGGTTTACAAGTTTTCTTCTGGTACAGCAAGGTTAAGGCTTCCATAGGCATTTATTTTGCCTCATTGATCTGAAGACGAGTGTAAGGAGGCATCTCTGGGTTTCTTGGAACAAAGGAGCGCATTTCTGATCAGGTAAGATCTTGGAACTTTTTCAGTCTCACTGCTAGCAAATCCTGTGGTTAGGAATGATGTAGATAGTGGTTACTTGGGTCCTCATTTGTGAGGCATTGATTGGTTCTTTAAATTGGACGAAATGTAGATTTTCAGTTTTCTTAGGGTTTTAAAGAATGATTTGATTTGGATTATACACGCATGTTTTGAAGGAACCAATAACATATTTGGAATCTACACAAAAAACTGGGTAGGATAGTGTACTCATAAGGGTTTTCTGGAAAATTCGCCACTGTGCATGGTGGTCATCTCACCGGAGAAGACGACCGAAACTGAGCTCCGGCGTCTATCTCCTAAACCCTAATAGGCTTCGGTAACTCTCTCCTTTTAATCTGAGTCGTGCATATTTGCGTGATCCAACCGTCCACAGCGTGACAACGCATTAAAATGCATGCCCCTCTGCACATGTCATGTTATTTTCTTTTTTCCTTTTTTAATTTCTCTGAATAATGAAATATGGTGTGTTGCATGCGTATACTCCCAGGTCCATTACCATGCGCCTTCGTTTATAGCCTTAGGATCTGTAGATCTGTTATGATCATCATGGGACCTTTAATCCTACGCTCCTAATGGGGTCAATATGTTTAACTAACCCCATATTATAGACTGCAAGCTTGC
Organism: Lathyrus tuberosus; assembly: GCA_022829125.1. Lineage (NCBI taxonomy): Eukaryota > Viridiplantae > Streptophyta > Magnoliopsida > Fabales > Fabaceae > Lathyrus > Lathyrus tuberosus. The sequence continues at coordinate 3,584,291 of JALAZF010000029.1, read as the reverse complement.
ACGCGCGTTGGGCCTTGTTATAGTTGCTTTTCGCACCCCATATTTCTGTGGCCCATTGATTTTTGAACTGAGAAGTAATTACTAACTGCACCCTGCTTTGCTTTGTGAATTTTATTTTCTTTTCAAACTGACACATTCCAAAATTCAATATTAAAATTAGCTCCCTTTTGAGAAAAATTCTAAAAAATTCAAGGGTTTTCCTGAGGATATTAATTAATTTTTCTTGAATCTTGAACTGGTTTGATATTTTTTTATGAATTTTGATTGAAAGGAGTTTTCATGATCACATCTTTTGCAATAGACCCCTCATAAACATTTTTTTTACAACTAGTTTTGTGTTGATATTTGGTGTGCTACCAACCTATAGGATTAGGTATATCTTAGGAGACTTTGTCTATTTTTTCTTGGGAATTTTAAGTCACTTTTAGATGTACTTTTGAGGCCTTCTTGTGAGTGCATAGTGATTGACAATGTGTGCAATGTTTGAATTGGTTTGATTTTGGTATAAGCATGATTTTAAACACCTCTTTTAGGCGTGTTTGGCTACTGATCTTGAGATTGTATGACTCAATTCCCTTAATTTTTGGATACCTACAACCATTTTTCATGTATGCCTAATCTTATATTTGTTTACTCGTTTGATATAACTAATCTCTAGGGATGTTGATAAGGCATTCATGCCATCTTTAGGTATCTTTTAGGTCATTTATAGGCACATATTAGGATACACTTTAAGGCCTGGAAACCCAAATTATAGGTCATTTTTTGTTGCTTTGCTGATTGACTTAAATGTTGTTGAATGTGAATATCAATGTGTATGAACTTTGTGCATTCTCTTAGGACCTCTTGAACACTTTCTTTTGCCATTTCATTTTGGAACTTGAAAGTCCAATAAGGAATGTTATAGGTACTAACTTGTAGCATTACTAACCATACTCACTTGACTTCTAACTCCATTTCACATGTTTGAACTTGTTTTGCTCCTAAATGTTGCATTAGGATTAGAATTTGTGTTTGCTTGCATGATTTTCAAGAGTGTTTTGCTATGCCTACTTTAACACACTTTTAAGTGCATCCTAAATGCATTTCATACATGTACATTAACTTGCATAAGACTTGATGACATCTAATTGTACTTCATAACTCATGAGACATGACATTGAACAACATCATCCTAATGCATCATTGTTTGCCTAACTTGTTTAGCTCTTTTAAGCTCAACCTTCGTCTAACACTTATAGACTTTAGACATGACTTATTAGGAGTCATTAGGTACTGACCTAAGCCTTCTTAACTTGTGTATGTGCCTTTGTGTTTCATCTTCACTTGCATTACAAGTTGCTAACCTTTAGAAGATAGTTGAAGTTGTTTTGTGCTTGTTTTGTCCTAGCTTCTAAACATGTAATGAATTGAAACTTCCATGATGATTATAGGTCACTTTAGACATTCAAATATGGCTTAACTGCTGGCTTGTGGCATACCACTTGCATACATCCATAACCACTTGAGCTTTGTATGAACATAACTTATAGGTTGCATCCTAATTGACATAGTTATGCACAAACTTGCTCGATCCTTATGAATGCTTCAACATGTGATCTCTAAGGTAACTCAAGGACATTTGGGTACATCAAAATGTGGTTTACATTATGATCTAAATCATTCATAGGTCCATTTCATCTTTGCTTATACACCATAGCATTTCATATGATTGTTGCACCTTAAGTGACATGTTCTTGTATGAGATTGTCTTAATCTTTTGAAAACACTTTGTCATGAAAGTTTTGCTTTCTTTTACACATCTTTGAACACATCATAAGATGCATTCACTACTGACCTCAACTCATTTCCTTGTCTTAAATCAATTCATGTGACTTCTAAACATCTATCTTGCCTAGTTTATAAACAACATGCGTTTGTGTGCTAGTTTAGGACTAGTTTGAGTTTGTTTAATCTTTCATGAGATGCTAACATAGATAGGAGCTTAGTATGCTTTAGGTACTAACCTACCCATGATACCACATCTTAGGACATCTTGCATTTGTTTGGTGTGACATAGGACAATCCCAGGTCATCTTGCACTAGTTTTAGGAACTAGGTTGCATAACTTTTCAACTACTTACTAGTTGAAGATTGTATTACATCTTCCTTCGACCATGTGTTGGTTGAGCTTGTTTGTGAGGTAAGTCGTTACTTGAATGCTTGTTTGCTCATTTACTTAACCTCTTTCATCTCTTTCTCCTTTCTCTTTCACTTATGGATTGAACGATGTAATGTTTGCTTGTACAACTTGCTTGCACCCCATAGGGCTCCTAGCATAGTCTTAATTTTTTAGGGTTAATTGTGATTTACCCCCCTGACATATGAGCGAATTTTGATTTACCCCCCCCCACCGTTGCCATAGGCAGGTTTTGGCAACGATTTTTTCAAAAAAACCATTGCCTAAAGGCATGTAGGGGGGTAAATCAAAATTCGCTCATATGTCAGGGGGGTAAATCACAATTAACCCAATTTTTTATTAAGACTAAGGTAGGATAAACATTAAGTAGAGCAATCTATGTATGCTAACTTAGGTAGAGATCTTTCCTTTCTTCCTCATAATTCAATCATAGGATCAATGATGCATGGTAACACTAGGATTGAGTCCCCCATTAGATTTTCTTTTCAAACTTTGAGTCATCTCTTCTTTCTCTCAAAGAAAAGTTAAAACACTTAATGAATAAAGATGTGCTTTGTGTGCCATGAGCCTTAAGTACATAGTATGCTTTGTCGCGCGAGGTGTGTGACTCGTTACGCAAAGTGTTCACTATGTCATAGACTTTAACACTTTGCATATCGCAACAAAACAACCAAAACACTTCTTCTAAAAGACAATAAACAGACAAACGTCTTTTTCTTCTCATCTCCCTCACTCCACTCATAAAGGATGCGTCATTTCCGTTCTACCGCAAACAGGTTAACGCGTAAGACTCCCACAACGAGCGGCAACACCTAAACTGCTAGAACGTGAACGTTGACGTATTCCACCTAAAAGACACAAACAAAACCGACCCTGTTAGGTCGAACTACGACTGCTCTGACTTCCTCTTTTCGGTTAGATTGAGGATACGTAGGCATGAGACGCGATGTCTTAGCGAGCAAACTTCTCCCACAATCCGTAGTCCTCTGAACTACGTTGACTCTGACTTTCCCGCTCCCGAGGGAATACGTAGGCCTAGGACGGCGATGTCCTATCGAGTCACCTTTTCTTTTCTCCTCCCGTTTCTCCGATCCCCCGTTTCCAGTTAGCAGTCGAGCTTCAGATAACCTACACCCTTTGATCGATAACAACAAGCGTGGATCCCATCGAGTACGATGGACGCGAGGGGGTGCTAATACCTTCCTCTCGCGTAACTGACTCCCGAACTCAGGCTATGGTTGTGACGACCATTCCTTTCCCTTTGTTGAGGTTTTCTTCGATCGTTTCCTTTCCCTGCATCGGGATAAATTACGTTCAGTGGCGACTCTTCTGTTTCTTTCCACCGGTTGATTTTCGCAGATGCGACAGCTGGGCGTCGATTTCAACGGAACACCACTTCCTGGGCATTTCGATACAAGTAAGTCGGTCTCTTTCTCGAACCAAAGGCTCATGATAGCATTTGTTGGGGGGAGTTTACTAGGGAGCATTGATACATAGTGTAGGACTAGGCACCTTTGTGAAAGACACACCACTTGTCCACCTAAAACCTTAAGGTGATAGGTGGGTTCTCCCACTTATAAATGCTTAAGTCATCATATTCCTATCCAATGTAGGACTATTTCCCCAGTTACTCACACTTGCTTATATTATTCCAATATATCGGTCATGCCTTGTAGTCAAACGAGCAATTTATCTACGGATGCATGTAAGGTTACAAATTCTGAACTCATCAAACCACAACAACAGTGGGAATTTCTGTTTAATTTTTGTTGTACTCATTGAATATAAATTATTTTGATCACTTCAGCATCATTCTACTATGTTTATAGAACAAAAACTTAAATTTTACTGGGTTGATATTCTCTCTTCTGTTTGACAAATATTAGTGTTCTTATTTAGTTCCTCTCATGTTGCATTTTATCTTATATAATCTTCTATGATGATTGGGGTTAGGAATTTCTTAGGTACAAAATTAATATAATTATAAATAAATCATAAGAGGGATTTGTATGGGATCCCACTAGTTCATAATGAAAACATAACCTATTTATAGAGTCAATACTAGTTTGTAGCACCATTTTTTGTTGCGCGTAATTTGGCTTTGATCCAAAAGACACAAAGTCATATGTTTTAGAATGATGATATTTATTCCTAAGTAAAAGGACATAAAAAGAGGGGGCGAGTGAGTTCTATAGGCAATATTTCCAAATTTAAAAAATCAAAAGCTTTTTTGTCTGAAAATCAAGAGTTGAGGGATGAACTTAAAAAAATGTGAGAAAGTCAAGAGAGAACAAATGTGTTTATGGCAAATATAATGTCAGTAATACAAAATTGATTATCTAAATATTTGAATTATATTTTACAAGCTGCAAGACATGTATATTATATTTTACTCTTCGAGTTCATATTTCAAAAACCAAAATAGAATACAAAAGATTTAGTTTTGTTAAGCTTCTTAGTTGATATCTGTGCAGAGATATTAGATGTAGAAGCAAAAATTCGAACTCGCGACATTTCATTTGTTCACTTTCAAAAATAATAAATTCTCGGTCACTAGACTACTTGACAAAAAAAAACACAAGAACCAAAAAAAAATTGCAAAATAAAAATAATAACAAAATATTTTAAAGGGACAAAATAGACAATACTATATTTGTAGGGAGTTGGGGCATATTTAAAACGAAAAAATAAAAACTTATGAACATAAAAATCACAAACCTATTTCAAGAAATTTGTATTGAATGTCACAAGTTTACAACACATTTGATAATTTTGAGGTACTATCATAATAGTATTTGACAAAAATTGTAAGAATAAACAATCAAGTTTTTTTTGTTTTTTTTGTAAAGAACAATGATAAATATCATAGATTGCGTTTGTGGAAATTAATCATACAATATTTACAAATTGATCATACAACAAAGACAGAAAACTACCCAGTAAGTTCACTTATTGGAGGCCGGTCCATTATATCAGAAGCAGCCCTTGCATTCCGCTGCAACAATGGATCAATATCTGGCAATTTAGGAATCTGAACTAACAAATCAATGGTCCGTCGAAGGAGCCGAGCTAGATCACCATCATCCATTGCACAATCCATCATTATTTCTCTCCATGTCAACCCAGAAGCCCAAGCTTCAACCATGCCACAAAATTGGCTATCCAAACAGCAAGATATTGTCACCCCATGCTTCTCCTGAATTGCTAATAAGGCACTCCTTTGCTCATCTAATAACCCTATGACATTGACAACAGTTGCAGAAGGCTCATAAATGTAATTGTTGTTCTTCCAGGGTCTAACTTTTATACCCTCGGACACCAAACCTGCACACACTCCAGCAAGTTGTGCAGGTTTTAGTTCTAGTAAAAATTTACTGCGAAGAACCATTGCAAGCCAGAGCTCATTTTCTCCACGGATCGCTGAAGCAGTTTCTCCCAGTGGAAATATGTCATGTGTGTTAATATCTAAAGCTCTGGTCTCACGTATGACATTGCTAACCTGCATAAACTCCTTCCAACCTGAGGGTTCAATTTGTTCTATACGATTAGTCAAACGTTTGGATCTAGTCTTCATTCGCTTGATTTTCTCCTCGATAAACTTGGCTGCATCTAGGATTTTATTATATTCTCTATGGCCTTCAGTACGAGACATCTTTTTTTTCAAGCGTGCAACTTTATTTCTTTGCTCCCTGTATTGTTCAGCTGCGTCTCTGTATGCTTGAGACTTCAGTAGCAGCTCATCATTTTCAGAGAAGCTACTCAAAACAGGAACATTTAAACTCCAAGACCATGTTTCCAGAGATCCTTCTGAGAACCATAAACCACCGTGTTCAGAGTTGGCAAGGTTATCCCACTTCATGTCCTCCTTATCAAGGAGATCGCTCATAATTTCTCGAGGTCGGGTATCTCCTTCGACTAATGGAACATCAGGAAGTCCTGTCTCATAAACTGTTTTAATCCATTTATCTGTAAATAGATACCAAGAGTTATCTGACCCAAGAGCTACGTGATATGATGGTACGGGATCTTCTTTCAATTCAGAATCTGCATCAGCTGAATTTAATGCAAAAGAATCCACAGAACGTATCATGTTTTTTAATTTTGAAGCACCGAGGGAGTTAACCTTCCCCAAAAATACAGCAGGAATTGAATGTTGAACTCCTTCAGAATCTCTATACTGCAAGCACAAAAATGGTAAATGTCCATTTTCAGACTCTTCCAACAAAAGTTTCAAGGCAGATATTCTTGCTGCTTCTTTCTGTTTTCGCAATTCAGTCCGAACACGTTTTTCTGCTCTTAAATTTTCTTGTAATTCTGCAATCTCTTTGTATTGTCGCTGTGATAAAGCCTTCCTGCTTTTTCTATCTATGGCCTCATCAGTGATTTCTGACATTAGCAACTCAATTTCTTTTTCAATCTTATTAATTTCCTCTTTAGCAGCCAGCATAACACTGCTACTAACATAATTTCCAAAACTTTGCTCAATTAACTTCCTAGCTTCATCCAAAGTTTTCCCTGAGGAAAGATTTGTCTCTAATGTGTTTGACCTACGAATGGCTTTCCCACCACCAAGAAGATTCAAAACCATTCCATATGAAGCAGTAAACTGCGACACCAGAGGCTCAAGTCCAGAAAAAAGTACCTTGCAGCACTCTTCGGCATCTTCATTAGAAGTTTGGACGAGGACTACATGACCCCTTTCATCAATGCCTCTACGTCCAGCACGCCCAGCCATCTGAAGCAGTTCATTTGAGGTCAATAGGGTGCGCCCATGATCACTTCTTTTGCTGAGAGATGCAATAACAGCTGTTCTAGCAGGCATATTGATTCCAGCGGCCAGGGTTTCTGTAGCAAAAACAACCTTGACAAGTCCTTTTTGAAACAATTCTTCTATGAAAGCTTTCCACAGAGGTAGACATCCAGCATGATGCGCAGCAACCCCTTGCAAAAGTCCTTTCACAGCTGTATCTCTGACAGCATCAGGATACTGAATGCGGAACCTCTTTAAAGCTAGTTGAACCTCACTCGCTTCACACTCATCTAAAAGTTTGAACTCTTCAACATGTTGCACAGCTGCATCACAACCTTTTCTGCTAAAAATAAACCAAACAGCTGGAAGCATATCCCTAGACTGAAGGTGCAATAAAGTATCGATTATTTGAGGAACCTGAAAAAAATTAAATACTATACTCATCAACAGTATGCTCATTACTAAAAATACAGAAGAGTCTTAGCTTTCTAACAAAAATGTGTGCATTTTTAGCCCAAATGTGTATCAAAACCCACACCACGTATTTCAATATCCATGGTGATTGTCGGGCATATAAATGTTGCCATGTTATTCCCATTTCAAAAGATTTTATGTTGTGAAGAGATATGAAATCAATTGCTACTACGAACATCATAAAGTGCAAAAACAAATGAGAAAATTGATTCAGAGGCCAAACTTGTGATCGACGAATCGCATTTATGTCATTCTTTGAAAGAGGGCGATGTTCCAACATGCTATCATCATTTTCATAGCTTGTGCGAGTTCCACGTTTCCGGGAATTCATTTTTCTAGGCCAGTCATCCTTGTAAGATTTAGCTCCTGCAGCTTGAAGTTGTAAATAATTGAGTGATAGCTTCCTGCATTACATAAAAGAAGAAAGACTTAGTTTCCATTTTGATTTGATACAGTTATAAAATAGTGATAATCATATTTCTTTTGGAAAAACACTGAATACTTATATATTCATAAAAACTGACTTATCCATCATTCTATTAAAATTCTTACAGTTATCACTATAATTATTATTCTAACATTAAGCAATGCAAATGAGTAAATAACATTCATAATCAGTATCATCACTACCAGCAACAATTATGCTGCCGAAGTTGGTGATGTTACAGTAGTCTCCACCCCTTTAACCATCAGATTATTGGCTAGAATCAGTACTGCGACAACGACACAACATGGTATGATAAATCACATTAATTAACAATACCAGATCCACACTAACTAAATTTGGACTCTTTTTAGCCATTTATAAAAATAGGTTTATTGATATCATCCCTTGTCTTAATAGACCAAAATCAAACTAAGAATTCCTGAGCAATTATTGAAGCATACAACACAGCATATCCAAGAAGTCAGTGCAGCCATATCCACAGTAATCAGAGCCCTTTTAACATTCTTACTTGCTGCAAGTCCTAACAATAGTAAATATCATCTCATCTATTGACTATTAGTGTTACTATGATCCAGAAATGCTGGGATTACAAAATAATAGTCTCCCAATACTAACAACTTCTCACATTTATAAAATCAAACTAAATCTAACAACCTATGAAGCACGGACTCCGACATGGACATGGGACACAACATAACACAGACACTCCGACACCGATAATATAAAAAATATAAAACACCACCACTACATATATGTCAGTATTTGCCCTTCATTTATCCATCTATAATTAAAAGAGTTGAAAATATTCTAATTAAAATTAATGTCTTGGAATTTTCATTGATTACATTGCTTCAATATATGTTTAACCATTTTAGATATGGGTGAGATTTGTCAAAAAAATGTATAAGGTGTGTTGAAGCAAAGAAAAACTTGTCAGAATTGTCAAACATGTGTTGTATGAGTGTTAATGTGTTATACAGGTGTAGGACACCGATTCAAAGAGTGTCAAAGCAAAGAAAAAAAATATTTATTGGGGGACACTTGTCTGACTTTTCCGGCACGTGTCGTACGGGTGTCAGACACCAATGCATGTTGGACAACGCAACACGCCTACTCCTAGAGGTGTCCGTACTTCATAGCTAACAACTCAATTCTCTGGGTCATGGGAGATTTATAATAAGTTTTATCACATAACCATCTATTTTAAGCCCTTTTGCATGCTTGCAAAGTAGTAAGTGACAAAAATTCAACAAAAGGAACTATAAAAAAAGTTCAAATAAAGATATTATCAAACTTCATGTTACTCAACAAATCAACCATTACGAACCCTACCGAATCCATAAATAAACCACAGAAAATATGGAAAAGAGAATATATTAATGGACTGCCAAATACCGCCTTCAAATTCAAACAAGTCTTCATATTAGCAATATTCAATTTTTATGAAATGAAAATGGATGTGACTGCAAAGTGAAAACAAATACTACTCTTTATATTTAAGAAATGCTTCTACTAATACAAAATATATTAAATAATGAACTAAACTGAATAAATACAGTAAGGATCCTAGAATCACCTGTTCATCTGTGTTCCTTTCTCATCAAGAAGTGGTAATAAGGAATTCTTCAAAGAGAAATGCCAAGTTAGAGGAACTGGGCGTTTCAACGATGTTACCAATTCTGTTCCACCATGAATCTGAAATAAAACAACATTCAATTTACTACTTGAATGTTTCATCATGAATATGAAAGCCAAAAACATTTTGCAATATTGCAAAAAGAATTTAGCTTATATAAACTACCAAACAAAATGAAAGACAGATTTAATTTATTATTTGAATTCTGTCACTTGGGATAGTTTCATAAGTCAATTTAGTGAAGATGCAACAGTAATGAACTCAGCACGTTTTGTCAACTTATGTCACATGAAAATGTTACCAGCAGCATCAAAGAAACTCATTATTATCAAGGTAATTTTACATAAAATAAAGTAATGTATTCTAGTTCTTTCTCTTCAATTATATTATGCAAAATTTTCTGATAAGTAAAATCTGAATACCAAAAATTGCACAGATATGAGGTACTTGAACAATAGATAGAATGTTTCAAAGGCCAAATTGTCCAAGTCAATCAAGATGATCCAATTTGTAAATCTCCTTAATAAAAGCCTGATGTTAGGTAAAATTTCAAAAAAAAAATATCTATGACAAACTTTTGGATGTTTCCAATTAGAGTGGTTAAAACATTTATTGGCTCCAAACAGGAAATAAAAAAGCCACCGGTGGTGATATGTTGTCATGTTCTTTATATATGGCCGAAATTACATGCTTGATACTTAACAAATTTTGCAACTGTAATAAACATCACTAGCACAATCTTAATACCTGACCAATCCAACCAGCCAACTCATCTGGATTTGCCACTGTTGCTGAGAGACAAATAAGTTGAACTTCTTTTGGGCAATAAATAACCTGCAGCAGTAAAAAAAATGCATAAAAATTAGAAGAAATTGAGCAAGCTAAGTCATGCGCAAAGATGGTAAATCATGAAAGACAGTAAATAATGCTTACAATTTCTTCCCAAACTGTACCGCGAGATATGTCACTAAGGTAATGAACTTCGTCCAAAACAATCACATCAACATTGACAAGTCCACTTCGAGAAGAAGTGTTACCAACACTGCATGAAAATTGCAGCAACAAAATGATTATCGAGAAAATAAATAAAGGAGATCGGATTTAATAATTTACTTAATATGAATAAAACTTCAGGTGAGAATAATTATGACATTGCCATAATCAAACTACAAAAAACAAGGTCAAATGAAAAATGAGTTTAACAGGCAAGTCCACCTCTTCAACCTCTAATCCATTTGACCTGTGAAGCCCCCATACTTAATACTTTACACATGAATGCAATACAACAGAAATGCAATGATAAAGAAAATTCTTAAAATGAGAAGATACAACACATGTTATATATTTATAATAAGACATTGATATTACACAAAAATGTACAATTTTACATTTACACAATATTCATAATAAGACATTGATATTACTACATTGGTAGATAATGATCGTGATCATAATTTAGAAAAAAGATACTTGTAAAACATAGATAGACCCATATTTTTCTCTTGTCCATATTAAAATATCCTCTTTTCCTTGTGAACATGTTACAAATGTAATTTTTTCCCTAAGAAATTTCAAAATGGCACAAAAAACATCATTAGTCCTATTTATAAATCTCGACCCTCCAAAATACCACTTCTACAAATAGCTCTTAATACCGCATCTCTTCCTAGACCAGGACCTTTTATTAAGACTTCTACATATTGCACGCCAAGTATAGCTTCTAAGTCTAATACATAAGAGGTAGTCTTGCCAATTCAAGAAATCCATTCATCATCAAGTGAATCATGTATATCTCCCCTAATATCAAACAACCATCTCTCCCCTCCTATACCCTATATCCTCATAGCACAGATAAAAGAAACATATACTCCAATTTGCCCCCAACATGAGGAAAAACATGTTTGTAAAAACTTTAAAATATACGTAAAGGAGTTGTATATTGACACCATAAGACAAATGTATCATTCAAAATTTCCATATGGAAATTAAAAGAATTAAGAGGATACTCCTTGGATATATAACCCCACGTTTTGACAGCACATTAGCAAAAAAAAAAAAAAAAACAAGGCTCAAAAGTTTAAGATTGCTACTTTGTTCACAAAAATGTCTTGTCTTAGATAATAGATCCAACTTTCTAACGTAATGCACCTTTGATATAGCATGTTGCGTAATATCTCTGTAGTCATAATCAAAACCTGAGCCTCCTTGTTGACGGCAGAATCACCTGTAAGAAGGCCAACATATTTGTCGCCAAAAGTTTCCCTGAAAATTTACAATAAACCACCAACTAAATGAAATGCAGACTCTAAGGGATCTTTGTCTTATGTTTACATTTTCAAATCAACTGATAAGCATAAGAGAATATAGATTCAATATCTCCCTCACCATTTTTTTACAATATTTTTTAAAATGTTCATAACATGATATTTGCATAAAATGCTATTCAATTGTTTGTCACATACCGGAATTCGCGAAACTTCTGATTCGACAACGCTTTAAGAGGAGTCGTATAGAATAATCGCCGTCCTCTAGCCACTGTAGCAACAGCCGCAGCCTCCGCAATCAAAGTCTTCCCACTACTCGTCGGAGCAGAAACCACCACCGAAGAACCTCTCAGAAAAGCTTGAATCGCTTGCCGCTAGCAAAAACAAGTTCCAAAATCCAAAATGCACTTAATCAGAAAATGAATCCTAAATCTAAAACCTCAAAACCAAGCAGTTACATGAAGACAAAAGCCGAACCTGAAACTTATCGATTCGAAAATTATAAACGGAAGCAAGTTCATCAACGTCAATAATTCCAACACCAAACTCTCGCACTTCATTACAAAGCTTCTCAACTCTCTGCCACCTGAATCCGTCATCACGTCGAGTCAATTCATCGACTTCAAACGTTTCGCCTTCTTCGGAAACCTCACCGGATACAACGTCGTCGTATTCATCAGCAGCAACGTCCTCGTCGTCGTCGTCTTCTTCGTCATCTTCTTCGTCATCTTCGTCGTCGGCATTGAATGTGCGGATAGGTGAGGTTGGGGACTTGAAGGAGAATTTGAGAGAATGAGAAAAGGAACGATGGCGGAGGAGAGAGAATGAGAAAGCAGTTGGAGTTGGGAGGAGAGAGAAAGAATGGTGGCGAGGTTGAAGTAATGAGAGGATAAGTTGAGTGTTGGTGGTGATGGCCATGGCGGGAGATGGCGAGGTTTTGCTTTACTTCTCAATTCTTTCATTTAAGAAGATTTTTTTGTTAAGTGGATAAAATCAAAAGAGTTCTATCACAATACTCAAAAGAGATTTTATTTATTTATTTATTTTTTATTCTTCACAGTTTATAAAACTATAATAATTTTTTAAAATTTTCAAAAAATATTCTAATTTCTTTACCGAAACTTTCTAATAAAAAAATTAAAATTTGAATTTTAAGAAAGCTTTGTTAATTTTAAATTTAAATTTATATGCTAAAGAAATATGAGTGTAAATACTTTTATCTATTTTCCAAAATATGAAGGGAAAATCATTAATACCATAATTTACAAAATAAAATTGTATGTTGAATTCGGATTTTCCAAAATATGTTAGTCTTAAATTTACCTTTTACATTATATTCTATATATATTACTACTCTTCTAAAACTTTTTTTTTATTATCTATCAATCATTGGATTTAGAGCACGACAATAAATTAAAGACAAAAACATGATCCATTCACTTGCGCATCTACACTGGATAGACTAGAGTTGGACAAAATAAAATAAAAGTTGTTGGAACTGATGTGCTCGTAGGCAGCAGTCAGGTTAACCGGTTAAATTGGATTGAGCGATTTGAATATATATGATTCAAGATGGTTATTACTGGTCAGTTCTGAGTAATTTAATCCACAGTAAACCGAATCTGATCGGTTATACACAATGGTCCATTAAAACCCAATATTTTCAAACCAACACAATATGAAACCCTAGATCTAATTTTTGCGTTGTCACCTTCTCTCTTTCTCTAGTTTTTCTTTCTTCAATTCTGAGTTCCTCTCGAACCAAAATTCATTGTGGTAGGGTTTATTTTTTTCAAAAAACTTTCTTCATAATCTCAAATCCTTGCTTTGAAAACTCAAAACTCCAATAATATTCAAGATTTCTTAACTTCATTTCCTTTTTGAATTCATAACCTAAACTGAAAAACAAAATTCTTATCGAGATTTACGAAACATACGGAATGTACGATGCATCTTTTAAATTTTTTTCTGCAAATTTTAGGATGCTTCTGTTGTTTTTGTATCCATTTATGGATATAATAATTTTAGGGTTCTATTCTGTTTTTCTATACTCGTAAATGAGACATTTGGTGTAATAGTTACAAGTTAATAACATCATTTGGAATAATCAACAATATATGCATTGTTCCTTTTCAGCTTTATGCAAACAAACGAAACCAGTTTATTTGTAACGGGAAAATGGAATCACACACTGATAAATTGGAAAAAAAAAATACTACTACATCATGATTTTTTATAATTAATTTGGTGATAGTAACATGTAAATAAATGTTAATATTAAATTTTTGGTTGTTTGTTCTTAGTACCTTTCCATATCTCTAAAGCTTCATAAAATATTTTTTCATCATGACATTGATATTAGAATACACAGATTAATGCTTCTTAATACCTTTCCAATTTTTTATGATTAATAATAATGTTAACTAATATTGAGTAAGGTCACTGTTTTAGGTACCTAATCAACAATATTTAGTCATTAATATCACAAGACACATAGCGCCGGAAGTGAAATTGAAATTTGAGATGGAGTTGGGCTTGAAACTAGAACCGTGGCTGGAGGAGCAATGGACAAAGGCAAGTTTTGTGGTTCTTGTATTAATTTCTATATTGAGCAATAGTGAGAATATACCATGAATACATGAATACATGAATTTGTCTTATTTTGTGTGTTTTGTGTTTGTATAAATTTGTTTTACTTGTCTTAAAATAGACAAATTGTAGTTAAATTCAATTTAATTAGTTTTATGTTTCATCTTTTATGCATGGATGCCACTATATGTAATAAGGTGGTTGTAGGTTATTCCAGCATCAATTTATTCTTGGTGAAAAAGTAAATATTACATTTCAATCAAGATGGTTAAGTGACTAGTACATGATACTCATTTGGACTGGATGTTGTGTTTTGTAGTTTAATTTCCCTTTATAAAAATGTATGAAAATGATGCACATTTATATATAAACTTGATAAATGGATGAAATTTTGTATTTTGAGACAATTAGTAAATGGTGGCAATGTTGCAAAAATTTTTTGATTATGGAAGAATGGATTTGGTTATGGTGCATGTTGATGGCAGTTGCTCGAATAAGCTTTTGTCTCTAACCAATGTTGCTTTTAAGTTCTCCAAATCCACCTTAAATCGATTGTGTAAATGACTTGATTTAAGTTGTTTTAAGTATTTGTGAAGATCATTTTCTTTTTGACAGATTTGTGCGGTTTCTTTAGAACACATGTAGATCAATTATGTAAATGACTTGTAAATTGTGTAAATTATATAGAATGTTGTATTGTGATTTGCATTATATTATATCAATGTATATTATGTGATTTGCATGATGTATATTGTGGTTTTCTCCTAAAAATTTATTCTATTATTTGTCAATTTACATTATATTATATTGAAAGGCTCTATTGTGATTTGCATGTTGTATTACATTACATTTTATAGTTATTAGGTAACTTTGATCTTATATTGTACAAAAGTTAGTGATTTTGTGGCTTTGTGTTTTATATGAATGTTTGAATAACCTGTAATATAGTAAGATTACAGTTTGTCTGAATGCTTGAATGGCATGTAATATTGTTGTATTATAGTTTGTATGAATACTTGAAAATTGAATTATTTTAGTTTGATGGAAGTTGAATTATTATTAAATTGTGCAAATGATATATTAGGTTGATGATTTTTTTTTGTAGGCCATTTAATTATATATTTAATATGTTTTATTTTCAAAATATTAAAATTAAATTAACCGAACAAACTGATTTGTTTTAACCAACAAACCGATTAAACCGAATCCGGTCAAACCGCATATTAATTCAGTCGAAATAAGGACTAGCAACTAAATCCACGGATTCGGTCGGTTTGACATATTGGGCCCTAGTCCAACCCAAACCGACCGATGTTCAACCTTAGGATAGACGAATCCATTGTGATCATTAATAACTAGAATCTCTTCTCATCCTACCTAATCGATAATTATGGCCACGATAGTCTTACTTTACTAAATAGTGACATTCAAGTACTAGTCATATCATGGATGATATGAAGGCTTCCCCGTCATATCTACTATTAATTCTACATATATTATTGACATATAATGCTTGTCTTTTTGACATGGAGTTTGAATAGGATTATGGAGTTAGATCTATATGAGTGACTTTTAAAGATAGTGAGCAAGCGAGAATATACGTAGGATTGGTCGTCGGTGAAAAATAGTACATGCAAACACTATAACGTTTAAGTAAGTGAAACTTAAGTGAAAGGTAATGTAATAAAATTTTATGTATATTTTACTATGATTTAGAGGTTTCATACAGTTGTTTCCAGGAAAGTGCAATTATGAGGGAAATTATGGCAGTAGGTTTCTCAAAAATTGGCGTTATTACCGGGTCTATTATCACTGCCCTCAACCTTGAGTTGACTGTTGAGGATCGGTCTGAAGGACACTTGAACGTGAGATTGGGCTTGGCCCAATCTATAACAGTTTCATCTCGAGTTGATAGTCTTAAAGAGCGAAGACTATGGACTTGATGTTAATAGTGAAGAGCTTGATTGAGGAAGGTTTCATGCGAGTGTGGGTATAGGTGGAAAGTTTGGTGGGGTGAGTGAAAGTCATGAAGGATTCTCCAGTGTTTGAGTTCGGATAGACATTTAGGCTCGATTAGAGAGGATTTCCATAGATTTTTGAGATGTGCTGATTTTAAAGTTGAATGATTCAAAGATGAATTTTGTGGAGCTTGAGACGAGATGTCTTTGAAGTTGGGAGAATTTGAAGAAGATTTCCACAAAGCCATGTGCGGAGCGTCTGACCGACCAACTTTTGACAGGGGTTGTTAAACTTGGTTTTATCTTTGCAAACGATTCTAAGGTGATTTTTTTCTCCATTTCGAGATTGAGTCATAAGAGGTTCCTTTATTGTGATTTTTGGTTGACCAAGGTAGGCTTTCTTGGTTTGAGTGTGCACAGTTTCATGGAATTTCCATGTGTTATTCATTAGAAAAGTCTATCAACTCTAACGTCTAAAGTATAATTCAGGGTGTCATAAAGTCATAGTGGTTAACATAGAAATTCTATCTAAAAGTTACATCTATTGGACATATGACTATATACAAAAAAGGATGATGAATTATGGATATTTGAAAAACTTTAGTTGAAAATAAAATCATTTGAAAAATTAGAGTTTAAAACTTTTTGTAAAACAAATGAAATAAAATAGACAGTGGAAAACCAAAGAAAAGAAAATTATTAGAAAATAAAAGAGATAAGGGAAAGAGATGAACACTGGAGAATTATACATGTTCGGCCTTAAGGTGACCTACTTTTGTCCCTAAGAATTATTTTTGAGAGCATCCATTAAACTTTTCAACTCTCTCACTTCATTATAAAGTTTTTTTAAATCTCTGCAACTTGAATATGTCATTGCGGCGAGTCAATTCATCAACTTTAAATGGTTTGCCTTCGTCGGAAACCTCGTCAGATACAACATCGTCGTATTCATTAGAAGCAATGTCTTCTTCAGTGTCCTCTTCTTTGTCATCACCAAAATTGGCATTAAAGGTGCAAATGGGTGAGGTTGGGGATTTAAATTAGGTGGATTTGAGAGGGAATTGAGAGAATGAGATAGGGAACGATGGCGAAGAAGAGGGAATGAGAAATCAATTTGAGTTGGAAAGAGAGAGAAAGAATGATGTCGAGGTTGTAGTAATAAGAGGATAAGTTGAGTTTTGGTGGTGATGGCTATGACAGAGATGGCGAGGTTTTGCTATAGTTTTCATTTCTTTCATTTTTAAAGAAGATTTTTGTTAAGGGTATTGTAACTCTTGTATAATATATACATTTAGAATAATATCATACGAGTGTTATTAATTGGTAATGACACAATCATAAGTGTCTATTGGCATCATTTACATACTTGACCATTTTACAAAACATAAAAGAAACAACATATGGTACAAGGTATGGAAAGTGCCAAAAATAAAAATCTAAGATCTAAGTACAATATCCTTCATTGTACACAACACACAGCGAAAAATAATCACAATATAAGCTTCCCTTGAAACATCCATACACAGCTCTTTTTCTATACTAAACCTGAAAAATAACAACAATAATGGGGTGAGATAATAATCTCAGTAAGTTCCCTTATCCTATGGGTTCACTCGACTCTACATGGTTCTAATTAAATTATAGCTCAAGTCAATGGGAAAAGGGACAAGACTCGAGTTCACAAAGCTCGCAATATATGGAAACATGTCTCTTGAGTTCATGAACTCAAATAATCACTAGTTTAGAAACTATATAAAGGCATCTTTCCTCGTCTGATCCTATGTCTAGGAATCTCGGCACAGGTCACGGATCCTTGTATCATACTTTGACATACGAATGGATTCAGATTCTAAGGGATAACATAAACCTTACAAATCGTCACTTCCTATGGAACTTCCAACCCATTTCAAGCCTTTTACCCGTAGGCTTCATTCGCTTATGGGGACTCACACCTATTGTCATACCCCACATCTTGACCAAAAGATTTTTTATTTTTCCATTCATCTGAATATATTTTCACTTTGTATCTTCTGCATAACATATCATGTATTTTATCATGCATAATACCCAAATTATAAACCAGAATAAATTTGTCGGATTTACAGTCGTTTTGGTCAAACTAAAGGTCAATTATGCATAAAATCAGTGTACGGATAGTTTTAAAATTGAACTTGCAGACATCAGTTATATTAATCTACGTTTCGCATAGTTTAACCTGGTGTACTTGTTTTAATTTTTCAACTGCTTTTCGGGCACATTTTTTATACGTCTGAGCCTTTTAACTGGATAAAATTTATTTCAAAATTTGACTAAACGCTGTATTTTTCCGAATCCTTTATTTCACGCTGATCATTTTGGTGTATTCATTTTATTCTTCGGACACTTCGATACAGGACTCTTTTATCATTTTTAACCGTTTTCAATTTTAATTTTAGTTAACATTATTTTTATTAATCAAATGTTAATTTTTGTTTTTAATAACTTTGTTTTATTATCATTTCTTATTTTTATATAATCTTTTTTTTATCATTTTTTAACTTAGCTTAGTTTCTACTTAGCTTAGTTTTTACTTAGCTTAATTTTTAAGCTTATGTATATGTCATGTATTGCACGTCACAAACTTCATGTGCAATTAAGTTTTGCTATAAAAGGAGAAGTAACAACACAGCAACAAGAACAACAATCCATCACTCTCCTCTCTTTATTGTACGTTTTTATTTCTTTTGTTTTATTCTTATCATTTATTATTATTATTATTATTATTATTATTATTATTATTATTATTATTATGTTAATAATTATATTTTAAATAAATTTAGATGAAATAGTAGGCTCTTGTTACATGCCTAGACTCATTTAACTTTTATTTATTTTATTTTATTTATTTTGTGTTTAATCCAATTTTAGTTTTTATTTTAATAATTTATTTAATTTTAGTTTAGTTAATTTTGTTTAATTACTAAATATTCTAAAATAACCAATGAATAATATTCTTCATTATTTTAAATTATCAATTAGTTTGTTAAATTCATGGCCATATAAAAAATGTTTAAAAAATGATATGCATGAATTTATTATTTTATTTTGACTTGTTATTTTCTCTTGTTGAAATTTTATCCTTATGATGTCATGCTTATGATTATTTGCATTGATCTTGATGTTTTTTTTTTGATGAATTTGAATTGTGATGATATTTCTTCTTGATGTTTTATCACTTTGTTCATTATCCACACGATGTTTTGTCGTGTATGTTCATTTACCACACCATGTTTTGTCGTGTATGTTCATTTACCACACCATGTTTTGTCGTGTATGTTTATTTATTCCACGATGTTTTTCCGTGTATGTTTTCACTTTCATGTGATGCTTTGCCACATGTATGTGTCTCTAATTTTAATTCTTTATCACGTGATGTTTTTCCATGTGTGTATATGTATCTATGTGATTTCATTTATCGCCTGATACTTGTGATCCTATTTCTAAGAGTAGGAAATGCATGTTGACTTTTTAGTCTGGTACTTTCCTTCTCGCCCCGTGCGATCGAGACCTTTCCCCTTTATTATTTTGGTTCTTAGAACCCTAACAATTCGTAGTTCCACGAACTACGAACGCTCTGATTTCTCAAGTTCTTTTTTATAATACGTAGGCACAAGCTCTCAATCCTTGGCGAGCACTCTTTTTATTTTTCACCCTTTTCTTTTTATACATGTAGTCTCTGAACTACAATTGCTCTGACTTCCTCTTAAGGATATGTAGGCATAGGATTGTGAGATCCTAGCGAGCTACCTTTTTATTCAATCTTTTATTCATACACATTACAAAAAACAACAAAAACATTTCCCACTCTCATCATCACTAAAAAACAATCAACCTTCCCAATCAATAGCAAACAACTTTAGCAAAAACATAAATATTTCAAGAGGTTCCTGTAGAGTACTACAAATGCTTAGGATGTTAATATCTTCCCTTAGCATAACCAACCCCCGTACCTTTGATCTCTTATTTGTTTATCTTTTAGACTTATCTTTAGCTTTGCATATTTATTTATGGGTTATTATTTCTTTTCCCCTTCCTTTGGATATATTAAAGATTGATGGTGACATCTTTTGTTTTGTGAGTCAAGTCAATGTAATAGCTTGGTCTCTGATTCTCACCGTGTACAGAAATGATGACTTCACTGGAGAATACATCCCCCATGAGGGTTAAACCTAACTTGTTTTATCTATGTTTTGCTATTATTATTGTTTGCTTGTATTGCTTGGGCATCTTCTACTTCTTTCAAGTGATGATCTATATGAGTGAGATAAGTCCTAACTCGGACTTAAGTGTACATTAAGATAAGATATTGGTATAATCAAAAGTTACATGTCTGGAGTAATCCTACACATGAGTAACATATGATACAACCACGCTCAATGGAGGCCCTTTTGGAATTACTGATGTCATTTGCGAGTAGTCGTAATGTCATTACTTTTTCAGATTTGGGAGCCTGAGAAGCTGAGGACCTTAGTATCCCTTTACCCCACTTGGCCTTTTAGGATGTAGTGCAGTGATTATCCAGGTGTAGACTTGAGGTAGTTGATACGCGATACTACACTCAGATGAGATTCTCTTGAGAATATGTAGTCGGTGTGTCGGTAATATCCAAAAGATGGATCAATGACTTTGGGAACCTTGTTAGAACCTGTTCTATGGGTACAAGAAACCTTAGTACATACCTTATGTTGGTTCTTTACCCATACTTCATGCTTGTGATCCTAAACCTTGAATTCTATTACATGTGACCTGCATCTTGTGTTGCATAAACATTGCATATCATTTGCATTCTTTGCATGATTCATGCATACATCTAGGTTGTCCAAACAACTTATTCCAGTTGTCTACCTTTCAGCCATTTATCAGTCGTCAAGCTGATTCCTCGTCATAGATATCGAACTAGAGCTAACATCAGACGCAGAATGTCAGAACAAGAAGTGCACAACACATAGATCAGAATGGAAATTGATGACCTGAAAACAGACATGACTAAACTAACTGAGATGCTACAAGTCCTAATTGCTAGAGGAGAGCTACCTCAGAGAACTGTCATCCAAGATATTGCCAGTGTTGTTGTTGATCCTCAACCTACTCAAATGCCACCTTTTACATAGCCTGAGTTTGGTTTGCCTCACAACTTCTCTCCACCACATGTCACTACCTCTTTAATTGATCAAACTTCTAGACCAGGGTTTCAAGCTCCTGTCTTCTCATAATTCAGACTTGTGGTACATACTGCTGGAGTTCCCCATGAGAATCCTATCTTTGAGTACAATACTCAAAGTGGAGATAATGAGGATATTGAACTTGAATATATCAATGAACAATATCAAACCTTAGATAAAAGACTTAGAGTTATGGAAGGAAATGACTTTTTCAGTATTGATGCAGACAATATATGTCTTGTGTCTAACCTTATCATGCCTGCCAAATTCAAGACTCCTGAATTTGTAAAATACAAAGGCCACTCCTGTCCAAAGGCCCATTTGGTTATGTACTTCAGGAAAATGGTTGCCTACACCAACAACCAAAAGTTACTCATCCATTGTTTTCAGGACAGCCTGAGTGGAGCTTCACTCAAATGGTACATGAGCCTTGAACAAAATAATATCCACTGCTTTCAAGATCTTGCTAATACTTTCATGAAGCAGTACAAGTACAGCCTTGACATGACTCCAAACTGTCGTCATCTCCAGAACATGACTCAGAATGAGAGAGAATCTTTCAAAGAGTATGCTCAATGGTGGAGAGAGTTAGCTTGTCAAGTTGAACCTTCTATGGCAGAGAAGGAACTTACTGGAATGTTTATGGACACTTTGTCTCTCTTCTTTTTGGAAAAGATGATTGGCAGTGTCTCCTCAAGCTTCACAGACTTGGTTACCATTGGCCAAGACATGAAGAAGACATCAAGAGTGGGAAGGTATCTAAAGCTGTCGAATCTTCCAACGCTACAAAGAAACCCTGTGGGAACATCTAAAAGAAGAGGGAAGATCAAACCAATGTTGTCTTGGCTAAGGATAGAAGACCTCATCACAGACCTCATTATTCTAATCGAGCTCATATTTGTGTTGTCACTCCTGTGGTTGTTGCTCAACCAGCTTAAACTCCTTAACGCCCAACTATGGGACAAAACCAGTACCGTAATAGGAATCAATTCGACCCTATTCCCATGACATACACTGAATTATATCCTGCCATGGTTCAAAAAGGATGGATTACCACTAGGACTCTACCTCCTCTAAATCCTCTTCCATCCGGCTATAGGGATTATCTTCATTGTGAATTCCATCAAGGTGGTGCAGGCCATAACTTGGAAAGTTGTTATGCATTGAAGGCTAGGGTGTAAGAGCTTATAAGAGATAAGATCATCACCTTTCATGATACTAATCCTAATGTTAAGGACAATCCTCTACCAGAGCATAAGAAGTGAAGCTTCATTCAACTTCAGCCAGACTACTTCCTAAAGCCAGTGTTTCAAGACAAGACAACTCATCCTTGTTACTGATTAGTCATTAGGCCATATTTCTTTCCATTTTGCAATTTCTTTGTTTGTATTATATTTATTTACTTTCAAACTTATTTATCTTTAATGTCAATTTTAATGAAATGAGCATTTGCAATATTCTGATTCAATTTATCTGTTTATTCGCATCTTTATGCTTTCTCTTTCAAAAATATACACACTACGACAAAACGCGCAATCAACAAAGCCATGTTTACAACAGATTTAGATACACCATTGTAATAGGTTAAAATTTCCGCGCCCAATGAGTAGATGGATTTATAAACAGTAATTTAATGACGGTTGTCTTAAAACACCGTAGTAATAAATGATGTGTAGCAAGCTTCGGTTTACAACAGATTCATATACATCATTGTAATAGGTTAAAATTTTCGCGCCCAATGAGTAGATAGATTTATAACAGTAATTTAATGATGGTTGTCTTAAAACATCATAGTACTAAATGATGTGTAACAAGCTTCAATTTCCAGCAACTATATTTTTTCCATTTCTTAGAGTACATTAAGCGTGTGTCACTTAAGTCCACTATTTAAAAAATAAATTGTAAATGATTTTACAACAGTGAAGTAAACCAACCGTTATTAGAGGACTTACAATTCCACTACGGTTGGGTTGTCCAACCGCGATTAAAGGGTTTATTGACAAATTAAAACAAAACTTATTATCTATTTCTTTCATAAGATGCCCTAGGCGAACAAGCGAGCCAAAGACGACAACGGTGGCGTAATCTTTACCCTCTTCATATCCATTCATTTAAAGCTCAAATCTTCACCCTCTTCGTTCATTTGATTCTTCAACTTCGTAGTACGGTACTACAATACAACCGATTTATAAATAAATAAAAAATTGAAAGTTATTTAACCACGGTTTTACAATACAACTGTTGTAAAATTTCAAAATTGCATCCGATTTTTCTTTCTAACCGTGATAAAAAGTGATATTTTTTAGTATATAAGCGAAAGTATCTATCATTCAGTACATAACAGTCGTTTCTCTCAAAATAAAACCCTAACATATTTCACTCTTCTCTCTCATAAAAAACCCTAACATCCATGTCACTCTTTAAACATACTTCAACCTTCAGATACGTCTTCAGCAATTGCTAACTTGAGGTTCGTTCATTAAACTTATGCTTCGATTTCGTTTACATTTCTTGTTAAAATTGGGTTCTCATTTTTTCATTTGGTGAATATTCTCATTTTTTCAGATTCGTCTTCACAACCTTAACAAAACGCATACTTTGGTTATGATACATATGGTTTGTGTAGCTATGAAGAAAAATGCAAGTATAAAGCTATTGTGTAAGCTTTATTCACCTTGTACTTTTTTTCATAGCTTCATAAACTAGATGAACTTCATAATTTCCATGTCATGATTTTTAATTACATATAAATTGGAATATAATTGTTTATAAATTATGAAATATGAAATTAAAATTACATCAGATTAAAGTTTCCATCAAATCCTTTTGAATTGTTTTTCGTCTTCTTTTCCCCCCAGTCACTATTCGTCTTCTTCTCACCCAGTTTCTTCAAGTTTCCATCAAATCCTTCTATTAAAATGTATCAGCAGTCCGGTTGTAGCCATGTAAGTAGGTCCTAAAGTCATTCAAGGTACGTATGCAAATGTGTTCTTGATTCTCCGTTGATGACGGCATGGACCGATTCGAACCTAGACCGTCGTTTCTATGGTTGTGGGATGTATAAGATTCAAGGATACAAAAAATGCTCTCACTTTGCTTGGTTGGATGAGGACATGGATCTTAGGGCAAAACAAATCATTTCTTCACTAGTAAAGAACTTGAATGAGGAGAAGGAGATGGTTAACACCTACAAAGCCAAGGAGGACGAATTGAAGTTGAAGGTGAAGATCCTGAAGAAATAATTGAAGATTACCTGGATTTTTTTTATTTGTAGTGTTCATTGAATTTGTTGTAACAACAATGACGAAATAGGTTATAGTTGATTAGGTTTGTATGTTGACTGATGGTGTAATGGTTGATGTATTGGTTACCTTGGATTCATATGATGATGTTATGGTGTATTGAATATGATACAATTATGTGATATTATGAATATGATACAATTAATATTATTATGATAACTTTATCACAAATGTGAGTTGTATTTTCTGCTGTGATATGGTGAACAATAATACAGGTTAAAAAATGAGACTAATTATAAAAGCAGGATAATATTTGTTAATTATGCAGAAAATGTAACAACGGTTATATATCATAACCATTATAATATCTCGCGCGCTGTCCAGAAAAAAAAATATCAAAACGGCGCAGCTAGGAATCAAACCTAGGACCATTATTTTTATCACAACGGTCTTTTGGAAAACTTGTTGTGATAGGGCGCGCGCTTTCCAGTTTATTACAACGGTTACTGGGCCGTGATTGTAAGTATCATATATACAACACACTCTACATAACAACGCTTGGGCCCGCGTAATTATATATCTTTCCCAACCGTTGTTAAATGGGTTTTCCGTAGTAGTGACACCTCTTGTTCAAACTTTTGTTTATACAAATATTTGAGGGATGACGATGAAAATGTAATACACATAATTGTTGTTGGTATGCTTTCAACTAAACTTTGTTGGCGATGTAAGGCATTGTTTCGATTCCCAAACACTGGAGAAATAAGGAAGTTAATCCCTCGTCAGCCCCTTCGAGCCTAGAAGTAGGAGTTTCTTTCTATACAAAAAAATTACAATCTTAACCAGGGGCAGGGTAGTTCTCAGTTTACTTGGTTGTGCATTCAAAAACTTCATGTAAGACACCTAGTAATAAAGGTTGCATTTACAAACTTTCCTTCACACACAACAAGCAAGTGTTGAAGATATCTTTCAAATCAAAAGCCAATGATGGTTCACCGTAATCATTCAATTAGGCAGTCACTTTCTTTTTAAGAAGAAATATCAAAAGAAAAAGCCCGCTAAGTCAAAATCTATGAGGGAGACTTAGGCAAAAACTGGGGCATCCCGCTAACAATAAGTTTCAAGAAAAACAGTTCAGGCAAAAGTTAGGGATAACATAAAGAAGAGGTCCTTAAATCCTAAATCCTTACCATGAAAGTCCTTAATAACAAAAATAACTAAATGTTGTAAAGAAGCAGTGACTGCCATCTCAAGAGTCCCTTGACTTCTGAACCATCACCATCATTATCGTCAGCACAATTCCAAACCTTTTGGAACCTGAGTGCATAATCTGAGTTTAACTGAGTGTAGGACTGAAGATCATCACGAAGATTGGGTGGGTACAAATAAATCTTTGAGCCTTTATCCTTTGTTTCATAAACCGTGAACCAGACCACGTTACAACCCTTAAAAGACCTAACTGAAGTAAGGTTATTTTGAAAGTATACTACAGCAAGGTTGCGTAAACTGACTCCAAAAATATTTTCGCAAATCATTTATTTTGGTATCATACCTTTGCTTTATTTTTCATGCTGAATGTTATAAACCACTGTGTTTTGACCAGTGATTCATATTGCTTTGCATTTTCTAACAATGATTTTGTTTTCAAAAGGTTGCATGAACTTTGCATTAAAATTACCATGTTTGAATAAACACTTTTGATTGCAAACTAGCTTTCCTCTCAAGGAATTTTCAAAATAATTTAGAAACTTGGTCAGTGATCCTATCAGGGGCAAGTTACTTCTAGATCATGTTTAGAATCAGTTCAAAATTTGTTGTTCGGTGCAAGTCCTTCTCAGAATTGGTTTATCCAGAAGATTTTTCAAGACTCGTTACTGGGGCAAGCCTTCCAAACATACAATAAAATAGTCGTTTCCAGAATCAGACAAGCTGAAACAATGATCAGTTCATCTACAACAGTCATTTAGTCTAGGGAATTTTATTTGAAGAATCCCCAAGCAGCTCTCCATCCTTCCTACAAGGATTATTAACTTAATACAATTTACCAGTATGGCAAAGATATGTTCAACAACAGCATTTTTAGTCCCCCAAAGCAATGACAGTGATCTCCGTGTTCAGGAATCAGTCTTCCAATCTTGTCCACTCCCCAAAAGAGTCAAGCCTTGTTGTCAGCATTTGCATTGCATACTACATAACAAATTCATATACCATGCATAGCAATAGTGTTTTATCCTCATTTATATTTTCATAGGTCATGTTACCATCAACATATTACCTTATGTCCAAAGTCAAACCTTACTTGGCACCATCCAATACTTTCTTGGATATTCATATTGTTACATCCAATGTTGTCTTGGATATTGTGTTCCCTTTACATCCAATGCTTTCTTGGATATTCATATTGTTACATCCAATATTGTCTTGGATATTGTGTTTCCTTTACATCCAATGCTTTCTTGGGTATTCGTATTGTTACATCCAATGTTTTCTTGGATATTGTGTTTCCTTTACATCCAATGCTTTCTTGGATATTCGTATTGTTACATCCAATGTTGTCTTGGATATTGTTGTTTCCTTTACATCAAATGCTTCCTTGGATATTCATATTGTTACATCCAATGCCATTATTGGATATCTTTATCACTCTTTCCAAGTATTACTGGATACTCCTTGTCACCCTGACAGATTTCCATAATATCTTGTATATCCTCAGTTGTTACTAATTCCCCAATGAAATTTTGCCTTGTTAGTCTGTCTCCTGTGGTATCATTCCCCACAAATTTCAGAGTCATTCATAACATTACATATCATATCACTTCATCTACATTCACGACCAAAATTCTAGGTATTCTGATATTTAATCCTCTTCTACCTTGAATGTTTGAAAGTCTTTGCTATTCATACCTTCAGGTCCAAGAAGATTAAATAGGGGCATCTGTCATACACCAAATTTTGACCAAAACATTTTTTATTTTTTCATTCATCTGACTGTATTTTCACTTTGCATCGTCTGCATAACATATCATGTCTTTTATCATGCATAATGCCCAAATTATAAACCAGAATAAATTTGTTGAATTTACAGTCGTTTTGGTCAAACTAAAGGTCAATTGTGCGTAAAATCAGTGTACGGATCATTTTAAAATTGAACTTGCAGACATCAGTTATATTAATCTACGTTTCACAGTTTAACCTGGTGTACTCGTTTTAATTTTTCAACTGCTTTTCAGGCACTTTTTTATACGGTTGAGCCTTTTATTCGGGTAAAATTTATTTCAAAATTTGACCAAACGTTGTATTTCTCTGAATCGTTTAATTCGTGTTGATCATTTTGGTGTATTCATTTATTTTTTCGGACACTTCGATACATGATTGTTTTATCGTTTTTAACTGTTTTCAATTTTAATTTTAGTTAATATTATTTTTATTAATCAAATGTTAATTTTTGTTTTTAATAATTTTGTTTTATTATCATTTATTCTTTTTATATAATATTTATTTTATTTTTATATCATTTTTAACTTAGCTTAGTTTCTACTTAGCTTAGTTTTTACTTAGTTTAATTTTTAAGTTTATGTATATGTCATGTATTGTATGTCATAAACTTCATGTGCAAATAAGTTTTGCTATAAAAGGAGAAGTAGCAACACAACAACAACAACAAGTTGATCTGATAAGGATTTCTATCATGGTAGTCCTGGATCCATCCTAGGTCCATCTGACGCTGGAGGGCATCCTGTATGAAAGAGCATCCTTGTTTGTTTACCGAGCAAGTCAGACAGGAATTATAATCGTGCCGCGGCAGATTATGATATTGGCTTTGCCATGAGTGCGTCGCCACCAAGTTGACATTCATTGCACGGATGTCGTGGCTCTGAATGATGTTGGAATTTGTATAGGTCATGTTGACTCCACGAACTCGATGCTCCTGGATCCATCCGAGATCCAATTGTTCCTGTAGAGCTGATTGCACCACAGAACATCCCTAATTGTTCTTAGAGCAGATATCACACTGGTGATAGTTATGAGGTGGCACATGGCCATATCCACTCTGTCTACAATGCATCTTGACCAAGTTGGCCCTTAATAAGAGTACATCATGAATTTGATAGATGTTGTTAGACTCTCCCTCTATCAAGTTGACTGCAGCTTTTCGTGTTGAGGAAGCGGGTTTGTGAGAACATTAGGATCCGTATCCTTGAAAGATAAGACCCCGCTCCTAACAAGCTTTTGCACATCAGACTTGAAACTGAGAGAGTTCTCTATGTTATGCCCTGGTCCTCCTTGATGGTAAGGACAAGTCTGATCCGTTTTGAACCAAAAAGGCGGATTTTCCGGTACCGTAAGAGGAGACTTAGTCTGGACATGCCCCTTGACTAGTAGTAACGGAAATAATTCTGTGTACAACATGGGTATAGGATCAAATCCCGGCGGTCGCGTTATACAGTTGTTATTGTACGGAGGATGAGTCTGCTGAAGAGACTGTTGTGTCCTTTGCTGAAATTGCTGTTGATTAGGTTGGCTCTGTGCAACCTGAGGTTGATACGTAGGAACAGACACAGGATTGATAGCAGGAATTACAGCTGCTACTGGTTGATAACGTCGCCTTTGCTTTCCGAGAGAGATATTCCCAATATCTTGCTCTTTTTTCTTAGGGAGAGTACTACCGTATCATTTTGTACTACTTGATGATCCAGCGTCTTTAACTAGGTGTCCTTCTCGGATAGCTTCCTTAAGACGAACTCCCATGCCCACCATCTCGGTGAAGTCACTGGGCGCACTGGCAACCATTCTGTCGTAGTAAAATGAGCTCAAGGTCTTTAAGAAAATCTCTGTCATCTCCTTTTCCTCCAGAGGTGGACAAATCTGAGTGGCAAGTTCACGCCATCTCTGAGCGTACTCCTTAAAGGTTTCCTTGTCCTTTTGTGACATTGATCTGAGTTGATCTCTGTTCGGTGCCATGTCCAAATTGTATTTATATTGCTGAACGAAAGTAGCGCCAAGATCTCTGAATGTGCCGATCGTAGCGCGGTTCAAACCCATGTACCATTTTAATGCGACACCGGTTAAACTATCCTGAAAGTAGGGAATCAGTAGCTCCTGGTTCTCTGTCTGAGCTGACATTCGCCGAGCGTACATCACTAAATGACTATGAGGGCAAGAGTTACCCTTGTACTTTTCAAAGTCGGGCTCTTTGGAACTTGTGTGGAACTTTCACATTGGGGACCAAATAATGGTACGCGACGTCCTTTCCAAATAGATCCTGACCGCGAAGGGCCTGCAGTTCTTTCTGCATTTCCAGGAACTGTTCCTGGAATTTATTCATTCTATCGAACATGCTGTCGTTTCCACCAGAAGGTATCTATGGAATTTGTCCTTCCGGGACAGTGTGTACCACGGGTGGTGGTATAGTTATTATGGCCGAGACTCTCGGTGCCTCCCGAAGTTTGTAACCTTCAGGAGTTGCTGTCGTGCCCCTGTCATCTTCGCTTTCCTGAAGTTTATAAACTTCAGGCCCAGCGGTTCCTGCTGCGGTTCCCTGATCCTCAGCGATCGGCGGAACATATCCTTCCGGGATATAGTTAAGTGGCATGCCCCAGGGACGATCTTTTAGCATCTTGTATCTAGGATCATACTTCTCCACTATGGGCGTTGATGTGATCTCTGAGATCACAGTCCTTTGTTATTGCATCTGAGCTTCTATTAGAGCTTGCATGTCGTTATGAAGCTTCCTCAGATCCTCTTTCAGAGTGTCGATCTCTTCTCTCAACTCTCTATTCTCTTCCTCGAGATCATCCATCTTTTTCTGACAATTGGCCCGAGTATTGTACGAATGAGACAGTTTGACTCTAGAATCGAGACGCAAACGTGAGATTCGTAGGTAAGAAGAATGCGTTTATGAGAATGATGAATGCAATGATTATTAATTATTTTTGTTTATTCAAAGTAAAATTCGAAAATTGGATTGCAAATATCAAACAGTGGGGAAACCCCGTTTTATTGAATTCAAAGGATTGCGGAAATGGAAATACAGTAGATTACAAAGTGCTGGAAAGGGCCTAAACTAATGGATCCTGAGTCCTCTCTGAAGAGAGCTCAAGTGCGGGTTCGGGTGCTTTCCTTTTCTTTGACCGGGGCTCTTGGGCCGTTGTCGGGTTGTCATTCCTTTGCCAAGTGAAAGGAGCGAGCAAATTCCTTTGGTCATCCTGATTTTCTACAGTATGTTGCTCTAAAATCTCAATCAGGGCATCTTTTTCTCTTAACAGTTGCTGTATTTTCTTACACTCCACATTGAGAATACGATACTTGTTCCTCTAAGACCTCTTCTCCTGCTGAACTTTGCTGAGAGTAACCTGAAGTTTTTCCGTCTCAGACATGAAATAAAGGGCAGAGTCCCTTAATGGAAGAACTTCCTGATGAGGGTAAGGCATCCTCAGCTTGAGAGCTCTAGTTTGTACCCAGTGAAGATAGGGCTCCACCGAGACACTGTCTGGTTTTCCTAGAGAGTCTTTTCCTTTCCTATGAACGTGTTTCCAAGCGTGCACTATTTCCGCCTTTAGTGCCCTGTCATTTTCTCATTCCTTGAAGAAAAGACCTTCCAAATGAGCATTACTTGGGATATGCCTCATCGGGTATCCGAATTAACGACGAACGAGAATTGGATGATAGTTGATTTCCCCCTTAGTTCCTATAAGGGGTACATTTGGGAAATTTCCACAACGGTCAATAATCCTGATCCCGTCGTAGATTCGATTGTACCAATCGATGTCAGAGTTGGTAAGAGACATGATTCTCTGTGACCAACGTAAAGTATTCTTTTGATCCCAAAATGCAGCAGACTTGGGCAAATGGGAAACGAACCATTTGTATAGCAGGGGTACACAGCACATGATCATTCCTCCACTGTATAAATTCCTTAAATGTACCGAATGATACGCATCTGCGAGTAAGGTCGGTACGGGGTTTCCGATCAGGAAAATCTTAATGGCGTTGATATCTACAAAGTTATCGATGTTGGGAAACAAAAATAACCCGTAGGTGAGCAAAACAAAGATGCTCTCGAAAGCGGCCACGTTCCTTATACTAGCAAAGTATAGGGCTTTATTTATCAAGAATTGGGCTGGAAAACCCTGGATGCCACCCTTAGTGGTCATGTGAGTCCTGACTTCTGACTCGTCCAAATAAATTGCTCTTGCAATGGTCTGATCCTTTGGAACTTCTTCCAGTCTAGAAAAGGGAGCTTGATTAGTAATATGTAAATCAGTCAAGTGAGAATACTCCTCCAGCGTTGGTGCAAGCTGATAATCCGGGAATGTGAAACAGTGATAGACCGGATCTAGGCATGGCAAGAAAACCCGGGCCCGACCCGAAATTAACGGGTTAAACCCGATTTGATTGGGTGTGGGTGCGGGTGCGGGTAAAACCCGATTTGTAATTGCGGGTGCGGGTGCGGGTAAAACTAAAAATGGCATAACTTGAGTTCAGTAATTCGGATTGAGACGCAGTCAGAAGTGTTGGAAAGCTAAGACATTGCACTGGAGCAAAAGAGATGAATACATTGCATACATAACCACATTTGTGATTGGTTATTTTTGTGGATGATTTATGTGATTGATGGTTGATATTGATCGCACCATCCTTGTTGTATATGCACTACTAACATATATGGATGTATTTTCACCCCTCTTGTTTGTGTGTCAGTGTTATTCTTTATGCCTATGGTGCAGATACTCGGGTAGAGGAGCCTTAGATGCTGTTGTGTTTTAGAGGATGGCGTAGTGACCTTCTTCGTAAATTGTCGCTTTTGATTTTATTTTAGTTTCTGCATGTCACTCTGATTGTGTAACATTGGAACGAGTTAACTTTCTCCTGTTTTATGTTCTGAAAGTTATTGAACTATTTCTTTTATGATTTGAAATGAAGTTGATTTTTAACTATGGGCCAATTAAAGTTTAGCTGTTATTATTTATTTCTGTTGTTATAATATGATAATTGAGAAAGATGTTTATGCTGAGAAAACGTGACACCCTGTTTTTGAGTAAGTTATTCACATGTTTTTTAAAAAAAAATGTTTGAGATCTATGGTGTTACAATTGCTCTCCGAAGCCGCATAATTTTCTTCATGTACATAGGTATCCCCTCCTCTATGAGAACATCCATTATTGGTGTCAGAATAACAACAATTTGGTTATTCAATTGTGATATGTCATTACACGGGTCAACATCCATTTTTTAACCCTTATTTTTTCTTTATGAAAACCCAAGATGGAAATTCTAGTAAGTAAAATGCTTCATTGAATCGAGTCGTATATGATATAACATTGTTTGCTTTATTAGATTCACTTTTTTCATTCAACTTATCATCTGAGTGGTGGAATTGTAGCTTTTTCTTTGATTGTTTGCAAAATTTGGACATTTAACTTGAATGTGTCTAAATCTCTCGTATTCACAACATTGAATTCTGTTTGCCATGTTTTGTTTTTCCCCATCTTTTACTCGACACTAAAAGTTATCACCTTTTGAATTCTAGTATTGATTCTCTTTAACATTAGTATATATAATATTCTCATATTTTGTATTAAGTTTTCTCCTGACCTTGCTAAAGTTCTTAGAAAGCATGGCAATATATTCAGTCAAATTTTCATCAGTGTCATGATCTTCTTGGTCTTCAATGTCGACGGTATCTGCTTTGAACGTGACACTCTTACTATTTTTTTTCCAGATATGTCATCAATGACCATCTCAAAGGTAAGCAATGACCTAATTAGTTCATTAACTTTCATCTTGGAGACATTTTGCACTTCTTCAATGACCGTAACCTTCATGTTAAACCTCTTTGGTAGAGATCTTAGAATTTTTCTCACAAACTTCTCTTTTGATATCTTTTCACTAAGGTAGAGGAATTACTCGCAATGTCACGTAGACGAATATTGAATTCAATAATAGTTTCATCCTTACACATCTTCAAGTTTTCAAATTTTATGGTGAGAATTTGAAGTCTTGACATACAAACTTTAAAGGTACCTTCATGAACAACTTTAAGAGTTTCTCAAACATCTTTAGCGCTAGTGCAAGTGTCAGTTCCATTGTATATAACATTAAGGGCACAAGAATTCCAAAGTGAAGCTTTATCTTTAGTAGGTGTCCAATCTTTTTCATACTTCTTAGATACAAAATTATCTTCAGCATTGATCGTTGGAGGAGTCCATCCATCAATAACTGCTTTCCAAGTCTTGTTGTCAATGGACTTAATAAATTCCATCATGTGAGCCTTCTAGTAGTCATAATCAGTGCCATCAAGAATCAGAGAACAATTAACATATCCTCATTCTTTGGTATCATCCATCTTGAACAAAATAGATACCCTGAAACACACCCAACCAGAACAGGGTGCATTCTCTGATGCTAGTTGAAAATTTATTTTGTCAGAACCAAGATGCCTCACACAATGCTGAAACCATGTGAGAGACAAGATGTGAAAAGTAAAGTAATTAGTATGTGAAAACAATATTGATAACACATGTACAATACAATCTTATTAGTGAGACTCCACCATGACAACTTATAAGTCCTAAACTTGATGCCCGAGTTGAGCCTTGTTGTTGCAAACCAACCATAAAGTGGGATATTCCACAAATCCCAAGCTCTCAAGAGAAAAACTAGAGTTAAGGAAGTCCCGAGCAACCTAAAAAGTGGAACTAGAGAAATTTCTCACCAATGAAAGCACTAAAATCTTAAATTGAGGAAAATGATTACTAGATCTGATTACTATCATAAATCAGGTCCAAAAAAACATCAGCTAATAAACATGGAAGCTAATTAAAAATAGTAATGAAATGAAAAAAAAAAACTTCAGTGATTATCTATAATTGATAGCTACATATACCTAACTAATATAAGGATAAATACATGAATATATTATATTAACTTTAGGCAAAAATAATTATTAATTTTTTTACCTATTTAAATTTTATGTGGTGTATTTTGTATTTCCTATTAAATTATAAGATTTAACAAATCTCTATCTCTAATACTACATAAATTGAGGAGATTGGGGATAACACAACTAATATTTGTTAGTTATGCTAAATGAACTTGAGTTAGTGGTCTAGAGTTCAATTTCTACTAGTAATATTTCTTTGTATTTTTTTTATAATGTACTAATGTAAATAAGATATTGATACTTATATGTCAACAACTTAAAAAAATATATCTACAAAAAATCTATATTGCGCTTGAAATCTTCTTGAATCTATTGTTGTGAGAACATACTCAAGACTTATAGATAAGATTATTTTTACTCCATATAATTTTATTGTTGAGATGATCACCATTTATATACTGAATTTATGTCTCGAGAAAGAGAAAATATATCTAAGGCTTGATACTCAATATTCATGCAACTCGGATAATGATGCAATAAATGATGTCCTAACTCCATAATTTTTGTAAGACAGTTACTATTTTGGGGCTTTCTAATCACATATTGAGATTAAACGTGGGAGTTCTAATGATGTTAATCTCATAACACGAGTTAAAGATTTAGTTATATAAAATATAATTTTTAAATACATTAAATAATTAATGTATTTAGTTTATATATAATCCATATATATTTATTATTCAATATATTTAAAAACTAATGTGTCTCTTATAAATAAAACCAGAGGTAGTTGCATTCTTATATTACAATAATGTGAAATAATCTCAATTTCTTAACAAAATGGCATGTATGATAAATCTTAAAGACAACATCATACCCATACCCATAAACTACATATGACATATCATCTTTTTTCGAGGTTGAATCACACAAGCTTTGAAAAGTTAAAACATATTTAAGTTTGCGTATTAAAAGATTCTAGTTTGAATTTTATATCTATCTCTATTTGGTAAGGACTAAATAGTTGACCGAAACAATAATTAAGAGATTTTTCTAATTGATTTTAATAGTTTTAGAATTAAATAAATAAAATAGTAATAATTTAAAGAATAAATTGACCGTTTAATTAAAAAAAATCTATTTTATAGTAAAATCATTTTTTTTCAAAAATAAGTAAAATAAAAATTATATATACCTAACCTAGAAAAAAGGAAGTTATTATACATTCCTTAAATATAATTAAAAAAAGTCACCCTTAAAAAAACAATATCAAAGAGTTTTTCTCTCACTGTCTGTTAGACCTAATTTCATCATCATCCATTACTTAAAATGAATGTTGCAATGCATTATAACTACTTACAGTATCAATTATCATATACAAAATCATTTACAACAAATTATCATATACAAAATCATATACAACAAATTATCATAAATTAATTAAAACATAACCCTAGTAGCCACTAAAAAAAATCTAATATTTCAAAATAAAATTTAACACGGCCACACCGTAAAATCTAGATCTAGATTAGCCCTAATTTTCACTTACACAAAACGTAAAAAAAATCAGTTAACCGTTTATAAGCGGTAAAAAGCGTATCCATTACCGGTGAAAACGGGTCGAATTTAACTAGCGCCACGCCATATATAAACCACATTGTGAACTCTTTCTTTCACTATTTTTTCTTCGTCTCTCTCTTTTCTCTGTTCTGATTTTTACGCCCAGAAAACAACTCTCACTCAAATTTAAAACCTTTGTGCTTTCTTCATCAACTCAACTTTCTGAAGAATCATCACAAAGGTTTTGATTAAATTAAAATTAAAATCACTTATTCTTAAAATCACTTATTCAATTCAACGCATTTTCTCAATTAATTGAAATTACTTTTATTTTCAAGACTTCACGATCACTCTGTGTAAATTTCAATTTCTTTCTTTTCCAATTCATTTCATGTTGCTTTACATTGAAGTAATGCGAATTTTCGATTTTCGATATTTGATTTTCAATTTTCAATTTTCAGTACCGATTCTCTAATATATATATATATTTTCAGGATTTGGCTTCTTTGAGTTGATCTCTTCGTGATGATTCCTGCTTCGAGGTGATTCGTTACTGTTAGATCTGAAGTATTGTTGCTACTGTTGGTTGAATAAGCACGTTGAGGTTGAGAATTTTTCAAAGTTTTGAATTATCGAGTTTGAAAAGCGTAATTCGTTGTTGAAGAGGGATATAGTGGTGGAGAGTGTCGTTTTTGCGTTTTATGATTTTGTAGTTTGTTGATAGATATGAAGCGGTCACGAGAGGAGGGTTTCATGACTTCTTCTTCTCAGCTTAAACGACCTATGTTATCTTCTAGAGGAGAAGCGTAAGTTTCTGTGCTTTTTTTTCTTTCTTCAGTTCCTGTTTTATTAGACTGTGTTCGTATTTCGTTTTTCCCCTTAATTTGTGTGCTTGATCAAAAATTTGAATGTTCAATCGGTGGTAATGTTATGTTTATTATTTTTGGTTTGATGCAATTTTGTGATTTTCATTTCCTTATGTGAAATCGTGTGAGTTTTAGATAGTTGTTTGGTTTTTCTAACATCTCTCTAGGTTTAGGTTTTAGTGAAATGTTTATCTATTCTTATTATTATTATTATTATTTTTTTTTTTATGGAATGTTTTACTTTGAGAGATGAGATCAGAAGTTTGTTATTAGATTGTGTTTTAATTGTTCTATTCCTGGGTTGATTATCAACTTTTACTGGTGTGTTGAGTTAGGGTTTTTAATTATTTGTGTGTTGGCAATGTAATACTACATTGTTATCGATTTTTTCTAATGGTCTAAATATTTTCTGATGTTTTATTTTTTTAACCGTAGGTCTGGGCAACCCCAGTTGATTAATGGAGGTGGTCAAAAACTGACTACTAATGATGCCTTATCGTATCTCAAGGCTGTGAAAGATATTTTTCAAGATAAGAAGGATAAATATGAAGACTTTTTGGAGGTTATGAAAGATTTTAAAGCTCAAAGGTTTGATCACGTTGTACCACATTCTTTATCCATCAAAACAACCAACTTGGTGTTCCAGTTTTTTATATGTATATTACGATAGGGGATTTTGAATTTGTTAGTTGTAAATGATTTGTTTCTCCCTTTGGTGCATTTGTAGAATTGATACTGCTGGTGTCATAGCAAGAGTGAAGGATCTTTTTAGAGGTCATAGAGATTTAATATTGGGATTTAACACCTTTTTGCCAAAGGGGTATGAAATCACCCTTCCGATCGAGGATGATCAACCTCACTCAAAAAAGCCTGTTGAATTTGAAGAAGCTATGAGTTTTGTGAACAAGATAAAGGTAAGAGCGTTGTTGAATTTGACGGGTTCTCTTCATGTAGATTTATTTGCAATGTGGAATGAAAAGTTTTAATTTTGGGCCTAATGCGTCCTTTTCATGCAGACTCGGTTTCATGGTGATGATCATGTTTACAAGTCATTTCTAGACATATTGAATATGTACAGAAAGGAAAATAAGTCTATCGACGCGGTCTACCAGGAGGTATGTGCTGTCTGTACCTGTGTATCATTTCATAGTCAGACAAATTTGTAATGTTGTCTTTTTCTTTTCTCTATTTACTCCAGTACTAGGCATATTTCTTTGATACTAATTTTAATCATAATTGCACTTCCTCAGGTTGCTGCACTCTTCCAAGACCACCCGGATCTTCTTGATGGGTTTATTCATTTTCTTCCCGACGTTTCCGCAGCTGCTTCTGCTCATACTGTTGCTCGGAATTCCGTGTTTCGAGATAGAAGCTCTGCAATGCCAACAGTGCGGCAAGTGCATGTTGAAAAGGTTATTCTCCAATTCTTATGTCCCTTTTTATAGTCAAAGGCATACCTAAGAAGCTGAGCTCAGATACCAACACTGTTGTCAATCACAGATTACGGAAAACAGCACTTTGTTCAAATTCCACTATGTAATAGGTCTATAGTGGTACTATGGTCACTACTTGACTACATTTCATACTAAATAGCGTGATGGAACAAAAGCGATTTGTTCAGATTCCAATATGCCATAGCTGCTATTTAACAAACACTGATCGCATTGGGGACTAGCGCCTCTAGCTGGTTGAGGCTTTGCTCATTCAGTGAGGCGCTTGCCTCTAGGGCATTTATGGTTCATGTGAGGCATGTCTTCAACACATTATTGATAGATATAACAAATCTAATGCCAGATGTTTAGCGTGCATACTAGGATGTTAAATTTGGTAAGTTAATTATAATGTTAACAAGTAAATTAATTGTTGTTTAGTGCTCGAGATTCTTATCATCTGGCAGATTAGGGTTTTGAAAATGGAATGTATAAATCAATAATTTCTACTCTGAATGATGTTATGCTTGTGTAGTTGTTAGTCTTTGACAATTTCCCCTTCAATGTGTTAAAACCCTCTGCCCGAAGTGCTCACTTTTCCTCTTTGACTAGCTTAGTGGCTTTGTCCATTTGAGTTTCATAGTTGGTCATCAAGCTAACATTCTTCTTATTTCCATGCCAGAGAGAAAGGACCATTGTTTCACATGGTGACCGTGACACCAGTGTTGACCGTCCTGACCCAGATCATGACGGAAATTTGTTGAGGGCAGAAAAGGAGCATAAGAGACGTGTCGAGAAGGAAAAGGACCGTAGAGAAGATAGAGACAAGAGAAAACGGGAACGAAATGATAGAGATGAACAAGGCAGGGGTCGAGATAGGGAGCGGTTATTCCAAAAACAGAAAATTGATCATATGGCTGAAGACTCAGGAGCTGAACCATTGCTTGATGCAGATCAAAATTTTGGTATGCGACTATGTCATCCACTAGTGATGATAATTATTCTCTTAAAAGTGATTATGTTATGTTTATGGTTGATCTTGAATCTATCAACATATCTTGTATATTTTTACCTTTCCTAACTAATTCTATGGTGTACAATGTTTTTTATGGTGGAAACATGCTTTCGTGTTCACATGGGAAATAAGTAGATAGAAACATATGGAACTGTATTGAAAGTTCATTAACTTATGCAAAAAAATTGCTATCATTTTTCTGCAACTCATCATAATGCTAAATTATTGATAGATAAAGAATATATTTTCTTTTGCTGAAAGGATTATATATAATCAAGAAATTGTTTAAACTTGTTACTTATGATCTGAAGTTATATAAATATTTTTCTTGTTTTGCATACAGGGAGAAAAATATTTTATTCCAAATTTGTTTTTTGGTGTTTTGTTCTTTGTTAGTGCTTTATTTCCTACCTTTCCTATTGTAGTTTGTTATGTATCTTGAATTTTGTCATCTCAGGTGTGTATAGTCAAGAGTTAGCTTTCTGTGATAAAGTCAAAGAGAGATTACGAAATCCTGACAGCTACCAGGAATTTTTGAAGTGCTTACATATTTACAGCCGGGAAATTATTACTCGACAAGAATTGCAGTCACTGGTACTGTTATTAATTTACTTTATATATATTAATTTTTGTTAATTACTTTACTGATTTTCACGTCAGATTCTTCAAATATGGGTGACTGTAATTAGTCTGGCTATGTTGATTTTCCCTAGTGAACATTGGGGTAAGGATTCGGTGACTTTAATGTGGCAAACTCACCGTGTCTTTACCTCTTTCTCTCTCCTGTTTTGCAGTTTTTTTCATTTTTCTATTATTTATTACTTATTTTTTCCTGCCAAAACCATCACCATTTGTACCAAAGTTATGGTAACTTTCCCGCAATAAAGTTACCTAATCCAATTCCGTGAACATTGGCGCCAACCAGACTAGGTTTGATACATCTGCTTAACGTGTATTGTTCACTGTAGGAAGCACCCAAAACAATCAGAGTGATGTGAATTGTATATGAAGCCATATTTCAATACTCTTAAGATATTCCTTCCATTTTGCATTCTTCCCCAATAGCCTTAACCTGTAGGAGAGATGGCAGGTACATTATGCAAGTTTGCTTTCTGGCATTGAGTACAAAATCAAATTGCTCCAGCAGGAGCTGGAAAGGATAAGTGCCTTCCTTTAAGACTGAGAGATTGATTCTCTCACTAGCCTATGTCAACATCGATGTCTGGAAATAGAACAATTTTTTGCATTCAAGAATCTCTATTGTCAATGCTGCAGATTGTGTCACTTCAATAGTTTGCTCTACTTGATTTAACTGAGTTCTGTAATTAAAAACTAGAAGTAGTAGAACAATTGAACAATTTATTTATGGAAGTCCATTCTAAAAAATTGCACAAATAGGATTTGGCATAGAAAATAATAGATGAA
Source organism: Lathyrus tuberosus (assembly GCA_022829125.1). Lineage (NCBI taxonomy): Eukaryota > Viridiplantae > Streptophyta > Magnoliopsida > Fabales > Fabaceae > Lathyrus > Lathyrus tuberosus. The sequence continues at coordinate 3,543,371 of JALAZF010000029.1, read as the reverse complement.
TCTGTGCAGTAACCTATTTGGGCTTGGAGAAAACTTTTGCTTAGAGATAACTGAAGTTTTCTCCTATCAATCTATGATCAGCTCTACCTTCTTTCATTGTATTTCTTAGTGCAACTTATATTTCCCTTGAAGAACACTCTTTACTAGATATGCAATATGGTAGCTAACTCTTGGTAGCTTATTCTTCCAGGTGGGTGATTTACTGGGAAAGTATCCAGATCTTATGGAAGGGTTTAATGAATTTTTGCTACAAGCTGAGAAGAATGGTAACATTCAATCTAATGTATTTCTTTTTATGAAGTTAAAGTTTTTAAGCTGTTTTTAATCCGGTCCTGTAATGCAGATGGTGGATTCCTTGCTGGTGTCATGAATAAGAGTATGTAAATATTTTACTCTATACTATCATAAGGCTACCCTTATAATCTTTATGCAATGTGATTTGGAATCATATGATCATTTTCAGCATTATATATTTGTTGTAATGACCATCTGACTCATGTTCATTAGAGTCCCTATGGATTGAAGGACATGGACTGAAACCAATGAAGGGTGGACAGAGAGATAGGGATCATGATAAAGATCGTTACAGGGATGATAGTATGAAAGAAAGGGATCGTGAATTCCGAGAAAGGGACAAATCTTCTATAATTTCCAACAAGGATGTTTCAGGTTCTAAGATGTGTCTATATCCCAGCAAGGATAAGTATCTCTCTAAACCAATAAATGAGCTGGACCTTTCTAACTGTGAACGATGCACTCCCAGTTACCGTCTCCTACCAAAAAATGTATACTTGCTATACTTTTCAGTTTGTATTTAATCTTATTCTAATGGAGACTTTACCTCGTTTATTATCTTTTTATGAGTATTATTGTGTTTTTATGAGTATTATATGTACTTATGCAGTATCCAATACCTATTGCTAGCCATAGAACAGAAATTGGCGCGGAAGTGTTGAATGATCACTGGGTGTCTGTCACTTCAGGAAGTGAGGATTATTCCTTTAAACATATGCGCAAAAATCAATATGAAGAGAGTTTGTTTAGATGTGAAGATGACAGGTTAGAGTTTACCAATAATGTTATTTCATCCTTCACAATGCCTGTTTAATTCATTTGTCCAATACTGCCAAAATTGAATTCTACCTAGGATTGGGAGGGGAATGTTAAAGATAGTAAGTCTGAGGATCATAAGATCGGTGGTAATATCCTGCCTAAAATGCAAAAAATACTCTGCATAAAAATAACATATATAAGGTACATAACCTCTAAACCAGAACATTAAACTAAACTTGTTACAAATTAAAAAAATAAAATGAAAAAAATTCATAATCATAAGTGAATGCAAGTATCACAATAAAAGTGAATTTATTAGTTATATAAGGCTTGATTGTTGTTGTTGTTGTATATAACAAAATATGATTTTTGGTCTATGAAGCCTAAGTACTCCAAAATTGAAGTTTACTACGTAAATACTCACCCACACCTGATACACTTTAGGTATTTGTGGTATGTACTAGGCACATACATAATGTAGTTATGAGTAGCAAAAAAGTAGGGTTTTCCCTTCCTTTTGTTGATAATGTTCATACTTTCTCTGTTACTCATTCTTTCCATATTTTCTATAATTCAGTTATTATTCTGTATTTTTTCTGCAATGTAAGTATTCTTTTTCTTAATTTCCCCTTATATATTTCCTGATTCTATAATGCGTTTTAATGTAGTAAACTAGGGGAAATTGCATGCAGTGATTAGACAATCTCTAATCAAATGTTTTATTTTCTACGATTATTATAAAGTTGAACAATTAAGTTTAACCGATACAGCAATTTATATCCAATTGTAGTCTATTATGCAGGTTATTTAAGTTCATTTTCCTCTTACATCCATGTCTTTAAACAATTTCGTGATGTTTATAAGAATTTTTTATTATATATATTAAATTTATGTTGATGTATAATACTTGCATTGAAATTTATTATTAGGAAAGTTGAACTTTACCTTTTAAACAAAGTATAATTTTATTGAAAATACATAATAAAATATAGTATTAAAATATTAATTTATGTATAAAAAAATTAACAGAAGTCATATTAAAATACAATATAAATGTATTTGTGTATGCGTGTATGTATAAAATATATTGGCTCCCACAACAAGTAGCCGATAACACGTGCACAAAAAAGAGACACACTAGGTTACGCATAAAAAATAAAATTAGGGAAAGGTGGGAATCCATAAGGAGAAGGGGGGCCAAAATTACTCTTCTTGAAGGAGAAGAGAGGGAGGTCGCAAATTGAAAGAGAGAAGAGATGGAGGATGTGCAATTCAGAGAGGGATGTTGTAAAGAAGTATAGGTCGCCTCTGAGAGGCTCAATTGGTGAGGGTTTTTGTTTGAACGGCCATGGATTAGGGTTCCGACAACACGTGCACAAAAGAGAGACATACTAGGTTACACATAAGAAAAAAAATTAGGGAAAGGGGGGAATCCGTAAGGAGAAGGGGGGGCCAAAATTACTCTTCTTGAAGGAGAAGAGAGGGAGGTTGCAAATTGAAAGAGAGAAGAGATGGAGGAAGTGCAATTCAGAGAGGGATGTTGTAAAGAAGTAGAGGTTGCGTCTGAGAGGTTCAATTGGTGAGGGTTTTTGTTTGAACGGCCATGGATTAGGGTTTTTCCTATCCGGGGTACAAAATCATACCTGACACTTATTGTGTCTAGGATCCCTAAAGCTTGACTATCTCACTGACTTTCTGATGATGATCCGGGTTGCATTCATAATTACAACATCAATCTGTTTTTTTTTTTTTTGTTTATTTGATATTGCTAGGATGATTAATTGTTATGATTTCCACAAACCTCTGCTGATGTTATGTTAATCTGTGCTGGCAGGTTCGAGCTTGATATGTTGTTAGAATCTGTAAATGTGACAACTAAACGAGTACAAGAACTGTTGGAAAAGATCAACAAAAATCTACTTAAAGGAGACGGCCCAATTCGTATTGAGGAGCACTTAACAGGTATGCTATTGATATGCAATATAAGGTAATTTCTTGAAGTTTTCAATATTCTGACATGACTTTATCTCAATGTTCTTTTAGCTCTAAACTTCAGGTGTATTGAACGAATATATGGTGACCATGGTCTTGATGTGTTGGAAGTACTAAAGAAGAATGCATCTCTAGCTTTGCCAGTGATATTAACACGCTTGAAGCAGAAACAGGAAGAGTGGGCAAGATGTCGTGCCGATTTCAGTAAAGTTTGGGCTGAAATATATGCCAAGAATTATCACAAATCTCTTGATCATCGTAGCTTCTACTTTAAGCAACAGGACACCAAAAGCTTGAGCACCAAAGGTAATAGATAACTTTTCACTTCATTTATTAACATGGGTTTCCTAAGGCTTTTAATGTGTGAATGAATTGGAGTTTTTGTTAAAGCTTCAAAAAATTTAACCATGTGAGATAACATTGTGATTGGTGTCTTCTCTTTTCTTTTAAATTCGTGTTTTTGCATATCTTAACTTGGGCCACTTGAATAAAATATGAGCATATAAATCTTTTCTTTTCTTCACTAACTGTCTTTTGGCTTGATTTTGTTCACTTGTTTACTTTAGTCTCATCAAAACATGGTTTCTATTGAGTCTATGCTCAACCACGTGAGTGGTATGCCATTCTTGGAATGCATTGCAACTTTAATTCAATCAATGTATGTGGTTATCATGGCACAGTTGTTCATTCCATTTGCATGACTTTTCTTTTGTGAAACTTTTTACAGCCTTACTGTCCGAAATCAAGGAAATCAGTGAGAAGAAACACAAAGAAGACGATGTTCTTCTTGCAATTGCTGCTGGAAATAGACGGCCTATTCTTCCAAACCTGGAGTTTGAATATCTTGATCGAGACATCCATGAAGACTTGTATCAGCTTATAAAATATTCATGTGGAGAAGTTTGCACAACTGAACAGTTGGATAAAGTCATGAAGGTTTGGACAACATTTTTAGAACCCATGCTTTGTGTACCTTGTCGGCCCCAGGGGGCTGAGGACACTGAAGATGCTGTGGCTAGGAATAGTCCTGGAAGAAATGTTGCTGAAAGTGATGGTAGTCCTGGTGTTGGTGCCACCATAATGAGCCCAAAGCATATAAATACTTCTAAAAATGGTGATGACTGTGTGCCGTTAGACCAGTCAACTTCTAGCAAAGCTTGGCAGTCAAATGGTGATACTGGGGTTAGAGAAGATAAATGTCTTGATTCAGACCGTACTGTGCGTGAAAGTGAAGCTTTTTGCAATAATCTGCAAAACAGTAAGCCGGATATAATTGTTTCCGTGCCTAATGAGCTATCAGGAGTAAATAAGCAAGATCTCTCTGGTGAGCGGTTACTGAATGATAATGTCTCACCAGCATCTGGAATGGAGCTAAATAATAAAAGAATAAAGATAGATAATGCATCAGGTAACGAACTTACTTCGAGAATAATGACACTTCTTGATTCTTACCCTACCATTTATCCAAAATAATACTACCTCTGTCCCTTAATGTAAGACCCACGTTCTGTATTTGCAGTCCCTTAGTATAAGATTTTTTTCAAACTTTCACACGCATTAATGACGTCTTTACAAAATTATCCCTATTAAATGTTCAATTGAGAAACACAAATTCATTTTCTCTCTTCTATTATATAATTATTTATAGGGACAATTATCTAAAGTAACACACTTATTTAACAAGTTCATTGCTACAACCACTTTTCTTAATATCCGCATAAATTCCATGTGGTCTTTAATAAGAGACGGAGGTAGTACCTTGTAATTATTTTCTCCTTTTGTCTTCATATGTTACTTTCTTCTGATTAATGAATGGACCTGATATACTTCTTTTTTCTTCAAGGACTTGCTGCTACTCCATCTAGAAATGATAATGTGTCTGTCACAGGAGGACATGAATTACCTTCATCACAGGTATGGCATAACTCTTGGTGCAGTTTTATCAGTTGATGTCTCCTTCATAAAAAAATGGTTAAATACTTTTGCTGCAAGAGAAACCTTAACTACTCCAATTTGGATTTACTGATACCATTTCATATGCCTTCTTCTAGTTCTAAATAAAATCACGGCATGCGATAGAATAAAGAAACATATATCATTTGGATTTGGATGTGGATATTAAAGTGAATGTAGTGGCCTTTTATGGTCAAGGTTATGCTTTCTTTCTTGTAAACATTCTACAATTCACACTTTTGCTTGTGCCATCAACTGTCAATTGATGAATTCTGGAGATATCGAGTTAAATACCAGATTTTCACTTCTATGTGATGTTTTCTCTCCTTGAATTTAGTCAAGTGTTATAGCATGGTTGATGCAGCTTGTAGCTTGTATAGGGTTAATGTATGATCTTTCTACCATGAAACCAATCCTCATATTTTAATCACCGAGGCTTAAATGTTGAGTGATAAGTTGCTAGCCTGTCAAATCAGAGAATAATGGCCTCCTTTCCTTGGTAATTGTGTTTATGCGACTAAGTTCTTGGTAATTGTCATTCTATTGCCATAATTTGTTGACTTGTCAAATCAGAGCATTAATAGCATCATTTAATTTTTAACTGTTTGGGACTATCATTTGATCACCTCACTTGTGAAGTTATTTGTAATTGTATTTCTACAGGCTTCACTACAAGTAATGTACTGATCTTTTTTTAGACTCCAGCATCACTACAAGCAGTGTACTGAATGTTTGTTTCTTTATAATGGCTTAGGGTGGTGATTCTGCCAGAGCAGGTACTTCCACAAATGGGGCCATTGCTGGAGGCACAGATATTTGCAGATATCAAGAGGAATCAAATCGACAGTTCAAAAGCGAAAGAGAAGAGGGTGAGTTATCTCCAAATGGAGACTTTGAAGAGGATAATTCTGCAGTTTATGGAGATGCTGGTTTGGATGCAGTGCATAAAGGAAAGGATGGCGGTGTGAATCGGCAATACCAAAATAGGCCTGATGAAGAAGTTCGTGGTGAAGCCAGACGAGAAAACTATGCGGATGCTGATGATGAAGGCGAAGAAAGTCCTCAGAGGTCCTCAGAGGACAGTGAAAATGCTTCTGAAAATGTTGATGTGTCTGGAAGCGAATCTGCTGATGGCGAGGAGTGTTCTCGAGAAGAGCATGAGGATGGAGAAAATGATAGTAAGGCTGAAAGTGAAGGTGAAGCTGAAGTTGTGGCTGATGTGCATGACGTTGAAGGAGATAGAACGTCATTACCATTTTCTGAACGCTTTCTTCTAAACGTGAAACCATTGACAAAGCATGTTCCCTCAGTGTTACATGTGAAAGACAGGAATTCTCAAGTTTTTTATGGAAATGACTCCTTTTATGTGCTGATTAGACTTCATCAGGTACAAAATATATATATTTTGTGAGACAGCACAGTTTAATCTTCAATCAGTATATTTTACCTTTGTTATTCTATTTTCATTAAGTTAAAATAAAAGTTGAAAAATATCTTTTTCAAAAATATGATGTCTAAATTACCCTTGTCACATGTTTTTATTTCTATCTCAAAATCTTTGCTAGTTGTTTGGGTATATGTTACCAATTTAATCATCCCAACTGGATGATTCCTTATTGTGTATTCTTTTGTTGAATCACTTTATTTAATATATCTTAATGATTAAATCAATGAGGCGAAGGATTCTGAACCAATTGTGGATGAAATTGATACTGATTTAGGAAAATTGATTTTCTTAATTGAGATTGATTACTTCAGGGAATTAGATGACTCTGGGAAGTGAGTGAAATTGTGCTGTGGCTAAGAGTAAGAAGGATTGAAGACAAATGGGTTTTGAGATGAGATTTAAGTCTAGATAGATGGTCATTAGGTGAAGTTGTCACGATGAAGGATGGGAGTGGGGGTGGCCAGGAATATGTGAGTTGAGGCCATAAGGTGGGATGATTCTATTATCGTTCCCACTTTAAGTGGATAAAAGTGTTCAATGTGGTACTTAAGCCATGAGGCTCTCCCACCTAATAGGCTAGTCTTTTGGGTTGGGTTTTCCTCACGGGCTTAAGTCCTAACAATTTGCTATGGAAAGGGCTAGCTAGACTGGATTAAGGTTTACAACTGAGTACTGATAGATGAATGAAGCTGCCAAAGAGGAAAGACCTACCTCTGGGTCTATGCTGATAGAGTGAAAGCCGCTGTGGACATTGGCTTTTAATGGGGTGTAATGTTGGAGTTCTACTTTGAGTAAATAAAAGTGCTCAATGTGGTACTAAAGTTATATGGCTCTCCCACTTAATGGACCGGTCTTTTGGGCTGGGCTCTCCTCATTGGCTTAACTCCTAATAGGAAACTAAAGCTGCAGATGGAGAGACCAAGCTGCAGATGCTCCAAAACGGGAGGAGAAAGGAAACTAAAGATGAGGATCTGCTATTGTTAAAGATGGAGTGTTTTGGTCATTCAATAATGATTTTAACTCTGGAAAGCTTTCTGTTAGGAGATGAAAATATTTGTAGAATTTGAAATTTGAGGGGGTAGGACCTTTTATGTAGGTTTTGCAAAGCTGGAACTTAGCAGGGTGCCAATGTTTTGGGTGTATATAAATAAATTTATAGTTAAATAAAAAAATCAATATTTCAGAGTTTATTACATATTACATATTCACTTGTATAGTTGTATAAATTTTCCCTTACTAATCTGACAGACATTGTATGAGAGAATACAATCAGCAAAGGTTAACTCATCATCAGCTGAAAGGAAATGGAGAGCTTCAAATGATGCAAGCTCTACTAATCAATATGACAGGTATATATATATGTCTTGGAAAAATTGCATTCTATTGGAAATTTGGAGATAAATGTAAATATCTATTCAATACCAAGTGTCTTCTTCATGCTACAGGTTCATGAATGCGCTTTACAGTTTGCTGGATGGTTCTTTTGACAATACTAAATTTGAGGATGATTGTCGAGCTATTATTGGAACTCAATCATATCTCTTATTCACATTAGACAAACTGATATATAAACTTGTTAAACAGGTAAATGCATAAAGCCATAAATTCCTCTTTCTATAACTTTAGTACCATTCATTCCTTCTCACGCTTAATTCATGTACTCCTATTTCAGCTTCAGGCTGTTGCGAGCGATGAGATGGATAATAAGCTTCTTCAACTATATGCATATGAGAAATCAAGAAAACATGGAAAGTTTTTCGATATAGTTTATCACGAAAATGCTCGCTTTCTTCTTCATGATGAGAACATATATCGTATTGAATTTGTAAGTTGGTCTTACTTGTCTATTTAAATCTGCTCCTGAATGATGTTTTAAGTAGTGTTGGATGTTCTGTAACATGGTTTATATCATTGTAGTCACCAAAACCAAAGACACTATCTATTCAACTTATGGACTGTGGAAATGTTAAGCATGAAGTGACTGCTGTGTCAGTGGACCCAAATTTTTCAGCCTATCTGCATAATGAATTCCTCTCCGATGTCCCAGACCAAAAGACATCAGGGATTTTCATGAAAAGGTATTTGATTAGTCAGAAGAAATGTTATTTCCATTGTATACTACAATTTGGGGTAATACTTTAATTAATTAATTAATTCTAATTTATTTATTTTTGCAGGAATAAACGTGGATATGCCGGTAATGACGAGTTGTCAAGCCAGGTTATGGAAGGACTACAAATTATTAATGGTCTGGAGTGTAAAATAGCTAGCAATTCTTCTAAGGTATTATATGTAATAAGATTTACTACTATCAATATGTGATCCAAGTATGTCATTCTTCATAAACAAGCCAAATGTTGTGATTTTGCACATGTTGCTTATTCCTGCACTGGACATAAGTAAGATGTCTTACTCTGTTGGATTTGTCATTCTTATATTTTCTTTTCGACACCTGTTGCTTCTTGTTAGGTTTCATATGTTTTAGATACAGAAGACTTCATGTTTCGGATGAGAAGCAAAAGAAAAGCTTTGCGTCTGAAGGGTTCATGCCATGAACAAGAGAAGTCTTCAAACATTCGTTCAAGCAGAGCAGCAAGGTTCAGCAATCTGTTTTCCTTCACATGACAGTGTACATTCAGAGTTGGGTAAGTATTTGAGATTCTTTATATTGCTTAATGTTTTTACTGCGTCCTTGGTGCCAAACTTGCGTTATGCATAACATAATTTGACTAGAGATCAGTTGTTGTGATTGATTTTTCCTCATACTATCACATCTATATTTATAATCACATGTTAACACATGTTAACATTTTTGTCCCTTGGTTTGTTCAATTGAATGTGAACAAATAGCCTAATTAATGATTATTGTTTTGCTGTCCTTTTCAGTAGTATTTTTCAAGTTTCTTAGGCAAAGGGGATGGATGTAAACGACGTTGTATCCTAGAAGTTGAACAAAGGATGTATGATATTTCATCATATTTTATACATAAACTAATAAAGATTACAGGAAAGGGGGGAGGCACGGTGCTGCTAGGAGAGGAAAAGATATTTGTTGGATACCGAAATTTGTTGTCTGATGATTACTTGCAATAATGTAAATTGGTATATTTGTTATGTAACTGCAGGAAATTTTATTCCATCCATTCATAATTTTGTTGTCTAGTTTATTTACTGAAATACATTCCCTTTAGTTTCTATGATATTGAGGTTATTTTTATGGATAGTTTGGTTACAAAGATGGTTGTTTCGCCTAAAATTTGAATTCAGGTTTTTCTGATCGGTTCTTAAATGAAGCATGTTATCAACTTGAGACCACATGATTGGTTAGTTTAATTCAGGAGGATTTCTTATCGCTCCCTATAGGGTGTAAAAACGTCCTATGGAAAACACGAATTGTTCCATTTCAGAGATGTATCTTCGGATGCATCTTTGTCTTAAGTCAAAACGTTACAATTGATTAGGAAATGTATTTTTAAAATATTTCAAAACACATCTCATGCATTCCACTCAGTCACACCAACATATTTTGTAAACATGAATTCGGAGATGTATCTTCGAAATATTATGAATTTAGAGATGCATCTTCGAAATATTTCAGAACACATCCCATGCATCATTCTCTTAAGATGTATACCTTTACTTTTTTGACAAGCACACATATATTGAGTACTAGGCCAAGACATAGGTATAATATCCACAAGCATTGTTACATATATCTTTTTATTAGGTAACACATTGATCTCACGAAGTGGAGATTGAATAGAGATATGAAAAAGGATAATGAGTGTATTATATAGTGAGTAGAGGAGTTGATCTCATGAAGCGGAGATTGAACAGAGATATGAAAGAGGGTAATGAGTGATAGTATTATATAGTGAGTAGAGGAGTATATTACTGACATACCAAACATATAACACTATGTTTGAATAGAATGTTACTCTACTAAGTTTATAATACTACCTTTTGTTATCCTCATTAATATTTCCTTTCATTCCCCACGTCGTGAGATCATTGTGTTATTCAATAGAACAATATAAGTTATTAATAACCAACATAGAGCATTAAGTTTCAACAGTTCTACAGTAGCGAGATTTCAAACACTATAATAAGTGGGGATATTGAGCCTATCCTATACATATGTCTAGGTTTAGTACTCAATAGATGATTATCTTAGATATAGTGATGATAAACACCTTTCAATGTTAGGTCACACCATGACAACATGTTTTAGGTTGCAAAGCTAAAACAACTATTAAGATTAAATAGTCACCAATAATACAAGATGAGTAGATTTACATAGAACACCATTAATACATGAATATAATGACCATTTAACCACAACAGAAGAAGTTTTATCTACGTTTACACATGGTTAATGTAATAGTTAGCCTTTCAAGAGAAGCTGACTTAAGAAACAGAATATGTCCTATCATCTGAGCCACACTTCTGCTTTTAGACTTTCTTTCTTATCCTTATGTTGTAGACCATATTGAACCTACTCTAATTCTATATACCTCCGATCCACTAAAACTTCCTTTGCATTGAACTGTAAACTTCTATTTATAGGGAAAATTTTGAGGCTCTCACTGGACGCACAGTCCTTGCGCCCAATGCGACTACCGTCCTCTTACAGTATGACCAACCAACTTTTCTTCTTTAGAAAGCAACACAAATTCAACTAGCATGTTAGGCATTTCTTTACCATGAAGTACGTGCACTTGGTACTGCCACCTAGTTTGAATCTCCGCCTAGTACATTTGTAGCTTGGGCCAAGCAAGCCTTTCTTTTCCAGGGTTTTGATTTTGCATGTTTTCTTCGTGCTGATTCATGACTTTCTAGTTTTTTTTACCTATTTTTGATAAATCCATGCAAGAAATGCCTAAATAGGTGTTTCTTTACCTTTTATAGATAAATCAGGGATTTTTGTAACGATTGCTTGTGAAATTAGCTAATAAGTGCCGACTTATTGAATGTAAATCTGACACTTTTAAAAATCTGAATCTTAAAAGGTTCAAGAAACCTCATAAAAGACCAAGAAGGCTTACATCGCTTGGCATGACATTGAGATGGAGTCCTCAGATGATGAAGAAGCGAACATCTGGATCATGGAAAATCATCACGACGATGAGGTAACCTCTTACTTCTCTTATCATGATTTAGTCCGCATTTGTAAGAAACTAACAAAGAAAACAAGTAAATTAGAACACTTTTTCTCTACCTCCAAGGACACTTTTTCTTCTCTTGAATTGAAAAATAAAAATTTATTGGAAGAAGTAGAAAATCGTAGAAAGAGACAAAATGATATAATCCATAACTCTTCCTCTTCTAACTGAGAATAAATTAATTTGTCAAGTGCAATAAATGTGATGTTTTTAAAAATGAAATTAGCGATCTTCAAAAAATACTTGATAAGTTCAGTAAACGAAGAGACAACTTGAAAGATTTAGTAATATTTGTAATACTCAATCTACATCTCATTTTAAAATCGTAAAATGCAATTACTTTAATAAAGATGGTCATGTTGCCATATTATATTTTATTAAAATGAGTCTTGAAAGCAAACAAGAACATCCTCCTTCATATTTTTGCAAAAAGAATTGCAGGCATAAAATGAAAAATATATCTTCTCCATCACAATTTTTCATATTTTTGCAAAAAAGCATTGCGGGCATAAAATGAAAATATATCTTCTCCATCACAATTTTTAATCCTGATATAAAAATCCAGTGGTGGAAATATTTATGGAACTAAGAGTAAACTACCCAAAATGGGTTTGGTACTAAAGTTAAGACTTGAGTTATTGATGTAGGAATGCTTTAAAGTTTCAAACGCTAAATAGTACCGTGATAGCGGTTGTTCAAAGCATATGACTGATGATTAAACTCTTTTCTCATTATTCACTCCTAATAAGGGAGGTTTTGTCTTTTATGGTGACAACAATAAGGAAATATTTTAGGTTTTGGTACCATCGGTAAGTCCTCCAGTTCAACAATTGGGAAATTCTTTTGGTAGAAGGACTAAAGCATAATTTACTTATTATAAGTCAATTATGTGACAAATATAACAATGTAACCTTTGAGTTTAAACAAAATTCAAATCAAATCAAACTCTCTTTAAGAGTTAAAGAAGTGAAAATACCTACACAATAAATTTAAGTAAAATTCCTTCAAATGATGTATGCTCCTGAGTAACGAGGGTGAATCTTGAATATGGCATATGAGGGAAACTCACATCCATATGGACTACTTGAAAAATTTGGCCCACAAGGATCTTGTAGTCATTTTTCTAGACTTGCATTTCAAAGAAATTAGATTATGCGATGTGTTCCAAAAGTGTAAGAAAGTAAGGGTTTATTTTAAAGAGAAAAATAATGTATCCATAAATCAACCCTTACAGCTATATCACATGAATCTTTTTGACCCATCTAGAACTGTATGTTTTGGTGGTAACGTTTAGGCCCTTGTAGTTATGGATTACTACTCTCGATATATCTGGACATTGTTCTTATTTTAGAAAAGAGACGCGTTTTCAGCCTTTCAAAAACTAACCAAGATTATCCTGAACTTGAAAGGATTAAGCATTGCATTAATCAAAAGCGATCACGATAGACAATTCTAGAATAAATAATTCGAAAGGTTTTGTAACGAGAACGGTGTTTGGCATACTTTTTCTACTCCAAAAACTCCTTAACAAAATAGGATAGTAGAGAGGAAAAACAAATCTCTTGAAGAGATGAAGGGGATGATGCTCAAAGAGACAAATCTTCCAAAATACTTTTGGGACGATGCAATAAGAATTTCTAGCTATGTTATGAATCATGTCTTGATAAGACGAATTCAAAAGCCGATGCCAAATGAGTGTAAGAATAAGATTTGATTCTGCATCTAGCCTGATGTTTTGATGATAACAATACATAGACTCTTAGGGAACACTTTTGTACCATAATCATTTTGTTTAGTGAGCAGATACTATATACAAGTTCTGACTCTGACTGAATGACATGTGATGTCATCAGATTCTGAATCTAGTACACTATGACTTTGAGATATGTGGTTTACATGATAATCAAGCTCTAGATTCTATACTCAACGCTTATGATATCCACTCACCCAAAGCTTTGTTACTTTGAAGCTTCTGATGCTGACATGCTCTGAAGCCCTGCACTGAAACAAATCTGAATCGTGTCACCAGACTCTGAAGATCAGGTTCTGATGAACTGGATCAAGACTTTGAAGATAAAGTTTCTGAAGATTCTCTCAACCAGACTCTTACTCTTATTTTATACATGCTTCATCACTTATTTATTAGAAGCCTATAAATATTGAAGATAAGATCAAAAGGTTTTACGTGAGAAAAATAGTATACAATACAAGATCAAATATTCCTTCCACCACATTGATTTTATGGGCTAAAGACTATACTATTGTACCATTTTGTCTCCCATTTTCACAGACCGTTATGCAAGGATACAACTGCATTTTGGTATTCTAATTCTACCCTCCAACGAATGTCTTCATTGCCTATATAAAGAAGACTTGGAAGAATGGAACATTGCTACACTCTAAGAGATTATCATATACGTGAACAATGCACTTTATGAAATATTTGAGAGAAAAGAAACACACACACAATGAACTTTTGTTCATACTCTTCATAGAATATATTTTGTGTGATATAATTATAATTCATTTGTGTATTCAGATTTCTTAGTAGCATATTGTAAACAAACTTTGTATTTCAATCATTGTGATTGTATTTGTTTGAGTGACTAGGGTTTAGTCAGTATTTGATGAGTCCAAGCCTTTGAGGTTTGCATCAATTTTGGTAAAACTAACTTATACGAAAGATGTTGGACAAGAAGTCCCAAAATGTTGAACTGAGTGAAGGTTAAGTTGTTAGACAAGATGTCCTATCATGTTGATTCGACATCTTTGTCTGTTACAGTTTGGAATAACTGTTATCTGATTTCCAGTTTTATGGGAATGTGTTTTTGTCCTAGGTGGCGTCTGAGATTGAGGAATCAGAGATTCTGATTCTAAAAGGAATATGCTGTTTCTAAGTGTGGAGACACTTTAGGAAACTTAGGATTGAAGAAACTATTCTAGAGAAGAAGTTGAAGATTCTGTGGAGCTGAATTGCTGTGACTCTGAAGCCCAAATCCAATTCTGTTTGATGTTATAAATAGGATGGATTTAACCTAGAATAGGCAGTGAAGATACACGACTGTTAGTGAGTACTAGGGTTTGTACTTTTGTGAGCCTCTCTTGTATTGCGTGAATACCTGCTGCTAACCATTGAGGGGGAGTAGTGCTACTTGCAAAAGAAGGAACTGGTTGAGGGGGAGACAACAAGATGTTTTGATGCTTGTTTTTCCCCTGCTATTCTGATGATTTGGTTCTTGTCTCCTTGTTCTGAATAATTTTGTCTGCAGGTTAATTATAGTAAGTTTTAGCCAAAATCTGCCAAAGGGGGAGATTGATGAGTCCAAGCCTTTGAGGTTGACATCAATTTTGGTAAAACTAACTTAACAGAAAGATGTTGGACAAGACGTCCCAACATGTTGAACTGACTAAAGGTTAAGTTGTTAAATAAGATGTTCTATCATGTTGATTCGACATCTTTGTCTGTTACAGTTTGGAATAACTGTTATCTGACTTCCAGTTTTATGGGAATGTGCTTTTGTCCTTGGTGGCGTCCGGATTGAGGAATCAGAGATTCTGATTCTAAAAGGAATATGTTGTTTCTAAGTGTGGAGAAATTTTAGGAAACTTAGGATTGGAGAAACTATTCCAGAGAAGAAGTTGTTGATTCTGTGGAGCTGAATTGCTGCGACTCTGAAGCCCAAATCCAGTTCTGTTTGGTGTCATAAATAGGATGGATTTAACCTAGAATAGACAGTGAAGATACACAGATGTTAGTGAGTACTAGGGTTTGTACTTTTGTGAGCCTCTCTTGTATTGCGTGAATACCTGAGTTGGACAGTTTTATTGAGTTCAGTCACTGCTGTGATTAAAAGGGAATTGAGAAGGGTCTCATACCCAGGAGTGTCTTAGGTAGAAATCTAGCACGGGTAGTTTTAGGTGACAAGTTGTAAACAATGGAGTTTAGCTTAGAACTAATACTGCTTAGTGGATTTTATTCCTGGCTTGGTAGCCCTCAGACGTAGGTGTTGTTGTTCACCGAACTGGGTTAACAATTCTTGTGTGTCTTTACTTTCTGCTGTTTGTATTTAATTCCTTTTTATCCTTGTGTGAGAAGCAGAGATCAAGTGTCACGACATTCTGTCCGACATCTTAGTGACCTGCTTGACCAGAATTTCAGTATTACTCAAGAAGACATTGATAGTTGGTCTTTGTGTTGTAATCAAGTTTTATTATAGTGGATTAAGTCCATTTTGGTAAGGCGAAATCACCTTGGCGAGTGGACTGGAGGTAGCTTAGTTAACAACAAACCAGGATAAAAATAATTGTTTCATTATTTTTATTCTTAGTTTTCTGTTTGTTGTGTTAGGTAGAAAAATATTTCATTTTTAGAAACCCAATTCAATCCCCTTTTTCTTGTGTTTCTCCACACCTTCAATTGGTATCAGAGCTCTGGTTCTGGTATTAATTGCTTATCAAACACTTCACAGTGTTAGATAAAGATCAAGTTTGTGAAACACAATGACTGATATCCCTCCACCAGCTGCACCTGCTAATAGAGATCACTATAGTGCAAAACCCCAAATTTTTGATGGAGAAAAATTTGATTACTGGAAAGATAGAATAGAAAGGTGGAAAGAAGAATAGAAAGGTCATGATGTGAATTATGGGATATGGTAGTTGATGGCTATATTCATTCTGTTGATGGAAGTGGTAACAAGGTGGAAAGAAGAATGATGACTGATCAACAAGAGAAAGACTACAAGAATCATCATAAAGCAAGAACCATGTTGTTGAATACTATTTCATACACCGAGTATGAAAAGATCACGAACAGAGACACAATAAAGTCTATATTTGACTCTCTGAGAATGACTCATGAAGGAAACACTCAAGTTAAAGAAACCAAGACACTTGCCTTAATACAAAAGTATGAAGCCTTCAAGATGAAAGATAATGAAACTGTTGAGAACATGTTCTCATGGTTTCAGACTCTTGTTGCAGGACTGAAGATTCTGGACAAAGGTTACTCAATTTTAGATCATGTTAAGAAAATTATCAAAAGCTTACCCAAAAGACGGAGGCCTATGGTAACTACGTTGAAACTATCTAAGGATATAAGCAACACAACACTTGAAGAACTTGTGAGTTATTTGAGAAGTCATGAGATAGAGCTTGAAGAGGATGAGCTTCAAAGAAAAATAAAATTTATGGCTTTGAAATCCATGGGAAAGTCTGAAAAGACTAAAGCCTTTCAAGATGAAGAAGAAGAGGATTCTGAAAAAGACTCTAAAGAAGAAGAAGATGAATTGTATCTTCTTTGCAGACGTGTTAATCAAATCTGGAAGAAAAGACAAAGGAAGTTCAGAGGCTCCAGAAGGACAGGTGGTCGCTATGAGTCTACATCTGGACTAAAGAAGTCAGGTGCTGACAAAGATGTTATTTGTTTTGAGTGCAAGGAGCCAGGTCACTATAATAACTAGTAAGAAACCCGTTCCTATGCACGGGGTATGGTTTTGGGTGGGATATGGTTTTGGACGCGTATTTGTTTGCAAACTGTCATAAAAAATGAAAGTTGAAAAAAAACTTTTGAATAATAGCAAACTTAAGTTGAAATATTAATTAATGTAAAATATGAAAGTTAAACACCAATATCAAGAATAATATGATTAAAATTTAAAACTATTGAAACTTGTATTAGATAAATTAATTTTTTAAGTTATTTTAACAAATAAGACAATTATGTTATAAGAGAGAATACAATTGTTAAATATCTACTCAATCTTTTTTAATAAGTTCTCTTAAGCTATTTCACATATTTGTAAAAAATGGTCGATAAATTTCTATTATTCAATATTTGACTCAATAGTAAAGTTGATATCGTTTATAATAATAGTATTTGTTTTCGTATATAAAAATATTTTTATCAATAATGTATTTTTCCCGTATATAAATATTATTTTTGTTTTGACATTATTTATAAATATATTTGAACCAATAGTAAAGTTGTTCCCGTGTATAAAAATATTTGAATCAAAATATTATTTTTGTTTTGACAATATTTATAAAAATATTTGAATCAATAGTAAGGTTGTTCCCGTTTATAACAATAGTATTTTCTCCCCTATATAAAAATATTTTAATCAACAATGTATTTTTTCCGTAAATAAATATTAATTTTGTTCTAACAGTATTTATAAAAATATTTGAATCAATAATAAAGTTGTTCCAGTATATATAAATATTTGAATCAAAATATTATTTTTATTTTGAAAAAATTTATAAAAATATTTGAATAAATACTAAAGTTGTTCCCGTTTATAACAATAATATTTTCTTCCCTATATAAAAATATTTTAATCAACAATGTCTTTTTCCCGTAAATAAATATTAATTTTGTTTTGACAGTATTTATAAAAATATTTGAATCAACAATAAAGTTTTTCCCGCATATAAAAATATTTGAATTAAAATATTATTTTTATTTTGAAAAAATTTATAAAAATATTTGAATCAATACTAAAGTTGTTCCCGTTTATAACAATAGTATTTTCTTCCCTTTATAAAAATATTTTTATCAACAATGTATTTTTTCCCGTATATAAATATTAATTTTGTTTTGACATTATTTATAAAAATATTTGAATCGATAATAAAGTTGTTCTGGTTTATAACAATAATTGAATTAGTAGTTTCCTTTTTCCAGTTTCAAAATATTTCTACGATATGAGATCTCAAATTTCACCATGTAGGAGAACAAATATAAACAAAAATAAATTGAGAAGAATGTACAATTTCAGTTCACGTTGTTCTTGTTCTCTCTTGAACTGATATATTTATTATGTTATGTCATTCTCTCTATAAAATGTGTGTTGTGCTTTTATTCTTTACCTATATTGCTGCTACTATAAACTACTCTATATTACAAACTACACCATTACACTCTTTGAATACTTTTTATTTGAGTGTTAATTGTTAATTGTTTGTTTGTAACTCAACGTAACTGAGCCAGTTATAGTATGTAAAAGTGTTGATGATATAAAGCCCTTAGGATGTGAAGTTAAACATAAATAGGACAACTTTGGTAAGGAAAAAGTATGCATAAAGCATATTTTGGGAGCAGATATATGAGATAGGTCTGCTGCACTGTTACTTTGACACGACAACATAATATGTGGCTCAAAGTTTTTATCCGTTTTGTTTGACATGATGAAAACATACATCTCCAAGCAAGCTGCATATTGTTTGAATAATAAGACTATAAAATGGTATAAGTACAATCAACCCATCACTATTAATAAAATTGATAGATCACTTTCAATAGAAACAAAAAAATTGCAGAATGCATTCAATCTTTTCAAAGCCAAGTAGCCCAACTATGTGAATGCAACCTTTCATGGCATAAGAATTGGTTTCAATCCATAATTGACCTTTGCTAAATGTTTCATAAATTTAGATAACAATACACGATTTAGTTTTAACCTTGAAGTATGATATTCACCCATTACATTATGATTTAAACAAAAAAACTTGGTTCCAAGTAACGGTAACATTGTATTAATTTTAAAAGGGCTTAGAATGACATTGGTTGTTTTAGATGAGGCTAAAGTTAGAGGATCCTAGCCGTTGTGTTTTATAAAATTGGATACTTTCGTACAAAAAATTTATTTTTATTTTAAATCATTTGGTTGAAATGTCACTACAAATAATGACAGATTTAGACAGTTAAGGTTAAAACATGAAATAAGCATATGACAGTAAGATAAAGAAAAAATTTTAGAAAGTCATGAAATAAAAACATTTCATGAAACGTAATAGAAACAGTTTGAGAAGGTTGCACTGGTTACACAAATCACAATTCGCTATTGGTCATAAGTCCACATCCACAATAATTTATACAGTCAGACTAAAAGAAAAAATAATGGAAACTTTTTCCCACAAGGTGTATGGCTAGACTATACAACATTTGAAAAATTTGCGTATGGAGTGGCCTCTGCATGTTAACATCATGAGATGATGACAAAAATGTTCCAGCGAGAATGACAAGAAGGATGAGATTGGGAAGAAGTAAACATACTCTAACTACCACCAAGCTGGTTTACTTCTTCCACAAAGGCCTCGTAAAGCTCTGGACTCCATCGCAAGACTAGCAGCAATGGCCTGCATTTATAATTTCTCAGCAGTGGCCTGCATCAATAGTAAATTTGTTCTCAGCAGTGGCCTGCATTTTTTCAAGAAGGAAATGTAACATTCCAATTCAAAATAAAGGTGCATCAAACACTTAATCTATTGAAAACTTGTAAAATTCCTTTACATGGATTTTTGGTAAAATCAAACTTCTATTTATTGATAATAACAAACAATTATATACATGAGAAATCAATATCTCTTTCCTAAGTCCTAAAGCAGTGCAGAAAGTTTAAAACAATCTCATTCTCATTCAAGTTACTATGATTTGATTGAGACAAGAGAAGGAGGAAGTAACTCAAGATATGCTTTACCTTTTTCACCAAAACTACCTATGCATTTTGTGTCACCTCTTCTGTGCCAAGTACCATCTTGTACATTGTTCATCTCCAATGTTCTAGACTCCTGCATCATATCAAAACAAACAAAAAACATCAATACTAAGAAAGAGCACTCCAATTATATTATGCACAAATTGAATTTGAAAAATGACCTGGGATAATGTACAACCATCTAGGTTCCCTCCCATTTCCTCCAATAAAGCCAAAAGAGTCTTCTTTGGCTGCAAAAACGCCCTAAGAATATGATACCTGTCAAAACAAAACATGGAAGCAAGGTTTTATATAATTTTTTTACTTATTTATCGCAACCCTCCCGTTTTCCGAGAAATTGAACTATTTTAATTCACATTTAAGGAAAAAAGTAAGTAAATTCTGACTAAGAATTGTTCCAGTCAAGATTCGAATGCAATCAATGCATGCACACTACTTACACCGGATGAGAAGGCTTTCCTAGAGGCGAAAGGAATGATGACCAGTATCGGCCAATACATTTCCCATTCACCCAAACCATTCCTTTGGACACAGTTTCCATTTGAATGGCAAAAGGATTATTTCCTTCTGGAGCATTAAAGTTTGTCTATCATGGATGAAAGTATTAGATATTTTGTTCTTTACACACCCATTCACTTTCAAAATCTACTTGCCATCTTGTTGTGTAAATGTTTTAAGAAACAAAAGTACCTTGTACAATGTTAAAGCATGAGCTGGTCCTTTGTTAACTTTGGTCCATTAAAACCCGTGGGAACCTTGGTCTGTGAAAATGTTGAGTTTTCACCATATAAACCTACATGCAACATAGTCATAAGTTGAATACACAATTATTATATATGTGATGCTCTCATACCAGTGTTGTTAAATACCAAACCATTTCCCGTACAAAACATATTACGTGTTAAACATTTTCATACTGTGGATCTTGAAATAAGTGACCATACTGTAATATAGTACTAAGTTATTGTATAGATTATAATAAGATGCAAAAGTTGAGAATTACAAATCCATCCCATACAACACGTACACTTACAGAATTTCAAAGTTTAAATTCAGTTGAGGTTCTTATTCGCAAGACACAACCAAAAGCATATGGCCTACTCAACATTTGATACCTGGAAAGAGAAAGACACACGATCTGCTTCCTAACCACTACTCTATTCAATCCCTAAATAGCTTCCTCGTCATTCTTTCTGTTACAGAAAGAGCAGAAGGTATTAAAACATATCGTACATAGCAAGCAAGGGATAAATAAGACACTACTAATGATATTGGAAATACCACAAGTGTTACCTCTCAGCAATTTGAACAAAGCCACATCCTTCACCGATTGAAATTTTCACGGAGACAATATCACTGTCATACCCCAAATTTGTCATACTTTTTTTTTTCTTTCATTTTTTCTTACATTCGACTTTATTTTCATTTTGCATCGCCTACATTGCATAGCATACCCTTCATCATGAATAATTCCTAAAATGATTAGGCAGAATGAATTCTTGGATATACAGACAGACCGATTAAATTAATTCTCAAATATGCAAAAAATCAGTGGTTGTAAAATTTCGAATTTAAGCTTGCAGACGTCAGTAATATTGATCTACTATTCACGTAGTTTAACCTGACACCCTCGTCTTATTTTTTGACGACTTTTCAGTCACATTTTGATATGTATGTGCCTTTTCACCAGTCCAAATTTACTTTCAAATCTGATCAAACACTGTATTTTTCCTAGTCGTTTATTCCGCGCTGATCATTTTAGTGTGGTCAATTTATTTTTTTGGGAACTTTGTTGCTCGATTTTTATTCATTTTTAGCCGTTTTATTTTTATCTTTTCGCAAAAATATTTAGAATAATAAATTAGAATTTTCCATGCTTACATTTTAATTTTATCATGTTTATTTTAACATATGTGATTATTATTTAATATAATTGATTTAATTTCATTTAAATCAATTAAAGCTTCTAGAAAGGGCATCTTAGACATTTTAAAAATTGTTTATAATTTGTGGTTCTTTGATTTGATATCGACCATTAAATCGGGATTAATCAAAGGCCCATATTAGTGATCCATGTGCATTTTCCTAACCAATCAAAAATCAAATAATAAGTAATATTAAAAATAAAAATAAAAAATTGAAAAATATCTCATCTTTCTACTCGAAGAGACTGCCACGCGTCCCATGTGACTGGGGAATGAGTTGTCAAATCGTCCCATAACGGTTTTCCACGAGGAAGAATATCCAAACGGACCATTATCACACTCTCTCTCTATATATCTCTCTCTCTGACGAAAAAAGGGGAAAAGGTTGAGAAACAAAAACAAATAAAAACTTCTTAATTCTCCCACACTAATTATCACTTTCAGAAAACCTCTCCCTCACCCATCTTCAATTTAAAGAAAAAGAAAGTGAAAATCTACCTATATAAGAAAAATTGAGGTCTTGGAATTGACCAATGTACCCTACTTCAACTGCATGCCACATACCCATTTCTTGCCTAAATTTGGTCTTTTCCCCACCTATTTCTAACTATTACTTACACTAACCAATACTTACCATAATACATTACTATTATCCATCATTTCCATGAACCATGCTCTCAACTAAACAACTTGTCCGAATGGACACACCGCCCAATGTTTTGCGGGAAACACAACCTATACCAAGTCTTGCAGGTTTAGTTTGTTTTCCTCTGTGTCACAGTAGTCTCATCTTCCTATTGTTTCTTCTCTTCCGTCTTCAACCCTTCGTCAAGTCTTCCACAACAATGGCGCGACCTTTCGAACTCATCACCAATATCAATGACCGTAAAGAGTTATGGAAGATCGCTGTAAAGGTTCACCACAAATGGACCGTCAAGACTTCAGTAAATGAGCATTTCGAAATGGTCGTAGGCGACACAAACGTGAGTTCGTTACCACTTTTCTGGAGTATAATAACTGATAGTTTTACACCTGTAGCTCAGTTTACATATATTGGCATGTCGTCATGTTCATCCACTTTGTCAAGGTGGGTGTTGAAAGTTTCTTCATGGTGTTGTTTCTGTTGACTTAACAGCCATTTAATTTTTTCTTGCTTGCGTTGTTCATGGTGTTCGTTATGTTGTTGTTCATGGTGTTGTTCAGCAAATGAAAGTTCTGATTTAACTTTGAACTTCATGCTTTTGTTCATGGTGTTGTCTGTGTTGACGTGAATAACCAGTTACTTTCCTGTCGTGCATAGAGTGCAATCACTTTTGACACATTTTTTTTTCATTTCAGGGACATAACATTCACGTTGTAGTTCCAACGATCTATAAAAAGGCTTTTGACTCGGTGTTGTCGGTTAACGTTACCTGCACCATATCAAACTTTCAGGTCCACCCTAACGATTTGCTATTCAAACCGACTAGCCACAAATATCTCCTCAAGTTCACAGGTGGAACAACCGTTGCGGATATTGGCAAACACACCATTCCTGACAAGATTATCAACTTCACACCGTTTTCTGATATAATTTCTGGCAAATGGCAGAAAATTTTTCTCTGTGGTATATAGCTTATCCATCATGGTGTTGTTTGCTTCTCCTTATGTTTTTCTAAACTTTTGGCAAAACTTCTGTGATTTGTAGATGTTATTGGTGTTATTGATGAGGTGGGGTACTCCCAAACAAAGACAGGGGGGAAGAAGCCTCAAGTCAACCTGGTGTTACGCGATTTAAGGTATTTAAATAGCTAAATATGAGATTTCCACCCCAACTGTTATTCTACTGAAGTACGCAAAGATTAAGGAAGAAGGTAGTCCCCTAATCCGCTACGGTCTGCACTTTCATAACTCTCTACAATTTTGATGCTCTTACTTAAATCCATAATGTAATATATACCCTTTTGGTCATGAAGAAAAGTACCTCCTAGCTGTGACAAACACTTACAACGTGACAGAGTTACATATCAACGACGATTTTCCTGAGATCAAAGTGTTTCTGAAGAGGTAAACCATTATGGACTATATTCCATTTATATTATCTGCCATTACTATTTTATAACAAACATTTCATCTACAGCTTGCCCAAAGGGACTGACAATGGGAAAGCACTTACCACGGCTAGTAACCAAACACGTGATTCGTCGCATATGTCGTATGGGTCTCAACAATCTGCAAGTGAAGCTTTTTTGATGAAATCTGTTCAGTTACCACTGCGAGAAATCATCCAACTGTACCAGGTAACGCATATTGGCAATGATATCTCTAAATTTCACGCAATTCACTCGACTTGACCCATGTTTTAATCCCATTCAGGCTTCTGTATGCGTCACGGTTGCAACAATTGACAAACTTATCGCTTCGCCAAATGGGTGGTGCTACAGAGCATGCCACCAATGTCCTCAAGTTGCCAAGGGCTACATGCCTCCTTTTGTCTGCAGAGATGGCCACCGCACTGAGGCAGAAATATGGAGGTTGACCTTTCATAATCTTTATCGTAATTTATGTTGTTTACAAATATACCTTTCCCATGTCTGATTTAGGTTGCATCCGTAGGTATAAAATTGAGGTGGTTGCAGTTCATGACGGATGTTCGGCAATATTTGTTTTTTGGGATGAAATTGCAGCCCAGCTTTTGGAATCATCTGCAGCTCACTTACGAGCCACAATGATTGAGGTGACTGAAAACTATAATCAACTAAAATTCTAACCGTTTCAATTTCCAAAATTTTGAATGGGTTTATACATGATGGGAAACAAGCCGGAATCACTGACCCGCTTGAGTTCCCACTAGCCCTTGAAAAAATGTTGGGAAAGAAGTTGGCATTCAAGGTTAAATGGAATCCTCGCTTTAAGAGTTGTTCCGTCATCCACTTTCTTGACGATGACCAGCTGATCAACAAACTTGAAGGACCGCTTGCAATTACTCAGGTTACTATTGTGTAACATTTTCTGTTATGTCTATTGTTGAAAAGTATATTTCCGGCAAATATTTTTAATATCGTATCCACAGAGATTGGTGTTATTACCGCCGTTCTATAATTTCGATTGTTGTAAGTTTAAAGATATTCAAGTTGTTCGTTGGTGAATAAATCGTTCTTATTACTTATAAGAAAAATAAGACAAAGAAAATGGTTTTAGAATAGAGTTGAGAAATCTTGTCAAGATTGAGTTTCATTATCTTTGTTCTTTATATGTTCTCAATATCACATGCATGCATTCAAACTCCATTGATAATATTCAAATGTCCTCCCAATAATATTTATGTCTAAATAAAATTGTGATAATTACTATATAAATCCTTAGACGATCTCTCCATCTAACTATTGGTATAATAATCTTGAATGTTTAACACAATAGAAAAGTAGTGAACAAATCTATCTCTACAATTTATTCTCTACTTGGAAAAATATTTTAGATCAAGAATTGAACTGTCTTTCTCAACAATGATTCAATTCTAATTTTTCAATGTAAAGAAAAAATATTATTCCCTATATCAAATGTAGTTTGTTACATGCAAGGATAGTAATATTACATAAACAACATAAGATAACTAATACCTCAATCTTGACAAGAATGGAATTAGTTACTCATCATCTTCCTTGAATACCCAGAAAAATCTTCAAGAATTTCTCAATGCATGGAGTTTCCCAAAAACTTCAGGAAATCCACCTTGAAATCTCTCTAAGATATTCTTACAAGCCTAAGAGATACTAAGGTTCTCAAAATGAAATGATGATGCTTTACATGCAGGGAAAAAGGTACATAAATAGGCTCTGGGGCGCCACCCTACAAAAAGTTGGTTTCTCTTCCAAGACATGACAAGTGTCATCAATTTGCATGTGGCTGACTTCCAATCAGTTCGCGACGCCAAGGGTGGTCGCGGCGCGAACTGCTTAAGCTCCAGGTTCGCGGCGCGAGAGATGGTTGCGGCGCGAACTAGGTAGTTTGAGGCTTGCTTGCTTTGAGTTTCCTCAGCACTTCCTTTGCCAAACTTTGTTCTTCAAGTGCTGCTCCGGAGATTTCTTTATGTAATAATCCTTTTCTTGACAAAACATTCTTAGAGAAAAAGTGAAATATCTATTCGAAACAAAATAAAATAACTTAAATTGAATGTTTACTAAATTGTGATAAAAACTTGTGTGATTTTAATAAGAAATTGGTAAAAGGGACCGATAAAAATATATAAAAAGTAGTACCAATTGGTCCCTAACAACTCTCCCCAACTTATCACTTTGTTTGTCCCTAAACAAAAGTCATTCGTTAAAGCAAACCAATTTACGAATGCAAGGAATGAAACAAGTGCTAGAAGATGACATTCAAATGGTTCAAAAGCATACGATACTCTTATGATACACTTACTTTCGATATTAGACAAAACATGAATAAAAATAATGGTTGGCTACAAAAATATACCAAGAAATTCCAAGTAATACATGTCAAAAATTGAATCAAAACTACACACATCATAGTGATGATGAATAACCATAAGGGTTTTCTTACACACATCCGAACAATTAAATCAACATCAAATCGAATCATGCGTTTATCACAACATACACTAAACCATGAAAAATTTGAGAATCAAGAGGTGTTTTAAGGGTTGTAATGTGGCTCGGGTTATAGAGAAAGGACATGATCACAAGAACTCAAATAAAGATTGCTTATTCTAAGAGAGCATTTCATTTTATTCAACAATCTTCATTTTTTTTTTTGATAACACACCACCATGAGCTTTTCTTTTCATTTTTCTTTTTGTTAGCTCTAATATTTTCAAGGTGATGTATTATGTTTTCTCCCTAACTTTAGCATTTTAACCATAGTTGATGCAATCATACTCTCTACTTAGACATAGGCAAAAATCATATGCGACCAACTTTGGTTTAGGTTCACTTAAAACAAAAGAATTTAGGATCCATTTATTTACCATATTTTCAATGGTATTTAAATTTATACTTCAGATGAATCCTAATATAGGCTCAAAAGGGGTTTACTATGGATCACTCCTCACAAGGTTATATTTTTTTTCTTTTTTATTTTGTCCGAGTGGTTTTTTCTCAATAACAAAGATTGCCTCTATCCTTTTCACAAAAGTTTTCACAAAAATAGATTAATGCATGATTTAGCATGATAAGAATGAGTTGAAAAGGAATTGTCGGTCTCCCGCATTTTAGTGTATAATGAGAGGTTACCTCACAATTGGTTAGGTCCTAATTTGATTCAAAGTAAACATGTAACTCAAGGAATTTTATGATAAAAAATTTGTAACACACCATTAAATTATTCATATAAAGTCTAAAATAAAAATAAGGTGTACCTTGAAGTGTCGACAACTGATTCTTATCATCACCACTCAAATTTTCTTAACTTGTTCGTCGCAATCATCTTGGTTCCTTCAACTTACTCAAGCATAAGGACAATTAAACAAAAAATTTAAAAAGTAGGGTATACCAAATTTTTTGAACAACACACAATTTAAAAATCACAAAATAGAAGTGCATATAACATAGAGTTTAATGGTGAAACTAGAGCCACCAACATACATAATGCAAAAACGAAATTAAAATAACAAAACTAAAATAAAATAAAATAAAAAAAAGAAAAAGTACAAATACTACCAACATAAGATCTTCACTCTTCTTCATCATCTCCACCACCGCCCACGGGTCCTAAAACGTCTTCCATTTGTGCATCTTGACCCGTACCTGGAGCATGGCTACTGCTTCCTGCCCCCACCCCCCCACCCCCATAAAAGATGGCCTGCCCTCAGGCCAATTAGCATAAGCAAAGTATTCCGCCTGAGATGGGAATGTGCGGGCATCCGGTGCAAGGAACGTGTTCTGGAACTGTTGCTGCATACAATCAAATAAAAATGATTGAGACCTCCTAGAGGCCTCAAAGTTATCACAGCAATAATTAGCAAATGCCATTTGATCAAACACCGGTGCACGGTTGGGTCTGGGGGCAGCAGCATCTGCATTTGCATTCCTATCCATCCGGTTTTGACAAAACCTGTTTAGATATGCATCGTCCATAATCGAGATGATGGAGGAATGCACCTCTCCCGGAATTTGCACTTTTGCATTTAAGCATAATCCCATGATTAAACCGGGATACATGAGTAAGCCCATTTTTCCTCCATATTCCGTCCCGCTTAGGGCTATCTTCCTTAATTCCTCTGAAACAATGAATGCTAAATCCACTGTTTTTCCCTGCATGATATAATACAACAAACATCCTACCTCAAGTGGAATGGTGGTGGTGTGGCTTCGAGGTCGAATGTTGTTCAGCAAAATGACCAAAGATTTGTGTTCGCAATTTCAAATTCTCCCTCTTCCAACATTTGGGTAATCCTTGGTCATTTAGCTCGTACGTCTTCCCCTCTAGACATAGATAATTACTAATATCCGAAATGTCCCACTTATTTTCCAATACCTTGGTTTGGTATTCACACCGCATGTTCCTCGTCAAGGTGAGAGGGTTACCAAAAAATTTATTGAGTGCATTCCTATTAAAAAGGACGGTCTTACCTCTCACCATTGTCTTATAAGCATATGCTGTCCCGTCTTCCATGTGAATTGCATTGGCGTAGAATTCACGCACAATGTCATGGTTGAGTTCCGTGACGGGCTCACAATTTTTTCCCCATTTTCTTGCTTCAAGATTGGCCACAATATCCCGATATCTACCTTCCCTCGATAGTCAGATGATCCTTTCATTTTGGATGTTCTTTTTGAGGAGCACTTCGAATCTTGCTTCTTGCGCCGGACCAAGAAAGGTTGGTCGTGCCCTTGAGGTGCTAGGAGCTGTGTTCTTAGTGCGCTTTGACATCTGCATCAAAACAGAAAAACAACACAAGTATTCCTCTGAATCAGTAAAGCACTTAAAAAAAATGGATGCAGATTTTTAAGGGTTCGCGGCGCGACCTGTGCGTGACCCAGAAAAATCTGCATCAATAAAGGTTGCATCCATGGTGAACTTTCTCAGAATCTTCAACTTTTCATCTTTCCAACTCTTAACCTAACCTAGCCTAACCAATTCTTCAACATGCATTGTGCTATTTCATGAAAATTTGAAGTTTATACTTAACCTAAATTATCGCATTGAGAGAGCAAAAGAGGAAAAAAAATGAAGAAACAGTGTACATACCTTGATTGAGAGTGGAAGGATAGGGATGTTTAGCAAAGAGTGAGATATGGGGTTTGAGGGTGGTGGGGATCTTGGGGGTTCTGAGTTTGTTACAG
This sequence comes from Lathyrus tuberosus, assembly GCA_022829125.1. Taxonomy (NCBI): domain Eukaryota; kingdom Viridiplantae; phylum Streptophyta; class Magnoliopsida; order Fabales; family Fabaceae; genus Lathyrus; species Lathyrus tuberosus. Next base: position 3,514,058 of record JALAZF010000029.1, on the reverse strand, counting down.
GGGAGGATTGTGGTTGGTGTGAGAGGAGAGTGAGTAAAAAGAAAGGAAATTTTGAAAATAAAAAGAAGGGGAAAACATAGCAAAGAAGATAAAATAGGGAATTTTTATTTTTTTCGCTTCAGGTCACGGCGCAACCTATGTTCGCGGCGCGTACATGAAAGAAACAGAATGCACACTTTTCTCAGTTCGCGGCGCAAACATCCTTCGCGGCGCGAACTGGTCAAGATTTTGAAATTTTTTGTTATGTGGCCTTCCATTCTTTGCATCCTGAAGCTGCTACAATACTATTTATTCATTAAAAACAAACGAAAGAAAAACTTACAGAGGTTGGGTTGCCTCCCAACGAGCGCTTTATTTAACGTCGTTCAAGCTCGACAATCAAGTGATTTCTCATGGTTCGGTGAGTGAGATGACATAAACCTCTCGATTTATTTCTCCATCGTGGTAAACTTTTAATCGTTGCCCATTTACAGTCCAACTTTCTTGAGACTTGGGATCTTCGATCACGATAGCCCCGTAATCTTTTACTTCTTTTACCACAAATGGTCCCGACCACTTAGATTTCAACTTACCCGGGAATAACTTAAGTCTTGAGTTGAATAAGAATACCAATTGTCCAGCTCTAAATACCTTTTGACGAACTTTACCGTCATGATATGCTTTCACTTTTTCCTTGTACATTTTGTTCGAGTGATAAGCATTGTTTCGCAACTCCTCCAACTCATGGAGTTGTTCTTTTCTTTTCTCACCGGCTTGAATGGAGTCAAAGTTTAAAAATTTGAGAGCCCATAGTGCTCTATGTTCCATTTCTACCGGGAGGTGGCAAGTCTTTCCATAGATCATTTGAAAAGGTGTTAGTCCAATGGGAGCTTTGTAGGCGGTGCGATACGCCCACAAAGCTTCATCCAATTTCGAGGACCACTCTTTTCTAGAATTTGAGACAGTTTTTTCAAGGATCCTTTTGACTTCTCTATTTGACACTTCCGTTTGACCATTTGCTTGTGGATGGTAAGGAGTAGTCACTTTATGCTTTACACCATAATGTTCCAAGACTTTTTCCAAGGGTGTATTGCAAAAATGTGATCCCCCATCGCTTACTAACACCCTAGGCACACCAAAACGTGAAAATATGTTTTTCTTTAGAAATTTTATCACGGTTTTGGAGTCGGCCTTAGGTGAAGCAATTGCTTCCACCCACTTTGCCACATAGTCAACGGCTACAAGAATGTACTCATTAGAGAGAGAAGAGGGGAATGGGCCGACAAAATCAATGCCCCAACAATCAAAGACTTCAACTTCCAACATGTTAGTCAAGGGCATTTCATCTCGTTTGCCTATTCCTCCGCTTCTTTGGCATTTGTCACAATTCTTTGCATGTTCATGTGCGTCTTTAAACACGGACGGCCAATAAAATCCCGATTGGAGGACCTTAGTGGCTGTTCGCAAACCGCTATAGTGACCCCCATACGGAGAATTATGACAGTGCCAAAGAATATCTTTCGACTCTTCAAGTGTCACACACCTTCTTAAAATGCTGTCCACACCTGCTTTGAACAAATACGGGTCATCCCATACATAGTATTTTGCATCCGCTAAGAATTTCTTTCTTTGATTACTAGTGAGGTCTTCCGGTATCAAACCGGTTGCCTTGTAATTAGCAAAATCGGCAAACCAAGGCCTCACTTGAATCGCATAAAGCTTCTCGTCCGGAAATTCTTCCCTCACTTCTTCTTCTTTATTTGTAATTTCCACATTAACCAATCGGGACAAGTGATCCGCTACCAAGTTTTCGGAACCCTTTTTATCCCGGATTTCCAAATCAAATTCTTGTAATAACAAAATCCAACGAATTAGTCTTTGTTTGGAATCCGGCTTGGTTAGCAAGTACTTGATTGCCGAATGGTCGGTGTAAACTACAACTTTGGACCCGATCAAATAAGCTCTGAATTTTTCTAAGGCATACACTATGGCTAGTAGCTCTTTTTCAGTTGTTGCATAATTAACTTGTGCTTCGTTTAAAACTTTACTAGCATAATGTATGGCGTGAAAAATTTTGGCTTTTCTTTGACCCAAAACCGCACCAACCGCATAATCGCTTGCATCATACATAAGTTCAAAATCAAGTTTCCAATTAGGTTCAATGATTATGGGTGCGGTTACTAGCTTTTCTTTCAACTCGTGAAATGCTTTCAAACATGACTCATCGAAAAGGAATTGCGTACCTTTGTTGAGCAAATTACTCAAGGGCTTTGTAATTTTGGAGAAATCTTTGATGAATCTTCGGTAAAATCCAGCATGTCCAAGGAAGCTTCTTATCCCTTTGATATTTATTGGAGGTGGTAGTTTTTCAATAACTTCCACCTTTGCTCGATCAACTTCCAGCCCTTTGGAGGAGATTTTGTGTCCAAGAACAACACCTTCGGTCACCATGAAGTTACACTTCTCCCAATTCAGCACCAAGTTTGTTTCTACACACCTCTCTAATACCACATTAAGATTCTTTAAGCATAAATCAAAGGAAGCACCGTAGACGGAAAAATCATCCATAAACACTTCAATGCATTCTTCAATTAAATATGAAAATATGGCTTGCATACACCTTTGAAATGTTGCTGGTGCGTTACACAGTCCAAAAGGCATTCTCCGGTAAGCAAAAATGCCAAAAGGACATGTGAAGGCTGTTTTTTCATGGTCTTCCGGGTTGACCGAAATCTGGTTGTAACCCGAATAACCATCTAAAAAACAGTAAAAATTCTTGCCGGCTAACCTCTCTAACATTTGGTCCATGAAAGGTAGTGGGAAGTGGTCTTTTCTTGTAGCTTGATTTAATCTTCTATAGTCAATGCACATCCGCCATCCGGTTACCGTCCTAGTTGGAATTAGCTCATTTTTTTCATTTCTAATAACCGTCATACCACCCTTCTTTGGAACTACTTGCACCAGACTCACCCATTCACTATCGGATATAGGATAAATCATTCCAGCCTCCAATAGTTTAACGACTTCTTTTCTCACCACTTCCTTCATAGATGGATTTAAGCGTCTTTGGGGTTGAGCAACGGGTTTGTAGTCGTCTTCCATCATGATCTTGTGCATGCAATAGGCTGGACTAATACCTTTTAAATCCGATAACACCCACCCGATTGCGCCTTCATTCTTTTTCAGCACTTGTGTCAATTTCTGCTCCTCTTGGGTGGATAAAGCACTACTAATTATCACCGGTTTGGTGAAATTATCGCCAAGGAATACATACTTCAAATGTGGAGGTAGCATTTTCAATTCCAGCTTTGATTCTTCCACTTTCTTCTTCTCATCCAACTCCTCAATTTTTTCTTCATGAGAGGCAATCTCTCCACAAGACTCTAATTCCCCCAAAATTGCGTCAATTTCTTTTTCCTCCTTTTCGGTTGAGACGTTGAAAGCTCCTATAAGAGATCTCTCTAAGGAACTAGAAAGATGGACTTGATTTGCAACTTCAATGATTTCCTCCTCGGTTACATCGATTCGGAAGGAATCGTGCTTGTCTTTAGGATGCTTCATGGCTTCAAAAAGATTGAAAGTTACCTCTTCATCTTGCACTCTCACTTTCATGAGACCATCATCAATGTCAATCATCATCCGAGCTGTCTTCATGAATGGTCTTCCAAGAATTAAAGGAACATCGCGATCCTCATCCATGTCTACTACACAAAATCCACCGGAAAGAAGAACTTGTCTACCTTGACTAACATATCTTGAGCAACTCCGTATGGTGAAGTGGTAGACTTGTCGGCTAGTTGTAGAGTCATTCTTGTAGACTTCATCTCAACGTTCCCTAACCTTTTGACAATAGATAAGGGAATTAGATTGATGCTGGATCCTAAATCAACCAAACCATTGCCAATGTACGTATCTCCGATGGTCACCGGTAAAACTACTCGGCCCGGATCGGACTCCTTCCTTGGGATGTTTTTTTGAATTATAGCGCTGCACCGTGCATCAAGTAAAACTGTTTCATCTTCAGTATACCTCTTCTTTTTTGTGAGAATATCTTTCAAGAACTTTGCATACTTTGGCATTTGTTCTAACGCTTCGGTAAATGGAATACTAATTTGAAGTTGCTTGAGTATATCCATAAACCGTGCGTAGTGCCTAACACTGTCCTTCCTTGATGGTGCGTGCGGATAAGGTAGGTGTTGAACTGGAACATGACTCATGCCTTTATCCCCCCTTTTTTTGTTTTTCATTTTTGACTCCTTCTGAACACCACCTTCAGATTCCTGATCGTGCCCAGTTTGCGGCGCGAAGGTCTGATGCGACGCGACCTGAGACAGATTTTTCTTCTCATCATTTTAAGCTTCCAACAATTTCTCATCTTGGTTTCCAGCTGTGATATTTGTATCATCCTCCACTGTAATTTCCTCATTTCCTCTGCTTGCCACTTTTTTACTGTTTCTTGTGATAATTGCTTTACAATGCTCCTTCGGATTAGTTTGGGTGTTGGAGGAGAAGGAGGAACTTGCCTGTTGTTCCGCCAATTGTTTTGGAAGTTGGCCTACTTGAGTCTCCAGGTTTTTGATTGCTGCTTCATTGCTTTTTTGACTTGCCATGGAAGCTTGTATGAATTGTGCAAGCGTATCTTCTAACTTGGAACTTCCGCCTTGTGATTATTGGACTTGTGTGTTTGGACTTTGATAGGGATTCTGTTGCTGAAAATTCTGGTTGTTGAATCTTGATTGTTGGTAGCCTTGGTTGTTCCTTTGAAAAGTGTTGTTGTGTTGTGGAGGATATCTTTGGTAACCTTGACCTTGATTGTTGACATAGCTTACTTCCTCCTGAATCGGAGGACAAAATCCGGTTGGATGATCTCCTTGACAAAGTTCACAACTTGCCACTTGATGTCTAACTTGTGTTCCATGAATCTCTTTCAATTGTTGTGGAAGTTTAGACATTTGTTGAGTAAGTAGCTCCACTTGTTGGGAAAGTAGCTTGTTTTGAGCAAGTATGGCATCGTTGGTATTCAACACAAGGACTCCCGTTTTCCTTTGTGGAGGACTACGGTCGTGTTGGCTTTGTCGATCGTTGAGTGCCATTTGTTCAATAATGGTTTTTGCTTCCTCCGCATTCTTTGACATGAGAGAACCACCCGCGGTAGCATCCAAGAGTATTTTTTGTGACGTTTGGAGTCCATTGAGAAAGATGTGAATTTGTGTGAGCTCATCAAAACCGTGACCCTTGCATTTCCTCAACATAGACTTGAATCTTTCCCAAGCCTCGTTTAGAGACTCGTTGCTTCCTTGTGTGAATACCGAAATAGCCGTTTTGGCTTCCATGAATCGGGATTGAGGGTAATACCTCTCTAGGAATCTTTCTTCTAACAAATTCCAATCCGTCATCACTCTTGTTGGTTGATCAAGGTACCACTCCTTTGCTTTTCCCACTAATGAATGTGGAAACATCCTTTTGAATAAGTTTTCTTCACTTGCTTCATCTACTCCCGTAGAACCCGCAATCTCATAAAATTTGATGAGATGGTTGTACGGATCTTCATGATCCATTCCGGTGAATGGATTTGCATAAAGAAGTTGAAGGATTCCGGTCTTCATCTCCGTGTTCCTTCCGCCTCGAGCAAATTGAGCTGTCCGCCTTGGACTATTGGCGGACATCTCGGTACGAGCTTCATCACCCATACTTCCTTCAAAGGTCTCTACAACTTCCTCTTCGATTTGAGTAAGTGCAGAATTTGTTGCTTCTTCTCTTCGGTTCCTCTCGTCGGCTAGTTTCTTTCTCCTTCGTGTCTTGCTATTAAGCCTTCGGATTGTTCTTTCAATTTCGGGGTCGAATTGAAATTGTTCCTTGGTGGCTTTTTCTCGCATGCACTAGAATCTACAAAACTAACAAACCAAGTGAAGCACAAGAGTGATAGAAATAGAAAATAAAAAAATAAGAACTTAGAACAATGAATTATTGCAATGCATGTAATATCGACACCAATCCCCGACAACGACGCCAATTTGTTGAAAAGTATATTTCCGGCAAATATTTTTAATATCGTATCCACAGAGATTGGTGTTATTACCGCCGTTCTATAATTTCGATTATTGTAAGTTTAAAGATATTCAAGTTGTTCGTTGGTGAATAAACCGTTCTTATTACTTATAAGAAAAATAAGACAAAGAAAATGGTTTTAGAATAGAGTTGAGAAATCTTGTCAAGATTGAGTTTCATTATCTTTGTTCTTTATATGTTCTCAATATCACATGCATGCATTCAAACTCCATTGATAATATTCAAATGTCCTCCCAATAATATTTATGTCTAAATAAAATTGTGATAATTACTATATAAATCCTTAGACGATCTCTCCATCTAACTATTGATATAATAATCTTGAATGTTTAACACAATAGAAAAGTAGTGAACAAATCTATCTCTACAATTTATTCTCTACTTGGAAAAATATTTTAGATCAAGAATTGAACTATCTTTCTCAACAATGATTCAATTCTAATTTTTCAATGTAAAGAGAAAATATTATTCCCTATATCAAATGTAGTTTGTTACATGCAAGGATAGTAATATTACATAAACAACATAAAATAACTAATACCTCAATCTTGACAAGAATGGAATTAGTTACTCATCATCTTCCTTGAATACCCAGAAAAATCTTCATGAATTTCTCAATGCATGGAGTTTCCCAAAAACTTCAGGAAATCCACCTTGAAATCTCTCTAACATATTCTTATAAGCCTAAGAGATACTAAGGTTCTCAAAATGAAATGATGATGCTTTACATGCAGGGAAAAAGGTACATAAATAGGCTCTGGGGCGCCACCCTACAAAAAGTTGGTTTCTCTTCCAAGACATGACAAGTGTCATCAATTTGCATGTGGCTGACTTCCAATCAGTTCGCGGCGCCAAGGGTGGTCGCGGCGCGAACTGCTTAAGCTCCAGGTTCGCGGCGCGAGAGATGGTTGCGGCGCGAACTGGGTAGTTTGAGGCTTGCTTGCTTTGAGTTTCCTCAGCACTTCCTTTGCCAAACTTTGTTCTTCAAGTGCTGCTCCGGAGATTTCTTTATGTAATAATCCTTTTCTTGACAAAACATTCTTAGAGAAAAAGTGAAATATCTATTCGAAACAAAATAAAATAACTTAAATTGAATGTTTACTAAATTGTGATAAAAACTTGTGTGATTTTAATAAGAAATTGGTAAAAGGGACCGATAAAAATATATAAAAAGTAGTACCAATTGGTCCTTAACATCTATCACGAATATTTTTAACAGAATCTATTATAATAGTATATTTCCAATGGCAGGATGACAAGCTCATTCAAGACAGCGACCAGTTTATTGAGGCCTCCTCTAATTCAATGCAGGTTGCTTAATTGTCCTTTATAACGATTCCATTAGGAATCATGTATTACACGAACCATTGCACCAACAAGTAATGACTCTAACAACATGCAAATGCATTCTGATTTGCACAGGTTATGGAGAGTGTTGGTGAGGATGTACCAATTGTAAAACTAACTCCTCCTACGGTAATCTGTTCTTATATGTCATGAATTTAATTTACTAGGACTATTTACCACACCCTGCAATTGTAACCCTTTCTGTATTGTTGTCGAATTCAGGATGGTGAAATCACATCTTCCCACGCTCCTGATCCTTCAACCCCTAAAACCAATGTTAAGAGGATGTCTACGGAACCTGCCGGTGAACCGACGATTAAAACTGAAATAGATGGGGACCTTTCGTCCACAAAAGCCAAGAAACTTAACAAGCGGGGTAAAAAACAAGTTTGACCGTCGAGAATTGCCGGAGATGGAGAATGTTGTTGGACTCTTTTTTGAAGTTTCACCTTTCACTACTATCGTGTCTATTTAATACAAGAAATTGATGTATATGTTTTGAAGTTTTTTTTATCAATGTTTGATCAAATCACTACAATAATGGGGTTTATTTCTAAGATTCCCAGAAGGTCTTATGTGTAATATATGTTGTATTCTATTAATCTGATCTGTTTTCTGATTCAAGATATATTGATCTGTATTGTTAAGATACATTGATAGAAGCACTCAAATCTACAGATTCATTACATATGTATTATAACAACTGAACCATAACGGATAAAGATAGAGTCATGCTAGACTTTTTAATATTAACGAGACATAAAACTATTGGCAGCTAACCCTTACTAAGTCAAATATGTTCTTTGTCACATACATGTAATGAAATATACTGTGTGGCTACCATTGCCATTAAATTTACCACGTAAGTCCAAATATTTGACAATAGCACCACAGATTTTGTTATTAAACAACATAAAAACATGTATGTCCTACTTAGCATGTTACATTAATATTAAAATATTGATCCTTCCTACTTTTATACATTGTGCAATACCTAAACACAGCAGCTCAGTAGGTAGCACTGCACAACACTCAAGCACCCCCTCTCTCATATGTCACGTCGCCGTTTCTTCTTGCTTCATGTGAAAGAAGAAGTACAAACTTACTGTTAATCACTAATTACCTTCCCAACATATTATAACAATATAAATTGTCAATAAAATATTACTATTATGCTGCATCTATTTGGAGGGGCTTTTCAAAATTTCAAATTTTTAGTGGGACACAAATTACAACACACAGCCACTCCATCATCACCTCAGTAGAGCAAGCAACCTGTGTTTGTTCTGTCTTTCTAACTACCTTGCCACTACAACATTACACTTCAACTTCAGGCAAATGCTTGAGTCATATTTGAACATCTCCTCCTTTTCACAATACGTAACTTAGTATATTTTTCAGCTATTTGTTTCCTCTCTCCCACTGCCCATGTGTTTGCTTACGATTTTAATGTTCCTACTTCAAATTTTATGGTGACAAATCTTTACTAAGTATTCCTTTTGCACGTCTAAGGTTTTACGACAGCCTTTCCATGGATGGTGATAGTCATACGCCTGCCTCTATTACAAGACAGAAACGAAAATTATTCTTGAGTAACAAGAGACAACATAATTTGCGACCCAACAAGGAGAACAATGTTGCTTCACCATCAACACCTTTGCTTCCTAATGCAAAAAACTCCCAAACTCAACGTACAACCCCCCACAGTAATGTTGTTAATACCACACACACTGGACCGTCTCTTCGGCACAATCTTCCTACTGCCCCTCCGAAGCGTAGACGATTCGGTATTAGTTCTTGCATAAATCTATTTCCCATGTTAAATTCTACGGTGTCCCGTAACAACTCGTTTACTATGTCAGTAAGAAACAATAATTCAACCTTGGTACAACATGTTTGTCCTACACTCAGTAAGTCTCAGCAAATTACTCCCAATCAAGGGCGTGGTCATCAACCTCCCTTGGCAGTGTCCTCATCAACCCACATAGACACTTTTGCATCTTCAAGTTATACTTCCCCACAACCCTCATTCATGCCCTGTGACTCCTCGCGGACGGGCCTTCGCCAAATCCAGCTTCCTGTCGGAAGTAATGCACATTCAACATGTAATGCTTATGCTTCTGGCACTCCACAACGCAATGCACCTACAAATTCTTCTTTTGAGGAAAACTCTGATTCGGATTCTGATCATACTGTGGCAAATTCTTCAGACTCTGACATTGAAGCTGGTGTTGAAGATGTCGAAGATCACCTACAAGGTAATATGTTTACCAATTTAACTAACATGATTTCCATTTGTTTCTTAGTCCCGCATTATGGATATCTTATTGTTACATGCACAAAATATGTCGATATCAGAATTCCTACTTGGGAATGCCAGCATTGCAAGGCATGTATGTGGTATCAGGAACGTAAATCCAAACATAGACACACAACTGCACCAAAGTTTTACATTTGCTGCAAGTCTGGAAGAGTCGTGCTACCACTGATGAGGTAGCCTCCACCTTTATTAGCTCAGCTCCTTTTCGATGGAAATTCCACCCGTAGTAAAAACTTCCAGGCCAACATACGAACATACAACGCTATGTTCTCCTTCACTTCTCCTGGGATGAAGTTTGACACAACGTCACAGAGAGGAAACGGTCCTCCAACTTTACGACTACACGGTCAGGTGTGTTACCAGATAGGTACTATGCTTCCCGATATAGGTCAACCTCCACAATATGCTCAGCTATACATCTTCGATACGGAGAATGAGGTTGATAACAGGATGGATTGTTTCAGGTAGCAAAAATCTCTTTGCTCATATGTATAACTCAATGTTTGTCAATCTCTTTGAACTGAAAATCGTATGTTCACTAATATATGTTATTACTGTTTATTGTAGGGACAACAAAAAACTTGAGAAAGAATTAGTCAGGGACTTGAAGGTGATGTTGGATTCTTTCAATGTCCACGCCAAAGCGTTTAGAAATGCTAGGGATCTGTTGAGGGAAAATTCTTTTCTAGACTTGAAGTTGAAATTGATATCCAGTAGACCCAGCGACGGCCGTGTCTATAATATGCCAATTGTTGCAAAAGTTGTTGCTCTTATTGGGGGCGATATTGATTCTGCAGAAAAAAGGGACATAATAGTCCATCCACACGATGAGGGGTTACAAAGAATAGATGAATTCCATCCGGCATACCTTGGATACCAATACCCACTCATTTTTGTATATGGCGAAGACGGTTACAAAGATAATATTTTTCACAAATATAGTCACCAAAGACAAGTCACGAAGAAAAATCGTCAAACTATAAAGGATTGGTTATGCTTCCGTCTACATGAGCGCGTCTCGGAACCTAAGACTTTACTTCATTCGCGGCGCCTTTTCCAATAGTTCCTGGTTGACGGTTATACTATGATGGAATCCGAGCGTCTATAATGGTTGCGGAAAAATTAATCTAAATTAAGGGTTGGTAAATATAGCAACTTACAGTAGGAAAACGCTGCTGGTAGTTCTAATCAAAGTACAAAACAGGGCAAGCATGTTATTTTGCCTTCGACGTTTGTCGGAAGCAAATGATACATGGACCAACTCTATTTTGACGGGATGGCGATTTCAAGTAAACTTGGCTTCCCTGACCTGTTTATAACATTTACCTACAACCCCGCGTGGCCTGAAATAAAACGTCTGTTGCATATCAACAATTTAAGTGTTGTTGATCTTCTGAATATTGTAGCTAAGGTCTTCAAAATTAAGTTCGACGAACTTATGCATGATATAACAAAGAGACATGTCCTAGGACGCGTTTTGGCATGTAAGTCTACGTTTGGAACTCTGTCAGTATTTTATGTTCACTTATATTACGTACAACTATTACGTTTATACTGACTTCTGTGCTATTCCATTCAACAGTTATATACACCATTGAATTCTAGAAAAGAGGTCTACCTCACGCTCACATTCTTATCTTCTTGCATCCTCAGAGTAAATACCCCACACCCAATGATATTGACAAAATAATTTCCGCCGAGATACCTGACCCGGACATTCATCCTACGTTGTACAAATTGGTCAAGTCGCATATGGTGCATGGACCTTGTGGTATGGCTAGGCAATCATCACAGTGTATGAAGAACAGAAAGTGCACTTAATTCTTTCCAAAAAAGTTCATTGAGAATACCATTGTTGATGTCGAAGGCTACCCTCTATACAGACGATGATCAACTACGCATGTCATACACAAGAACAACATCTATCTGTACAATAGGCATGTCGTCCCGTACAACACAAAATTGCTCTTGAAGTACCAAGCCCATATTAACATGGAATGGTGTAATCAAAGTACATCAATTAAGTATCTTTTCAAATATATACACAAAGGCCATGATAGAATTACAGCTTCTGTTGTACATAGGTCTCATCCTTCCTTGAATAGTGTCAAACCCGTAGACGAAATTCAACAATATCTTGACTGTAGATACGTCTCTCTGTGCGAGGCGAGTTGGAGAATCTTCTCTTACAGTATTCATGGCCATAAACCCGCTGTGGAATGCATGTTTTTTCATCTTAAAGGTGAGAAGTCTGTCTACTACACCGATCATGACCAGATAGAGAATATTTTAGAGAAGGCGAGCGTAACGGAGACTATGTTTTCGTCGTGGTTAATTGCCAACCAGACTTACGAAGAAGCTAGGGAATTAACTTATGGTCAGTTCGTCACAAGGTTTGTTTACCATAAAAGAAATAGAATGTGGAAGCCTCAGAAAAAGGGGTATACAATTGGCCGTTTAATTTGGGTACCACCGTCTACGGGCGAGTTGTTTTATCTTCGTATGATGTTGACTGTCGTGAAAGGACCCACATGCTATGAGGATATTCGCAAGATCGGCGATACATAGTGTGATTCCTTTAGAGATCCATGTTTTGCTATGGGTTTCCTTGAAGACAATAGGGAATACATCGAAGCCATTAAAGAGGCAAGTGAGTGGGGGTCCGGTCATTTCCTACGCAAGATTTTCGTTGTTATGCTTATGTCGGGCAACGTCAATCGGCCGGCGTATGTGTGGACAGAGACATGGGCATTACTGTCCGACGGTTTGTTGCACCAACAAAGGCTCTTGGTTAATAACACAGGTCAGCTTTTAGTTTTCATCCATTTCAATATCTTGAGCATATACCTTTCTAATATGGGTTTTAAGTGGCAAAACTATACAACCCTTCAATTATAGCCATACTGAATGGTTAAGTGCTGTGCATTGGAATAGTCTGTCCATACTGACCACATAGGTCTTTTCCTTTGACAAAACTAATATTGAAGGACCATGAGCTGCAAAATCTCACGTTGCATCATATTGAGACTCTCCTTCAAAAGAATCGAAAAAGCCTCCATGACTTCAAACCTATACCATACCCCGACAGTTATGTGTTAGAGCAGCTAGGGAACCGTCTCATATATGAAGAACATAGTTATGACATAAAAACCATGAAAGACGAATTCCAATCACTACATGCTGCTCTTACAGGTAGTTACCAGGAAACTGAATGCTATTCCTCATTTAATGCTTAGGTGTTTACTTTGATATGATATTTTACTTATTTGTATTAGACGAGCAGCGTGGAATGTATGAGAAGATTATGACCGCCGTAACAAATCAGAAAGGTGGAGTTTTTTTACCTGCATGGTTATGGTGGAACCGGGAAAACTTACATGTGGTAGACAATGGCAAGTGCGATTAGATCTAAGCACGACATATGTTTAATCGTCGCCACCAGTGGAATCACATCGCTGTTGTTACCAGGTGGGAGAACGGCTCACTCAAGATTCAAAATACTTGTCCCTACTTTAGCCAACTCTACTTGTAATATCACTCACAAAGAAGAAGCCGCGAAACTACTTCAACAAACAAAATTAATAATTTGGGACAAGGCGCCCATGGCTAACAAATGGTGTTTCGAAGCACTTGACAAGACATTGAAGGATGTGATGAGTACTGATGGGAACTCGGAAGAACTCTTTGGTGGGAAGGTTGTCGTGTTTGGTGGGGATTTCAGACAGATATTGCCGGTAATACCAAAGGGTAGTCGTTCCGACATTGTACATGCCACCATCAACTCTTCCTATATATGGCATTCGGTACAGGTATTGAACTTAACTAAGAATATGCGTCTAAATTGTGGTCCCACCGAACACGACAGAAAAGAAATGACAGAATTATCCGATTAGCTACTCAAAATTGGAGAAGGAAAGGCCGGAGAACCGAATGATGGGACTGCTGAAATTGAGTTCCCGCATGAGATGCTTATCACAGATTTTGATGATCCTATCATTGCTGTCATAACGAGTACGTATCCTGATTTTCTCGCAAATTATACGGACTTCAACTATCTAAAGAGCAGGGCTATATTGGCATCAACAATAGATATGGTTGACAAGATTAATGATCATGTGTTGTCCATTATGCCAGGTAGTCTCACTTTTCAGTTGATAAGCTCCTTAACACAATACAGTTGGTGATGCATTTCTTGATATATATGTCTCATGTTGTGCCTGCAGGTGACTTGAGGGATTACTATAGCTGTAATACAGTCGATCAATCGGAGATACATGACAGGGACGTTCTTGATGTTCTCACCCCAGAGTTTCTCAGCTCATTAAAAACTTCCGGCTTGCCTAACCATCATATCAAACTTAAGGTCGGGGTACCCATTATGTTGATGCGAAACATCGATCAGTCCGAAGGCCTGTGCAATGGTACTCGCCTAATAGTGACCAAAATGGCTACACATGTGCTTGAGGCCCATATCATGGGGGGAAAACACCATGGCAATGTCGTATACATTCCCAGGATGGATATGTCCCCATCACAGTCTCCTTGGCCTTTCAAGCTAAGCCGGAGACAATTCCCCGTCATTGTCTCCTACGCGATGACGATTAACAAATCACAGGGTCAGTCATTGGATTGGGTGGGGCTTTATATTCCACGAGACATTTTTTCTCATGGCCAGATTTATGTCGCACTTTCAAGGGTTACAAGCAAAAAGGGTATCAAAGTATTGATAGACGATGAAAACAACAATGCCAAAACATGTACATCCAATGTTGTTTACAAGGAGGTTTTCAACAATGTTTAGTTATACGAATTTAACTCCATATGTAACCTTATTAGAAAATTTTAACATTGTTGTTTAGGTGTCAGGTTTTTTGTTATACTTTGTGGGACATCTGTAGGTTTTTTTGTTAATGCACAGCCGATTAATGTATTTTCACCTTGTGTATAAACAGTAAAGAATTACATTAACTGCAGGCATACCATTTTTGCACTTCTGTATATAACTATAATACAGAAACATACATTAATCTTTAAAGCATATTAACAACCCGACACAAAGTTTTAATATCAAGTGCAACCTTACCCGTGTCATATGTTATACGCATGACAACCTTTGTTTTCATCAGTTGCATCCAAACGGAAGCGTATTCGGTCTCCTCCTTTGAAATTGTTTGACACGCAGATTGCATCCCAGTCATTTCCTAACTTGGTCCGGTATGCATCATCGATGTTCAGTATCGGCAGCATTTTGCAACGTCTGTTGTCGCCATAAAGCAGCAGATCTTTGTAACCGAATTTTTGTAGAACACCGGCAAATTCAGGCTGTAGCTTCTGAATGTATATAATAGATGACCCAATTTATTAGCTATTCAACTAATTTGCAACTATATCAGAACTGACTTAAACATAAAAAATAGATCTCAACTAATTTCGGTGAAATCTCACTCAATGGTGGGAGCACCACGTCAAATGCATATATCGATTCGTTATATAGATATCTACTATGGAATATGGGTAATTCCTCTTTTGCATGAATCTCTTTAAACCCACATATCCCGAAGTTATTGTCCCCGTAATAGCCGAACCAAACAACGACGTTAGCTGGTAGTGAGTAGTAATCTTCAATACCCTTCCATCCACTGATTATAAGTGGTTGAACCTCCCTATTGTTATATACTAAGGTATGATGAATACCTTGGTTGTTCAGTACTGTCTACGTTTTGTTTACTTCTCCTCGGTACGTTCGAACAAATACAGGCTGGATCTCAGGAAAGGCCTACACACATAACTTTCTTATGATTTAGTTCATGAAATGAATATATAACACCCTATAATCAGTGAGAAACGCAAACAAAAACCCAAAAGACATATGTTTTACAGCCACATGGTTTTACTTACTTGGAAGGATAACTTTGCTATTACAACTGTGTCAATCACCTCTTTATGAACCAGAGGACCAACCCTTTCCATTGCAACTCTATGAAATGTTAAATTGAAGAGGTGGTTGTAGGTATCTTACGCCTATTATAACTAAGGAGTGGATGGTATTTATTGTTGCAACTAATGTCTCCACTACCCTATCCAAATCACATGTCAACAGTAACATTAATATTTTATATTTTCTCCTGCAGTGCCCATGTGAAGTGAGGGAATAACGTGGTCCTTCGAAAGTTATTTCACTTGCTTTACACATGTGTTGTATTTGTGCACTCAATGTGTGGTCTACAAAGCATGCATTACTTATCTATTGTCCACGTTGGTTTTGTGTTTTTCCAATTCTGTTTTAAATTCATTACAGAAACACTTCAAATAAAAACATGAACCATATTATATTTCACCACTTCAAAAACTGTTGGATGAAGACAGGAACAACAACATGATAACTTTCTCCACATCAGAAGCATTTACAATTTTAACATTGCGTCAGTCAAACATTATATCTCTTATAAACCATGACAGAACAAAATCAAAACATAAGATGCTACATATGCTTCATATATAAACTTCCAAAAGTTACAAAGTTTGGTCCTACAGCCACAACTATTACAATTCATGACAAATCCACAACAAAACTACACCACCAGAACCTTTAAACTACACCTAATTTCCACGTTTCTTGAACCACACAGGGGCACATTTCAACACCACTATTTCTACAAATTTCCATACACCACTATCAGAAAAACCACCACCTCACATTTCCACGCTTCATAGACACCAATATTTCACTGGCTGGCGGGTGTCTGATGCAGAACTGCAGCACATCTCTATCGTGGATGTCTCGGTCTTTCACAAACTCGTACCATCCACCGAGAAGATACTTCTCCATTTGTCCACGCCTATTTTTTAATTCACAGTAGTAAGCACATGACCTATCTGTATCATATAGGTTGATAGAGTCCTGTTGTTTGCGCAGGCACCTCTTGATCACAACCCGCAGTATTTGCTGTACAACCGTTAAGCCAACAGTTATAACATCAATTCATGCATGAAATCATTACATAATAACAAACATAAAATATATATTACTTATATATACATTCGAACGCAACGCCTTCGCATCTTTCACTACACGGACCCAATTTTCTTCAGACTCTTCACAGTAAACGGGTGTAACCTCCCTGCATTTCAGAAAAAACATAACAATATCACAATACCTCCATATGAACCAAAACGTATTGTACCTGCACCAATATATCAGTTGCAGGGAAGTGGCCATCGTAAATACTCACCCATCGCTATCAGACGATATACAAATATAGTCCGGCTCTGTTTTAACTTCCACAAAGCCAACCCCAACCTTACTTTTCCCCTTAACGTCTTTCCCGACTGCCACGACTTTAGCTTTACCCTTCCTCTTCGAAGGGTGATCATCAGCACCGTGTATAACAATGCCCTTCTGTTTCTTCATCCCTTCATTGGCCAACTCTGTACTGTAGAGACAATATAACAAAAACACATTACTCCTGGAATCTAACTACAATCCGTATGCATGCAATCGGAGAAATATAAGTTAAAATTAGATCTTTAACGTTCACACCTACGCAATACATATATCGTTTCAATACTCTACTCTACAAAAACCGACACCATGTTTTACCATTGACAAGTTCTGATCCAAGTCTTACCGTGATCTGCGTTCCACTTTCGTGTTGGGAGAGACGAAATGAGCTGCCTTGGTGTCTTTCGCAGCCTGCTTCATCGTGAAGGACTTTGTCGGAATGCCATTGTCGCTTCGCCTGTGACATTTGAAGTTGGCAGCCATTGTGTCTTTCACCACCTGCTTCATCTTCTTTGCATGCGTGACACGGTTGCTTGGGAGAAGACAGTGAAAGTATTGAGAAAGAAGGGTTCATGTAACCTTTGAAACGTTTTATTCTTTTATTTAAAATAAAAGTTTTAACTATAAACGTTTTCAAAGAAACTCAGAAGGGCAGTTCTGGGTTTTCAATTTTATATTTTTACTTTTTTTTTGTTTTTTTTAAATTTTATTTCTACTACTCTTTTTTCAATTTATAGTAAATATTTTATTCTCTTCTGTACTTTTTAATTTTTTTTAATGGGCTTATATACTTAACATCTTTATCTTCATAATTAAATTTTTTTTATGTCTAAACTTTTGTGATTTATCACTATTTCATATTACATTCTTTTGTTAACACAATCCTTTAAAACTTGCGATTTTCTATTTTTCCCTTTCAAAATATATTGGTCCAATTTCAAAAGTCCGCAGCGGAACCCGTGCGGACGCACTGGTATCCCTCTAGTTGGAAAAGGAAAAGTTGAAGAACAAAATCAACACGTGTACCACCACATTTAACCTTCACACAACCTCATTTCCTTCCCCTTTCCAAAAAAGACACCTTTCAAACAATGCTACTACTTCATCCGACCTCACTCTCTCCTTCTTCCCTTCACCGAAGCACAACATAATAACCCTCTACTTCCTTTTCACAACCATTTCACTTCCTCCGATCTGCTTTCTCTCCCGTCACCGCCACGATTCAACTACACCATCACCACTGTCGTGTAGCTCCGACAACACTAACATTCACTTTTCAAAACCAACTAAAACCTTGCTTCAACTTCCTCTTAATATCCAAACAATCATCACATTAAACAAATCCCTACTCTTCGATATACTTCTTTCGTGACAGCAACTTGAAACCACCAACATTACATGTCCAAACAACCGTTAACTCATTCATGTCTTCAAATCGCAAAGTTTTGTCGGTTTAGAACCCGTAAAGTTTGTTTTATTTTCTGCTTGGGCTGCTGTTGATTTATGTGCAGGTTGCGACATCACCGAATTTCAATTCCAATTACACAACAATAATATGAAGCAGAGGTGCATATATTTCATGGAGCAGCGTTTGAACTCCGCAACACTCGAATTCCACAATGATAAAGTCAAGTAATAACAGTCTGTAATAGCAGAAATTCTGTGATTCGGTAATGATTTCGAGTTTCCATGCATATCTATTATCATGTTGTTGCTACCCGGGTTTCGTGTTAGCTTCGATTCAACTAGGGTGCATATGTATATCGCGCGGTTACTCTGTTCATGTTTCTTTACAAATTGTGGCATAGTTTTAGCCTTGTGTTTGTGATTCAATATCGAGTTGTTCTTCGTAGTGATTATTAAATTCTCTTGACGGATTATGTGGTGTATTTGGTTCATTCTTCTTTGGTTTAATTACAAGAATTGACAGTAGTATAGTATTTGGTTTGTAGATTGCTGCACTTTCTCCCTGTAGTTTCGATTACATAACGCAATATGTTGATGTTGCTATGATGTTCGAGCTATTTACTTTTTCTTGCTTGTGCTGTTGTCGATATGCATTGTGGTTACACTTCCTATGACATTTTGTTAGGAGATATCGTATAACCTGAAAAAATTGTTGCATAATTCCTAAGATTAATGTGCTTCAATGGATTTGTTCTTTAGTTAAATTTTTGAAACACTGTCTGTTACCACAATATGATGGTTAACATATGTACATGAGTGTGAATATAGTGAATACTTTACTCATTAATCATGTGAACTTGGTAAAATACTTTTATGTTTTTCCTTTGGTTGATCATCTAGGCACGTGATTGTCATAAGGGTACTGTGTTTTTTTTTGTACTGATAATTAGGGGTGGAAATAGGCCGGGTCGAGCTAGGCTTTGCCAAGCCTGAGCCTGACCTACTAAAAAATTTAGAGCCTAAGCCTGGCGTGTAGCCTATGATAAGCTTATTTTTAGCCTTGAGCCTGACCTTTTCGAAGGCCTGATTGGCACACTAACCTATTTAAAAGCCTATTTAAAAGCCTGCTTCATTTGAATATTTGTAAATAAGAAATTCAACTAATGTTAAATAGACTAACAAATTAAAAGATCTATGAGACTAAATGTTTGTTTTTATTGTCTCATTCAAGTTTACCTATTAGCATAAGTTTGGTGATATTATTTGTTAGAGAAAACTTATGAAAAAAAACTTATGACAACAACTTATAACATTGTTTATAATATTTTTTCAACTTATTTTCATAAGTTCTTCAAGATAACTAAGCTTTATTTTCGTATTTTAATTCAAACTACAAAATATAATATAATAATAATAAATTTATAGAGTTTTTCTTAACTAGGCTGGCCTGATAAGCTTAAAAGGCTTTTCTTACGGCCCGTGGCCTAGCTTCTTTAGCTAAATAGGCTTATAAAAAAGTCTAGGCCTTTTCTATTTAAGAAAAATCCTGGCCTGGCCTAGGCCTATGCAGGCTAGGCCGTAGACCCCTGTTAGTTGGCCTGGCCTATTCCCACCACTACTGATAATGCTTGGGTTTTGATAAGAAAAAGGGACTAGTTCGGTTCCTCTTGTTTGGTTCATTAAAAGTGTTTTGGTGTTTATTGTGTTTTGTTTTGATATAAGAGAGAGAGAGAGAGAGAGAGAGAGAGAGAGAGAGAGAGAGAGAGAGAGAGAGAGAGAGAGAGAGAGAGAGAGAGAGATCAGAGTAAATCAAGTTGCTCTCATTTGTTTAAAATATTCTCATTATTATAAACTTGTGACATTTCTATTTGTCAAATTAATGATTGTTTAGAATATGTTCTATTCGTGGTTTGTTTTAACAATATATTTGTATGGTTGTAAATGGCTTATGGTGTGTTAAATAAATAAGCCTTATTTTCTTTGCGATATATATTTCTATCCGATTATGCTATGCTTGGGCTAGATTTTGATACCATGATTAGCATAATAATGTATCTTTATAAATATAATTTTAGATTGTTGTTTGTTTTTTATTGCATTTTTAATCGGATTTTAAATTCATGGATTTGGTAATTTGATACCGTTATGCCACAAAAAAACACTTTACATATTGATTTGGTAATTTTGCCGCGTTATGACCCATACATACGACACTTCAATTATGTGGTCGTTATCTATAAACCGGCTTTGAGCAAATTATGATTAACTTTGCATTTTTACCATTTTACTCATGACTTAATTATCATTTCTAAAGACACCTTAGGCGAACCTTTCAATAAACAAAAACCTTGGTCCAGTTCCATGTAACCTTTTCGAATTCGATACAATTCTTTTCCTGATTAAATATAACATAAATTAATTTCCTAATTAAATTACGAAAGGAGTGGGTTCTTGGAGTCTCGCATTCCTTGAATCCTTGAATGATTGCTCTTGAGGCACACACCTTGGGTTGCTTTTCATTCAATCTTTAGTTTCTAAAACACTTAACATTTTCACAATCTTTTCTTAATTAAATTACGAAGGAAATGAATTCTTGGAGTCTCACATTCTTTGAATCCTTGAATGACTGCTCTTGAGGCGCACGCCTTGGGTTATTTGTCATTCGATCTTTCGTTTCCAAAATATTTTCCCTAATTACTTGGATAAAAGAGGGGCCACTGGAATCTAGCATTCCATGTGGTATCTTTGAACGATCTTTGGAATGTTCATTGTCCATCAAACAAATTTCGTAATTAATTGAATGAAAAGGTGTTGTTGGGATCTAGCATCCCAGTGATATGCCAATTAATTGGCCCCGAGGCCCACGACTCGTTCTCATCAAATAATCATCATTCTCCTTAAAAATACTCAATAAGTTAAACCTAATTTTCTCGCCCCCGTGCGATCGAAACCCTTAAAACACTCAAATCAAATTCTCTTTTCTCGATTAAAATCCTTAACATATTTAATCTACAACTCAAATATCTTTTGTAAAGAACATTGTTTAGGCCCTTTCTTCCGTGCATATAAACTAGTGCTTGAACCTCCCCTTGCAAGCAAATAAGCCAATGTTTAGCAGTTAGAATGCGGCCTAAACACTCGTTCGCTTAAAAAATACAAACCAACCAACCATAGTCCCATGAACTACGGATGCTCTGATTCTTCATTCATTCGAGTGAAAGATACGTAGGCACAAGTGCCCTAATCCTTGGCGAGCACCCTAATAAAAAACCATCCATTTGCCCCTTAGAAGTAAATCCTTTACTCATTATTCCCTTAGAAGAAAACAAACGAACTTAGCTAACATTTCTCATGATTCGAATTAAGAGGTTTTCATTGAGTACAATGGACGTGGAGGGTGCTAGTACCTTCCTTTTGCGTAATCGACTCCCGAACCTAGAGTTTGGTTGTGATGACCATTTTCTTATCCTAAAGGTTTTATCGACATTTTCCCATTCCTTCCTTGGAATGAATAAAGTTCGGCGGCGACTCTGTTCGAAGGTTTTTTATGCGTCCATCGCGAGGATCATATTTTTCGAGGTACGACAGCTGGCGACTCTGCTGGGGAATTGCATTGTATTATGCTAGAGAGAGTCAAGCGTAACTTGATTCGATTCGTGAGTGTTAACTTTTCTTGGTAGTTATTCTTGTTTGTTTCTCCTATTGTTTATTTATTTGCTTTTTATTGCTTTCTCTTTTATTAATATATGGTCTTTATCATACCTGACGGTTGGATTCTGGGATAATATCACAAGTAAAGCTCTACACCCGAGCTTTGGAAAAAGAAGAGGGAACACTTAGCTTAGATTTTGGAAGTTAAGTAGTGTTAGTCCCCGAGGACTCGTTCCTTGTGTGCCTAGCATGAAAGCTTCCCCTAGAGTATACCTTTTCGTAGATCCTGTTGTAACACAGCTAGCTTGTCGCCCAACTTGATTCATGAAGGGTCTGTGACTCTGGGAACCACTCTTAGAACCAATTTTTGTATTGGTGGTCCTGTAGTGTTAGACTCCAAGGACCCACTCCTTGTGTTCCTAGCATGAGGACCCCGCTTAGGAGAGACCTTTTAGTCACTCTCGTCATAATGCAGCTAGCCTGTTGCATGACGTTGATGCGATTAGTGTCCATGATCCTGTGGACCTTATCCATAAACGTATGAGCTATCCTGTGAGTGGGTTTATGGGTAAAGAACCTAGAACTCTCCTTATAAAGCCTGCCTATTAGGGTGTTCTGTAAATACTCATGTTATCCTGGATCCTGACTTTACCAGAATTGCATTTTCTATGCATATGAAAAAAAATCATTGCATTTGTATCTCATCAGCATGCATGCATATCATTTCCAACAACAAAAACAACTCACTATAAGCCTTTCATCCATAAACAGGCCATTCGACGTCTCAACACTTGTGATAACTACCAAGAGCTGATGAAGCATTTGACACGAGATCAAGACGAAATGAAGACGTACATGGATTATATGAAAGGAAAAGTGGACCCGATCCTGATAGCTGTAACAACTATGAGACAAGAGGAAGGACTTCAACAGAAGGCTGCAATTTAGAATGTCATTCATGTATTTCCTTCCACCTCGCAGGATGCATTGATCAACCCATAGTATGAGGATTCTCCCATACACTATCCCAACTTGCTCAGCCAAGGCTTCACAATCTGAGGACGATGCCCATTCCTCCACCAAAACTGAGAGGCCTAGTACCTAATCAGAGTCACGCCCATGCTAGACCTCGACTTACCTGAGAAAGGAAGCTTATCCAGTTTTAACCACTGCCAGTGTCATACAACGAACTACTTCTGAAGCTAATTCAAAGTTTGTTAGTGTTCCCCCAGAAGCTCAAGTCATTGGCGTATCCATATCTACCAGATCCAAACTCAAGGTGTGAATTCCATGAGGGATCATCATGGCATACTACTAAAGAATTCAAATTCCTTAAGTATAAGGTAAAAGAGATGATTGACAACAAGGTGTTGATGTTTAGAAGAAACGGTTCAAAGGTTGACATCTTGATCAACATGCCATGCAACACCCAAAGCAAAAGACCCCTAGTGCTTGTGGTAATTCCTTATCCCATCATCCTAGAAGCCGACAATTTAATCATGAACAACCTGGCGGCTTCTGCTGAAAAAACTAGAGTGAAATCTCCAAACAAAGGAAAAAGCTCCGAGTATAGCAAGGGGCAATCATTCGTTTTACGTCCTCAGGTGGTGGTCTCAATACCAGCGCCTCTCGAGATTCCTTATCAATAGGGAATATTAACTCTCCCTACCTGGAGCTATGGGAAGCAAAGCCAGATATACCCGCAAGGAAGATTGGGAAGGGAACGTCCTACTTCCATCATTATTCCTATACCATGTGGTCAGCTTTTACAATACTTGATTCAAAGATCGATGATAATGACCAAATCTCTCGAACCGGTCCCACTTCCATACCCACCTGGATTTGATCCCAATGCTCAATTTGAGTATCATAATGGGTCATTGGGGAATTCCATTGAAGACTACAAGGCATTCAGAGCTATAGTTAGAAACCTGGTCAAGTACGAATGTCTGGTATTTGAGGAAGACAACCCAGGGGTAGAGTGTGAGTATCACACTGGAACCATAGGACATACAGTCAAAGAATTTGAAAGCTTTCAAAAAAATTATATAAGTTGATCAATAAGGAAAGCCCAAGCACGAATAGTTTAATCCAAATATCAGGCAAAGAGAAAATACAAGACCTTCGTAAACCACTCAGAATCTTGTACCACAAGGAAAAGGTTGCGACTATGGCAGATGAGATGTCTTTATTCTCTGACAATAATGTTGAAACCATAGCCTGGGATACCATCACCTCCTCAAGAGAAGAGCTGGTAGCGAGGTCCAAAAGGACTGTATTTTGTGAGGAGGTCCCGAAAGAATACTTTGGAGAGCATTCCACTCATATTGATGACAATGAAGACATAAACCTCTGTGTCCCGAAAGGGCAACCAATAGTGCCTAGAGCACCATGCCAGAAACCTTAGACCGTTCCTCATGCAAATCAACGAGCTTATGGCCGAGAAAATCAGAATTCACGTCAAAATCAACATAGGCCTCGCAACAATCTGGAATGAAGGAATGCCCCTCTTGATCCAATTCCTGTCATACAGTCAGCCTCTATTGTGTCTGATTCGAAACTCTTTGGTAGAGCCCAAGTCTCTCAAGCCGGTTCCAGAACCATACCCGCCTGGGTACGGTCCCAGTGTAAAATATGGATATCATGCTGGATCAATGGGACACTCAACTGAAGACTGCAAAGCTTTTCAAGATAAAGTGCAACAATTGATTGACAATAAGTACATATTCTTTCTAGAAGGAAATTTGGTTGTACGTGTTAGCTTCTCGCCCGAATGAGTTCAAGGCTTCAAGAGGCATCTCCTCAAGCCAGTGGTTCAGACAGGAAGACATCCTCAGAGCTGGAAATCCTTGGACATTTATCATTTGCATTTGTAGTTTCTTTCTTGTTAAACACTACTTGTTTTTAAATATTTTTGTTTTGAATGGTAATATTAATGATGTGGTCTGATGCGGTGTTTTCGCAAGTATACGAATCGCGTCAGAGTAATATGAAAGATTATCGATCCCACAGAGACCAAACGTCAATCTATCGGTTTCTATTGTTACGATGTTTATCTAAGGCAAATCAATCGGGAGTTTGTGAGTGCACAGTAAAAGCGAAGTAAAGTACGAAGATATAAAATTCAATTTAAAACAACAGGCCTGAATGTAATTCAAACAGTCAGATAGTATTCCAAATGCTTGTAAATAGAACCACTTATGGGGTAATGTTTTCTACTTATGAAAAGAACTAATTTAACGGGAACTGTCGCTTTCGCGTATTCAGAACCGAGTTTATCCCTTAATCGAACCCTCTTATTGTCACTTATAAAAAGGCGCGCATTTGTCGCTGTGAAAATTAGATACCATAGTTATTAATGAACTAGGATCACATTTATTTCGACACCGACTTTGATTTATCCAAAGGAAAGGTTCAAGGTCAAAAACCTAAAGGGGGAGATCTAAGGTTCGGGGGTTGGTTACGCCTAGGGAAGGTATTAGCATCCTAAACGTCCGTGGTACTCTACAGGAGCCACTCGTTTTATTATGTTATTTTTATTTTTTATATTTCGCTTGCTAAGTGTACTATGCTAAAGGTTGAGAACCCTAGGGGTTAGTATCTAGGTATTCTCGATAAGGCATCGCACCTTACGCCTACGTATCCTCGGGTGTAGAATAAGAGTATGCGTAGTTCTAAAAAGAGGAACTTCTTGACGGGGTCAAGGTTCCAGGGGTAGGTAAGTACCTATGGCAAGATACTTACATGGAGTGCGACGACTCCGATCCTAAGGCTAGGATAAAGGGAAGGGAAGGCCCTAAATTCCTATGTATGACACAACGTCAATGGAGGGAAACTTTTCATTTGGAAGTGAATTAGACAGGCAGATCAAAAGTCACAAGAGAATAGATATCAGTAACGAGACTTAATTAGATTTAAGATGATTATTAGGGATAAACTAAAAATCTGAATTAACTTAAGAAATAAGTAAAAGCTGTTTAAACCAAAATTTAAATTAAAACTAGCTAATTAACTTTAGTTTGTTTGGAAACTAAATGACCTGAATTCTACTAAAAATTTATAATAAAATCTAATTAAAACCAAATGAGTAAATTCTTAGAAACCAGACTAAATAATTAAAACTTATCTAAAAAATTTAATTCTAATTAATTAATTAATGAAAACTAATAAAATCTACTTGAAAGCTAAAAAATCTGATTAGAATTAAATATTTAAATCTAGATTAAAATTAATTAAATTGAAACAAAATGTTTAATAATAAGAAAACAAACTAAAATGAAAATTAAAAAAAAAATAAAACGTGAATAAAATAAAGAGGAAACAAGGGTCAGGCTGGTGGAGAATCCAGTGTGACGCAGGTCCGTGGAACTTGGTGCAACTCCATGGTTAAAAGCGTCAGATTAAATGTGTCAACAAATCAAACGATCCAACGCTAGGGTGCACGGTAAGCAACGAGGGACAAGGCACATGGGATTGAATAAATAAGTTGCTGATGATGAGCTACGATGCTGACACGTGTCATCATCAATATCCCGAACACGATTCACGAGGTGACACACGGGCATTGGTGTCTGCTCATGGGATTACAAGGATAAGGCATAAAAACATACCTAACTCAATTCTTAATAAACTTCGTCTGTCTCTCACGATACACCACCCTTCATTCCCAATTCCCCCCTTTTTTTCAGTTTCAACTCTTTCCCTTTCTAATAATCAACCCTAAAGAAGAATTCCGACACAAGAACGAAAACGGTAAACATACGAAGACGAAAACTCATTCCACAATTCACGCTACAATTCAAAATCAATTCAACAATAATTGTATTCTCAACAGGGCAATCGAAAGGAAATCGAAGGAAAGATACCGGTTTTTGAAGCTTTCACGGTGCAAGCAAAACGGCTATGGCGTCATCACCGGAGTGAGCTATGAATTGACATCGTCGTCGGCAGTTTGGGATGCGCGGTGTGCTTGTGAGCTTCTGAAGTGTGTCGCTTGCGATTGGACTTCGAGCGGTTGGTCGGTTCGTTGGGGCAACGTTGACGATTTCACCGGTAATTTTTGCGTATTCTACTCCTCTATTCTTCCTTGTGTTCACTGATGTGTGTTTGATTTTGTGAATTCCTAAGCCGCCTGAAAAATACCTCTGCCCATGTGTGTTTTGTTTGGAGCAGTAAATTGTTCTCGTGAATCTCCGTTCTACCTCTGTGTTGTGAATGATGTGCGAGGTTTTGCATTTGCGAATCGTTGCAGATATGTGTATATTCTGGATATTGTATGTGTATGTTTATGGTTGTGACATTCTGAACTCTCACATGAATGCTTCCCTGCTGCGTGTGGCTTTTTTTTAATTCCCTATCCTCAAATCGTGTGTATGTGTATGTGAGAATGGGTGTTCTGGTGTATGTTTGTGTATGTCCCTGTGAATTTTTCTCTGTTAAATTGGTTGTTCAATGGATTTGTGATGTGTATGAATTCGTGGTGTGAAGTGTGCATGGAAGAACTGTTTTTGGATGCATGGTTTGTAGTGTGTGTGAACCCGTTTTATTTTTAGAGAAAATAACACACGTGAGGGAAAGGAATTGGGATATTTTTTGTGTGAATTCCTCTTCTCTCTATGCCTCCTCTGAATCCTCCTCCTTTTTTCCTCTTTTATAGACTCAATTGTGATTAAGTTCTGATTTGTGAATTGAATGTACGAGATAGCTGTCGGTTTTTGGTTTTGGCAAAGAGATATTCTTGCTATGAGCTGTGATTAATGGTGATGATGTTACTTCCATTTCCATTCAAATCTGTCTAATTTTATTTTGGAAGTGTTTGACGTTTGAGATGAATGACGATTTCGTGCCGGTTCTGTTTTGGAAAAAATGATGGCTCTGATTATATGCTTCCATATTCACCCGATTTCGTCTGAGACACATTTTGAAACTTGTAATTAATGATGATAATTCTAGCTTGAAACACATCTCTTTATTTTTGGAATTGTGTTTATTGTGTTTTTGGAATATTGGAACATCCTTTTTTCACATCGAATTTCTCTTTGAATGCTGGATTTGCCACGTTTGATGAGCAGACACTGTTACTCTTATTTGAAATTCTGCTATAAATATGCCTTGATCTTTCCTTCTTAGGCTCAACATGTTTGATGTGCCTTGATGATGATAATTTCTCTTTTCCACCCTGTCATGTTTTTTCTTAAAATGATTCTTGATATTTGGCTTGATTATGCAGGATTTTTGGCTTTCACTATGCTTTATATTGTGATTAATGCTGCTGACAGTTAGGACTTTGCATTGCACTTTTCAAGATGGAATTGATATCCACAAATAAGCTTAGCTAAGGATCTATATTATCCGTAATAACCTCGAGGCAGATTGCACAAAACGCGGGCCCTAAAGACGTTGTTCTTGGACCATTCCCTATAGAAAGACCACTTGCTACAGGTTGGCTTGCCATGGCATTTGTAAAATTCTGTAACAAGTTATGCAAACTTCAGTTTCCTGTATATTAACTTTTATTTGCATGTTCCATCAACTAGTTCATGTGGATATTGAAATTCCTATTGTACTGCAGCCAATAATGAAATTATCATCTTTTGGCATCCGATACACAAATCAATTAGTGCCCATTTCCAAACCTTCTACGGCAGCCACAGCCGAAAAAAAAGCCCAATAACCGTCACAATCTTTTTGATCTCTAATCAACAGTGGTTTGATGATGGACTTTGTATGCCATGAAAGTTTCACTTCCATTAAACCAAACGCAACAATAACACAACTTAAATTTTATATAACAATAAATCACCTTGAGCTTTTACAATTTGAACCTTCTTGAATTACATGCTTGAACTCCATGATGACTTGATTCAATTTACATGCCTGAACTCCATGATAACTTGATGAATTTGTAATCTTGACACGGGGCCTTGGGACATCAAACGTGACTTGAAACATCTCATAACATTTGAAATTTAATTCATGGCACAAGAGGAGTTTGACCACTTTTTGACAAATTACGATTTTCCGAACCACAAAAACTCAACGAAAACCGACTTGCGCTTGCATCACAAGTAATGAGAACTTGAAACGGTAATAAATGCCTTGACGAATCCTTGAAAGAAACCCTGGCATGCTTGATCTTTAATTAACATAGCTCAAACATCGTAAATAAGGCAACTCTGATCTTCCGGGGATGTGCACGGAGGCCATCGAGGAATTCTGAGGCAAACAAATAGTAGAAAACCCTAGGACCTTTTGAATCAAATTCCATCGGTCCCGTCTTGAAGCATTTGACTGAGAGAATGAGCACCAACTCCACTTGAAACCAGTGTTCCTGCACGAACCCGTTAGTAATAAAATATGCTGACATGCAAGATGATGCACAAAGATGTGAAATCTTATAAATTAGGGTATGACAGCATTGCGTTAAAGTAATAAACCTATTTTTAAGAAATATAGTTTCTTGACTCAGTTGAAAAGTATTTTGACTTGGAACTTTTAACAAAAAGAGGTTCATGCGAACCGGACTTTAAACCCATAAACACGTCCGAAAATAGTTTTAAAATCGCTTTTCTAAAGTATTAAAAACTCCTACTTAACTAGACAAAGCGCTTTCGCTTCCTTTGAACAGTTAAGACTAACCAAGTTTAACCAAAGGTTGGACGGCTTTCGATCTTACCCAACAGAAATAAAGTGCAGAAAACTTGTGTCAAAAATCAGAATAACCCCTAAGCATTTCTATTGACACCTTGTATGGAATACTACTTTAACTATGATCCTTACATTCTAACCTTTAAAATTTAGCCGGACAAGGAAATGTAAATAGACATGTTAAAATAGATCATGTTAAAGTAGATTCTTTTTTAAGTAAATAGTGCGGGAAAGTAAATAGTGCGAGGAAGTAAATAGTGCGGGAAAGTAAATAGTGCGAGAAAATAAATGGTGCGGGAAAGTAAATAGTGCGAGAAAATAAATGGTGCGGGAAAGTAAATAGTGCGAGAAAGTAAATAGTGCGGGAAAGTAAATAGTGCGAGAAAGTAAATAGTGCGAGAAAATAAATGGCACGGGAAAGTAAATAGAAACCTGATCCAAATCGGAGGCTTTAAATATGGTACAACTGGAAATAAATGACTGGAAATGAAAATGGTGGCAGGATTAACTTCTACCAGAGTGCTCCAAACTCAATTACAGACTCGATCAAACAGTGTGATAACTCCCCGATGTGAGAAGTTTATCACTTTACAATACTGAAAATATATGGCTTGAGTTCTGAAACTAGGCTTGGATGATGAAAAAAGATCAAGGACTCATCTATTTATAGCCTAGGAAAAACTATGGAAAGACCAAAGTGCCCCCCCAACTTCTTTTGGGAGGGAAACCATACGACAAAGGTGGCGCCCGCCACCCCCTCATGGCGCCCGCCATGTGAACCAAGGGTAAAAGAAGTGGAGATCGTGGCAGTTGACAGCAGTTGACTCATATCCAAGTCATGGCCAACCCTATGGCGCCCGCCATGGTGGATGCCATGTGTACAATTTCCTCAAAAACTGGTTTTCTTGCTCGTTTTTCTTCATTTCTTCACGAGGAGCTCTGGGAATACAAAGAACCTGAAAACCAAACAAAACACAAGCATAACACAAGAAAATAGCAATAAAATCCTAAGAAACATGTGCAATCCGAGTCAAATACGTAGTGTGATTCAGTGTTATCATGGTCATACATTTTTTTGAATTAATCATGCCATATTCGCTCATTTTTCTTCACATATATCAAAAAACAAAAAAAAATTCATCTATATACCTCTCTTCCATTTTCTTTACCAAATTGTTGTTTAGCAAAGATTGGAGGGAGGATGATGAAAACGAGATACCCATAAGTGCTGATAGTATGCTTTCGGATAAAATCCTGCTGATGATGTACATGCATTGTTTCAAATCCCCAAACACTGGAGAAATAAGGAGTTAGTCCTTAGTTAACCACTTCGAGCCTAAAAGTAGGAGTTTCCTTTGGATCAAAAAACCCTTACGCTTAACCTGGGGCATGGGTAGTGTTCAGTTAACCCGACAATGTATTTGAATTACAAAATGAAACATCCCGTCTGATGACCATTCATATGCTACTCTTCGCGTACATCCTGACACGTTGATGGAATCATGCAAAAGCTAGGGCGGTTGTCCTTCAATGACCGATAACTTGGCAGTCGCAAGTCTTAAAAAATAAAAATAAAAAACCCCCGCTAAATCGAACACCCAAAGAGGCGACTTAGGCAAAAATTAGGGCAATCCCGGTGAACTTAAAAAACAAAATCAGTCCAGGAAAAATTAGGGATCAAAAATCAAAATCAAAAGAGGTCCTCAAATACCAGTCAAGCAAAAAAATAAGATTCAGTGACCACCATATCAAAAATCCAGAGGTCACTGAAATCCATGAGAATAGCAAAATAAGGTGACTTCCATTTCAAGCAAATCTTGAATCCTTAGCGTCACTCTTACACCGTCAAACTATAGATGCGTGTGTGAATTTAACTGAACGTAGGACTTGAGATCATCACGAAGAAGGGGTGGGTACAAATCAAATTTTGAGCCTTATATCCTTTGTTTCTATAACCGTGAACTAGACCACGTTACAACCCTCAAAAGACCTAATTGAGGCGAGGTTTATTCTGAAAGCATACTACAACAATGTTGCGTAAACTGACTCCTATGGATTTGCTAATCACTTGTATTGGTGTCATATTCTTGCTACATCTTTCACTAGCTAAATCAGCACTGTGTTTGGACTAACGATCCATCTGTCACACACTATCACATCATTCTAATAATGATTGATTTTCCAAACTTGCATGAGCATTGCATTAAAATTACTATTTTTGAATAAGCAATTTTAACTACATGTCAGTACTTGGCATCAAGGAAATTCCAAGCAATAGTTAGAGGAAATTGATCATTCAACAATGCTGACCTGAATCGAAGGCATGACATCCAATGACTATGTTGACCAATAAACTAGTCAAATTGAAACAAATCTCCAAGTATCAGAAGATCAAGGAGGAAGAACCACCTCAGTTTTTAGCCCATCTGGGGAAAAACCCTCAAATCAAGGGAAAACCACTGCAAGGTTCAAACACTGGGGAAAATCGTCTCCGATCATGTTATGGTATGGTCATTTTCAAGGTGAATTCCTTCAAAGACCCTACGGACTGGGGCAAGACAAGTTGCAAATGAGAAGTTTCCCTTCATGATGTTGTCATACCCCAAATTTACCCTACCTTTTAAAATTTCCATTTATCAAGCCATGATCACCTAAAATTTGTCCCTGGGATTGTGTATGCACATATTGGGAGTGCGAGCTTGTGCTAAAGTGTTGGTTTCAGGTAAAGATAGAAGAAAGAGGTGCCCTCAGTCTTATGACCAGACTTCAAAACAAGATTGACTGCCCAAACCATGCGACTGATTCACTTCAATTGATTTCTAGTGACTTTAGGCCATGTTTTAAGATGAGCTCAAGCTATGTTCCAAGATGACATTAAGGTCATGTTTGGACTTGTTCAATCCAAGTTTGAATTGGTACAAAATGAAGTGGTGATTTTAAGGCATATGTGAGGTAAGTTTCAAGGATCGTGCATCATAACCAATGTGTGATCAACGTACATGTTCAACCCATGTCACGTTGGAAAACTATATTAAGGCATAATTTGAGTTGTATTCAAGTGGAAATCAAGTCCTCAAGTGGTATTAAGATCATGTTTAAGTTGTGTTTCTTTAAGTTATGATGCAAATTAATCTAAGTCCATGTTCAGAGTTATGTAAGTCATGATTAGTTCATTTTCAAGATATGTTTTGAAATAGATTCGGTCACTCGTTTCTAAAGGCAAGTTTGGAAGTCTCAGCCATGAGGGGTTAATTGTCAAGACATGATTTACAAAGCCATCAAAAGCCTTCAAGTTGAGTTTCGAGCCATAGTTGCAAGGAAATATTCAAGTCATGTGTAGATTTATTTCCAAACCATAAAACAAGGTTACTAAGAAAGTTTCCAAATCAAGTTAAGTCATGGTTGAAAGTCATTTTTTAAGCTTTATTGTGGTTACTGATTGACAGGTCATGGATGGAAGTTTTCTTCAAGACATATTAGGATTTGGCAAGTCATGACTAAAGTTTTAAAGATTTTTCAAGTCATGTTTGAATTTCTCAAGTCATGATTGGGCTTCATGAGCATTTGTTGTTGCAAGCCATGTTGAATTTGCTTTAAAGTTGTTTCAAGATCAACTCAGACCAAGTTTGTTTCAATTCGTTTTTATGCCATGTTTTGCAAGCCGTGATTAGAAATGGTTTCAAGTTAGGGTTCAAATGTTTCGAGTGTTGTTTTAGTTTATGACCAAGTTCTCAATCCATGACTAAGTCATGTCCAAGCTTGTTATGAACCAACCCATGAAAGATTTGTTTTCAAACTATATGCAAGTTGCTGCAAGCCGTGTGAAGCCCTTCATGTCTAATTCCCCAACAATAATAATATTATAATTCTAAGATTTGATCTCATTAAACATCAGTACAACAAATTTACAGCCTTTGGTTTCTACATGCATCTAGTTTTTTAAATTTCAAAGGTAACAAAGCAAAATTACAATTTGATCACAAAGGAACTATTTGGAATTACAAGTCTTGTTACAAAATTACAATAATACTAGGCCTAGAAGATCTAATGCTATAGTCCAGACAAGGAAACTTGCCATTTCTAAGTTGACGCTATGACCTTTTCATCCTCGTGCCAAGGTAACTCCAAGAGTAAAAAAAAACCAAACTGCCATCATCAATCTCCTTTGTGCCAATTCAAGTTATTCACCAATCCAAGCTACCTCATCCAAGTCTTCATGAATCCAAATTCCACCATCATGCCAAGCCATTACCATGCCAAGTTGCTCCATAAGTGCATACATGTAAAGAGGATGAAATTGATACTTAGTACAACACACAAGCAATACAATGTTTAAGACAAAAGCAAAACCACAAATCGAAGGCCATTCATAGTACAAAAACAAACACTTGAAAATTAACACAAAATGAAAACAAAGTTATTCCAACCTATGTCAACAACAAAGATGAAGATCAAAGGCACATCAAGGAATTTTTGAAGGAAGTTTTGCTCTCCAAGAAGCTGCTGAAGTCTATCTTGTTAGTTTGTTTGCAGACACTGATCTTTGCACCCTTCATGCTCAAGTCACTTCCTCCACTCCAAGCTTCAAAGCAGCAGCTTCATCAACCCAACTCGAGCCAATGTACCATGAAAAGGAAAAGAATTAAGTCACAATTAAGGTTGATATCTAATCCGCTGTCGCGCGCAGATAAAAAACGAGTGATTTTTAAAACAGTAGTAAAGCGATAGTGAGTCGAGTATCGTATCACGAGGATTCTTGATTTAATTTAACCAACTAAAACGATTGTGGGGGGTTGTTTTGTTTTAGAATTCGATTAAGAAAAAAAAAACAGAGCAAATAAGTGATTATTGAAATAAGTGATTAAAACAGGTTAATCTACCGGTTCGACTACCAACTTATCGTCGGTCATTACAATTCCAATTCCCTAAGCGGTTATAATTCCTATTCGATTGCAATATTGAGAAAACAAGCGTCGACAATATTACACGAGTTATGTCCCTAATCACCGAATTAAGCAAACGGTTCACCGAATTAAGCAAACGGTTAAAGATAGCGCGAAATAACGAAAAAGCTAAGTTAAATGCGATTAACGTAAGGAACATGCATCAACCGAATTAAATCTAATCTATTCTATAAAAAAAGAATTAATCAAACAAAATTTATAGAACAAATTAGAAAGGAACTAAATTAAATTGAAATTGATAAGAACCCCAAAGTTTTACGGAATTCAAATCCGGCAGATTTCCCCTCAGGATTAGTTCGCCCTGGAATACGTGAAAGCTAGCTTAAAAATGGTCGTACGAATGAAAACCTTATAAAAAAATAGGTTTTTTCACCACTAACTCAAACTGGGTAGGAAACATAAACCAGACCCATAAAACGACCCGAAACAAATTGTTTTCTAAACTCAGAATTCTAGTTCTGACTTCAACGACTTATTTGACCATCTTTCACTCCGAATCAGCTTCTATGTAAACCACAAAAGTTGTAGCTCTCTGTCTTAGCTTTCCGTCGACTGGTAGAACGCGTAAATCCGATTCTCTTAGCTTAAGTTATGACCTGCGCAGTGAAAGGTATCAAATAAGTGTTAATGCTGAAAAATAAGCTGCGGAAATAAAATAAAGGTAGAAACAAACTTAAATATGAAAACACATTAAAATAGTAAAAATACTCAAATAAACTGTAGGAATGCCTAAGTACAAACATAAGAGAATGTGCATTAAAATGCACTGATCAATATCAAAAGTAAAAGGAGGCTTAATTGTGCACCAAAACAAAAAGAGTACAAGGAGGCTTAATTGTGCACCAAAATAAGAAGAGTACAAGGAGGTTGATATTAGCAAATTCCATGTATGATGCAAACAAGTCACAAGTGCATACCACAACAAAAATTTGTCAATCAAATTCGCAAGCACATAATTCTCAGCATCTAGCAGCAGCATACAAGTCACACAAGCATTCACAAGTTACATTGGGGACCACAACTCACAAGAAGACAAAAGAGAAAATTTCACTGTAAAGAGAATAATTCACTCATACATGAAAATCCCACGAAATCAGTGCATCTCCTCACCACCTCTAACGGTTTTTCTGTGGCTCTCATCACACCTCACCATTCTAACAAACTTCACACGTGATTAAAAAGCAAAAACCTATGCTATTTAAGCTACACTATTCACTCATAAAACACACAAGAACACTTGAAAAAACCTGAGAAAACCCTACAAAGTTTCTACACAGTAAGAACCCTAAATTCCGTTAAAGCTCATATTTAAAATCTTTTTGAGTCTCACACTGAGACTAGAAACTGCTTAAGCTAAAGGCCACTCAGAGACACCTCTATTCACATGCATAGAAGATCACAAAAGAAGCAGAAACAAGAGATTAAGACGCAAGAGAAAACGCGAGATCAGAGAGTACCTTGATACGCTAAGAGACTCCTCAAAAGGGTTCTTCAAGAGGTACTCCCGTTGAACTCTGATTTGCTTCACTTTGAACCTTCTTGCTTGAATTTATGTTGATGATGCCCTCTGAATAGTGTATTTTGCTTCTCCTACTGTGATTTTCTCGATTTTGTTTAGTTTTTGGCCTGGGGTTCCATTTGGGAACAAGGTCGATTCGTTGATTTGGGTAGGTTTTAGAAAAATCTAGTTTCGTATTTGAAAAGAGGGTAAAAATTTGAGGGGGGGTCATTGTTGGCCATTTTGAGTTTTGGGGTGGTTGGCCAGAGGAGAATGGCAGCGGCCACCGCGTGACACTGTCTTCTCTAGCCACTATTTAGGGCTCTGGCGAAGCCATTTGCAGAGAGAGTGAGACGAGAGAGAAGAGCGAGGATAGGCATGATTTGGGTCAAAATGTATAATGCACCCTTTTGTTTCTATTCTGAACATCTTGCCATGCATGTCCTCAAGAGATTGGTTGGCAGAGGTTACCGGTGACAAGTGTCACCGGTCTTATCCCATTCCCGATCCTATGTGAGGCCTTCCGTCGTCTTCACTGTGCACACGTGTTATCAACCCTTGGATCAAGAGTCAGATGTTGACTCTTTGCAGATCAACGCCCCAGATCTACCCTGAGGTCAACTGCGTTGACTAGAGTCCTTGTGGACTCTCTCCTTTCAGCGTGGGCTTATTGTTATTGGGCCCTGTTTTTTTTTCTTCTACTAATTGCATCCCCTATTTCAGTCATCTATCCTGGCCCATCTATTTTCATTCTAATTAATTTATTGTTTTTAGGTTTTAATGTTTTGTCTTAAAAGAAACAAAAAAAATTATTATTTAAATTCTTTTTTTAATAATATCAAAATATTATTATTTGATTAATTTAATTAAAATATTTTATTTAATATGAATTAATCTACTTAATGATTAATTTTATTAAATAATTGATTTTAATTTAATTAATTATATTAAATTATTTTCCCTAATTCTAAAAACCAAAAATATTTTATTTCAATTTCAAATTTAATAATTATTTTAATTGCTCACATTTTCCTTAAATTCTAAAAAAACTAAAAAATCCTTTTTATTTAATTCATAATCTTTTTTATTAACTAATTCTCAATTATTTCTATTAAACCATTTTATTTAATATTAATTAACTTTAATAGTTAATTTTATTAAATATTTTAGTTTAATTTAATTAATTATTTGAGTTTTTATTTTCACTATTTTAAATCTAAAATCTAAATATAATTGAGTTGTGAGATTCCCCTCTTTTTCCTTTAGATTAACCTTAGGATTAGGTTACTAATTAGATTAACATGTCTTGACTAACTTTTTTCCCCATTTTACCTAGTTTATGGCTTTTTTGTGCGGTACTTATACATATTACTCATGTGTGCTTTATCATGCCTCAGTTATATTTATGTCATTCATCACATGCTTCTTCAAAACAACTCATTTTCAAACTAATACCTTGACTTAATGTCAAGCCCTTTTCAAACACCTTGTAAGTAAATCGTTTTCACGATCGCCATCAACCTCACATAGCCTCCTCTTAGGCTTTATACAATGATACTTGTTGCACATTTCACACTCTTGTTTGCATGCATATGTGTGATTGATTTACTTTAAGTATGTCTTGATATTATCCCCATTTGAGCAAATGTACCCCTTTCCCATGAGATGTAATGCTTGTTCTCGGTTAGGTAGTCTAATACAAGATTAAAATCAACCTCTTTTAAAAGAACAAACAAGCTTAATCCAACGTCAAGCATTTTCCAAAACAAACTCAATTAATCACTAATTTATTCTCTAACATACTTGATCCACATATCGAGTCCCATTACCCAATTTTTAAGTCGAGCGCTTTTGCCTCGCCATCGACCTTACCTTGAACCACTAGGACCTCCTTTCCATTAGTTTAAACCTTTAATGTTTGGTACGAAATTTCAAACCTCGATCTACATCGAGCATTTTACAAATCAAATAAAATGCATTTAACTATACTTAAATATCATTTCATAAAAAGGTGAAGTATGGGTGGTCGAGTCTTGATCTTTCTCCTCGATTGTTTGGGTGCGAGTTCTCTTACTCGTGTGTAGACAATTGACACCTCTAAAACACTTTTAACTCGAATAACATTCAAACCATTTTCTAAGCACTCATTAAAACACGTAATCCATATCCAAATACCGCTTTCATAAAAAGGTGAACTGAGGGTGGTCGAGTATTTGATCTTTCTTCTCAATTGTTTGAGTGCGAGTTCTCTTACTCATGTGTGAACAATTGTCACCTCTAAAACATCCAATACGACTAAAACTCTCTTTTCTCACCTCGTGTGATCGAAACCCTAAAACACTTTCGAATCAAATTCTCATTTCATAATCAAACTCTCTAATACACCTAATCACATATTCAAACACAATTTCCTAAAAGGTGAAGTGAAAGGGATCAAGTCTTTGATCTTTCTCCTCAATTGTTAGGGTGCGAGTTCTCTTACTCGTGTGTGGACAATTGGCACCTCTAAAAAATACAAACCAAACAACCGTAGTCCCATGAACTCCGAATGCTTTGACTTTCCCATTGCACGAGGGATTACGTAGGCACAAGGGCCCCAATCCTTGGCGAGCACCCTAATAAAAACCACCCATTTTCCCCCTTAGTAAACAAATCCATTACCTTAGAAGATAACAAAGAAATGTAGCTAACCTTTTCTCACGAATTGAATCAAGAGGTTCCCGTTGAGTACAACGGACGTAGAGGGTGCTAGTACCGTCCTTCTTGCATAGTCGACTCCCGAACCTATAATTTGGTTGCGATGACCATTTTCTTATCCTTTAAAGGTTTTATCGATGTTTTCATGTTCCTTACTTGGAATGAATAAAGTTCGGTGGTGACTCTGGTCGAATGTTTTTTCCGCGTCCATCGCGAGGATCATATTTTTCGAGGTACGACAGATGTCGACTTCATCAAGCAAACCGTGCAGGATGGTGGTAACCGTTGAGTTCATAACAGGTGTCAAAAGATCACACTAATGCAACATCCTATCTCCTCCTGGCAGTAGCTCTAGGGCAGAGCAGAAGCACGACACGAATGCATTGATCACGTCGCTACGCTCATATGAAGCCATCATGGTGTATCAGGAAAAGGAGTTGAGGTCATCTCAAGAACAAATACATAACTTATCAGCAAAGGATCAAACTTGGGGCACCAAGAGCGGCCACATCTATTTACTGATAATCACATTATCAAAATCCAAGTGTCGAGAAGTCAAACCCTCTTACCAACCCTAAAGTCCAATTTTCATTGGCAACCACCAAAGTCCACTTCATTGGCATCCTCACGTCCAAAGTCCAATTTCATTTGGCAATGACCAAATCCAATCCCCAGAAATGCCCGAAAGGCTCTAATCCTCAAAAGGGAGACCTATCCCAGCATACCCAATCATTTGCATTGTTACATGCATGACATGCATCATGTATAACATTTCTGCCAAACAGGAATAACATCAAACACGATCATATCAATCATTAGCATATTTATGCATAACCTCTCTTGTAAAAAGTTTTATTAACTAGTCTTGTGCATTCATACATGTACAATAATCCTCAACAGTTGCATATTTGTATGCATATCCATTCATCATGCAATGCATGGCATTTCCACCCAAAGTGGAACATCATATTAAGCATATCATAAAAGGATCCAGGATCAATCCGCAAGCATCTTGGTCGATCCTCCTTCAAAGCCGGCAGTATTCCTCTGAAAAGAGTTAATACCCTGCACGTGCTCATGGAATTCTATTCCCCAATGAGTCATTTTTCAACTTTATGGTTGATATTGATAATCTCCAACATCTTTTGCTCTTGTGTCTCCCCAAGAAGGGGTTATCCTAAAAAGTTTCTTGTGAGCTTTTCCTCTGCAGAACTTTGC
This sequence comes from Lathyrus tuberosus, assembly GCA_022829125.1. Taxonomy (NCBI): domain Eukaryota; kingdom Viridiplantae; phylum Streptophyta; class Magnoliopsida; order Fabales; family Fabaceae; genus Lathyrus; species Lathyrus tuberosus. The sequence goes on along the minus strand of JALAZF010000029.1, from coordinate 3,473,979 downwards.
TAGCACATTTCCTCCAAAAGAAATTTTTGATTAAAATATTTCCCCCAGCAGATTTAATGCTCGAGATACTACTCTAGAAACCTCCAAAGATCCTTAAACTATAAGGTACTGCTTTGTGCAATTCAGAGAATCTCATTTATCTTTGCTGAGATACTGTTCTAGTATCCCTGAAGAGCCTTAATTTACAAGGTACTGCTTCGCTTGATCTAGGAAGTCTCATGCTCTCTTTGCTGAGATAATGTTCTAGTATCCCCAAAGAGCCTTACTTTATAAGGTACTGCTTCGCATGATCTAGTAAGTCTCATGCCCTCTTTGCTGAGATACTGTTGTAGTATCCCTGAAAAGCCTTAATTTATAAGGTAATGCTTCACATGATCTAGGAAGTCTCATGCCATCTTTACTGAGATACTATTCTAGTATCCCCGAAGAGCCTTAATTTATAAGGTTTTGCTTCGCATGATCTAGGAAGTCTCATGCCCTTTTTGTTGAGATACTGCTTTGGTATCCTCGGAGAGCCTTAATTTGTAAGGTACTGCATCGACCACCCAAAGAATCTCATGTCTTAGTAAAGATACTGTTCTAGTGTTCTCGAAGAGCCTTCATCAGGTACTGCTGCGTATGACCTGGAAAGTCTTATACCTTTGTTTGAGACACTGCTTCCTTAAATTGGAGAGTCTTATTTATCTTGAGATACTGCTTTGGTATCCTCGGAGAGCCTTAATTTGTGAGGTACTGCTTCAACCACCCAAAGAATCTCATGTCTTGGTAAAGATATTGTTCTAATGTTCCCGAAGAGCCTCCATCTGATACTACTTTGTATGACCTAGAAAGTCTTATACCTTTGTTTGAGACACTCCTTCGTTAAATCAGAGAGTCTCATTTGTCTTGAGATACTGATTTAGAATCCTCGGAGAGCCTTAATTTATAAGGTACTTATTTGACCACCCAAAGAAACTCATGTCTTGGAAAAGATACTGTTCTAGTGTTCCCGAAGAGCCTTCACCAAGTACTACTTCGTATGACCTAGAAATTCTTATACCGTTGTTTGAGACACTGCTTTGTTAAATCGGAGAGTCTCATTTGTCTTGAGATACTGCTTTGGTATCCTTAGAGAGCCTTAATTTGTAAGGTACTGCTTCGACCACCCAAAGATTCTCATGTCTTGGTAAAGATATTGTTCTAATGTTCCCGAAGATCCTTCATCAGGTACATCTTTGTATGACCTAGAAAGTCTTATACCGTTGTTTGAGACACTACTTCGCTAAATCAGAGAGTCTCATTTGTCTTGAGATACTGCTTTGGTATCCTCGGAGAGCCTTAATTTGTAAGGCATTGCTTCGACCACCGAAATAATCTCATGTCTTGGTAAAGATACTGTTCTAGCGTTCCCGATGAGCCTTCATCAGGTACTGCTTTGTATGACCTAGAAAGTCTTATACCGTTGTTTGAGACATTGCTTCGTTAAATTCGAGAGTCTCATTTATCTTGAGATACTACTTTGATATCCTCGGAGAGCCTTAATTTGTATGGTACTGCTTCGACCACCCAAAGAATCTCATGTCTTGGTAAAGATATTGTTATAGTGTTCCTGAAGAGCCTTCTTCAGGTACTGCTTCGTATGACCTAGAAAGTCTTATACCATTGTTTAAGACACTGCTTCGTTAAATCAGAGAGTCTCATTTGTCTTGAGATATTGCTTTGGTATCCTCGGAGAGCCTTAATTTATAAGGCACTGCTTCGACCACCAAAAGAATATCATGTCTTGGTAAAGACACTGTTTTAGTGTTCCCGAAGAGCCTTAATCAGGTACTGCTTCGTATGACCTAGAAAGTCTTATACCATTGTTTGAGACACTGTTTTGTTAAATCAGAGAGTCTCATTTGTCTTGAGGTACTGCTTTGCCATCCCTGGAGAGATTTAATCCATAAGGTACTGCTTCACATGACCCAAAGAGTCTCATGTTCTGCTGAGATACTGTTCTAACATCTTAGAAGTGCCTTAAATTAATAAGGTACTACTTCACCCGATCTTGAAAGTCTAATGCTCTCGTTTGAGATATTTCTCTAGTTTCCTTTGAGAATCGTAGATGCGATTGAGGTATCGTTCCCCCTTGTTGGAATATCTCGATCTATAAGATACTGCTTCATTAGTTTAGAGAATCTCATTTCCCCTTTGTAGAGATACTTCTCCGAATATCCCTGAAGAGCCTTAAACTATAAGGTACTGCTTCATGCAATGTGAAGAATCTCATTTCGATGTTAAGCTACTTTAAAAATTCCCCCAAGAGCCTTAAGTCATAAGGTACTGCTTCGTGCGTCTTGGAGATTTCTTGAACTGGGATACTGCTAAGGTAATCCAAAGAATCTCAGGTCGTTCTGTTCATTTTGCAACCTGCTATCCATTTCTTATATCTCTCATTTTATTATTGCATTGCATTTTACTTTCTTGTCAGACAAATTTCAGGGTATTCTTGTATCTAATTGACTTCCACCCTAAAAATGAACGCCATGCATCAGTTCATTTTCTTGGGTTCAAGACAATTAGATAGGGGCATCTGTCATACCCCAAATTTGTCCTACCTTTTTTTTTTCATTTTTTCTTGCATTCGACTTTATTTTCATTTTGCATCGCCTGCATATCATAGTATACCCTCAGCATGAATAATTCCTAAAATGATTAGCCAAAATGAATTCTTAGATATACAGACAGACCGATTAAATTAATTCTCAAACATGCAAAAAACTAGTGGTTGTAAAGTTTCGAATTTAAGCTTGCAGACGTCAATAATATTGATCTACTGTTCACGTAGTTCAACCTGACGCGCTCGTCTTATTTTTGAATGAATTTTCAGTCACATTTTAATCAGACCGTGCCTTTTTACTGGTCCAAATTTATTTTCAAATCCGACCAAACGTTTTATTTTTCCGAGTCATTTATTCCGCGCTAATCATTTTAGTGCGGTCAATTTATTTTTTCGGGCACTTTGTCGCCCGATTTTTATTCATTTTCAGCCGTTTTATTTTTATTTTCCCCCCAAAATATTCAGAATAATATATTAGAATTTTCCATGCTTGCATTTTAATTTTATCATGTTTGTTTTAATAGATGTGATTTTTGTTTTATTTAATTGATTTAATTTCATTTAAATCAATTAAAGCTTCTAAAAAGAGCATCTTAGGCATTTTTAAAATTGGTTACAATTTGTGCTTCTTTGATTTAATCTTGACCATTAAATCAGGATTAATCAAATGCCCATATTAGTGATCCATGTGCATTTTTCCTAACCAATCAAAAATCAAATAATAAGTAATATTATAATTAAAAATCAAAAAATAAAAAATATCTCATCTTTCTACTCTAAGAGACTGCCATGTGTCCCATGTGGCTGGGGAATGAGTTGTCAAATAGTCCCATAACGGTTTTCCATGAGGAAGAACATCCAAACGGACCACTATCATACTCTCTCTCTCACATACGAAAAAAGGGGGAAAGGTTAAGAAACAAAAAAAAAAAACTTCTTAATTCTCCGACACTTAGGGTGTGTTTGGAGCAAGAGAGAGAAGTATCGAAGAGAGAGGTTGCAAAGAAAAACCTCACTTCTCTTGCTTGGTAATGCATTGAAATGCTGAAGAGAGAAAGAATATACATGGGTCCCACCACATTTTACTATCTTCTCATTATAGAGAAGAAAGACAAGAGAAATGCAAGCTTTTCCTTTGTTTCCAATTACGCCCTTGTTTTTTTTACGTGATGAATACATACTATTGATTTATTGTGATTATATGATTTCTTAGATCACTTTTTACACATGTTTAAATTTATTTATTTTTAAATACTATCTGATTGCTTTTTTATAAAAACAAATAAACTATAAATTAAATTACTTTAAATAATTGAAATAGTGAAATAATTAATTAAAATAAATTTATCAAATTATTATTATTTTTAATTAAAATACATATTTAAATTGAAATTGATAAGAAAGTATTTTTTTTAAAACATAAAATTTTGTAGTATCAACTTTTATAATTTAAGGGTATTTTTGTCCTTTCAAAAGTAATTCTACTTCTCTCTCTTCTAATTCTCTCATACTTCTTTTATAACAAACAATAAATTAAATGTGGTATATTTCTCTTTCATTTCTCACTCACTTCTCTCTTCTCACACCCATTCTCACATCTTTCTCTCTTCTCATTTACATCTCACAACCAAACATACCCTAAGTCTCACTTTCAGAAAGCCTCTCCCTCACTCATCTTCAATTTAAAGAAAAAGAAAGTGAAAATTGGAAAAGGAAAAGCTGAAGAACAAAATCAACACATGGTACTGCCACATTTCACCTTCACACAACCTCATTTCCTTCCCCTTTCCACAAACAACATCCTTCAAACACTGCTACTACTTCATCTGACCTCACTCTTTCCTTTTTCCCTTCATCGAAGCATAACATAATAACCCTTTGCTTCTTTTTCACAGCCACTTCACTTCCTCCGATCTACTTGCTCTCCTTCCACCGCCACGATTCAACTACACCATCACCACCGTCGTGTAGCTCTTCGGCAACACTAATATTCACTTTTCAAAACCAACTAAAACCTTGCTTCAACTTCCTCTTAATATCCAAACAATCATCACATTGAACAAATCCCCACTCTCCGATATACTTCGTTCGTGACAACAACTTGAAACCACCAACATTACATGTCCAAACAACCGTTAACTCATTCATGTCTTCAAATCGCAAAGTTTTGTCAGTTTAGAACCCGTAAAGTTTGTTTTCTTTTCTGCTAGGGCTACTGTTGATTTCTGTGCAGGTTGCGACATTTCCGAATTTCAATTCCAATTACACAACAATAATATGAAGCAGAGGTGCATATATTTCATGGAGCAGCGTTTGAACTCCGCAACACTCGAATTCCACAATGATAAAGTCAAGTAATAGCAGCCTGTAATAGCAGAAATTCTATGATTCGTTAATGATTTCAAGTTTCCATACGTATCTATTATCATGTTGTTGCTACCCGAGTTTTGTGTTAGCTTCAATTCAACTAGGGTGCATATGTATATCGCGCGGTTACTCCGTTCATGTTTCTTTACAAATTGTGGCATAGTTTAAGCCTTGTGTTTGTGATTCAATATCGAGTTGTTCTTCGTAGCGATTATTAAATTCTCTTGACGGATTATGTGGTGTATTTGGTTGATTCTTCTTTGGTTTAATTACAATAATTGACAGTAGTATAGTATTTGGTTTGTAGATTGTTGCACTTTCTCCCTGTAGTTTCGATTACATAATGTCGTAATATATTGATGTTGTTATGATGTTCGAGCAATTTAGTTTTTCTTGCTTGTGCTGTTGTCGATCTGCATTGTGGTTACACTTCCTGTGACATTTTGTTAGGAGATATCGTATAACCTGAAAAAATTGTTGCATAATTTCTAAGATTAATGTGCTTCAATGGATTTGTTCTTTAGTTAAAATTTTGAAACACTGTCTGTTACCACTATGTGATGGTTAACATATGTACATGAGTGTGAATATAGTGAATACTTTACTCATTAATCATGTGAACTTGGTAAAATACTTTTCTGTTTTTCCTTTGGTTGATCATCTAGGCACGTGATTGTCATAAGGGTACTGTGTTTTTTTTGTACTGATAATTAGGGGTGGAAATAGGCTGGGCAAGCTAGGCTTTGTCAAGCCTGAGCCTGGCCTACTAAAAAATTCCGAGCCTAAGCCTGGCGTGTAGCCTATGATAAGCTTATTTTTAGGCCTGAGCCTGACCTTTTCGAAGGCCTGATTGGCTACTAGCCTATTTAAAAGTCTATTTAAAAGCCTGCTTCATTTGAATATTTGTAAATAAGAAATTCAACTAATGTTAAATAGACTAACAAATTAAAAGATATATGATACTAAATGTTTGTTTTTATTGTCTCATTCAAGTTTACCTATTAGCATAAGTTTGGTGATATTATTTGTTAGAGAAAACTTATGAAAAAAACCTTATGACAACAACTTATAACATTGTTTATAATATTTTTTCAACATATTTTCATAAGTTCTTCAAGATAACTAAGCTTTATTTTTGTATTTTAATTCAAACTACAAAATATAATATAATAATAATAATAAATTTATAGAGTTTTTTTAACTAGGCTGGCCTGATAAGCTTAAAAGGCTTTTCTTACGGCCCGTGGCCTAGCCTCTTTAGCTAAATAGGCTTATAAAAAAGCCTAGGCCTTTTCTATTTAAGAAAAATCCTGGTCTGGCCTTGGCCTATGCAGGCTAGGCCGTAGACCCCTGTTAGTTGGCCTGGTCTATTCCCACCACTACTGATAATGCTTGGGTTTTGATAAGAAAAAGGGACTAGTTCGGTTCCTCTTGTTTGGTTCATTAAAAGTGTTTTGGTGTTTATTGTGTTTTTTTTTTATATAAGTAAGAGAGAGAGAGAGAGAGAGAGAGAGAGAGAGAGAGAGAGAGAGAGAGAGATCAGAGTAAATCAAGTTGCTCTCATTTCTTTAAAATATTCTCATTATTATAAGCTCGTGACATTTCTATTTGTCAAATTAATGATTGTTTAGAATATGTTCTATTCGTGGTTTGTTTTAACAATATAATTGTATGGTTGTAAATGCATTATGGTGTGTTAAAAAAATAAGCCTTATTTTCTTTCCGATGTATATTTCTATCCGATTATGCTTTGCTTGGGCTAGACTTTGATACCATGATTAGCACAATAATGTATCTTTATAAATATAATTTTAGATTGTTGTTTGTTTTTTATTGCATTTTTAATCGGATTTTAAATTCATGGATTTGGTAATTTAATACCGTTATGCCACAAAAAAAACTCTTTACATATCAATTTGGTAATTTTGCCGCGTTATGACCCATATATACGACACTTCAATTATGTGGTCGTTATCTACAAACCGACTTTGAGCACACTATGATTAACTTTGCATATTTACCATTTTATTCATGACTTAATTATCATTTTAAAGACAACTTAGGTGAACCGTTCAATAAACAAAAACCTTGGTCCAGTTCCATGTAACCTTTTCGAATTCGATACAATTCTTTTCCTGATTAAATATAACATAAATTATTTTCCTAATTAAATTACGAAAGGAGTGGGTTCTTGGAGTCTCGCATTCCTTGAATCCTTGAATGATTGCTCTTGAGGCACACACCTTGGGTTTCTTTTCATTCAATCTTTCGTTTTTAAAACACTTAACATTTTCTAAATCTTTTCTTAATTAAATTACGAAGGAAATGAATTCTTGGAGTCTCGCATTCCTTGAATCCTTGAATGACTGCTCTTGAGGCGCACGCCTTGGGTTATTTGTCATTCAATCTTTCGTTTCTAAAATATTTTCCCTAATTACTTGGACAAAAGAAGGGCCATTGGAATCTAGCATTCCATGTGGTATCTTTGAACGATCTTTGGAAAGTTCATTGTCCATCAAACAAATTTCGCAATTAATTGAATGTAAAGGTGTTGTTAGGATATAGCATCCAAATGATACCCTAATTAATTGGTCCCGAGGCCCACGTCTCGTTCTCATCAAATAATCGTCATTCTCCTTAAAAATACTCAACAAGTTAAACCTCATTTTCTCGCCCCCGTGCGATCGAAATTCTTAAAACACTCAAATCAAATTCTCTTTTCTCGATTAAAATCCTTAACGTATTTAATCCACAACTCAAATATCTTTTGCAAAGAACATTGTTTAGGCCTTTCTTCCGCACATATAAACTAGTGCTTCAACCTCCCATTGCGAGCAGACAAGCCAATATTTAGCAGTTAGAATGCGGCCTAAACACTCGTTCACTTAAAAAATACAAACAAACCAAGCTTAGTCCCACTAACTACGGAGCTCTGATTCTTCATTCATTCGAGTGAAAGATATGTAGGCACAAGGGCCCTAATCCTTGGCGATCACCCTAATAAAAAACCATCCATTTACCCCTTAGAAGTAAATCCTTTACTCATTATTCCCTTAGATGAAAACGAAAGAACTTAGCTAACATTTCTCACGATTCGAATTAAGAGGTTCCCGTTGAGTACAACAGGCGTGGAGGGTGCTAGTACCTTCCTTTTGCGTAATCGACTCTCGAACCTAGAATTTAGTTGCGATGACCATTTTCTTATCCTAAAGGTTTTATCGATATTTTCCTATTCCTTCCTTGGAATGAATAAAGTTCGGTGGCGACTCTGTTCGAAAATTTTTTCTGCGTCCATTGCGAGGATCGCATTTTTCGAGGTACGTCAGCTGGCAACTCTGCTGGGGAATTGTATTTCCCTATGCTAGAGAGAGTCAAGCCTAACTTGATTCGATTCATTAGTGTTAAATTTGATTGGTTATTATTCTTGTTTGTTTCTCCTATTATTTATTTATTTGCTTTTTATTGCTTTCTCTTTTATTAATATATGCTCTTTATCATACCTATCTTTGGATTCTGGGATAATATCACAAGTAAAACTCTACACCCGAGCTTTGGAAAAAGAAGAGGGAACACTTAACTTAGATTTTGGAAGTTGAGTAGTGTTAGTCCCTGAGGACTCGTTCCTTGTGTGCCTAGCATGAAAGCTTCCCCTAGAGTAGACCTTTTCATAGATCCTGTTGTGACACAGCTAGCCTGTCGCCCAACTTGATTCATGAAGGGCCCGTGACTCTGGGAACCACTCTTAGAACCAGTTTCTGTATTGGTGGTTGTGTTGTGTTAGACTCCAAGGACCCGCTCCTTGTGTGCCTAGCCTGAGGACCCCGCTCAAGAGAGACATTTTAGTCACTCTCGTCATGATTCAACTAGCCTGTTGCATGACGTTGATGCGATTAGTGTCCATGACCCTGGGGACCTTATCCATAAACGTAGGAGCTATCTCGTGAGTGGGTTTATGGGCAAAGAACCTAGAACTTTCCTTATAAAGCTTGCTTGTTAGGGTGTTTTGTAAATACTCATGTTATCCTGGATCCTGACTCTACCTGAATTGCATTTTCTTTGCATATCAAAACAAAAAAAAAGCATTGCATATGCATCTCATCAACATGCATGCATATCATTTCCAACCAAAAACAACTCACTATAAGCCTTTCATCCATAAACAGACCATTCGACGTCTCGACATTTGTGATAACTACCAAGAGCTGATGGAGCGTTTGACACGAGATCAAGACGAAATGAAGAGGTACATGGATTATATGAAAGGAAAAGTGGACCAGATCCTAATGGCTGTAACAACTATGACTAGAGAGGAGGGACTTCAACAAAAGGCTGCAGTTAAGAATGTCATTCTTGTCTTTCCTTCCGCCTCGTAGGCTGCATTGATCAACCCATTGTATGAGGATTCTCCCATACACTATCCCCAACTTTCTTAGCCAAGGCTTCACAACCTGAGGACGATGCCCATTCCTCCACCAAAACTTAGAGGTCTATTACCTAATCAGAGTCACGTCTATGCTAGACCTCGAGTTACCCGAGAAAGGAAGCCTATCCTGTTTAAACCACTACCAGTGTCATACAGCAAACTACTTCCGAAGGTAATTTAAAGTTCGTTAGTGTTCCCCCAGAAGCTCAAGTCAGTGGCGTATCTAGATCTGCCCGGGTACAATCCAAACTCAAGGTGTGAATTCCATAAGGGATCATCAGGGTATACTACTGAAGAATTAAAATCCCTTAAGTATAAGGTAAAAGAGATGATTGACAATAAGGTGTTGATGTTTAGAAGAAACAGTTCAAAGGCAGACATCTTGATTAACAGGCCATGCAAAGCCCAAAGGAAAAGACCCCCAGTGCCTGTGGTAATTCCTTATCCCATCATCCCAGAAGCCAACAGTTTAATCCTGAACAACCTGGTAGCTTGTGCTGAAAAAACTGGAGTGAAATCTCCAAACAAAGGAAAAAGCTCAGAGTATGGGAAGGGGCAATCATTCGCTGTACGTCCTCAAGTGGCGGTCTCAATACCAGCATCTCTCGAGAATCCTTATCAACAGGGAATATTGACTCTCCATACCCGGAGTTATGGGAAGCAAAGCCAGATATACCCGCAAGGAAGATTGGAAAGGGAACACCCTACTCCATTCATTATTCCTATACCATGTGGTCAGCTTTTACAATACCTGATTCAGAGATCGCTGATAGTGACCAAATCTCTCAAACCGGTCCCACTTCTATACCCACCTGGATTTGATCCCAATGCTCAATGTGAGTATTATAATGGGTCAATGGGGCATTCCATTGAAGACAGTAAGGCATTCAGAGCTATAGTTAGAAACCTGGTCAAGTACGAACGTCTGGTCTTTGAGGAAGACAACCCAGGGGTAGAGTGCGAGTATCACACTGGAACCATATGATGTACAGTTAAAGAATGTGAAAGCTTTCAAAGAAAATTACATAAGCTGATAAATAAGGAAAGCCCAAGCACGATTGGTTTAATCCAAAGATCAGGCAAAGAGAAAATACAAGAGCTTCATAGGCCACTCAGAATCTTGCACCACAAGGAAAAGGTCGCGCCTAAGGCATATGAGATTTCTTTATTCTATGACAATAATGTCGAAACCATAGCCTGGATGCCATCACCTCCTCAAGAGAAGAGCTGGTAGAGAGGTCCAAAAGGAATGTATTTTGAAAGGAGGTCCCGAAAGAATACTTTGGAGAGCATTCCACTGATATTGATGACAATGAAGACATCAACCTTTGGGTCCCAAAAGGGCAACTAATAGTGCCTAGAGCACCATGCCAGAAACGTTGGACCGCTCCTCATGCAAATCAATGATCTCATCGCTGAGAAAATCAGAATTCACGTCAGAATAAACATAGGCCTCACAACAATCTAGAATGAAGGAATTCCCCTTTTGATCCAATTCTTATGTCATACACTCATCTTCTGCCGTGTCTGATTCGAAACTCTTTGGTAGAGACCAAGGCTCTCAAGCCGGTGCCAGAACCATACCTGCCTGGGTACGATCCCAATGTGCAATATGGATATCATGCTGGATCAATGGGGCACTCAACTGAAGACTGCAAAGCTTTTCGAGCTAAAGTACGACAGTTGATTGACAATAAGTACATATCCTTTCCAGAAGGAAATTTGGTTGTGCATGTTAGATTCTCGCCTAAATGAGGTCAAGGTCTTCAAGAGGCATCTCCTCAAGCTAGTGGTTCAGACATGAAGACATCCTCAGAGCTGGAAATCCTTGGACATTTATCATTTCCATTTGTAGTTTCTTTCTTGTTAAACTCTACTTGTTTTTAAATATTGTTGTTTTGAATGGTAATATTAATGATGTGGTCATGCATGTTTTTTGAATTAATCATGCCGCATTCGCTCATTTTTTCTTCACTTATATCAAAAAACAAAAAAATTCATCTATATACCTCTCTTCCATTTTCTTTACCAAATTGTTGTTTAGCAAAGTTTGGAGGGAGGATGATGAAAACGAGATACCCATAAGTGCTGATAGTATGCTTTCGGATAATATCCTGCTGATGATGCACTTGCATTGTTTCAAATCCCCAAACACTGGAGAAATAAGGAGTTAGTACTTAATTAACCACTTCGAGCCTAAAAGTTGGAGTTTCCTTCGGATCAAAAAACCCTTACGCTTAACTTGGGGCATGGGTAATGTTCAGTTAACCCGACAATACATTCGAAATACAAGATGAAACATCCCGTCTGATAACCAATCATATGCTACTCTTCGTGTACATCCTGACGCGTCAAAGGAATCATGCAAAAGCTATGCAGTTGTCCTTCAATGACCGATAACTTGGCAGTGTAAGTCTTTCAAAAATAAAAAATAAAAAAACCCCGCTAAGTCAAACACCTAAAGAGGCGACTTTCCCGGTGGACTTAAAACACAAAATCAGTCCAGGAAAAAATTAGGGATCAAAAATCAAAAGCAAAAGAGGTCCTAAAATCCCCAGTCAAGCAAAAAAATAAGATTCAGTGACCACCATATCAAAAATCCAGAGGTCACTGAAATCCATGAGAAAAGCAAATTAAGGTGACTACCATTTCAAGCAAATCTTGAATCCTTAGCTTCACTCTTACACTGTCAAACTATAGATGCGTGTGTTAAATTAACTGAACGTAGGACTGGAGATCATCACGATGAAGGGGTGGGTACAAATCAAATTTTGAGCCTTATATCCTTTGTTTCTATAACCGTGAACCAGACCACGATACAACCCTCAAAAGACCTAATTGAGGCGAGGTTTATTCTGAAAGCATACTTCAATAATGTTGCGTAAACTGACTCCTATGGATTTGCTAATCACTTGTATTGGTGTCATATTCATGCTACATCTTTCACTAGCTAAATCAGCACTGCATTTGGACTAACGGTCCATCTACCACACACTATCACATCATTCTAATAATGATTGATTGTCCAAACTTGCATGATCATTGCGTTAAAATTACCATTTTTGAATAAACAATTTTAACTAGAAGTCAGTACTTGACATCAAGGAAATTCCAAGCAACAGTCAGAGTAACTTGATCATTCAACAATGTTGACTTGAATCGAAGGCATGGCATCCAATGACTATGTTGACCAATAAACATTGAAACAAATATCTAAGTATCAGTAGATCAAGGAGGAAAAGCCACCTCAGTTTTCAGCCCATCTGGGGAAAATCCCTCAAAGGCTTAATCAAGGGAAAACCACTGCAAGGTTCAAACACTAGGGAAAATCGTCTCCGATCATGTCATGGTATGGTCGTTTTCAAGGTGAATTCCTTCAAACACCCTACAGACTGGGGCAAGACAAGTTGCAAATGGGAAGTTTCCCTTCATGATGTCAACTTTATCAAGCAGACTGTGCTGGACGGTGGTAACCGTTGAGTTCACAACAAGTGTCAAAAGATCACACTAATGCGGCATCCTATCTCCTCATGGCAATAGCTCTAGGGGAGAGCAGAAGCACGGTCACCATGCATTGATCATGTCACTACGCTCATATGAAGCCATCACAGTGTATCAGGCAAAGGAGTTGAGGTCCTCTTAAGAATGAATACATAACTTATCATCAAAAGATCAAACTCGGGGCACCAAGAGCAGTCACATCTATTTACTGAAATCACATTATCAAAATCCAAGTGTCGGGAAATCAAACCCTCTTACCAACCCTAAAGTCCAATTTTCATTGGTAACCACCAAAGTCCACTTCATTGGCATCCTCACGTCCAAAGTCCAATTTCATTTGGCAATGACCAAATCCAATCCCCAGAAATGCTCGAAAGGCTCTCATCCTCAAAAGGGAGACCTATCCCAGCATACCCAATCATTTGCATTGTAACATGCATGACATGTATCATGCATAACATTTATGCCAAACAGGAATAACATCAAACACGATCATATAAATCATTAGCATATTTATGCATAACCTCTCTTGTAAGAAGTTTTATTAACTAGTCGTGTGCATTCATACATGCACAAGAATCCTCAACAGTTGCATCTTCGTATTCATAGCCGTGCCTAATGCAATGCATGACATTTCCACCCAAAGTGGAACATCATATTAAGCATAGCATAATAGGATCCAGGATAAATATGCAAGCATCTTGGTCGGTCCTCCTTCAAAGTCGGTAGTATTCCTTCGAAAAGAGTTAATACCCCGCACATGCTCATGGAAATCTATTCCCCAGCAAGTCATTTTTCAACTTTATGGTTGATATTGATAATCCCCAGCATCTTTTGCTCTTGTTTCTTGCCAAGCAGAGGTTATCCTAAAAAGTTTCTTGTGAGCTTTTCCACTGCAGAACTTTGCTAGCATATTTCCTCCAAAAGGAATTTTTGCTTAAACTATTTTCCCCAACAAATTTAATGCTCAAGATACTACTCTAGAAATCCCCAAAGATCTTTAAACTACAAGGTACTACTTTGTGCGATTCAGAGAATCTCATTTATCTTTGCTGAGATATTGTTCTAGTATCCCGAAGAGCCTTAATTAAAAAGGTATTGCTTCACATGATCTAGGAAGTCACATGCTCTCTTTTCTGAGATACTGTTCTAGTATCCCCGAAGAGCCTTAATTTATAAGGTACTGCTTCGCATGATCTAGGAAGTCTCATGCCCTCTTTGCTGAGATACTGTTCTAGTTTCCCTGAAAAGCCTTAATTTATAAGGTAATGCTTCACATTATCTAGGAAGTCTCATGCCCTCTTTACTGAGATACTGTTCTAGTATCTCCGAAGAGCCTTAATTTATAAGGTACTGCTTTCGCATGATCTAGGAAGTCTCATGCCCTTTTTGTTGAGATATTGCTTTGGTATCCTCGGAGATGCTTAATTTGTAAGGTATTGCTTTGACCACCCAAAGAATCTCATGTCTTGGTAAAGATACTGTTCCAGTGTTCTCGAAGAGCCTTCATCAGGTACTGCTTCGTATGACTTGGAAAGTCTTATACCGTTGTTTGAGACGCTGCTTCATTAAATTGGAGAGTCTCATTTATCTTGAGATACTGCTTTGGTATCCTCTGAGAGCCTTAATTTGTAAGGTACTGCTTCGACTACCAAAGAATCTCATGTCTTGGTAAAGATACTATTGTGTTCCCGAAGAGCCTCCACCAGGTACTGCTTTGCATGACCTAGAAAGTCTTATACCTTTGTTTGAGACACTACTTCGTTAAATCAGAGAGTCTCATTTGTCTTGAGATACTGCTTTGATATCCTCTGAGAGACTTAATATTTAAGGTGCTGATTTGACCACGCAAAGAATCTCATGTCTTGGTAAAGATACCGTTATCGTGTTTCCGAAGAGCCTTCATCAGGTACTGCTTCATATGACCTAGAAAGTCTTATACCGTTGTTTGAGACACTACTTTGTTAAATCGGAGAGTCTCATTTGTCTTGAGATACTGCTTTGGTATCCTCGGAGACCCTTAATTTGTAAGGTACTGCTTCGACCACCCAAAGAATCTCATGTCTTGGTAAAGATATTGTTCTAGTGTTCCCTAAGAGCCTTCATTAGGCACTGCTTCGTATGACGTAGAAAGTCTTATATAGTTGTTTGAGACACTGCTTCGTTAAATTGGAGAGTCTCATTTGTCTTGAGATAGTGCTTTGGTATCCTCGGAGAGCCTTAATTTATAAGGTACTTCTTCGACCATCCAAAGAATCTCATGTCTTGGTAAAGATACTGTTCTAGCGTTCCCGAAGAGCCTTCACCAGGTACTGCTTCGTATGACCTAGAAAGTCTTATACCGTTGTTTGAGACACTACTTCGTTATATCGGAGAGTCTCATCTGTCTTGAGATATTGCTTTGGTATCCTCGGAGATCCTTAATTTGTAAGGTACTGCTTCGACCACCCAAAGAATCTCTTGTCTTGGTAAAGATATTGTCCTAGTGTTCCCAAAGAGCCTTCATTAGGTAATGCTTCGTATGAACTAGAAAGTATTATACTGTTGTTTGAGACACTACTTCATTAAATCGTAGAGTCTCATTTGTCTTGAGATACTGCTTTGGTATCTTAGGAGAGCCTTAATTTGTAAGGTACTGCTTCGGCCACCCAAAGAATCTCATGTCTTGGTAAAGATACTATTTTAGTGTTCCCGAAGAGCCTTCATCAGGTACTTCTTCGTATGACCTAGAAAGTCTTATACTGTTGTTTGAGACACTACTTCGTTAAATCAGAGAGTCTCATTTTTCTTGAGATACTGCTTTGGCATCCCTGGAGAGCTTTAATCCATAAGGTACTGCTTCACATGACCCAAAGAGTCTCATGTTCTGCTAAGACACTGTTCTAACATCTTAGAAGAGCCTTAAATTAATAAGGTACTGCTTCACCTGATCTGGAAAGTCTAATACTCTCGTTTGAGATATTTCTCTAGTTTCCTTGGAGAATCTTAGATGCGATTGAGGTATCGTTCCCTCTTGTTAGAATATCTCGATCTATAAGATACTGCTTCACTGGTTTAGAGAATCCCATTTCCTCTTTGTAGAGATATTGCTTCAAATATCCCTGAAGAGCCTTAAACTATAAGGTACTGCTTCATGCGATGTGGAGAATCTCATTTTGATGTTAAGCTACTCTAAAAAGTCCCCGAAGACCCTTAAGTCATAAGGTACTGCTTCGTGTGTCATGGAGATTTCTTGAACTGAGATACTGCTTTGGTAATCCAAAGAATCTTTGGTCGTTCTATTCATTTTGCAACCTGCTATCCCTTTCTTATATCTCTCATTTTATCATTGCATTGCATTTTACTTTCTTGTCAGACAAATTTCAGGGTCTTCTTGTAGCTAATTGACTTCCATCGTAAAAATGAACGCCATGCAGCAGTTCATTTTCTCGGGTTCAAGACAATTAGATAAGGCATATGTCATACCACAAATTTGTCCTAATTTTTTTTTTATCTTTTCTTGCATTCAACTTTATTTTCATTTTGCATCGCCTGCATAACATAGCATACCCTTCAGCATAAATAATTACTAAAATGATTATCCAGAATGAATTGTTGGATATATAGACAGACCGATTAAATTAATTCTCAAATATGCAAAAAATTAATGGTTTTAAAGTTTGGAATTTAAGCTTGCAAATGTCAGTAATATTGATCTACTGTTCACTTAGTTTAACTTGACGCGCTCGTCTTATTTTTGGACAAATTTTCAATCACATTTTGATCACTCTGTGCCTTTTTACCGGTCCAAATTTATTTTCAAATCTGACCAAATGTTGTATTTTTCCGAGTCATTTATTCTGCGCTAATCATTTTAGTGCGGTCAATTAATTTTTTCGGACACTTTGTCGCCTGATTTTTATTCATTTTCAGCCGTTTTATTTTTATCTTTTCGCCAAAATATTCAGAATAATAAATTAGGATTTTCCATGCTTGCATTTTAATTTTATCATGTTTATATTAACAGATGTGATATTTATTTTATTTAATTGATTTAATTTCATTTAAATCAATTAAAACTTATAGAAAGAGCATCTTAGGCATTTTTAAAATTGGTTACAACTTGTGCTTCTTTGATTTGATCTCGACTATTAAATCGGGATTAATCACAAGAACCATGCTTCAAAATCTCAGAAAAAAACTATGGACGAATTACGAAGGAAGAAATACGAAAACGAGAGATGGACTATCGTGAGTCCTAGAAGAAGGAAAAGAGTAAATCGGGATAAAGACAACTTAAATCTAATAGGAAGGGAAGCCATGTCAACTTACTACATCAACAACCTACCAGAGGACATCACAGAGAAGGAACTAAAGAGGACTTTCGAACGCTGGGGATAAGTAACAGATACATACATAGCTAGGAAAAGAAACAAACAGGGCAAGATCTTTGGCTTTATCAGATATGCAGACATCAAAGACGAGCAATGGTTAGCGAATCAGCTCAAAGATATCTAGTTCGGCTCCTACAAGGCCTGGGTGAACATCTCAAGATACCAAAGACAAAACAAAAGACCTCATTATAATCCGTAAAAGAGCACAGAAGAGGAGCAGAAAGGATCAAGAGAGGAGAGAAATGCCCGCAGAAACAAAAATCAAGGAAAATCGGAAGCTGGAGCAACACAAGAAAAGATGGGAAGACTTATGCAGACGCAATAAGGAACAAAGAACCAAGAATGATAGACTACAATCACGAAGACGGAAACAAGGAAAGGGCAGGGCTAATCATATGCATTAAGGAATAAGAAATGCGATGGGTAAAGGAAGGATTCATCGGGTTCGCAAGGAAGACGGAAGAGATAAACACACAACAACAGAGATTGGAGAACGAAGGAATTATGACGGTAAAAGCAATCCCAATGGAGGTGAAAGAGTGTTCTTGAAAGTGGACGAGAACGAAGACCTTAACAGCCTAGCAAAAGAACCAATGAATTTCTTTCACCAAGAGTTCTCAGTGATCAGAAAATGGGAACACAGGGACGTGGGAGGAACAAGATACATATGGATTTGTGCACTGGGCATTCCGATCCATGCCTGGAACAAGAAAACATTTTCAATGTTATCGATATCCTTTGGCAGACTCATCAAAACTGACTCTGCAACTGAATAAAGAAGAAGACTTGATGTGGCAAGATTATACATTAGAACACCGATCATGGAGTTCATCAATAAGACAATCAAAGTTCAGATCAATGAAGACAATCAAAGTTCAGATCAATGAAGACATATATCCCATAAGACTAACTGAGGAATTATGCAATTGTGATCCGGACGAAAGCTTGTTTGACTTCGAGGAAACCACATCCATGGCTGAAGAGGAGGAGTTCAGTTCTACCAACTCGGAAGCTTCCACCATTCCGTCATCAATGGAGTCAATAGAAGATGAAGAGACGTGGAAGATAATAGAAAATAATTATGAGCAATTACTAGTGGCGGCGGGAGAGTTTGATGGCATCAATAGCTTGGGGCATGTAGACGACTCAAATATCAATAATAGCATAGATGAAAGAGCTTTTTCATCATCCGAAGCAAAATCTCGAAAAAACCTAAACACAAGCGGCGAACCTGCCACTTTAGAGCTCCCAGAAGCCACGTGTAACCAAAAGCATCCTAACACTAAAAACATTAATAACATCAGTAAAGAAGGATTGGTCATTGTAGACAACAACCTGGGGACCCCACACACCTCGTACCATGTGGAAGTTCCAGGAAAAGAAGGGCCTGACCAATCTAATCTCAGAAAGGCCCACCCAAGTAGACCTGAAGACAAAAAACACACAGAAGTAATCAATAATTCAGCGGAAGATAGTTTGGAAGTGGATGATAACAACATTCCTGAGTCGGTGAAAATAAAAAAAGGGCGCAACATATCAGACATGGAAAATAGCAACACTCCTGAAGTTGACAAGAGCAAAAGGAAAATCCCAGCAACAACAGAAGAACCAAAAATGTCAGGCAAAGAATATAAAACATCACAAACCCCAAAAGACAGAAGGAAGAGGAGAATCGAAATTTTAAAGGAAAAGAGGAAATCATTAAGAAATAAGAAAATGGAGATAACCAGATGTTCCTGCAGCCAAAGATCCAGGAAATCACAGGTACAAGCTAAAGACAATTTTGTATTGAATGAAAATGATCATGATAGGAAAATGTGGGTTCTTTAACACGGGGAAGCCAAACAAGTAGCAAAAGATGTATGGGACCTGGGGAAAGAATATGGTTTAGTGCACAAAGGGGAGGAAGCAGAAATAATCCAGGAGCTGGTGCTAGGGGAGAAGAACGACAACAAAACTTCCTGACTCGGGAGCAATGGGTGCTGGAAAAGAAACCATTTGGGAATTAATGAAGCTCATCAGTTATAACATTTGGGGATTGGAGGGTTTAGCCAAAAAGAAAGAGATCCAGCAGTTAATTCAAAATCAAAGGCCCGACTCATGTGTATCCAAGAAACTAAATTAGAATTCTTGGAGGAAATCCAATGTCTTCATATGTGGGGAAACTCATATTTCAACTTTGCATTAAAAAAACCATAAGGTAGGTCTGGCGGATTGCTAACTTTGTGGAATTCCAACAAAATAGCACGTACTAAAATAACTCCTTCAGACCACTGCCTATGGCTCGAAGGGCAATGGGGTGAAGACAAGAAAAAAATCAATGTAGTGAATGTATATGCCCCGTGTGACGCACGAAGAAAAAGAGCGCTATGGGAAGAATGACTAGAATTAATCACTCCAAGGATAGATGAAAATTGGTGCCTGCTTGGAGACTTTAATTCCATAAGAGTCACCTCTGAAAGAAGAGGGTCCAACGAAGCCTCACGTAGAGAAGAGATTAACGATTTCGACGCATTCATTTGTGAATCAGAACTGATTGACCTCCCTCTTCATGGCAGAAAATTCACCTGGTCCAAAGTTAACGGTTTTGCTTCGAGTAGGATCGACAGATTTCTCCTCTCAGAAGTCTGGCTCAGCGAATGGCCAAATAGCAAACAATGGTGCCTCAAAAAAGGGTTGTCTGATCACTGTCCAATCATGCCTGGAGAGTTCCAAAAAAACTGGGGTCCGAAACCTATCCGTATGTTAAGCTGTTGGAAGAACATCGAAGGCTACCACAGATTTGTCAGAGATCAATGGAGGGATCTGAATGTTGATGGCTGGGGTATGTTTGTCTTAAAAGAAAAACTGAAGATGATAAAAGAGATACTTAGAGATTGGCACAAAAATCATACGCAAAACATTGAAGATAGAATCAAGGAAGCCAAAAAGGAGATCAACACCCTTGAGCGAAAGGAAGAAACAGAAGAATTAACAGAAGAAGAGCGGCTCACCAAGAGACAAAGATGGGATGATCTATTCAAACTATCTAACCTCAATTGCAGCATTCTCTGGCAAAAATCAAGAGTGCGTTGGCTAATGGCAGGAGATGCTAATACCAAGTACTTCCACGACTGCATCAATAAAAGAAGAAGGGATAATGAAATCTTAAGCTTGGAAGTAAATGGAAGAACCTTACATGAGGTGGAAGACATAAAAAACGCAATTGCCAACCACTTTCAGGCTCATTTTTCCGCAAGGGGGTAGAGACCAACACCAGCCAATATGAGCTTTAAGAGAATAAACAACATGGAGAACGAAGAGCTAAACAAAGAATTCAGTGAAGAGGAAATCCGATCAGCAATCTGGGAATGCGAAAGCTCGAAAAGCCCGGGACCAGACGGAGTAAAATTCGGGTTCATAGTCCTTGTCCCAATGGAAGGATCGTGAGGGGGGCAAATAGTTCGTTCATAGTCCTTGTCCCTAAGAAGAAATCAGCATCGAAAGTGTCAGACTACAGGCCTATATCCTTAATTGGATGCATATACAAAGTAATCTCCAAGATCCTTTCAAATATATTGAAGAAGGTCATCGGGTCAGTAGTGTCTGAAACTCAAACAACTTTCATAGCAGGGAGAGAAATCCTCGACGAAATCCTCATTGCGAACGAAATAGTAGACGATGCAAAAAGGAAAAAAAGGAACTGCTGATGTTTAAAGTATATTTTGAAAAGGCTTTCGATACCTTCGATTGGAACTTTCTAATATCAGTGATGCAAAAGATGGGATTTAGTGAGAAATGGTTGAATTGGATCTCAGAATGCCTGAAAACAAACTCAATATCAGTATTAGTGAATGGCAGTCCCACAAGAGAATTCGTGATGGGTCGAGGGCTGAGATAAGGAGACCCTCTATCCCCGTTTTTATTCATCTTGGCTGCGGAAGGATTCAACCTATTAATGAAAAAGGCGGTGGAATCGGGGGATTTCTCAGGATACAAATTCGAAGGCAGAACAGCGTGTTTCTCTCACCTTTAATATGTTGACGACACCATTATCATAGGCAAAAACAGGGTGGGGGAACATCCGAACTATCAAGGCAACACTGCAGCTATTCGAGCTGATGTCGGGACTCAAGGTTAACTTTCACAAAAGCTCCTTGATTGGGATAAAAACTCCAAAAATCTGGCTAGAAGAAGCGGCAAAGATTCTGAACTGTAAAGTGGGATCCTCCCCTTTCAATTATCTTGGCCTTCATATAGGCGCAAACCCAAGAAGACTTGCGACATGGCAACCCGTGATAGACACAGTCAGCACCAGATTATCAAGGTGGAAACATAATCAATTGTCAATAGGGGGAAGAGTGGTTATCATCAAATCATCGTTGTCTGCCATCCCGGTTTACTATCTCTCCTTTTTCAAAGCTCCGACAGGTATCATTTCGAAACTGGAATCTTTATTTAAACATTTTTTATGGGGTGGGAAAGAGGACGAAAGGAAAATATGCTGGATCAATTGGGATAGGGTGTGCAGACCTATTGAGGAAGAGGGTCTGAATTTAAAAAATTTGAGAGTTTTTAACGATGCCTTATTAGGAAAATGGTAATGGAAAATTAGATCAAATAGAGAGGGCCTGTGGTATAAAGCTCTAGTCGACCGATACGATTCTTATATCGCGTCTGATAATCAGGGTAGGAGAGTTAATTCTCTCTGGTGGACAAATATTAACAAAGTAAAAATAAGAGAACAGGTCATTCAAGATGAATATTTGGTCAAGGATGCATACAAAAAAACCATGGAGTATAGGCTTAGTACAACCAATTTCACGTGGTCGAAGGTCTGGAACAAATCTGTCCCGTTAAAAGTGTCATGTCTTGTCTGGAGGCTGCTACAAAACAGAATTGTAACCAAAGATAACTTGATCAAAAGAGGTATTAGTGGCCTCGACTCATCACTTTGCTGCAGCGGGTGCGGGGCTGAAGAATCAGCTTCCCACCTGTTTTTTGAATGCCCTATCTTTGCAGGTATTTGGTACTATATCTCCGATTGGCTTGGCGTCACAACTGCTTTGCATAAGGAGGGGATGATCCATTTATCCCAATTCGAAGGTCTCTTGGGAAACGGTCAAACGATATTTTAGAGAGTCAGAACCATATGGTCAGCTTGCATCTGGTGCATTTGGAGGTATAGAAATGACAAAGTCTTCAAAAATAAGGATATCGTAATTAGCAACATGGTTGAATCGGTGAAGTGCTGGAGTTGGAACTGGTTACAATTCAAATCTAGCAACATAGACTGCATGTTTCCTCATTGGTATTGTAATCCCAGAACAACCCTGGGACTACCAATTCCTTAAGGAAGCCTCATGCCTCTTGCAGTTGTGGCAGTTCCCTTCCTTGACTCAGTAGCTGCTGAAGCCTTCAGCTAGGAACTGTCTGCTTTGTGCCAGACCAGGAAGCCTATCATAATTCAAAAGTCGAGCCTCAGATATCTCATTTTCTATGAGTGTCACCTGTGCGCATAATATTCTGGCACCTACTACTACTTCATCTGACCTCACTCTATCCTTCTTCCCTTCACCGAAGCATAACATAATAACCCTTTGCTTCCTTTTCACAACCACTTCACTTCCTCTGATCTGCTTTCTCTACTTCCAGCGCTACGATTCAACTACACCATCACCACCGTCGTGTAGCTCCGACAACACTAACATTAACTTTTCAAAACCAACTAAAATCTTGCTTCATCTTCCTCTTAAAATCCAAACAATCATCACACTGAACAAATCCCCACTCACCGATATACTTCATTCGTGACACCAACTTGAAACCACCAACATTACATGCCCAAACAACCGTTAACTCATTCACGTCTTCAACTCACAAAGTTTTGTCGGTTTCGAACTCGCAAAGCTTGTTTTCTTTTTTGCTACGGATGCTATTGATTTCTGTGCAGGTTGCGACATCGCCGAATTTCGATTCCAATTACACAACAATAACATGAAGCAGATGGGCATATATTTCATGGAGCAGCGTTCGAACTAAGCAGCACTCGAATTCTGCAATGATAAAGTCAAGTAATAGCAGCATGTAACAACAGAAATTCGACGATTCTGTAATGATTTCGAGTTTCCATGCATATCTGTTATCATGTTGTTGCTACCTGGGTTTCGTGTTAGCTTCGATTCAACTAGGGTGCATATGTATGTCGTGCGGTTACTCTGTTCATGTTTGTTTACAAATTGTGGCTTAGTTTTAGTCTTGTGTTTGTGATTCAATTTCAAGTTGTTCATTTTAGCGATTATTAAATTCTCTTGACGGATTATGTGGTGTATTCGGTTGATTCTTCTTTTGTTTAATTACAACAATTGACAACAATATAATATTTGGTTTGTAGATTGCTGCACTTTCTCCCTGTAGTTTCGATTACATAATGTCGTAATATGTTGATGTTGCTATGATGTTCGAGCTATTTACTTTTTCTTGCTTGTGTTGTTGTCGATCTGCACTGTGGTTACACTACCTGTGACATTTTGTTAGGAGA
The DNA here is from genome assembly GCA_022829125.1 of Lathyrus tuberosus. Lineage (NCBI taxonomy): Eukaryota > Viridiplantae > Streptophyta > Magnoliopsida > Fabales > Fabaceae > Lathyrus > Lathyrus tuberosus. The sequence continues at coordinate 3,450,214 of JALAZF010000029.1, read as the reverse complement.
TATCGTATAACCTGAAAAATTGTTGCATAATTCCTAAGATTAATGTGCTTCAATGGATTTGTTCATTAGTTAAATTTTTGAAACACTATCTGTTACCACAATATGATGGTTATCATATGTACATGAGTGTGAATATAGTGAATACTTTACTCATTAATCATGTGAACTTGGTAAAATACTTTTCTGTTTTTCCTTTGGTTGATCATCTAGGCGCATGATTGTCATAAGTGTACTGTTTTTTTTGTACTGATAATGCTTGGGTTTTGATAAGAAAAAGGGACTAGTTCGGTTCCTCTTGTTTGGCTCATTAAAGTGTTTTGATGTTTATTGTGTGTTCTTTTGATATATGTGAGAGAGAGAGAGAGAGAGAGAGAGAGAGAGAGTTGCTTTCATTTGTTTAAAATATTCTCATTATTATAAACTTGTGACATTTCTATTTGTCAAATTAATGATTATTTAGAATATGTTCTATTCGTGGCTTGTTTTAACAATATAATGGTATGGTTGTAAATGGCTTATGGAGTGTTAAATAAATAAGCCTTATTTTCTTTGCGATATATATTTCTATCCGATTATGCTATGCTTGGGCTAGATTTTGATACCATGATTAACATAATAATGTATCTTTATAAATATAATTTTAGATTGTTGTTTGTTTTTTATTGCATTTTTAATCTGATTTTAAATTCATGGATTTGGTAATTTGATACCGTTATGCCACAAAAAAACACTTTACATATCGATTTGGTAATTTTTCTGCGTTATGACCAATACATACGACACTTCAATTATGTGGTCGTTATCTACAAACCGGCTTTGAGCACATTATGATTAACTTTTCATTTTTACCATTTTACTCATGACTTAATTATCATTTCTAAAGACACCTTAGGTGAACCTTTCAATAAACAAAAACCTTGGTCCAGTTCCATGTAACCTTTTCGAATTCGATACAATTCTTTTCCTGATTTAATATAACATAAATTAGTTTCCTAATTAAATTACGAAAGGAGTGGGTTCTTGGAGTCTCGCATTCCATGAATCCTTGAATGATTGCTCTTGAGGCACACACCTTGGGTTGCTTTTCATTCAATCTTTAGTTTCTAAAACACTTAACATTTTCACAATCTTTTCTTAATTAAATTATGAAGGAAATGAATTTTGGAGTCTCGCATTCCTTGAATCCTTGAATGACTGCTCTTGAGGCGCACGCCTTGGGTTATTTGTCATTCGATCTTTCGTTTTCAAAATACTTGCCCTAATTACTTGGATAAAAGAGGGGCCATTGGAATCTAGCATTCCATGTGGTATCTTTGAACGATCTTTGGAATGTTCATTGTCCATCAAACAAATTTCGTAATTAATTGAATGAAAATGTGTTGTTGGGATCTAGCATCCCAGTGATACGCCGATTAATTGGTCCTGAGGCCCACGTCTCGTTCTCATCATATAATCGTCATTCTCCTTAAAAATACTCAACAAGTTAAACCTAATTTTCTCGCCCCCGTGCGATCGAAACCCTTAAAACACTCAAATCAAATTCTCTTTTCTCGATTAAAATCCTTAACATATTTAATCTACAGCTCAAATATCTTTTGCAAAGAACATTGTTTAGGCCCTTTCTTCCGTGCATATAAACTAGTGCTTCAACCTCCCCTTGCGAGCAAACAAGCCAATGTTTAGCAGTTAGAATACGGCCTAAACACTCGTTTGCTTAAAAAATACAAACCAACCAACCATAGTCCCATGAACTACGGATGCTCTGATTCTTCATTCATTCGAGTGAAAGATACGTAGGCACAAAGGCCCTAATCCTTGGCGAGCACCCTAATAAGAAACCATCCATTTTCCCCTTAGAAGTAAATCCTTTACTCATTATTCCCTTAGAAGAAAACAAACAAACTTAGCTAAGATTTCTCATGATTCGAATTAAGAGGTTTTCATTGAGTACAACGGACGTGGAGGGTGCTAGTTGCTTCCTTTTGCGTAATCGACTACCGAACCTAGAATTTGGTTGCGATGACCATTTTCTTATCCTAAAGGTTTTATCGACATTTTCCCATTCCTTCCTTGGAATGAATAAAGTTCGGTGGCGACTCTGTTCGAACGTTTTTTCTGCGTCCATCGCGAGGATCATATTTTTCAAGGTACGACAGCTGACGACTCTGCTGGGGAATTGCATTGTATTATGCTAGAAAGAGTCAAGCGTAACTTGATTTGATTCGTGAGTGTTAACTTTGCTTGGTAGTTATTCTTGTTTGTTTCTCCTATTGTTTATTTATTTGCTTTTTATTGCTTTCTCTTTTATTAATATTTGGTTTTTATCATACCTGACTGTTGGATTATGGGATAATATCACAAGTAAAGCTCTACACCCGAGCTTTGGAAAAAGAAGAGGGAACACTTAGCTTAGATTTTGGAAGTTAAGTAGTGTTAGTCCCCGAGGACTCGTTCCTTGTGTGCCTAGCATGAAAGCTTCCCCTAGTGTAGACTTTTCGTAGATCCTGTTGTAACACAGCTAGCCTGTCGCCCAACATGATTCATGAAGGGTTTGTGACTCTGGGAACCACTCTTAGAACCATTTTTTGTATTGGTGGTCGTGTAGTGTTAGACTCCAAGGACCCGCTCCTTGTGTTCCTAGCATGAGGACCCCGCTCAGGAGAGACCTTTTAGTCACTCTCATCATAATGCAGCTAGCCTGTTGCATGACGTTGATGCGATTAGTGTCCATGACCCTATGGACCTTATCCATAAACGTAGGAGCTATCCTGTGAGTGGGTTTATGGGTAAAGAACCTAGAACTCTCCTTATAAAGCCAGCCTATTAGGGTGTTCTTTAAATACTCATGTTATCCTGGATCCTGACTCTACCTGAATTGCATTTTCTTTGCATATGAAAAAAAATCATTGCATTTGCATCTCATCAGCATGCATGCATATCATTTCCAACAACAAAAACAACTCACTATAAGCCTTTCATCCATAAACAGGCCATTCGACGTCTTAACACTTGTTATAACTACCAAGAGCTGATGGAGCGTTTGACACGAGATCAAGATGAAATGAAGAGGGACATGGATTATATGAAAGGAAAAGTGGACCAGATCCCGATGGCTTTAATAACTATGATAAGAGAGGAAGGACTTCAACAGAAGGCTGTAATTTAGAATGTCATTCATGTATTTCCTTCCGCCTCGCAGGCTGCATTGATCAACCTACAATATGAGGGTTCTCCCATACACTATCCCAACTTGCTCAGCCAAGGCTTCCCAATCTGAGGACGATGCCCATTCCTCCACCAAAACTGAGAGGCCTAGTACCTAATCAGAGTCATGTCCATGCTAGACCTCGAGTTACCCGAGAAAGGAAGCTTATCCAGTTTAAACCACTGCCAGTGTCATACAGCGAACTACTTCTGAAGCTAATTCAAAGTTTATTAGTGTTCCCCCAGAAGCTCAAGTCATTGGCGTATCCAGATCTACTAGATACAACCCAAACTTAAGGTGTGAATTCCATGAGGGATCATCAGGGCATACTACTAAAGAATGCAAATCCCTTAAGTATAAGGTAAAAGAGATGATTGACAACAAGGTGTTGATGTTTAGAAGAAACGGTTCAAAGGTTGACATCTTGATCAATAGGCCATGCAACACCCAAAGCAAAAGACCCCTAGTGCTTGTGGTAATTCCTTATCCCATCATCCTAGAAGCCAACAATTTAATCATGAACAACCTGGTGGCTTCTACTGAAAAAACTGGAGTGAAATCTCCAAACAAAGGAAAAAGCTCAGAGTATGGCAAGGGGCAATCATTCGTCGTACGTCCTCAGGTGGTGGTCTCAATACCAGCGTCTCTCGAGATTCCTTATTAATAGGGAATATTGACTCTCCCTACCCGAAGTTATGGGAAGTAAAGCCAGATATACCCGCAAGGAAGATTGGAAAGGGAACACCTTACTCCCATCATTATTCCTATACCATGTGGTCAGCTTTTACAATACCTGATTCAAAGATCGATGATAGTGACCAAATCTCTCGAACCGGTCCCACTTCCATACCCACCTGGATTTGATCCCAATGCTCAATTTGAGTATCATAATGGGTCAATGGGGCATTCCATTGAAGACTGCAAGGCATTCAGAGTTATAGTTAGAAACCTGGTCAAGTACGAACGTCTGGTATTTGAGGAAGACAACCCAGGGGTAGAGTGTGAGTATCACACTGGAACCATAGGACATTCAGTCAAAGAATTTGAAAGCTTTCAAAAAAATTACATAAGCTGGTCAATAAGGAAAGCCCAAGCAGGAATGGTTTAATCCAAAGATCAGGCAAAGAGAAAATACAAGAGCTTCGTAGACCACTCAGAATCTTGTACCATAAGGAAAAGGTTGTGACTATGGAAGATGAGATGTCTTTATTCTCTGACAATAATGTCGAAACCATAGCCTGGGATGCCATCACCTCCTCAAGAGAAGAGCTGGTAGCGAGGTCCAAAAGGACTGTATTTTGTGAGGAGGTCCCGAAAGAATACTTTGGAGAGCATTCCACTGATATTGATAACAATGAAGACATAAACCTCTGGGTCCCAAAAGGGCAACCAATAGTGCCTAGAGCACCATGCCAGAAACCTTGGACCGTTCCTCATGCAAATCAACGAGCTCATGGCCGAGAAAATCAGAATTCACATCAAAATCAACATAGGTCTTGCAACAATCTGGAATGAAGGAATGCCCCTATTGATCCAATTCACGTCATACAGTCAGCTTCTATCGTGTCTGATTCGAAACTCTTTGGTAGAGCCCAAGTCTCTCAAGCCGGTGCCAGAACCATACCCGCCTGGGTACGATCCCAGTGTGAAATATGGATATCATGCTGGATCAATGGGGCACTCAACTGAAGACTGCAAAGCTTTTCAAGAAAACGTGCAACAATTGATTGACAATAAGTACATATTCTTTCTAGAAGGAAATTTGGTTGTACATGTTATCTTCTCGCCCGAATGAGTTAAAGGACTTCAAGAGGCATCTCCTCAAGCCAGTGGTTCAGACAGGAAGACATCCTCAGTGCTGGAAATCCTTGGACATTTATCATTTGCATTTGTAGTTTCTTTCTTGTTAAACACTACTTGTTTTTAAATATTGTTGTTTTGAATGGTAATATTAATGATGTGGTCATGCATTTTTTTGAATTAATCATGTCATATTCGCTTATTTTTCTTTACATATATAAAAAAAAAGAAAAAAAATCATCTATATACCTCTCTTCCATTTTCTTTACCAAATTGTTGTTTAGCAAAGATTGGAGGGAGGATGATGAAAACGAGATACCCATAAGTGCTGATAGTATACTTTCGGATAAAATCTTACTGATGATGTACATCCATTGTTTCAAATCCCCAAACACTGGAGAAATAAGGAGTTAGTCCTTAGTTAACCACTTCGAGCCTAAAAGTAGGAGTTTCCTTCGGATCAAAAAACCCTTACGCTTAACCTGGGGAATAGGTAGTGTTCAGTTAACCGACAATGCATTTGAATTACAAAATGAAACATCCCGTCTGATGACCAATCATATGCTACTCTTCGCGTACATCCTGACACGTCGAAGGAATCATGCAAAAGCTATGGCGGTTGTCCCTCAATGACCGATAACTTAGCAGTCGCAAGTCTTTAAAAAAAATAATAAAAAAACCCCGCTAAATCGAACACCCAAAGAGGCGGCTTAGGCAAAAATTAGGGCAATCCCGGTGAACTTAAAAAACAAAATCAGTCTAGGAAAAATTAGGGATCCTAAATCAAAATCAAAAGAGGTCCTCAAATCCTCTGTCAAGCAAAAAAATTAGATTCAGTGACCACCATACCAAAAATCCAGAGGTCAGTGAAATCCATGAGAAAAGCAAAATAAGGTGACTTCCATTTCAAGAAATTCTTGAATCCTTAGCGTCACTCTTACACCGTCAAACTATAGATGCGATTGTTAAATTAACTGAACGTAGGACTTGAGATCATCACGAAGAAGGGGTGGGTACAAATAAAATTTTGAGCATTATATCCTTTGTTTCTATAACCGTGAACCAGACCACGTTACAACCCTCAAAAGACCTAATTGAGGCGAGGTTTGTTCTGAAAGCATACTACAACAATGTTGCGTAAACTGACTCCTATGGATTTGCTAATTACTTGTATTGGTGTCATATTCTTGCTACATCTTTCACTAGCTAAATTAGCACAGTGTTTGGACTAACGATCCATCTGTCACACACTATCACATCATTCTAATAACGATTGATTTTCCAAACTTGCATGAGCATTGCATTAAAATTACCATTTTTGAATAAACAATTTTAACTATAAGTCAGTACTTGGAATCAAGGAAATTCCAAGCAATAGTCAGAGGAACTTGATCATTCAACAATGCTGACCTGAATTGAAGGCATGACATCCAATGACTATGTTGACCAATAAACTAGTCAAATTGAAACAAATCTCCAAGTATCAGTAGATCAAGGAGGAAGGACCACCTCAGTTTTTAGCCCATCTGGGGCAAATCCCTCAAAGGCTTAATCAAGGGAAAACCACTGCAAGGTTCAAACACTGGGGCAAATCGTCTCCGATCATGTTATGGTATGGTCATTTTCAAGGTGAATTCCTTCAAAGACCCTACGGACTGGGGCAAGACAAGTTGCAAATGAGACGTTTCCCTTCATGATGTTGTCATACCCCAAATTTGCCCTACCTTTTAAAATTTCCATTTATCAAGCCATGATCACCTAAACTTTGTCCTTGGGATTTTGTACGCACATATTGGGAGTGTGAACTCTTGCTAAAGTGTTGGTTTCAGGTAAAGATAGAAGAAAGAGGTGCCCTCAGTCTTATGACCAGACTTCAAAACAAGATTGACTGCCCAAACCATGCGACTGGTTCACTTCAATTGATTTCTAGTGACTTTAGGCCATGTTTTAAGATGAGCTCAAGCTATGTTCCAAGATGACATTAAGGTCATGTTTGGACTTTTTCAATCCAAGTTTGAATTAGTACAAAATGAAGTGGTGATTTTAAGGCATATGTGAGGTAAGTTTCAAGGATCGTGCATCATAACCAATGTGTGATCAAAGTACATGTTCAACCCATGTCACGTTGGAAAACTATATTAAGGCATAATTTGAGTTGTATTCAAGTGAAAATCAAGTCCTCAAGTGGTATTAAGATCATGTTTAAGTTGTGTTTCTTTAAGTTATGATGTAAATTAATCCAAGTCCTGTTCAGAGTTATGTAAGTCATGATTAGTTCATTTTCAAGTTATGTTTTGAAATAGATTCGGTCACTCGTTTCTAAAGGAAAGTTTGGAAGTCTCAACCATGAGGGGATAATTTTCAAGGCATGCTTTACAAAGCCATCAAAAGCCTTCAAGTTGAGTTTCGAGCCATAGTTGCAAGGAAATATTCAAGTCATGTGTAGATTTATTTCCAAACCATAAAACAAGCTTACTAAGAAAGTTTCCAAATCAAGTTAAGTCATGGTTGGAAGTCATTTTTTTAAGCTTTATTGTGGTTACTGATTGGCAGGTCATGGATGGAAGTTTTCTTCAAGACATATTAGGATTTGGCAAGTCATGACTAAAGTTTTAAAGATTTTTCAAGTCATGTTTGAATTTCTCAAGTCATGATTGGGCTTCATGAGCATTTGTTGTTGCAAGCCATGTTGAATTTGCTTTAAAATTGTTTCAAAATTAACTCAGACTAAGTTTGTTTCAATTCGTTTTCATGCCATGTTTTGCAAGCTGTGATTAGAAATGGTTTTAAGTTAGGGTTCAAATGTTTCGAGTGTTGTTTTAGTTTATGACCAAGTTCTCAATCCATGACTAAGTCATGTCCAAGCTTGTTTTGAACCAACCCATGAAAGATTTGTTTTCAAACTATATGAAAGTTGCTGCAAGCCGTGTGAATCCCTTCATGTCTAATTCCCCAACAATAATAATATTACAATTTTAAGATTTGATCTCATTAAACATCAGTACAATAGATTTACTGCCTTTGGTTTCTACGTGCATCCAGTTTTTTAAATTACAAAGGTAACAAAGCAAAATTACAATTTGATCACAAAGGAACTATTTGGAATTACAAGTCTTGTTACAAAATTACAATAATACTAGGCCTAGAAGATCTAATGCTATAGTCCAGACAAAGAAACTTGCCATTTCCAAGTTAAGGCTATGATCTTTTCATCCTCGTGCCAAGGTAACTCCAAGAGTCCAAAAAAACCAAACTGCCATCATCAATCTCCTTTGTGCCAATTCAAGTTATTCACCAATCCAAGCTACCTCATCCAAGTCTTCATGAATCCAAATTCCACCATCATGCCAAGCCATTACCATGCCAAGTTGCTCCATAAGTGCATACATGTAAAGAGGATGAAATTGATACTTAGTACAACACACAAGCAATACAATGTTTAAGACAAAAGCAAAACCACAAATCGAAGGCCATTCATAGTGCAGAAACAAACACTTGAAAATTAACACAAAATGAAAACCAAGTTATTCCAACCTATGTCAACAACAAAGATGAAGATCAAAGGCACATCAAGGAATTTTTGAAGGAAGTTTTGCTCTCTAAGAAGCTGCTGAAGTCTATCTTGTTAGTTTGTTTGCAGACACTGATCTTTGCACCCTCCATGCTCAAGTCACTTCCTCCATTCCAAGATTAAAAGCAGCAGCTTCATCAACCCAACTCGAGCCAATGTACCATGAAAAGGAAAAGAATTAAGTCACAATTAAGGTTGATATCTGATCCGCTGTCGAGCGCGGATCAAAAACGAGTGTTTTTTAAAACAGTAGTAAAGCGACAGTGACTCGAGTATCGTATCAGGAGGATTCTTGATTTAATTTAACCAACTAAAAGGATTGTGGGGGGTTGCTTTGTTTTAGAATTCGATTAAGAAAAAAACAGAGTAAATAAGTGATTATTGAAATAAGTGATTAAAACAGGTTAATCTACCGGTTCGACTACCAACTTATCACCGGTCATTACAATTCAAATTCCCTAAGCGGTTATAATTTCTATTAGATTGCAATATTGAACAAACAAGCATCGACAATATTACACGAGTTATGTCCCTAATCACCGAATTAAGCAAACGGTTAAAGATAGCGCGAAATAAGGAAAAAGCTAAGTTAAATGCGATTAACGTAAGGAACATGCATCAACCAAATTAAATCCAATCTATTTTATAAGAAACGAATTAAGCAAACAAAATTTATAGAACAAATTAGAAAGGAACTAAATTAAATTGAAATTGATAAGAACCTCAAAGTTTTACGGAATTTGAATCCGGCAGATTTCCCCTCAGGATTAGTTCGCCATGGAATATGTGAAAGCTAGCTTAACAATGGTTGTACGAATAAAAACCTTATAAACAAAATAGGGTTTTTCACCACTAACTCAAACTGGGTCGGAAACATAAACCAGACCTATAAAACGACCCGAAACAAATTATTTTCTAAACTCAGAATTCGGGTTATGACTTCAACGACTTATTTGACCATATTTCACTCCGAATCAGCTTCTGCGTAAAACACAAAAGTTGTAGCTATCTGTCTTAGCTTTCCGTCGACTGGTAGAACGCGTAAATCCAATTCTCTTAGCTCAAGTTATGACCTGCGCAGTGAAAGGTATCAAATAAAAGTTAATGCTCAAAATAAGCTGCGAAAATAAAATAAAGGTAGAAACAAACTTAAATATGAAAACACATTAAAATAGTAAAAATACTCAAATAAACTGTAGGAATGCCTAAGTACAAACATAAGAGAATGTGCATTAAAATGCACTGATCAATATCAAAAGTACAAGGAGGCTTAATTGTGCACCAAAATAAGAAGAGTACAAGGAGGCTTAATTGTGCACCAAAACAAGAAGAGTACAAGGAGGTTGATATCAGCAAATTCCATGTATGATGCAAACAAGTCACAAGTGCATACCACAACAAAAAATTGTCAATCAAATTCGCAAGCACATAATTCTCAGCATCTAGCAGCAGCATACAAGTCACACAAGCATTCACAAGTTACATTGGGGACCACAACTCACAAGAAGACAAAAGAGAAAATTTCACAGCAAAGAGAATAATTCACTCATACATGAAAATCCCACGAAATCAGTGCCACTTATCACCACCTCTAACGGTTTTTCTGTGGCTCTCATCACACCTCACCATTCTAACAAACTTCACACGTGATTAGAAAGCAAAAACCTATGCTATTTAAGCTACACTATTCACTCATAAAACACACAAGAACACCTGAAAAAACCTAAGAAAACCCTACAAAGTTTCTACACAGTAAGAACCCTAAATTCCGTTAAAGCTCATATTTAAAAGCTTTTTGAGTCTCACACTGAGACTCAAAACTGCTTGAGCTAAAGGCCACTCAAAAACACCTCAATTCACATGCATAGAAGATCACAAAAGAAGCAGAAACAAGAGATTAAGACGCAAGAGAAAAAGCGAGATCACAGAGTACCTTGATACGCTAAGAGACTCCTCAAAAGGGTTCTTCAAGAGGTACTCCCGTTGAACTCTGATTTGCTTCACTTTGAACCTTCTTGCTTAAATTTATGTTGATGATGCCCTCTGAATAGTGTATTTAGCTTCTCATACTGTGATTTTCTCAATTTTGTTTAGTTTTTGGATTAGGGTTCCATTTGGGAACAAGGTCGATTCGTTGATTTGGGTAGGTTTTAGAAAAATCTAGTTTCGTATTTGAAAAGAGGGTAAAAAGCTGAGGGGGGTCATTGTTGGCCATTTTAAGTTTTGGGGTCGTTGGCCAGAGGAGAACGGCAGCGGCAACCGCGCGACACCGTCTTCTCCAGCCACTGTTTAGGGCTCTGGCAAAGCCATTTACAGAGAGAAAGTGAGACGAGAGAGAAGAGCGAGGATAGACATGATTTGGGTGAAAATGTATAATGTACCCTTTTGTTTCTATTCTGAACATCTTGCCACGCATGTCCTCAAGAGATTGGTATCGCTCCCGGGATTTTCATCCAAGTACAAACGCGAAAGTGGCACCGAAACAGAGTCGCCAGTAATGTGTATTTATCCCAAGAGAGGGAAAGGAAACACTGCGTAAACCTGAAAGGAAAGGAAAGAGCATGGTCTTGCGACCAAGAGAACTGGGTTCGGGAGTCGGTTACGCGAAGGGAAGGTATTAGCACCCCAACGCGTCCATCGTACCCGATGGGATCCACGCTTGCTTGTCTCGATCAAAGGGTGTAAGGAAAGGATGCTGGAAAAGGAACTGCTAAATGGGAACTGGAAAAGGAAAGGAGAGAGAAAGAGAAACAAATATAGGGAAAATAAAAGTGCTCGAATGAGCCCTACCCCACTGCCTGCGTATCTCATCGGGAACATGAGAATCAGAGCGACGTAGTTCTTTAGAGAACGACTAACGTTCTAGCTCAGGTGTTGCAGGCTCGCTGGGCCAAGTGCGTTACCATCTTGCAAGAGAACGAGAAGATGCGCGTTCGTACGTTGGGAATGAGTAAGATGAGAAAAGAATTCCCGAAGGAAAGACGTTATTATTTATTTTTTTTGTCTTTTAAGCAAGAAGTGTTTTGATTGTTTTGTGCTTTGTAACATATATTGTATTTAAGTCCTTCATGTAGGATCGAATGCCTCGCATATCGACCCAAGACGGGACGCATGCTACACATTCTAAGAAAGTGAGAGAAGACCCCACACCTCCTTGTTCCCACATGAAAGGCCTAAATACAATAGGTGTTATACCTTTATTAAGTGTTTTTTACTTTTGTTTTAAGATGAGAGAAGAAAGACTCAAAAGCGGATCAAAGGTGAAAATCTAATGAGGGAGACTAAGACTCAATCTTAATGTTATCATACATGGTGATCCTAAGGTTAATGAGGTTTAAGAAACCTAATCTTAGAAGAAATGAGAAAAAGAAGAAAGAAAACAACTTACTTCCAAGATGGAAGTTAAGTTGTTTCTAAGAGGGGAGAAAAAGGATTATGAAGACAAAGCATTATTAAATGCTTAAACAACACATATTGAATGATTAAAAGATGAAGGAAGAAATTAGAATGTGGATGCATATCCACACTCAAGTGACTTACCCTTGGCCCCTGAAATGATTAGTGCAAACATTTACAAATGAAAAAAACCAATTAAGATGAACAAGTAAGACTTACACAAATTCAATAACCAAAGTAAAAACATCTTAAAGGTTAAAGGAAGCACAAGGTCAGAATGCACATCATAAGAATATTCTCCAATAATATGAGAGCAAACACAAATCAAATGCACACTAACAAAGCCTTAAACCACAAAGAAATGCATTATGAAAGAAGTAGATGAAGAATGAGTGGATATGCAAAGTGGTCATGCATTAATGCTTCAAGTAATATCAAAGTCAGAATGTGGATGACCTAAACATGTGCCTAAACATGATGTACAAATGTCATATGAGGCATACAATCAAGCATCCAAGCATTAAGAGTGATTAGGAGAAGAAGTGAGAAGATATGAATATGAATTTAACATGGAAAGAAATCACTTAAGGCATAAGTCAAACCTAAAAAAAAGTTCAAGATGACACTCAAGTATCAAAGTCAAAAGTAATATGACATGTTAAAGATGCACAAATGATCATGGAAAAAGCACATAACGATCAAGTCCATACAACTTAGCAAACATGCAAGAAGAAGTCATATAAAAGAATGAATGCCTCATACTTGGAAAGAAATGCAAAAGATGCAAAATGGCATATAAGTATGAATGCTTGTGGATAAGTCAGTAGCAAATCATGGAATAAAATGCAAGAGAGATGATAACATGATCATACTAGAAGCACACAACCAAACATGAAGAGCATAAGATGAAGACATAAGAAAACTTAGGTCAAAAAGTCTCATAAGATGCATCATATAAAACAAAGGATCAACACATGCCAAATGGACTTAACAATAATCAAACAAAGCTTCTAAGAGTCTAAACATGTTACCTAAACCCAAACAAAAGGCCTCAAATAATGGCATAAATGCCTCATGCAATGAAGGTTAAAGAAAGGCACCTAAAGTTCAAGCAAAACTTCCTTCAAACACAAGCACACAACATATGTCAAAGTGCATTCAAAAATTATGGAATAAGAATGTAACTGACCTCAACCAGTGACTAATCACATATCAAAATCCTATACCAAAATTCAGAAAGGAAGGACCTCAAACAATCAAGCAATAGTCACTTATGAATCATGAACCAAAGTGCAAAGATGGGGACCTAAATGCAATAAAACAAAGCTCTAAAAATGAAACAAAAATATTTTCATGAATTTTTGGATCTTACTGAATGGATGCAAAAAGATTGATGCAAAAATGTTTAAGGAACTATGAGAAATAAATCTTTGAAATGAAGATATGAACATAGAAACAAGTTTCAAAAGAAATAAAAAAAAATTATGGACTGATATGTAAATATTCACAAAATCAAAATTAAAAATTACAAAAAATTATTTAAACATGTTAAGATATCACATGAATTTTTGTAGAATTTTTCATGATGTTTTGGTATTTTTAAAATAAGGAAACTAAACAAATGTGAAATAAAAATGAAAATAAAATGACAATAATGGGGAGAGGGTGCAAAGTAAGTAAAAAAATTTAAAAAAAATACATTGGGCTCAGACACTGGGGGTGCAGATATCAATTTGAGTTCAGTCCAATTACAAAAATGTGCGCGTGTGATGCAGTGTACAATCATTCACCATGAGGATGCAATCATAACCATACAATGAATCAAATCACATGATCTAACGCACCACATATCACGCACACCAAAGCAACCATGCACATGCACTCACAAGAATACTCAGATTAAAAATAAATTGCACTCGTGATGCACATGTCTTCATTAATGCGTTGGCAACACACCAACCATTGGATCAATTTTGATAGGATCAATCACACATGATGAACGGATCATACTGAAAGCACACAATAATAATCATGGAATACATGCACTCAAGCACTCAGGTTATAAAATGATTTTAATGCGTTGGCAATGCTACAACCACACGATGGTGATAATCCAACGGTCATGATTTAAAATAACACAAACCCTAACATCAAACCACCGGCCGGAGAAGGACCTTCGGTCATATTCTCCGGCGAGCAACCACCACACACAGTCATCAATTTTCACAGAAATGCTCAACATGCACATAGAAATGAAGCTGAAGTTGAGTAGATCACAAATATAGGCTTAGTTTTCACATATCATACACGTACAAAGAGAATCGAAGAGATTAAAGTTGCCCTAGGTTTTTAAACTACGCCTCTAAGAGGCCTATCAACTAGCCAGGACGCACGCAGCTTCTAATAAGCTATAGACACCATGAAAACAAGCTGAATTTAGTAGAAAAAGGTTGAGGAAAAAAACCTGAAACTATGAAGAACTTTGAAGTACTTGAGAAAACCAGAGAACTTAATATCTTGAGCTTGTAGAACTTCAAGTTTAAGCAAAATAAATGCCTCTTGATTTGGAGAATGCAGAGAAGAAAACAACAGCTGCAATGATGCTGAGTTTGGAGAGATGAATTGGTTCTTGAATGTTCTTGATTGATAGTCACCAAATGATGAAGATGATTGAGAAGAAATAGTGAAATCGTGTGAGATCTGAGTGAGAGAGTAGAGAGAGTTTGAGAGTGTTTGTGGGAAAAATGAGAGTTCAAACTGAAATTATGAGTGAAATGTGAATTTATATGTGCGGTTTAGTGTGTCAACCCGTGGTCAAATGGGTGAGTTAGGGTAGTTAATGCTTGGTTAAATGAGTGACCTCTAACTAACTGAGTCAAGTTAGTTAGGGCGAGTTGGCTTGGCTGTGATAGGGTGTAGTATGTTTAGGATGTTATGGTGGAGTGGAGGTGAATCAGTGGTGAGGAACTCGTGTGATAGAGATGAGCTGTAGCAGAGAAACTTGTTCCACAAGTTTGGTTATTCTTTTCCATTTCCATGTATGGAGTAGCATGGATAGCACGTGCTTGTAAGAGGTGTTTGGCTTAAAGTGGAAATGAACATAGGGTGTATGCGTGGGGCTGGTGTAAACTAACAACAACAACAATATCATTTTCTGGTTTTGTGACAGCTTGGTTCCAATGGAAACATGGTGGTTTGGTGGTGAATTTCTCCATGCATGGTAGATGATTTAGTGAGCTTTTGATGTCAAATAAAAGAGGGAATATGGGAGAACAAGTTTGATGTTAGTTATGGATTGAAATGAAGCCTCAAACACACTTAAAAATGACTATGAACACAATGGTTCCAAACTAGTTGGTGGGCGTGTGAACTTGGCATGGGGTGGCAAGGATGGCACATGAAATTTCAGCATGAACATACTAAATTGAGACCATCATAACCATCTCATAACTTGATCAAATCAAAATTTGTCCAACATCAACATTGAAGAGGGCATAGCAAGGAACAACTTTGATGTTGAAAAGTTTTTAATTTGGAGCCTCCATCATTGAGAAAAATGGGTAGAAATTTGGCACACCATGTGTTTGTCAAAATGATGGCCGGTGGGCTTGGTCATGCTTGGTCATGACTTGATTTTTGACCTAGTTTTCTCAAACTTGGATCAACCATAATTCTCTCAATATTGATCCAATGGAGATGTTCTTTATATGGATTTGAAGCTTAGAACATGAAATTTAATTGGCTCAACTTGGGCCTGAGGTTTGGAACCTTTATCTTGAAGAAAGAGAGCCTCAAAGTAGGGTGCAAAATGGTCCAAACCTGCCATTTTTGGAAACCCTAGAGTTTCTATTTTTGGCAGTTTTGTGATTTCTTGGTTTTTCATTATTCCTTCATCATTTCTTGCTCAAATTTTGTCAATTTAACATATGTAACATGACTTTCATGAATTTGACCTTAAAAAGTCAGGAGTTGACTTTTTTCAATGCTCAGTTGACTTTTTCCCCAATCTCTTGATTATCAAGCAACTGATCAATTGAGACCCTTCTAAAACCAATTGATGAGCAATTTTCCATCCATATACACTTAAGAACATAAGGAATACCATGAGATCAAGTCTTGCCCAAAAAATCAGAGATAAACTGACTTTAGGTCAAACCCTAATTTTGGCACCCTCTGGTTAGGAGGAAATAACACATCCTCCAAATCCAAATTCCTCTGAATATGATGTATATCCTCTCAAACAATGATGAGATATGCCATTTGGAGATGATAAAAACTCAAAGAGCTTGCCCATTTGAGAGTCAGATCCCAATTTTTGACTGCCTTGTGTAGGAGGTATGCACTGCCCAATCTTCTTGATGAATTCTCCTCTTCCCATGCCTTGTGGGATCAACTGAGATGATATATGACATAAGAGACCCTTGAGGATTATCTGAAGACCCTTGGCTCTTGTTCCATTGCTTTGGATGATCAACACCTTTGAGAATCACTGATCCCATGCCCTTACGCAAGATGCCATGCAATGCTCTATGTTTTGTTTTTCTATGCTTGAATGCAATGCAATGAAATAAAAGCTCATGCTAAATGATATGAAGAAATGAGAGGGAAAATTTTGAGGTACTACAGTTGCCCCTATTCAATCACTGTAGACCTGAATGTATGATAACGATTGCTGTCAGACTTTCAAGGTATGGAGGGGTTGAATACCGACAATAACCAGAAAATTTGCACACTGTGGAGAAGAAGAAAAGGGGTATAAACCCAACCAAATGAACTCTGCTTGAAGAAAACTCTGATGGGAAGAATAACACTGAAGAGCCTTCTTTTGTACAACGCCAGACGACTACTGGCTTGCCACGCTGCGGGTGGACTTTAACAACGTCTTTTGTACAACGCCAGACGACTACTGGTTTGCCACACTGCGGGTGGACTTTAACAATGTCTTTTGTACAACGCCAGACGACTACTGGCTTGCCACACTGCGGGTGGACTGTCTTTTTGAATGGAGTCAGAAGACTACTGACTTGCCACACTGCGGGTGGACTGTCTTTTTGAATGGAGTCAGAAGACTACTGACTTGCCACACTACGGGTGGACTTTCGCCAATCTACGGTTGGACTTTGCAGCTGAATTGCCACACTGCGGGTGGACTTTTGCCAATCTACGGTTGGACTTGCTGATGATTTGCCACCCTTGGATGGACTTTTTCCAATCTACGGTTGGACTTAGCTGCGGTCTTTTAAAGGGAGTCAGACGACTACTGACTTGCCACACTACGAGTGGACTTTTGTCAATCTACGGTTGGACTTTGCCTTGCTTTTCCACCCTTGGATGGGCCTTTTGCCAATCTACGGTTGGACTTTGCCTTGCTTTGCCACCCTTGGATGGTCTTTTTCCAATCTACGGTTGGACTTTAAGAATTTGCCACCCTTGGATGGACCTTTTGCCAAACTACGGTTGGACTTTGCTTTGCTTTGCCACCCTTGGATGGTCTTTTGCCAATCTACAGTTGGACTTTAAAATTTTAACATTGGATTACGCTCTGCATCCATATCAGACATCTCTGCTGACTCTGCTGAGGAACAATGATCAATAATTTGATCTTAGAGACTCCTGAAAGGATAATATCTCTGCTGGAGAATGAATGAACAATCCGTCTGCTTCGAATCATTACGCCTGCCAAAAATAAATTGGACTTTGAGATATGAGGGGAGTGATGATTCTACCAGGAATTACTTCATCTGCTTGGGTATGAATTCTGGTCACAGCAACTCCGTTGGGGATGAGAATTTTTGAATGACGTTCTGCTGGGGAAGAAACGTTGTTAAAACTCTGCTTGAGGATCTACCAAACCCGAGATCCTTTGCGGGGACTATCAGCCTTCTAACCGGCTGGGGAAAGAATGTACTAACACTTTGCTGAGGAATAGATTCTTTTGATCAATAAGCCTCTTGCGGGGAGAAAAACAACAACTCAGCTGGGGAATATTGTTGACAAGATTTGATGATGAACTCTGTGGGGATACCATTACCAGAGATACGATTTTGCTGGGGATCAGGGCTACTCTACCGGGGATGTGCAAATCCTGGTTGGAAGACACTCCGTTGCAACATGCTGAGAAAGAGTCCCTAGGGATCTGCTGGGGAAACCTCAGACAACTCCACAGTAGTCTGCTGAGGAATAAGACTGTCGAGCTTAGGATAAGTATTACAATGGCCCATGTTAGGCGAACTTTCCGTTTGACGATTCTGTTGGGGGATGATGAGTTTATAACAAACTCTGCTGGGGCCAACTGCTTTAAAGCGTCTCGTGCTGGGGAATGTCTCTTGAGAAGATTTTACAGAAGACCAAACGTCCTCAAACTCTACTGGGGATAATAGATCTGGAACATCTCCTGCTGGGGAAATTCAAAATGCCCCATGCTTGGGGAAAGTCAACCACTTGCTTCTTGCTCCCTGATACAAGACTTACCTGAAGAAACGTCATAAGAGGATTTTACAGAAGATTAAGCATCTTCAAACTCCTGGCGATTTCACTGGGGATTGACCATCAACTTCGGTGTCTGCGAAGCAACTTTACTGGGGAATTCACAACCGTTATCAACATAGAAAAGCTTATAGCTACTGGAAGTACTGAATGAGAGAATCGACTTAAGAAGATACAACAATACCTAGTTGAACTCAATTCACCAATATCGAATCGTTGTGACCGACCGCCGACCAAATGATGGACTCAATCAGTAAACGTTGTGACAAAAAGGGTGACAAGTGAACCCTTCCTTGAGCATGATTGCCCCAGTCTTCTGCATGGGAATAAGTGATTACTCGTCTAGGAGAAATGCCTCTTGTGCTTGGAATCATCTGGATCTGTCACCTGCAATAAAAGAATACGCGCACATGCCCTGGAATATTGCGTGGTTTGATCCCACCATCCAGGATTACTTAACATTCAAAGTGATTTTAAATGCTTTTCTGCGCATGTTATTTGTAAGGCCACAGTGTTTTCAAATGCAATGTTTTATAAAAAATTAGGACATTTTTGCAAACAAAGCAGTAAAAACAAAATAAGAAGCTATTGACTGAAATTCAATTTATTGATTGAAAAGCCCAGAATAGGCAAGTACATCAGGAAGCAACCCCTGGAAAGAGGTGATCGCTGAAAATTGAGAAAAGAAACTATCCTAATGGCAATGTGAAAACGGTATTCCACTGAGTTTCGATTCTGCTATGGCCAGTATGTCTTCAAAACTCCCCGACCTTGCCTTCTGAGGAATGAGCAGACTGATTCCTACCCTTTGGAATGTCAGTTGCTGAAACGGTGATAGAGTACAGACAACTCAGACCGTAGTCGTTCGCTTAAATCCCTCTTTTGCGTGGACCGCCCTTTCAGGTTTTCAATCCACCGGGATACCCTTTTTTTCCTGAGTTGTCCTTGCGGATTTTCAACTCACCAGGTGTACAACCTTTTTTATTTATTACCCCTAATTTTTGCTCGAACCTTTTTATTCTGTTTTTTGTGGTTCGCCGGGATGCCCTTTTTTGCCTGGACTTTTCTTTTTTTTGTCCAACGGGTCTATTCATGCGAAGTATTTTTTGACTACGTCTGAGTTGACAGGGGATGAAAAGTCTTCGCCGTCCATGGTTGTAAGTAATAAGGCTCTGCCCGAGAAGACCTTCTTAACCACGAATGGACCTTCATAGTTGGGAGTCCATTTGCCCCTGTGATCTGTACTAGGAGGAAGGATCCTTTTGAGTACCACATCTCCCACTTTGTAAACCCGAGGACGCACCTTTTGGTCGAATGCTTGTTTCATCCTCCGCTGGTATAATTGCCCATGACACACAGCTGCCAGTCATTTCTCCTCAATAAGGCTCAACTGATTAAATCTGGCATGAACCCATTCCGCTTCGTCTAACTTGACATCCATCATGACTCTTAGGGATGGAATTTCAACTTTGACCAGTAGTACTGCCTCCATATCGTATACAAGTGAGAATGGTGTTGCCCCAGTGGACGTGCGTACTGACGTTCGGTACCCATGCAAGGCGAACGGTAGCATCTCATGCCAATCTTTATATGTGACAACCATCTTCTGCACAATCTTCTTAATATTCTTGTTAGCCGCCTCCACAGCGCCATTCATCTTCGGGCGATACGGAGAAGAATTGTGATGTTTAATTTTGAAGTCCCGGCACAGCTCAGCCATCATTTTGTTGTTCAGATTAGAACCATTATCAGTAATGATTCTCTCGGGCACTCCATAGCGACAAATGATATCCCGTTTCAGGAAACGAGCTACCACCTGCTTAGTGACATTGGCATAAGATGCTGCTTCAACCCATTTAGTGAAATAATCAATGGCGACCAAGATGAAATGATGGCCGTTTGAAGCAGTAGGCTCAATCTTTCCGAACATGTCAATGCCCCACATGGCAAAGGGCCACAGAGAGGATATGACACTCAACGGATTTGGAGGAACGTGCACTTTGTCTGTATAAATCTGGCATTTGTGACACTTGCGGGCGTACTTGTAATAGTCCGCTTCCATTGTCAACCAATAATACCCCGACCTCAATAGTTTCTTAGCCATTGCATGTCCTCCGACATGGGTACCGAAAGAGCCTTCATGCATTTCCTGCATTAACAGGTCTGCTTCGTGTCTATCCACGCATCTGAGCAGAACCATGTCAAAATTCCGTTTGTACAGCACGTCATCTTGATTCAAGAAGAAGCTACTAGACAACCTTCTCAACGTCTTCTTATCTTTAGTAGATGCCCCTGGCGGGTACTCTTGACTTTTCAAGAAACACTTGATGTCATGAAACCATGGCTTGTCATCAGATGTTGCATCACCAACAAACACAAATGCAGGTATGTCAAGACGAGACACTTCAATCTTAGGTACATGATTCCATCTTTGCACGTTGATAATGGAAAATAACGTGTCCAGGGCATCAGCAAACTTATTCTCATCTCGAGGAATATAGTACAACTTCACTGTTGTGAAAAATGTCAGCAATCTCCTCGTATAATCTCTATACGGAACTAGATTCGCCTGGTGCGTGTACCAACTCCCTTTCACCTGATTGATTACCAAAGCCGAACCACTGAAGATATCAAGGGTCTTAATTTGCAAATTAATCGCCTCCTCAATCCCCATTATACAGGCTTCATATTCTGCTTCATTGTTGGTGCATTCGAAAGTTATTCGGGCAGTGAAAGGCATATGAACACCCTCCGGCGTGATAAGAACTGCTTTAACTCCGCATCCATTCATATTGACGGCCCTATCAAACATCAAACTCCATTTAGATTCAGGGTCTGGCCCCTCCTCCAGGAGTGGTTCCTCGCAGTCTTTAACTTTGAGAAACATGATGTCCTCATCAGGGAAATCAAATTTCATGGGTTGGAAATCATCAATTGGCTGTTGCGCAAGATAGTCTGACAAGATACTTCCTTTGATGGCCTTTTGGGAAGTATACTGGATATCATACTCTGTCAAAACCATTTGCCACCGTGCAACTCTGCCTGTTAGTGCTGGTTTCTCGAAAATGTATTTGATAGGATCCATTTTTGAAATCAACAAAGTTGTGTGCCTGATCATATACTGCCTCAATCGCTTAGCAGCCCATGCAAGTGCACATCATGTCTTCTCAAGCATTGAGTATCGGGACTCACAGTTATTAAACTTTTTGCTCAGGTAGTAGATAACATGCTCCTTCTTACCTGTCTCGTCGTGTTGACCGAGACACAACCCATAGAACCTTCAAGCACTGTCAAATACATTATCAAAGGCCTTCCTGAAACTGGAGGCATGAGAATTGGAGGTTCCTGCAAGTATTCTTTTATTTTATCGAATGCCAATTGGCAATCTTCATTCCACCTGACCGTTTGATCTTTTCTTAGCAGTTTGAATATTGGTTCGCATGTGGCTGTTAGGTGTGATATGAACCTTGCAATGTAATTCAATCTACCCAGGAAGCCACGAACCTCTTTTTCTGTTCTCGGTTTAGGCATATCTTGTATTGCTTTCACTTTGGCAGGATCAACCTCAATCCCTTTTTCGGTCACAATGAAACTCAGTAGCTTTCCAGAACGCACCCCAAAAGTGCACTTGTTTGGATTCAACCTCAAACGGAACTTTCTCAACCTTTCAAACAACTTTTTCAAGTTTATCAGATGCTCTTCTTCTGTTCTCGACTTGGCAATCATGTCATCCACATAACATTTAATCTCTTTGTGAATCAAGTCGTGAAACAAAGTTACCATTGCCCGCTGGTACGTTGCCCCTGCGTTTTTCAACCCAAAAGGCATCACTTTATAACAGTATGTACCCCATGGGGTAATGAACGTAGTCTTCTCCATATCCTCAGGTGCCATCTTAATCTGGTTGTACCCGGAGAAACCATCCATAAACGAGAACACTAAAAACTGAGCTGTATTGTCAACCAGTACATCGATGTGGGGCAGTGGAAAATCATCTTTCGGACTAGCTTTGTTAAGATCTCGATAATCCACACACATTCTCACCTTTCTGTCTTTCTTTGGTACCGGCACGATGTTGGCAACCAAAGGAGGATAGTTTGTCACAACAAGAAACCCTGCATCCCACTGCTTCTGAACTTCTTCTTTGATCTTTATGGCCATGTCAGGATGAGTCCGACGAAGTTTCTGCTTGACTGGCGGGCATTCTCCTCTCAACGGCAGCCTGTGTACAACAATATCAGTATCCAACCCTGGCATGTCTTGATACGACCAGGCGAAGATATCAACATATTTACACAACATCTCGGTCAAAGCTTTCTTCACATCTATTTGCAGACTAGCGCCAATCTTGATCTCTTTCTTAGCATCCTCGGTGCCAATATTGATGATCTCTATGGTCTCCTGATGAGGCTGGATGGCCCTTTCCTCTTGTTTTAACAATCTGGCCAGTTCCTCAGGGAGTTCACAGCCCTTCCCATCCCCTTCTTCAGCTTAATAAATCGGTTTGTCAAAGTCATACATAGCCATAGCAGAACCGTTATCAATGAAATCCGGAGGATCAAGTCTGCACGAACGGGTTCATGCTTTATTTTAGAATTTATTTTTAAACAAAAAGAAACGAAACATTGCCATTTTATTATTTTTGTGCAAAAATAAAAAAAGAAAGGCAGAGAACAAAATTTGAGTGCAAAACGTCCTTTATTGATGATTAAAATTGCAAATGCAAACAGGGTGGCCCTACAAATGAATCTATACGCCTTGGGCAGAGCGCAAGATTTTAACACGCATTATGGTTAGAAAAACAAAGAAAATTACTCTGTTTGAAGAGTAACTTGGACGATCTCTTCAACGGACCAATTCTGCAATGGTTGTCCCGGAGCACGTGGGCGTACCCAGTTGTCCAGGTCGCAGTCACTGTCAACGCCATCTTTTGTAGCCGCACAAGACTGGTCTGAGTAAATGATTCCCCCATTGCTGAAAGTGATGGGTCCACTGTTCTTTGCAACTGAAGTCATAGAGGGATGATATCCAATACCAAACTTGTCCTCCTTCATTGGTGTCTCTATCAGCTTGCCCCAGCCTTGGGCGTTGCCTGCTCTGACGACCTCGACAGCTTTCTTATAGGACGAAATAGATGTACCGACTCTATCTGGTGTAAGGGAAGATTCAGGAACGTTGTCAATATTTACTGCTTCAAACGACTGGCAAAGCATTTTGTGGATTTCCCCATCCATCTCAACATACTTGAACGTGGACAAGTGGCTAACAATAATGTCTTCCTCACCACGCACTGTCACAAGTTGTCCCTCAAACTCGTATTTCAGCTTTTGGTGTAAGGTGGATGTAATAGCCCCGGCCGCATGAATCTAAGAGCGGCCTAATAAACAGCTATAAGCAGGCTGTATGTCCATCACGTGGAATGTAGATTTGAACACTTGCAGTCCAATTTGCACCGACAATTCCACTTCACCAAACATAGATCCTTTTGTCCCATCGAACGCTCTGACAACCAACTCACTTGGCCTTAATATCAATCCATCAACTTCTAGCTTCATCAACGCCTTCTTAGGCAAGACACTGAGTGAGGAACCAGTGTCTACCAGCACGTGAGACAACACTGCACCCTTACACTCCATTGTAATGTGCAAAGCTTTGTTGTGGTTTCTTCCTTCAGAAGTCAAATCCCTACTTGTGAAGCCCAAACCATGGCTGACATTGACGTTAGAAATTACACCCTCAAGCTGACTGACAATGATTTCCTGTGGAACATATGCCCTCTTTAACACTTTCAACAGAGCCTCCCGGTGCGCGTCAGAACACATCAACAATGACAAAATTGAAATCTTCGAGGGGGTCTGATTCAATTAATCGACAATCTTATAATCACTTTTCTTTATTATCCTCATGAACTCTTCTACCTCGTTGTCAAAGGTAATCTTGGTCTCTGTATCAGGCACATGCACGCTCTCAACCACCTGTTTTTCTTTAGCCTTTGCCGCGGCCTCAACTTCTTGATCACTGCGCAAAGTTTGGGGAGCAAACAACCTTCCGCTCCTAGTAAAGCCACCTACACCACCCTCATTATCAATATTTGAACTGGCTGATGTCCCGACTTCCTGCTTTTTCCCTTCATAATACACGTCTGCCCCATAGTGCCATGGGATTGCCTTCGTAGATATAAACAGAACTGGTCCTGGTACCGTGATGGTAACAGGACTGGATTTTTCTGGCACAACACTTGCTACAGGAGCTGTACTTGCAGGCACCTGAATCTCAGTGGGAGTATAATAGATGGTCACAGTTGACACCTCATCAGTTTCTTTCACAACCCGGTCAAACTGCAGACGGCCATCATTGATCAAATTCTGCAGACCAACTTTCAACTTATCACAACCATTCTCTTGATCCATACACTCAGAACAATCTTGATCACAACCCGGGAACACCTGTCCCTTCAACAAATGATCTTTTACAACCAACAAGGGAGTCTTCACCCGACTGATATCTGCTACCAAGTTCAATCTCTTTCCGTCTTCAATAGCATGCACATCTGCCACACCATGATCAGGCATGGGGTTCTGGAGAACATTAGGAGGTAGAGAGAAATTAATTTCTTTAGCATCTATCAAATCTTGCACCTTATGATGAAACGCCCAACATTTTTCAATGGTGTGCCCCTGAGCACCTGAGTGGAAATCACAGCGAGCGTTAACATCGAAATTAGGTGGCCAGTTTCCAGCAGCAGGAGGTCTCATTGTACGAAGTTCAACCAACTTTAACTTGAATAAATGTGGCAACAGTGCTGAGTAGGTCATAGGGAGAGGGTCAATTTTACGGTCCCTCTGCCTAGACCTCTGTTGGAAAGGTGGTTGTTGCTGCTGCTGAACCTGTTGTTGGGGTTGCTGCTGCTGAACAGCTGGTGTTGGGATCGTCACTGCACCTACTTGATGGTAAGCCTGAGAACGGCCTCTTCCCCGTCCTCTATACACAACATTTATATCACCTTCTCTCCTTTTCTGACCACTAGCAAAAGGTTTCTTCATCCCCGAGGAACCAGCCCCACTTACGTCTTGAATCTTTCCAAGCTTCAACAGACTCTCGATCCTTTCACCCGCAATCACAATGTCAGAAAATCCCGTTGATGGACAGGCAGCCAATCTATCAAGAAATGGCCCTTGCAGGGTGCCCATAAACATATCTGCCATTTCTCTATCCAGCAAAGGAGGTTGAACCTGTGCAGCCATCTCTCTCCACCTTTGAGCGTATTCCTTGAAACTTTCCATAGCATTCTGTGACAACCCCTGCAGTTGAGTGCGGTTGGGCGCCATGTCGATATTGTACTGATATTGCTTTAGGAATGCTTTTGCCAGATCCTTCCAACTTCTCACCACAGCTCTGTTCAATTTCATATACCAGGTCAAAGATGCTCCAGCCAAACTGTCTTGAAAGTAATGCATCCATAACTTCTCATCATCCGTATGGGCTGAGATCTTCCCAAAATAAGCTTGGATATGTGTCTGGGGACACGTATTGCCCTGATATTTATCAAAAGTGGGCGGCTTGAACTTTGGAGGAATTCTGACTCCTGGGACTAGCCGCAAACTAGTAACATCAATACCCATAGAATTCTTGCACTCTATTGCCCTTATCTTCTCAGCCAACTCATCGTACCTTTTGTCATTAGGAGCACCCATATCAGCATCTAGTAGGGTAAATTAGTCTTCCAGAACATCTTCTTGAATAACACCAGCATTTCTGACATTTCCAGTTCCCAGATTACCAACAGGAGGAGGATTGCCACCAGGAGGAGGATTGCCACCAGGGGGAGGAGTGACCCTTGTCTGTAGATTGTCAACTTGATTACCTTCAAGCGTTGTTTCTGGACGCTCGACCAGAAGCCTCAATTTTCCTGAGCCTGTGCCATACCAGTCATGAGAGTCATGAACTGGTCCATGCGTGCCCTCATTTTAGCCAAATCATTCTGCATTTGATCCATTATCCTTGCTTGATTTCTTCGAGTTGAGTATCGGTGTACGTGATTCTCAGCTATAATGCCTGAAACCAAATAAAGGTTAGAGATATGCAATGAAATGCCATGTTTATCACTGCCAGGGTGTTTTACACCCTCTGATTCCAGTCTTAATCACAAGAATCTCAATGATAGTCACACAATATTGAGAGAGAAATATGCATAACTGCGCTGTGATAAGGTGCCGGTGAATAACGTGATGCCGACGAAACCCCTTTGAATAATCCATTCATTGAACAGAAATCTAATAAGAGCCAAAACATTTTACAATGAGTTCATACATGGGAAGTACATCAAAGAAATGACTCCATCAACAAGCCTGATGGTAGTCAACAATGCATCAACAAAAATACATTAAAAGAGGGGAAAGTAAGATCACACATCTAACTCCAAAATTTTCAATCTCTCGTTAGAATGCTTGATTTCTTCAAAAAGGATTCTAGTGCTCTGATGACCCGGCCTTTCGATCAACTCTTTGATCAAAATGTCTCTCTTCTTCAGAGCTTCGGTCAATGAATCTGCGTGCATCAAGAGAGCTTCATCAGTGCTCACCTCCTTGAACCTTTTCACCCCAGCTTGTATTTTGAGTCTTCCCATCTCCACCCTGGCATCTTCAAGCTTTTTATTGGACCTTTCCAATTCATCATTAACAACTTCCAGCTGCTTCTGGCTCTTTGCAAAGTCTTCCCTATGCTTTCGCCGTTGTTCATGTGCTCTAAGAAGCTCATCATCTTTAGCCTTTAACTGTTCCTGTAACTCTGCATTTTTGAGTCTGACCTCATCCTAGGCTTGCTGAAACTTGGCTAACTTCTCTTTGTTCTACGCTAAGGCCTGTTTGGTCTTCTTGTGAGCTTGAGTAGCAGCATCAACACCTTTACTAATCTTTTGGAAGTGTTGGGCTCTTTCGGCAAAGTCCCTTTCTTTTGCTGCTAAGATTCGTTCCGCGTCTTGAGCCCTCCGCTCCAGCTCTTTGTTGGCATGTAGGGCATTTTGAATAAGACTACTCAAATCTGAATTTTCCACCCGAAGTTCATTCACTGTAGCTTGCAGCTTGTTAAACTCCTCTATGGGAACGATGGTAGGTTGTTCCAGAATTGCTGGATATAGAGGTGGCTCTCTTGAAAAGGGCAAAAGAATTTCTTCAACCTTTCTTTGAATCCATTCCGTATACTGTGGATAGGCTCTACAATCACCTTTTCCAAAGACAGTCTTCCCAGTCTTGTGTAGGTGCCCCCAAGCATGCACAACCCTTCTTAACACTTCTGTATCTTCATCCCCATTGAAGAACAAAGACTCTTCTGTGTGTTGGTCTTTAGGAGGGTTCCTTGAGGCATACCCAAATTGTCTGATAGCCAGGATTGGGTTGTAGTTCATTCCCCCTTTCCTGCCTATCAGAGGCACATTCGGGAAGTTTCCGCAGCTGGTAATGATCTCCACTCCTTGCAACTGACGGTCAAACCAAACAATGTTATCATCAATCAACCCCATTATCCATTTATACCACTTTAGAGAATCCCTAGTGTCCACAAACGCACCAGATTAAGGCAAATGTTTCAGAAACCAATCAGCCAAAAGTGGAGTATAGCAGTTGACAGGGCCCCCTCTTCTTTTCTCATTTTTGAAATGCACCGAGTGGTAGAAATTACCTAACAAAGTGGGAACGGGATTTTTCCGGATAAAAACCCTCACAGCGTGCTTATCCACAAAGTGAGGTTGGTTGGGAAATAGAACGATGCCGTAGATACACAAGGCCAGGATAGAGTTATATACTGTCCAATTCTTGGCATTGGAAAATTCCTGAGCTTGATCTGCAAGAAAATCCAAGTGAAAACCTTTGACTCCACTCTTACTGGCAACATTTCTCTTCAGCCCTGACTGTTCCACTTGTAGAACCGTTGCAATTTCTTCTATGCTAGGATGATCTCCAGAAAAGAAGGGCACATTTGATTTGACTGAAATACCCAAGATGAATGAAAGCTCCTCGAGTGTAGGCATCAAGATATACCCCGGAAAGACAAAGCATCTCAGCGACGGCTCATAGAACTGCAGTAGAGTATGAAGGGCATCATGCTCATACTTTGTAATGTTATAGACCATTTTCTCCAATCTCCCATATTTCTTCTGGAAAGTGATAAGAACACCCGGGTCAGCCATGGCTATCATTTTGTGAAGCGGATCCAACGTTGGCTATGGGAACTTGTAAGCAACATTATTCTTTCTCTTAGCATCTGTCTCTGTCGAACCCATTGACTGGAATCAGAGGTAAAATAAGCACCTGGAAATGACAAACATGAATGTTATGTTATGACAATGCAATGCAAAAGGCATGGTATCAGTGCTCTGTGTCTGTGCTGGACTGTGTGCACAGTGTCTGTACAAGTCTGAGAATAATACCGCAGATAGAAACCCACTGACTATAACAATTTAAATCATCTGTCTGTGAAAATAACAGAATATCAGGGTATGTAGGAAGCATGGTTACCTGCAAACCTGTAAACACCCGCCCATACTCACATGTAGGTACTAGAACAGCGGTTCCTCAGTTTCGAATTCTCGATTTGAGAAGCAATAGCACATTCAGCCCGTAGGATACAATGCTATCGCCAAACAAAGAGGTCGTCCACTGATTCCCCCAAAAAGGTCATCCTATAGCAAGTTCTTAGCATTGGGTCCTCGGATCGAGAATGTGCAATGGGTTTGCCACATAATGTGGTCTGCCACTGTCACATCTCAGGAGGAGTGCCGCAACTGAGTCCTCGGGAATGGTCACCAGAGTCGACAGCTCCCTGGGTCAACACCCTGAAATGCACAAGACGCACAAATCAGAACATCTCCCAAGAAAACCTCGTCTGGTTGTGGATTTCGTGTAAACCATACATAACAAGATGCTACGCAGGCCACACTACCGTCCACTCTAGTCCTATGTATGTACTCAAGCCTGTGTAATGGGCTTATCTCTCAGAATACCCCATCCCGCCAAACAGAAAAACCAGCACAGCACAGTCCAGTATAGTATAATATAGCATATGAAATGAAAATGCTAATATGCGGTAAATACAGTAATATACAGTAAAGTAGTAACAGTAAATAGCAATACAGCACAATAGTAAATACATCAAAAAAGTAAACACCCAATGAAAGAAAAACAGACAAGCGCTAGGATTGACTCGCTTAGGAAACCAGAGATTCTGGGTTTACTCCCCAGCAGAGTCGCCAGCTGTCGCTCCCGGGATTTTCATCCAAGTACAAACGCGAAAGTGGCGCGGAAACAGAGTCGCCAGCAATGTGTATCTATCCCAAGAGAGGGAAAGGAAACACTGCGTAAACCTGAGGGAAAGGAAAGAGCATGGTCTTGCGACCAAGAGAACTGGGTTCGGGAGTCGGTTACGTGAAGGGAAGGTATTAGCACCCCCATGCGTCCATCGTACCCGATGGGATCCACGCTTGCTTGTCTCGATCAAAGGGTGTAAGGAAAGGATGTTGGAAAAGGAACTGCTAAATGGGAATTGGAAAAGGAAAGGAGAGAGAAAGAGAAACCAATGTAGGGAAAATAAAAGAAGTGCTCGAATGGGCCCTACCCCACTGCCTACGTATCTCATCGGGAACATGAGAATCAGAGCGACGTAGTTCCCCTCACTAGGGATGAATTGTTTGTGTTTTTTAGAGAACGGCTAACGTTCTAGCTCAGGTGTTGCAGGCTCGCTGGGCCGAGTGCTTTACCATCTTGCAAGAGAACGAGAAGATGCGCGTCCGTACGTTGGGAATGAGTAAGATGAGAAAAGAATTCCCGAAGGAAAGACGTTATTATTTGTTTTTTTGTCTTTTAAGCAAGAAGTGTTTTGATTGTTTTGTGCTTTGTAACATATATTGTATTTAAGTCCTTCATGTAGGATCGAATGCCTCGTATATCGACCCAAGACGGGACGCATGCTACACATTCTAAGAAAGTGAGAGAAGACCCCACACCTCCTTGTTCCCACATGAAAGGCCTAAATACAATAGGTGTTATACCTTTATTAAGTGTTTTTTACTTTTGTTTTAAGATGAGAGAAGAAAGACTCAAAAGCGGATCAAAGGTGAAAATCTAATGAGGGAGACTAAGACTCAATCTTAATGTTATCATACATGGTGATCCTAAGGTTAATAAGGTTTAAGAAACCTAATCTTAGAAGAAAGGACAAGAAGAAGAAAGAAAACAACTTACTTCCAAGATGGAAGTTAAGTTGTTTCTAAGAGGGGAGAAAAAAGATTACGAAGACAAAGCATTATTAAAAGCTTAAACAAGACGAATTGAATGATTAAAAGATGAAGGAATAAATTAGAATGTGGATGCATATCCACACTCAAGTGACTTACCCTTGGCCCCTGAAATGATTAGTGCAAAGATATACAAATGAAAAAAACCAATTAAGATGAACAAGTAAGACTTACACAAATTCAATAACCAAAGTAAAAGCATCTTAAAGGTTAAAGGAAGCACAAGGTCAGAATGCACATCATAAGAATATTCTCCAATAATATGAGAGCAAACGCAAATCAAATGCACACTAACAAAGCCTTAAACCACAAAGAAATGCATTATGAAAGAAGTAGATGAAGAATGAGTGGATATGCAAAGTGGTCATGCATTAATGCTTCAAGTAATATCAAAGTCAGAATGTGGATGACCTAAACATGTGCCTAAACATGATGTACAAATGTCATATGAGGCATACAATCAATCATCCAAGCATTAAGAGTGATTAGGAGAAGAAGTGAGAAGATATGAACATGAATTTAACATGGAAAGAAATCACTTAAGGCATAAGTCAAACCTAAAAAAAAGTTCAAGATGACACTCAAGTATCAAATTCAGAAGTAATATGACATGTTAAAGATGCACAAATGATCATGGCAAAAGCACATAACGATCAAGTCCATACAACTTAGCAAACATGCAAGAAGAAGTCATATAAAAGAATGAATGCCTCATACTTGGAAAGAAATGCAAAAGATGCAAAATGGCATACAAGTATGAATGCTTGTGGATAAGTCAGTAGAAAATCATGGATTAAAATGCAAGTGAGATGATAACATGATCATACTAGAAGCACACAACCAAACATGAAGAGCATAAGATGAAGACATAAGAAAACTTAGGTCAAAAAGTCTCATAAGATGCATCATATAAAACAAATGATCAACACATGCCAAATGGACTTAACAATAATCAACCAAAGCTTCTAAGAGTCTAAACATGTTACCTAAACCCAAACAAAAGGCCTCAAATAATGGCATAAATGCCTCATGCAATGAAGGTTAAAGAAAGGCACCTAAAGTTCAAGCAAAACTTCCTTCAAACACAAGCACACAACATATGTCAAAGTGCATTAAAAAATTTTGGAATTAGAATGTAAATGACCTCTACCAGTGAATAATCACATATCAAAATCCTATACAAAAATTCAGAAAGGAAGGACCTCAAACAATCAAGCAATAGTCACTTATGAATCGTGAACCAAAGTGAAAAGATGGGGACCTAAATGCAATAAAATAAATTTCTAAAAATGAAAGAAAATATTTTCATGAAGTTTTGGATATTACTAAATGGATGCAAAAATATTGATGCAAAAAAGTTTAAGGAGCTATGAGAAATAAATTTTTGAAATGAAGATATGAACATAGAAACAAGTTTCAAAAGAAATAAAAAAAAATTATGGACTGATATGCAAATATTCACAAAATCAAGATTAAAAATTATAGAAAATTATTTAAACATGTTAAGATATCACATGAATTTTTGTAGAATTTTTCATGATGTTTTGGTATTTTTAAAATAAGGAAACTAAAAAAATGTGAAATAAAAATGAAAATAAAATGATAATAATGGGGAGAGGGTGCAAAGTAAGTAAAAACATGTTAAAAAAATACATTGGGCTCAGACACTGGGGGTGCAGATATCAATTTGAGTTTAGTCCAATTACAAAAATGTGCGCGTGTGATGCAGTGTACAGTCATTCACCATGAGGATGCAATCATAACCATACAATGAATCAAATCACATGATCTAACGCACCAAATATCACGCACACCAAAGCAACCATGCACATGCACTCACAAGAATACTCAGATTAAAAATAAATTGCACGCGTGATGCACATGACTTCATTAATGCGTTGGCAACACACCAACCATTGGACGGGAAAAAGAATGCACGACCATGATTAAATCTAATTCATTGACTGGTCTGATTATGGTTTTATTACCAGTCTTCAGAGATTGTAACACCCCAATTCCCATCGCAAATAAATAATACATAAATAAATCAGAGTAGATAAAAATTTATTTTTCCGACAGAAACAAGGATGCCCCATTTTAGAGTAAGAAAAACACCATCCCTGCTCATAAATTTTGATACATATCACAAAATAGAATACCCTCAAAGGGAAACTTTTTCCATATAAAAAGGAATGGTCAATTATGGAATAAAGCGGAAAGATCCATAACCGACTTGTTTTACAAAATGAATTGTTTTATAACATCAAAATATTCATACAAAGCTAATACAAATTATATTCCACAAATGTATACATATATATAATCGTTCCCCGACTCCCGTGCTACGTATCAGAGCAGACACCAAGACCGACAACAGAACGGAGGGCTAATCTTCACAAAAAGACCTCCAGCAACTCTAATCTGCAATGCCTCATAGAGCATTATAAAACAGCAGAAGGGTGAGAAATAACAACTACACCAAGATTGCATAATAATATGCAAAAACATATAAATTCACATACATAGTTATTCTCACCACAAGCATCACATATGATACATATAACATACCACATATACTTAACATATTTCTAACATTTCCAACAACATAGCATATATCAATTATTCCAACATGATAACATATTCACACATCATGCATATGTTTATACACAAAACATATCATTCATAATTCAAGGCATTTAACACGAATACACCTCAATTCGCAAATGCTATCACCCGCTCAATCACACAATGTCTGCATCCCCAATTGCATATTAATCATGCCCAATACATTTATCACAAATGCATATCACAATGTCTCGCACATAATCAACTAAATCATGATTTTCCACATATAACCAATGCAATCATAATTCATGCAGATGCAAAGAGACCGACACAATGACTCTCTATGCAAATGCATATGCGGTACCGACTCCAAGATTTCATATCTCATCACTAGTTCACTCAGGAACTCTGCTGGAACCATCGCTCGTTACGGAGGATCACTCAAGTAACACCCCGTCGGGCCTACGATGTTCACCCGTCGCTTTAGGTCCTCTTGGTATAAGGCGCACGACGTTTATGGATTGCTTTAGGTCCTCTCGGTATAAGGCGCACAATCCGATCGCTTTAGGTTCTCTTAATATAAGGCGCACAATCGTCTATAATCATCGCTTTAGGTCCTCTCGGCATAAGGCGCACGATGTCATAGCGGGTTCCCTCTGGAACCAAACCGTCACTCAGGACGTTTCAACAATGCATATCATGATGCTTGGCATACAATGACCCATGACATCAAATGCATCTTCACACATATATGCAACCATAATCAAGCATATATATTCAAATACTACACATTGCATATTCTTGCCCTTAGGCCACAATTCAACAACCACAACAATTACAACAACTTGTCACATGCTTCAACATCATTACATTCATGCATTGCAAAACAATTCAAACAATGCATTTCAAACCATAAAGGTCACCACACAACATACATTGAATTTCACATAAACAATGTATTTACCGCACAACAACATTATCACAACATCGCATCACAACACCTTATCACAACATCTCATCACAT
This sequence comes from Lathyrus tuberosus, assembly GCA_022829125.1. NCBI lineage: Eukaryota > Viridiplantae > Streptophyta > Magnoliopsida > Fabales > Fabaceae > Lathyrus > Lathyrus tuberosus. Next base: position 3,415,881 of record JALAZF010000029.1, on the reverse strand, counting down.
ATACTCACGTCATATAACCTCACACAAGCTATACGTTACATATCAAAAGCATATAACATGATAACACATTATTCGCATACCAATACGACAGTAAAAATCCGACAAAACAACACTTTTTCAAAACCACAACAAATATAATTCATCTACTGACCTCCAACCCATTTTTAATAGAAAGAACATTTCATAAGCTTTCTAACGCTTCGAACGGGGACCAAAACGGACTTACGGATCAAAAGTTATGAATTTTTGAAGTTTCTTAAATTTTTCATTTTGTCCAGACCTGCGCGCTGAGCGCCCAGACCTGCGCGCTGAGCGCGAAACCTGCTGCAAGTTCAGCCTTAAAAACACCATTTTTAGACTTCCGGACATCTGTTTTCGATTCCGTAAAAAGCAGCGATCTCAGTATTCAACGTACTACAATATTTTCACTATTAAAAAGCCATCCAACACATTTTGCCATTTTTGACATATTTTAAAACATAATTTTTATCATTGAATTCTAAATTCGAACTCGATCGAAACCGCGAGAAAACACGCAAACCACCATCCCCGATTAAACCCAAACCTTACCCGACTACACTACACAACTTATTCCACATTTCAATCGTCCAAACATTAATTCACACAAAATCACCATTTTCTACCAAATTTCAAAAGTTAGGTTTCAATCAAACTCAACCAAATTCAATCAAACGATCACGCTAAATCACGACCCAACATCACTCGACTCTACTACGCGAGTTATTCCGACTTTCGTCCGTGAAAACATCGATTTCTAACCATTTTTCTCATTTCAATCTAGAAAGGAAAACTATGGAAAAACAAGGAAACATTCACACAATCACACACATATACATACACAAGCAAGATATAATCGAAACTTCTCACCCTTACCCGATTATTCGCGCTCGAAACGGAGTTCCCGTGATTTCCTCTTTTCTCTTCCTCTCCTCTTCTTTCTTTCCTTCTCTTTTCTTTCTCTTCTTTTTCTTTTCTTTCTATTTCTCTCTCTCTCTATTTCTATTTATAAAAATATCTAACCACGCAAAATGACCAAAATACCCCTACGCTCAAATATCTCGCAAACGCTCTCAAAATGCGATAAAACATACACAACGATGAAAAATAATATATTGTCCAATAAAAGTCGAGAATAAAATAATATAAAACCAAAACCAATTAAATCTACTCTATTAAATAAATCTAACAAAACCGGGGCGTTACAGAGATGACCTCCGGTCGTCTCCTCCGGCCAGCTCCGTCGGAGCTCAGGCGAGGATGTTACCAAGAAAGGCAAAACCTAACACTATTCCATTCAGAATTTCAAGCCGGTTATGAATATGCCATCCAAAATGTCATACAAGGAACATACACAGAGAATCGAAGACAACAAGTTTGGATCTGAAAACTCAAAGATCCATATTTCAACACATATAATTTACCAGCACTGCCTACAATCTTGCAGGACTTCAGATGTATGCTTCTACACTATTCTAAACATATGAAACACCCTAAAATGATGCAAAAGAGTTCAAGAACCAAACCTGGCCGGAGATGAACTTCAACCTTCAAGAAACCCCAAAATTCTTATGCAGTCCTTGTGTTCTTCACTTGGAGCAAAATAAATGCTTCCAAGAACCTTCAATCTTTGGAATGTAGCTGGAACTTTTAATTTGAGGTCAATGGTTGATGAACCCGCGGTTGCTTCTATGACACTTCCAGTTGCAAAATTTTGCAAACAGATGCAAGAATGGTGTGTGGTGATGAGAATGATGAAGAAACTTCAGAAAAATGTCCAGAGATGAGAGAGATTCAAAGCCTCTAAAGTGTGGGTGCAAAATGGATTTTTTTTTCTGATTTTGGTGAGAATGAATGTAACTGAATTGGTTAAGGGTTGTTAGAGGATTATATAGGGCTGGTTAAAGTGTGATTAATGATTAGTCACATTTGGTTAACATTTGGAAGTGTGGTTAGTGAAAATGAGCATCGTAAAGAGAGGATAATGTTGACACGGGTTTGAGAGAGTTATTGAGTGTGTATCATTGTTATGGTGTGTATGATGAGGATGTGGTGATGGTTGATGGTACAAACAGAATATGTAGCATGCTCCTTAAGTCTTTTTATTCTCTTTCATTGATGCATGAGGTAATGGTATGTGACATACCCCAAATTTTGACCACTAAGATTTCCCATCATTGTGTAAATCATCATCACAATATGGATGAACCATTAGTCTCCCCAAAGATGGGTGAGCATCCACTACAATCAGACTTAGGGTTTCAAGCCCTCTCAGAGCTCTTAGACAAAGGATCAATCAAGAAATGACATGATCTTCAACTTGTCTAGCCTCTCAAACATCCACAAAGGATCAAGAGGACTCCCACTTCAAGGATTAAGCACAAGGCTTCTCCCTTCTAGGTGGATCAAGCCTTAAGATCGCCAGTGTCACCAAATTAGGGTCTGGTCGACCAGGGCCTCCAGATGGAAATTTTCCTCTGGGCATGAGCCAATGCTTCAAATCATAACTTATGATGCTCCAAGGGATCTCATGAACCCAATCATGAAGTCAATTTAGCCTCGGGGGATGCATTCATAAAAAAAAAAATCAGGAATTAGGGTTTCTTGACCTAATTCACCCCTAAGTTGACTTTTGGGACAAAACATGAGCCAAGACCTCAAGAGGGGATTTGAGGGTCTCAAATACATCACATTGAGCCATTTGCAACAATGGATTGATCCAAGAAGCTTGAGCAACAAGTTTCAATTTCATCAGAACCACAGTTAGGGTTTTGCGGAAAAAGTCAAGTATCTTTGACTTTTGACCATGACATGCTCCCAAACCCTAAGACATGATTCAATAAACCCTATAACACCTATGAAATCAATCCATCAAGTTTTATTTAGATCAAGGACTTGATTTCATAGAGGATCGCACAGTTTGGAATTCATCTGACAAAAAGTCAACTGTGCACAAAAGTCAAACTTTGACTTTTTGAGATTTTTCACAATTATGGTTCTTTGACCCCAAAATGATGTTAATGTATGATTGGAATCATCATTCATCAAGAAAAATCAATAATAGCGGGATAACTTGTAAAAGGGGTAACCATAAAAAAACTTAGAAAATTTTCTAAGTTATGGAACAAAGTGGCTAGGGTACCAACTTTGGAGGATCATAACTCCTAAACCACAAGGCCATTTTTCCCATCCAAAGCTGGATTTGTAGCTCTCATGGCCCTCTACAAAAGCTTCAACTACCACTCATTCCAATTCCCCATGGATTTCAAGTTATGGAATGATCAAAATCAAGAAAAGTGAAAATGTCACTTTTTTCCAACACTTAGTGAAATTTTCACTAAGTCAGAATCTGCCTTCACTTTTTTCCAAATGTAGGGGCATTTTTCACTTGGATCCACAAAGTATCAAAACCAATTATGATCAAACAGTTATTGTATCATATGAGGGCTTTCCAAAATGGCCAAGAACTCCATCAAATTCCACTTGAGCCATGAGATATGACAATGGCAATATGCCTTGCTGAAAACTGCCAAGGCTAAAGGGAACATCTGAGGATCAAATCTAAAGGGAACAAACACTGATCCAAGCCTCCAAAGTCTTTGGAACAAGAAGTAGCATGCCAAACCTAGAAATCCCTAAAAGAGGGAAAAGATTGCACCAAGGTGGCATGGACTGACACATTTGCAACTGAATTCAGTCAAGATTCATCCAACAACAAGGGAACCACAACTCTGTGCTCTAACCTCTAGTCAATGGCTAGAGGAGACTTGGATTCCTATTGATCAACATTGGCCAAACCTCTGCTGCAGTTGCCATTCACTATTGATCCCAAAACAAACTTGCTCTACTATAAATAGAGCTCATTTGTTCTCAGTTTGAGTACACCAAAGCCATCAAATAGATGCTTTCCTCAAAATCACTTTCTTTAGGCAAAAATACCTTCTTTAGCAAGGTAACTCTGAGTTTTTGAGTTAGAGAGCATTTCCATCATAGCTCATGATCCAAACACATCCAACATTTCATATCTAAGCTGTCCGAACTCACACAAGTGACTTATAATCCTTAAATCTCAAAGTCACCTTTCAAAACCTCAAAATAGGTTTCTTTTTTAATTTTTCAAGCCATGTCTTGATTCAGTCACTTTCCAAACCAGATAAAACCTCAAACACACTCCAAATATCATCCTTGAACTGTCCCAAATGGCTCCCAACATCTGGAACACCATTTGAGAGAGTTGCTATTTTTGCCATTTTAACCTCTTTTGCAAGAAAGGGCCAGTTTTTGTTTTTGCAGGTTCGAGCTGATTCCAATCACCCTAAAAGCTTATAAGGGATCATTTGAGAGTGTCCAAAGCATCAAACCATTTATGGAACAAGAAACTTGGCAGATTGCACAAAAAACTCCAAAAGCTCAAAAAGAGGTAAGCATCATGACTTGAACTTTCCAAAATATGCATTGCTTTGAAGTCCACTGATCATGCATCTCTTCTACATGTCATATATGTTGTGTTTGCATCAATTTATCATGTAATTCATACCTGTACCAAGATGTAGCACAGAAAATGCAAAATATGGTCTATTTCAAAACCATTATCGGATTTTGAGGAGGGATCATGATCTGAAAAAAATACCACCACCATTGGATTCCTTGTGAAATTCTAGGCCAGATGCATATAAATTTTGTCCCCAACCATGGAGAAATGAGAAATTTATGGACCTTCCCTTTTTTTGTCAAAACTTGCCTTGCCTTGCCTTAGGCCAGGCCAAAAGCAAGGCAAGCCTTGTATATTTATGGTTGTGTTTCAATCAACGGATGTATCACTACCCCAATGGTAAGGTGCGCGCCCTATACACAAGAGGTCTGGGGTTCGAATCCCCCTTGCCCCAGATCCTTTTTTTGCTATTTTTCCCACTTTTTGTTATTTTCCATATTATTTTTAATAGTTTGAAAAATTAATAACTCCTTCAATTTTAATTTTTTTTATTGGTTCTTTTTGCAAAAAATCACGAAAATGTTGAAATATTTTATTCCCCCAAAAAATTAGATTTATATTATTTATTTAATATAATTCGTATTTTTGTGAATAAATGTCTTTTATTTGTTTTTAAACCTTTTAAAAATAAATATCCATTTTGGAAAATCAAAACCAAGTAGGTTTAAATTCATCTTGTGATGAAAGCCTCATTTTTCAAACCTAAAACCAAAATCACAAGTTGTTTATTCAAACTTATTTGGAATTTTTACCATTTGTATTTATTTTCTTTGAATAATTATATTTAAAAATGATGAAATTAGGGGTTTATTGATTTTCACCCTAACAAACTTTTCCGAACACTCATGGGACTCTAATAGAGTGTAAGACCCAATCCTTTGTAAATACAAACCTATTTTGGGCCTCAAATGTTGTATAAGTCCCGTTGTATTTCAAAAGTTTGGCGCGATCATCGCTCATTTAGAACAAACCATTTGGGCCTCTTCTCGAGCTGTAAGACACATTTAAAACCATTTTGGGCCTCTAATAGAGTGTAAGACCCAATCCCCTTTTGAAGCCAATAACTTTTGGGCCTCAATCATTGTATAAGACCCACAGCGTTTTCAAAACCTCGGCGCGATCGTTGCCCTTTTCAAAATTAACCATTGGGCTTCTCCTTGAGCTATAAGACCCATCTTTGTTCACTTTCAATCATTTTGGGCCTCTTGAGAGAGTGTAAGACCCATCCCCTTGTACAGAAAACCTTTCTTGGGCCTCTGTCACTTGTATAAGTCCCTGTACAAAACGACAGTGCGATCATTGAGAAAACCCTGGGCCTCTCCTTGAGTTGTAAGCCCCAATTTTCCTTTCAAAAGCACTTTCTCCTTTGATTTTGTAACATAGTGTTATTTTCAATTTCTTTGTTGAACGAATAACAATATAGTATGGAAGCTCAACAACCGAGTAAGTGTTTACCCGCTTTCATTTACCGCTTTCATATGTATATAACTGTATTGTGGGGCTGTTTCACTGCAAGTCTTCTTTCATAAACTCATATCGAGTGTGTAATACTAGTATAGATATTTAGAGTTTCCCCGGCAACTACGTCTAGAACTAGACAAAACCTCGTCTCCTTACCTCCGATGTTCTCCCGGATATTTCAACATAACCTAAACCATGAGAATTTTCTTTTACAACAATTTTAGATAACTAGATCTAAAAAATCTCCCCCTTGAACAGTTCATATACAGAAGGCCAATGTTCCAAGTGAAACCCCTTCTGGAACTATTCATCAGCCTCCTCTTGGGCTTAGTGCAAGGACCCACAGGCTTTCTAAAAGCATCCCCGCCTCCTCTTGGGCATTGTACAAGGACCCGTCGGCTTCTTAGAAGTTTTCACAGCCTCCTCTTAGGCTTCGTATAATGATTCTTCCTCCAGGAAGATAGCCTCCTCTTGGGCTTCGTACAAATTGTCCCTTCGACTTCTTAAAATTTTTTCTCGCCTCCACTTGGGCTTCGTACAAATTGTCCCGACGACCTCTTAAAGGTATAGGAACAGAAATTAGTCATCTTAATAGAACAGTCTTTCAAAGAGTCTAGATCTTCCTACGGCGAACATACTGTCTCTTGATCTCTCTTAAGCATAGTACAAAAGATAAAACTTTAGACTTGGACAGTCTAATCTCCTTGAGTCTCGAAGACATTCTCAAGTTCGTTTCAAAAATAGGAAAAAACACCCGTAGACTTGGGCACTCTCAATACCCTTCGGATTCCCCGTTTCCTTAAAGAACAGGAAATAATCCTGGTCCTCAGATCAAATCCATGAGTAAAACATTACCCATATAAGAACTGATTTTCTCTTTTAACCAACATACTGGACCTGTCACTCAACTGAAGCAGTAACCCTAGCCTCCCCTTGGACTTTGTACAATGATTCTCCCCAGCAGAGCTAACCTTTGCAGCCTCCATCCCGGGCTTCGTACGAGATACAAAATCACTCTCTTGTTGAGAATAAAAGACTCTCTTGTTGAGTCAAACTTTTAGCCTCTATCTCGGGCTTCGTACGAGATATAAAAACACTCTCTTGTTGAGTATAAAAGACTCTCTTGTTGAGTCAATCCTCTTTTAGCCTTCATCTCGGGCTTTGTACGAGATACAAAATACTCTCTTGTCGAGTATAAAAAGACTCTCTTGTTGAGTCGATCACCTTTAGCCTACATCTCGGGCTTCGTACGAGATGCAAATCACTCTCTTGGTGAGTATAAAAGACTCTCTTGTTGAGTCAAACCCTTTTAGTCTCCGTCTTGGGCTTCGTACAAGACACATATAAAAACACTCTCTTGTTGAGTCAACCCTTTTAGCCTCTATCTCGGGCTTCGTACGAGACACAAAAGCATCCTCTTGTTGGGTCAATAGCCTCCTCTTAGGCTTTGTATAAAGAAATCACTGTTTGATTCAATCAATCTTTTAGCATCAAATCATGCTTTGGTCACAGCATACAAACATCAACAACACCTTTTCCCTCTTTTAATTACTGTAAGCGGCAAGCCTCTGGATTATTTACATCCATGCCACTGTCCCTCTTTTAGCATGAGAAATTCCTAAGGAAAGATGGCATTGCTCTAAACTGAGTTAAAGTCTTCTCCTTCAGGTTGAAAATCCCCTATAAAGGAAATTATGACATTGCTTGATTCACATATCCCAGTTAAAGTAATTCTCCTTTATAATCAGTCACCCAACAATTGTCACAAACAGACCCCTTTAGAGATGACAAATTCTCTCTAAAGTCAACACCCCTTTTAGCTTCACATCTTGGGCTTCGAACAAGATATAAATAGACCCTTCAGCTTCACATCTTGGGCTTTGAACAAGATACAAACCACCTTTAGCTTCATGTCTTGGGCTTTGAACAAGACACCAAAACACCATTTACGATCGCTCTGATTTCCCTATCCCGAGAATACGTAGGCATAAGATTGAAAAAGAATCTTAGCGAGCACACTAATCAAAAAACCTCAAAGTCCCCTACCTCCATCCAATCTGGCGCAGGATTCCAACAAATTCCCCATGAACAGTCCCGGTATTTCGTTCTGAACAAAATAAGCAGAGAGAGGCCCACGAACTAAAACCGCATCTGTAAACCAACAGTTTTGACTGTTTAACCTCAGTTTGCAAGCAGGGTTAGTTGGAGACATCTATTTCCCTTCCTTCATCAGCTTCAATAGGATAAAAAATGAATCAACATGTATTACCCCAGAGCGACGGTGCTTAAGAACCACGTCCAAAATCGCTCGCTATAGAAAAATGGCACCCACCGTGGGGCCAAACAAAGGAATCTTATCTCTCTTATCTCTCTGGTTGAAACCTTCTCTTAGGACGAGTCCTTGGGTTCACAACGTATCACCGAATGACGGTTCCATCGAGGAATGTCATTATCGCTAGGATCAGCCCTAACTAGGATCTTAGGTCAAAAACTTTAAGTTGGGAAGGTACCACAGAATGGCGACTCCGCCGAGGAGCCATTTTCTGTTAGGATCATAGGATTCATAGCTCTTAAAAAGTCTAGGACATTAGGACAAATATATATACTAATTTTCCTAATTGATATCTGTGTTTATTTTTCTGCTAATGGGAATGCGTGTGATGCCGCGTGTGGAAAGATTGAGTATACACCTAGGAAAAACCTCTTTCAATAGTGCGGAAGCTATCAAAAATAGTTGTCACGCGATACTACCATCTTCTGAGATTCTACGAAATACATCACCTAGCACGGTTCCCGGCGCGCTGATGTTATCTCGACAAGAATCAATGATTTTGAGAGACAGGTACAAAAATCACTAGTATAAACCGTTGGGACGGGTAGAGCCTTAACTTCATGACCCCGACCATTTGACCCCATGTTTTTTCTATGTTTTTGTGTGCGGCATTCATGCATTCATTTTAAAAACATTAAGCAAAGACAAATATTCTCTTCTAGTCTCTCTTTTTCAAATTAAACTAAAACAATGATTGCAAATGTCAGAGAGAAAAAGATTGCGCTAATGGATTTTGGTAGAAGAAAAACTCACAAGTATACCTTCAAGGTTCCAAAACTAGGGGATTTGAGAGGATTAGCAAGGATGATCACTAACCCTGATGCTTTCAAAGCCAAGTACGGAGGTATGCTACCTCTGTTAAGGGTCCAAGTAATTGAAGGAATCCTGGAGCCACTCATTCAGTTTTACGATCCGGTCTATCACTGTTTCACATTCCCGAATTACCAGCTCGCATCAACACTGGAGGAGTATTCTCATCTGATTGATCTACCCATTACTGATCAAGCTCCCTTTTCTGGACTGGAAGAAATTCCAAAGGAACAAATCATTGCAAGAGCAATCTATTTGGATGAGTCAGAAATCAAGACTCACATGACCACCAAGGGAGGAATCCTAGGTTTACCAGCCAATTTTCTGGTAAATAAGGCTCTGTACTTTGCTAGTATAGGGAACGTGACTGCTTTTGAAAGCATCTTTGTTTTACTCACCTACGGGTTATTTCTGTATCCCAACATTGAAAACTTCGTCGATATCAACGCCATTAAGGTTTTTCTCATTGGAAACATCGTACCAAACTTGCTCGCAGATGCGTATCATTCTGTACACTTAAGGAATTTATACAGTGGATGAATGATCACGTGCTGTGTATCCCTGCTATATAAATGGTTTATCTCCCATTTGCCTAAGTCTGCTGCTTTTTGGGATCATAAGAGTGCCTTACGTTGGTCGCAGAAAATCATGTCTCTTACCAACTCTGACATAGATTGGTACAATAGGATTTATGACGGGATCAGGATCATTGACCATTGTGGAAACTTCCCCAACGTACTCCTCATAGGAATTAAAGGAGGAATCAATTACCATCCAGTCTTAGTTCGTCATCAATTTGGATACCCGATGAGGCATGTCCCACGTAATGCTCATCTGGAAGGTCTTTTCTTCAAGGAAGGAGAAAATGACAGGGCACTAAAGATGGAAATAGTGCACGCTTGGAAACATGTTCATAAGAAAGGATGTGAGTCTCTAGGAAAACCGGACTGTGTCTCGGTAGAGCCTTATCTCCACTGGGTACAAACTAGAGCTCTCAAGCTAAAGATACCTTATCCTCGTCACGGAGTTCTTCCGCCAAGGGAATCTGTCATGTACTTCATGACTGAAACGGAAAAACTTCAGGTTACTCTCAACAAAGTTCAACAGGAGAGGAGGTCTTGGAAGAACAAGTACCGCATTCTCAATGTGGAGTGTACCAAAATACAGCAACTGCTGAAAGATAAGGATGCTCTAATTGAGATTTTGGAGCAACATGCTGTAGAAAATCAGGATGACCAAAGGAATTTGTTCGCTCCTTTCACTTGGCAAAGGAATGAAACCCCGACAACGGCCCAAGAGCCCCGGTTCAAGAAAAGGAAAGTACCAGAATCATCACCCGAGTTCTCCTCAGAGAGGACTCGGGACCCATTAGCTTAGGTTTCTATTTCCACACCTTGTAATTTACTGTATTTCCATTTCCGCAATCCTTTGAATTCAATAAAATGGGGGGTTTCCCCACTGTTTGATATTTGCAATCAAATTGTCGAAGTTTATTTTGATTAAACCAAAAAACAATTAATATAATCATTACATTCATCATTCTCACGTCACGTATTCTTCTTACCTACGAATCTCACATTTGTGTCTCGGTTCTAGAGTCAAACTGTCTCATTCGTACAATACTCGGGCCAATCGTCAGAAAAAGATGGACGATCTCGAGGAAGAGAACAGAGAGTTGAAAGAAGAGATCGACGCTCTGAAAGAGGATATGAGACAGCTTCGTAACGACATGCAAGCCATGACAGAAGCTCAGCTACAAAGAACTGTGATCTCAACGCCCATAGTAGAGAAGTATGATCCTAGGTATCAAATGCCGAAAGATCGTCCCTGGGGCATGCCTGTTAACTATATCCCGGAAGGATATGTTCCGCCGATCACTGAAGATCAGGGAATCATAGCAGAAGCCGCTGGGCCTGAAGGTTACAAACTTCGGGAAAGCGAGGATGCCAGAGGCATAATGAGGACTCCTGAAGGTTACAAACTTCGGGAAACACCAAGATTCACTGCCATAGTAACGGTACCACCCCCTGTGGTGCACACTGTCCCGGAAGAACAGATTCCATAAATACCTTCTGGTAGAAAGGAAAGTATGTTCAATAGAATGGATGAATTCCAGGAGCAGTTCCTGGAAATGCAGAAGGAACTGCAAGCTATTCACGGCCAGGATTTATTTGGAAAGGACGCCGCAGACCTTTGTTTGGTCTCCAATGTGAAAGTCCCACACAAGTTCCAAGTACCCGATTTTGAAAAGTACAAGGGTAACTCTTGCCCTCAAAGCCATTTGGTGATGTACACTCGGCGATTGTCAGCTAAGACAGAGAACCAGGATCTACTGATTCACTACTTTCAGGATAGTTTAACCGGTGCCGCATTAAAATGGTACATGGGTTTAAACCGCGCTACGATTAGCACTTTCAAATATCTTGGCACTGCCTTCGTCCAACAATATAAATACAATTTGGACATGGCACCAGACAGAGAACAACTAAGATCAATGTCACAAAAGGTCAAGGAAACCTTTAAGGAATACGCTCAGAGATGGCGTGAAATTGCCGCTCAAATTTGTCCACCTCTTGAGGAAAAAGCGATGACAAAGATTTTCTTAAAAACCTTGAGCTCATTTTACTACGACAGAATGGTTGCCAGTGCACCCAGCGACTTCACCGAAATGGTCGGTGTGGGAGTGCGTCTCGAGGAAGCCGTTCGAGAAGGACGTCTAGTCAAAGACACTGGGTCGACAAGCGGTACTAAAAAATACGGTAGTGCTCAACCTAAGAAAAAGGAGCAAGATATTGGGAATATCTCTCTCAGAAAGCAAAGGCGTCAATACCAACCAGTAGCAGTTGTAACTCCTGCTATCAACCCCGCGCCTGTTTCTACATATCAACCTCAGGTTGCTCAAAGCCAACCGCATTCGCAGAAATTTCAGCAAAGGACACAACAACCTCTTCAGCAGGCTCATCCTCAATACAACAACAACCGTACAACGCGGCCACCAGGATTTGATCCTATACCCGTATCGTACACAAAACTTTGTCCGTTACTACTGGCCAAGGGGCATGTCCAGACTAAGTCTCCTCTTACAGTACCGGAAAATCCGCCTTTTTGGTTTAAGGTGGATCATACTTGCCCTTACCATCAAGGAGGACCAGGGCATAACATAGAAAACTATCTCAGTTTCAAGTCCGATGTGCAAAATCTTGTTAGGAGCAGGGTCTTATCTTTCAAGGATACGAATCCTAATGTTCTCACAAACCCGCTGCCTCAACACGAGAAAGCTGCCGTTAATTTGATAGAGGGAGAGTCTGACAACACCTATCAAATTCACGATGTACTCTTATTGAGGGCCAACTTGGTCAAGATGCATTATAGACGAAGTGGATATGGCCATGTGCCACCTCATAATTATCACCAGTGTGATATCTGCTCTAAAAGCAATCAAGGATGTTCTGTGGTGCAATCAGCTCTACAGGAATGGATGGATCTCGGATGGATCCAAGAGCACCGAGTTCGTGGAGTTAACATGGTTTATATGAATTCCAACATCATTCAAAACCACGATATCCGTGCGATGAATGTCAACCTGGTGGCAATGCACTCACGGCAAAGCCAGTATCATAATCTGCCGCGACATGAGTACAATTCCTGTCTGACTTGCTCAGTAAATAAACAGGGATGCTCTTTTGTACAAGAGGCCCTCCAGCGTCAGATGAATCTTGGATGGATTCAGGACTACCATGATAGGAATCATTATCAAATCAACATGATTCAAATCTTCGATATTCGCTTGATGAATACCAGCCTGGTGGAGTTACATGCTGAACAGGTCCGGCTCGGGTTCCTGGTATCACATGATTATCAGGGCTGTAAAGCGGGTTACGGAGATGATCAGGGCTGTGCCCTTGTCCAGGAAACACTTCAGCACTTGTTGAACCACTGGTGGCTTCCAATCTATATGGATGAAGACACCCAGCAAATTAGTATCACTAACGGGAATCCTACTAGATATCAAAGTCAGGATGTTCGGTCGATGGAAACATATCTAGTAAGGTTACACTGTATTCGAAGCGGATGTGGCCAGGTGCCACTACACAACTATGAGCGGTGTGGAGTTTTCTCATTGGATAATCAAGGATGCTACCTCGTGCGAGCAGCCCTTCAAAGTCAGTTGGACCGCAAAGAGATTCAACCATGGTCAAGTTCTGGATCAGTCAACTATTTCGCTGATCAAATCGAGGACATCGTCGTAATCTCTAATCATCAGAGGACTAGGGATGTTTGTACCATTATCCCTCTACTTGACAAATCGAGAGTTCCCAACCGGGAACGGATCGAAATTACTTACGATGGTCAGAAAAATCAGAAGGCTCCCATAGTCATCTATCTACCGGGACCACTACCGTATGAATCAACTAAGGCTATCCCTTACAAATACGGTGCAACAATAATTGAGAATGGAAAGGAAATTCCGTTACCCTCCGTCGTGAATATTGCAGACATCAGTCGAGTAACACGGAGTGGTAAAATCTTCAACAGAGGAGTTGGAGAACCCAACAAAGAAAAGGAACCTCAGACAGAAGTTCCCAATCCACCAGTCGGTCAATCCAGTAATCCCGACCTTTCAAAAAATGATGATGAGATGCTAAAGCTCATCCAAAGGAGTGAATACAACATTTTTGATAAGCTGTTACAAACTCCTTCAAAGATCTCGGTATTATCACTGTTAGTTAGTTCAGAAGCGCACAGGGAGGCTCTACAGAAAGTCTTGGAGCAAGCCTTTATGGAACAGGATGTAACAATTAGACAGTTCGATAACATTGTCTCTAACATCACTTCCTGCAATAACTTGGGATTTAGTGATGAGGAATTACCTGAAGAAGGTCGCCGTCATAACATGGCGCTCAACATTACAGTCAACTTCCAGGACGATGCTTTAGCCAGCGTACTAGTAGACACAGGGTCAGCCCTGAATGTTATGCCAAAATCTACTCTAATGCGACTATCATTTCAAGGATCTCCGATGAGAGGCAGTGAGGTCATCGTCAAAGCATTTGACGGATCCAGAAAAACGGTTATCGGCAAAGTCGACCTTCCCATAACTATTGGTCCTCACACTTTCCAAGTCACTTTCCAGGTCATGGACATTCGGGCAATATACAATTGTTTATTAGGAAGACCTTGGATACATCAGGCTGGGGCGGTCACTTCAACCCTCCACCAAAAGCTAAAGTTCGTCTAGAACGGCCAACTCGTCACAGTCTGTGGAGAACAGGCCTTGCTCGTAAGCAACTTATCGTCATCCACTTATGTAGAACCGGATGGGGTAATCGGAACCTAGTTCCAAACACTTTCGCTACACAAGGACAATCAATCCAAAGGGGGAACTTCGATTTCCTCGTACAAAGATGCTATTAAAGTGGTCGAGAATACCAATACAACATGATGGGGGTAGCTTGTCATTCCTACTGACAATAAGAAAAAGAAAGGTCTTGGCTTTTCCTCAACCTGTACTCAGACGGCTGCGAACAATAAAAGTTTTCATCCCATTCAGAACTTCTTCCACAGTGGAGGCTTCCTTCAACCAGTGACTCAAGACATGCATACCATCAATAAAGATGATTCGTCCGATACGGAGCAAGAATGGAAGTCCTATCTTAATGAGGACAGTTATACGTCTCAGGGCAAAACACAGACTCCATTTTGCTTTCCTGCACAGAGCCCGAGATTTATACCAAGGTCAGATGTCAAAATGATGTACGGAGATTGTGATCCGGAAGGATGCCGCGCTCCCTCAAACTCATTAGATGAGGACACTCTGATGAAAGACAGCTTTGACCCTGACTACTATGGCCCGATGGATGGCCTGCCAATGTGGCAGCCTTACCTAGGAGACCTGGGGCAAGAAAGTCAGCCGAACAATGAAAATCAGCTGAGCATCATTGAAGAGAATACCTGCATCCCCACCATGTCATGGGATCAACACCTAGATTATCCTAAAAATACTCAGCACGACGATGAATTTGCAACGTTTGTAGGATTAGAATTCATTAACTATGCTTTTCCTGAGGTTAACGTCATCGAGAGGGACGACTCCTCCAGTTCCAAAGAAGTGTGGGACACCCTAGGACAACCAAGTGGAAAATTTGACTTCATGGTCAAGTACACCGCTCCTGAAAGCTCTCGTATCAGGCTCGAAGACATCCAACCAACTTGATGGGGGGATTTACCTGAGAGAACAAATACTCTGCAAAATACAACTGAGGAATCCTCCTACGACAACTCTGCCTGGGAGACAGATTCCAATGATCCTGCTCCACCAGAAATCAACGTCATTTCTGAAGACAAATCAAGGAAGGTACCGAACTTTGTGATTCACCGAGGAGTTCGCCGCCAATGGGTTGCTGTCGATGTTTCGAAGATTGTTCATAAGTCTAAGTAATTGCCATCTTTACTTTAACCTTTCACCTTGCCCAGGTGAAATAGATGTTTTGATAGGGCTCACTTTCTGTAAATGTCCCTCTTCGCTTGGCCCAATGCAACAGAGTTTTGTTTTATAGGGCTGTAGCTTCAAGAATCGACTTGTTCATAAATAAAATAACGTCGTTCTGTAATTTCCGCAGTTATTGCTGTTTTCTCTTTCTGCTTTTTCCAGAAAATGGTAATCCTAAAAAACAAAAATAAATAAAAATAAGCATTGTTAAAAAAAAAATATAAAACACTGCACACACTCTTGCATTTTCTCTATCTCTTATAAACACAAATCATCACGTCATGCAGATTGCTTGTTTTAAACCCCGTTGAAACATACGATCCAATGCCTTCTCCCAACTTTGAGTTCCCGGTATTTGAGGCTAAAGAAGAAATTCCAGAGGAGATCTCCCGACTACTCAGACAAGAGGAAAGGTCCATTGAGCCTCACAAAGAGTTGCTGGAAACAGTCAACTTAGGATCGGAAGAAGAGAGAAAAGAAGTCAAGATTGGGGCACTGCTCAGTCCAACTGTCAAAGAAAGTTTGACGAAACTTCTCAAAGAGTTTCCCGATGTATTCGCTTGGTCCTATCAGGATATGCCAGGGTTGGATACTAGCATCGTGGAACATCATCTACCGTTAAGATCAGAATGTCCGCCGGTAAAACAAAGGTTGAGACGGACTCATCCAGACATGGCTGTCAAAATCAAAGAGGAGGTACAGAAACAGATTGACGCGGGTTTCCTCGCTACGTCAGAATATCCTCAATGGTTAGCCAACATAGTACCAGTTCCGAAAAAGGACAGAAAAGTCAGAATGTGTGTCGACTACCGAGATCTGAACAAGGCAAGTCCAAAGGACGACTTTCCCTTACCACACATTAACATGGTGGTAGACAGTATAGCAAAGTTCAAAGTTTTCTCCTTCATGGATGGACTATCGGGCTATAATCAAATCAAAATGGCGCCGAAAGACATGGAGAAAACTTCGTTCATTACACCATGGGGAACTTTTTGTTACAAGGTAATTCCGTTCGGCTTGAAGAACGTCGGGGCAACCTATCAAAGGACTATGACTACTCTGTTTCACAACATGATGCACAAAGAAATCGAAGTGTATGTCGATGACATGATTGCCAAATATAAAACAGAAGAGGAGCATGTGACCCACCTGTCAAAACTATTCGAGCGTTTGCGAAAGTACGAACTCCGCTTGAATCCCAATAAATGCACGTTCGGTGTCCGTTCATGGAAACTCTTAGGATTCATCGTCAGCCAGAAAGGAATTGAGGTTGATCCTGACAAGGTCAAGGCCATTCAAGAAATGCCTTCTCCAAAGACTGAAAAACAAGTCAGGGGATTCCTGGGACATTTGAACTATATTTCCAGATTCATATTCCTCATGAAGGCGACATGTGCGCCGATTTTCAAATTACTCAAAAAGAATCAGGACTGCGTTTGGACAGAAGACTGCCAAACCGCCTTTGACAGTATCAAGGAATACCTGTCGAACCCGCCGATTCTATCACCTCCAGCGGAAGGAAGACCGCTGATCATCTATTTAACAGTCTTGGAAGACTCAATGGGTTGTGTACTTGGCCAACAAGACGAAACAAAAAGAAAAGAGTCTGCCATCTACTATTTGAGCAAGAAATTCACCGACTACGAGACTCGGTACACTATGCTCGATAAAACTTGCTGCGCTCTGGCTTGGGCAGCCAAACGTCTTCGCCAGTACATGATTCATCACACCACTTGGTTAATCTCTGAAATGGATCCAATCAAGTATGTCTTTGAAAAGCCTGCTCTCACGGGAAGGATTGCCCGTTGGTGTATGTTGTTATCAGAATATGACATAGAGTACCACGCTCAGAAAGCCGTTAAAGGAAGTGTTTTTGCCGATCATTTGGCTCATCAACCGATTGACGATCAGGAATCAGTCGGATTTGACTTCCCAGACGAAGATGTCATGTATCTAAAAATGAAAGACTGCGATGAACCGCGACCCAATTAAGGGCCAGAACCAGATTCCCAATGGAGACTTATCTTTGATGGAGCTGTCAATCATTACGGAAAGGCAATTGGGGTAATTATCATAACACCTCAGGGTACCCACATTTCTTTCACTGCTAGACTTACGTTCAAGTGCATAAACAATGAGGCTGAATACGAAGCTTGTATTATGGGTCTCGAAGAAGCGATTGATTTGAGGATCAAGAACTTGGATGTATGTGGCGACCTAGCTTTGGTCATCAATCAGGTCAAAGGAGATTGGAACACATACCAATCAGGATTGATTCCTTACAAAGATTACGCAAGAAGGTTGTTACCCTTCTTCAACAAAGTCGAGTTTCATCATATCCCTCGTGAGGAGAATCACATGGCTGATGCATTAGCCACTCTCTCTTCCATGATTAGTGTAGGTCAATGGAATGACTTACCTAAGATCGACATAATGCGCCTTGAACGGCCCGCTTACATCTTCACGATTTAAGCAGTCATAGACGACAAACCTTGGTATCACGATATCAAATGCTTCCTTCATAAACAAGAGTACCCACCTGGGGCATCCAGGAAAGATAGAAAAACCCTCAGAAGGCTAGCAGGAAGTTTCTTCCTGAGCGGTGATACACTCTATAAGAGGAACTTTGACATGGTCTTACTTCGATGCATCGACAGATTAGAAGCAGACATGATGATAAAAGAAATTCACGAAGGGTCCTTTGACACTCATGCCAACGGACATACAATGGCGAGAAAAATTTTGAGAGCAAGGTACTACTGGTTAACCATGGAATCTGACTGCTACAAGTACATGAGGAGGTGTCACAAGTGTCAGATATACTCTGACAAAATCCATGTACCCCCAAAACATCCAAGGTTCTCTCTTCCCCGTGGCCTTTTTTCCATTTGGGGAATCGACACAATTGGCTTGATCGAACCTAAGGCTTCGAACGGACATCGGTTCATCCTGGTAGCCATTGATTACTTCACCAAATGGGTCGAAGCAGCGTCATACGTTAATGTAACCCGACAAGTGGTAGTCCGATTTATCAAAAACAATATCATCTGCCGTTATGGTGTTCCGAGCCAGATCATTACTGATAATGGATCTAACTTAAACAACAAGATGATGAATGAGTTGTGCACAGAGTTCAAGATCGAACACCATAACTCATCTCCC
Organism: Lathyrus tuberosus; assembly: GCA_022829125.1. Lineage (NCBI taxonomy): Eukaryota > Viridiplantae > Streptophyta > Magnoliopsida > Fabales > Fabaceae > Lathyrus > Lathyrus tuberosus. Next base: position 3,397,116 of record JALAZF010000029.1, on the reverse strand, counting down.
TACCGACCCAAGATGAACGGAGCGGTAGAAGCGGCTAACAAGAACATCAAGAAGATTGTTCAGAAGATGGTTGTAACCTACAAAGACTGGCACGAAATGCTGCCCTTTGCTCTTCACGGATATCACACATCTGTCCGCACTGCAACCGGGGAAAACCCTTTCTCTCTAGTATATGGCATAGAAGCAGTGCTCTCCATCAAAGTAGAGATCCCATCAATCCGGGTATTGATGGAAGCTAAGCTAACAGAAGCTGAATGCTATCAAAGTCGACACAACAAACAGAATCTGATCGAAGAAAAGAGAATCATGACACTATGCCACGGTCAGTTGTATCAGCAAAGAGTGAAGAGGGCATTCGACAAAAAGGTTTGACCTCGCGTCTTCAGAAAAGGAGACCTTGTGCTCAAGAAGATACAATCATTTTCACTGATTCTCAGGGCAAGTGGACTCCGAATTATGACGACCCCTATGTGGTCAAGAAAGCTTTCTCAGGCGACGCCTTGAGACTTGCAACCATGGACGGAGAGGAATTTACCTACCCCACAAATGTTGACGTAGTCAAGAAATACTTCGCCTAAATAAAAAAAAAAATAAAAAAAAAACGTCTCGGTGGATTGAAAACCCGAAAGGGAGGTCCAGGAAAAAATTAGAGACATGATCAAAAATCATCCCGGTGGATTGGAAACCTCAAAGTACAATCTAGGCAAAAATTAGGGATAATGGCAAGTAGCTACTTTCGACAAAGGGGCAAGTCACTCGGCAGCAGTTACATCATCCGTCAGGAAAACTCCAGTCAAGGTCATCTTCGATAGAAGCTCATGATGCCCCAAAGTCAAAGTTGGTAGAAGGATAGTGGTCATTATGTTTCAATGTAGCCCTTTTCCCTTAAATTACCATTTTCTAACTTTGTAAATACTCTATGGAATCACGCGTTTGGCTGATTTCCATCCTATCAATAAAATTTGAGCCCTTGTGCTTTTGTTTGCAATTCTTATTTGTTTTAGCTTTACAGGACGACATTTTAACATGATCAACGATTCTTGAAATAAAATAAAAATGAATTTACTTGTAAAATTTTTCTGCTTTTAATAAAGATGGCAAATTCTTTTGACTGTTGAACATCGAAAGAATATTGATGGCTTCTCCCAAAGGCGGTTAAGCTTCAAAGTGCAGAATCAAAGTACTCCTTCTAAACCAGTGCACCTGAGTGAAGGATCAATTGTGTCAGAGAGCATTGTTTCATCTGACACCCCCGACAGAGTTCTTATCTCCTAAGCCCGACCAACGTAGCTCCCCACGAGGACTACTTCTCCTAAGCAAGGCATAATTGCTATCTTGAACCAGCGATACCTCTTCGTCCCCAGCAGTGGCCGAGTATCCAGTCGTGTTCATCTATTAGTTTGCATGTCGTGTCAGTTTTGTCAGCATATACACACATACATCATGCATTACTACTTTGCGTTCATATTCATGTTGCATCACTATCACTCTGGTCGGTCTTATCCCATAGTGATAACAGTCCTCTCAATCGAGTTGTCAGTTCTTTCCTTGTCAGGAAATGTTGCATCTGAACTACCTCTCTCCTCCAGTTTATTTCTGGGATAAAGTCGGCCTTTGACCACTTTGATAACTTGAACCTCTGAAAAACCAGAGAACCCTCAGCCAGCATCACTCTTCGCCATGGAAGATGATATCTTCGCTTTCCCGGATTAAGGAAAATCCCTAGAGAAAGCCTCTCAACTAAAGACTTTCAATAACACATTGATCCTTCTTTCCAGAATGTCAATGTCAACAAAGTCATTGGCACCTCAAAATTGGGGTACATCGTATGGCATTTCTCTGAGAAGATCTCGAGAAAAGTATGATGTAATATCCCCAAACGAAAGCAGTCTCTCAAGAAGACTCATTTTCCAAAGTAGAGTCGACAAATGGCGTCTCAAACAGAGAAGTTTGTGCTTCTCTACAATAAAATTTTTTTCCATCAAATGGCATCTCCCCAGGAAAATTCGGCGAGAAGTTTAAGGAGAACCGCTACAAATAGCGTCCCTTGTCAATAAAGTTTATTGACAAAAGAAACCAAGACCAGATCCTTGGTAGGAAACCAGGATCGAGGGGAAGTTTATTTCAGAAATTGAGACCAGTTCCTTGGTAGGAAACCAGGATCGAGGGGAAGTTTAAATCAGAAACCGAGACCAGTTCCTTGGTAGGAAACCAGGATCGAGGGGAAGTTTACCTTTTCTAAGCATCATTGATTTGCAAAAGAGGAAGGATCCGCGAACTGCCATTCATAACCACCATCAAAATTTTGGGTATTCCGATATTTAATCCTCTTGCACCCCGAATGCCCGAATACCTTCGCCATTCAAACCTTCGGGTCCAAGAAGATTAAATAGGGGCATCCGTCATACCCCAAAATTTGACCACTAAGATTTCCCATCATTGTGCAAATCATCACCACAATATGGATGAACCATTAGTCTCCCCAAAGATGGGTGAGCATCCACTACAATCAGACTTACGGTTTCAAGCCCTCTCAGAACTCTTAGACAAAGGATCAATCAAGAAATGACATAATCTTCAACTTGTCTAGCCTCTCAAACATCCACAAAGGATCAAGAGGACTCCCACTTCAAGGATTAAGCACAAGGCTTCTCCCTTCTAGGTGGATCAAGCCTTAAGATCGCCAGTGTCACCAATTAGGGTTTGGTCGACCAGGGCCTCCAGATGGAAATTTTCCTCTAGGCATGAGCCAATGCTTCAAAGCATAACCTATGATGCTCCAAGGGATCTCATGAACCCAATCATCAAGTCAATTTAGCCTCAGGGGATGCATTCATAAAAAAAAATCCGGAATTAGGGCTTCTTGACCTAATTCACCCCTAAGTTGACTTTTGGGACAAAACATGAGCCAAGACCTCAAGAGGGGATTTGAGGGTCTCAAATACATCACATTGATCCATTTGCCACAATGGATTGATCCAAGAAGCTTGAGAAACAAGTTTCAATTTCATCAGAACCACAGTTAGGGTTTCGCAGAAAAATTCAACTGTATCTTTGACTTTTGACAAGAACATGCTCCCAAACCCTAAGACATGATTCAATACACCCTATCACACCTATGAAATCAATCCATCAAGTTTGATTTAGGTCAAGGACTTGATTTCATAGAGGATCGCACAGTTTGGAATTCATCTGACTAAAAGTCAATTGTGCACAAAAGTCAAACTTTGACTTTTTGAGATTTTTCACAATTATGGTTATTTGACCCCAAAATGATGTTAATGTATGATTGGAATCATCATTCATCAAGAAAAATTAAGAAAAGTGGGATAACTTGTAAAAGGGGTAACCAAAAAAAAAACTTAGAAAATTTTCTAAGTTATGGAACAAAGTGGCTAGGGTACCAACTTTGGAGGATCATAACTCCTAAACCACAAGGCCATTTTTTCCCATCCAAAGTTGGATTTGTAGCTCTCATGGCCCTCTACAAAAGCTTCAACTATAACTCATTCCAATTCCCCATGGATTTCAAGTTATGGAATGATCAAAATCAAGAAAAGTGAAAATGTCACTTTTTTCCAACACTTAGTGAAATTTTCACTAAGTCAGAATCTGTCTTCACATTTTTCCAAATGTAGGGGCATTTTTCACTTGGATCCACAAATTATCAAAACCAATTATGATCAAACAGTTATTGTATCATATGAGGGCTTTCCAAAATGGCCAAGAACTCCATCAAATTCCACTTGAGCCATGAGATATGACAATGGCAATATGCCTTGCTGAAAACTGCCAAGGCTAGGTAGAATTTTGCACTTTTGTTCGATTTGGAAAAATCAGATAATTCCAAGGCTTTTCATCACTTTGGACACATCTGAGGATCAAATCTAAAAGGAACAAACACTGATCCAAGCCTCCAAAGTCTTTGGAACAAGAAGTAGCATGCCAAACCTAGAAATCCCTAAAAGAGGGACAAGACTCCAATTTTGGATTGGAGCATTTAATGGATGCACCAAGGTGGCATGGACTGATACATTTGCAACTGAATTCAGTCAAGATTCATCCAACAACTAGGGAACCATAACTCTGTGCTCTAACCTCTAGGTAATGGCTAGAGGAGACTTGGATTCCTATTGATCAACATTGGCCAAACCTCTGCTGCAGTTGTCATTCACTATTGATCCCAAAACAAACTTGCTCAACTATAAATAGAGCTCATTTGTGCTCAGTTTGAGTACACCAAAGCCATCAAACAAATGCTTTCCTCAAAATCACTTTCTTTAGGCAAAACTACCTTGTTTAGCAAGGTAACTCTGAGTTTTTGAGTTAGAGAGCATTTCCATCATAGCTCATGATCCAAACACATCCAATATGTCATATCTAAGCTAACCAAACTCACACAAGTGACCTGTAATCCTTAAATCTCAAAGTCACCTCTCAAAACCTCAAAATAGGCTTTTTTTTTTTTGCATTTTTCAAGCCATGTCTTGATTCAGTCACTTTCCAAACTAGATAAAACCTCAAACACACTCCAAATATCATCCTTGAACTGTCCCAAATGGCTCCCAACATCTGGAACACCATTTGAGAGAGTTGTTAATTTGGCCATTTTAACCACTTTTGCAAGAAAGGGCCATATTTTGTTTTTGTAGGTTCCAGCTGATTCCAACCATCCTAAAAGCTTCTAAAGGATCATTTGAGAGTGTCCAAAGCATCAAACCAATTTTGGAATAAGAAACTTGGCAGATTGCACAAAAAACTCCAAAAGCTCAAAAAGAGGTAAGCATCATGACTTGAACTTTCCAAAATATGCATTTCTTTGAAGTCCATTGATCATGCATCTCTTCTACATGTCATATGTGTTGTGTTTGCATCAATTTATCATGTAATTCATACCTGTACCAAGATGTAGCACAAAAAATGCAAAATATGGTCTATTTCAAAACAACTATCGGATTTTGAGGAGGGATCATGATCTGAAAAAAATACCACCACCTTTGGATTCCTTGTGAAATTCTAGGCCAGATGCATATAAATTTTGTCCCCAACCATGGAGAAATGAGAAAGTTATGGACCTTCCCGTTTCTTGTCAAAACTTGCCTTGCCTTGCCTTGGGCCAGGCCAAAAGCAAGGCAAGCCTTGTATATTTATGGTTGTGTTTCAATCAACGGATGTATCACCACCCCAGTGGTAAGGCGCGTGCCCTATACACAAGAGGTCTGGGGTTCGAATCCCCCTCGCCCCAGATCCTCTTTTTGTTATTTTTCCCACTTTTTCTTATTTTCCATATTATTTTTAATAGTTTGAAAAATTAATAACTCCTTCAATTTTAATTATTTTTTATTGGTTCTTTTTGCAAAAAATCATAAAAATGTTGAAATATTTTATTCCCCAAAAAAATTATATTTATATTATTTATTTAATATAATTAGTATTTTTGTGAATAAATGTCTTTTATTTGTTTTTAAACCTTTTAAAAATAAATATCTGTTTTGGAAAATCAAAACCAAGTAGGTTTTAATTCATCTTGTGATGAAAGCCTCATTTTTCCAACCTAAAACCAAAATCACAAGTTGTTTATTCAAACTTATTTGGAATTTTTATCATTTGTATTAATTTTCTTTGAATAATTATATTAAAAAATGATGAAATTAGGGTTTTATTGATTTTCACCCTAACAAACTTTTCCGAACACTCATGGGCCTCTAATAGAGTGTAAGACCCAATCCTTTGTAAATACAAACCTATTTTGGGCCTCAAATGTTGTATAAGTCCCGTTGTATTTCAAAAGTTCGGCGCGATCATCGCCCGTTTAAAACAAACCATCTGGGCCTCTCCTCGAGCTATAAGACCCATTCAAAACCATTTTGGGCCTCTAATAGAGTGTAAGACCCAATCCCCTTTTGAAACCAAGAACTTTTGGGCCTCAGTCATTGTATAAGACCCACAGCGTTTTCAAAACCTCGGCGTGATCTTTGCCCTTTTCAAAATTAACCATTGGGCTTCTCCTTGAGCAATAAGACCCATATTTGTTCACTTTCAATCATTTTGGGCCTCTTGAGAAAGTGTAAGACCCATCCCCTTGTACAGAAAACCTTTCTTGGGCCTCAGTCACTTGTATAAGTCTCTGTACAAAACGACAGTGCGATCACTGATAAAACCCTGGGCCTCTCCTTGAGCTGTAAGCCCCAATTTTCCTTTCAAAAGCACTTTATCCTTTAATTTTGTAACATACTGTTATTTTCAATTTCTTTGTTGAATGACTAACAATATAGTATGGAAGCTCTACAACCGAGTAAGTGTTTACCCGCTTTCATTTACCGCTTTCATATGTATATAACTGTATTGTGGGCTGTTTCACTGTAAGTCTTCTTTCATAAACTCATATCGACTGTGTAATACTAGTATAGATATTTAGAGTTTCCCCGGCAACTACGTCTAGAACTAGACAAAACCTCGTCTCCTTACCTCCGACGTTCTCCCGGATATTTCAACATAACCTAAACCATGAGAATTTTCTTTTACAACAATTTTAGATAACTAGATCTAAGAAATCTCCCCCTTGAACAGTTCATATACAGAAGGCCAATGTTCCAAGTGAAACCCCTTCTGGAACTGTTCATCAGCCTCCTCTTGGGCTTAGTACAAGGACCCACATGCTTCCTAAAAGCATCCCCTCCTTCTCTTGGGCGTTGTACAAGGACCCGTCGGCTTCTTAGAAGTTTTAACAGCCTCCTCTTAGGCTTCGTATAATGATTCTTCCTCCGGGAAATAGCCTCATCTTGGGCTTCGTACAAATTGTCCCTTCGGCTTCTTAAAAGTTTTTCTCGCCTCCTCTTGGGCTTCGTATAAATTGTTCCGATGACCTCTTAAAGGTATAGGAACAAAAATTAGTCATCTTAATAGAACAGTTTTTCAAAGAGTATAGATCTTCCTACGGCGAACATACTGTCTCTTGATCTCTCTTAAGAATAGTACAAAAGATAAAACTTTAGACTTGGACAGTCTAATCTCCTTGAGTCTCGAAGACATTCTCAAGTTCCTTTCAAAAATAGGAAAAAACACCCGTAGACTTGGGCAGTCTCAATACCCTTCGGATTCCCCGTTTCCTTAAAGAACAGGAAATAATCCCAGTCCTCAGATCAAATCCATGAGTACAACATTACCCATATAAGAACTGATTTTCTCTCTTAACCAACATACTGGACCTGTCACTCAACTGAAACAGTAAGCCTAGCCTCCCCTTGGGCTTTGTACAATGATTCTCCCCAGCAGAGCTAACCTTTGCAGCCTCCATCTCGGGCTTCGTACGACATACAAAATCACTCTCTTGTTGAGTATAAAATACTCTCTTGTTGAGTCAAACTTTTAGCCTCCATCTCGGGCTTCGTACGAGATACAAAAACACTCTCTTGTTGAGTATAAAAGACTCTCTTGTTGAGTCAATCCTCTTTTAGCCTTCATCTCGGGCTTTGTACGAGATACAAAACACTCTCTTGTCGAGTATAAAAAGACTCTCTTGTTGAGTCGATCACCTTTAGCCTCCATCTCGGGCTTCGTACGAGATACAAATCACTCTCTTGGTGAGTATAAAAGACTCTCTTGTTGAGTCAAACCCTTTTAGCCTCCGTCTTGGGCTTCGTACAAGACACATATAAAAACACTCTCTTGTTGAGTCAACCCTTTTAGCCTCTATCTCGGGCTTCGTACGAGACACAAAAGCATCCTCTTGTTGGGTCAATAGCCTTCTCTTAGGCTTTGTATAAAGAAATCCCCGTTTGATTCAATCAACCTTTTAGCATCAAATCATGCTTTGGTCACAGCATAGAAGCATCAATAACTCATTTTCCCTCGTCTAATTGCTGTAAGCGGCAAGCCTCTGGATTATTTACATCCACGCCACTGTCCCTCTTTTAGCATGAGAAATTCCTAAGGAAAGATGGCATTGCTCTAAACTGAGTTAAAGTCTTCTCCTTCAGGTTGAAAATCTCCTATAAAGGAAATTATGGCATTGCTGGATTCGCATATCCCAGTTAAAGTAATTCTCCTTTATAATCAGTCACCCAACAATTGTGACAAACAGACCCCTTTAGAGATGACAAATTCTCTCTAAAGTCAACACCCTTTTAGCTTCACATCTTGGGCTTCGAACAAGATACAAATAGACCCTTCAGCTTCATATCTTGGGCTTTGAACAAGATACAAACCACCTTTAGCTTCATGTCTTAGGCTTTGAACAAGACACCAAAACACCATTTCCTCCCATAGAATAGGAGGAACTACAATTGCTCTGATTTCCCTATCCCGGGAATACGTAGGCATAAGATTGAAAAAGAATCTTAGTGAGCACATTAATTAAAAAACCCCAAAGTCCCCTACCTCCATCAAATCTGGCGCAGGATCCCAACAAATTCCACATGAACAGTCCCGGTATTTCGTTCTGAACAAAATAAGTAGAGAGAGGCCCACGAACTAAAACCGCATCTGTAAACCAACAGTTTTGACTGTTTAACCTCAGTTTACAAGCAGGGTTAGTTGGAGACATCTATTTCCCTTCCTTCATCGGCTTCAATAGGATAAAAAATGAATCGACCTGTAGTACCCCAGAGCGACGGTGCTTAAGAATCACGTTCAAAATTGCTCGCTACAGTATGGCATGTGCATATTATGTAAGAACTTAGATGGCTTAAAAAGGAAAGGGTGGTGACTTAATGCGCATGGCATGCTGCAGCAAGAGTGTCATGAATTTGGTTGCAATTTGAGGTGTAATGGCATGGCTTGGAACAATTGAAAGTGTATTCATGAGGGTGACTTTGAAGTATTTTATCTTGGTGATCAAGGGACCAAATGACAAGGTTTTGGTGGCTTTGGAAAGGTGATGTTTAATAGGACAAGATTGATGTTCATGGTAAGTTGAAGCATGGTCTCTTATATGAAGAAAAATGAGGTTGAAGTTAGGGGTGCCAAAGCTGCCATGCAAGAGCTTGTATGAGCTTAACATGAGTTTCTTAAAAGTGCTGATTTCTTGGGTTTTTAGAAGGATGGTTCTCCATGATTTTTGATCCAAACGGTAAGGTTCTTGTACTCATTTTAAAGGGAATGTTTCAAGCTACACTTTTCATGTTGAAATCAATTGGATTAAAGGCTTTAATCATGGTGAAAAATGGATGGAACATTGATCTAAAATTCTGATTCTTGACACTTAGAAAATTTTCTAAGTGTTGGAATGAGAATTTTGAAAATGTTCAACTTCGATTGGTCATAACTTCTTCAATAATCATCCAATGGAGATGAATTACATATGGTTGGAAAGCCTGAAGAATACTCTACAATTTTCATTTGACAGAAATTTCCAACAGATGCTTGGATCATGGAGAAAATCTGACTTGAAGATGGCTGAAATTCATGCAAAACTTTCCATAAAAGGAAAGTTCTAAAACCCTAGATTTTCCAAAAGTGGCAAGTTTCTCCATTATTTGATTTTTCCTGATTCTTGCATCATTTCTTGATCCAAATTTGTCCATTGTCCATATTTGACATGAGGAACATGATTTTGACTTTAAAAAGTCAAGAGTTGACTTTTTCCTGATTAATTGACTTTTTTCCCCAAATTTCTTGACTTTCAATCAATCCTCCAATTGGAACCCTTATGAATGCAACTGATGGCTCAAATTCCATTCATAGACACTTGTGAACATGTGGAATATCATATAATCAAATCTTGCCCAAAAATCAGAAATAAACTGGCTCCTATGCAAAACCCTAGCTTGGTCCCCAAAAGTTAGGAGAAAATGATTGATCCTCAGAACCCAAATTCTTCTGACTATGATGTAAATTGCCTCAAACCAAGATGATTCATGTGATGAGCCGATGTCAAAGACCCAAGAACCCTAGTTGACGACCAACCATCATGAGAGTGCACTCTTCCTTCATTCTTTTGCCCAATTCAAAACTCTAGATGACATGATGGGTCATATGAGTTGTCTTTGAGGTATGGTGAGCCTTTGTGGATTGATGAATTAGTGTATCTCATTCTCCTTGCCTTGCACAATATAAAGATGGTGACACCCTTGATACCACGCCTTGAGGCTCCCAATGATGCATGTGCATGTGTAATATTCATGACCTAAATGCAAATGAAGTGTGAAGCATAAGCCACTTATTGGGTATAAATAAGAGGGCAAATTTTGAGGTGTTACACGTTGCTCAGCTGATATGCTTCGTTGGGCTGACTCTTTTGCCCCAAGTCTTCCGGGTACGGCTGCCAGATTGGCAAGTCATCCAGTGGGTCATAATATTCATAGTTGAAGTTATCTTTCATTGGACCGTCTTCTAGTGAGTTAGGTGGAGCACGACATCCCTCAGGATCACAATCTCCGTACATCCTCTTGACGTCTGATCTTGGTATATATCTCGGGCTCTATGTGGGAAAGCAAAATGACGTATGTGCCTCTCCCTGAGACATATAACCGTCCTTGTTGAGATATGATTTCCACTCTTTATCCATATCAGAGGATTCACTCTCATTGATAGTGTGTACTTCTTGAGACACTGGGTGGAGAAAGCCTTCACTATGGAAGAAGTTCTGAATGGGACGAAAACTTTCGTCTTTCTTGGCAGTCTGGGCACAGGTCGAGGAGAAACCAAGACCTTTCTTCGTCTTGTTGTCTGTAGGAATCACAAGTTGTCCCCATCCCTTTATGTTGTCACTTTTGATCACTTCATGAGCGTCTTTGTATGAGGAAATCGATGTCCCTTTTTTTGATCGATTCTCATTGCTCACCGAGAGAGCTTGGAACTGAGTCCCAACAACCTCTTTTGGTTCTAAATAGGAGAATGATGATAAGTTGCTCACGATTAAGGCTTGCTCTCCATAGACTGTGACTAGCTTGTCATTCTTGACAAACTTCAGCTTCTGGTGAAGTGTCGAAGAGATTGCCCCAGCCTCGTGTATCCAAGGTCTTCCTAATAAACAGCTGTATGCTGCTCGGATGTCCATGACCTGGAAAGTGACTTGGAAAGTGTGAGGACCGATGGTTATGGGAAGATCTACTTCGCCGATAATGGTTTTTCTGGGTCCGTCAAAAGCTTTGAGAATGATCTCACTGCCTCTCATCGGAGCTCCTAGAAATGATAATCGTGTTAAAGTTGACTTTGGCATAACATTCAGAGATGATCCTGAGTCAACCAGTACGCTGGCTAAAGCATCGTCTTGGCAGTTGAATGTAATGTTAAGCGCCTGTAGCGCGATTTTTGTGGTTTCGAATCACTAACGCTTTGGTACTACAGTTCGATTCATTTTTTATCCTATGAAGCTGATTAAGGAAGGGAAATAGATGTCTCCAATTAACCCTGCTTGCATACCGAGGTTAACCAGTCAAAACTGTTGGTTTACAGATGCTATCAAAAAGGGGTCTGTCTTAGGTTATTTTCTTAAAAATAGTGTCTGGACTATTGGCTAGGTTTCTGGTAAGGTGTTAGGTCTGATGCTTTTGATGGATGTATGAAGGTACGGGATTTTGGGTTTTTTTAATTAGTATGCTCGCTAATATTTTTGCAATCTTATGCCTACGTATTCTAGAAATAGGGAAATCAGAGCGATCGTAGTTCCCCCTATTCTATGGGAGGAAAAAGGTTGTTTTGGTGTCTTGTTTAAACCCCAAGACATGAAGCTAAAGGTGGTTTGTATCTTGTTCAAAGCCCAAGACGTGAAGCTAAAGGGTTTTGGATGAGAGAGAATTTTTCATCTCCAAAGAGGAGTTGTTGATGTTTGTATGCTGTGAGCAAGGCACAAATTTGATGCTAAAATGTTGATTGACTCAACCGGGGGTTTCTTTATACAAAGCCTAAGAGGAGGCGGGAAGTTTGACTTTTTGGGGGAAAATGTTCTTTCTGTCTTGTACAACGCCCAAGATTGAGGCTTAAAGGGATTTTGAATCCGTTGGGGAGAATGTATCTTGTATAAAGCCCAATTAAGATGGAGGCTAAAAGGGTTTGACTCAACAAGAGAGTACTTTTATCTGTCCAGTATAAAGCCCAAGATGGAGGCTAAAAAAGGTTGACTCAACAAGAGAGTCTTGAACAGGTGATTGACTCAACAAGAGAGTCTGAAGGTTGTTTGACTCAACAAGAGAATCTTTTATACTAAACAAGAGAGTGATTTATACGTCTTGTATAAAGCCCAAGATGGAGGCTAAAAGTGGTTGACTCAACAAGAGAATCTTTTATACTCAACAAGAGAGTGATTTATATGTCTTGTACAAAGCCCAAGACGGAGGCTAAAAGGAGATTGACTCAACAAGAGAGTCTTTTATACTCAACAAGAGAGTGTTTTATATGTCTTGTACAAAGCCCAAGACGAAGGCTAAAATGAGATTGACTCAATAAGAGAGTCTTTTCTCAACAAGAGAGTGTTTTATATGTCTTGTACAAAGCCCAAGACGGAGGCTAAAAAAGGGTTGACTCAACAAGAGAGTCCGAAAAGGTTAGCTCCGCTAGGGAGAATCATTTGTACAAAGCCCAAGAGGAGCCTAACTTACTTCTGAGGATTATTGAGATCCTGAAGCGAGTCCAAGTGTGGGGAACTCTTATGAGAGAGACCGGGTTTCTGCTGGAAATTAATCCAGAGTAATCGGTGTTTCTTCCTATGTTTGAAAGGAACTTGAGAATGTCTTTGAGACTCAAGAGTTTTAAACTGTCCAAGTCTAGAGTTTTATCCTTTGTATGATGCCCAAGAGGAGGCACGGGCATTAAGGGATGAGTATCAACCCTAAAATGGCCGGAGTTTTGACGTTGGAAAGACTGCTCGAGCAAAGGATGACTAAGTTATGTCTTTTACCTTTAAGAGGTTGTCAGGGTCCTTGTATTAAGCCCAAGAGAAAGCATGAGAACTTCTAAGAAACCGAAGGGTCCTTGTACAACGCCTAAGAGGAGGCGGGGATGCTTTTAGGAAGCCTGTGGGTGCCCAAACCAAGAGAAGTTCAAGAAATGCAATTCACCGAGAAGAGATCATTCCAGGAAAGTTCAAGAATTTGGAAGAAACTCAAGAGATGCCATTCACGGAGAAAAGATCATCTCTGGGAAGTTAGAGTTTCTTTGACAATTTCTAAGGGTGACAATCTTAGTAATGGTTCACCGAGAATACTGCCTTTCTCTTTGTTCCATATTGTTTAACCCCAAGAGGAGGAAAGACTGTATCTGGAATCCTACGGGGGATCTAGTTTTGTTTGTATTTAAGAGTGACCAACAAGGCTTTACCTAGTGCTAGACGTAGTTGCCGGGGAAAACTCTATATAACTATACTAGTATTACACAATGGATATATGACAAGTACATAAAAGGATGTGAAGGAAGACTTACAGTGAAACAGCCCCACAATACAGTTATATACATATGAAAGCGGTAAATGAAAGCGGATAAACACTTACCCGTTGTAGAGCTTCTATGCTGTTTGGTTAGTTGTTCAACAAAGAAAGTTTTGATAACAACACATATTTGAATCCAAAATCAAAGGAGAAAGTAATTTGAAAAGGTTGTTGGGGCTTACAGCTCGAGGAGAGGCCCAAGTTTTAACGATGATCGCACCGTTGTTTTGAAAACTATACAGAGGGACTTATTTAATATGTGAGGCCCAAAAGCTTTTATGTACAAGGGGGTTGGGTCTTACACCCTATTAGAGGCCCAAAGATTTATTTTTGTACAAGAGATGGGACTTACAACACAAGGAGAAGCCCAGGGTCATTTGTTTGGCAACGGCGATCGCGCCGAGGTTTTTGGAAACACAGTGGGTCTTCTACAACATCTGAGGCCCAAATCATTTTAGTTTCAAAAAGGGGTTGGGTCTTACACTCTATTAGAGGTCCAAAGATTTGAAGAATAGAAATGGGGCTTATAACACGAGGGTAGGCTCAGATGATTTTTAAACTGGCGATTGCGCCGAGATTTTTCTTTTAACGCAGAGGGACTTATACAATATCTGAGGCCCAAAATGGTTTTGGTTAAAAGGGGATTGGGTCTTACACTCTATTAGAGGCCCATGAGTGATTTTAAGAAAAATAATGGGGCTTACAACTCAAGGAGAAGCCCAAATGATTTTATTTTAAACTGGCGATCGCGCCGAGATTTTTGAAAACACTGTGGGTCTTATACAATGACTGAGGCCCAAACTATTTTGTTTTCAAATAAGGATTGGGTCTTACACTCTATTAGAGGCCCATGAGTGTTTGAAAATGATTGATGAGGGTGGAATCAACCAAAACCCTAATTTCATCATTTTTTAAAGTAATTATTCAAAGAAAATTAATTAAAATGATAAAGATACCAAATAAGATGAAATAAACAACTTGTGATTTTTGGTTAAGGTTTGAAAGATGAGGTTTTAATCACAAGATGAATTAAAACTCATTTGGTTTTGATTTTTCAAGATGAATATTCACTTTAAAATGTTTAAAAACAATAAAAAATGATTTTATTCATAAAAATACCAACTATATTAAATAAATAATATAAATTTGATTTTTTTGTGGAATAAAATATTTCAACATTTTTGTATTTTTTGTAAAAAGAACCAATAAAAAATAATTAAAATTGAGGGAGTTATTAATTTTTCAAATCATTAAAAATAATAAGAAAAATGACAAAAATATGAAAAAGTGGTAAAAAAGAGGATCTGGGGCGAGGGGGATTCGAACCCCAGACCTCTTGCGTGCAGTGCACGCCCTCTACCACTGGGGTGGTGATACATCCGTGTATCAAACCCCAGCCACAAATATACAAGGCTTGCCTTGTTTTTGGCCTGGCCAAGGCAAGGCAAGGCAAGATTTTAGCCAAAAACGTGAAGCTTGTAACTTTCTCATTTCTCCATGGATTGGGACAAAAATTAGGTCTATCCTGCCTAGAATTTCACAAGGAATCCAATGGTGGTGGTATTTTTTTTCAGATGAGGCCCCCATTTTAAAACCCGATAGTGGTTTTGAAATAGCACTCCCTTTGCATTTTCTGTGCAACCTCATGGTACAAGCATGAATCACATGATGAATTGGTCCAAACACAACATATATAACATGTATGAGGTGTGTATGATCATAAGACTTCAAAGCAATGCATATTTTAAAGAGTTCGAGTTGAGTACTTACCTCTTTGGGAGCTTTTTGGGCAATCTGTCAAGGGCCTTGTTCCAGAAATGTTTTGATGCTTTGAACACTCTCAAATGATCCCTTAGAAATTTTTAGGATGATTGGAATCAGCTGGAAACCACAGGAATGGAAATTGGCCCTTTCTTGCAAAAGGGGCAAAAGTGACCAAAATAGCAACTCTCTCAAATGGTGTTCCAGATGTGGGTAACCATTTGGGACAGTTCAAGGATGATATTTGGAGTATGTTTGACGCTTTATCTGGTATTGAAAGTGACTAACTCAAGACATGGCTTGAAAAATGCAAGAAAGTCTTATTTTGAGGTTTTGAGAGGGGACTTTGTGATTTTGGTGTTACAGGTCACTTGTGAGAGTTTAGACAGCTTAGATATGACATATTGGATGTGTTTGGATCATAAGCTGTGATGGAATGACTCTCTAACTCAAAAACTCAGAGTTACCTTGCTAAAGAAGGCATTTTTGCCTAGAGAAAGAGATTTTGAGGAAAGCAAGTGTTGTAGTGCTTTGGTGTACTCAAACTGAGCACAAATGAGCTCTATTTATAGTAGAGCAAGTTTGTTTTGGCTGCAATAGTGAATGGCAACTACTGCAGAGCTTTGGCCAATTGGAGCATTTTGGAATCTCAAGTCTCCTCTAGCCATTGACTAGAGGTTAGAGCACATGCCTTTGGTTCCCTAGTTCAGAGATCATCCTTGACTCATTCAGTTGGAAATGGCTCAGTTCATGCCACCTTGGTGCATCCATTGAATGCTCCAAAACAAAATTGGAGTCTTGTCCCCTCTTTAGGGTTTTTTAGGTTTGGCATGCTATTTTTAGTTCCAAAGACTTGGGAGGCTTATGGATCAGTGTTTGTCCCTCCTTGGTCTCTCCCTGAGGTGTTCAGATGAATAAACTTGTTTGTCATTTGCCCAAATTGCCCAAATTGAGCAAAATACACAAATCTGCCTTGTTATGACAGTTGCAGCAAGGCATATTGCCACTGTCATAACTCTTAGCTCAAATGGAATTTCATGGGGTTCTTGGCCATTTTGGAAAGCTCTCATATGACGCAACATATGTGTGATCATAGTTTGTCTTGAAAATTTTTGGATCCAAGTGAAAAATGCCCCTACATTTTGGAAAAAGTGAAACAGATTCCTACTTAGTGAAAATTTCACTAAGTGTTGGAAAAAGTGACATTTCTTGCTTTCAGCCATTTTGACCCAACCATAACTCAAAATCCATGATGAATTGGAATGAGGTATAGTTGAAACTTTTAAAGTATGCCATGAGAGCTACAAATCCATCTTTCGATCAGCCCAAATGGTTGCTTGGATATCAAGTTATAATCCTTGGAAGTTGGTACCCTAGCCACTTTGTTCCAAAACTTAGAAAATTTCTAAGTTTTTTATGGTTACCCCTTTTACAAGTTATCCCATTTTTCTTGTTTTTTCCTGATGAATGATGATTCAAATCACACATTAACATCATTTTAGAGTTAGGGAACCATAATTGATCAAAAAATTAAAAAGTCAAACTTTGACTTTTGGGCATAGTTGACTTTTTATCAGATGAATTCCAAACTGTGCGATCCTCTATGAAATTAAGTTCTTGACCTAAATCAAACTTGATGGATGAATTTCATAGGTGTTATATGGTGTATTGAATCATGTCCCAAGGTTTGGGAGAATGTCCTGGTCAAAAGTCAAAGGCACAGTTGACTTTTTCCGCGAAACCCTAACTGTGGTTCTAATGAACTTGAAACTTGTGAATCAAGCTTCTTGGATCAATCCGTTGTTGCAAATGGATCAATGTAGTATATTAGGGACCCTCAAATCATGTCTTGAGGTCTTGGCTCATGTTTTGTCCCAAAAGCCAACTTAGGGGTGAATTAGGTCAAGAAACCCTAATTCCTGATTTTTATTATATGCATCCCCTGAGGCAAAATTGACTTGATGATTGGGTCCATGAGGTCCCTTGGAGTATCTTAGGTTTTGCTTTAAAGCATTGGCTCATGCCCAGAGGAAAAAATTCCATCTGGAGGCCCTGGTAGACCAAAACACTAATTTGGTGACACTGGCAATCTTGAGGCTTGATCCACTTGGAATGGTGCAACATTGTGCTTGATTCTTGATGTGGGAGTCCTATTGATCCATTCGGGATGTTTGAGAGGCTTATAAAAGTTAAGGATCATGTCATTTCTTGGTTGATCCTTTGTCTAAGTGCTCTGAGAGGGCTTGAAACCCTAAGTTTGATTGTAGTCGATGCTCAATAATCCTTGAGGAGATTGATGAGGCATGGAGGTACATCCATATTGTTATGATTATTTGCACAATGATGGGGAATCTTAGTGGTAAAAATTTGGGGTATGACAGATGCCCCTATTTAATCTTCTTGGACCCGAAGGTGTGAATGGCGAAGGTATTCGGACATTCGGGGTGTAAGAGGATTAAATATCGGAATACCCAAAATTTTGATGGTGGTTATGAATGGTAGTTCACACAACTCTCTTCTTTTGCTAAGCAATGATGCTTAGAAAGGTAAACTTCCCCTCGATCCTGGTTTCCTACCAAGGAACTGGTATTAGTTGCTGAAATGAACTTCCCCTCGATCCTGGTTTCCTACCAAGGAACTAGTCTTAGTTGCTGAAATAAACTTCCCCTAGATCATGGTTTCCTACCAAGGAACTGGTCTCAGTTTCTGAAATAAACTTCCCCTTGATCCTGGTTTCCTACCAAGGAACTGGTCTCAGTTTTTGAAATAAACTTCCCCTCGATCCTGGTGTCCTACGAAGGAACTGGTCTCAGTTTCTTTTGTCAATAAACTTTCTTGACAAGGGACGCTATTCGTAGCGGTTTTCCTCAAACTTCTTGCAAAATTTTCCTGGGGAGATGCCATTTAATAGAAAAAATTTTGATGTCAGAGTTGCTGGGGAACCCAGTCGTCTGAGTTGTAGAGGTGTACAGACTTCTCTCTTGGAGATGCCATTCGTTGACTCTACTGGGGGAAAACGAGTCTCTTGAGAGACCGCTTTCGCTTGGGGAATTACATCATACTTTTCTCAGGATCTTCTCGGAGAAATTCCATATGATGTGATCCAATTTTGAGGTGCTGATGACCTTTTCGTCAGCGAATTTTTTTGAGAAAAACTGATGTATTTCCTAATCTCTGATTAAGAGGGTTTCTCTGGGGATTTTCCTTAATCCGGGAAAGCGAAGATATCATCTTCAATGGCGAAGAGTGATGTTTGTCACAGGTCTTCTTGTTTTTCAGAGGTTCAAGTTATCAAAGTGGCCAAAGACTGTCTCTAATCCAGAAATAAACTGGAGAGAGATTGCTTAGATGATTCACTTCCTGACGAGGAAAGAACTGACAACTCGATTGACAGAGGACTTTTTATCACTTGGGAACAAGACCGACTAAAGTGATAGTGATGCAATATGAATGTAAATTCAAATAAATAATGCATGATGTATGTATGTATATGCTGACAAAACTGACGCGACATACAGACTAGTAGATGAACACGACTGGATACTCGGCCACCGCGGGGGACGAAGAAGTATCTTCTATTCAAGATAGCAATTCTACCTTGCTTAGGAGAAATAGTTCCTGTGGGGAACAACGTTGGTCGGGCTTAAGAGATAACAACTTGGCCGGGGATGTCGGACGGAATATTCGCATCTGACATAGCCGATCCTTCATTCAGGTACACTGGTTTAGAAGGAGTACCTTGATTCTGCACTTTGAAGCTCGATTACTTCTGGAGAAGCGATCGATGTTCTTTCAATGTCCAACAGTCAAAAGAAATTGCCATCTTTATTTTAAAAGCAAAAAAAGTTGACAAGTAAATTCATTTTTGTTTTATTTCAAGAATCGTTGATCATGTTAAAATGTCATTCTATAAAGCTAAAACAAATGAGAATTGCAAACAAAAGCACTAGGGCTCAAATTTATTGATAGGATGGAAATCAGCCAAGCGCGTGATTCCATGGAGTATTTACAAAGTTAGAAAATGGTAATTTAAGGGAAAAGGGCTACATTGAACCATAACAACCGCTATCCTTCTACCAACTTTGAATTCTGGACATCCTGAGCTTCTGTCGAAGATGACCTTGACTGGAGTTTTCCTGACGGATGGTGTAACTGCCGCTGAGGGATTTGCCCATTTGTTGGACGTAGTTACCTGCCATTATCCCTAACTTTTGCCTGGATTGTATTTTTGAAATTTCCAATCCATCGGGATGATTTTTAATTATGTCTCTAACTTTTCCCTGGACCGCCCTTTCAGGTTTTCGATCCACCGAGACGTTTTTTTTATTTAGGCGAAGTATTTCTTGACTACGTCAACATTCTTGGGGTAGGAAAATTCCTCTCCGTCCATGGTTGCGAGTCTCAAGGCGCTGCCTGAGAAAGCTTTCGTGACCACATAAGGGCCGTCATAGTTCGGGGTCCATTTTCCCCGGGGATCAGTGAGAAATGATTGAATCTTTTTGAGCACAAGGTCTCCTTTCCTGAAGACGCGAGGTCGGACCTTTTTGTCAAATGCCCTCTTCATCCTTTACTGATACAACTGACCATGGCATAATGCTGTTATTCGCTTTTCTTCGATCAAATTCAGTTCGTCGTGTCGACTTTAATACCATTCTACTTCAGTTAACTTATCTTCCATCAATACCCAGATTGATGGGATCTACACTTCTATCGGAAGCACTGCCTCTATGCCATATACTAGAGAGAAAGGGGTTGCCCCTGTTGAAGTGCGGACAAATGTGCAATAACCGTGAAGAGCAAAGGGTAGCATTTTGTGGCAGTCTTTATAGGTTACAACCATCTTCTGAACAATCTTCTTGATGTTCTTGTTAGCCGCTTCTACCGCTCCGTTCATCTTAGGTCAGAAGGGAGATGAGTTATGGTGTTCGATCTTGAACTCAGCACACAACTCTTTCATCATCTTGTTGTTCAAGTTGGATCCATTATCAGTAATGATCTGGTTAGGAACACCATAACGGCAAATGATATTGTTTTTGATAAATTGGACCACCACTTGTCAGGTTACATTATCGTATGACGCTGCTTCGACCCACTTGGTGAAGTAATCAATGGCCACCAGGATGAACCGGTGTCCGTTCGAAGCTTTGGGCTTAATCATGCCAACCATGTCGATTCCCTATATGGAAAAAGGCCATGGGGAAGAGAGAACTTTGAGATGTGTTGGCAGTACATGGATTTTGTCTGAGTATATCTGACACTTGTGACATCTCCTCATGTACTTGTAGTAGTCGGATTCCATTGTTAACCAATAGTACCCTGCTCTTAGGATTTTTCTCGGCATTGCGTGTCCATTGGCATGAGTGCCAAAGGATCCTTCGTGAATCTCTTTTATCTGCATGTTTGCTTCTGGTCTGTCTACACATTAGAGCAAGACCATGTTAAAGTTTCTCTTATAGAGTGTATCACCGCTCAGGAAGAAATTGCCTGCTAATCTTCTGAGGGTTTTTCTGTCCTTTCTGGATGCCCTAGGTGGGTACTCCAGTTTCTGAAGGAAGCATTTGATATCGTGATACCACGGTTTGTCGTCTATGACTGCTTCAATCGCGAAGATGTAAGCGGGCCTTTCAAGGCGCATTATGTCGATCTTAGGTATGTCGTTCTATTGACCTACACTAATCATGGAAGAGAGAGTGGCTAATGCATCAGCCATGTGATTCTCTTCACGAGGGATATGATGAAACTCGATTCTGTTGAAGAAGGGTAACAATCTTCTCGCGTAGTCTTTGTAAGGAATTAGTCCTAATTGGTAAGTGTTCCAATCTCGTTTGATATGGTTGACAACCAGGGCTGAATTGCCATATACATCCAAGTTTTTGATCCTTAAGTTGATCGCTTCTTCGAGACCCATGATATAAGCTTCGTATTCGGCCTCGTTGTTTGTACACTTGAATGTCAGTCTGGAAGTGAAAGGAATGTGGGTACCCTGAGTTGTTATGATGATTGCCCCAATTCCGTTCCCATAATGATTGACAACTCCGTCAAATATTAGTCCCCATTGGGAACCTGGTTCTGGCCCTTCACTGGGTAGTGGTTCATCGCAATCTTTCATTTTTAAGTACATGACATCTTCGTCTGGGAAGTCAAATCTGACTGATTACTGATCATCAATTGGTCGATGAACCAAATGATCGGCTAAAACACTTTCTTTGACGGCTTTCTGAGCATGGGACTCGATGTTGTATTCTGATAACAACATCTGCCAACGGGAAATCCTTCACGTGAGAGTAGGCTTTTCAAAGACATACTTGATTGGATCCATTTCGGAGATTAACCAAGTAGTGTGACGAATCATTTACAGGCGAAGACGTTTCGCTGCCCAAGCCAGAGCACAACAAGTTTTCTCGAGCATAGTGTACCGAGTCTCGCAGTCGGTGAATTTCTTGCTCAAATAGTAAATGGCAGACTCTTTCCTTTTTGTTTCGTCTTGTTGGCCAAGTACACAACCCATGGAGTCTTCCAAGACTGTAAAGTAAATGATCAGTGGTCTTCCTTCCAGTAGAGGTGATAGAATCGGTGGGTTCAACAGGTAGTCCTTGATACTGTCGAAGGCTGTTTGGTAGTCTTCTGTCCAAATGCAGTCCTAATTCTTTTTGAGTAATTTGAAGATTGGCGCACACGTCGCCGTCATGAGGAATATGAATCTGGAGATGTAGCTTAAACGTCCCAGGAATCCCCTGACTTATTTTTCAGTCCGCAGAGAAGGCATTTCTTGAATGGCCTTGACATTGTCAGGATCAACCTCAATTCCTTTCTGGCTGACGATGAACCCTAAAAGTTTCCCTGAACGGACACCAAATGTGCACTTGTTGGGATTCAAGCAGAGTTTGTACTTTCTCAGCCGCTTGAAGAGTTTTGACAAGTGGGTCACATGCTCCTCCTCTGTTTTAGATTTGGCAATCATATCATCGACATATACCTCGATTTCTTTATGTATCATGTCATGAAACAGAGTAGTCATGGCCAGTTGATAGGTTGCCCCGGCGTTCTTCAAACCGAACGACATTACCTTGTAACAAAAGGTGCCCCATGGGGTGATGAAGGAAGTTTTCTCCATGTCTTTCAGCGCCATTTTGATTTGATTATATCCCGAGAATCCATCCATGAAGGAGAATACTTTGAACTTTGCTGTACTGTCTACCAGCATGACAATGTGTGGTAAGGGAATGTCATCCTTTGGACTTGCTTTGTTTAGATCTCTGTAATCCACACACATTCTGACCTTTCCGTCCTTTTTTGGAACTGGCACTATGTTGGCTAGCCATTGAGGATATTCTGATGTGGCAAGGAAACCCGCGTCAATCTGTTTCTATACTTCCTCTTTGATTTTGATGGCCATGTCTGGGTGAGTTCTTCTCAATCTTTGTTTTACTGGCAGACATTCTGATCTTAACAGTAAATGATGTTCCACGATGCTGGTATCCAACCCTGGCATATCCTGACAGGACCAAGCGAATACATCGGGAAACTCTTTGAGAAGCTTTGTCAAACTTTCTTTGACAGTTGAACTGAGCAGTGCCCCAATCCTGACCTCTTTTCTTTCCTCCTCTGAGCCCAAGTTGACCGTTTCCAATGGCTCTTTGTGAGGTTTAATAAACCTTTCCTCTTGTCTGAGTAATTGGGAGATCTCCTCTGGAATTTCTTTGTCATCTTCTTCTTCAGCCTCAAATACTGGGAGTTCAAAGTTGGGAGAAAGCATTTGATCGTATGTTTCAATGGGGTTTAAAACAAGCAATCTGCATGACGTGATGATTGTTTTTTAGAAGAGATAGAGAGAAATGCAAGAGTGTGTGTAGTGTATTTTTTTACTGCTTGTTTTTATTATTTGTTGTTTTTTAGGATTACCATTTTCCGAAAAAGCAAAAAGAGAAAACAACAATTAATGTAGAAATACAGAACGCCGTTATTTTATTTATGATTTTTTCGATTCTTGAAACTACAGCCCTATAAAAAAAAACTCAGTCGCTTTGGGATAAGTGAAGAGGGACATTTACAGAAAGTGAGCCCTATCAAAACACCCGTTTCACCTGGGCAGGGTGAAAGGTTAAGATAAAGACGACAATTACTTTGACTTATGAACAACTTTCGGAACGTTGACAACAACCCATTGGTGGTGAACTCCTCGGTGAATCACAAATTCTGGTACCTTTCTTGATTTGTCTTCAGAAATAACGCTGATTTCTGGTGGAGCAGGATCATTGGAATCTTTCTCCCAGGCAGAGTTGTCGTAAGAGGGTTCCTCAGTTGTATTTTGCATAGTATTTGTGCTCTCAGGCAAATCCCCCCATCCAGTTGGCTGGATGTCCTTGAGCCTGATACGAGAGCTTTCAGGAGCAGTGTACTTGACCAAGAAGTCGTACTTTCCACTCGGTTGTCCTAAGGTATCCCACACCTCTTTGGAACTGGAGGAGTCATCTCTCTCGATGACGTTGACCTCAGGAAAAGCATAGTTAATGAATTCTAGTCCTGCAAATTTTGCAAATTCATCGTCGCACTGGATATTTTTCGAATGATCTGAGTGTTGATCCTATGACATGGTGGGGACGCAGGTATTCTTTTCAATGATGCTCAGCTGATTTTCAATGTTCGGCTGACTCTCTTGTCCTGAGTCTCCTGGATACGGCTGCCAGATAGGCAGGCCATCCATTGGGCCATAATAGTCGTGGTCAAAGTTGTCATTCATCAGAGTGTCCTCCTCTAATGAGTTTGGTGGAGCACGGCATCCTTTCGGATCACAATCTCCATATATCATCTTGATTTCCACCCTTGGTATAAATCTTGGACTTTGTACGGGATAACAAAATGGCGTAGGCACCTCTTCCAGAGACATATATCCGTCCTCGTTAAGATATGACTTCCATTCCTCATCTGTGTCGGAGGAATCTCCCTCGTTGATGGTATGTACTTCTTGAGACACTGGGTGAAGGAAACCTCCACTATGGAAGAAGTTCTGAATGGGATGAAGATTTTCATCATTAGTAGCTGTCTGGGTACAGGTTGAAGAAAAACCAAGACCTTTCTTTTTCTTATTATCCTTAGGAATGACAAGCTGTCCCCATCCTTTGGTATTATTACTTTTAATCACTTCGAGAGCATCTATGTACGAGGAAATCGATGTTCCTCTTTCTGATTGATTGTCGTTGCTCTCCAAAAGTGCTTGGAACTGGATTCCTACAACCTCCTATGGTTCCACACAAGTGGACGACGATAAATTACTCACGATCAAGGCTTATTCTCCACAGACCGTGATGAGTTGGTCATTCTTGACGAACTTCAGCTTCTGGTGAAGTGTCGAAGTGACTGCCCCAGCCTGGTGTATCCAAGGTCTTCCCAATAAACAGTTGTATGTTTCTCGGATGTCCATGACCTGGAAAGTGACTTGGAAAGTGTGAGGACCGATAGTTATGGGAAGGTCGACTTCGCCGATAACTGTTTTTCGGGATCCGTCAAATGCTTTGACGACGACCTCACTGCCTCTCATCGGAGATCCTTTAAATGATAGTCACATTAGAGTGAACTTTGGCATAACATTGAGAGCTGATCCGGTGTCTACCAGTATGCTGGCTAAGGCATAGTCCTGGCAGTTGACTGTGATATTGAGCGCCATGTTGTGACCTGGGCCCTCTTCCGGCAATTCCTCGTCACTAAACCCTAAGTTGTTGCACGAAGTGATGTTAGAGACGATACTGTCAAATTGTCTTATCGACACATCTTGTTCCACAAAGGCCTGCTCTAAGACTTTCTATAGAGCCTCTCTGTGGGCTTCGGAACTGAGTAAAAGAGATAACACAGAGATCTTTGAAGGAGTTTGTAACAGCTGATCAAAAATTTTGTATTCACTCCTTTGGATGAGCTTCAGCATCTCATCATCATTCTTTGAAAGGCTGGGATCACTGGATTGACCGACTGGCTGAACGGGAACTTCAGTTGGAGGTTCCTTTTCTTTGTTGGGTTCTCCAACTCCTCGGTTGAAGATTCAACCTCTCCGTGTTACTCGATTGATGTCTGCAATATTCACGACGGAGGGTAACGGAATTTCCTTTCCATTCTCAATTATTGTTGCACCGTATTTCTAAGGGATAACCTTAGTTGATTCATACGGTAGTGGTCCTGACAGATAGATAACTACAGGAGCCTTCTAATTTTTCTGACTATCGTAAGTAACTTCAATCAGTTCCTGGTTAAGAACCTTTGATTCGTCAAGTAGAGGGATGATGGCACAAACATCTTTGGTTCCTTTGCGATCAGAGATCACGACAACATCCTTAATCTGATCGGCGAAATAGTCTGGTGTCCAGTTGATCGATCCAGAACTTGGACACGGTTGAATCTCCTTGGGAGCCAACTGACTTTGAAGGGCTGCTCGCACGAGGCAACATCCTTGATTATTTTCTGAGCAGACTCTGCAGTGCTAGTAGTTGTGGGGTGGCACCTGGCCACTTCCGCTTTGAATGTAGTGTAACCTAACCAGGTATATTTCCATAGATCGGACATCCTGACTTTGATGCCTAGTAGGGTTCCCGTTTGTCACACTGATTTGTTGCGTGTCTTTGTCTAGATAGATCGAAAGTCATCAATGGTTTAACAAGTGTTGTAAAGTTATTTGAACGAGAGCGCACCCTTGGTTACTCTCACAACATACTTTACAGCTCAGATAATCATGTGAAGTGAGAAAACTGAGTTGGACTTGCTTGGCGTATAACTCCACCAAGCTGGTATTCATCAAATGAATATCAAAGATTGGAATCATGTTGATCTGATAAGGATTTCTATCATAGTAGTCCTGGATCCACCCAAGACCCATCTGACGCTGGAGGGCCTCTTATACAAAAGAGCATCCATGTTTGTTTGCCGAGCAAATCAGACAGGAATTATAATCATGCCACAGCAGATTATGATACTGGCTTTGCCTTGAATGCATTGCCACTAAGTTGACATTCATTGCACGGATGTCATGGTTCTGAATGATGTTGGAATTTGTATAAGTCATGATTGCACCACAGAACATCCTTGATTGTTCTTAGAGCAGATATCGTACTGGTGATAGTTATGAGGTGGCACATGGCCGTACCCACTCTGTCTATAATGCATCTTGACCAAGTTGGCCCTCAATAAGAGTACATCATGAATTTGATAGTTGTTGCTAGACTCTCCTTCTATCAAATTTACCGCAGCTTTCTCGTGTTGAGGCAGTGGGTTCGTGAGAACATTCGGATTCATATCTTTGAAAGATAAGACCCCGCTCCTAACAAGCTTTTGCACATTGGATTTGAATCTGAGACAGTTTTTTATGTGATGCCATGGTCCTCCTTGATGGTAAGGGCAAGTCTGATCCGCTTTGAACCAAAAAGGCAGATTCTCGGGTACTGTAAGAGGAGACCTGGTTTGGACATGCCCCTTAACCAGTAAGAGTGGAAACAATTCTGCGTACAACATCGGTATAGGGTCGAACCCTGGTGGTCGCGTTGTACGGTTGTTGTTGTATGGTTGACGAGCCTGCTGAAGAGGATGTTGTGTCCTTTGCTGGTATTGCTGTTGATTAGGTTGGCTCTAAGCAACCTGAGGTTGATACCTAGGAATAGGTGCAGGGTTGATAGCAGGAGTTACAGCTGCTACTGGTTGGTACCATCGCCTTTGCTTTCCGACAGAGATATTCCCAATATCTTGCTATTTTTTCTTAGGGAGAGCACTACCGTATCATTTTGTATTACTTGATGATCCAGCGTCTTTAACTTAACGTCCTTCTCGGACTGCTTCCTCAAGACGAACTCCCATGCCTACCATTTCGGTAAATTCACTGGGCGCACTGGCAACTATTCTGTCGTAGTAAAATGAGGCTAAGCTTTTAAAGAAGATCTTTGTCATCTCTTTTTCCTCAAGAGGTGGACAAATCTGAGCGGAAATTTCACGCCAACTCTGAGCATATTCCTTAAAGGTTTCCCTGTCCTTTTGTGACATCGATCTGAGTTGATCTCTGTCCGGTGCCACGTCTAGGTTATACTTATACTGCTGAACAAAAGCAGCGCCAAGCTCTCTGAAAGTGCCGATCTTAGTGCGGTTTAAACCCATGTACCATTTGAGTGCGACACCGGTTAAACTATCCTGAAAGTAGTGAATCAGTAGCTCCTGGTTCTTTGTCTGAGTTGACATTCGCCGAGCGTACATCACTAAATGGCTTTGACGGCAAGAGTTACCCTTGTACTTTTCAAATTTGGGCACTTTGAATTTGTGCGGAACTTTCACATTGGGGACCAAACAAAGGTCTGCGGCATCTTTTCCAAATAGATCCTGGCCGCGAAGGGCTTGCAACTCTTTCTGCATCTCCAGGAACTGTTCCTGGAACTCATTCATTCTGTCGAACATACTTTAGTTTCCACCAGAAGGTATCTATGGAATCTGTCCTTCCGAGACAGTGTTTACCACAGGTGGTGGTATAGTCATCATGGCAGTGACTCTAGGTCCTTCCCTCTCCCGAAGTTTGTAACCTTCAGGAGTTGCTGTCATGCCCCGGGCATCTTCGCTTTCCCGAAGTTTGTAACCTTCCGACCCAGCGGTTCCGGCTGCGGTTCCCTGATCCTCAGTGATCAATGGAACATATCCTTCCGGGATATAGTTGTTAGGCATGCCGCAGGGATGATCTTTCGGCATCTTATACCTAGGATCATACTTTTCCAATATGGGCATTGATGTGATCTCTGAGATCACAGTCCTTTGTTGTTGCATCTGAGCTTCTGCTAGAGCTTGCATGTCATTATGAAGCTTTCTCAGATCCTCTTTCAGATTGTCGATCTCTTCCCTCAACTCTCTGTTCTCCTCCTCGAGATCATCCATTTTTTCTGTCGATTGGCCAGAGTATTGTACGAATGAGACAGTTTGACTCTCTTATCGAGACACAAACATGAGATTCGTAGGTAAGAAGAATGCGTTATGTGAGAATGATGAATGATATGCAATGATTATATTAATTGTATATATATATATATATATTTTGTTTATTCAAAGTAAACTTCGACAACTAGATTGCAAATATCAAATAGTGGGGAAACCCCGTTTTATTGAATTCAAAGATTGCGGAAATGGAAATACAGTAATTTACATAGTGCTGCAAAAGGAAATCTAAACTTCTGGATCTTGAGTCCTCTCTGAAACGAGCTCAGGTGCGGGTTCTGGTACTTTCCTTTTCTTTGACTAGGGCTCTTGAGCCGTTGTCGGGTTGTCATTCCTTTGCCAAGTGAAAGGAGCGAGCAAATTCCTCTGGTCATCTTGGTTTTCTACAACGTGTTGCTTTAAAATTTCGATCAGAGCATCTTTATCTTTCAATAGTTGCTTTATTTTCTTACACTCCACATTGAGAATACGGTACTTGTTCCTCCAAGACCTCTTCTCTTGCTGAACTTTGTTGAGAGTAGCCTGAAGTTTTTCCGTATCAGGCATAAAATAAAGGACAGGGTCCCTTAACGGAAGAACTTCATGACGAGGGTAAGGCATCCTCAGCTTGAGAGCTCTAGTTTGTACCCAGTGGAGATAAGGTTCCACCGAGAGACAGTCTGGTTTTCCTAGAGACTCTCTTCCTTTCCTGTGAACATGTTTCTAGGCATGCACTATTTCTGTCTTTAGTGCCCTGTCATTTTCTCCTTCCTTGAAGAAAAGACCTTCCAGATGAGCATTACACGGGACATGCCTCATCGGGTATCCAAATTGACGACGAAACAAAACTGGATGATAATTGATTCCTCCTTTAATTCCTATGAGGGGTACATTTGGGAAATTTCCACAACGGTAAATGATCCTGATCCAGTCATAGATTCGATTATATCAATCGATGTCAGAGTTGGTAAGAGACATGATTCTCTGTGACCAATGTAAAGTATTCTTTTGATCCCAAAATGCAGCAGACTTTGGCAAATGGGAGATGAACCATTTGTATAGTAGGGGTACACAGCATGTGATCATTCCTCCACTGTAAAAATTCCTTAAGTGTACAGAATGATAAGCATCAGCGAGCAAGGTCAGTACAGGGTTTCCAATCAGAAAAATCTTAATGGCATTGATATCTACAAAGTTTTCGATGTTGGACACAAAAATAACCCGTAGGTAAGAAAAACAAAGATGCTTTCAAGCGGTCACGTTCCCTATACTAGCAAAGTACAGAGCTTTCTTTATCAAGAACTGGGCTGGCAAACCCTGGATACCACCCTTAATGATCATATGAGTCCTGACTTCTGACTCGTCCAAATAGATTGCTCTTGCAATGGTTTGATCCTTTGGAATTTCTTCTAGTCCTGAAAAGGGAGTTTGGTTAGTAATATGCAAATAAGTCAGGTGAGAGTACTCCTCCAGTGTTGGTGCAAGTTGATAATTCTAGAATGTGAAACAGTGATAGACCGGGTCGTAGAACTGGATTAGTGTGGACAGGATTCCTTCGATTACATGGACCCTTAACAGAGACAACAATCCTCCATACTTAGCTCTGAAAGCCTCAGGGTTGGTTATCATCCTTGCCAACCCTCTTAAATCCTCTAGTTTTTGGAACCTTGAAGGTGTACTTGTGAGTTTTCCTTCTACCGAAATCCATTAGCGCAATCTCTTTATCTGACATTTACAATCATTGTCTTAGTTTAATTTGAAAAAGAGAGACTAGAAGAGAAGATTTTTCTTTGTTTAAATGTTTTATAAATAAATGTATGAATGCAACACACAAAAACATAGAAAAAACATGTGGTCAAAGGGTCGGCGTCATGAAGTCAAGGCTCTACCCATCCCTAAAGGTTTATACTGGTGATTTTTTTGTACCCGTCCTCAAAATCACTAATCCCTCGTCGGATGACGGCAGCAAGCGGATCACCAAGCGAGCTAGTTCATCTTTAGAGTAATCTCAAATGAGGGTAGTATCGCGTGACAACTATTTCTGATAGCTACCGCACTGCAAAATGGTTTCAGTCTACTAAAATCCTCAGCTTCTCAGATAACCCAATGGAACAATCTGCTTTCAACAACCGAAGTCGTATAGGCATTGAATCCGCAAAGGGCATCTCCACTGATTTGATGGTCGACCGGGACCTCTTATCTGGGATTCTCTCCCCGTAAGATTACCCGTATAATGCCATCACTTATCTTAGGTGTATACTCAATCTTTCCAGATGCGGCATCACACGCATTCCCATTAGCAGAAAAGTAAACACAGATATCAATTAGGAAAAGCAGTATATATATATTTGTCCTAACATCCTAGACCTCTAGTCTTATGATCCTATACAGACAATGACTGTAACACCCCCAATCTATACCCCCAAGCTATTAAAGCGATAACAATTAATCAGAGTATAATTAAAATTCACGGTATAGACCGAGGGGTCACATCAATTTGAAACAAACATACAACAACCTGCTCATATAGATATGCAACAATTCAGGTAGCACAAAACAATGGAACTGAGTTCCTACAACCCACAATTCAATTACAGAATAAAAGCGGAAGATCCGTAACTGAATCTCATATATGTATATATAAAAAGTTTGCCTGTCATATCCAATATCATACATGTACAATCTAAAATATACATATACATAATACAAAATAATCACACTCGATCACCCCGACTACCCGGTGCTACATATTAGAGCCGACCGACAAAAGAATGAAGACCTACGCTTCGCAAAAAGACCTCCAGCATCTAATCTGCAATGCCTCATAGAGCATTAAAAACAGCAGAAGGGTGAGAAACACAATCATAATATAATTGCATATAATTATATAATAACACACAATTACACAAGTATAATATTCTCACCACCTTATATGCCATAATCCAATTACAAACCAACACAATGAATTATCTCACATATCGGTCACAAAAGCATATCAATCATACACAAATCAATTATCACCAACACTTATATTCATAAATCAACTCATCCATTTCATTCACAATTCCACACACAATCAAACCATTCATGAGTTATGCAAATGCAAAGAGACCGACACAACGACTCTATGCATATGCATATGCGGTACCATCCATCCATCATTTCTCAACACCAGTTCACTCTGGAACTATTGGAACCACCACTCGTTACTTAGTGTAACTCCCCGTCGGGCATACGATGTTCCCCGTCGCTTTAAGTCCTTTTGGTATAAGGCGCACGACGTTTATGGATCGCTTTAAGTCCTCTTTGTATAAGGCGCACGATCCGATCGCTTTAATTCCTCTTATTTTTAAGGCGCACGATGTTATAGCGGATTCCTTTGGAATCGATTCGTTGCTCACACCCACTAGGGCATACAACATTACAAGAATGCACGTCATGATGGTTGGCATACAATGACTCACGACATTCAAATGCACACATATATGCAACAATCTCCATCAACAATAATCATGTTTTGCAATTCAAGCCCAAAACAATGCATTTATTTGCCATACGGCCACAAACCATCATTACACCATCCAAACACATACATTCATATCACATAACATCACACCAGTCATACAGTACATATCACACGCATATTGCATAATAACACGTCAAATGCATATCATTAAAACAATAAAATCCAACAATAACACATTCCAAATTCTCGACATAATTAAATCGGCTAACAATCTTGAAACCATTAATATAAGAAAGAACATGCCAAAAGCTTTCCAACGCACCAAATCACGCCTCAAACCGACTCACGGATCAAAAGTTATAAAGAAATAGATTGGGAAAACGGTCACATTCACATTGTGAAGCTCCTAGCGAGTCCTTCGTTTCTTCATTCGCAGTGCGAATGTCCCAGCGAACCAAGTCAGAACTGAAAATAGCCTATAAAATTCCCAACGTTCGCAGTGCGAACCATCCAGTGAACCTTCGCTACACCCTTCGCAGTGCGAGTTCCCCAGCGAACCAAGTCAGAGAGCAACCAACACAAAATAACCCAAAGTTCGCAGTGCGAACCTCTGGCGAATGCTCGCCCCCACCTTCGCAGTGCGAATAGCCAGCGAATGCTCGCTTTCTCCTTCGCTAGGGGATTCGCAGTGCGAACCTACGAAAACCCAAAATCCCAGTAGCGCTATTACACAACCAAAAATGATATTTTCTCACCCAAAACATTTCCAAACCAACATATAACAATCAGAACCTAGTCTAATCATGGTAACAAGTATTCTACCGCATTTACATCGATTTCCAACCGCGAAAACATCGATTTCTCTCTATCGACCTAGAATAAAAAACTATGAAAACACAACAAACAATCCAATACACACATACATAATCATACACAAGCATAGTATAATCGAGTTTCGCACCCTTACCCGATTAAATTGCGTTTGAAAAGTCGGTTGAATCGGTTCCTAATTCCACAAGTTTTCCTCTCTTTTCTTCTTTCTCTTTTTCTTTTCTTCTTTTTCTTTCCTTTCTGTTTTTCTCTCTTTTCTTTCTATTATATGAAAAAATATAATATCTACCCCACCAAAAGACCAAAATACCCCTACACTCAAATATCTCGCAAACGCTCCCAAAACGCGATAAAATATAATCTCGACGAAAAATAATATATTTTCAAACAAAAGTCAGAAATAAAATAATATAATAATAAAATATTCAAAACGACTCAATTAAATAAAAACAACTAAAACTGGGGCGTTACAACTCTCCCCCACTTAGAAATTTTCGTCCTCGAAAATATTACCTGAGACGAACAACTCTGGATACGCCTCCCGCATCTGACTCTCCAACTCCCAAGTCAAATTGCCCTCAGCAGCGCCTCCCCACGCTACCTTCACCAGTGCAATATCCTTGCCCCTCAACCGCTTCGACTCGCGATCCAAAATCCTAACTGGTAATGCCTCAACCGTAAGGTTCTCCCTTACCTCCACCTCATCCATTGGAATCACATGCGACGGATCCAGAACATACTTCCGAAGCTGTGAAACATGGAATACATCATGCAAATTCGACAGACTCGGCGGCAACGCCACCCTATAAGCCACATCACCAACTCTCGCAGATATCTGGTAAGGACCAATAAACCGAGAAGTAAGCTTCTTCGATTTCAATGCACGACCAACACCCGTTACCGGCGTAACTCTTAAAAATACATGATCGCCCTCTTGAAACTCAAGATCTTTCCTTCTTCAATCATGATAACTCTTTTGCCTACTCTAAGAAGTCTTCATTTTCTCGCGAATAAGCTTCACCTTTTCCGTAGTCTGTTGCACTAACTCGGGTCCAACCACCGCACTATCACCGGATTCGTGCCAACACAACGGTGTTCGACACCTCCGTTTATACAACGCTTCAAACGGTGTCATTCCAATACTCGAATGGAAACTGTTGTTATACGTGAATTCAATCAACGCAAGATAACTATCCCATGCACCACCTTGTTCAAGAATGCAAGTCCGCAACAAATCTTCCAACGACTGAATCGTTCTCTCGGTCTGTCCATCCGTTTGCGGATGATAAGCCGAACTCAATCTCAATTTAGAACCCAAAGCCTTTTGTAAACTTTCCCAAAATCTCGAGGTAAACCTTGGATCTCGATCAGAAACAATACTTAACGGAACACCATGCAACTTCACAATCACACTGATGTAAATCTCAGCCAACCTCTCCAAAGAAAAACTGATGTCAATCGGAATGAAATGAGCCGATTTAGTCAGCCTATCTACAACCACCCAAATAGCATTATGCCCCCTCAGTGTATTCGGCAACCCTGTTACAAAATCCATCGAAATGCTATCCCATTTCCACTCCGGAATATCCAACGGTTGCAACAAACCACTAGGCCTCTGATGTTCCACTTTCGACTTCTGACAAGTCAAACACGCATACACAAACTGAGCCACATCTCTCTTTAATCCAGACCACCAGAAAATCTTCTTCAAATCTTGGTACATCTTATTAGCTCCCAGATGTATACTCAAATTACTTCGGTGTCCTTCCTCCAAAATCATCCTTTTCAACTCCGCATCATCCGGAATACAAATTCGACCTCGGAACCTCAAAACACATTTATCGTCCACTTTAAAGTCCTTATTCACACTTTTCTCTCCAACCGTCATCAAATCCACAAATTTCACATCCATCTTCTGTTTCTCACTAACCGTCAACAGAATATCATTAGTAACCTTCAACATTCCATGCCTCACCCTATCAGACGTCACTTCACACACCAAACTCAAATCTCTAAACGATTCCAAAAGTTCCCACTCTTTAACCATCAAAGCGGACATATGCAATGATTCCTGACTCAACGCATCAGCTACCACATTAGCTTTACCCGGATGGTAATTCAAGCCAAAGTCGTAGTCCTTCAAAAATTCCAACCATCTACGTTGCCTCATATTCAACTCTTTCTGATCAAACAAATATTTCAAACTCTTATGATCACTAAAGACTTCGAATCTTGCACCGTAGAGATAATGCCTCCAAATTTTCAACACAAAAACCACAGCCGCTAACTCAAGATCATGAGTAGGATAATTTTTCTCATGAACCCTCAATTGCCTCGAAGCATAAGCCACCACCTTACCTTCTTGCATCAGCACACCACCTAGACCAATCAAAGACGCATCACAATACACCACAAACGGTTCATTAGGATCCGGTAAAATCAAAATCGGAGTTGTCGTCAATCTTCTCTTCAGCTCACTAAAACTTTCCTCACAATGAATATCCCAAATGAACGCTTTGCCTTTACAAGTCAACTGGGTCAAAGGAAGTGCTAGCTTAGAAAAACCTTCAATAAACCTTCGATAATATCCGGCTAATCCCAAAAAGCTTCGAATTTCAGTAACGGATCTCGGAGCCTCCCATTGTAGAACTGCCTCTACTTTAGATGGATCCACAGCAATACCATTACCTGAAATTACGTGTCCAAGAAAACTCACTTCTGACAACCAAAATTCACACTTGGACAGTTTGGCAAAAAGTCTCCTTTCCTTCAAAACCTGCAAAACAATACGCAAATGCTCCGCGTGCTCCTCCCGAGACTTAGAATAAATCAAGATGTCATCATATATTCCATAAACACATCTGGCGCATTAGAAACCCCGAACGACATCACAGAATATTCATAATGACCGTACCGTGTCCTAAAAGCCGTCTTCTGAATATCTTCCTCTTTCACCCTTATCTGATGATACCCTGACCTCAAGTCAATCTTACTAAACACACACGCACCAACCAACTGATCCATCAGATCATCAATTCTCGGAAGCGGATACTTATTCTTAATCGTCACCTTATTCAACTGGCGATAATCAATACACAATCGCATACTTCCATCTTTCTTTTTCACCAATAAAACTGGCGCACCCCAAGGCGACACACTTGGTCTCACAAACCTATTTTCCAACAATTCATTCAACTGCTTCTTTAACTCAACCAACTTAGATGCCGACATTCGATATGGTGCCATCGATACAGGTCTAGTACCCGGAACTAGATCTATAGAAAACTCCACCTCTCTCTCTGGCGGCACATCTGAAATATCCTCAGGAAACACTTCCGAAAAATCACACACAACAGGAAACACATCAAGCGAAACTTGACTATCCACAGTCAACGATGCAAACAACCCAACCAACTGAGCTTCATCCACCAAAAGTTTATTCATTTCTTTGGTAGATAAGAAACTCGAGTCTTCGTCTTCCTCAAGAGAAGGAAACCTTACTAGCTTATGATAACAATCAATATGAACCCTATTGAATTGCAACCAATTCATTCCCAAAACCACATCTAACCCCTCCAACGGCAAACACACCAAATCCATCTCAAAGTCTTTACCATAAATGGTCAAAGGACAACTTAAACAAACCAAATAAGTAGTTACTGACCCCATTGCTGGAGTATCAATAACCATCTCACCACCCATCAATGACAACACAAGATTCAAACGCTTCGCGCACTCAGACGAAATAAACGAATGAGTCGCTCCGGTATCAATAATAGCAACTAAAGGCGTACTATTAATAAAACAAGTACCTCTGATCAGACGGGCTGCACTTGTAGTCTGAGTCCCCGCCAAGGCAAAAACTTTCCCACCACCTGGAGCTTGCTTCGGTTTCGGACACTTTGTACTAATATGACCAGGTTCACCACAAATGAAACACCTCACCACATTCTTCCTCTTGCACTCAGCTGCGACATGCCCAAAACCTCCACAATTAGAACACTTCTTCGTACCCTTCTTACATTTGAACTGACGATGTCCTAATTCACCACACCCAAAACATCTCGGAGAATTAGACATACCTCCTCCACTCGGCCTTCGATCAAAAGTACCCCTTTGCTTATCCTTATCTGCCGGTGTCACATAAGGACCACCACAGAACTGTTGCTTCCCTTTCCTCTTGCTCACACTCTTATAGTGAGTAGAACGAGCTTTACTATCCTCCTCATAAATCCTACAACAATCCACCAAGTCTGAAAACCTTCGAATCATTTGGTAACCGATTGCCTGCTTTATCTCAGGACGCAATCCGTTCTCATACTTCACACACTTAGAAAACTCTGCGATCGCTTCAGGATAATGTGGATAAAACTGCACAAGCTCCACAAACTTAGCAGTATAATCAACAACAGACATACTACATTGTTTCAATTCCAAGAACTCAATTTCCTTCTTTCCTCTTAAATCTTCAGGAAAATGCTTCCTCAGAAACTCAATGCTAAACACAGCCCAAGTAATCTCCTCCTCTGCAGCTTCCAACACATGATGAGTACTAACCCACCAATCATCATTTTCTTCCAGTAACATATGAGTTCCCAGTCTCACCTTCTGATCCTTATCACAATCCATCACTCGGAAAATTCTTTCAATCTCTTTCAGCCAAATCTGTGCACCATCAGGATCATATCTTCCTTTGAAGATAGGCGGTTTGTTCTTCCTGTACTCATCATTACCAGCCGCATTAGGTGCACCCTGCACAGCCCGAGCCATAGCTTGCATCGCAGCAGCTAAAGCAACGTCATTCCTACCAGCCATATTTTGTTCATTTCCAATAACAGCAACTATGGTTAAACAAACAGCTCACCGAACCACAAAGACCAACAAGGACTGACACAAACTGACACGGACTGGCTCTGATACCACTTAATGTAACACCCCCAATCTATACCCACAAGCTATTAAAGCGATAACAATTAATCAGAGTATAATTAAAATTCACTGCATAGACCGAGGGGTCACATCAGTTTGAAACAAACATACAACAACCTGCTCATATAGATATGCAACAATTCAGGTAGCACAAAACAATGGAACTGAGTTCCTACAACCCATAATTCAATTACAAAATAAAAGCGGAAGATCCGTAACTGAATCTCATATATGTATATATAAAAAGTTTACTGTCATATCCAATATCATACATGTACAAAATAATCACACTTGATCACCCCGACTACCCGATGCTACATATCAGAGTCGACCGACAAAAGAATGAAGACCTAAGCTTCGCAAAAAGACCTCCAGCATCTAATCTGCAATGCCTCATAGAGCATTAAAAACAGCACAAGGGTGAGAAACACAATCATAATATAATTGCATATAATTATATAATAACACACAATTACACAAATATAATATTCTCACCACCTTATACGCCATAATCCAATTACAAACCAACACAATGAATTTTCTCACATATCGGTCATAAAAGTATATCAATCATACACAAATCAATTATCACCAACACTTATATTCATAAATCAACTCATCCATTTCATTCACAATTCCACACACAATCAAACCATTCATGGGTTATGCAAATGCAACGACACCGACACAACGACTCAATGCATATGCACATGCGGTACCATCCATCCATCATTTCTCAACACCAGTTCACTCAGGAACTATTGGAACCATCCCTCGTTACTTAGTGTAACTCCCCGTCGCTTTAAGTCCTCTTGGTATAAGGCGCATGACATTTATGTATCGCTTTAAGTCCACTTTGTATAAGGCGCACGATCCGATCGCTTTAAGTCCTCTTTGTATAAGGCGCACGATCGTCTATAATCATCGCTTTAAGTCCTCTTATTTTTAAGGCGCACGATCCCATCCGATCGCTTTAAGTCCTCTTATTTTTAAGGCGCACGTTGTTATAGTGGAATCCTTCTGGAATCGATTCGTTGCTTACACCCACTAGGGCACACAACATCACAAGAATGCACATCATGATGCTTGGCATACAATGACTCACGACATTCAAATGCACACATATATGCAACAATCTCCATCAACAATAATCATGTTTTGCAATTCATGCCCAAAACAATGCATTTATTTGCCATACGGCCACAAACCATCATTACACCATCCAAACACATACATTCACATCACATAACATCACACCAGTCATACAGTACATATCACACGCATATTGCATAATAACACGTCAAATGCACATCATTAAAACAATAAAAGCCAACAATAACACATTCCAAATTATCGACATAATTAAATCAGCTAACAATCTTGAAACCATTAATATAAGAAAGAACATGCCAAAAGCTTTCCAACGCACCAAATCACGCCTCAAACCGACTCACGGATCAAAAGTTATAAAGAAACAGATTGGGAAAAACTGTCACATTCGCATTGCGAAGCTCCTAGCGAGTCCTTCGCTTCTTCATTCACAGTGCGAATGTCCCAGCGAACCAAGTCAGAACTGAAAATAGCCTATAAAATTCCCAACGTTCGCAGTGCGAACCATCCAGCGAACCTTCGCTACACCCATCGCAGTGCGAGTTCCCCAGCGAACCAATTCAGAGAGCAACCAACACAAAATAACCCAAAGTCCGCAGTGCGAACCTCTGGCGAATGCTCGCCCCCACCTTCGCAGTGCGAATAGCCAGCGAATGCTCGCTTTCCCCTTCGCTAGGGGATTCGCAGTGCGAACCTACGAAAACCAGAAATCCCAGCAGCGCTGTTACACAACCCAAAATGATATTTTCTCACCCAAATCATTTCCAAACCAACATATAACAATCAGAACCTAGTCTAATCATGGTAACAAGTATTCTACCGCATTTACATCGATTTCCAACCGCGAAAACATCGATTTCTCTCTATCGACCTAGAATCGAAAACTATGAAAACACAACAAACAATCTAATACACACATACATAATCATACACAAGCATAGTATAATCGAGTTTCGCACCCTTACCCGATTAAATTGCATTTGAAAAGTCGGTTGAATCGGTTCCTAATTCCACAAATTTTCCTCTCTTTTCTTCTTTTTCGTTCCTTTCTATTTTTCTCTCTTTTCTTTCTATTGTATGAAAAAATATAATATCTACCCCACCAAAAGACAAAAATACCCCTACACTTAAATATCTCGCAAACGCTCCCAAAACGCGATAAAATATAATCTCGACGAAAAATAATATATTTTCAAACAAAAGTCAGAAATAAAATAATATAATAATAAAATATTCAAAACGACTCAATTAAATAAAAATAACTAAAACTGGGGCGTTACAATGACTCCCTAGCAGGGTCGTCATTTCCGTTGTAGTTTGTGAATTTAAAGTTTTCCCCCTAAAAGAGGCCAGAAAGAATGCCTCCCACTATGGTCGCCATTCTTCTGTAGCGCGATTTTTGTGGTTTCGAATCACTATCGCTTTGGTACAACAGTTCGATTCATTTTTAATCCTGTGAAGCTGATTAAGAAAGGGAAATAGTTGTCTCAAATTAACCCTGCTTGCATAATGAGGTTAAACAGTCAAAACTGTTGGTTTACAGATGCTATCAAAAGGGGGGTCTGTCTTAGGTTATTTGCTTAAAAATAGTGTCTAGACTATTGGCTAGGTTCCTGGAAAGGTGTTAGGTCTGATGCTTTTGATGGATGTATGAAGGTACGGGATTTTGGGTTTTTTTAATTAGTATGCTCGCTAAGATATTTGCAATCTTATGCCTACGTATTCCCGAAACAGGGAAATCAGAGCGATCGTAGTTCCCCCTATTCTATGGGAGGAAAAAGGTTGTTTTGGTGTCTTGTTTAAAGCCCAAGACATGAAGCTAAAGGTGGTTTGTATCTTGTTCAAAGCCTAAGATGTGAAGCTAAAGGGTTTTGGATGAGAGAGAATTTGTCATCTCCAAAGAGGAGTTGTTGATGTTTGTATGCTGTGAGCAAGCTTAAGGAAAAAATTTTATGCTAAAAGGTTGATTGACTCAACCGGGGGTTTCTTTATACAAAGCCTAAGAGGTGGCGGAAAGTTTGATTTTTCCGGGGAAAATGTTCTTTCTGTCTTGTACAACGCCCAAGATTGAGGCTAAAAGGGATTTTGACTCCGTTGGGGAGAATGTATCTTGTATAAAGCCCAAGATGGAGGCTGAAAGGGTTTGACTCAACAAGAGAGTACTTTTATCTGTCCTGTATAAAGCCCAAGACGGAGGCTAAACAAGCTTGACTCAACAAGAGAGTCTTGAACAAGTGATTGACTCAACAAGAGAGTATGAAGGTTGTTTGACTCAACAAGAGAGTCTTTTATACTCAACAAGAGAGTGATTTATATGTCTTGTACAAAGCCCAAGATGGAGGCTAAAAGCGGTTGACTCAACAAGAGAGTCTTTTATACTCAACAAGAGAGTGATTTATATGTCTTGTACAAAGCCCAAGACGGAGGCTAAGAGGAGATTGACTCAACAAGAGAGTCTTTTATACTCAACAAGAGAGTGTTTTATATGTTTTGTACAAAGCCCAAGACGGAGGCTAAAAGGAGATTGGCTCAACAAGAGAGTCTTTTATACTCAACAATAGAGTGTTTTATATGTCTTGTACAAAGCCCAAGACGGAGGGTAAAAAAGGGTTGACTTAACAAGAGAGTCCGAAAAGGTTAGCTCCGCTAGGGAGAATCATTTGTACAAAGCCCAAGAGGAGGCTAACTTACTGCTGAGGATTATTGAGATCCTGAAGCGAGTCCAAGTGTGGGGAACTCTCATGAGAGAGACCGGGTTTCTACTGGAGGTTGATCCAGAGTGATCGGTGTTTCTTCCTTTGTTTGAAAGGAACTTGAGAATGTCTTTGAGACTCAAGAGTTTTAGACTGTCCAAGTCTAGAGCTTTATCTTTTGTATGAGGCCCAAGAGGAGACACGGGTATTAAGGGATGAGTATCAACCCTAAAATGGCCGGAGTTTTGACGCTGGAAAAACTGCTCTAGCAAAGAATGACTAAGTTCTGTCTTATACCTTTAAGAGGTCGTCAGGGTCCTTGTATTAAGCCCAAGAGAAGGCATGAGAACTTCTAAGAAGTCGAAGGGTCCTTGTACAACGCCCAAGAGGAGGCGGGGATGCTTTTAGGACGCTTGTGGGTCCCTAAACCAAGAGAAGTTCAAGAAATGCAATTCACCGAGAAGAGATCATTCCAGGAAAGTTCAAGAATTTGGAAGAAACTCAAGAGATGCCATTCACAGAGAAAAGATCATCTCTAGGGAGTTAGAGTTTCTTTGACAATTTCTAAGGGTGACAATCTGAGAAAAGGTTCACTGAGAATACTTCCTTTCTCTTTGTTCCATATTGTTTAACCCCAAGAGGAAGGAAGACTGTATCTGGAATCCTATGGGGGATCTAGTTTTGTTTGTATTTAAGAGTGGCCAACAAGGCTTTACCTAGTGCTAGACGTAGTTGTCGGGGAAAACTCTAAATAACTATACTAGTATTACACAGTGGATATGTGACAAGTATATAAAAGGATGTGAAGGAAGACTTACATTGAAACAGCCCCACAATACAGTTATATACATATGAAAGCGGTAAATGAAAGTGGATAAACACTTACCCGTTGTAGAGCTTCCATGCTGTTTGTAACACCCCAATTCCCATCGTGAATAAATAATACATAAATAAATCAGAGTAAATAAAATTTTATTCTTAGACAGAAACAAGGATGCCACATTTAAAGAAAGAAAACACAATCCCCGCTCATAAATTTGATACATAACACAAAATGGAATAAACATAAAAGGGAAACTTTTTCCAACAAAAGGAAAGTTCAATTATGGAATAAAGCAG
Source organism: Lathyrus tuberosus (assembly GCA_022829125.1). Lineage (NCBI taxonomy): Eukaryota > Viridiplantae > Streptophyta > Magnoliopsida > Fabales > Fabaceae > Lathyrus > Lathyrus tuberosus. Next base: position 3,354,919 of record JALAZF010000029.1, on the reverse strand, counting down.
AAAGATCCATAACTGACTTGTTTTACAAAATAAATTGTTTTATAACATCAAAATATTCATACAAAGGTATTACCAAATAGATCCAACAAATGTATACATATATAACAAAAGCGTTCCCCGACTCCCGTGTTACGTATAGAGCAGACAGACCGACAAAAGGATGGAGAACTAATCTTCACAAAAACCTCCAAGATACTAATCTGCAATTGCCTCATAAAGCAACAAACAACAGCAGAAGGGTGAGAAATATCAACTAAATCAAGATTGCATAATAATATGCAAACACATATAAATTCACATGCATAATTATTCTCACCACAAGCATCACATACTATACATATAGCATATCATAGATAATTAATACAATCATTGTAATGTACAACATCCCCACAAAACATAGCATATGTCTATACTTAAAACATATCATCCATAATCCATACATTTATCACGAATGCATATCAAATCACCAATGCTATCACAAGCTCAACATATAATCAATTAATTCAAAATTTTCCACACATAATCAACCCATTCATGATTTTCCACACATAATCAATCCATTCGTGATTTTCCACACATAATCAATTCATTCATGATTTTCCGCACATAATCAATCCATTCATGATTTATACAAATGCAAAGAGACCGACACAACGACTCTATGCAAATGTGGTACCATACATCCATCATTCTCATCATTAATTCACTCAGGAATTATTGGAATCATCGCTTCTTACTTAGTGTAACTCCCCGTCGGGCACACGATGTTCCCCGTCGCTTTAGGTCCTCTTTTTATAAGGCACACGACGTTTATGGATCGCTTTAGGTCCTCTTTGTATAAGGCACACGATCCGATCGCTTTAGGTCCTCTTTGTATAAGGCACACGATCCGATCGCTTTAGGTCCTTTTTGTATAAGGCACACGATCGTCTATAACGTCGCTTTAGGTCCTCTTTGTATAAGGCACACGACCGTTATAGCAGATTCCCTCAGGAATCGTTTCGTCGCTCACACCCACTAGGGCACACGACATCATGATGTTTGGCATACAATGACTCATGACAATCAAATGCATAACATACATAACCATGTGAACCATCTCAACATCAATAATCATGCATTGAAATCAAACCCAAAACAATGCATTTATTTGCCATAAGGCCACAAACCATCATCACAACATACATTGATATTTAATCAAACAATGTATTTTACCACACAACAACATCATTATCACATGCATCAACATCCTATAAATAGCACAAAATCCCCACATTTATATGACGATAGCATATCGCATCGAACACCAACAAACACAACAAAACCTATAAACCACTAATCATCCTCTGAAAAATATTCTTAGTTAACACATGGTATCACATAACCATTTACTAGCATGTTGGATTCTCTTTCCAAGGCTTCAAGTCCCATATCAATCGGATTCCCGATTCATGAATTTTGGGGGAAACATAAACTACACTTATCACATTCATCACAATAGTTAACTCTACCATATCAATCCATGACATAAACATATGTTCCTATTCCACTATCATAAAGAGCATTGAAATAGCTTTCCAACGCATCCGACCGTGCCACAATCCGAGTTACGGATCAAAAGTTATGAAAAAAACAAAATGGAAAATCTGTCACGTTCACTTTCCTATTCGCAATGCGAACCCCCAACGAACCGTGGCAGAGAAAAAACAGCATAAAGTTGGCAATGCGAACTTCTGGGCGGACCTTCGCTTTCCCCTTCGCTAGGGTTCGCAAAGCGAACCTGCGAACCCAGAAATTCACAACAGCGTCAATATAGGTCATATGGGACCAAAATTCATCATTTCTTCCACCCAAACACTTCCAAATCACAATATATCAACCAAAACATGTTCCAACATAATCAACAAGTATTCTACGCAGTTTATATCGAGTTTCACCCTTGAAAACATCGATTTCTATCTAATTGATCACAAATTATCAATGAGAAAAAGTTGTGAAACAACCAAAACAATTACAACAAACAACACATATACATACACAAGCAAGATATAATCGAAACTTCTCACCCTTACCCGATTAATCGCGCTTGAAACAGATCTATGTCGATTTCCACCTCTTTTCCTCTTCTCCATTTCTTTCCTCTCCTTTTCCTTCTTTCTCTCTTTCTTTCCTTTCCCTTTCTTTTCTCTCTTTTTCTCTCCACTTTTTATTTGTTAAAAATATCTAATTTTTCTAAAATATCTAACCTCTCAAAATGACCATTTTACCCCTCAGCTCAAATATCTCGCAAACGCTCTCAAAATGCGATAAAACATAATAACGATGAAAAATAATATATTGCCAAATAAAAGTCAAGAATAAAATAATATAAAAATGAAAATAATTAAACTGACTCGATTAAATAAATCGGACAAAACGGGGGGTTACAATTCTCCCCCACTTAGACATTTTCGTCCTCGAAAATATACTTGGTGCTAACAACTCCGGATACGACTCTCATATCCGACTAACAAACTATCATGCCAACAAAAGGCACACCACGAATAACATAAACTGACAAACCACGTTGCTAACAGCAACTACAACAACGACACGACAACGACGACAACTACAACGACAAGATGTAAAGCCCATACAATGCACTTGACGACTAACTCACGACTCAAAGGTAACACTCCCCTAATCCCCCACATAGGAATTAGCTACTCGCACTCGAACCAGCACGATAGAAACGAGGCAACAACACAAGCAAGAACATAAAGTTCCACGACCCAACATCGTTTCAACAACTTCTACATAACCATAATACCAACATCCTTGTCACCCAACAATATTGCAACAATGCTACGATTCCCCAATCGAACATATAACCAAAACATCTATCTACATAGTAGCTCATGAATAATATTTAAACCTTTCACCTAACACTTCCATTATGAAACGTCCAATGGTCTCATCACTCCTAAATGTTTACAATGTTCAACCTATGAACTCTTACAAGTCATACATGCATATACGAAATGTGCCACATCACGCTTTCGATGCACACTTTGATTACTCGTAACCATCAAAACTATCAACCCCACATCCAAAGTCTAACTCTTTCTCATATTCGCCAAAAATCACTATTCATTTTTAATATACCCAACCTCACACTATCAGATGTCAATTCACACACCAAATCAAATCTCTAAATTCTTCCAAAAGTTCCCACTCTTTAACCATCAAAGCAGACATATGTAAAAACTTTTGACTTAACTCATCAGGCACGACGTTAACTTTACCAATAGGATAATTCGAGCCAAAGTCATAACTCATCACAAATTCCAACCATCCTCGCTGTCTCATACTATATTCCTTCCGACCAAACAGGTACTCAATATTCTCGTGATTACCAAACACTTCGAACCTAGAACCATAAAGATAATACCTCCAAATTTTCCAACACAATACCACCGCAACCAATTCCAAATCCTGAATAGTATAGACCCTTTTTTGAATCCTCAGTTGTCGTAAAGCATAAGCTATGACTTTACCCTCTTGCATTAACAAACTGACTAAACTCATCAAAGACACATCACAATACCTCACAAACGGTCTATTAGGATCACACAGAATCAAAACTGGAGCCGTAGACAACTTCCACCTCAGCTCTCTGAAACTCTCCTTACAACGAACATCCCCAAACAAACGACTTATGTAACGCCCCGTTTTGTCTTATTTATTTAATCGAGTCGAGTTAATTATTTTCATTTTTATATTATTTTATTCTTGACTTTTATTTGACAATATATTATTTTTCATCGTTATTATGTTTTAACGCGTTTTGAGAGCGTTTGCGAGATATTTGAGCTGAGGGGTAAAATGGTCTTTTGAGAGGTTAGATATTTTAGGAAAACTAGATATTTTCAATAAATAGAAAGTGGAGAGAAAAAGAGAGAAAAGAAAGGGAAAGGAAAAGAAGAGAAAGAAAAGGAGAAGAAAGAAAGAGAGAAGAGGAGAAAGAGGAAAATCGAGGAAACCTTCGTTTCAATCGCGATTAATCGGGTAAGGGTGAGAAGTTTCGATTATATCTTGCTTGTGTATGTATATGTGTTGTTTGCTGTAATTGTTTTGGTTGTTTCACGACTTTTTCTCATTGATAAATCGATGAACAATTGATAGAAATCGATGTTTTCACGGATGAATTTCGATATAAACTGCGTAGAATACTTGTCGTTAGGTTTGGATCATGTGTTGGTTGTTATAGTTTGATTTGAGAATGTTTGGGTGGAGGAATGAGGAATTTTTGGCCCAAATGACCTATAACAGCGCTGCTGCGAATCCCGGAATTCGCAGGTTCGCATTGCGAAGAGCAACGAAGAGGAAAGCGAATGCTCGCCAGGGCTTCGCAGTGCGAATGAGTAGGCGAATGTTCGCCAGCAGTTCGCAAAGCGAACTTTAGTCTGTTTTTCTTCTGCCAGTGTTCGCTGGGGCTTCGTAATGCAAATGAGGGAAGCGAATTCCCGCTAGGAGCTTCGCATAGCGAACATGACAGATTGTTCCGTTTTGTTTTCTTCATAACTTTTGATCCGTAACTCGGATTGAGGCGCGGTCGGATGCGTTGGAAAGCTTATGGGATGTTATTTCTTATAAAAATGGTTTTGGGATTAGTGGTCGATTTAATTGTGTCTGGAATTTGGAAGCGTGTCGTTTGGTCGATTTTTACCGTTGTAATTGTGTGCGATTGATGTGTTATCATGAGATATGCTTTTGATGTATAACGGATAGCTTGTGTGATGTTATATGAGGTGAAATGTTGTGATGATGGTTTATGGTCTTGTGGAGAAATAAATGCATTGTTTTGGGTGTGATTACAATGCATGATTAATAATGTTGTTGTGTGGTAAAATACATTGTTTGATTGAATTTCAAGGTATGTTGTTATGAATGTTGTTGTGGGTAGCCTTCGTGGCGTGAATCCTTGATGTGAATTGATATGTGTGTATATGCTAAAGTGCTAATTGTTGTGGTTTGTGGATTATGATGAAATTCAATGTGTGTTAATTGGGGGCATTATGGAAAATAAATGCATTGTTTGAATTGATTTCCAATGCATGAATAATGATGATGAGATAATCCATATTGTTGATTTGTGAAGATGCATTTGATTGTCATGAGTCCTTTTATGCCAAGCATCATGATATGCATTCTTGTGACGTCGTTTGCCCTAGTGGGTGTGAGCGACGAAACGATTCCCGAGGGAATCCTGCTGTAACGGTTGTGTGCCTTATGCAATGAGGACCGAAAACGAAGTTATGGACTATCATGTGCCTTATACAAAGAGGACCGAAAGCGATCGGATCGTGTGCCTTATACAAAGAGGACCGAAAGCGATCCATAAACGTCGTGTGCCTTATACAAAGAGGACCGAAAGCGACGGGGAACATCGTTTGCCTGACGGGGAGTTACACTAAGTAACAAGCGATGATTCCAATAATTCCTGAGTGAATTAATGATGAGAATGATGGATGGAACGGTACCGCATTGCATTGCATAGAGTCGTTGTGTCGGTCTCTGTGCATTTGCATAAATCATGAATGGATTGATTATGTGTGGAAAATTGTGAATTGATTGAATATGTGTTGAGCTTGTGATAGCATTGGTGATTTGATATGCATTTGTGATAAATGCATTGGTTATAGATGATATGTTTTATGTATAGACATATGCTATGTTTTGTGGGGATGTTGTACATTACAATGATTGTATTAATTATCTATGGTATGTGTAGCAAGCGAAACTGGACGTGTTTCTTAAGCAATGTCGCTCTTTTGGGGGTACTACAGGTCGATTCATTTTTTATCCTATTGAAGCTGATGAAGGAAGGGAAATAGATGTCTCCAATTACGGATGCGATATGGAAGTGGGTTAGGACTGATACTTTTTAATTGATGTATGTGGGTATGGGATTGTGGGTTTTTGTTGAGTGTGCTCGCTAAGATTTTTCTTTCATTCTTATGCCTACGTATTCCCGTTTACCGAAATAGGGAAATCAGAGCGATCGTAGTTCCTCCTATTCTACGGGAGGAAATGGTGTTTTGGTGTCTTGTTCAAAGCCCAAGACGTGAAGCTAAAGGTGGTTTGTATCTTGTTCAAAGCCCATGATATGAAGCTAAAGAGTCTATTTGTATCTTGTTCGAAGCCCAAGATGTGAAGCTAAAAGGGTGTTGACTTTAGAGAGAATTTGTCATCTCTAAAGGGGCCTGTTTGTCACAATTGTTGGGTGACTGGTTATAAAGGAGGATTACTTTAACTGGGATATGTGAATCCAGCAATGCCATAATTTCCTTTATAAGGGTTTTTGACCTGAAGGAGAAGACTTTAACTCAGTGTAGAGCAATGCCATCTTTCTTTAGGACTTTCTCATGCTAAAAGAGGGACAGTGGCATGGATGTAGATGATCCAGAGGCTTGCCACTTACAGCAATTAGATGAAGGGAAATGAGTTGTTGATGTTCGTATACTGTGAACGAGGCACAACTTTGATGCTAAAAGGTTGATTGGTTCAACCGGGGTTTCCTTATACAAAGCCTAAGAGGAGGCTATCGACCCAATAAGAGGGTGATTTTTGTGTGTCTCGTATGAAGCCCGAGAGAGAGGCTAAAAGGGTTGACTCTACAAGAGAATCTTTTATATGTGTCTTGTATGAAGCCCAAGACGGAGGCTAAAGGTTGGACTCAACAAGAGAGTCTTTTATACTCAACAAGGGAGTGTTTTGTATCTCGTACAAAGCCCGAGATGGAGGCTAAAAGGGATGACTCAACAAGAGAGACTTTGTAGATGTGTCTTGTATGAAGCCCAAGACGGAGGCTAAAGGTTGACTCAACAAGAGAGTCTTTTATACTCAGCAAGAGAGTGATTTTGTATCTCGTACGAAGCCCGAGATGGAGGCTAAAAAGGATGACTCATCAAGAGAGTCTTTGTAGATGTGTCTTGTACGAAGCCCAAGACGGAGGCTAAAGGTTGACTCAACAAGAGAGTCTTTTATAATCAGCAAGAGAGTGATTTTGTATCTCGTACGAAGCCCGAGATGGAGGCTAAAGGGTTGCTCAACAAGAGAGTCCGAAAAGGTTATCTCCGCTGGGGAGAATCATTGTACAAAGCCCAAGAGTAGGCTAGGGTTACTGTTTCAGTTGAGTGACAGGTCTAGTATGCTGATTTAAAGAGAAAACCAGTTCTTATATGAGTACTGTTTGTACTCAGGGATTTGATTCGAGGATCAGGGTTATTTCCTGTTCTTTAAGGAAATGGGAAATCCAAAGGGTATTGAGACTGTCCGAGTCTACGGGTTTCATCTCCTAGTTTTGAAAGGAACTTGAGAATGTCTTTGAGACTCAAGGGAATTAGACTGTCCAAGTCTAGAGTTTCATATTTTGTACTACGTTTAAGAAATGACAGTAGCAAGATCTAGACTTTTTGAAAGACTGTTCTATTAAGATGACTAATTTCTGTTCCTATACCTCTAGGAGGTCGTCAGGACAATTTGTACGAAGCCCAAGAGGAGGCTGGAAACTTTTAAGAAGCTGAGGGACAATTTGTACGAAGCCTAAGAGGAGGCTATCATTCCCGGAGGAAGAAATCATTTATACGAAGCCTAAGAGGAGGCTGTGAATACTTCTAAGAAGGCGACAGGTCCTTGTAAAACGCCCAAGAGGAGGCGAGGATGCTTTTAAGAAGCCTGTGGGTCCCTAAACCCCAAGAAATTCAAGACAAGCTATTCACAGAGAATAGATCAAGCCAGGAAAGTTCGAGAATTTTGAAGAAACTCAAGAGATGCCATTCACGGAGAAAATATCATCTCTGGGGAATATAGTTTTTTTGACGATTTCTAAAGGTGACAGTCTGTGAAAGGGTTCACCGAGAATGCTGCCTTTCACGTCTCCATATTGTTTAACCCCAAGAGGAGGGAAGACTGTATCTGGTAATCCTATGGGGATCTAGATTTATCTAGTTTAAGAGTAATCAACAGGGCTTAGTGCTAGACATAGTTGTCGGGGAAACTCTAAATATCTATACTATTATTACACAGTCGATATGAGTTTATGAAAGAAGACTTACAGTGAAACAGCCCCACAATACAGTTATATGTATATGAAAGCGGATAAAGAAAACATATAACCACTTACTCGGTTGTAGAGCTTCCATGTTGTTTGGTTAGTTGTTCAACAAAGAAAGATTGAAAACAACACTATATTCAAGATCAAAGGAGAAAGTGCTTTGAAAGGAAAATTGGGGCTTACAGCTCAAGGAGAGGCCCAGGGTTTTTTATCAATGATCGCACTGTCGTTTTGTACAGAGGGACTTATACAAGTGACTGAGGCCTTAGAAAGATTCTCTGTACAAAGGGATGGGTCTTACACTCTCTCAAGAGGCCCAAAAGGTTTAAAGAAAAAGAGTGGGGCTTATAACACGAGGGTAGGCCCATATGATTTTTCGTTTGAAATGGCGATCGCGCCGAGATATTTGAAAACGTAGTGGGTCTTATACAATGACTGAGGCCCAAGATAATTTGGTTTTCAAAAGGGGTTGGGTCTTACACTCTAATAGAGGCCCAAAAGTTTTGAATGATTCTTATAGCTCGAGGAGAGGCCCAGATGGTTTATTTTAAACGGGCGACGATTGCGCCGAACTTTTCTTTTAACGCAGAGGGACTTATATAATATATGAGGCCCAAAATTGTTTTGGTTAAAAGGGGATTGGGTCTTACACTCTAATAGAGGCCCATGAGTGTTTGAAAATGATTTGTGAGGGTGAAAATCAAAGAAACCCTAATTTGTTTTCCTTTAACAGTAAATATTCAAAGAAAATCAATGAAAAATAACAAATGAATTTGAATAAACCACTTGTGACTTTTGTTTAAGGCTTGAAAAATGAAGTTTTAATCACAAGAGATATTAAAACTCATTTGGTCTTGATTTTTCAAGATGAATGTTCATTTTATAATGTTTAAAAACAAATAAAAATGAATTTATTCACAAAAATACTAATTATATTAAATAAATAATATAAACTTAATTTTTTTGTGGAATAAAATATTTCAATATTTTTGTGATTTTTTGCAAAAAGAACCAATAAAAAATAATTAAAATTGAAAGAGTTATTAATTTTCCAATTAATTAATAAAACATAAAAATATTGAAAAAAATGGCAAAATGTGAAAAAACACAAAATAGCATGGGTGGGGTTTGAACCCATGACCTCAAGGTCACAAGGCGCGCGCCTTACCACTGGGGTGGTGATACATCCATTGTTTTGAGTGAAAACACAAATATACAAGTCATGCCTTGGTTTTAGGCTTGGCCCAAGGCAAGCTTTGGCTCAGAAACGTGAAGGTCATAACTTTCTCAATTCTTAATGGTTTGATACAAAATTTACATGCATCTGGACTAGAATTTCACAAGGAATCCAACGGTGGTGGTAGTTTTTTCAGATCACACTCCCTCCTCAAAACCCGATAGTGGTTTTGAAAAAGGCCTATAGTTGCATGTTCTATGCTACACTTTGATACAGGCATGAATTACATGATCAATTGGTTCAAACACAACATATACAACATGTATGAGGTGTGCATGATTAGGGGACTTCAAAGCATTGCATATTTTGGAAAGTTCAAGTCATGAGGCTTACCTCTTTTTGAGCTTTTTGGAGTTTTTGTGCAATCTGTCAAGCCTCTTATTCCAGAAATGATTTGATGCTTTAGACACACTCAAATGATCCCTTAGAAGCTTCTAGGATGATTGGAATCAGCTGGTACCTGCAAAAACACAAACTGGCCCTTTCTTGCAAAAGGGGTTAAAAGTGACCAAAATAACAACTCTCTCAAATGGTGTTCTAGATGAGGGAACCATTTGGGACAGTTCAAGGATGATATTTGGAGTGTATTTGAGGTTTTATCTAGTTTGGAAAGTGACTGAATCAAGACATGGCTTGAAAAATGCACAAAAAGCCTATTTTGAGGTTTTGAGAGGTGACTTTGTGATTTTGTGATTACAGATCACCTGTGAGAGTTTGGATCACCTACATATGTTGTTTATGAGGTGTGTGTGTGATTAGTTTGATTGAAAAAGCTCTCAAACTCAAAAACTCAGAGTTACCTTGCTAAAGAAGGTATTTTTGCCTAGAGAAAGGGATTTTGAGGAAAGCATCTATTTGATGGCTTTGGTGTACTCAAACTGAGCACAAATGAGCTCTATTTATAGTAGAGCAAGTTTGTTTTTGGATCAATAGTGAATGGCAACTGCAGCAGAGGTTTGGCCAATGTTGGCAAATGAAAATCCATGTTTTCTCTAGCCATTGACTAGAGGTTAGAGCACAGAGCTTTGGTTCCCTACTTGTTGGAGGAATCTTGACTGAATTCAGTTGCAAATGTGTCAGTCCATGCCACCTCTAAGCATCTATTAAATGCTCCAATCCAAAATTGGAGTCTTGTCCCTCTTTTAGGCAATTCTAGGTTTTGCATGCTACTTCTTGTTCCAAGGACTTTGGAGGCTTGGCTCAGTGATTGTCCCCATTAGATTTGATCCTCAGATGTTTCCAAGATGATGACAAGGCTTGAAATTGGCTGATTTTGGAAAATCGACCAAAAATGGAAAATTCTGCCTTGCCTTGGCAGTTTTCAGCAAGGCAACTTGCCAATGTCATATCTCATGGCTCAAGTTGAATTTGGTGATGTTCTTGGTCATTTTGGAAAGCCCTTATATGATACAACAACTGTTTGATCATATTTGGTTTTGATAATTTTTGGATCCAAGTGAAAAATGTCTCTACATTTGGAAAAAAGTGAAGGCAGATTCTGACTTAGTGAAAATTTCACTAAGTGTTGGAAAAAAGTGACATTTTCACTTTTTGTGATTTTGATCAAACCATAACTCAAAATACATGAAGAATTGGAATGAGGTCCAGTTGAAGTTTTTGTAGACGGCCATGAGATCTACAAATCAAGCTTTGGATGGGGAGAAATGGCTTTCTGGTTTAGGAGTTATGATCCTCCAAAGTTGGTACCCTTGCCACTTTGTTCATAACTTAGAAAATTTTCTAAGTGTTTATGGTTACCCCTTTTAAAAGTTATCCCACTTTCTTTGATTTTTCTTGATGAATGATGATTCAAATCATACATTAACATCATTTTAGGGTTAAAAATCCATTTTTGTGAAAAATCTCAAAAAGTCAAAGTTGACTTTTGTGCACAGTTGGCTTTTTATCCAATGAATTCCAAACTGTGCAATCCTTTAGGAAATCATGTCCTTGACCTAAATCAAACTTGATGTACATGTTTCATGGGTGTTATAGGGTATATTGAATCATGTCTTAGGGCTTGGGAGCATGTCCTGGTCAAAAGTCAAAGCTACAGTTGACTTTTTCCTCAAAACCCTATCTGTGGTACTGATGAAATTGAGACTTGTTGCTCAAGCTTCTTGGAGCAATCCATTATTTAAAATGGATCAATTTGGTGTATTAGAGACCCTCAAATACTCTCTTGAGGTCTTGGCTCATGATTTGTCCCAAAAGTTAACTTAGGGGTGAATTAGGTCAAGAAACCCTAATTCTTGATTTTTGATGTATGCATCCCCTGAGGTCAAACTGACTTGATACTTGGGTCCATGAGGTTCCATGGAGTATAATAGGTTATGCTTTGAAGCATTGGCTCATGCCCAGAGGAAAATTTCCAACTGGAGGCCCTGGTCGACCGAAACCCTAATTTGGTGACACTGGCGATCTTGAGGCTTGATCCACCTAGAAGGGAGCAACCTTGTGCTTAATCCTTGATGTGGGAGTCCTCTTGATCCATTGTGGATGTTTGAGAGGTTTAGACAAGTTAAAGATCATGTCAATTCTTGATTGATCCTTTGTCTAAGAACTCTGAGAGGGCTTGAAACCCTAAGTTTGATGGTAGTGGATGCTCACCCATCTTTGGGGAGACTGATGAGGTATGATGGTTCATCCATATTGTGATGATGATTTTCACAATGATGGGAGATCTTAGTGGTCAAAATTTGGGGTATTCGGGTGCGAGTGACGAAGGTGTTCGGGCATTCGGGTTGCAAGAGGGTTAAATATCGGAATACCCAAAATTTTGATGGTGGTTATGAATGGTAGCTTACGCATTCATCTTCTTTTGCTAAGCAATGATGCTTAGAAAAGGTAAAACTTCCCCTCGACCCTGGTTGTCTACCAAGGAACTGGTCTAAGTTGCTGAATTAAACTTCCCCTCGATCCTGGTTTCCTACCAAGGAATTGGTCTCAGTTTCTGAAATAAACTTCCCCTCGTTCTTGGTTTCCTACCAATGAACTGGTCTAAGTTTCTTTTGTCAATTAACCTTATTGACAAGGGACGCTATGTGTAGTGGTTTTCCTCAAACTTCTCGCCGAATTTTCCTGGGGAGATGCCATTTGATGGGAAAAAGAATGATGTCAGACTTGCTGGGGAACCCAATCATCTGAGTTGTAGAGGTGCACAAACTTCTCTATTGGAGACGCCATTTGTTTCTACGGGGGAAAGCGAGTTTCTTGAGAGACTGCTTCCGCTTAGGGTCTTACATCATACGTTTCTCGGGATCTTCCCGGAGAAATGCCATATGATGGGATCCAATTTTGAGGTTCCGATGACCTTTTCATCAGTGGTTTTTCGGAGAAAAACCACCGTACCGCCGGATCTCTGATTAAGAGACTTTCTCTGGGGATTTTCCTTAATCCGGGAAAGCAAAAATATCATCTTCAATGGCGAATATCTGACTTGTTTAGCATGTAGTTCTACCAAACTGGTATTCATAAAGCGTATGTCGAATATCTGAACCATATTGACTTGATGGTTATTTCTTTCCTGATAGTCCTGGATCCATCTGAGATCCATCTGAAGGGCCTCTTGAACCAAAAAGCATCCCTGATTGCTTGTTGAGCAGATCGGACAGGCATCATAATCGTGCCGTGGCAGATTATGATATTGACTTTGCCTTGTGTGCATCACCACCAAATTGAAATTCATTGCAAGAATATTGCGGTTCTGAACAATGTTGGGATTTGCATGGGCCATGTTGACCTCCCGGATTCTGTGATCTTGAATCCAACCTAAATTCATCTGTTCTTGTAGAGCTAATTGCACTACGGAACACCCTTGATTATTCTTTGAGCAGATATCACATTAGTGATAATTGTGAGGCGATACATGACCGTACTCGCTCTTCCTCTACCAAATTTACTGCAGCCTTCTCATGTTATGGCAATGGATTTGTCTGAACGTTTAGATTAGTATCTTTGAAAGATAAAACCCCATTCCTGACAAGTTTCTGTACGTCAGATTTAAAGCTGAGATAATTTTTGATGTTGTGCCTTGATCCTTCTTGATAGTAAGGGCAAGTTTGATCCGCTTTGAACCAAAAGGGCAGATTTTCCGGTACTACAAGAGGAGACATGATTTAGACGCGCCCCTTGGCCAGTAATAGTAGAAAAAGTTCCGTGTACAACATCAGTATAGGGTCAAACCCTGGTGGTTGCGTTGTACGATTGTTTTTATTGTACTATGGACGAGACTACTGAAGAGGCTGTTGCGTCCTTTGCTGATACTGTTGTTGATTAGGTTGACTTTGAGCAACCTGAGGCTGATAAGCTGGAATTGGCACAGGGTTGATAGCGGGAGTTATCGCCGCTACTGGTTGGTACCTTCGCCTTTGCTTTCCTTGGGAGATATTGCTGATCTCCTGTTCTTTCTTTTTTGGAAAGCATTGCCATATCTTTTGGAACTACTGGATGGTTCAGCCTTTTTGGCTAACCGTCCTTCTCGGACTGCCTCCTCGAGGCGTACTCCCATGTTTACCATCTTGGTGAAATCACTAGGCGCACTGGCGACCATTCGCTCGCAATAGAATGAGCTTAAGGTTTTCAGAAAGATCTTTGTCATCTCTTTTTCCTCAAGAGGGGGACATATCTGGGCGGCAATTTCACACACTCTCTGAGTGTATTCCTTAAATGTCTCTTTGTCTTTTTGCGACATCGCTCAGAGTTAATCTCTATCTGGTGCCATGTCCAAGTTATACTTGTATTGTTGGACGAAGGCAGCACCGAGATCCCTGAAAGTATTGATCTTGGTGCGGTTTAAACACATGTACCATCTGAGAGCGGCACTGGTTAAACTGTCCTAAAAATAATGGATCAGTAGCTAATGATTTTCTATCTGAGTTGACATCTTTCGAGCGTACATCAGTAAGTACCTTTGAGGGCAAGAATTGCCTTTGTACTTTTCAAAGTCGGGCACCTTAAATTTGTGCGGGATTTTGACATTTGGGACCAAACAAAGGTTTGCAGCGTCCTTTCCAAATAAATCCTGACTGCGAATGGCATGCAGTTCCTTTTGCATCTCTAAGAACTGTTCTTGGAACACATTCATCTTTTCATACATGTCTTTGTTTCCACCAGAAATTGCCTGTGGAATTTGTCCTTCTGGGACAGTGTGTACCACTGATTGTGGTATAGTAATTATGGCTGTGACTCTTGGTTCTTCTATACCCTGAAGTTTTGTAACCTTCAGGAATTGCTATCGTAAACCTTACGTCTTCAGTTTCCCAAAGTTTGTAACCTTCAGGACCAGTGGCTCCTGCTAGAGTTGTTGGATCTTCAGTGACCAGCGGGATGTATCCTTCGGGGATAAAGTTGAAAGGCATGCCCCAGGGCGACCCTTAGACATGTTGTACCGAGGATGAATCTCATGTGTCTCCACTATGGGCGTAGATGTGATCTCCGAGATCACAGTCTTTTGCTGATGCTGTTCCCGAGCTGCTGCCAGGGATTGCATATCACTGTGAAGTTTTTTTCAGATCTTCCTTTAGAGCGTCGATTTCTTCTCTCAGCTCTCTGTTCTCTTCCTCGAGTCCGTCCATTTTCTTTTGTCGATTGGCCCGAGTATTGTATGAGTACGACAGTTTGACTCTAGAATTGAGACACGCGCGTGAGACTCGAGAGAATGCGTTATGTGAGAATGATGAATACAATGACATATTTTTTAGTTTTTGTTTTAATCAAAAAGAAACTTCGAATAAATTGAAAATATCATATAGAGAGGGGGGGACCCCTTTTTATTGAATTGAAAGATTGCAGTATGTTACAAAGGAAAGTACAGTATTTTACAAAGTGCTGTAAAGGAAAAATCTAAGTTCAAGGATCCTGAGTCCTCTCTGAAGAGAGCTCAGATGCCGGTTCTGGTAGTTTTCTTTTCTTCGATCTGGATTCCTCAATTGTTGTCGGGTTATCAGTCCTTTGCTAAATGAAAGGAGCGAGCAAATTCCTTTGATCTTCCCGACTCTCTACAACATGTTGCTCTAATATCTCAATTAGGGCATTCTTTTCTTTTAACAGCTCCTGAACTTTGGTACACACTACATTGAGAATTCGGTACTTGTTTTTCCAAGAGCTCTTCTCTCATTGCACTTTGTTGAGAGTGACCTGGAGTTTTTCCATTTTAGGCATGAAAGAAAGGGCAGATTCTTTTAACGGAAAGATTTCTTGAAGAGGGTAAGGCATCCTCAGCTTGAGGGCTCTAGTTTGTACCCAATGGAGATAAGGCTCCAAAGAGATACAGTCCGGTTTTCCTAGAGAATCTCGTCCTTTTCTGTGAATATGTTGCCAGGCATGCACTATTTCATTCTTAAGTGCTCTGTCATTTTTTCCTTCCTCGAAGAAAAGACCTTCCAAATGAACATTTTGCGGGATATGTCTCATCGGGTATCCGAGTTGACGGCGAGCTAAAATTGGATGATAATTAATTCTACCTTTAATTCCAATGAGGGGTACATTAAGGAAGTTTCCACATCTGTCGATGATCTCTATACCCTCATAAATCCTATTGGACCAGTCTATGTCAGAGTTGGTGAGAGACATGATTCTCTGTGACCAATTTAGAGAGTTCTTATATCCCAAAAAGCAGTAGACTTGGGTAGATGGGAAATGAACCATTTGTAGAGCAAGGGTACACATCATGTGATCATTCCTCCGCTGTTCAAATTCCTTAAGTGTACAGAATGATAAGCATCTGCGAGCAAGGTTGGTACAGGGTTTCCAATCAGAAATATCTTAATGGCATTGGTATCGACAAAGTTATCGATGTTGGGAAAGAGGAATAATCCGTATGTGAGTAAGACGAAGATATCCTTGAAAGCGGTTATGTTTCCTACACTGGCAAAGTATAGGGCTTTCTCAATCAGGAATTTAGCTCGTAAACCCTGGATTCCCCCCTTAGTGGTTATGTGAGTCCTGACCTCTGACTCTTCCAAATAGATTGCTCTTGCAATGGTTTGTTCCTTTGGAATTTCTTCCCGTCCAGAAAAGGGAGCTTGGTCAGTGATAGGTAAATCAATCAGGTGATAGTTCTCCTCTAGGGTTGGTGTCAATAGGTAATCCGGAAAAGTGAAGCAGTGGTAAACCGGATCGTAAAACTGAATTAGCGTAGACAGAATTCCTTCAACTACATGGACCCTTAATAGAGACAACAATCCTCCGTGATTAGCTCTGAAAGCTTTAGGGTTGGTAATCATCCTTGCCAACTTCCTTAAATCCTCTAGTTTTGGGGCCTTGAAGGTGTACTTGTGCGTCTTTCTTCTACCGAAATCCATAACACAATCTCTGATATTTTCAATTTATCATTTAGTTTAATTTGAAAAAGATTTTTTTTCTTGTTTGAAAAGAGTTTTTTAGATGAATGCATGAATGCAGCACACAAAAACATTGAAAAAACATTGGTTCAAAGGTTCAGCATCACGAGCATGGAGTCATGGCTCTACCCATCCCCAAAGGTTGTACTATTTGGATAAATTTGTACCTGTAGAATGGGTAAGGTTCCCAAAATCATTGACCCCCCTAGGAAAATCAACAGCAAGCTGGTTCACTCGAGCAAACTGTAGCATCCTAGGATGAATCTCAATTTGAGTGTAGTATCGCGTATCAACTATTCTCGATAGTCACCGCACTACCAAATGGCCATACGGTTAATGTCTACTCAATCCTCAGTTTCACGGGTACCGCACTGAGATATCGTCTACTTTCACAACTAGCGATTGTTCTGCATAGTATCACACAGGTACCTCCACTGATTCGATGGTCCACCAGGTTCAACTTAGTCGGGAATCACTCTCGATAAATGTTTCCCGTCTATGCCATCACTTATCTTATGGTTTATCTCAAACTTTCCACACGCGTATCAATCGCATTCCCATTAATAGAAAAATAAACACGGATATTAAGTAGGAAAAATAGTATATATAGTATAATACCTAAAACTAATCATCCTAGACCTCTTAGGAATTCTAGTCTTAATTTGGCTCCCCAACAGAGTCACCATTTTTCTGTAGCGTACGATTTTTGTCGGTGACGCGACCACCATATCGCCATGGGATTTCCTTACCTCAATGGGAGGAACGTTGGGTGCTACTTTCTGATTTCTTATTTATCCCGTGAAGCTGGAAGGGAAAGGGAAGTTATCTTAAACTAACCTTGCACGCGAATGTTTAACTGAACAAGCGCTTAGGAGGGATTGGGGTGTCCGAGGTCAGGTTATACAATGGGGAGTTGTCAATTACCCATCCTATACTTGGTTATCCATGGGATGATAGTTTTAAGTTCTGCTTTGTACTTGATGGTGTTTGTTTGTAAATGAGAAAGTTTATTCTTTGCGGGGATGTCTGAGAGAGAGAGAGTATTTTTGTTGTTTTTCGGGTTTCCCGATGTTTTTGGTAAGGTACTGGATCTAAGGTTTTTGATAAGTATGCTCGCTAAGATTTCGCAATCTTAAGCCTACGTATTCCCGTTTAAGGAAAACAGGGAAATCAGAGCAATCGTAGTTCCTCCTATTCTATGAGAGGAAAAGATGTCTGATGTATTGTTCAAAGCCTAAGATTGAAGCTAAAGGTTGAGTATTTGTGTCTTGTTCGAAGCCCAAGATTGAAGCTAAAAGGTTTGATTAAGAGAGAATTTTTCATCTCTAAAGGGAGATATCTCATCTGTTTATCACAGTTGTTTGAGTAACTGGTTCATAAAGGAAGGTTACTTTAACTGGAATGCACTGAGTCCAGCAATGCCATAATTTCCTTTACCGGGGATTTGTCCTGAAGGAGAAAACTTTAACTCTGTGTAGAGCAATGCCATTTTTCCTTAGGAACTCATGCTAAGAGAGGGACATTGGCTTGGATGTAAATAATCCAGAGGCTTGCCACTTACAGCAATTAGATGAAGTTTACCAGGATAAGAGATAGACAACAACTTGAATGTTTGAATCAACAAGTGTGCCTCTTATAGCAGTTATCTGGGATTTAAGGTTTGTTTGATTTTCTGTTTTGGGTGTGTGATTGTTCAAAGAAATATCTTCCTGCAGAGAGATTTTGATTTTCTCTGAGGGGATGTTGATTTTTGTGTGCCTTAATCAAAGTCCAAGGTTAAAGCTAAGAGGTTGATTGACTCCATTGGGGAGATCATTATACAAAGCATAAGAGGAGGCTGGAAAAGACTGACTCAACAAGAGAGTGTTTATTTGTGTCTTGTACAAAGCCCAAGGTTGAGGCTAAAAGAGAATTGACTCTTTTGGGGAAAGATTTTATCTGTCTTGTACAAAGCCCAAGATTGAGGCTAGAAGGGGTTGACTCAGTTGGAGAGTATTTAGGTGTCTTGTACAAAGCCCAAGACTGAGGCTGAAAATTATGACTCTGTTTAGGGAGTTTTGATATCTGTCTTGTACAAAGCCCAAGAATGAGGCTAAAAATTTATGGATCCACTGTGGAGGACACTTATGGGTGTCTAGTACAAAGGTCAAGATGGAGGCTGAAAATTTAACTAACCCTACTAGAGAGATATTTTTGGGGTGTCTTGTACAAAGCCCAAGATTGAGGTTGAAACTGCTGAGGGAAAATCATTATACAAAGACTAAGTGTAAGCTGGTTTGGGAATTTCTTATATGAAGCCTAAGAGGAGGCTAACTTCTGCTGAGGATTAATGAGATCTAGAGACAGGTCCAATATTAGAGGATCAACTCTTGCTGGGGATTACAGAAGATTTGAAATGTCAGAGACCATGAGGTCCTGATTCTATTGGGGATTTTGTTAATGGTGAATTAACAGTAGTTGACCTTGACTGGGAAAATTTAGAGTGAGGGTTTAGAGATTGAGTTATGAAACCTGTAGAGGTTTTAACTCTGCTTGGAGATTTGATGAAATGATCAGGGTTATTTCCTCTTCTTTAAGGAAATAAAAAGGGTCCTTGAAAACTAAAGGGAGAGGAGACTGTCCAAGTCTACTGGTATGGAGGGGTTAGCTCTCAGCTGAAGAATTATCTTTGTATGATTCCCAAGAGGAGACTGATGTTTTAAGATATGAGAATCAACCCTAAACTGGTTTGATATTTTGACTCAGGAAGACTGCTCTAACAAAGGATGACCAGGTTCTGTCCTATACCTTTAAGAGGTCTCTAGGTCCTTGTACTAAGCCCAAGAGGAGGTATGAGAACTTCTAAGAAGCCTGAGGGTCCTTGTACAAAGCCCAAGAGGAGGTTGGGGATGCTTTTAGGAAGCCTGTGGGTTCAAACTTAAGAAAAATTCAAGAAAGGTTTCACCGGGAATTAGTCCTTTCTTTAGTGAATAGTTCTAGGGTTTGAAGAAATTCAAGAGAGGTTTCACCGGGAATTAATCCTCTCTGGGGGAAAGTGAATTTCTTTGACAGTTTTCTAATAGTGACAGTCTGAGAAAAGTTTCACTGGGAATAATGCCTTTCTCTTTGTTCCATATTGTATAAGCCCAAGAGGAGGCAAGAATGTATCTGGAAATTCCTATTGGGAACTAGCTTTGACTGTGTTGAAAGAGTGACCACTGGCTTTATCTAATCTTAGACCTAATTGTCGGGGAAAACTCTAAGCAGATATACAAGTATATATACAGTTGAATATATAGACAAGTATTTTAAAAGAGGGTAGAAGGACTTACAGGTGAGCAAGCTTCCAGCATTATAGACAAATATATATATATATATATATATATATATGCAAGTAAAAGAAAGCTGATAAAAACATATAGGCGAGCAAGCTTCCATAGCTGTATGGTTAGTTGTTCAAGAAATTGAAGAAAGTTTTTATAACAACTATGAATTTGAATTTGAATTACAAGGTACAATTATTTTAAAGAAGTTTGGGGCTTATACTCAAGGAGAGGCCCAGATGAATTCTGTTGAAAAGGCGACGATCGTACCGTTGTATTAAAAACTGTACTGGGGCTTATACGATGACTGAGGCTCAAAAAAGTTCATATTGAATAATTGGTTGGGTCTTACACCCTATTAGAGGCCCAAAGTGTGTTTTAAGAAAAAGAATGAGACTTATAGCTCAAGGAGAGGCCCAATGAAAGACAGTGATCACACCGTCGTTTTAAAAATCGTGTCGGGACTTGAGGCCCCAAAATAGTTTGGTTTTCAAAAAGGGTTAGGTCTTACACTCTATTAAAGGCCCAAAAATGTTTTAAAGAAAAGAAATGGGACTTACAATATAAGGGTAGGCCCAGATGTTTTTTTTTGAAAGAGAGACGATCGCGCCGCGGTTTTTGAAAACACAGTGGGACTTATAAAATGATTGGGGCCCAAAAAGGTTTATGTATAACAAGGATTGGGTCTTACACTCTATTAGAGGCCCAAAAGTGTTAAAAAAAAAGTTTGGTGAGGGTGAAGATAATCAAAACCCTAATTTGATTTTAAAAATGTATTTTAATTGAATAAAAATTCAATTAAAATGATCAAAATTATCAAACATGTGTGTAAAACAAGTTGTGATCTTTGATTAATGTTTGAAAAATCAAGTTTCATTTATGGAATGATTTGAAAATCATTTGAATTTGTAAAATCAAGAAAAAGAAATATTTTTAAAATATATGAAATATATGAAATAAATAATATTTTTGTGAAGTTTTTGTGGAATAAAATATTTTAATATTTTTTGTGAATTTTAAAAAAAAGAACCAATACAAAATAATTAAAATTGAGTGAGAAATTAATTTTTGAATTGATTAACAAAAACCATAAAAAATGTGAAAAATAGCAAAATTAGCAAAAAAAAGGCAAAATGGTCTGGGTGGGTCTTGAACCCACAACCTCTTGGCCAAACACACATGCGCGCTACCACTGGGGTGGTGATACATCTGTGTATCAAAGCCACCCCATAAATACATATGGGTAACTTGTTTCTAGGCCTGGCCAAGGCGCTATGGCCTAGCCCTTGCCCAAGGCAAGGCCTAGTTTTGGCAATTTGCGTGAAGCCTCTAACTTTCTCTTTTATCCATGGATTGGGACAAAATTTAGGTGTATCCTTCCTAGAATTTCATGAGGAATCCAATGGTGCGTTTGGAATTTTCAGAAAATGTTTCTATTTTAAAATCTGATAGTGATTTCAAAATAGGCCTAAATTTGCATGTTCTATGCTATCTCATCATACAGGCAATAATGGCATGAAAAATTGGTTCAAACACAACCTATATGATATGTATGAGATGTCCATGATCAATGGACACAAAGCAATGCATAATTTAGAGAGTTCAAGTTGTGATGCACTTACCTCTTGAAGCTCCTTGTGCTATCTGTCAAGATCCTTGTGCCATAAGTAATCCAATGCTTTAGGCACTCTTGATTGATCCTTTAGAAGCTTTTAGGATGATCAAAACAAACTGGAATCCTCAGGAACAAGTATTGGCTCTTTCTTGCAAAAGTGGCAAAAGTGACCAATATGATAACTCTCTCACATGGTGTTCCAGATGAGGTAAACCAATTGGGACAGTTTGAGGATGATATTTGATGTGTGTTTGAGGTTTTGTTTGGTTTTGAAAGTGACTGAATCAAGACATGACTTGAAAAATGCAAAAATGTAAAATTTTGAGGTTTTGGAGGTTGACTTTTTGATTTTGGTGTTTCAGATCAAATGTGATTGTTTGAACAACTTACACATGATATATTCGATGTGTTTGGATCATGAACTGTGGTGGAATTGCTCTCTAACTCAAAAACTCAGTTATGACTTGCAAAAGAAGGCAAATGTTGAATGAAAGAGAATTTGAAGAAAGAAAGTGTTGTAGTGATTTGGGGGTACTCAAACTAATCAGAATTGAGGTCTATTTATAGTTTCGAGTTTGTTTTGGTATCAATAGTGAATGGCAACTGCAGCAGGCCTTTGGCTAATTGTAGCATAAAGGTGTTCAAGTCTTCCATAGCCATTGACTTGAGGTTAGGGCACATGCCTGTGGTCCTTTGGTTCAGAGATAAATCTTGACTCATTTAGTGATCAAAAACTCAGTCCATGCCACCTTGATGTATCCATTGAATGCTTGGAAACAAAATTGGAGTCTTTGAGCTTTTTAGCCTTTTTAGGGTTGTTATGGCTACATGTAGATTCTTGGGCTTGGGAGGCTAATGGATCAGATCATTCCTCTTATTTTTTATCCCTTGAGGTGTCCAAATGGATGACAAGGATTGGATTTATCTTATTTGGCCAAATCGAGAAAAATGCGAAATTCTGCCTTGTACAAGACATTTGAAAATGGTGATTTTGAGGAGATCATATCTCCTTCCTCAGGTTGAGTTATGGGAGGCTTTTGTTTTTTTTAAAGAGCCCTCATATGGTACAATCCATGTGTGATCATAGTTTTTCTTGAAACTATTTGGATCCCATTGAAAAATCCTCATGACCATTGGTGTTCAAAGCTGTTAACTTAGGCAGATTTTCACTAAGTGTTGAAAAAAATGTCACTTTCTTCATTTTTGTCATTTTGATCACTCCATAACTAAAAATCCATGAAGAATTGGAGTTTGAGGTAGTTGAAGCTTTTGTAGAATGTAGGAAGACCTACAAATTAGGCTTTGGTTCACTCAAAATGGCTGCTTGGATCAGAAGTTATGGTTCTTGGAAGTTGGTACCAAAACCATTCATATATAGTAACTTAGAAAAATTTCAAAATTTTCAAGGTTACCCCTTTTACAAGTTATCTTTATTTCTTGATCAATTCTTGTTCAAATGACATTATAAGCCACATTTTATGAAAATATGAGTCATAAGGATCATTTTTACCAAAAAAGTCATGTTTTGACTTTTGGCTCCGGATCGATTTGGCGCGTAAAACCCTAATTCCCGATTTTTGGGGAATGCACTCTCTAAGGGTGTTTTAACTTTACAAATGGTTTCTTAGGGTTATTTTGAACATATTGAGTCATATGTGGAAGTATTGGCTCATCCTCGTGTGAAAATCTCACCCTGGAGGTCCCAGTCATCCAAAAGCCTAATTCGGTAATATCGGGTGTTTCGAGGTTCCTTCCACTTGGAATGCCACAAATTTGTGTTTGATTCTTGATATGGGAGTCCTATTGATCCCTTATGGATGTTTTAAGAGGTTAGAAAAGTTGAAGATCATGTCATTTCTTGATTGATCCTTTGTCTAAGTGTCCTGGGAGCGCTCGAAACCCTAATTCTGGATTGTGGTGAATGCCCAACAATCCTTGAGGAGATTAATGAGGTATGATGGTATATCCATATTGTGATGATGATTTGCACAATGATGGGAAATCTTGGTGGTCAAAATTTGGGGTATGACACTAAGTCCTAGGTATTTCTACTCATTCTAATGTTTTGGCTTGTATGCTCCTTGATCGGAAGGATCTCCCCATCCAGTTAGATGAATGTCTTCAAACCCAATGCAAGAGCTCTCAGGAGTAGTATACTTTACTAGAAAGTCAAATTTTCTGCTTGGTTGTCCCAAGGTATCCCAAGTCTCTGAGGGGTTGTCGTCCTTGCTAATATTGATTTCAGATAGTGAAAAGTTGTTAATTCTCGTTCCGCCATCCCCACAACTTCATCAAGACGACGGTGGACGTATTCAGGATTGTCTGAGCAGGACATCCATACTTCTGAAGGAAAGGATGAATCCTTTTTAAGACTATCTGGAAGATATGCATTTTCGGGTTGGCTTTGATACCCCAGATCCTCCATGTAAGGCTTCCGGGAGGAAAGGACTAGGTTGTCCTTTAGTGCTTGCACGATCCATTTCTCTTCTTCGGGGAATGAGTTGACTCCGATGGGTGTATCATGGGTCGGTATATGCCCAACCTGGACTTGTTTCTTTCCTTCGTCGGGAACTATGTTGACCAGGTGGACTTTGGGGAAACTCTTGGAATTTGCTTCTCCTGCTGGTTCATTTCTTCTCAACTTTAAGCTATTCTTATAACACTTTCTCGCTAGCCCCTGGTCGCTTTTGACAATCCCAATCAGACCATCTCCAAGTGGGAATTTCATGGTCGAATATAATGTTGAAAGAAAAGCCGTCGAGGGTGTTGAATGATGGCCGGCCTATAATGATGTTATAGGGTGAAGCAACATTGACTTTCAAGTACCTTACTTGGACAGTCTTTGCATTATCGGTGTTACCGAAGGTAGTCGACAATACTATATGTCCGAGCACCTGGACCTATTCTCCCGAGAATCCTACTAGACTTCCTTGGAATGGCAATAACTCGATCGCATCAACCCCCATTTCTCTGAAAGCATCCCAATACAGCACGTCGGCTGAAATTCCAGGGTCTACCAACACCCCTTTCACGCTCCGACCTCGAATCTGCACTTTGGTAACCATATGTCGCAACTGTAACAATCGACCGGCGGGAAAGACAAATGAGTTGCCACCGAACGTTACTTATCCCGACGCAGGGAAAGGAAACGATCGAAGAAAACCTAAAGAAGGGAAAGACATGGTCATCGCAACCATAGTTTGAGAAAAGAAGAAAGAAAACAAAAGGTGACTCGGTAGGACATCGCCGTCCTAGGCCTATGTACTCCCTCGTGCAATGGGAGAGTCAGAGTCAACGTAGTTCGGAGGACTACGGGTTAATTGTGGGGAAGGATGCTCGCCAAGACATCGTCGTCTTGTGCCTATGTATCCTCAATCGGACGAGAAAGAGGAAATCAGAGAGTCGTAGTTCAACCTAGAGGTGGCCATTTGTTTGGTATTTTTAGGTGGACAGCGCTGACGTTCGCGTTCTAGCAGTTTAGGTGTGGTTGTTCGTTGCGTGGAGTCTTATGCGTTTGCCTTTTTGCGGTAGAACAGAAATAGTGCGTCCTTACGATTAAAGTGAGGGAGATGAGAAAAGAATCCCGAAGGAAGACGATTGATTTGTTTATGTATTTTAGAAGAAGTGTTTTGATTTTTTTTGTTTGCCATATGTTCTGTGCTAAAGACTATGACATAGGAGCGAATGCCTTGCAAGATCAACCCAAGACGGAACGTATGCAAAACACCCTAGACAAGGTAAGGAGGGACTCCCACCTATCACTTCCCATGTACTTAAGGCTCATGGCGCACTCCACATACAACATTTGTTAAGTGTTTTTTCTTTTCTTTTAGAGAGAGAAGAGAGACTCAAGTGGTTTAAAGAATACTCTAAGGGGATCTCCATCCTAAAAGTTGTCATGCAATGATTGATCCTATAGTTGAAGTTAGGAAATGGAATCTCTACCTATGTTAGCATGATTGGATTGGGAACCTAATGTCCCTCCTACTTTGAACCTAATCCAAAATTAGATTTAAGCTAGGAATCCTAAGGGAACATGTGATCATACACAAGTAGACATTGGATGATTCAATCACAATTCAAAGAAGTAAAGAAGATGACATGAGATGAAAGAGAAGTCTAATAAGTGTGGACAACAATGTAAAGTAATACAAGTACTAACTAAATTCAAACCAAGCTCAACTATTAGATAGTTGAAAGAATTATACAAAACAATGCACTTATGCTCATGCAGATGTCCTAAGACTACATTAGAAGTAATGTCAATCACTTAGAAAAAGGAAATCGACTCAAATGAGGTGAGAACCTACATAGGTCAGTAGCTATGTCTTATTGTATTCAACTCATGTTAATAAGCAAAGGAAGCTAAAAAAGATTCAAATCATGTACCATATCTTAACTCAAACAAATGCATCACAATGTTCATGTAAGATACACTTCAAAAGCTCAAACATGTAAACTTGAAGGAAGAAACCACATGGGGAAGTAGCATTACATGTTATAATCAATGCAAAGTGAGGTTTAATAAGTCAATAAATGATCATTAAATCCACACCAAGTCATGTTCCCAAGATTGGGCAATTCTACACAAAGATGTCACACTTATGAAGCATTATTCACTTATGAACATACAATGAACAAGTAAGCATGAAGTTGACATATGAATGACCTAAGTCAGAAGCTAATTCATGTGTTCAATGCTTAAAGGTAACCTCATGTTGTCACAAAAGTTTCATGTCAAACACATTCTCAAAAGTTAGAACAAGCAACGATCAAATTCAACCCCAATCATCCTCTAAAGCATGTGAACTTTCAATCATATAAAAGAATGAAAAAAGTCACAACAAGCAAGTGTATAAAAATGCAAGTCAGATGAAAATTACCTATGATATCTCATGTTTAAGACCCACAAGCATTGAGTAAAGATGGCACACAAAGCTCAAGCAAAAGTTGTCAAAGTAGGTAAGTAATCATACTCAAGTTCACACAAATGGTACATCAATTAGAGCTCACCACAAAGAACCTATAAAATGGTATTAGGAGACTTTAACTCATTCTATAACAAGTGTAAACAATTAGAAACAAGACCTAGAATCATGGCACAATTGCGTCCCTAAACATCCTAAGAATCAACACTAAAGCTCAAGTAGGAGGGCATGTATTTAGGACTCAAAGCAAGCATATAGATCATGATCAAAAATCAACATCAAAGAATCATAATGGATTACAAAATATCATCATGAATATGTCCAAACATTTCAAGGAAAATAGCCCAAGAGAGGTCACACATAGTCATCAAGTTTACCCTAATTCTAGGCACACATCAAAACACTAGACATGGAATGAAATATTCATGAAAAATGGTTAGAAGCCTTGAAAAATAATGAAAATTTAACACTAACATTATGAGGTCAGTGGATAAACATTCCCCCAAAATAGGCTCAATATTATACACAAAAGATGATCAAACAATGTCACACATAGGGTAAGATACAAGGCAAAGATCATTTAAGACAAGCCACAAAAAGAGCATTCAAAATGCACCAAAAATTAATGGAAAAAATCCCAAATGATTATCAATATGTCCTATAATCATATAAATAAAGGCATACAAAAATTGAGGTCAAAACTAGTTGGGAGAAATCAATTTCAAGGCATAATGTGCAAGCTATGTCAATTTGAACACATTCAAAATAAAATTCCAAAACAAATGTAAAAAATATTCAAAATTGGAATTAAAAAAATATAAAAAATTAATTAAAGCATCCAAGATCACTCATGAATATGTTTATAATTTTTAGGCAAAGGAAAATATTTTTAATATTGCATTTTGGAACAAGTTTCAAAGAAAAATAAAAAAACACACAAATGAGGAGAGAGGTGTAACACTAGCAGTTATCTAGTTCAAAAATCCTCAATGGGCCAGATGTGGGGTGTAAAAAGCATGCGCGTATGAGCCCATTTCCATAATTAAAACAATCCTTCTTTTTCTAATTATCATCAAAAAAGGAAAAAAGAAAAAAAAACCAAGAAATTGTAAATGAAATAAGCACGTGGGTGTAGACTCAGATTCATTAATGCGTTGTAAGCTTCCTACTGGTGGGTTTTGAAATTTTCACACGCTGACAGGTTCAAAGCACATGTGGATCAGAATTTATTACATGGCCCTATCAAGGAGTGACACCACACGTTGACCAAGGTTGACCTGAGAATTAAACAGACGCCAGAGCTGAGCTCCGGTCGTCTTTTCTGACCAGCTCCCACCGTCGCCGGTGGTGGACTTTTCTAGAAATTAAAAAGAGAACCATGATTCTATTTGTTTTTCTCACTAATTATGAATCTGGCATTAGAATTCTCATTAGATCCTTCTATAATGCAATACGAAGAAAATAATTTATGCCCTAGATTTTCAAAGTTTTACATTTTGCCCTAACTTCTAGCCACAAACGTTGCCTCCCTTTTAAGGACTTCAAATGCAAGTAATTCACATGATCCTAACCACCATACTTGTCCTAATATGATGTTGGAAGTTCAAGAAAACCTAACCTGGCTTGAGCTTCAAATCATGTGTTAGAAACCCTAAGAACTTCTTGCAATGGCCTTGAGATCACCACTGAGCAAAATAAATGCTCAAGTTCTTTGAATCCAGCTTGAAATTCCAAAGTTGATGATGGAGATTGTTGAATTCGTGGATGGAGTTGTGGTGATTCTAGGTGCAAACCCTTGCACATAGTAGCAAGAATTAAGAATGGCGATGAGGATTGTGGAAAAAACTTGAAGAAAGCTTCCAAAATGATGGAGTTTCGAAGCTCTGAACTTGGATGTGTGAAAAATGGAATTTTGATCTAACTTTCTCTAATTTTGTACTTGTTTCTCTCTGATTCATTTAGGGTTTGTTATGAAGCTTATATACATGTGGTTAGATGGTCATTAGTGATTAACCTTGGTTAGAAATGCAGTTACAAGTTTGGTTAGTGAAACTGAAAAGTGAGAGTGAGGTGGTGAGGGGCACGGGTTAGGAGTGTATGAGGTGCATGGAGTGTTATCATGCACATGTAAGGTGATGATGTTGATGTGAGATGGTGATGTATTGGCTGCTACAATCAGAAACTTTCTTGACATGTTCATATGGCTATGTGAAGTAATGTTGTGAGGTGTATGTATTCTATAAGGAAATACATGGCTACCTAGGGCAATTGTGTGTGACATGATGCGCATGATAAGAGAATAACACCAATGAAATGAGATTTTGTTTTGAATTTGGAATGGAAAGTTATGGCTTTGAACACTTGAAAAAACATATTCATGATGATGACTTTGGAGATGCATAACTTGATGAATAATGACACAATTTGCATGATCTTGATATCAAGTGAAAGTTCTCATGGCAATGAACAATTTTTATGTTAGAAATAAAATGAGACGAGGTCTAGAACATCAAGAAAAATGTCATCCAAATCAAGGGCACAAAACTAACTTTTTGGAGTTAGAAAAATTCTAAGAGTTTTCATGTTGAACAACTTGAATGTCATGATTTTGGATGATCATAACTTTTGATCCAAGAATCCAAATGAGGCATTCTTTATATGGTTGAAAAGGTGGAAGTTCATTCTACAACTTTAATTTGAAAATATGATTTCCAAATGAGTCTTGGAAGAAACTAAAAATGAGCTTGAACATGGACACAAAAACTGACCTTTAAACACTTAGAAAAAATTCTAAGTGTTGAAACATGCAAGTGTGAAATGTCCAACTTCTAACAATCATAACTTGCTCATAAAATGATTTAATGGAGATGAATTACCTATGGTTGGAAAACTTGAAGTGCATACTACAACTTTCATGTTAGACAAAAATTGAAATAAAGCTTTGATCATGGATAAAAATGGCCTTGAAAGTGGCTGCACATGAAGAACTTTCCAAAAATGGAAAGTTTCTAAAACCCTAATTTGCCAAAGTTGGTAACTTTCCACACAAGCTTGATTTTGATGATTCCTTTGACATTTCTTGATCAAATTCCATTCATTGATCATATTTTACATGATGAACACAAAGTTGACCTCAAAAAGTTAGGAGTTGACTTTTTTCTTGCTCAGTTGACTTTGTTCCCAATTTGACTGATCCTCAATCATCTGGCCAATTTAAATCCTTCTGAATGGAATTGATGGTCAATACTCCACTCATAGATACTTGAGAACATATAGAATGCCATGAAATCAAATATTGCCCAAAGAATCAGAAATAAACTGATTTTACGCAAAACCCTAATTTGGCCCCCAAAAGTCAGGAGATGTTGATCAATGTCCAAAACCCTAATTCATTTGAGGAGAAGTGAGAATCCCTTGAACCAAGATGTCTTACATGATATGAGGATGTTAAGGCTTCAAGATCCTTGCTCATGAGGGTGCCACATACACAAATACTCAAAACCCTAATCTTGTGATCCAGAGATAGGAGGAGGTGATTCTCTTCAAGTTTCTTGAAAATTTCAATCACCTAATGAAATGGTGAACCAAATATGATGTCTTGAAGCATAAAGAGCCTTTGTAGCTTGAGTGCTTGAGTATATCTCATTCTCTTTGCTTTACAAAACTAGAACCATAGAAGCCTCTAATCTCATGCCATGGGAAAACCAATGATGCATGTATGATGTTTATGACCTAAATGCATATGTATGTGAAACGTAAGCCACTTATTGATGGTAAATTATGAGGGAAAATTTTAGGTGTTACAGCTACCCCTATTTAATCAACTGTGGACCTGAAAGGATGACAGCGACGACTTTCAGACATTCAAGGTAAATAGGGATTGAATACCAACAAAAATAGAAAATTTGCACTACGTGGGTAGAAAGTAAAGGTATAAAACTTGATGAGCGGTGATGACTCTACTGGGGATAAAAGGTAGAAGAGATTGAGAAATCTGCTAGGGAGAAGAAACAGCATAGACGGGTGTCTGGAATCATAAGATAAAAGCCCTATGGCGACTATTGATGGTAAAGTATTGATGGTAATGTATGACATGTTTGGTTAGACCACCAAAAGTGCTAGTTCACCTTATTCTGGACCAGGAGAGCTACACTGTCTATACTATAGAGTATGTTTGGGGATTTGAGAGCTATACAGGTGCTGTATATTGTCTCAAGATGGATGTCTTGCTTAACCCTCATGTGGGAGCCCCTTTTATAGCCTTCTTCTACCTTCATTTAAGCCAGACCATTAAGAGAAGCCTCTTGGCCTTCATACGTTGCATGGCCATCATTGCTATAACTCTTCTTCGTGAATGCACGCTTTGAAGACATGATAACGTCTGCATTGATGCGCCGTCGCCATTACAACTGTTGGAACGACGCTTGTTGAGCTCATGACCGACATCGGTGTCAGGTTGGTGTTGTATAGTACCCGACCTTGTAAGAACTTGGCTGATGGGAGTCGGGCTCCCTGATTGGGCCGGGTTGTATATGAGGCTTGTCTAGCTCTCTTCATTATAGGATCTTTCTTGCTACCATAATCTAGTATGCGCTTACTTTTATCCGACTACTCAACTCGACACCAAATATATTTGGCATGTACAGGTACAAATAAACTTTGAGCCATAAATCCTTTTTTCTGAAACCGTGAACTAAGCCACGTTGCAACCCTTAAAAGTCCTAATTGAGACAAGGTTTATTCTGAAGGCGTACTTCAGTGAGATAACGTCTCTGACTCCCACGAGTTGTGCTAAAATATTTTTGTTGGTATTGCATGTTCATGATGTCTTTCATTCAAAAAATCAATGTCGTAACTAGTGACTCTCTCACAGGGTTTAGAGACATCTTTTTGGCATGAAAACCTCAAGATTAACAAGTGTGTCGCATTAGAATTATCATTCTTAGAATAAACATTTTTTGCTTGCATGCATGTGTTTAAACATCAAGGAAGTTTATATAATGAACATTGGTTGAGAAGCTTAATCAAGCTGAGTTGAGATGCCTAAAACTCCCAGAGGACAGTCATGTCCAGGGCCATATAGTTAGGAAACTCTGTCGAGCGTGTGGATTTCCAGAAAGTTTTTCTCAGAAAATACCAGTCTGGAGCTATCACGTCAAGAAATCCCTAAGTTTCAGCTAATCTGGGGCAGTCATGTCGAGATTCAACAAATCCCTCGAAGATTAGTCAGTCAGGGGCAAAGTCACTGCAAGGCTCGTACTGAGGCAGGCCACTCCGGAGAACGGTTAATCAAAGTCATGTTACCAGGGTGCAACACATAGGGGCAGGATGTGTTAGATCTTCATGATACCTCCTGAAGACAGGTTCCTTTATGGGTTATGCTGCATCAGGGCACCTCTTTTTGTCATATCACTTCTGCAGGATTCATGTTGATAACTAACACGTGACGTCCTCAGTAGAGTTTCTTTCCCCAGCAGAGATTGCTAAAGTTTTATCACTCTTCGCAGAGCATTATGAAGATTGTGAATATTCTCCCTAGTAAGAGTCCAGGAGTTCGCTCTCCCCTATCCAGGTTGATTTATTGCTCTTCAATAGGAGTTCATATTCCCTTACAGGATAATAGTGTCTGGTCTGTGCTTCCCAATCATGTTTGTGGTAAGGTTGTTTCCGTCTCCCCAACGGAGTAAGGGTAGAAAGTAGGTCTCCAACAGAGGAGTAAGCTCAATGTAGTCCCCTAGTAGAGTTGATATCATTGACCATTGTTCCCCAAGCAAATTTGTTTGTCCACCCCCAGCAGTTAGAAGTTGGTGGTGGTTGGTATTCGCCAGCAGGTCAAAGGTCGATTGTCATTGGCCCTTTTCTTTAGCAGATTCTTGGGACGTTTCCCCAGCAGATGTTTTTATTCCTAATTTCCGGCAGAGTGGAAGTTTGGTTGGGTCCTCGAGCAGAGTTTATGACCCTAGAGATAGTTCCATTTGTTATCCCCAACGGAGTTGCCTTCGTCTCTTTAGCATTTATTTCGCTGAAGTGGTCCTGTTGCATATCATAAGCATCATTGCATTGCATTCTCACATGCGTAGCATTTCCATTTTACATGGAGCATTACACCAAAAAAAAAATCAAACATGCATGCGAAGCATAAGCCATATTTGGTACCTTACGCAAAAGCCCGAATCAACCTTCAACCAAGACAATGATAAATCCCCAGTAGATTTTTCTTCAGTCAACTTTTCTTTCGGTCAAATCCCTTTGACGATGTGTTGCTTTCTGTCAAATTCCTTTGACGATATGTTTCTTCGGTTAGGTTTTCTTTCCGGCAAATCCCTTTGATGATGTGTTGCTTTCTGTCAAATTCCTTTGACGATGTGTTTCTTCGGTTAGGTTTTCTTTCCGGCAAATCCCTTTGACGATGTGTTACTTTCCGTCAAATCCCTTTGACGATGTGTTTCTTCGGTTAGGTTTTCTTTTTGTCAAATCCCTTTAATGTTGTGTTGCTTTCTGTCAAATCCCTTTGACGATGTGTTTCTTCGGTCAGGTTTTCTTTCCGTCAAATCCCTTTGATGATGTGTTACTTTCCGTCAAATCCCTTTGACGACGTGTTTCTTCGGTCAGGTTTTCTTTATGTCAAATCCCTTTGACAATGTGTTTCTTTCCGTCAAATCCCTTTGACGATGTGTCTCTTCAGTTCAACTTTCTTTCCGTCAAATCCTTTTGACGATGTGTTTTTTTGGTTCAGTTTTCTTTCCGCCAAATCCCTTTGACAATGTGATGTTGGTTTTCTTTCCGTCAAATACTTTTGAGGATGTGTTTCTTCAGTTAGTTTTCTTTCTGTCAAATCCCTTTGACGATGTGTTTCTTCGGTTATTTTTCTTTCCGTCAAATCCCTTTGACAATGTGTTTCTTTGGTACAATTTTGTTTCCGTCAAATCCCTTTGACGATGTGTCTCTCTAGCGGAGTTTTCTTCCAAATATCTGGCGTTTTCCCCTGCAGAGTGGTTTTCCTAATATTTCTCCCTCCCTAGCGGAGTCATCTTCTCTTCACATTTGGTTGTAAGTCCACCTTTGGATGATGTCCAATTGACCTTTTCTCTTTTCCCCACAATGTGCAAATTTCGTGGTTCTTTTGGTATTCAATCACCTTCTACCTTGAATGTCTGAAAAGTGTCCCTCTTCATCCTTTTAGGTCTAAGTTGATTGAATATGGGCAGCTCTTGCACCCCAAAATTCGCCCCTTCATTCTTTAACCTTTTTGGCTTATGCTTCATTTCATTTGCATCTTCGTTTGTGCATAACATTGGTTCTAAACATGGGATCAAGGTATCTTTGGTGGTCCTCAAGAGGAGGAGATAGTTCTCAAAGCAATAAGCAAGGAGATAGTTCTCAAAGCAATAAGCAAGGAGATGGTATCAACATCATGGTATTTTTAAGCTACAAGGTTCTCATACTCTTTAATGTATCTCAACAAGTTCATTCAATCATATGAGGATTATGGTTTCAAGGATTTCAAGAGATTTATTTGATCAAGCTCCTAGTGGCTCTGAATTAGGGTTTTGTGCAAGGACACTTATGATTATTTTCTTGAGAAAATCATGGTTCTATGGTTCAATGCACATCTAAAAGGTTCTCTACATGTCTCATGGTTCACCACAAATCATTTCAAGAGTTTTTGAAGTGGATAGAGGAGGCATCTGATTCATCTGGTCAAAAAGTCAACTGATGCCCTACAAAAGTCAACTCTTGAGTTCTCGGGTCTTATTTGCGCATTTCAAGTCATCATCCATGTTATTATTATGTTTGATCAAGAAAAATCAAGAGGAATCACAAAATCAAGAAAGGTTGCCAAATTTAGGTTTTGGGAATTTTTCTAAATATGGAAATTCAGCTTGGAGGGCATATTTTCAACGGTAATTTTCTTAATTATCCAAGCTCCATTTCACTTTTCCTCCCACGTGAAAGTGTTCCTCATTCTTCAAGCTTTCTTTTGATACCAAGAACGCACCATTTGGATTCCTGGAACTCAAGTTGTGATGTTTCAAAGGCGAGAAAATGAAGTTTTTATAATGTAACGGGTTACATCGCCATGTAATCGGTTACATCACTGTTTGGAAGTTTGTGAATTCTAGAGCTAAACCTTCATCATTTCATCTCATCAACGCAAATTCTACAGTAGAAAGTGATTTGGATCTAGATCCAAGGTTTGGAAGCACTTTTTTGGAAGAAACTTTGAAGCAAGTTCGTCACATTGCGTTGTTCTTCAAATTTCTTGCTAGGAACTCATTGGATCTTGGATTTTCTGTGTTTAATTTGTCCAATTTCATTCGCAACACTTACCAAAGCAATTCTCCGCTTTGTAGGTTGGTAATCCATAAATCCTAGCTTTTTCTAGCTTATTTACAACTTTTGCAATGTAGATCTATTAATTTTTTATGTGAATTGCTTCATTAATTGATTTGATTGTTGATCTAGTTGTTTGATTGATTCAATTGATGTTTGATTGTGGTTATTTGATGTAGTTTTCGTGATCAATTGCATGACTTAGCATGTAAAAATTAAGTGGTTAAGTTGCTGAAAAGTGCTTTTGCTAAAAAATCTGTTTTGCTATTTTTTGCTGATGTAACTGGTTACATCAACCATGTAACTGGTTACATCACCTTGTCTGCGCCACAGTTATGCTGTTTTTGTTGATGTAACCGGTTACCTTAACCATGTGACCGGTTACATCACTGCTAGTTTGGAAAAAGTTTGTTTTCAAGGACTGTTTTGGCATGCTTTGATCCTCCAAGTTTCATGACTTTGTATGATGCATATTTATGGATTTTTCTTGAGATATTTCGACCTATTTAACTGCATGCTTGCATTTCTTTGACACGCGGCGTATTGATTTTCATGTGGCGTGTTCGTAACCTATTTGTGTTGCATTCTTGGTGCATCCTTCATGATGTTTGGTTGTGCTCACTTGGTTGTTCATTCTTGATGCTCACTTTGCTGGATATATGATTCATGTCCATGTTTGCTCTCGATTCCGTGAAAGTGTGTTTGTTTCAAGTGATTAATTGTTGTTTTGATGAATTATCAATGTTGCTTTTGGGTGAATGTTTAAGTGTGCAATGTCATTGGAGTTTGTTCATGCCTAGTCACTTGTGCTTAATTATATGTACATGTGTAGCAATTTCTCTTACTTGATGTTTGTTCATGTTTGTAATTTATGTGCATTTGTTTAAATGTGATATCATGTTTTTACGTATTTCTTGCGATACATGATTATGCCTGAATGTTGGACATGTTTACTGTGGACTGATTAATCTTTGATGCATGCTTAACTTGAGGTTGTGTTGTCACATGATCATTCATGCTTGATGCCTATTCATGAGCATTTGTTTTGATGCATTGCATGCTGCCTTGGTGTATACATGACTGTTGTGCTGGATAGTGTCGCTCCCGAGGATTTGCATCCAAGGTACAAACGCGAGAGTGGCGCAGAAAACACATAGTCGCCAACAATGTGTATCGAGAGAGGAAAGGAAACACTGCGTAAACCTGAAGAAAAAGGGGAAGGACATGGTCATCGCAACCATAGTCAGGGTTCGGGAGTCGGTTATGCGAGGGGAAGGTGTTAGCACCCCACGCATCCATCGTACTCGATGGGATCCAGGCTTGTTGTCTAAACGGAGGGTGAGCTATCCTAATACCTATGGCTGAACAAAAGAAAACGGGGATGGGGGTGACTAAGACGGACTCGGTAGGACATATGTGTAGCACCCCAAAATTTTCCCTACCTTTTTCTGGCTTATGTTTCTTTCTCATTTTGCATCATTAGGTCATGGTTCATAATTAATCATTTGCATTGGTCTTCTAAGACATGGGATCAAAGGGTTTTCTTATTATCAGTATTTTCCTATTCAGAGGTGCGTCAAGTTCTGAGGTTTTCTTATCCAGAGGAATCATCAAAGGCTTTGGGCCAGAGGTTCATTGGTGTGAATCAGGGTTTGGATCCTTCTTAATATCTCAAGAGAATTGGTTCCAGGTTAAGTGCTCATTCAGTTATGATCAGGTGGAAGTTTGACTTCATCTTGGTCAAATCATCAGGAGTTTTGCTTCAAGTGCGAGTTATCCGTGTTATTGGTTTATTTCTCAGGAAGTGTGCATCAAGGGTCAGTTTGTTATGCGCTTGAGGTCAAGTTATCAAGCATTGGTTCATGTGGGGTTGATTTAAAAGTCAGGATCTGTGGATTTATTTTCCCAGATATTTATTCAGACAGATTCATGTGAGGATTCACTTGATCAAAGATTCAGAGGATGTGTGATTTAGGCGTTTTGTTTCAGTGGTAGTTGTGTGCCTTTAATCGGGTGTTGTGGAAAGTCGAGAGTTGATGTAATGTGGTTATCCTCTATTAGAACCTTTTTTTCTTTATCCATTAGTTGTCCATTTTTATCCATTCAAATTTCTACCATAAACCCATTTTTCTTTGTCCATTTTTAATCCAATTATTGATATCCGTTTTCACTTCCCATTATAAATATCCATCTTTCATTTTTATTCTTTATCCACATCATTCTCATTTACCAATTTAATTGTCCACTTTTTTTAGTCCATATCCATTTCATTTTTAATATCCACTCTTAACCCATTCATCCATTTTGAATCCGATTTGATACATTAAACCATTTGTCCATTATTTTTATTCACGTCCATTAATTCATTTTTTACTAATTCATTTGTCCATACCCACCTTCTAAATTACCAAACCATCAAACCATCCTTCACAATAGACAAAACTAAATAAAAAATCTGTACGTATAATGTGACCCCACAAAACCATAACAAAATCACAAAAGGAATCGTTGCACACCATCCACTACTCACAAAACCACAGCCTGCTACCTCCCCTGCAAAACTTGCGCAGCATAATACACACAGCAACAAAAGTGACAAAAGGAATTTGCCACTACAAACCCGTACAAGTCTTGACCCCACAAACAACAACCTGCTGCCATAACTCGCTCCACCCACCACAAACCGTACCACAACTCACGCAACTCACGCAACCTTTTTTTTAACAGAATTTCAGCCTAAAAATCGATTCTACCCCTGAATTTAATTATAAAACCAAGCTGCAGCGGATTCTTCACGGACACCAATTCTTCATCTTCGATCCATCTTTAAACAGCTTCCTCATTACTCATCATCTTCAATTCATCATTTATCACATTTACACTGCATTTCCTGCAAATATTTGTTTCCATCTCCATCATCACCTGTGAATGAATCTTCGATATTCTCCTTCAAGCTTTCAATTCACAACCTGTAAAAACCACAGCAAAACACTTCTTCGTCAACAAACTTCAAAATAATCCCTCATCATCTTGAATTCAAACCACATCACAACATCATCATTGATTCACAACACAGAAAAAGAGGTAGAAGAAGAGATTTCAGATTCAACAACAATAACACATTAACCACAACATCACAGCAACGCAGCAGAAATCAACAGACAAGTGAATGATCCAGAAATTGAAAAAATAAAAGAGAGGATCGAAAGTTTACCGTCTTCGGAGTTGGAATAGTCGGACTAGCTCCGACCTTGTAAGTCATGTTAATGCAAATCCTGACTCTGTTCTTTGTTATTGCTTGATTTCTGAGTGTATAATGCTTATTTTTCTTGCGTGAATCCTTCGTGAATCGTTACGTCGAGGTCCTGGTTAGAACATAAAGTCTCTGCCGCCACCGGCGCGATGCCACGGTGTGGCGGAATATTCATCTTCTGGCTCTTGTTGTCTGAGCTAATAAGAGGAGGGCTGAGATGAGGGTTGTTAAAGAGAAAAGTTGAGCACGAGGGAGTCGGCATGTTGTGAGCGGTAATTTGGAGAGATGATGGCGTGGAGAGGGAAGTGAAGAGCGGAGGAAAATGATGAGAACGCAGAAGTGACGAAGTGATGAAAGTTTGAGAATGGCGATGTTCGTGAGGTCATGAAGAGGAGGAATGGTGGTGGTTTACGGCGGAGCTATGGGAGGAAGGAGGGCGACGTCGTTTTTGTTGCGAAGAAGAGGATGATGGAGGTACAGCTGATGAAGTTTTGTGGCTTTTGTTTAACCTGGTTCTTTATTAGGTTAAACTGTAGTGGACCGGGTTTGGGCTCGTCTTGGTTTTTTTTTTTTCCTTTTTTCGGCACCCGTTTTCACTTACACCCTCTCCCCTGGATTCAAAATAAAGGCCTTTGGGCCTGATGCAAGAGTCCAGCGACTGATTCTTCACCACACTGCCCTATTTCACTTTGTACCCCCCTCTGGGTTCATGTTTCAAACCATTAGGACCTCATAGCCCATGCGCTGGACTGCTACTACACTTCTCACCCCTAAATCGGCATTACACCCCTATTTGTGATTAATTTTTAATTAGTTTAGATATTTGTTTTGGTTTTATTAATTATTTTAGTTATTTCATTTAGAATAGCTAGATTAGTTATTAATTTTGTTTTGATTTGTTAATTAGAAGTCAACTTTGTTTTAATTAGATCTTAGGATTTAATTTTGAATTGACTTTTTTGTTAACTAACTTTTAATCTTGATGAGCATTTTAATTTTTGTGGATATTCCTGATTAATGGTTGATCTTGATTTTGATGCCTATTTCGATTAGTTTTTGATCAATTCCTTGGTGATACTTGCCTCTGGCTTGATTTTCCTTTGTGATTGAGCTGTCTGGTGTTTACTTGTTGATTACTCTATATTCACATGCTCCCTTAAGGCTCCTAGTCTGACTTAATTTCTGATTAAGTTCGGAGTAGGATAGACATTAGGCTCTCAATCCAAGCATGATAACATTAGGTTAACTCCCTCCTAATCCTGACCTTAGGGATACTTTGCATGATAACTTGTAGGATTCAGTTTCCCCTTTGGACTTTTTGTTAGTCCCTACTCTTTTCTCTCGCACCCGTGTGATCGAGATTGATCCCGTTTCCCCAATCCATGGTCGTTACTGTTTGGTGCAAAAAAGTGTTAATATTTAGATTAGTTTTTAGCACCTTTTTGTGAGCTTTATTTGTAAATCCAAGCCTTTTCCCATTGTTTCCGTTTATAACCGTTTTCTAGTTAATTTCGTTATTTGTCGTATCTATTTAACTTTTGTGTTTGTATTGCAGATTTTTGCATGGAAGGGTGAAGAATGGAGCTATGAGGGCCCCACAAAAACAGTTTTGCAAAATTTGCATTTTTGGAGCATGCTTTGAGCGCGCTCAGCGTGTTATGAGTGTGTTTGGCCCTTGGATATATTA
Source organism: Lathyrus tuberosus (assembly GCA_022829125.1). Taxonomy (NCBI): domain Eukaryota; kingdom Viridiplantae; phylum Streptophyta; class Magnoliopsida; order Fabales; family Fabaceae; genus Lathyrus; species Lathyrus tuberosus. The sequence goes on along the minus strand of JALAZF010000029.1, from coordinate 3,315,122 downwards.
AGCTAGGCTCATTTGAATAAATCAGGTGATTCCAATTTGAACATTTGTTTGCTTATGATTTGTGCTTGTTAATTATGATTAGAATTCAGTTCATTTAAATATTTTCATTCTTAGTAAGGCCGAGCGGTACTTGCGTGCGTGTTTATTTGGTTTGAACCATTACTTTTTATTGGTGTTTGTTTCCGGTTTTCCGCTTTCTTCTATTCTATTTTATCTTCGTTTGAGGACAAACAAAGAAACAAGTTGGGGAGAGTTGTTAGGTGCTAAAAAGTGTTAATATTTAGATTAGTTTTTAGCACCTTTTTGTGAGCTTTATTTGTAAATCCAAGCCTTTTCCCATTGTTTCTGTTTATAACCATTTTCTAGTTAATTTCCTTATTTGTCGTATCTATTTAACTTTTGTGTTTGTATTGCAGATTTTTGCATGGAAGGGTGAAGAATGGAGCTATGAGGGCCCCACAAAACAGTTTTGCAAAATTTGCATTTTTGGAGCATGCTTTGAGCGCGCTCAGCGCGCTCCCAGCGCGAGGTTTGAAGGAATTACAGGAGCTTGCGTGCTCAGCGCACTTTTAGGCGGTTTATCTTTTAAGTGGAGCCCGCAGCGCGCTTCACGAAACTCAGCCCCTTTATAAGTGGTTTTGATCAGAATTTTGGGACACTCTCTATTGCATTCTTAGATAAAAGTATATTACACTGTAGCACTTCATCTTTGGATGATTAAAAAGCATCATTTTGTCGATAAAATCGTCGTTGATGCTCGTTTCTCTTCTCCCGATTCTTGTTGATCAAGCTACCATGAATATGTGTAGATAGTTTCTCTTTTGTGTCAAGGTTAGATGTAGGTAAACCTTTCCTTTGTATGTATATGGATTGATTCTAGTTTGTGAACTCTTAGATGATAAATGTATGGTGAAAAACCTTGTGTCTATGTTTATTCTTTGTGTTGGTTCATGATTGAGAAATATGCTCCAACTCTTTACCTAGGTTTTTCATCCATCAATGTCCATTGGCTAGAGATAGTAATGTGAGTTGATGTTCATAAATATTGAACTTTAATATTGTCATTTTGATAGTTTGTGTGAGAAATCAACGAAGGATCAAAATGATAAAACTCACAATATGTGTTAGAAATAAACATATTGGGAGGATATGTGATTGTATTTATCATTTAACCGAGTTCATTAGCTCTATCGATTATATATGTGCAAAGTGGTATGTCGAACCCTAACCTTGACATGCTTTTATAAACCGTTAAAACAATCTTTTTACCGTTTCTAATTAACTTTGAATGCGAACGCTACGAAACCAACCTAAAACCCCTGTTACTTTAAGGCTTGAAACGTTACGACTGTAGAACGGCTGCGATATCACCGAACAATCTCTGTGGAACGATAACTAAAACCCGAACTCTATTTGTATTTCAACAAATTGGCGCCGTTGCCGGAGATTGTTATTTGATATTGCAAGCATTGCAATAGTTGTGAAGTTTTAGACTTGTTACAAATTTTCTTGTGCTTTGTGATTTGTTTTGTTTAAGTGTGCAGACTTTGTTTATGCGAGGCCAACTACCGGCGGACCAACTTCTTTTCGATCCTGAGATTGAAAGAACTGCTCGTAGACTCAACAGCAGAACTAGACGGAGGAGGCAACTTGCGAGACAAAGACAAGAGCAAGAAAGAAGTTCAACTACAACACCACCACCATTCACACCAATCATGGCGCAACCACCACCTCCACCTCCCGCATCCACACCTTGTGTGAACAGTCCACGATACACCGCTCAGTTTGCCAACAACAATCAAGGAAGGTAAGCCGAGATGAAAAATATAACTTTGAACTTATTGTATGGAAGTCCATTCACCGGAATGGACCATGAAGACCCTTTTGCGTTTCTCACAAAATTCTATGAGATTGCATTAGCGGCCGGTGTAGATCAAGCACAAGAATTACCTCTCTTTAAAATATTATTTCCGCATGCTTTGCTTGGCAAAGCAAAGGATTGGTACCTCGATCAAACTCCCGCCGTGATGACCGATTGGAACGTCTTGGAGGAAAAATTTATTGAACGGTTCTTCTCTCATAACCGTTTCATGGAGTCAAAAACAGTAATTTCAGTGTTCTCTCAAGGCACTAATGAATCCCTAAATGAAGCATGGGAACGATTCAAGTCCATGCTTAGCAAATGTAAAGGTCACGAGTTTGATGATTTAACACAAATTCATATCTTCAAGAATGGTCTCCAACCAAATTGCAAGACATTATTGGATGCCACTTCGGGAGGAAGTTTATTGTCAAAGAGTGTCGAGGAAGCAACTGATATTATTAATAGAATGGCTCTAAACGATCTTCAAAGTCAAAGCCGTGGCAACTCTCAAAAGAAGCCCGGTGTCCTTGAATTGGGAACTAACGATGCAATCCTTGCACAAAACAAGCTTATCTCTCAACAAGTGGAGCTTTTGACTCAACAAATCAAAGAAATGAAGGAGCCGAGCAAAAGTAAGCAAGTAGCTTGTTGTGAACTTTGTAAAGGGGAGCATGACACCGGATTTTGTCCTCCTCCGGGTTTTGAAGAAGTGAACTATATGGAAATCAAAGGGATTATCAAGGTAGACAACAACAACCTTACAAACAACAACACAATTCTCAACAAAATTATCAAGGAAGTCAAGGATTTCAACCGCGAGCAAATTATCAACATAATCAAGGTTATGGTGTCGGTCCTTCAAACTGGCAAAATCCATATCAACCTCCACCACCTCCGGTTGCTAGCTCTAAATTGGAAGACACTTTGACGCAATTCATGCAAATGTCTATGGCCAATCAAAAGAGTAGTGATGCAGCGATTAAGAATCTTGAAAACCAAGTGGGGCAACTTGCCAAGCAAATTGCCGAACAACAATCGGGTCCTTCTTTTTCCACGAATACTCAAGTGAATCCTAAGGAGCATTGCAAGGCGATTGTTACTAGAAGTAGGAAGGAGTTGGAGAAAGAAAGGGAGAAAAATGTGGAGGAAGAAAAACTTGATGGTCTCGTGGAGGATTGTAGTGATGAGGAAGTAGTTGAAAATAAAAGTGAAAATGAAGGTGTAGTTGAAAATAAAAGTGATGAAATGGTTGAAGTTGAAAATAATAGTGGTGAGGAGTTGAAGAAAAAGGAGAGACTTAGGAGAGTGAAGAAGGGAAAGGAACTAGTGAGTGTTATTCCAATCCAAAACTTACCATATCCTCATGCTCCTTCAAAGAAGGAAAATGAGAGGCACTATGCGCGTTTCATGGACATTTTCAAGCAATTACAAGTTAACATTCCGTTTGCCGAAGCTTTGGAACAAATGCCAAAGTATGCAAAGTTTATGAAAGACACTCTCACGAAGAAGCGGAGGTATTCGGAACCGGAAACTATTGTTCTTGATGCGAGTTGTAGTGCCATCATCCAAAGAACTCTTCCTAAAAAAGAAGTTGACCCGGGGCGTGTGACTTTGCCGGTCACCATTGGTGACGTCTATGTTGGAAAAGGGCTTAATTGATTTGGGCTCAAGCATTAATCTTATCCCTTTGTCCATTGTAAAGAAGCTTGGGAACATTGAGATGAAAGCCATTCGTATGACTTTGCAATTGGCCGACAAGTCCACAACTCATCCTCATGGGTTAGCTCAAGATGTCTTGGTAAAAGTTGACAAATTTTTCTTCCCGGTTGATTTTGTTGTTATCGATATGGAGGAAGATGAAGATGCACCTTTAATTCTTGGCCAACCTTTCATGAAAACCGCCCGAATGATGATTGATGTGGATGACGGTTTAATGAAGGTGAGGGTTCAAAATGAAGAGGTTTGTTTTGATCTTTTCGAAGCTATGAAACATTCAAAAGATAAACATGATAGCTTTCGGGTCGATGCAATTGAAGAAGCAACCTTGGAGGTTTCTAAACATGTACATGAAATCTCTCCTTTGGAAATGGCTCTTAATGATTCTTTTGAAGTGTTTTCCAAAGAAGAAGAAAGAGCCCTTGAAGAGTGCTTAAAAGAGCTTGAATCCCTCAAAGAGTTGCAACCATGGGAGGTAGAACCGGAAGAGTTAAAGAAGGATGTGAAAGATGAGAAATCACCACTTGAATTGAAGGTCTTGCCTTCCAATTTAAAATACGCGTTTCTTGATGACGGTGGTAACAAGCCGGTTATCATTAGTAACGTTTTGTCAAAAAACGAGGAAGGCCGTCTAATTCATGTTTTGAAGAAAAACCAAGATGCTATAGGTTGGGTCCTTTCCGATTTAAAAGGAATTAGCCCGGCTTATTGCATGCATCGTATCTTGATGGAAGAAGATTTCAAGGCGTTAGCCCAACCGCAACGCCGCTTGAATCCAACAATGAAAGAGGTGGTGAGAAAAGAAGTGGTTAAGCTATTGGAAGCCGGTATGATTTACCCGATTTCCGATAGCCCTTGGGTTAGTCCAGTCCATGTTGTGCCAAAAAAGGGAGGAATGACCGTGATTCGTAACGAAAAAAATGAGTTGGTCCTGACAAAAACAGTGACAGGGTGGAGGATGTGCATTGATTATAGAAGGCTCAACACTGCGACAAGAAAAGATCATTTTCCATTACCGTTTATGGACCAAATGTTAGAGAGGTTATCCGGGCAGCAATTCTATTGTTTCTTAGACGGATATTCGGGGTATGACCAAATTGCGGTTGACCCGGCGGATCATGAGAAGACGGCCTTTACTTGTCCCTTTGGCATTTTTGCGTATCGTAAGATGCCTTTTGGTTTATGTAATGCGTCGGCAACTTTCCAACGGTGTGTTCAAGCTATCTTCTCCGGCCTTATAGAAAAGACGATGGAAGTGTTCATGGACGAATTTTCGGTTTTTGGAGGCTCATTTGATTTATGCTTGACAAATTTGGGAACCGTTTTAGAGAGGTGTGTGAAGACAAATCTAGTGCTAAATTGGGAGAAGTGTCACTTTATGGTGACAGAGGGAATTGTGCTCGGCCACAAAGTTTCGTCCAAAAGGCCTTGAGGTAGATCGAGCGAAAGTTGAAGTGATAGAGAAGTTGCCTCCTCCGACCAACGTAAAAGGGATCCGAAGTTTCCTTGGGCATGCCAGATTTTATCGGCATTTTATCAAAGACTTTGCAAAGGTGGCTAGACCATTGAGCAACTTGCTAAGCAAGGAACAGGTATTTCTCTTTAACGATGAATGTCTTCATGCTTTCGAAATTTTAAAAGAAAAGTTAGTTACCGCTCCAATAATAATTGCTCCAAATTGGACTTTAAATTTTGAACTTATGTGCGATGCGAGCGATTATGCTGTTGGAGCGGTACTTGGTCAGAGGAAGGAAAAAAGCTTCCATGCCATACACTATGCAAGTAAAGTTTTAAATGAGGCACAAGTTAATTATGCCACCACTGAAAAGGAATTACTTGCTATTGTGTATGCGCTTGAGAAATTTAGATCCTACCTCATCGGGTCAAAAGTTGTTGTTTACACCGACCATTCGGCGATCAAGTATTTGCTAACCAAACTGGATTCGAAGCAAAGGCTCATCCGATGGATCCTTTTATTACAAGAGTTTGATTTAGAAATAAAAGATAAAAAGGGTTCGGAAAATTTGGTGGCGGATCACTTGTCTCGCCTTGTCAATGTTGAGGTCACCATTGCTGAAAAGGAAATCCAAGAGGAATTTCCTGATGAAAATCTTTTTAAAGTCCAAGTTAGGCCTTGGTTCGCAAATTTTGCTAACCATAAGGCTATTGGTTGGGTGCCCGAAGACCTAACTTGGAACCAAAAAAGGAAGTTCCTTGCGGATGCTAATTACTACGTGTGGGACGACCCGTATTTGTTGAAATTAGGAAGTGACAACCTTTTGCGAAGGTGTGTTACGAGCGATGAGGCTCAAAGCATTCTTTGGCATTGCCATAACTCGCCGTATGGAGGCCATTTTAATGGTGCGAGGACGGCCACTAAAGTCCTTCAATCGGGCTTTTATTGGCCTTCTCTCTTTAAAGACGCACATCTCCATGCCAAAAGTTGTGACATGTGCCAAAGAACGGGTGGAATTGGACAACGTGATGAAATGCCTCTCCAAAACATACAAGAGGTAGAAATTTTTTATTGTTGGGGTATCAATTTTGTTGGTCCATTTCCACCATCTTTTGGTAATGAATACATGTTGGTTGCAGTTGACTATGTTTCGAAGTGGGTTGAGGCGATTGCCTCACCTAAGGAGGATGGCAAAACGGTGATAAACTTTTTAAAGAAATACATATTTTCCCGTTTTGGCACTCCTCGGGTGCTCATTAGTGATGGTGGGTCACACTTTTGTAATACACCTCTTGAAAATGTCTTAAAACACTATGGTTTATCGCATAAGGTGGCGACCCCTTACCACCCGCAATCGAATGGTCAAGCTGAGGTATCCAATCGTGAGGTAAAAAGAATCCTTGAAAAAACTGTGTCAAGTTTGAAAAAGGATTGGTCGCAAAAATTGGACGAGGCTTTATGGGCATATCGCACTGCTTATAAAGCCCCAATAGGTTTAACTCCGTTTCAATTGGTTTATGGTAAAACTTACCATTTACCGCTTGAATTGGAGCATAAGGCTTTGTGGGCTTTGAAAATGTTAAATTTTGACAAGGACTTGGCCGGTCACAAAAGAAAAGTGCAACTTCTTGAGCTGGAAGAAATGCGTAATGCCGCATACCACTCAAGTTGGTTGTACAAGGAAAAAGTGAAAGAATACCACGATAAGAAGCTCCGGCAAAAGGACTTCAAGGCCGGAAAATTGGTGTTATTGTTTAACTCTCGGTTAAGACTCTTTCCGGGAAAATTAAAATCAAAGTGGTCCGGGCCTTTTCGTGTGAAGGAAGTGAAAAACTATGGAGCGGTTGTTATCAAAGACTTGGAGAAGAAAGACTGTTGGACCGTCAACGGTCAACGTCTAACAATTTACCTCGTAGGGAATTTCGATCGCGCTTCCAGTTCTGTTCTCCTTGATGTTCTTAATTGAGCATCTTGGACCATCGAGCTTATCCGACGTTAAACAAGCGCTCGTTGGGAGGCACCCCAACACCGTAAGTTTTTATCGTTTTTACTAGTGAATTTGCTGTTTAGACTTGGTTTGTGAAAAATTGATGTTGTATGATGTTTAGGGTGATGTTTTGAACGTGTGGATGTTGCCTTTTTGCTGCTGGGAGTGTTTGTGAAGTTGCTTTGCGCGCTCATAAAAAAATTGACCCTTTGCTTCCAGAAGCTAGCGCGCTCAGCGCGCTCTTGGCCCGCTCAGCGCGGTTAGCGAATTTTTGAAAAAAAATATTTTGATTTTCTGGGCTTACAAAGCTGTGCCTGGCCCAGAAAGATGTTTAAGTGGCTAGGGTTCAGAAACCTTGCCTCTTTTTCTCATTCCCCTCACTTTCCCTCATTTTCTCTCCTCCAAATTTTTCAAAACCTCCTTGGATTTACAGTTCTCTACATCATCTCCCTTATCATTTTCTGCTAAGCATCATCATCCTCAAGCATTGTAAGTCTTTGTTTTTTAATTTTTCATTTTTATTTAGAAACCCATTTTTGGGACATTGTTGTAAATGTTGAATGTTCTTGTTCTTCTTCTTTCCTTTGCTTCTGTTTATGACTAAATTCTGTATAAGTGTTTACTTAGTATGATTGCATGTTAGTTAGAAGTTAGAATTGTAGAAATTAGGGTATGAAATTTTAGAATTAGGTTTTGTGAAAAGTTTAATTTGTTTTGATTTTTGTGAATTTAGTATGGGCATTTCTCTGTAAGTGTTTAACAATGGCTGTGTAGTGTTTATCTTTTGGAACCATTTGTTGCAGAGGGGGTTTTTTCTGCATTTCGCAGAGCCCGCTCAGCGCGCTCCTGCGCGCTCTGAGATTTGCAGACAATTTCCCCTTGTCCTAATTCTGTTCTGCTATGCTGAGAATAGGAATTTTAGCTTGCTGTTTTTGCTAACATGTGGTACTGTTTTGTGTGTACGTTGTTTTTCTTTTGTTTTTCAGATGTCAGGAAGAAAGAAGCAACGAGTCGTTGGTTCTACGTCAAATCCTAACAGAAGAGCTCCTGCTGGCCAATTCGATTCGAAGCGTTTTGTTGGCCTCGAGCAACAACAAAGATACGTGTAGCTTGAAAAAAGATCGATTTGGCCGGACAGGTTAATTATGATTGATCCCGATGGTCCCCATAGAAACATAAGTCATTTTGTCCAAGGTGGTGCGTGGGATAAGCTTGGTTCTCCTTTTCCTGAGTACCATATAGACATTGTGAGGGAGTTTTACGCTAATACGTTACCCTCCGGTGGTGATAGGTTCACTTTCAAAACTTGGGTTAGGGGGAAATAAATTGACTTCTCAAGAAATTCCATCAATACCTACCTTGGAAACCCACTGCAGCTGGAAGAAGATGAGTTGTGTGATTTTGCACGGTCGTTGGCTCAACAGAACTGGAATGTCGACCAGCTTAGGGAGTCTTTGGGCAGAACCTAGGGGACTTACACTTTAAGTGCTAGTGGAGCGCCTATAAAGTTTGCTAGGAGGGTGTTGGATTCTGTATCACAGCTTGTCATGTCGGTTGTTCTATACAACCTTCGGCCAAGAAGCCACACCTCCTCTATTCCAATGGAGACCGCGACTCTGATTTTTCATTTGTGCACAGAGGGCCACACCGTGGATTTTGCATGGATTATTGCTAATGAGATGAAGAGAACTGCCACCAGCGGTACACCGCTTGGAGATCGTGTGGCTTGCACCCTTATTTATCCAGGGTTGATTATGGCTTTATGCCATGAGGCGCAAGTTACATTACCTACTCATGGGAATGTGAAGCTCCAGATTGTAGATGATAGTTATGTTACTCGTCATTGTATGGGGGTGATTTATTTAGAGCAGGCTGCCCCTGTAGCTGCTGCTGCTCCTGCTCGCGGCCGTGGGCACGGACGCGGACACGCTTATGATCCAAGTGCTGAGGCCAATTGGGCCATGCACGAGGCTCATCAGCGGGCTTTCTTATTTATACTTGATTCTATGATGCAATTGCAGCTGCAGATTCGGGAACCGCATGTGGACCACCGGCTGAGGACTCGTGAAGACCTCATTGCTTATGCTCGTTGGCCTGAGGGTAGGCCTGGTTTTCCGGAGGGGGCAGGCGAAGGCGACCTTGATGACGATGACGGTGATGATGGAGCGGATCATGGAGTGTCTAGCTCTAGTTCTGACTGATGTTGGGTTTGACTAGTCCTTTATTATATTTTGTTTTTTATTTATTTTACTTGGTATAACTTGTATGTTTGGATTTTGTATTGACTACCTTGTGTAGGAATTTTGTATTCTCCATCCGGGCAGATGTGAGTTTGAATTGGTGTTAAAAATTTTTGGTTGATTAATGAATTTAACATCCGGGTGGATGTTGTTTTATGCTTATATGGTTTGTTTGTACAAAAATTTTTTGTTGTTTGCCCTTTATTTTTAAGGTAATGTATGGATGAAGCAAGTTTGTTTCTTTGAACATTAAGTGATGCACTTCACCATTCATTGATGGTGATGATAAAATTCTAAGTTGGTGCACACAAAGGTACTCTGTTTTGTGTTTTGTAGAATGTTAGTATGTTTTTGAACTTTGTGCTTTACATAATTTTCAAGCTTTTCTTCATTTTGCATTTTTGTTCATTTTGGAATCAATTAGGACAACCACAAATGTGAGTCCCTCCATTGTTCATAAATATTGAGAGATTTTGTAATTGTTGTTTAGCTCGTATGATTCATGTTTAATCTTGTATTCATTTGCAAACCTTGGAAACATTGAAATGATCTAGGAAATTTTTTATTATGAGAAAAACAACCGATCCAAATAAACTTCAATTTTACCTTGTGAGAGGTGTGAGCACTTGCTAGCCATGTTGAGCCTTGAAATTGGAATGAATATCGCATCAACCCGTCGATTGATCATAGGAATGCACTTAATTGTGGTTGTGATGCTAAAAAGAAAATCAATGTGATTCATTCTAGTTTTTTTTATATATACACTTAACCCTTTGTTTGAACATACTTTTGAAGAACATTGCACATTAAATATGGTATGGTTTAAAGTTGGGGAGAGTGGTTCTAGTTTGTGAAAAAGAAAAAGATACATGAAACATTATTTTGTACTATGCTCTACACTCCAAAAGGAGTTGCTTGAAAAGAAAATGAAAGAGTGCACCATAAGAAAAGAATAGAAATGAAAAGAAAGGTTTGAATTGAATTGTTATGTGGTGTCTAAGTGGGTTATTGGCATGTTCTTCATTGTTGAAAATTTTTGTTAACCACTTTGTTTCATTGGCCTTTTACAAATATCTCTTTCTTGTTAAACCTTGCCAAGTTACAACCTTTAGAAGCCCTTAAGTGATCTTTGTTTCCTTGGTTTTCTTGTTGAATTGGTTTGATGAATGCATGAATTGTTCTGGATGCTGACACTGTTGCTATGAGTGTGTTTTGTCCCTTGGATATATTGAGCTAGGCTCATTTGAATAAATTAGGTGATTCCAATTTGAACATTTGTTTGCTTATGATTTGTGCTTGTTAATTATGTTTAGAATTTAGTTCATTTACATATTTTCATTCTTAGTAAGGCCGAGCGGTACTTGCGTGCGTGTTTATTTGGTTTGAACCATTACTTTTTGTTGGTGTTTGTTTCCGGTTTTCCGCTTTCTTCTATTCTATTTTATCTTCGTTCGAGGACAAACAAAGAAACAAGTTGGGGAGAGTTGTTAGGTGTTAAAAGTGTTAATATTTAGATTAGTTTTTAGCACCTTTTTGTGAGCTTTATTTGTAAATCCAAGCCTTTTCCCATTGTTTCCGTTTATAACTGTTTTCTAGTTAATTTCGTTATTTGTCGTATCTATTTAACTTTTGTGTTTGTATTGCAGATTTTTGCATGGAAGGGTGAAGAATGGAGCTATGAGGGCCCCACAAAAATAGTTTTGCAAAATTTGCATTTTTGGAGCATGCTTTGAGCGCGCTCAGCGTGCTCCCAGCGCGAGGTTGGAAGGAATTACAGGAGCTTGCACGCTCAGCGGGCTCCTTAGCGCGCTCAGCGCGCTTTTAGGCGGTTTATCTTTTAAGTGGAGCCCGTTCAGCGGGCGACTGCGCGCTCAGCGCGCTTCACGAAACTAAGCCCCTTTATAAGTGGTTTTGATCAGAATTTTAGGACACTCTCAATTGCATTCTTAGATAAAAGTATATTACACTATAGCACTTCATCTTTGGAAGATTAAAAAGCATCATTTTGTCGATAAAATCGTCATTGATGCTCGTTTCTCTTCTCCCGATTCTTGTTGATCAAGCTACCATGAATATGTGTAGCTAATTTCTCTTTTGTGTCAAGGTTAGATGTAGGTAAACCTTTCCTTTGTATGTATATGGATTGATTCTAGTTTGTGAACTCTTAGATGATAAATGTATGGGGAAAAACCTTGTTTCTATGTTTATTCTTTGTGTTGGTTCATGATTGAGAAATATGCTCCAACTCTTTACCTAGGTTTTTCATCCATCAATGTCCATTGGCTAGAGATAGTAATGTGAGTTGATGTTCATAAATATTGAACTTTAATGTTGTCATTTTGATAGTTTGTGTGAGAAATCAACGAAGGATCAAAATGATATAACTCACAATATGTGTTAGAAATAAACATATTGGGAGGATATGTGATTGTATTTATCTTTTAACCGAGTTCATTAGCTCTATCGATTATATATGTGCAAAGTGGTTTGTCGAACCCTAACCTTGACATGCTTTTATAAACCGTTAAAACAATCTTTTTACCGTTTCTAATTAACTTTGAATGCGATCGCTACGAAACCAACCTAAAACCCCTGTGACTTTAAGGCTTGAAACGTTACGACTGTAGAACGGCTGCGATATCACCGAACAATCTCTGTGGAATGATAACTAAAACCCGAACTCTATTTGTATTTCAACAGTTACCACGAACTACGGACGCTCTGACTTCCTCTCTCTAGATAGATTAAGGATACGTAGGCACGAGGATCCCTATCCTTGGCGAGCACCCTTCTCTCGCACCCATGCGATTGAGACCCTTCCACCTTTCCTTTCTTCCGTAGTCCCACGAACTACGGACGCTTTGACTTCCTCTCTCTGGATAGATTGAGGATAGGTAGGCATGAGGATCCCTATCCTTGGCGAGCACACTAACAACTAACTCCCCTCTTCTCTCGCACCCTTGCGATCGAGACCAACCTGTTAGCCGAGCCTTTTTTCTCTATCCCTAGCGCGATCGAGACCTTTTCGACCCGTAGGTTAAACTACGACTGCTCTGATTTCCTCTTTCTCGTCCGATTGAGGATACGTAGGCATAAGACGGCGATGTCTTGGCGAGCAACCTCCCCCCTCAGTTCCCGTCCGAACTACGTTGACTCTGATTTTCCTGTTCCCGAGGGAATACGTAGGCCTAGGACTCCGAGGACGTCCTATCGAGTCACTTCCTTTTCTTTTCTTCTTCGTTTCTCCGTTCCCGTTCTTCTCCTTTCCAGTAGCAGTGGAGCTCCAGACGACGACACCCTTTGATGCAGACAACAAGCGTGGATCCCATCGAGTACGATGGACGTGTTGGGTGGTAACACCTTCCCTTCGCGTAGCCGACTCCCGTACCCGTTTCTCTTGGTCGTGAGACCATGTTCTTTCCCTTCCCTCAGGTTTATGCAGTGTTTCCTTTCCCTCTCTTGGGATAAATACACATTGCTGACGACTCTGTGCTTTTCTGCACCACTCTCGCATTTGTACCGTTGGATGCGAATCTTTCGGGAGCGACAGCTGGCTAACTCTGCTGGGGACAGGTTGACCACTTGCTGGTCCATCCCCTCTTGCGAGTCAATCCTAGCGCTTGTTTGTTTATTTTCATTGGGTGTTTACTGTTGTGCTTTATTTTGTTGTATATTACTATTTTACTGTATTACTGTATTGCTGTTTTACTTGTTTTACTGTATTTACAGTTTTTATTGCATTGCATTTCATTTTAGTACTGTCATACTGGATATTCTGTACTGTGCTGGCTGGTTTTCTGTTTGGCGGGTTGGGATGTTCTGAGAGATAAGCCCACTACCCAGGCTTGAGTATACACACAGGTATTAGAGTGGATAGTCGTGACGCTTGCATGGGGGTGGCCATGTATTGTCGTTCATGAGACCCACAACCAGACGAGGTTCTATCAGGAGCTACCTGCTACTGTGTGTTGGTACAGGCCAATAGGTATTCTCTTGAGGGATTGTCGACTCTGGAGACCATTCCCGAGGACTCAGTTGCGGCACTCCTCCCGGGATGTGACAGTGGCAGACCACGTTCAGTGGCAAACTCGTTGCACATTCTCGATCCGAGGACCCAATGCTGGGAACTTTCCATAGGATGTCCTTTTTGAAAGAGAATCAGTGGATGCGCTCCTCGATGGCGATAGTACTGTACCCCGAGGGATGAATGTACTATTGCTTCTCGACCTCAGTGCCTGAAGCTGAGGACCTTTCGTTTTGGTGAATCAGTTGAGGCCTCCTCGATTGATGATGATGCCAAACCAGAAATGGTGAACGTATCATCATTTCTTGACCTGAGAGCCCGGGATACTGAGGATCCTAGTACCCACATGTGAGAGGGGCGGGTTGTTTATAGGTTTGCAGGTAACCGTAACCTTCTACATACCCGATATTCTGGATTTTCTATCAGTGTGGACTTATCAACCTGGTATTCTGGTATTTTGATCATTCTGTACTCTGGTATTCCGGTATTCTCTTTAGAGCAGACCTATGAACTTATTCAGTCAGCAGCACAATAGTTATTCATAATATGTGGAAGCTTTGATCCCATGTCTGCCGCATTCATATTGCATTGCATTTGCATCTTGCATCGTTTTTACATATCTGTCTCCGGCCTGATCAGAGAGCTCATCCATCCTTTGTCTGAACCGCAGTTGATTTCTAGACTTTCTCATCGGACTTGAATCAGCTTTTGGGGAGATCATCATGAATTCAGGGGAACAAAATCAGTTTGTAACTAGGGCCGATGTTGAATTGATGAAGAGTCAGTTGGATCAACTTGTGGAAGCTATGATAGCCATGAATAGGGGAGAGGCCAATGTTCAGAGGACTTCAGTTACTGGGAATGTCATTCCACCTCCAGTGAACAATGTTGCTCAAGCTCAGCATGTGCGAATCCCTGCTGAGAATCAAGCTATACACGAGTGTGCCATCGTCCGAGATGGGCATTCTTCTTCTCTTGATGCCACAGACTATCAAAGCTTTGCCTTCTATGTGCCAGATTTCCAAGGGGTAGTTCCAAAGATTAAACCTAAGGACCCAAGGTCCATTGCGTTTGATGAAAGATGTCGTGTGTTGGAAGAGAAGCTTGATGCCTTAATGAAGTGTGATACCCTTGATTTGGATGCTTCAGGAATGTGTTTAGTGCCTGGTCTTGTGATGCCTCCGAAATTCGAGATGCCGAATTTTGAGAAATACAAAGGGGATAGCTGTCCGAAGCTACATTTGGTAATGTTTAGCCGAAGAATGACCTCACATGTCTATAATGACAAGCTTATGATTCACTGTTTCCAGGACAGTCTGAGTGGGGCATCGTTGAGTTGGTATATGCAGTTGGAAAGTGATAGCATCTGATCATGGTTAGATCTAGCCAATGCCTTTTTAAAGCAGTACAGTTATAATCTTGACATGGCTCCTAGCCGCCTGCAGTTGCAAGGTTTATCTAAAGCGGATAACGAATCATTTAGAGAGTATGCTCAGAGATGGAGAGAGTTAGCTGCTCGCGTTCAACCACTACTTTTGGAAAGAGAATTGGTTAATATGTTCAACGACACTTTGCAAGGATCATACTTCAATAAGTTGATTACTGTATTAAAATTCTCTTACTTGGTAATACTTGGAGAACACGTTGAGTTCGATATCAAGAGGGGAAAAATCCAAAGCGCCTCGAACTTCCCGGCTAGTGAAAGTGAATCAGTTGTCAGTTCTCAAGAAGAATGGGAGGAAGAAAGTAATTCCGTCCAAGAATATCCCCCACCTTATCCTCAGTATTCAGGTGTTTCAACGGTTCAGAGTCAGCAATCTTCTGGGTCTTCGTATCAGGGATCTCCCAAGAATCAACGGTCATACCGCCGTCAGCCGCGTCAGCACGCCCGAGAAAGACCCAGGAAGCCAGGGAGGTACTTCACTCAATTACCAATGTCGTTCAGTCAGATGTTGGCAGATTTAATCAGAGGTGGATTGATAGTGCCGAAGGAATTGAAGCCAGTGCCTTTTCCGTATCCACCAGGTTTTGATGTCAACGCCCGTTGTGACTACCATGTTGGGGCACATGGGCATTTAACTAAAGACTGTAAGGTGCTTAGGAGCAAGATTCAGACTCTGCTTGACTCCAACATGTTCTCATTCACGCCTCAGGGTATTCAGATCCACAATTCTCCTTCATCTAGTCATGTGGGTTCATCAGTTCAGATTATGGAAGAAGACACCGAGAGCAGTGGTGCAAGTTTTTATCAGACTGACTTTGATGAGTAATTCTGAAGATGGATAGTTCAGCAGCAAGTCAAGCTTGGAAAGCCCAGTTCCCCGAAGCTGGCAATCTTTTAGATCATGTCATTTCTTTGCATTTGTAGTTTCTTTTCTGTTAAAGTGCAAACTCATTTGTAAAACTCGTATGTTTTCAGTTGATAATGATAATGAAATGAATATGCATGTTTTGATTAAATCCATCTGTGTTCACTCATATTTTCTTTATTGATATCTAACACTTGTTTAAGCAGGATCCGAGGGAGGAGGATGAAATTCAAAGACGCAGAACTTCTAATTGTATGCTTTTGAACAAAACCATTGCTGATGATATACAGGCATTATTTCAAATCCCTAAACACCGGAGATATAAGGAAGATAATCCCTTGTCAACCCCTTTGAGCCTAGAAGTAGAAGTTTCTTTCTGAAAACGAAAAAACCCTCAATCTTAACCTGGGGCAGGGTAGGTGTCAATTAATTTGACCGAGCGTTCAATTCGAGGATCAAATTTATGGTTATCCCTCACCAACCGAAGAGTGAGGCAGTCACAACCCTTGCAAACAAGTCAGACAAGCCAGTGTCACACGATTTGTTCAAAAAAAAAGAGAAAGAGAATCAAAAGGAAAAGAAACCCCGCTAAGTCGAAACTTGAAGACAAGTGACTTAGGCAAAAGTTAGGGCATCCCGCTAGACTTCAAAATCGAAAAAAATTCAAAAGAGTTAGTCCAGGAAAAATCAGGAAAAAGCAAAAGAATAAAAAGCGAAAAAATGGAAAAAGAAAAATCCTCAAATAAAGAACAAGTCGTGTGTTTACAGCCACCAAAGGCAAAAGGGGTGGCTGTCACACCGAAAACCGTGTGGGTTCTTTCTATCCTCATACTATTCATTAACCTTGTTGAAAGGTGGGCGCTTAAGTCAAGTTAGCTGAACGTAGGACTGGAGAACATCAAGGAGAATAGGTGGGTTAGAACAAAACTTTGAGCCTTATATCCTTTCTTTCTCAAACCGTGAACCAAGCCACGTTACAACCTTTAAAAGACCTAATTGAAGCAAGGTTGTTTCGAAAGCATACTTTGGTAAATATCGCGTCGAACCTGACTCCTAAAAGGATCTTCTTACCATTCATGTTGGTATCGGCGACGCTTTGATTAGTGATTCATTCACTATATGTCACAACTTTTTTCCAGTGAACAGACTTGGATTTCAAAACTGTCATATGCATTGCATTAAAATTGTCATTTTCAAAACGAATTGTTTTACTTGCGAGTAAGTGCTTGACCAAGGAAGTTTCTGCAATGAAAAGATTGATCAATATAAGTGCAGAGTGCCTAAGTACTCCGTTGAGCAGGGGCAAGCCATCAAATAGTCATATCAAATGGGCAATTCATTCCAAGTTTCAGCCAATCTGGGGCAATCAGGTCGAGATTCGACAAATCTCTCGAAGGTCAGTCAGTCAGAGGTACTCCTTCACAGATCAGCCAGTCAAGGGCAAAATCACTTCAAGGCTGGGGCAGGTCACCCCAAAAGCAAAAGGTTTTTTCTCAGGAGAACAGTTAATCAAGATCATGGGGCAAGATATATAAGATCTTTATGAGGCCTCTCGAAGACAGGTTCCTTTATGGGCTATCCTGTACCAGGGCATCTTTTATTCATATCACATCTGCAGGGTTCATGTTGATGGTCGACACGTGACGTCCCCAATAGAGTTTCTCTCCCCAACAGAGTAAGGGTAGAAAGTAAGTCTCCAACAGAGGAATAAGCTCAATATTGTCCCCTAGCAGAGTGGATATCATCAACCGTCGTTCCACGAGCAGAGTTGTTGGTGATGGCTGGTATTCCCCAGCAGGTTAAGGTTGTTTCCCCGACTATAGGCTAAGTTCAATGATATTCTCCAGCAGGTTCGCTGTTATTGACTTCATTCCCCAAGCAGGTGATAGTCATCTCAATGGCTTGATCAATGGTGGTTGTCATCCCCACCAGATTCAAAGTCCAATGGTTATTGACACCTCTTTCGTAACAGATATTTGGGGTTCATCTTCAAGGTTTATTCGTAATCCCCAACGGAGTGGGAGTTCTCTTCGGGTTTCATCTTCAGCAGTGGTTATATCAGGAAGGCCGGTCAGTGTGACTTCCTCGGCAGAGTTCGTAACCTCGGAGACAGTTCAGTTTGCCATCCCCAGCAGATTTGGCCTTTTTTCTTTAGCATTTATTTTGCTAGAGGGGTCTCTTTTGCATATGGTAAGCATATTTGCATTTCATCCTCAAACGCGTAGCATTTCCATTTCGTATGGAGCATTACGCCATAGAAAGAACATTCAAACATATGCATGTGAAGCGTAAGCCAGATTTGGTACCTTGTACAGAAGCCCGAATCAATTTTCAGTCAAAGCGGTGACATATCCCCAGCAGACATTACAATCGACCCCTCTGCTTACCTTTCTTTTGGGTCGTAGATCATACGTCGATCTTACCCTCGACCAGTCTTTGTCCACCAACCCCTTGATGACGACATATCGGTCAGGTTTCCTTTCCATCAAATCCTTTTGATGATGTGTTTCTTCGGATAGGTGTTTCTTTCTGTCATCCCTATGACGATGTGTCCCTTCGGTCGGGTGTTCGGGCTGTCTTTCCGTCAATTCTTTGACGATGTGGTCCATTGGTTATCTTTTCTCCCCGTCAACCCTTTGACGAGGTGTTTCTTGGGGTTCATCTTCTTTCTGTCATTCCTATGACAATGTGTTCTCTCCGTTTAGGTTTCCTTTCTGTCATCCCTATGACAATGTGTTAACTGTGGCCAAATTTTCTACGATGGACTCTTCTTTCCGTCAAACCCCTTTGACGATGTGTTTTCTTCGGTTGAGTTTGCTTCCTGTCATCCCTATGACAACGTGCTTCCTTCAGTCAGTTTTTCTTCCCGTCAACCCTTTGAAGATGTGTTCCGAGCTCAGGTTTCATACCTTCGGATGTTTTCAGTTTCTTTCCGTCAACCCTTTGACGATGTGTTCTTTTATCCCAACTATTGGTTGGTATGTTTCTTTTGGTTATCCCAACTATTGGTTGGTACCCTTCTTTTATCCCAACTATTGGTTGGTATCTTTTCTTGGTTATCCCAACTATTGGTTGGTATCTTTTCTTGGTTATCCCAACTATTGGTTGGTACCCTTCTTTCATTCCAACTATTGGTTGGTATCTTTTCTTGGTTATCCCAACTATTGGTTGGTACCCTTCTTTTATCCCAACATTTGGTTGGTATCTTTTCTTGGTTATCCCAACTATTGGTTGGTATCTTTTCTTGGTTATCCCAACTATTGGTTGGTACCCTTCTTTTATCCCAACTATTGGTTGGTATCTTTTCTTGGTTATCCCAACTATTGGTTGGTACCCTTCTTTTATCTCAACTATTGGTTGGTATCTTTTCTTGGTTATCCCAACTATTGGTTGGTACCCTTCTTTTATCCCAACTATTGGTTGGTACCCTTCTTTTATCCCAACTTTTGGTTAGTATCTTTTTTTTGGTTATCCCAACTATTGGTTGGTACCCTTCTTTTATCCCAACTATTGGTTGGTGTCTACTGTGTCTAAGTCCACTTTCGGTTGGCAAACACTTACCTTTGATCCCCACAGGTTGCTAATTTTCGGGTTCTCTTAGTATTCAATCTCCATGTACCTTGAATGGCTGAAAGCCGTTGCTATCATCCTTTCAGGTCCAAGTAGATTGAAGAGGGGCAGCTGTAGCACCCCAAAATTTGCCCTACCTTTTTCTGGCTTATGTTTCTTTCTCATTTTGCATCATTAGGTCATGGTTCACAATTAATCATTTGCATTGGTCTTCTAAGACATGGGATCAAAGGGTTTTCTTATTATCAGTATTTTCCTATTCAGAGGTGCGTCAAGTTCTGAGGTTTTCTTATCCAGAGGAATCATCAAAGGCTTTGGGTCAGAGGTTCATTGGTGTGAATCAGGGTTTGGATCCTTCTTAATATCTCAAGAGAATTGGTTCCAGGTTAAGTGCTCATTCAGTTATGATCAGGTGGAAGTTTGACTTCATCTTGGTCAAATCATCAGGAGTTTTGCTTCAAGTGCGAGTTATCCGTGTTATTGGTTTATTTCTCAGGAAGTGCACATCAAGGGTCAGTTTGTTACACGCTGGAGGTCAAGTTATCAAGCATTGGTTCATGTGGGGTTGATTTAAAAGTCAGGATCTGTGGATTTATTTTCCCAGAGATTTATTCAGACAGATTCATGTGAGGATTCACTTGATCAAAGATTCAGAGGATGTGTGATTTAGGCGTTTTGTTTCAGTGGTAGTTGTGTGCCTTTAATCGGGTGTTGTGGAAAGTCGAGAGTTGGTGTAATGTGGTTATCCTCTTTTAGAACCTTTTTTTCTTTATCCATTAGTTGTCCATTTTTATCCATTCAAATTTCTACCATAAACCCATTTTTCTTTGTCCATTTTTAATCCAATTATTGATATCCGTTTTCACTTCCCATTATAAATATCCATCTTTCATTTTTATTCTTTATCCACATCATTCTCATTTACCAATTTAATTGTCCACTTTTTTTAGTCCATATCCATTTCATTTTTAATATCCACTCTTAACCCGTTCATCCATTTTGAATCCGATTTGATACATTAAACCATTTGTCCATTATTTTTATTCACGTCCATTAATTCATATTTTACTAATTCATTTGTCCATACCCACCTTCTAAATTACCAAACCATTAAACCATCCTTCACAATAGACAAAACCAAATAAAAAATATGTACATATAATGTGACCCCACAAAACCATAACAAAATCACAAAAGGAATCATTGCACACCATCCACTACTCACAAAACCGCAGCCTGCTACCTCCCCTGCAAAACTTGCGCAGCATAATACACACAGCAACAAAAGTGACAAAAGGAATTTGTCACTACAAACCCGTACAAGTCTTGACCCCACAAGCAACAACCTGCTGCCATAACTCGCTCCACCCACCACAAACCGTACCACAGCTCACGCAACTCACGCAACCTTTTTTTTAACAGAATTTCAGCCTAAAAATCGATTCTACCCCTGAATTTGATTATAAAACCAAGCTGCAGCGGATTCTTCACGGGCACCAATTCTTCATCTTCAATCCATCTTTAAACAGCTTCCTCATTACTCATCATCTTCAATTCATCATTTATCACATTTACACTGCATTTCCTGCAAATATTTGTTTCCATCTCCATCATCACCTGTGAATGAATCTTCGATATTCTCCTTCAAGCTTTCAATTAACAACCTGTAAAAACCACAGCAAAACACTTCTTCGTCAACAAACTTCAAAATAATCCCTCATCATCTTGAATTCAAACCACATCACAACATCATCATTGATTCACAACACAGAAAAAGAGGTAGAAGAAGAGATTTCAGATTCAACAACAATAACACATTAACCACAACATCACAGCAACGCAGCAGAAATCAACAGACAAGTGAATGATCCAGAAATTAAAAAAATAAAAGAGAGGATCGAAAGTTTACCGTCTTCGGAGTTGGAATAGTCGGACTAGCTCCGACCTTGTTAGTCATGTTAACGCAAATCCTGACTCTGTTCTTTGTTATTGCTTGATTTATGAGTGTATTATGCTTATTTTTCTTGCGTGAATCCTTCGTGAATCGTTACGTCGAGGTCCTGGTTAGAACATAAAGTCTTCGCCGCCGCCGGCGCGATGCCACGGCGCGGCGGCATATTCATCTTCTGGCTCTTGTTGTCTGACCTAATAAGAGGAGGGCTGAGATGAGGGTTGTTGAAGAGAAAAGTTGAGCACGAGGGAGTCGGTGTGTTGTGAGCGGTGATTTGGAGAGATGATGGCGTGGAGAGGGAAGTGAAGAGCGGAGGAAAATGATGAGAACGCAGAAGTGACGAAGTGATGAAAGTTTGAGAATGGCGATGTTCGTGAGGTCATGAAGAGGAGGAATGGTGGTGGTTTACGGCGGAGCTATGGGAGGAAGGAGGGCGACGTCGTTTTTGTTGCGAAGAAGAGGATGATGGAGGTACAGTTGATGACGTTTTGTGGCTTTTGTTTAACCTGGTTCTTTATTAGGTTAAAGTGTAGTGGACCGGGTTTGGGCCCGTCTTGGTTTTTTTTTTTTTTCCTTTTTTCGGCACCCGTTTTCACTTACACCCTCTCCCCTGGATTCAAAATAAAGGCCTTTGGGCCTGATGCAAGAGTCCAGCGACTGATTCTTCACCACACTGCCCTATTTCACTTCGTACCCCCCTCTGGGTTCATGTTTCAAACCATTAGGACTTCATAGCCCATGCGCTGGACTGCTACTACACTTCTCACCCCTAAATCGGGATTACACCCCTATTTGTGATTAATTGTTTTGTTAATTGCTTTTCTTGATTAATTGTTAAATAGTTTAGATATTTGTTTTGGTTTTATTAATTATTTTAGTTATTTAATTTAGAATAGCTAGATTAGTTATTAATTTTGTTTTGATTTGTTAATTAGAAGTCAACTTTGTTTTAATTAGATCTTAGGATTTAATTTTGAATTGACTTTTTTGTTAACTAACTTTTAATCTTGATGAGCATTTTAATTTTTGTGGATATTCCTAATTAATGGTTGATCTTGATTTTGATGCCTATTTCGATTAGTTTTTGATCAATTCCTTGGTGATACTTGCCTCTGGCTTGATTTTCCTTTGTGATTGAGTTGTTTGGTGTTTACTTGTTGATTACTCTGTATTCACATGTTCCCTTAAGGCTCCTAGTCCGACTTAATTTCTGATTAAGCTCGGAGTAGGATAGACATTAGGCTCTCAATCCAAGCATGATAACATTAGGTTAGCTCCCTCCTAATCCTGACCTTAGGGATACTTTGCATGATAACTTGTAGGATTCAGTTTCCCCTTTGGACTTTCCGTTAGTCCCGACTCTTTTCTCTCGCACCCGTGCGATCGAGATTGATCCCGTTTCCCCAATCCGTGGTCGTTACCACGAATTACAGACGCTCTGACTTCCTCTCTCTGGATAGATTGAGGATACGTAGGCACGAGGATCCTTATCCTTGGCGAGCACCCTTCTCTCGCACCCATGCGATTGAGACCCTTCCACCTTTCCTTTCTTCCGTAGTCCCATAAACTACGGACGCTCTGACTTCCTCTCTCTGGATAGATTAAGGATACGTAGGCACGAGGATCCCTATCCTTGGCGAGCACACTAACAACTAACTCCCCTCTTCTCTCGCACCCTTGCGATCGAGACCAACCTGTTAGCCGAGCCTTTTTTCTCTATCCCTAGCGCGATCAAGACCTTTTTGACCCGTAGGTCGAACTACGACTGCTCTGATTTCCTCTTTCTCGTCCGATTGAGGATACGTAGGCACAAGACAGCGATGTCTTGGTGAGCAACCTCCCCCCTCAGTTCCCGTCCGAACTACGTTGACTCTGATTTTCCTGTTCCCGAGGGAATACGTAGGCCTAGGACTCCGAGGACGTCCTATCGAGTCACTTCCTTTTCTTTTCTTCTTCGTTTCTCCGTTCTTTTCTGTTCCCGTTCATCTCCTTTCCAGTAGCAGTGGAGCTCCAGACAACGACACCCTTTGATGCAGACAACAAGCGTGGATCCCATCGAGTACGATGGACGTGTTGGGTGCTAACACCTTCCCTTCGCGTAACCGACTCCCGTACCCGTTTCTCTTGGTCGTGAGACCATGTTCTTTCCCTTCCATTAGGTTTATACAGTGTTTCCTTTCCCTCTCTTGGGAGAAATACACATTGCTGGCGACTCTATGTTTTTCCGCGCTACTCTCGCATTTGTACCGTTGGATGCGAATCTTTCGGGAGCGACAATATGCGATGCCCTAGGCCTACGTACTCCCTCAGTGTAATGGGAAAGTCAGAGTCAACGTAGTTCGACCTAACGAGGTCGGAATGGGTGAAGGGTGCTCGCCAAGACATCGATGTCTTGTGCCTACGTATCCTCAATCAGACGACAGAGAGGAATTAGAGCTAACGTAGTTCGTGGGTATGACCACAGATGGGTAAACGTTTTTTACATGAGCGACGAGATCTTTTCTGAAAATAAGTTTGAAAACCAACGATCCCGAAGGATAAAAAAGATTTGAATTGGTTTTGTGTTTTTTAGACAGAAGTGTCTTTTAAGTTGTTTCGTAACTTGCATTGAACCAAAGTCTTAAATATAGGAACCAATACTTCGCGCATCGTCCCCAACAGGACGTACACTAGGTATCCTAGAAGAATGAGGGGAAGCCCCTCATTCCCCACTTCCCACATAGAAGGGTCAAGCGCAATACACGTTAACTTTTATTACGTGTTTTGAAGAAGTTTTGAGATGAGAAGAGAGACGACCCGAAGGAAACTCTATCATGTAAAAGAGATCCTATGGTTAGTGAGGCTTAGGAGATACGACTACCTAAAACCTAATGCTAATCCTACTCCAAGCTTAATCAGAAATTAAGTTGGACAAGGTAGCTCTAAGGGGAGAGGAATCCAAGACTTAAACAAGTCTTGAGATTCATGGGAAGAGAAAGAGTGAAAGAGATGAAGAAGAGATACAAACAAAGCATATCAAATGCTAAGGCAAACACATATGTGAAAGCATAAAAAAGAAAAGGATAAGTTAGAATGTGGATGTTCATCCACATCCCATTCACTTACCATTAGCCCCTACATGGTTAGCAAAAACAAGCATAAGCAAAAAGGCTATAAACCAAACAAAATCAACCAAGTCAGAATGAACACTTTATAAGTGACCTATAATGTTTACCAAACAAACTCAAGCAAAAAGAATGCAAACAAGTGGCAAAACAACCAAGAAGATCATCAAAGAAGGAGTAGAAGAAGAATGAATGGATATTCAAGGTGATCATGCAACAATGCATCAAGTAATGTCAAATTCAAAATGTGGATGACCTAAACATGTGCCTAAACATGATGTACACATATCATATGAGGCATACAATCAAGCATCCAAGCATTAAGAGTGATTAGGAGAAGAAGTGAGAAGATATGAACATGAATTTAACATGGAAAGAAGTTACTTAAGGCATAAGTCAAACCTAAAAAAGTTCAAGATTAAATTCAAGTATCAAAGTCAAAAGTGATATGACATGTTAGGATGAAGACAAGATGCACAAACGAATCACATTCAAGCAATTACAAGTCATTTAGAAGCTAGAAGAAATAGAAACATGCATTTGGATGAAACATGTTCAAGTATGCAAAGTAAGACATGAATGACATATGGGATGAATGCAATGCTTTAAAGTCAGAGGCATACATCATATGAAATACAAATGGAAGGTATGGCATGGCATAATTAAACCAATTACAAGTCAAGTTGGAACTTAGATGAAAAAGGATCAGGAATTAGGTCAAAAGGAGACATGTGAAACAAGTATTGAACATGTACACAAAGAAAGCATCAAATTCAAACCAATGACATATAACTTCATTCAAAAGACCTATAATGATCTAAACATGGCTCAAGAAGTCAAATAAGTGATCTCATACAATGGCACAAGTGCCTTCTCAAGCAAGTAAACAAAACATGATCAAAGAAGTTCACAAAAAGGGACCTCAAACAAGAGTCATCAAACAAATACCAAACATGATTCAAAAATCACCAAATTAGGTTTCAAGAGACCTCAATCAGAGGCAAATATCATACCAAAAGCTCATACAAAGAAACACAAAGAAACTCAATCAAACAAGCATGGCAAAGTAATTAGGGTTTCACATGATCATGCACAAAGAAATGGCTCAAAGAGGATGCAAATATGATCTTAAAAATACCAAAAAAATGTTTTTAAATGCTTCAAAGTGTCTTCGGAAATATGCAAAAAGAATGAGGATCAAACTATGTACCAATGATGAGGAATAAAATCAGCAACGCAAAGTGTTCACAAATGAAACATTTCAAAAGAAATTCAAACAACAATTAATTCAGATGCAAAAAATAATAGAAAAATGGAAAATAAAATTTGTAAAAATTTTATAAAACTATGAAGATGATTAATGATTTTTTTTATGATTTTTAAATGTATTAAACTAATTTTAAAAATTAATAATGAAAATGATATGCAAAATAAAAAATAAAATGACATAGCATGGGCCAGGGGTGCAAATAAAGTAAAACCACGTTTAAAACAGAATGGGCTCAGATAAAGGGGGTGGGAAAAGCAATGAAAATCCAGCCCAATCCAAAGTGCAGGTCAACATATTCATAAAAGATCCCGTCAAAAATCTTGACTCACACACACCCTCAGATTGATCCAGCGTATGATATTCAGTCAATCACAACACAAAGTAAGCAATATCAATGGTCAGGATCACGCGCACACCACAACACACATAGGGAGGCACACAAACAGATTAAAATGGACAAAACAAGGCACGTGAGAGGCATCCTCTCATTTTAATGTGCTGGCACAATAATAGCCATCAGATCAAAACCACGAACGGTCATGATTTCATCTTCAACCTTGAAACCCCTGTATCACCTGAAAATGAACCAGACGCCGGAGCCCTAGCTCCGGTCGTCTTCTCCGGCAACACCAAACATAAAAGTCTCCAGAAATCAAAAACTCCACCACAGTTCTACTCATAATTCATTGCTGAATCCAAATATCAAGTTCAAATTAACAGATCATGCAAGAATAAATTAAATCAAAGCAAAACATTTCTCACTCAAAACTTTCAAATCCAAAATTCAACCATGATACACGTCCAAAACACACACAAATTATATCAGAATGATCAGCACATCAACAGGAACATAATGCACACCTTAGAAACAAGAAATAAGATGATGAATTTCAACTCACCTGAAACTTGCAACAAGCCAAAATACTCCTAGAAACCTAGTGTAAGTGTGCAGATCTTCCTCTTTTGAGCTGTATTTGCAAAATAAATGCAAATAGAAGCTTGAATCAGGCTAGATCTTGAGATTTGATGAAGTTGAATCCAAATTCGGTTATGGCCAAAACTTAGTATGAGCTTCAATCAGTGGTTGCAAAAGCTTCCTTATACTTCAAGGATCTAAAAAATGCAAAGAAATAAGCAAGATCCTTGATGAATTGAGAGAATCGAAAGGAAGAAGGTGAGAGCAAGAAATTGAAATCTGAGCAAATGAGAGCGCATGAGAGTGAAATGAACGTGTAAAGCCTCTTATATATCCTTGGTTATCATTCTGATCTTGGTTAGGGTTTTGTTAAACCCTTGGTTAAAGCTCTTGGAGGTGTTTTGCAAATTGGCAAGTTGGTGTGTACACCCTCATCCACACGTGCATGGTCATGCCTATGATGATGGATCACTCTCATTTCATGTACTGATCACCAATGAATTGAAATTGAGCCTTGTGGTTGATTGGTTTGTGAGTTTTGGATCATCTTGCACATTTGCATTTTGTGGAATAAGTGAGAAATACTTCATGTAATGACATGATTCCAAGACCAACTCTGCACTAAATGAAGTGTACTTTGAGTTTATGAACTGAATTTGTCAACTTGAAACCAATACAAGTCATTTGGAAGCTTTTTGCACAAAGTGGAAAAATTGAACCATGTGAAAACCCTAAAAACCACCCTGGAGTCTTTTGATCATAACTTGAGAACCACAAATGGTATGGAGATGATCTAGTACTTTTTGGAAAGGGGAGAGAGAGATCTTCAACTTTCATGTTTGAGTAAAATTCATTTGAAGCTTCTTTGATGATGAAAAGTCAAGTTGAAGAGGGTTTGAAAAGTTGCCAAAAATGGAAATTTCACATTATAGGTCATTTTCCAAAAATAGTAACTTTTTCCCTACTTCTTGATTCTTGATGAATGACATGAATCTTAACATTTGAGGACCATATGAAGGTCTATGGACTTGGGAGACATGACTTGAACCTTTGAAAACCCAAGGTTGACTTTCCTTTTGAACTGTTGACTTTTGCTTATTTCACAAGTAACTGATCCATTGAAAACCTTCCCCAAAGAATCAATAGCCAAGATTCCATCCATGAACACTTGTGAGTATATGGAATACTATGAGAACATGTTTAAACAAACAAAGCTCAACAAGAAGCCTTTTTAAACCAAAACCCTAATTTGCACAATCAGTCTAGGAGAGTGTAGTTCACTTGAAATCTCTTGCCAATCTTGATCTTATGATGATATGATGCACCCAACAAGACACCTTGAGGCTTAAAGCTCCTTTGTGCTGAAGCAAGTACCTTGATCCCATGCTAAGAGCCAATGATATGCACAAATGCTAATGCAAGAATGAAATGAAACATAAGTCAGTTAGCATCAAAACAAGAAGGCAAATTTTGGGGTGGTACAACTGCCCCTATTCAATCAACTTGATCCTGAAGGTATGATAGCAACGGCTCTCATGCATTCAAAGGATTCACGGAGATTGAATACCAAAAGAAACCTGAAATTTGCATTCTGCAAAGGAGAGACGACTCCACTGGGGAACAAGTAATAAATACTGCACCATCACAACACGTACGAGTGTTGGAAACCAATACAGACAATGTATTGAAATGTCTTGAAATAAACACGAACGAATGTTAGCTATGCCGGGGATAAACATGGAAGGGTGTATAAAGAATCAATATGGACGGGTATCGAAAGGTACACGGACGGGTGTATAAAGGATCAATACGGACGGGTATCGAAAGGTACACGGACGGGTGTATAAAGGAGCAATACGGACGGGTATCGAAAGTTACACGGACGGGAGTATAAAACACCAATACGGACGGGTATCGAAAGGTACATGGACGGGTGTATAAAGGATCAATACGAATGGGTATCAAAAGGTACACAGACGGGTGTATAAGGAATCAATACGGATGGGTATCGAGAGGTACACGGACGGGTGTATAAGGAATCAATACGGACGGGTATCGAGAGGTACACGGACGGGTGTATAAGGACTTTACTGGGGATTAAAATGTTGAACTGAACACGGATGGGTGTTAAGAAAAACCTTGTTGAGTACATGACAAGAGAACACGGACGAGTATCGAAGGAATCAATACAGACGAAATATTAGAAGGGGTCAAACACGGACGGGTGTTAAAGGGAACACAGACGAGTGTCATCAAAAGGTCAATACGGACGGGTATCGAAACCAAAGGTTCAAACACGGACGGGTGCTGAAGGAAACACGGACAGGTGTCATGGTAAAAACCTTGAGGGGATGAATCAAAAGACCACCTGGACGAGGGGGTAAAAAGAGGTCGCAGATTTACACTCCTGGCAAGACACTCTGCCGGGGAATTGTCAAATATTCCTCTGAATGGCTAAGCTCGCCACTTGTGGAATAAAGTTGAACGAAATTCTCCTGAAATTCGACTCTTCTTGTCGAAGGAACCTTCAAACCTGGCTTATGCTTCGAATGCATATGTTTGAATTTTGCCGTAACATTCCATACGAAATGGAAATGCTACGCATTTGGGAGGATGCCATGCAAAATGCTCATGCAATACAAAAGGGACATCCCAACAAAATAAATGCTGAGGCCAGAGGCAGCTCCGCTGTGGATGACAAACTAAATTGTTATCTGACCAAAGAGATCATGCTGAGGAAAACCTCACCCCACTGGGGAACATCACGATCACCGATTCTGTTGGAGATGGACGAAACTCTGAGAGAAAACCCTCTCTGTTGGGGATGGATACTGAGAGTAGAGATTCCTCCGCTGGGGATCACTAAATATTTCAGAACCTAGATTTGATGCCTGCCAATAACGATTGGACTCAAGACCTGCTGGGGATACCAATTGTTGTTGAGCAAACCAACGGAAAATCGCCAACAGACTCTGCTTGGGGGTATGAGCACCTTTACCCTGCTGGGGAATACCGATCATTACCAGCACGTTTGACTAGCTGAGGAAAAATGACTGCCCATACCCTGTGGGGAAACACCATCTTTGATCAAAGAAGATATTCCATCAGTCTCTTGCTGGGGAGATAGAAATGACAAATTCTGTCCTCCTGTTGAGGAGTAATAGGCCAAATCACAACTCTGGCCACTCGCTGGTGAGAAAATCCGCCACAATTCCGTCTGGGGAATTAATCTTTTACACTCTGCTGAGGAAGACGATCCTCAATACTTTGACTGGGGAGAATAATGAACTGCTGAGGATGATCAGACTTCAAAGTTAAGGATAACAACTCTACTAAGGAGGTACAAACCTGTTATCCTGCAAAACCAATAGAAAGGTCTATGTGCAAAATGATTACTTTGATTATCATCATAGTGACCAACGCCTAGGCAATTGCGTCTGCTTTCCAATATGCTTCACAAAGCTCAACATTCTCACATGCAATATTTATCAACATATCGGACATTTTCACAAACAAAACAGTAAAACATAAATGGAAAGCTCTTTGAGTGAAGTGCAAATTTTATTGAATGAATCGGCCTGTAAATAGGCATTTACATCTGGAAGCAATTCCTGAAAAGAGGTAATTGCGCAAAAAGGTAAAAAGAAAATACACATGTCGGCAATGTGGGGAACAGATATCCACCATGATTCAACTCAGCTATAACCCATATGACTTATTTATCCGCAGATGCTTTGACCTTCGAAGAGACTGACTGGACTGATTCCTTCCCTTCGAATTTTCCCAAGTGTCGACAGTAATCACAGATCGAACGCGGATCGTAGCCTTTGCTTTCAAATCCCTAACTTTTGCCTGGATTGCCCTTCTCGGGTTTTCAATCCACCGGGATACATTTTTGCCAAAGTTGCCCTTATAGGTTTTCAACTTTGCAGGTTTATTCTTTTTCCTTTTTATCCCTAATTTTTGCCCGAACCTTTTCTTTTTATGGTTCGCCAGGATGCTCCTTTTTTGCCTGGACTTTCTTTTTATGTTCAGCGGGTCTCTTTTCATGCAAAGTATTTTTTGACTACGTCTGCGTTCACAGGGGACGTAAAATCTTCACCATCCATAGTTGAGAGTAATAAGGCTCCACCGGAGAAAACCTGCCTTACTACATATGGCCCTTCATAATTCGGAGTCCACTTGCCCCTGTGATCTATTTGAGGAGGAGTAATCCTTTTCAGAACTAATTCACCAGTTTGGAAACATCGAGGACGCACTTTCTGATCAAAGGTTTTCTTCATCCTGCTCTGATACAACCGGCCATGCGCAATGGTTTTCAATCTCTTCTCTTCGATAAGGTTCAGTTCATTCAGCCGGGAACGCACCCACTCAGCTTCATCCAGCTTCACATCTGTCAGAATTCTCAAAGAGGGAATCTCAAACTCTAATGGTAGAACTACTTCCATACCATATACCAATGAGAAAGGAGTTGCCCCAGTTGATGTGCGTACCAAAGTACGATAACCGTGCAAAGCATAAGGCAACATCTCATGCCAGTCTTTATACGTCACTACCATCTTCTGTACAATCTTCTTTATGTTCTTATTAGCCGATTCAACAACCCCATTCATCTTCGGCCGATAGGGAGAAGAATTGTGATGTTCAATTTTAAAGCTCTGACATAGCTCCTTCATCATCTTGTTATTCAAATTTGAACCATTATCAGTAATGATTCTCTCCGGGACTCCATACCGGCAGATGATGTCCTTCTTAATAAATCGAGCTACCACTTGTTTGGTGACGTTGGCATACGAGGCTGCTTCTACCCACTTTGTGAAATAATCAATGGCAACCAGAATAAAACGATGCCCATTGGAAGCAGTCGGCTCAATCTTCCCAATCATATCAATGCCCCACATAGCAAAGGGCCAAGGTGATGATAAAACATTCTGAGGAGTAGGCGGCACGTGCACCTTATCAGCATAAATCTGGCATTTATGACATTTCCGGGCGTATTTAAAACAATCAAACTCCATAGTCATCCAACAATACCCCGCTCTCAACAATTTTCTTGCCATAGCATGCCCATTGGCATGGGTACCGAAGGAACTTTCGTGAACTTCTTCCATTAACAGGCATGCCTCGTGTTCATCAACACAACGTAGCAAGACCATGTCAAAGTTTCTCTTGTACAACACATCATCTTTGTTCAAAAAGAAGTTTCCTGACAGCCTCCTCAATGTCTTCTTATCCTTGGAAGATGCCCCAGCTGGGTATTCTTGACTCTTCAGAAATACTTTAATATCGTAATACCAAGGCTTAGCGTCTGATACACCTTCGACGGCAAACACAAAAGCTGGTATGTCCAAGCGCATGATTCTGATTGAAGGAGTTTCATTCCAACGGTTCACTTGATACATCGAAGACAACGTTGCCAACGCATCTGCCATCTGATTCTCTAAGCGAGGTATATGATGGAAATCTACTCTGTCAAAGAAAGGTAACAACCTTCTGGCATAGTTGTTATAAGGCACAAGATTCGCTTGACGAGTTTCCCATTCACCTGTAATCTAATTAACCACCAACGCAGAATCACCATAAACATCGAGGTTCTTGATTCTCAAATCAATTGCTTCTTCTAACCCCATGATGCATGCTTCATACTCTGCCTCGTTGTTGGTGCATACGAACGCTAATCGGGCAGTGAAGGGTATATGAGAACCCTTTGGAGTCGTAATGACTGCCCCGATTCCGTTACCATATGAATTAACAGCCCCATCAAAAACCATCTTCCACTGAGATCCAATCTCAGGTCCTTCATCAGGTAGAGGCTCTTCACAATCCTTCATCTTCAGATACATGATATGCTCATCCGGAAATTCAAACTTCATCGGTTGATAATCCTCAATTGGCTGTTCGGCAAGACATTTTGATAAAACACTTCCCTTAATGGCTTTTTGGGAAACATACTGAATATCGTATTCCGTCAGAACCATCTGCCAACGGGCTATTCTACCAGAAAGCGCCTGCTTTTCAAACACATACTTGATCGGATCCATCTTTGAAATCAAAAGGGTTGTGAGGTTTAACATATACTGCCTCAAACGCTTAGCGGCCCAAGCGAGTGCACAACATGTTTTCTCCAGCATCGAGTACCTTGACTCGTAATCAGTAAACTTTTTACTCAGGTAGTATATGGCATGCTCTTTTCTACCTGACTCGTCGTGTTGACCGAGCACACACCCCATTGAGTTCTCAAGAACCGTAAGATACATAATTAAAGGTCGTCCTGGTACTGGTGGCATAAGGACCGGAGGTTCCTGCAAATATTCTTTTATCTTATCAAACGCCTTTGGACAGTTTTCATTCCACCTGACTGCTTGATCTTTTCTTAACAATTTGAAGATTGGTTCACACGTGGCTGTAAGATGAGAAATGAACCTCGCAATGTAGTTCAACCTCCCCAAGAAACCATGAACCTCTTTTTCTGTTCTCGGCTCAGGCATTTCTTGTATGGATTTTACCTTCGCAGGATCAACCTCGATATCTTTTTCACTGACAATAAACCCCAGCAGTTTTCCAGATCTCACCCCGAAGGTGCATTTGTTCGGATTCAACCTCAGTCTGAACTTTCGCAATCTTTCTTAAATTCTGGTACAGATGTGTGATGTCTTGTGTGATGTCACAACATCGCAATCTGCTGAACAAGGCAATAATAGAAACAGTAAATGAACACAATCAATTGTTCACCCAGTTCGGTTCAACCAACCTACATCTGGGGGCATACCAAGCCAGGAAGGAAGTCCACTATTAGTAGTATCAAATTACAGACTCAACACACCAGTTAACAATCTACCTAATTCAATCACTACCCAATGACCCTTCTACCTAAGTCCTCCCTAGGTAAGAGACTCCATCTCACTTCCAATCATCTCGATGATGTCTAGCAGTCAACTACACCATCACTGCATCAATAACTTGACTCCTTAAACTTTTCTATTACATATACCTTGGAAGACACACTTCCATGACAGCCCTTTGGAGTTGCTTCAAAGCTTCCTCCAAGAACAATACAAAACTCATTACCTACAGGTTTCTGAGTTAACCATAGTGACCATCTCACACCCCGAGTGGTTCACTAGACAAAGCCCTAATGATCTACATCTTGGACCCGTACTCATTCTAGGTTACAAGCACTCTCTTTATAATATCATCCCAGCTGAATTTGGGCCTTCAATCATATCATATCAGCTGTAACAAATCTGATCATATCTTCAAATAAATCTTCATTTATTAGATCAGAATCTTCTCCATATCTTTATGCTTTAGATTCGTAACAATCTGATCTTCATAACAGATTGTAACAGAATATATATCTCCCTTGATTTTTGCCTGCATTCTCTGAATCTCTTTAGAAGAAAATCTCAAACACACCAGAACCACGTGCAGCCCTACACACATTAAAGTCTGATGTTCTGGTATAGTGATGTTACGACATCGCATGTGACATCACTCTTCAGCACTTTAATTCTTCAACAGCAAACCAGAATGTTAGTTAAAACATACCTATACTGTTAGAAGCTCATGTTGTAACATCAACCATGACAACACACTGTTTTAACAAAATTACAGCCAATTACAAGAACTTACAATCTCCCCCTTTGGCTAATTTTGGCTAAAACATATACATAGATATTACAACTCAGATTACAGCAGTAATTACAATCCTACACTACTGTTGG
The DNA here is from genome assembly GCA_022829125.1 of Lathyrus tuberosus. NCBI lineage: Eukaryota > Viridiplantae > Streptophyta > Magnoliopsida > Fabales > Fabaceae > Lathyrus > Lathyrus tuberosus. Next base: position 3,280,991 of record JALAZF010000029.1, on the reverse strand, counting down.
GTGTTATCTGATCCTAACAGTGTACTGCATTCATGGGGAATCCTCTTCTGACTGATGTTAGGACATCACCATACGACATCAGCTCCAGGCAGCACATCAGGAGGTGCACATGAGGAAGAAGATATCCAATACTCCCCCTTAATACAACACATTTCTTTTTCCTTTCAACTCAGACCCGGAGAGGATGTAGAAGACTCCTCCAGAAAAGAAATGCTTGTCTAGACATCAAAGACCAACGGTGGCATGAGAGACTTATGCACACCTAAATTGATCAGACGCCCCCAGTCGACCTATGGCATAAGATGAAACTTAAGACGTGCCAATCTGCCAACTCATGTAACTCAAAACACAAGTCACAACTGTGTTCATAACTCAGGACACAAGTCACAAAGACTCAACACCAACTGTGGCTGAGACCTCGTTCTGCAACAGCTGGGACTGCAGACTTCAGGCAAAACATCTGCGCAAACCATTTAGCCCATCTCTCACTTTTCTCCCCCTTTTTAGCCACAAATTGGCAAAGGAAGCCCTCACAAAACCAGATCCAAGAAGTACTCACCCAAAGGCACACAAAAGCCATAAGACTTATGAAACAAGAACACTCACTGTTTGAAGGAGAGAAGAATAACCCCTATATATTTTGGATCAATTACTTAGGAAATAACGAGCTTTGAATATTTCAAAGTTCTTGGTCAAGGAAACGCTATTTTAGGAACTAAAAACTCCATCCAAATTCAATGTCTTCCGTCCAAAACAGTCTTGACCAGATTTATTGTTTCCTAACTGATATATACCATAATTTGTGCCAATACCGTTCCATGCAGGGTCGGATCCACGTGTTGCACCTTATCCTTACACCACCGTCCAGAATAATTCCTTGTTTGGCCCAAGAGAAACATGTCCTATCCCATGTTCTGACATCTCATCAGACATTGTCTGCTGGTTCACAGCACAACCAATCCAAGACTTCACAGTAGATTCCAAGACACAACCAATATCAATCACATCCAAAACTTCACAAGGCTAAACTCCTCCTAAAGGCAGGAACCGGCTATACAAACATGCGCACTCCCCCTCAATCCTAGAGCCTTCTTAGTCAACACACATTGGCTATCTCTCCCTCCTTGTAGCCACAATAGGACAACCAAGTACACACAATTCCAAAGACAACCTCTTAAACATCCAACCACCATACTCACACAATGAGGTAGATGTACACTACTGGTTCAATCAGGTCAAAATTGTCATGTCCACACCAACATGTCATAACATGTTGTCTGACATTATATCCAGTCTTCTTGATCAGCATGCAGTCTTCAGAAACATCAGCAATAACTTCCTCTCAACATCTGAACCATATCAGACAAGGTCACACACCTACACACCTAGGCTAACTCTCCATAAGATTGAACACCCTGCAAGCTTCACACTATGTGCACCTTTGCAGCAGAAACCATAGCCAAGTACCCCAATGCATTTGCCCACTACTTCACATATCTGCTGAACCTCTTGGTTAGTTCACTTCACATGCTAGGTTGATCAACTTCTCTCCAGCAGGACTTGACCAAAGGGCTAAATCTCCTTCACAGGCGTTTCTTCATTGAAACAATAACCCTTTTCAGACTCTCAACCAATCAATCCTGATCTACTTCAGTCTTCTCTACATACTCCATCTAAGGCAGACCTTCTACTTCATCATTCTCCCGTATGACTATGTAGACGCTCCTTAGGCATAATGTAGGCACCAAGCTCGTGACCCAGAGCATAATCATCCTTCACCAAGGATATCCAAAATAATGTCCCAACATAAGTTAGAACGCCTTCCACACACCAAAACATCATCACCATGATTCTTGATATGCTCCACCAACTGGACTTACTCTAGCAAAGTAATCCAAAGAACTAGAGAGTAACCTCTCATCCACCTTCAAGAAGAATAATCTCCTTGAGTCTTCAACCCATCACCCTTCTGCCCAAGAGTAACTTGTTCCAAGACAAACCTCAATAATAACCACCTGCCACTCTCTGATTATTTTGATTCCTCGAATCCACTTCTGAGAGCAACCACATGCCACAGTTTGGTCACCTCATTCACGAATCCTCATATGAAACCAGTCAAATGCCACATTTTGACCTTTTTCACGTTTGTCAGAACTCTCACAAAGGTATCTACCAAGGAAACTTGATCTTCAAGTCACATGATCCACTTGCTCAAAAGCAAACCCACTTAGACTCCCTAAGCCATGGTCATGTACCATCTTCTCCTTCCTGCAGCTCCTGCAAACTGCCATGAGAATGATCTTTTTTTTTAAAGCCCCCTATCATTCCTGTAGATCATCCTATCATTAGCTGACGTGCCACATCACCAGCTGAGACTCCTGATGTTGAGCAAGATGTCAGAACATCTAACTGTTAAATTCAGCTCAACCTTCTGCCACTCAGAAGAACCTCCTCCCTTTGCAGAAACAGATTTCCATGCTCTCATAGGCTTGATTCAATATTCCTTAACACTCTGCCTCTTCTAATTCAAACTTATCCCAGATAATTTGGACGATGCTCTAAGCAAACAGTCACCAATCAACCCCACCAGATGATACATTCTCACACCACAAAGAGAAATAACCAGCCACATAGAGAAAAATAAATTCTCAATACTTCTGTAGTCCTGCACTTGTACCTCAGACATATACATAGTCTCCCGTCAATGTATATTGTCATTAGTTGAAGGCAGACAAAAACTCAACATTTGATCTAGTCTGAAACTTGAGGCCCTAGCTGATCCCTCTTCTGCTAATCCACATCACTGATCACTATCTTTCTTTGGCTGAAATGATGTGTCAACATCAGTTCTGACATCAGTCTTCATCACATTAAACACTTATACAATGGATTTGGAGACTCCGACCATATTAATCCACACATATCTCATGTAGGGGACACATGAGAACATATCAACATCTGATCAACTTCCAAGATTAGACCAACAAAACTGCAGTAACTTGCATACCACACTCTTCCAAAATCTTCTTCTTATAAGCACAATGTTCAGACCTTTGTCAACTTAAGAGTGATAACTACCATCCTTCTGCATCTAAAGCCATACCATAGACACTCTGCTACTTCCAATCCTTTAAGCCTCAAAGCTGGAAGAGTTCACTCCATACGACTAATGCAGACACCAATTGACCCCAGGCTGATTTACACTGCTATTGAACACAAACTCTAGGATGCACTTTCCCTATAATATTGTCCTCAGACTGTTTAGCTCAAGCTTACTACCTTTTATATGAACAGCATCTCACAAATTGTTCAACTTCACAGCTTCAGAGATCCTTCAAAACAGCTACAGTCTAACAGGTCTTTGACTCAGCATTTACCTTTAAACTGCTGATGTGTAGCGCGATGTCGAGACATTAGGATTGACATATCAAGCTTAGCTTCTTTCTTGATGAAACTGATAACATAACCAGAAAGACCCTCCTGAATAGGTCACCACAACTCAGCTTAAGAGATACCTTATCAAGATCTTCACTCCCGCATGAAAGATTTGACAGTGATACTCTTTTGCCTTGGGCTCCACCCTCTTCTTTCTTCATCAAGCCTTAAAAACAATCCATTCACCTTCTGATCACTTCTTTCCCCAAAACAAAGGTATGAGATAATCCTCAAGAATCTTCGATCTCTCAAACCAACCAGTTGAAGTTGCCTAGCACCAACTACCACGTCAGAGACCCACCTGCTGAGGAGACCAACCCTTAATGGCTTTCCAAGAGAATACCTTCCTAGAATCTCACCACCAGAGATACGAGAACCAACCAGGGTTACCTGCAGCGGAACATACAACGACTCCTCAACAACCTTCAGGTGCTGCTCAAAAATCCTTGCTTGTCACCAAGGGTCAACACTCTCACAATGGAAGCTCTGATAAATAGTCCATCCTTTACTTCAAGGGATCCTACACCCAACCGTATAAACTGGCCTAGTCCACAACTCAGCAACTATCTTCCTTGCTCACGAACCAGAAAGTATCTTCCCTAGATCTCATCCAGAAATAGACATGATGCCTGCTCTGATACCAATTGAAATTCTGGTACAGATGTGTGATGTCTTGTGCAATGTCACAACATCGCAATCTGCTGAACAAGGCAATAATAGAAACAGTAAATGAACACAATCAATTGTTCACCCAGTTTGGTTCAACCAACCTACATCTGGGGGCATACTAAACCAGGAAGGAAGTCCACTATTAGTAGTATCAAATTACAAACTCAACACACCAGTTGACAATCTACCTAATTCAATCACTACCCAATGACCCTTCTACCTAAGTTCCCCCTAGGTAAGAGACTCCATCTCACTTCCAATCATCTCGATGATGTCTAGCAGTCAACTACACCGTCACTGCATCAATAGCTTGACTCCTTAAACTTTTCTATTACATATACCTTGAAAGACACACTTCCATGACAGCCCTTTGGAGTTGCTTCAAAGCTTCCTCCAAGAACAATACAAAACTCATTACCTACAGGTTTCTGAGTTAACCATAGTGACCATCTCACACCCCGAGTGGTTCACTAGACAAAGCCCTAATGATCTACATCTTGGACCCATACTCATTCTAGGTTACAAGCACTCTATTTATAATATCATCCCAGCTGAATTTGGGCCTTCAATCATATCATATCAGCTGTAACAAATCTGATCATATCTTCAAATAAATCTTCATTTATTAGATCAGAATCTTCTCCATATCTTTATGCTTTAGATTCGTAACAATCTGATCTTCATAACAGATTGTAACAGAATATATATCTCCCTTGATTTTCCCCTGCATTCTCTGAATCTCTTTAGCAGAAAATCTCAAACACACCAGAACCACGTGCAGCCCTACACATATTAAAGTCTGATGTTCTGGTATAGTGATGTTACGACATCGCATGTGACATCACTCTTCAGCACTTTAATTCTTCAACAGCAAACCAGAATGTTAGTTAAAACATACCTATACTGTTAGAAGCTCATGTTGTAACATCAACCATGACAACACATTGTTTTAACAAAATTACAGCCAATTACAAGAATTTACACTTTCAAGCAGCTTCTGAAGATTCACCAGATGTTCTTCCTCCGTCTGTGACTTCGCAATCATGTCATCAACATAGACCTCGATCTCTTTGTGAATCATATCATGAAAGAGAGTCACCATCGCCCGCTGATAGGTTGTCCCAGCATTCTTCAATCCAAAGGGCATCACTTTGTAACAGAATTTTCCCCACGGTGTTATGAACGTTGTTTTCTCCATGTCCTCTGGGGCCATCTTGATTTGGTTATACCCAGAGAAGCCATCCATGAAGGAAAACACAGAATACTGAGCAGTGTTGTCAACTAACACGTCAATGTGAGGGAGCGGGAAATCGTCCTTTGGGCTTGCTCTATTCAAATCTCTGTAATCAACACACATCCTGACCTTTCCATCCTTCTTAGGTACAGGCACAATGTTAGCAACCCACGGAGGATAATTCGTCACGGCAAGAAATCCGGCGTCCAACTATTTCTGAACCTCTTCTTTGATTTTGACAGACATCTTTGGTTTTGTCCTTCTCAACTTTTGCTTAACCGGAACGCATCCTTCTTTGAGCGGTAGCCGGTGTACCACGATATCAGTATCAAGCCCAGGCATGTCTTGGTAAGACCAGGCGAAGATGTCCACATACTCTCGGAGCATTTCAATCAATCTTCCCTTCACACTGTCTTCCAAAGCAGCCCCTATCCTTACTTCTTTTCTGGTGTCCTCGGTTCCCAGATTAACAATCTCCATCTCCTCCTGATGAGGTAAAATAACCTTCTCCTCTTGCTTCAAAATTCTGGCCAATTCTTCGGGCAGTTCACAATCTTCGTCAGTCTCTTCTTCAGCCTGATAGATTGGATTGTCAAAGTCATACCGGGCCATAGCTGAATCATGATCGGTGGCATCTGAACAAGGAAACCTGCATGATTAATGAATTATGTTTTATTATGTATGCAACAAAAGAAACACATTGCCATTTTGATGTGATTTTTATGCACAAAATAAAACATAAAAAACAGGGATCAAAATATTTGAATGTGAAAACGTCCTTTATTGATGATAAAGCAAACATGCAACAGTTAAAGCCCTACGAACAAAACCACTACGTCTTGGGAAGAACGCATGATTAACATAGCAGGAAAACAAAGCAATTACTCGAAGCTAGTCACTTGAATGACTTTCTCGGAAGACCAGTTGCACAGACTTTGTCCTGGGACGCAGGGGCGGATCCAGCTATCCATATCACAATCACTATCCCCGTCTTCATCAATGGCATTGACTCTGTCGAAAAATACACCAGCACTGGTGAAACGGACTGGACCATAAAACTTGGGAGGATCCCGATCTCTTCTGGGTGGCCTGTATCCCAGTCCGTAAGTATTCCTCTTCTCCTGAACTTTAACCACTTGGCCCTACCTCTGTGAGCTACCAGCCTCAACCACAGCTTTGGCGTCTTTAAAAGAAGACATAGAGATCTCAGGCTAATTTGCCCCTGCAGGCTGCTCTATAGCTTCAGACTGGATAACCTCTTCAGAAACCTTCACCTTCTCAAATCTCTGACACAAAGTTCCATGAATTTCACCATCCACTTCAACGTACTTAAAAGTTGACAACTGGCTTATCATGATGTCTTCTTCTCCGCAAACTGTCACCATGTGGTCGTCTACCATGTACTTCAGCTTCTGATGCAGAGTAGATGTTACAGCACCCGCACTGTGGATCCAGGGACGACCCAACAGGCAGCTGTAAGATGGATGAATATCCATGATATAGAACGTTGCATCAAAAACCTCAGGTCCAACCTTGATCGGCAACACAATCTCACCAAAAACAGACCTCTTCGAGCCATCAAAAGCTCGCACCACCAAGTCACTTGGTGTACATATTAATCCCCTGGTATCCAACTTCATTAAGGCTTTCTTGGGCAATACATTCAACGAAGATCCGGTGTCCACCAGCACATGAGACATCAGTGATCCGCGACACTCAATCGAAATATGCAGGGCGTTGTTATGATTCCTCCCAGTTGGAGTCAAGTCTAGATCCGTAAAGCCCAAGCCATTACCCACATTCACGTGCGCTACAACCCCTTCAAGTTGATTAACAGATATCTCTTGAGGAACATAGGCCGCATTCAAGACCTTCAGAAGCGCATTTCTGTGAGCTTCAGAACATAACAGCAAAGATAGAATGGAAATCTTTGACGGGGTCTGATGTAGTTGGTCCACGATCTTGTAATCACCCTTTCGGATGAGCCTCATAAACTCCTCCACATTTTCAGAAAAAGCATCATCAGTCGGCTTTACTGTAGAATCAACAATCACTGGAGGCTGCACAGAACCATCAACTACCTGCTTTCCCTTATCTTGCCTAGAAGTACCAGGTTGATCATTAGTAGGGGTAAGGACTCTACCACTTTTTGTTATAGTATCAGCTTCAACCTTAACCTCAGGACTAGAACTCACTGATGAAGTTGCCATTAATTCTTGCTTTTGCCCATTGACAAACACCTCTGCGCCATAATTCCAGGGGATAACCTTAGTACTTTCATTCGGAATGGGTCCGGCTCTTGTGATAATAACTGGTGGTGGTCTTGTCGGACCTGAAATAGTAATCGTCTTGAAAGGAATGGTGATAGTAGCAACTTTCTCACTAACGACTTCTTGTTGATTACACTGATCAAACTGTAAACAACCCTCATTAATCAAATTCTGAATCCCCATCTTCAGCAAATCACAGCCATTATCCTGCATCATGCATTCTGGACAGTTCTCGTCACAACCAGGATATACGCCACCCTTTAGTAACCTGTTCTTCACCACAGCCAATAGAGTCTTCAATTCCTCTACGTCCATGATCAGATTTAAGGCTTCACATTCCTCTATCACCGCATTGACTCTCGGCCCATTATGATTAGGCATTTGGTTTTGAATAACATTGGGCCCATCGTTCGAAAAATTATTAGCCTTGGAATCCACCAGATCTTGCACCTTATGATGGAATGCTCTACATTTCTCCACATTGTGCCCAGGAGCACCAGAGTGAAAATCGCAATGCACGTTAGCATCATAGCCTCGTGGAAGTTCCCCTGTTGGTGGAGCCAGGGTACGAAGCTCAACTAAACGCAATTGTAACAAGTGTTGCAACAAATGAGCATATGACATGGGCGGCTGCTCAAAATGCCTCTCTGCATTCCTTTGTCGATTCTGATACTGGCCAGGCTGCCTGTTCTGATACTGATTAGAATTGTTCCTTTGCTGCTCTGGTAACGTTGCAGGGATTGTTACCGATGCTACTTGTTGGTTACAGTTTTGGCGCTGTTTCCCCTTTCCTCTGTAGGATGATACAACATTGGCCTCTTCTTTCTTCTTATAGCCAACAAACGGCTTCTTCCCCTGCCCAGAGGATGATCCATCATTACTAGAAACTTTTCCAGCCCTGATTCCAATTTCTAACTTTTCTCCAACCATGATCAGATCTGTAAACTTGCCTAGTGAACAAGGCAACAACTTCTCATAATAGTGCTTCGGCAGCGTGTCCATAAACATGTCCAACATTTCTTTTTCCAACATTGGTGGCTGTACTCTTGCCGCCAATTCGCGCCACCTCTGCGCGTATTCCTTGAAACTTTCATCATTCTTTTGGGACATGCTCTGCAGCTGAGTTCTGTTGGGAGCCATGTCTGTGTTGTATTGGTAATGCTTGATAAAAGCTCCAGCTAACTCTCTCCAAGTACGAACATATTTCCTTTCTAGCTGCATATACCATTCCAAAGATGCCCCAGACAGGCTATCCTGGAAAAAATGCATCATCAGCTTCTCGTCCTTGGCATGAGAAGCCATCTTCCTTGTGTACGCCCTCACGTGAGTTCTTGGGCAGGTAGTACCATTATACTTCTCCAGTGTAGGAATCTGAAACTTGTGTGGAATGACAACATCAGGAACCATCCCTAAATCGTGCAAATCCACCCCCAGAAAATTCTGATCAACGACCCCTTTCAGTTGCTCCTCAATTAAACGGATCCTTTCATCACTGACCACAGGAAGACCAGCGTCCAAGCTTCTGACTGAGAAAACATCATCCTGCTGGTCATCAAAATGATGGCCATAGATTGCCCGAATAGTACTTCTTTCTCCGACCACTGAAGGAATCACACCCTGTCCTGTAGCACCAAGAATATGAACACTGTTACCAGCACCACCTCCGCCCGGAGGGATATTACAGTTAAGAAGACCACCGTATAAAACACCATTCTCGCCAACCTGCGCCACCAAAGGTTGAACTAGAGTTCTGAAGTCCTGCTGGCCCTGCACAACCCCTTGCATCATTTCCATGAACTGGTCGATGCGTGCCTGCATAGCAGCCATATCAGCTTGAATCTTGTCCATCACTCTTCTCTGATTAAGCCGGGTAGAATACTGATGAACTGGTTGATCGGCAATCCTGTCTGAAAAAAGGAGAACATTAGAAGACCAGAGATAAACCTGTTATGCAGAAATGATCATGATTATGAGATGCAAATGTAAACAAACATATTTAAACATTTCCAAGGCATATCCTTTGATTCCAATCTTTGAAACCGGGCCAGGGATTGGACACTTCATCGGAAAATAAATCCGAACTCAGCAATACCGCAGAATTAAATCAAGGAAAACAAACCACATTTTCAAATAAAAACCAACAAGGCACAAATAGCTGAACCAAACATTCTATTATCAAGATGGAAAAATTCATACAAACAAAGTCAATTGTAACCAACGGTGATTCCATCAACAATCCTGATGGTAACCACAAAAACAGATACACAACAACTACAATTCGACCCCAAACAGACTAGCTTCCACTTCTTCTAGAAGATTCAAAGTGTCAGGATGTGCAGGTCGCGTGATCAGCCCTTTGATTAACTTGTTCCTTTTTGCAATCTCTTGGTTCAGCGTTGCAATCTGCCCTTCAGCGTTGCTACCTTCATGTCTCACCTTCTTGATTCTGTCTTGCACTTTGAGCTCTTCAATCTCCTTTTGGGATTCTTTCCATTTGTTGAAGAAATGCTTTCCTTTTTCTTTCGCCTCTTGCAGCTCTTTGTTTAACTCCTCGTTTTCGACTTGGTCCTCACTCCACATCTCTTGATAAGCATCAAGTTTGGTTTCAGTCTTAGCCAAAAGCTTCTTAGTTGTCCTGGTGGTTTTGCTTGATGTCTCTGCTGCCATGCTAATCTTCTTGAAATGCTGAATTCTACTATCCAGATCATTTTCTGCCTTCTTCAAACTCTCAATCGACTCTTTAACTTGCCACTTCAGCTCTAAGTTGTCCTGGAAAACTCCTTGCAACTGACTTTTCATACCAGAATTCTCTGCTCTCAATTCGTGCACCAACTTCTGTTGCTTGTTGAACTCTTCAATAGGCACAGTAAGTCTTTCCTCCACACTTTCTGGGTACAGCATAGGTGCTCGATCAAAAGACAAGTAGCACTCTTCAACTCTCTGTTTTATCCAATCCACATAGGGAAGGAAAGGCTGATTGTTAGGTTTGCCCAGAACGGAATTTCCTTTCTTCAGTATACTACCCCAATCTTTAGAAGCTCTCTGCGCCTCTTCCAAACCTTCATATGAGTGGAAATACAATGATTCTTCTACATCTCTCTTAATAGGCGGACCTACCAGAGCATAGCCAAACTGTCTGACGGCCAAAGAAGGGTTATAATTAATTCCTCCCTTTCTCCCTATCAATGGAACATTAGGGTACTTACCACAATTGTGAATGATATCTTTGCCAAGCAATCCTTGATTTATCCACACGATGTTTTTACTGACCAATCCCATCAAGCGCTGGCTCCACTCTAGAGAATCGTTGGAATTAACGAAAGCACCAGATTGAGGTAGACGACTTGCGAACCATTTATAAAACAATGGAGCGCAGCAATGAACCACCTTTCCTCTCTTTTTTTCATTCCTATTGTATAATGCATAATGGAAATCTCCCAACAGGGTTGGCACAGGATTCCTCATTATGAATATCCTGATAGCATCCTCATCAACAAAGTCAGGCTCATTGGGGAACAACACAATACCATAAACACAAAGAGCTAACAGTGCGTTGAAAACGACCCATTCTTTATCTTCTGCTGCTTTCTGAGCCTTCTTCGTTAGATACCTCAACTTGAAACCAAAGATCTTTCCTTTGTTAGAGATGTTGTCTTCTAACTCTGACTTGCTCAAATAAAGAGCACCGACCAATTTCCCATAATCCAGATCTCCCTTTGAACCAAAGAAGGGAGGAACTTCCTTGATAGCAATCCCTAGCATGTTAGAATATTCCTCCAAGGTAGGCACCAACAAATAATCCGGGAACAAAAAACATCTCAGTGGAGGGTCGTAGAACTGCATCAGAGTATGAAGACCTCGAAACTCATAATCGTCGATGTTGCAAACAAAAGACAGAATCCACCCATACTTCTCTGTGAAAGCATTCAATACCTCAGGACTCGCCATTCCCTTCAGGGTAGTGAGAGGACCTATTGCCGGCTTGAGAAACTTGTAGATAATAATATCCTTCTTACCTCTTGGAACATCCATCCCTAATACTGTCCTCTGACTGGAATCACAGGATCAGATATAACCTGGAAATGCAAAAATATGAATGTCAGAGAAAAAATGAAATGCAATGCAAAGCATGGGATCAAGGCATCAAGCATCTGTGCTGAACTGGCTGGACAATCTTAAGGCTCCGTACAAACTCTCAGAATAAACCAAAATAACAGAACAACCACACTGATACGGCTGTAGAGACAAAGAATCCAAAAATACCGGGTAGGTAGAAAGTCACAGTTACCTGCAAACCTGTAAACAACCCGCCCCTCTCACATGTGGGTACTAAGATCCTCAGTATCCCGGGCTCTCAGGTCGAGACATGATGATACGTTCACCATTTCTGGTTTGGCATCATCACCAATCGAGGAGGCCTCAACTGATTCACAAAAACGAAAGATCCTCAGCTTCAGGCACTGAGGTTGAGAAGCAATAGTACATTCATCCCTCGGGGTACAGTACTATCGCCAATCGAGGAGTGCCTCCACTGATTCTCTTTCAAAAAGGACATCCTATAGCAAGTTCCCAGCATTGGGTCCTCGGATCGAGGATGTGCAATAGGTTTGCCATAGAACGTGGTCTGCCATTATCACATCTCAGGAGGAGTGCCGCAATTGAGTCCTCGGGAATGGTCTCCAGAGTCGACAATCCCACAAGAGAATACCTACTGCCCTGTACCAACGCACAGTAGCAGGTAGCTCCTGATAGAACCTCGTCTGGTTGTGGGTCTCATGAACGACAATACATGGCCACCCCCATGCAAGCATCACGACTATCCACTCTAATACCTGTGTGTATGCTTAAGCCTGGGTAGTGGGCTTATCTCTCAAAACATCCCAACCCGCCAAACAGAAAACCAGCCAGCACAGTACAGAATATTATGAAATGATGCAATGCAATAAAAGCTGTAAAACAGTAATATACAACATAATAAAGCACAACAAATAAACACCCAACGAAAACAAACAAACAAGCGCAAGGATCGACCCGCTAAAGGGGATAGACCAGCAAGAGGTCAACCTGTCCCCAGCAGAGTCGCCAGCTGTCGCTCCCGAGGATTTGCATCCAAGGTACAAACGCGAGAGTGACGCAGAAAACACAGAGTCGCCAGCAATGTGTATTTATCCCGCGAGAGGGAAAGGAAACACTGCGTAAACCTGAAGAAAAAGGGGAAGGACATGGTCATCGCAACCATAGTCAGGGTTTGGGAGTCGGTTATGCGAGGGGAAGGTGTTATCACCCCACGCATCCATCGTACTCGATGGGATCCACGCTTGTTATCTAAATGGAGGGTGAGCTATCCTAATATCTATGGCTGAACAAAAGAAATCGGGGATGGGGGTGACTAAGATGGACTCGGTAGGACATATGCGATGCCCTAGGCCTACGTACTCCCTCAGTGCAATGGGAAAGTCAGAGTCAATGTAGTTCGACCTAACGAGGTCGGAATAGGTGAAGGGTGCTCACCAAGACATCACTGTCTTGTGCCTATGTATCCTCAATCAGACGAGAGAGAGGAATCAGAGCTAACGTAGTTCGTAGGTATGACCACGGATGGGTAAACGTTTTTAACATGAGCGACGAGCTCTTTTCTGAAAATAATTTTGAAACCCAACGATCCCGAAGGATAAAAAAGATTTGAATTGGTTTTGTGTTTTTTAGACAAAAGTGTCTTTTAAGTTGTTTCGTAACTTGCATTAAGCCAAAGTCTTAAATATAGGAAAGAATACTTCGCGCATTGTCCCCAACAGGACGTACACTAGGTATCCTTGAAGAATGAGGGGAAGTCCCTCATTCCCCACTTCCCACATAGAAGGCTCAAGCGCAATACACGTTAACTTTTATTACGTGTTTTGAAGAAGTTTTGAGATGAGAAGAGAGACGAACCGAAGGAAACTCTATCATGCAAAAGAGATCCTATGGTTAGTGAGGCTTAGGAGAGACGACTACCTAAAACCTAATGCTAATCCTACTCCAAGCTTAATCAGAAATTAAGTTGGACTAGGTAGCTCTAAGGGGAGAGGAATCCAAGACTTAAACAAGTCGTGAGATTCATGGGAAGAGAAAGAGTGAAAGAGATGAAGAAGAGATACAAACAAAGCATATCAAATGCTAAGGCAAACACATATGTGAAAGCATAAAAAAGAAAAGGAGAAGTTAGAATGTGGATGTTCATCCACATCCCATTCACTTACCATTAGCCCCTACATGGTTAGCAAAAACAAGCATAAGCAAAGGTAAGGTAAACAAGACTCAAGCAAATCACAACTCAAAGAGAAAAGGATATAAACCAAACAAAATCAACCAAGTCAGAATGAACACTTTAGAAGTGATCTATAATGTTTACCAAACAAACTCAAGCAAAGAGAATGCAAACAAGTGGCAAAACAACCAAGAAGATCATCAAAGAAGGAGTAGAAGAAGAATGAATGGATATGCAAGGTGATCATGCAATAATGCTTCAAGTAATGTCAAAGTCAGAATGTGGATGACCTAAACATGTTCCTAAACATGATGTACACATATCATATGAGGCATACAATCAAGCATCCAAGCATTAAGAGTGATTAGGAGAAGAAGTGAGAAGATATTAACATGAATTTAACATGGAAAGAAGTTACTTAAGGCATAAGTCAAACCTAAAAAAGTTCAAGATTAAATTGAAGTATCAAAGTCAAAAGTGATATGACATGTTAGGATGAAGACAAGATGCACAAACGAATCACATTCAAGCAATTACAAGTCATTTAGAAGCTAGAAGAAATAGAAACATGCATTTGGATGAAACATGTTCAAGTATGCAAAGTAAGACATGAATGGCATATGGGATGAATGCAATGCTTTAAAGTCAGAGGCATACATCATATGAAATGCAAATAGAAGGTATGGCATTGCATAAACAAACCAATTACAAGTCAAGTTGGAACTTAGATGAAAAAGGATGAGGAATTAGGTCAAAAGGAGACATGTGAAACAAGTATTGAACATGTACACAAAGAAAGCATCAACTTCAAACCAATGACCTCTAACTTCATTCAAAAGACCTATAATGATCTAAACATCGCTTAAGAAGTCAAAGAAGTGATCTCATACAATGGCACAAGTGCCTTCTCAAGCAAGTAAACAAAACATGATCAAAGAAGTTCACAAAAAGGGACCTCAAACAAGAGTCATCAAACAAATACCAAACATGATTCAAAAATCACCAAATTAGTTTTCAAGAGACCTCAATCAGAGGTAAATATCATACCAAAAGCTCATGCAAAGAAACACAAAGAAACTCAATCAAACAAGCATGGCAAAGTAATTAGGGTTTCACATGATCATGCACAAAGAAATGGCTCAAAGAGGATGCAAAGATGATCTTAAAAATATGACAAAAATGTTTTTAAATGATTCAAAGTGTCTTCTGAAATATACAAAAATAATGAGGATCAAACTATGTACCAATGATGAGAAATAAAATCAGCAATGCAAAGTATTCACAAATGAAACATTTCAAAAGAAATTCAAACAACAATTAATTCAGATGCAAAAAATAATAGAAAAATGGAAAATAAAATTTGTAAAAAATTTATAAAACTATGAAGATGATTCATGATTTTTTTTATGATTTTTAAATGCATTAAACTAATTTTGAAAATTAAAAATGAAAATGATATGCAAAATAAAAAATAAAATGACATAGCATGGGCCAGGGGGTGCAGACAAAGTAAAACCACGTTTAAAACAGAATGGGCTCAGATAAAGGGGGTGGGAAAAGCAATGAAAATCCAGCCCAATCCAAAGCGCAGGTCAACATATTCATACAAGATCCAGTCAAAAATCTTGACTCGCACACACCCTCAGATTGATCCAGCGTATGATATTCAGTCAATCACAACACAAAGTAAGCAATATAAATGGTCAGGATCACGCGCACACCACAACACACATAGGGAGGCACACAAACAGATTAAAATGGACAAAACAAGGCACTTGAGAGGCATCCTCTCATTTTAATGTGCTGGCACAATAATAGCCATCAGATAAAAACCACGAACGGTCATGATTTCATCTTCAACCTTAAAACCCCTGTATCACCTGAAAATGAACCAGACGCCGGAGCCCTAGCTCCGGTCGTCTTCTCCGGCAACACCAAACATAAAAGTCTCCAGAAATCAAAAACTCCACCACAGTTCTACTCATAATTCAATGCTGAATCCAAATATCAAGTTCAAATTAACAGATCATGCAAGAATAAATCAAATCGAAGCAAAACATTTCTCACTCAAAACTTTCAGATCCAAAATTCAACCATGATACACGTCCAAAACGCACAAAAATTATATCAGAATGATCAGCACATCAAGAGGAACATAATGCACACCTTAGAAACAAGAAATAAGATGATGAATTTCAACTCACCTAAAACTTGCAACAAGCCAAAATACTCCTAGAAACCCAGTGTAAGAGTGCAGATCTTCCTCTTTTGAGCTCTATTTGCAAAATAAATGCAAATAGAAGCTTGAATCAGGCTAGATCTTGAGATTTGATGAAGTTGAATCCAAATTCGGTTATGGCCAAAACTCAGTATGAGCTTCAATCAGTGGTTGCAAAAGCTTCCTTATACTTCAAGGATCTAAAAAATGCAAAGAAATGAGGAATATCCTTGATGAATTGAGATAATCGAAAGGAAGAAGGTGAGAGCAAAAAATTGAAATATGAGCAAATGAGAGTGCATGAGAGTGAAATGAACGTGTTAAGCCTCTTATATATCCTTGGTTATCATTATGATCATGGTTAGGGTTTTGTTAAACCCTTGGTTAAAGCTCTTGGAGGTGTTTTGCAAATTGACAAGTTGGTGTGTACACCCTCATCCACACGTGCATGGTCATGCCTATGATGAAGGATCACTCTCATTTCATGTACTGATCACCAATGAATTGAAATTGGGCCTTGTGGTTGATTGGTTTGTGAGTTTTGGATCATCTTGCACATTTGCATTTTGTGAAATAAGTGAGAAATACTTCATGTAATGACATGATTCCAAGACCAATTATGCACTAAATGAAGTGTACTTTGATTTTATGAACTGAATTTGTCAACTTGAAACCAATACAAGTCATTTGGAAGCTTTTTGCACAAAGTGGAAAAATTGAACCATGAGAAAACCCTAAAAACCACCCTTGAGTCTTTTGATCATAACTTGAGAACCACAAATGGTATGGAGTTGATCTAGTACTTTTTGGAAAGGGGAGAGAGAGAGATCTTAAACTTTCATGTTTGAGTAAAATTCATTTGAAGCTTCTTTGATGATGAAAAGTCAAGTTGAAGAGGGTTTGAAAAGTTGCCAAAAATGGAAATTTCACATTATAGGTCATTTTCCAAAAATAGTAAATTTTGCCCTACTTCTTGATTCTTGATGAATGACATGAATCTTAACATTTGAGGACCATATGAAGGTCTATGGACTTGGGAGACATAACTTGAACCTTTGAAAACCCAAGGTTGACTTTCCTTTTGAACTGTTGACTTTTGCTTATTTCACAAGTAACTGATCCATTGAAAACCTTCCCCTAAGAACCAATAGCCAAGATGCCATCCATGAACACTTGTGAGCATATGGAATACTATGAGAACATGTTTGAACAAACAAAGCTCAACAAGAAGCCTTTTGAAACCAAAACCCTAATTTGCACAATCAGTCTAGGAGAGTGTAGTTCACTTGAAATCTCTTGCCAATCTTGATCTTATGATGATATGATGCACCCAACAAGACACCTTGAGGCTTAAAGCTCCTTTGTGTTGAACCAAGTACCTTGATCCCATGCTAAGAGCCAATGATATGCACAAATGATAATGCAAGAATGAAATGAAACATAAGCCAGTTAGCATTAAAACAAGAGGGCAAATTTTGGGGTGTTACAGATAGTAGCTGTTAAATGTTGTTTTTGGTCACTTGTTGCCTTTTAGACCTGTTCTGTTCTGAAAGCATGAGATGTTAAGTGCTGTTGTGTTCATTTGCTAGAATTTACTGTTGTTTTGAGCTGAAGCGCTGTCGTAGTTGCTGTTTTTGGTTTGTTTTCTTTATTTTGGTTTGCATTTGCATGTTCCCTTAGGGCTTCCAAGTCAAACTTAATTTTTGATTAGGCTTGGAGTAGGATATACATTAGGTGTTAATCCATGCTTGATAACATTAAGGTAGTCCCTCCTTGGCCTCAACCTTAGGTCCATCGTTTTGTATGATAACATTAGGTAGACTTCCTTTCTCATCCTCAACTATAGGGCCATATTGCATGACAACATCTAAGTGAGTTTCCCCTATATTTTCTTTTTCCCTTTGAGTTTTCTTTCTCATCTCAAAATAAAATTAAAAAAACTTAATAAATATGACGTGCATTGTGCGCCACGATCCTTAAGTACATGTGAAAAGATGAGCGGATGCATTTGTAACCTCATCTTAGGGTACTTTGTGCGCGAGACGTTTGAATCATTAGTGCGAAGCATTCAATCCTATGTCATAGACTTTAGTGCGATGCGCATTTCAAACAAAGTTAATCCACTTCTGTTAAAACTCATAAAAAACTGCAAATCATTTTATCCTTCGGACTGTTTGTCAAATCATTTTAAAAAAGAGTACGTTATTTCCGTTCTACCACAAACAGGCATCGAGCCTAACTGCTGGAACACGAACTTAATGTCGCTCATAAAAAACACTTAACAATTGGTAGGTCAAACTACGATCGCTCTGAATTCCTCATTCTCGTCCGATTGAGGATACGTAGGCACAAGACAACGAAGTCTTGGCAAACAACCTTCCCCCATTCACCCGTACTCCTCCGAACTATATTGACTCTAACTTTCCCATTGCACAAGGGAATACGTAGTCCTAGGAAGGCGAAGTCCTATCAAGTCACCTTTTGTTTTTCTCCTTTTCGTTTCCGTTTAGCAGTTGAGCTTTAGATAACATGCCCTTTGATTAGAACAACAAGCATGGATCCCGTTGAGTACAACGGACGCGAGGGGGTGCTAATACCTTCCTCTCACATAATCGACTCCCGAACCCAGGACTTGGTTGCGATGAACATGTCTTCTCCCTTTTAAGGTTTCTTCGATGGTTTCCTTTCCCCCGTCGGGATAAATAACGTTCGGCGACAACTATGTTTTTCCGCCATTTGTTTTTCGCGTTGCGACAGGTACCTAAGGATAAGATAATATATATTACAGACATCTTTAGCAACTTAGTTGAAACACCAGTCATGGTACCTAGACTCTAGGTGCTCACTACACATGACGAGAAGAATGCATATGTTCCAAGACCTAGAACTTAAGCCAGTTTGTGAGTTTCAGAGGTGATCAGAAAAGGAATGTCATAGGCTCCGGAACAGTTGGTAATAATTCTCTCCCTTCTATTACTAATGTTTTATTAGTTGAAGGATTAATGCATAACTTATTATCCATAGTTCAATTAAGTGATAATGGTTATGATATAATCTTTAATAAAAAATCTTGTAAAGTTGTTAGTTAGAAGGATGACTCTATCCTTTTCAATGGCAAGAGGAAAAACAACATTTATAAAATTAGACTTTCTGATCTTAAAAATCATAATGTAAAATGTATTATGTTTACTAATGAAGAGCAATGAGTTTGGCATAGACGATTAGGTCATGTTAGCATGAGGAAGATTTCTCGGCTAAATAAGCTTAATTTAGTCATAGGTCTACCAAATCTGAAGTTCTCTTCAGATGCTCATTGTGAAGCATGTCAAAAAGGCAAGTTTTCAAAACCTTCTTTCAAAGAAAATATGTTATTTCTACAACTAGGCCTTTGGAACTTCTGCACATTGACCTCTTTGGACCAGTGAAAATTACTTCTGTCAATGGAAAAAAGTAAGATTTAGTCATTGTAGATGACTACAACAGATGGACATGGGTTAAATTCTTAAGACACAAGGATGAGTCGCATTCTGTATTTTCTATTTTCTGCTCTCAAGTGCAAAATGAGAAAGACTTTAGAATTGTTAAAGTCAGAAGTGATCATGGTTGAAAAATTGAAAATAAGGATTTTGAGAAACTCTTTGATGAGAATGACATTTCCCATGATTTATCCTGCCATAAAAATCCATAACAGAATGGAGTTATAGAGAGGAAAAATAGGACTTTGTAAGATATGGAAAGAACCATGATCAATGAGACTAATGTGGCTAAGTACTTCTGGGTTGAGGCAGTCAACACAACGTGTTACATTCAAAATAGGATCTCTATGAGATCTATTATGGGTAAGACTCCGTATGAATTGTGGAAGAACAAAAATCCCAACATTTCATTTTTTCATCCTTTTGGTTGTGATTGTTTTATTTTGAACACTAAAGACAATCTAAACAAGTTTGATTCTAGGGCACAAACGTGTATTATGTTAGTATACTCTGAACGCTCTAAGGGATATAGAGTATACATCACAAGAACATGAATTGTTGAGGAATCAATTCATGTTAGATTTGATAAAAAGCTTGACCCTGAAAATTAAAAGCTAGTTGAAAAGTTTACAGATCTAGAAATCACTTATTCAGACTCTGAAGTAAAGAATAAGAAGCCAAGGAATCTGAGACTAAAGACTGAAACTATTCAACTAGAAGCTATTGAAGTTCAGACTCCTCTGAGGAAACACAAGCAAAGATCCTCACATTTTAAAGAATTGATTTTGGGAAATAAGATTGAACCAGTCAGAACCAGATCCTATTTTAAACCTTCTGAAGAGATGCTTCTGGGTTTGGTGTCCCTCATAGAACCTAGATTTGTTGATGAAGCACTTATGGACACTGAATGGATTCTGGCAATGCAAGAAGAACTGATCCAATTCTCCAAAAATGATGTGTGGACTCTTGTTCCTAGAACCAAAGGAACTCATGTTATTGGGACAAAATGGGCCTTCAAAATCAAGCTGAATGAACAAGGAGATATGGTAAGGAACAAGGCCAGTCTGGTTGCACAAGGCTAAAGTTAGCAAGATGGGATTGACTATACTGAGACCTTTGCATCAGTTGCCAGGTTAGAGCCTACTCGTCTCTTAATTTCTTTTGCTGTTAATCACAACATCATCTTGTGTCAGATGGATGTTAAGAGGCATTTCTGAATGGTTACATAACTGAAGAAGTGTATGTAAACCAACCTCCTGGTTTTGAAAATCATAAAAACCTAGATTTCGTTTTCAAACTTAAGAAATCTTTGTATGGTCTGAAATAAGCTCCTAGAGCCTGGTATGAAAGACTGCGCAATTTTATTTTAGAAATTGATTTTACCATAGGGAAGGTTCATACAACTTTGTTTTGTAAAAAATTTAAAAATGATATTCTTTTTGTTCAAATTTATGTGGACAATATCATATTTGGTTTTGCTAATGCTACTTTGTGCAAAGAATTTGCTAAGTCAATGCAGGTAATATTTGAGATGAGTATAAGGGGAGAAATCAAGTTCTTTCCTGGTAACTAGGTTAATCAAAGTTCAGAAGGAACATATACCCATCAGAGTAAATATACCAAAGAACTTCTGAAGAAGTTTGACATGTCATATTCCAAGATGGCAAAAACTCCTATGCATCCTACATGTATTCTTGAGAAGGATGAGGTAAGCTCAAAGGTAGAGCAAAAGGTATACAGAGGTATGATAAATTCTCTCTTATACTTAACTACATCTAGACCTAACATTTTATTTAGTGTCTGTTTACGTGCTTGCTTCCTATCAAATCTTAGAGAATCCAACTTAATAACTTTTAAGAGGATCTTCAGGTATTTCAAAGGTACTATTAACATTGGCTTGTGTTATGGAAAATCAAAAGTGTACAAGCTAGTAGGTTATTGTGATGCTGATTATGCTAGATATAGACTTGAAAATAAAAGCACTTCTGGAAGCTGCCAGTTTCTGAGAGACAACTTGATCTCATGGTCCAGCAAGAGACAATTAACTATAGTACTATCAACTACAAAAGCTGAATACATTGCACCTTTTGGATGCATCACTGAGATGCTTTGGATGAAAAGTTAGTTACAAGATTTTCAGATATATGAGAGTAACATTCATATTCTCTATGATAATACTTCTGTTATTTGTTTATCTAAGAATCCCATTTTACATTCTAGAGCTAGACATATTGAGATTAAACATCACTTTATACGTGACTATGTTTATAAGAGAATTTTAAATTTTAAATTTTAAATTTATTGATACAAACCATCAATGTAATTAGTAATTCTCACTTGGCGCCTTCCAATCTTCCCTTTTTTTCTTACTTAATTTTATTTTTTCATTTTTTCTTTGTAATTTGTAATTTTCAAAATTTTTTGTTATCAATAAAAACGAAAAGGCAATAATATGAAAGGAAATATTTCATCAATTTAAAACAGGACAACAAATAATTATTCCACATATTCAAATTTCTGACTCCACTCAACTTCAATAGTATCACTATTAACCATCCCTAACTTAGAGAAAAGTTCAGAAAGAACTCTTCCATATGGTATGAGGAAAGTCATTTCATTCCTAGAGATGATTATCATTTCCTTTAATTAATTAAAAATGATAACAGGAAGATTAACTATAATTTTCTTGGTAAGTAATAACAAGAGATGCTTGTCATTCTAAGTAAACATTTCCAGTTCTTTCTCTCTTGGACGAAGATTTGACACTAGAAGTTGATACAAAACTTTTCCAATTGGTCGTAGACTAGCAGAATTGATGAGCTTATCGTTGGTTGTATATATTAGGCGAAGGTGATTTTTATAGAAATTGTTGAATCTATAATGTTCAACACAAACACCTTCCTCTTCACATTCTATTGTTTGAACAATAAGTGACTGAGTGATTGTGAGAGGAAAGCCATTGACATAGGACTGGATTGACTGAGTATCATGACCAGATGGTCCAACAGAGACATTTAATCATAACTCTTTAACGAGATTATTGTAGATGGGTCTATTAAGAATGTCAAAGTAATCGTTCAACTTTTGTTTGCAAATAGTTTTCCTTAAATCAAAACCTTTGTTTTTCAAATCATCTAAATCAACAAATTTTTCATTGATTACAAACAAAAGATTTTCATCTAAGGTTGTTGAAGACATTTTTGAAGAAAAGAAAATACTTTGAAACTAGGTTTGAAGAAACAAAGAGTTAGAAATGAGACGTTGAAACAAGGAATAATGTTTAAATAAAGTGGAGATGAGAATAGGAAATGAAACAATCAGAGAAGCTAAAACGCATTGAAAATCCAAAAAATCCATTACATTTTTGAATATGGATGATCATTGCTACTCTAGTGGATATGATTCCAATGCACGCCATGATGGTTTTTTTAGAAATAGAAATAAGATATTACCTCGGTTTTTCAAAAACTCCAAGGGGAAAAACAATTCATGAAACTATTTTAATTTATTATATTTTTTTTGTAAACTAAATGATGTATCTCATCGGTTTTCTTAATAATCGAGGTATAAGATACATAACATTTTAGTATAAAAACACTCATTAGACAAATTTTACCCTAATCCTAATTTATATGTAACCGCTCCAAACTCGTTATAAGTAGAAATCACATCATTCTTTTGGGATCCATCTCACAAAAATGGTGTTGATGTTGTTGTTGTTGTTGTATTTAGAAGCTTTTAAAAGTTCTCTACGATGGATTGCAAATGCAGTAAAACATTTTTTTAATAAAAGTTGGATGCATTCAATGTTGGAACCAGATAACTTTTTAGAAATTGAATGCGTGCAATATTTGGACCAAATAACTTGTTACACCAAAATTCTGGTTTTGGTGTATTAATATTTTTTCAATATTATGTGTAAACAATGTAATTAAAAAAAAAGATGTTCACCTCTGTTTTTATAGAAACCGAGTGGATAACTTAGCGTTCTTAAACAAATCTTTGCCTCTCATTTCAAGATTATCAATGCTAAAAAGACTACCATTAGTTATCCGCGTGATTCTTAAAAAATTTCCATCATAAAGGCTTTATGATATCTAAAATTGATAAAGAAACGTCATGGAGCGATTGAAACTATTTACTTCCTCCATTTTAACTTTTGCCATTAGCGATGGATTGCAAGTGCAGAAAATTATCTGGGGTTAAGGTTAGTGTTCTTAAATAATCATATAATTCAATATTTATTTTATTTAGCTAACTTTTTTATTTTATTTCAGAAACAAATGAATGCAAAAGCAATAGAAAATATACTGCATTCAACATTTATTCTTCCTCAAGATCAACGCAACGAGGATCCCAACATTTTCTCTTCTCCAAGATATCCAACATTTGTTTCTCACCGAAACGATGACAATGAAGAACAACATTTTTACTTTAATATTCTGTGTAAACAATGCAATATTCTGTGTAAACAAAGTAGTTTGTAAACAAATTAATTTATTAATATTCTATGTAAACAAAGTAGTTTGTAAACAAATTAATTAAATAATATTCTGTGTAAACAATGTAATGAATTTATTTTAAAAAAACTATCTAACCCTCGGTTTTTAAATAAACCGAGAGGTTTGAGGAGTTGTTTGTGTAAATAATAAAAATGTAGATGCTAGGGTTCGAACCCATGATCATATAACTTTGCCCCTCAATTTTTATTTAACCGAGGTGTTAAGTGGAAACTTTTCATGTCACCGTTCGTTACGTCGGCTGGGTAGCCGATGTTGCATCTCTTTCGCGTGCGATGTTATAAGCATTATATGTAGTAATGAATGCACTTACTACCACGCCTTCTTTACCAGGGGTCACCATCCATGATTGAATCCTTTTCCCAACCGTGACGATATATATACCTTTTGTAGTAGTAATGGTTCTTGAGCTCAACCCATGGAAAAATCTTGTTTGGATGGGAGATAAGGTGGTGAAAAATCCTTTAATAACCTGAAAAAAATAAGCCATCCAACCGTGGTGGAAAGTGGATAGACTACATATCACCACAATTGGAAATTATGATTGTAGTGATATGTAGCGCACTATCTAGTTTTTCACAACGAACCTTAGCTCGTGGTGGAAAGTAGTGCATTTACTATCACACCCTTCTTTACCATAGGACATTATCTGTGATGGAATCCTTTGTCCAACTATGATATATATATATATATATATATATATATATAGCTTTTGTAGTAGTGTCGGTTCGTGAGCTCAACCCATAGAAAAACTCTTGTTTGGATGAGGGGATAAGGTGGTGTAAAATCTCTCAATTCGCTTATTACAAAGGTTTGTGGGTATAACCTGAAAAAACTCAAGCCATTATTAAAACTTTCAAGAAAATTTATTAGGGAAAAGACTAGGTCAAGATTAAGGCGAACCTCTATAAATTCCGATACCATCTCTCTAACCATATTTCTTTATATTTTGTCATTTATTTTTTCAGTTTTATTTCTTTGTGCTATTTTTCTCTATTCTATCTCAATATTATCATACTATCATTTTAAATAAATAATTTTTGTAAATTAATCACGAATTTTAAATGCTAAAGTTTAACCCTTTTTTTACTTGGAATCACATGTTCAACAATGTCTTCTTATTTATTATAAATATAAAGTAGAACCTATTAAGCAGTGTTTTAAAAACCGAACCGGACCGGCCGGTCGGACAGGTCGAACCAGAAACCGGCCAGGTAACCGGTCTGGTTCAGTTGTTAGATCACTCATGTCATTGAACCGGTGTGACCCGGTAAAAACTGGTGTAAACCGGAAAAACCAGCGGTTTAATTGCATTTTTTAAAAAATTAAAACGTCTTTTTTATTATTTTAATTAAAAAAATTAAAATAAAAAATGAAATAAATGAAATAAAAAATTAAAATAAAAAATAAAACAAACTAATGATATCATTGACGGAGAAGTTGTTGCAGATGCTGTTGATTTTACTGCAAATGATTTTAATATTGAAGAAAGAGATCCCAACATTGAAACAATTTTTCCTCCTTTGAATTGGTGCACATTAGAGTTCTTTTGTTATAAACTATTTAATTAGATTATGTTGCAATTAGACTTTGTTCGCCATTAGACTTTATAATTTTGTACTATTTTGTTATGTGTGATACCTTTGTTTTAAATTTAAATTTAGATAATGAACTTGTGAACATATGATATGATATTTTAAATAAATTTAATTGTTAGTTATATTTTGTAGAGACTGAATCATCCGGTTCGACCAGTTTTATAACTATATAGTTTTGTTATATAGTCCGGTCTATTCAACCGAGTTATCCGGTTTTGTCATGCGGTTCGACCAATGACCCAGTGGTTCGATCAATAAATCAGTGACCCAGTATCCTCACCGGTTTGATGACCGATCCGGTTTTTAAAACACTGCTATTAAGTTGAGAGTGAACCACATAATAGTGATAAATCTCTTTATTTTATTTTTATTTTGTTACTTTAAAACTTTCACACAAATGTTAGGAAACATAAATATTTTTATACAAAAAATATAATTTTATTTATTTTTTATATATTTTTTATTAATTAATAATGTTTAAAAGATAAATTAAAAAATTAAAAAAAATGAAAGTAATAAATGCATATAATTGAAAATTGAGAGAGTAGACAATACCATTTAAAAATAAAATAATGAACGCTATATTCAAAAGTAAAAATTTAGCTTATTTTGTGATAATTTTATTTAAAAGTAGACTACTTTTTTTTAATAAAGAAAATATATCATTTTACATATTATATTTTGAATTTTTGTGTTTTTATTTAATTAGTGCATTTATGATACTGAAAAGTTAAAAACCCTATTCAATGTATTTTGTTATCATCTGCCTCTATATAACTCTGCCCCAACCGGAGGCTTTGTACAAAAACAAGAGTGAAAGACAAAATAAATCACAATGGCTAAATTCATTTGTTCATTTCTTCTCATGATTATTTTCACTTCAGTGATCCAAGATGCCCATGTAAGTGATTCTATCTCTCCCTCTATTGTGAATCTTTGAGTTTATTAAAATGAATGCCAATGGCTTCAAATAAGCTAAAAAAATTGCACATCTTTTATTTGTTTTCCCCTTAATTTATTATGTACTAACTCTTGTTTATTTTTCTTGATTTATTTTATAGGCCGGTGGAGAAGGATCTCTTCGTCCTGATCGTAATAATTCTAACTAATATTTATTTTAATATTATTTTTAAAAAGCTACTTAGTTTTACTAATGTTACTAAAATTCAAACATTAATTTTTTTCCAGAATGTGCGGGTGCATGTGACAATCGTTGTTCAGCAACTATGTACAAGAAGGCATGTTTGACCTATTGCAACATTTGCTGTGCCAAATGTTTATGTGTTCCATCTGGAACATATGGTCACAAGGAAGAATGTCCATGCTACAATAACTGGCAAACTGGGAGAGGAACACCCAAATGTCCCTAGTTTTTGTATTTGTTCATACATGCATAAATCTCTATCAAATCATTTTTCTGTTTCTTGATTATTAATAAAAAAATGATATTTATATGTTGGCCGTAAATGATATGGATTGCTCATTAAACTAACTTGTCTAAACTACTAGGACTCTCAATTAAAAGCTTTTTTAAAACCTTTTGACCTCACTTATTAATATAACTTATATAAGTAAAAGAAACCCGAGCAATTTATTGGATTCCTTGACCATTCATAAAAAAAAGAAATTGTATCGTAACTTTGACGTCATGCCAGAATACCAACCAGAATCGGCCCAATAAATCTGATAATTTTATTCTAATTTAAAAAATGAATCTAAATTTAAAATAAAAAATATAAATTTTAATAATTTAAAATGATACACCAAAAATAAAATTATATACTAACAAAATGAAACATAAAAAAATTCAGTATTATTTTAGCGACGTCCAAAATTTGTCTTTAATGTTTTGTGTTTTATTATATTTTCTTTTATCAAATAATAATAAGAAAACTAGGCCATCTGAATTTGGGGCCAGTGTTGTAGTGCTTAGTGCACTTGTGAATGGTAGAATCTGATACCAACATCATACAAGTTTTTTAATTTTTTTTGTAATATAATCGAAGACTCTACCGAATTAATGAACAAACACTCAATTCTAACTTTTCGAATCGATCATCGTAGAATAAATCCAATACATATTCCATGCTTGGATGAAAAATTCTACATGCATTACATTCAATAGCTGATTTGAGTGTCTATGGCCTTCTTGTGGTGAAGGGCACTTCTTGTTCTTAATAAGATTTCTGTTATGATTGCTTTTGTTCCTTGGTATTGTGATAGAGTCTTCCAAAAACTCTTCCAACAGATATTCATCAAAATCATTTGAAGAGAGAGAAACTCCCCCTTCTCTCTAGCTTTTGAACCAACCTTATTGCTAGCTCGTTTCATCTTCTTCAACCATCAACACGGCATCATGTATCAGGTTCACTAAAGGTTAGTTTTTTCAGCCTGTTCACGTCTGGACTGGGGGCTTATCGGATTGGGTGCTTTTCTGGTAGGTTCAAAGGGTTTGGTTTAAAGTCCTAGCCTTAGGGTTAGGGACCTTCCTCCCTTTGGGGCTACATTGAACAGAGAGGTTTCAATCTGTGACTTCCTCATCCCTCTTGTGGCTACTGAGCTTCGAACTGTAAGTGATTGGGGTTTTTTTTCCGATTTCCGAATTGGGTTATCGTCTGGTTTTCATGGGTTTCTTCAACAACAACACTCACAGTAAAGGCACTTGGATTGAAGTAGAGAGGAAGAAGAATAGGAGTCAGAATGTGGGAAGACTGTCCATCTGGAAAAACAACAAAGGAAAGCTCACAGATCTAGATTGGAATGAAGCATCTTCATTCTTTTTCACTGAGTTTCCGGATTCTTATGATGCTAAGAGAATGTATGAGGTCTTTGAGGCTTATGGTCGGATCTTGGAGGTGTTTATTCCGGTAAGAGTCGACATTAGAGGAAAGAGGTTTGGTTTTGTTAGGTTCAAAAAAGTGGAGGAGGAAGATCTTATGGCCATTAATCTTGACAAGATTGTCATCAATGGCACTAAGAGTTTTGTTAATCTGCCAAGATTCCGTAGAGAAAACAAGAGTTCGGGTTCTGCACATCCTTCGAAACATGGGATGCTGGCTAAGAACAATGGGGTGGCGGGGGTCCCTTACATACCAGGTGCTCGGCATATGAATGCTAATAATGTTTCTTTTGCCCAGATTACTAAAGGTGTGAGCAGCAGTAAAGGGGGAAATATGCATTCGAACCAATGTGTCTTGGGTGATAAACCCTCTTTCGCTCATTTGAGCTTTACTGTTAACACTGAAGAGTTGGAGAGATTTGAACAAGCCTTCACTGGTGTTTTGGAGAGCCCTGGTTCTGCAGCAGAAGCCATGGATGCGTTTCAAATGGAAGGTTTTTTTAATATCAAGGTTACACCTATGGGGGCCAATCTATGTCTATTGGAGGAAGACAACCCTGGTGATATTCAAAAGACCATATATAAGCAAGGTAAATGGATTTCCAAATGGTTTTCAGAAATCCGCCCTTGGAATCCAAATGATGTTGATCAAGAAAGACTAACATGGGTTAAGATATTTGGGCTCCCTTGTCATGTTTGGGGTACAAATTTTTTCACATTTTTAGCTGCTACCACTGGAGTTTTTATCAAGATGGACGAAGATACAAGGAAGCAGTCAAGGTTTGATAGTGCTAGAATTCTGATTAGAACCAAATTCGCAATGAGTCTTAACGAAGTTGTCAACATAGAAGTTAATGACATTTCTTACAGAATCAAGATTGTTGAAGATGCATTTGGACCTTATATTTTGCCCCAAAAGTTACCTAAAGAGTCCTGTTTTGAGGAAGATAGTTCTGAGTTTGTGGAGTCAGAATCGGATCAGGAATATGATGGGGTATCCTGGGATAGTTCATCTAGAGCACTAAGTTCCCAATCCATATCTCCTGAGCTTGTTTCTCCTGTAACGCCCCAGTTTTGGTCCGATTTATTTAATCGAGTCGATTTAATTATTTTCATTTTATATTATTTTACAATTGACTTTTATTTGACAATATATTATATTTCATCGGTATGTTTATGTTTTATCGCATTTTGAGAGCGTTTGCGAGATATTTGAGCTGAGGGGTAAAATGGTCTTTTAGGAGTTTAGATATTTTATATAAATAGAAAGTAGAGAGAAATAGGAAGAAAAGAAAAAAAAGAGAAAGAAAAGAGAAGGAAAGAAAGAAGAGGAGAAAAAGAGGAAAAGAGGAAAATCGAACATAACTCCGTTTCGAGCGCGATTAATCGGGTAAGAGTGAGAAGTTTCAATTATATCTTGCTTGTGTATGTATATGTGTTGTTTGTTGTAATTGTTTTGATTGTTTCGCGACTTTTCGTATCGATTGGAATTAGGAGCGATTGATAGAAATCGATGTTTTCGCGGATGAAATTCGATAAAAACTGAGTAGAATACTTGTCGTTAGGTTTGGATCATGTTTTGGTTGTTATAGTATGTTTTGGAAGTGTTTGGGTGGAAGAAATGAGGGTTTTTGACCCAAAATGACCTAAGTTATCACTGCTGGAAATTCTGAGTTTCGCAGGTTCGCACTGCGAGCCCCAGCGAAGGATTCAGCGAACGTTCGCTAGCCGTTCACATTGCGAACGTGACAGAATTTCCGATTTTGTTTCCTTCATAACTTTTGATCCGTAAATCGGATTGAGGCACGGTCGGATGTGTTGGAAAGCCCTTTCAATGCTCTTTTGGATAGTGGAATATGATCATATGTTTAAGCCATGGATTGATAAGAAAATATGGAAAAGTGATGTATGTGTGGAAAGTGCGGTTTATGTTTCCACCATAACTCCCGAATCACGAGTCCGATTGATGTGGGACTTGAGGCCATAGATAGATAACTTGATATGCTATTAAATGGTGATGTGATACCATGTGTTAACTAAGAATATTTGGTAGGGGATGATTAGTGGTTTTGTAGGTTTGTTGTGTTTGTTGGTGTTCGACGTGATATGGTATCGTCATACAAATGCGGGTCTTTTGTGCTATCTCTATATGATGTTAATGCATGTGATAATGATGTGGTTGTGGGGTAAAATACATTGTTTGATTGAATATCAATGTATGTTGTTATGATGTGTTGTGGGTAGCCTTTGTGGTGTGAATCCCTTGTGGAAGTATTTGTGATTGTATGATTGTTGTGGTTTGTGAGAATATGCATTGTTTATGTGAAATGCCAATGTATGTGGTTGGTAGCCTTTATGGTTGAAATGCATTGTTTGAATTGTTTTCAATGCATGAATAATAATGAGGAGTTGAAATATATCCATGATTATGGTTGCATATATGTGTGAAGATGCATTTAATTGTCATGAGTTCTTGGGTGTCAAGCATCATGATATGCATCTTGTAACGTCGTGTGCCCATGTGGGGTGTGAGCGATGATTACAAATGATTGTGTGCCTAGGTGAGGTGTGAGCAATCGGATTGTGTGCCTTTGTGAG
Organism: Lathyrus tuberosus; assembly: GCA_022829125.1. Taxonomy (NCBI): domain Eukaryota; kingdom Viridiplantae; phylum Streptophyta; class Magnoliopsida; order Fabales; family Fabaceae; genus Lathyrus; species Lathyrus tuberosus. Next base: position 3,249,887 of record JALAZF010000029.1, on the reverse strand, counting down.
GTGTGAGCAATCCATAAACATTGTGTGCCTATGTGAGGTGTGAGCAATGGGTGAACATCGTAGGCCCGACGAGGAGTTACATTGGTAACGAGCGATGGTTCCAATAAGTTCCTGAGTGAACTTGAGATGATTGAGTCAGTTTCGCATTACATTTGCATAGAGTCGTAAGTCGGTCTCTATGATTTGCATTTATCATCTTTATAATTGTACATTGATGAATAAACATGAATATGTATGTTTATGTGGAATGATAAGAATTGTGAAAGTATGCATGATGAATATGCTTGGTTTTGTATATATATACATTGTGATGTATATGAGTGAGTTGTGATGAATTGTGGTGAGAATTGTGAATGGATGCGTTATGTGTGGAAAAATCATGATTTGATTTATTATGTGTGATATGTTTTGTATTTGTGGCATGCTATAGTTGTTAGTATGTGATGGTATGGGTGAGAGGATTTATACATGTGTTTGAATGTGTGTTTGCATATTATTATGCAATCTTGATTTAGTTATTATTTCTCACCCTTCTGCTATTTTATAATGCTCTATGAGACATTGCAGATTAGAGTTGCTGGAGGTCTTTTAGTGAAGATTAGTCCTCCGTTCTGTTGTCGGTCTTGGTGTATGCTCTGATACGTAGCACGGGAGTCGGGGAACGATTATATATATATATATATATATATATATATATATATATATATATATATGTATGTATACATTTGTTGAATGCATTTTGTGGTACTTTTGTGTATATAGTTGATGTTCTAAAATGATTTATTTTGTAAAACAAGTCGGTTATGGATCTTGCCGCTTTATTCCATAATTGACCTTTCCCTTTATATGGAAAAAATTTCCCCTTTGAGGGTATTCTATTTTATGCTATGTATCAAATTTATGAGCAGGGATGATGTTTTGTTTATTTAAATGTGACATCCTTGTTTCTGTCGGAAAAATAAAATTTTAGTTACTCTGATTTTATTTATGTATTATTTATTCGAGATGGGAATTGGGGGTGTTACATTAGTGGTATCAGAGTAGGTCGGTCCGTCCGACCAAGTTGTTGAGTCAGTTGGTGTGACAGTTGAATACTGTCGTTGTTGTTTGTTCTTTAGTACGTGATATGTGTGTGAAAGCACTGTCAGTACTTTCTGGTTTTCTAATCCTTTGTTTTCAGGATTGAGAATGGGTTAAGTGGGGGAGAAGCTTGTACTTCTCCAAGTTGATTCAGGTGTGGAGCGTTGGTTCAGTGTGTTGTAGATTGCAAGATTGTAAGTGCTCTTTGGACAGTGTGGGTCCCGGTTCTGGAGGGAATGCGGAGGTATGGTTTATGTCAACTAAGGATTTGTGCCTTAGGTAGTTTTGTGTAGGATGCAAGAAATGCTATTATAAGTTTGGTAAAGACGGTTTATGCCCCATCATGATTGTCGGCTGTCTATTGACAAATTGAGGAACTGATCACCCTTAATCTCTTGTTGATAGTAGACAGAAATTATGTTGGATGGAATAGACGTGTCTTTCCAGCTTCGATAGTGTGTGCAATGATTTGTTTGGAATTGAGAAGATGATTACATATTGTTTTGATGAGTCGAAGAAGATTCTTATATCGGCAGGTGAGATGGATTAGAGGTTTTGATATGTTGGTCCAGTTGGGAAGTTATTGAGAGAGAATGATTGGGTATCGTTAATGGTTGTTCTCAGAAAGTAGAGTGTGAACTCAAATTGGGCGAAGGCGAGGATTTGAGGTTTGGATCTGCTTAGTAAGTAGAAGAACTTCTAGGAAGTGAGATGCAAATGTTGGTCATGTTTGTGATAATAGTGTTCTGGAAATGGTCAGGAAGTCACAGTGATGGGCCGTCAGTTGGGCATGGTTTTCAGATGTGTTTTTGGGATGGAACGTTAAGGTGTTGTCTTAGAGAGCTCCAATATTGTTAGTAACAAAAAGGAATGATGTTTGAATGGAATAACAAGCATGATGTGTATAATGGTATTGAGACTATGGAAAGTAAACTTAGAGGTTTGGTGAGTTTTGGAGTTTTTAAAGTTATAGGGCATTAATGGAAATCTTGAGAAAACCCTTAGGTGTGGATGTATTATTTGAGAGTTCTTTTTGGTTGGTTGTTGCTACATGTTGGAATTTGTGGAATGGGAAGACCAGGAGAAGAAATTGTGTATGGATTACTGGCAGTTGATTTTGGTAACGATTGAGAATGAGCGAACCTTGCCCTGTTTAAGTTTTGATTGGATTCGCCAGGTGTTCGCACGACGAAGGTCACAGCGAAGGCTCGCGAGAGATTCGCACTGCGAAGGGGGACGCGAAGGTTCACGTGAGGTTCGCACTGCGAACTTTGTGTTATTTTGAGTGGGTTTCTTTCTACCTCTGTTCGCTGGGAGACTCGCAAAGCGAAGGTGTTAGCGAGCATTCGCTGGATGGTTCGTACTGCAAACATTGGGTAATTTTTAGGCTATTTCCTTTCTAACTTGGTTCGCTGGGACATTCGCACTGCGAATGGAGAAGCGAAGGATTCGCTGGGTTGTTCACATTGCGAACATGATAGATCTTTCCCAATTGTTTCTTTCATAACTTTGGCTTCGTTTATCCTATTTAAACGTTCTTTGTATCGTTGTGGAGCTATGAAAGGGTTCTATGTTTTGGAAAACAGGAATATTATTTATGGAATGGATTTTTGGTTGAGTATTGGGAATAATCGAAATTACGTGAATTACGTAAAACGAAACTGTTAACACGTTAAAAGCTTCAAGTGATGCGTCAGGAATGTTTGTGGAGTATATGAATCGTATCTTCCATATTTATTTGGATAAGTTCGTAGTGGTTTTGATTGGGGATATTCGGATCTGTTATAAACTCAGAGGAAGGACAAGTAAAGTGTTTGAGATTTGAATTGCAAGTGTTGGAAAGAGACAAAGTTTTATGCTAAGTTATTCGAGTGAGAATTTTGGTTGAGAAGGGTTAGTTTTCTTGGATATGTTATTTCGGATGAGAGTATTGTTATGGATTCATCGGAAGTAGATGTAGTTCTACAATGAGAGGCTCCGAAGTTGGTTGAGGAGATTAGAAACTTTTGGGCTCAGTTGGTTGTTATTGCAGGTTATGGAAGACCTTGTGGAGTTCGTACTTCTGGTATCTCAGTTGACTTGCAAAGGGTGAGTCGTTTGTTTTGGATGTTCGTTGTGAGTGAGTTTTGGTGAACTGAAGTAGAAGTTGTCTACGGCTCTAGTTTTTGAGTCTGCGTGATCCTGACGAACCGGTTGTGAGGTATTGTGATGCGTCTATGATGAGTGTAGCTAGTGTGCTAATGCAAGGGAGTAAAGTCGTGGCTTATGCTTTACGACAATTGAGGATTCATAAAAGGGTCTATACTATTCTGGATTTGGAATTAGTCGTGGTGGTATTGTGTTGGGAAATTTGGAGGTATTATTTTTATAGTTCTCGGCTCGAAGTGTTTGGTAATCGCAAGAGTTTAAAGTACTTGGTTGGTTTGAAGGAATAGAGTATGAGACAATGAGGATGGATAGAATTTGTGATGAGTTATGACTTTAGTTGGAATTATCCTGTTGGTAAAGGTAAGGCCGTGCTTAGAAAGTTAAGTCGAAAGTTTTAGTGCATGTCAGTTTTGATGGTTACGAGTAATCAGAGTGTGCATCGAAAGCGTGATGTGGCACATTTCGTATATGAGTGTGTGACTGGTAAGAGTTCATAGGTGGGACATTGGAAACATGTAGGAATGATGAGACCATTGGACGTTTCAGAATGGAAGTGTTAGGTGAAAGGTTTAAATATTATTCATGGGATACTGTGTAGATGGATGTTTTGGTTGTTTGTTCGATTGGTGAATCGTAGCAGCGTTGTAATAAGGATGTGTGGCAAGGATGTTTGGTATTCTGGTTTTGTTGATGTTGTTGAGACGTTGTTGTAGTCGTTGTTAGAGAGGTGGTTTGTCAGTTTATGTTACTCGTAGTGTGCCTAGTGTTGGCATGTTAGTTTGTTGGTCGGATGCGAGAGTGTATCCGGAGTTGTTCGTATCGGTTAGATTTTCGAGGACGAAAATTTCTAAGTGGGGGAGAATTGTAACGCCCCAGTTTTGGTCCGATTTATTTAATCGAGTCGATTTAATTATTTTCATTTTATATTATTTTACTATTGACTTTTATTTGACAATATATTATATTTCATCGGTATGTTTATCTTTTATCGCATTTTGAGAGCGTTTGCGAGATATTTGAGCTGAGGGGTAAAATGGTCTTTTAGGAGTTTAGATATTTTATATAAATCGAAAGTAGTGAGAAATAGGAAGAAAAGAAAAAGAAGAGAAAGAAAAGAGAAGGAAAGAAAGAAGAGGAGAAAAAGAGGAAAAGAGGAAAATCGAACATAACTCCGTTTCGAGCGCGATTAATCGGGTAAGGGTGAGAAGTTTCAATTATATCTTGCTTGTGTATGTATATGTGTTGTTTGTTGTAATTATTTTGATTGTTTCGCGACTTTTCGTATCGATTGAAATTAGGAGCGATTGATAGAAATCAATGTTTTCGCGGATGAAATTCGATAAAAACTGAGTAGAATACTTGTCGTTAGGTTTGGATCATGTTTTGGTTGTTATAGTATGTTTTGGAAGTGTTTGGGTGGAAGAAATGAGGGTTTTTGACCCAAAATAACCTAAGTTATCACTGCTGGAAATTCTGAGTTTCGCAGGTTCGCACTGCGAGCCCCAGCGAAGGATTCAGCGAACGTTCGCTAGCCGTTCGCATTGCGAACGTGACAGAATTTCCGATTTTGTTTCCTTCATAACTTTTGATCCGTAAATCGGATTGAGGCACGGTCGGATGCGTTGGAAAGCTCTTTCAATGCTCTTTTGGATAGTGGAATAGGATCATATGTTTAAGCCATGGATTGATAAGAAAATATGGAAAAGTGATGTATGTGTGGAAAGTGCGGTTTATGTTTCCACCATAACTCCCGAATCGCGAGTCCGATTGATGTGGGACTTGAGGCCATAGATAGATAACTTGATATGCTATTAAATGGTGATGTGATACCATGTGTTAACTAAGAATATTTGGTAGGGGGTGATTAGTGGTTTTGTAGGTTTGTTGTGTTTGTTGGTGTTCGACGTGATATGTTATCGTCATACAAATGCGGGTCTTTTGTGCTATCTCTATATGATGTTAATGCATGTGATAATGATGTGGTTGTGGGGTAAAATACATTGTTTGATTGAATATCAATGTATGTTGTTATGATGTGTTGTGGGTAGCCTTTGTGGTGTGAATCCCTTGTGGAAGTATTTGTGATTGTATGATTGTTGTGGTTTGTGAGGATATGCATTGTTTATGTGAAATTCCAATGTATGTGGTTGGTAGCCTTTATGGTTGAAATGCATTGTTTGAATTGTTTTCAATGCATGAATAATGATGAGGAGTTGAAATATATGCATGATTATGGTTGCATATATGTGTTAAGATGCATTTGATTGTCATGAGTTCTTGGGTGTCAAGCATCATGATATGCATCTTGTAACGTCGTGTGCCCATGTGGGGTGTGAGCGATGATTACAAATGATTGTGTGCCTAGGTGAGGTGTGAGCAATCGGATTGTGTGCCTATGTGAGGTGTGAGCAATCCATAAACATTGTGTGCCTATGTGAGGTGTGAGCAATGGGTGAACATCGTAGGCCCGACGGGGAGTTACATTGGTAACGAGCGATGGTTCCAATAAGTTCCTGAGTGAACTTGAGATGATTGAGTCGGTACCGCATTGCATTTGCATAGAGTCGTAAGTCGGTCTCTATGATTTGCATTTATCAACTTTATAATTGTACATTGATGAATAAACATGAATATGTATGTTTATGTGGAATGATAAGAATTGTGAAAGTATGCATGATGAATATGCTTGGTTTTGTATATATATACATTGTGATGTATATGAGTGAGTTGTGATGAATTGTGGTGAGAATTATGAATGGATGCGTTATGTGTGGAAAAATCATGATTTGATTTATTATGTGTGATATGTTTTGTATTTGTGGCATGCTATATGTGTTAGTATGTGATGGTATGGGTGAGAGGATTTATACATGTGTTTTAATGTGTGTTTGCATATTATTATGCAATCTTGATTTAGTTGTTATTTCTCACCCTTCTGCTGTTTTATAATGCTCTATGAGGCATTGCAGATTAGAGTTGCTGGAGGTCTTTTTGTGAAGATTAGTCCTCCGTTCTGTTGTCGGTCTTGGTGTCTGCTCTGATACGTAGCACGGGAGTCGGGGAACGATTATATATATATATATATATATATATATATATATATATATATATATATATATATATATATATATATATGTATACATTTGTTGAATGCATTTTGTGGTACTTTTGTGTATATAGTTGATGTTCTAAAATGATTTATTTTGTAAAACAAGTCGGTTATGGATCTTGCCGCTTTATTCCATAATTGACCTTTCCCTTTATATGGAAAAAGTTTACCCTTTGAGGGTATTCTATTTTATGCTATGTATCAAATTTATGACCGGGGATGATGTTTTGTTTATTTAAATGTGACATCCTTGTTTCTGTCGGAAAAATAAAATTTTAGTTGCTCTGATTTTATTTATGTATTATTTATTCGAGATGGGAATTGGGGGTGTTACATCTCCTATCTCGGTCTCAGGCGAATATGGACATTTGTGTAAGAATCAGAGTAAGGTAGGTGGATTAGAAGAGTGTGAAGCGTCTGGTATGAAGAATCCTACTCTTAACAGCGGTTCCAGGCTTATGGACAATGGCGTAGAAGCTCATTCTGGTAATAATTCTATGCCTTTGGCTAGAGATAGGCCTGGTCTGAAGGATGTGAATATAGTTGGAGCTAATGTCGGAGATAGTTGTAAAACTAATTCTAGTTTGGAATGTGTGCCTTGTTCTCTTAAGAAACTAAAGGGAGGGGATAAGAATGGATCTTGTACGAGGGAGGTTGGCAAAGGAATAAAGGGTGGAGAAAAAAGCAATGAAGTTGGTATTCAGTGTGAGGGCCTGGAAGCCAAGAGGAGATCTACAAGTAGAAAGAAGAAGATTCTTATGGAAGATATTTACAAGAGGATAAGAATTCCATTCAGCCCGTCTTACTACGCCACTCTGTTACAAGCTGATGCTTTTTCAACAAGGTCTACCAAGAAGCGATTCAATAAGCCTGATACGAATCAAAATGATTTGACTAAGATTCCACAATACATGGGGACGGACTCCTTAGATAACTCTATGAATGATTCTGGTTTCCATCAGAATAATTCTAGAATTAAGAAACAGTTAGAGAGTCTCCCATCGAGAGTTTGGTTTGCTATCAAAGGTCTGGGTATAGAAGCTAAGGAGGACGATGAAATTTTTGAATCAATTGTGAGGAATCTTGAAGTAGTGGACAGAGAATCGAAGAAGGGTAAGAAGGTGGTAGACAGAGGTTCCTTATGAATATTATAACCTACAATATAAGAGGTTGTGGGAGTGGTCTCAAGAGAAAGAAAATTAGAGAAACTATCAATAAAGTGGGAGCTGGTGTTTGTTTTATACAAGAGACAAAAGGAACTAGTATGTCTGATGATGTGGTATACAGTTTATGGAGAGACAGAGGGTGTCAATGGTCTGCCTCTAATTCAGTCGGGTTTTCAGGAGGAATTTTAACAATTTGGAAGAGTGGTGTGGTGGAACCTATATGTAGCTACAGGGGAAAAGGATTCCTAGGAGTGCAAGCATTATGGAGAGGTATGAAGTGTTACCTGTTCAATATCTATTCTCCATGTAATATGATGGAGAAAAGGGAGTTATGGTCCAATCTTATCAACCTTAAAAACACATTGGAGCCAGGAGAGTGGATTCTTGGTGGTGACTATAATTCGATCAAGAGTCCTGCTGAACAGATTGGTTACTCTTCCTTCAACAGAAGATATATGGAGGAATTTGCAGAGTTCATAAACTTAATGGGGTGTGTGGATTTGCCTCTGAATGGAAATAAGTTCTCTTGGTTCAAGTCAAGGAGTAAGATTTGCAGTCGGCTAGACAGGTTTATAGTTTCTCAGGGTATATATAATGGTTGGAATATGGTGAGCCAGAAAATTGGAGCTAGGGATGTATCAGATCATAGGCCGGTATGGATTTCTGCGAGAAACACGAATTGGGGTCCCAAGCCATTTAAAGTTATGTCCTGTTGGTTTGATCACCCCAATTTCATGGACTTTGTCAAAAAGGAATGGGAAAGCTGCAAGATATCAGGGAAGGTGTGACGCCCCCGATCTATACCCCCAAAACACGCAATTAAGGCGGTAAAAGAAAATTTGAAAATTGATCAGAGTATAATTGAATTATCATGGCATAGAAAGGGAGAATCACATCAAAGTAACCAAACAACTAACATGCAACACCTGCTCATTTAGATATGCAACGTGGGGTAACAATCATACAGAGGAAACTTCGTTCCTTACACCCACTTTTCAGAAATTAGAATTAAAGCGGAAAGATCTAAAATCTGAATAACACATATACATATATACATATAAACTTGTCTGTCATACATCAAGTTATACATGTACAGCCAAAATATATCATCAGATGAACAAAACAATCACACACGGCCACCCTATGCTACCCGGAGTCACATATCAGAGCCGACCGACCAAAATAATGAAGACGCAACGCTTCACAAAAGAATACCTCCAGCAGCTCTAATCTGCAACGCCTCATAGAGCGTTATAAAACAGCAGAAGGGTGAGAAAAACAACCATAATATAATTGCATAAGATTATATATTAACACCAAAAATGCACAATAACGTATTCTCACCACCAAAACACACAGATCAATTATAACAACACACAGTACAATTCACAAGTGTCAAATACCACTACCCATCAATCATTCACAATACAATCACACATATTCCATCTCATTAAGTCACATTCACAAATTCATGCACAAATGACTCATAATTTAATGCAATGCACACAGACCGACACAACGACTCTATGCACATGCCATGCGGAACCGACTTCCAATGTCTCATGTCTCATTATCAGTTCACTCAGGAACTATTGGAACCATCGCTCGTTACTGAGAATCTCAAGTAACTCCCCGTCGGGGCTACGATGTTCACCCGTCGCTTTAAGTCCTCAGGCAACGCCTCATATTTTCGAAGCACACCACGTTAAGGATTGCTTTAAGTCTCCAAAGGAGCCCACAATCGTCTATACATATCGCTTTAAGTCCTCAGGCAACGCCTCGTATTTTTGAGGCACACGATGGTATAGTGGATTCCCTCAAGAATCAAATCGTCACTCAGGACGTTTCAACAATGCACAATATGATGCTTGGCATACAACGACTCATGACTTTCACATTGCATGCTCACACACATCAACAATCATGCATATATCATCAAATATCACACATAGCATTTTCTTGCCTTTCGGCCACAAATCATCATCACAACATCTCATCAAAAACAACTATTCACGATTAATCGGTAAAGTCGGCCAAAAGTCAGCTAAAAATAATATATTTCTTCACCAAATCATAGAACGTATTTTTAGCTTCACATCCATATAAAGAACACTTAAATCGGATAACCAACGAAGAAGATATGAATATTTCAAAATAACGCAAAAACATAAACCGTACGCCCGACACTACGATACGATTCGAAAATACTGTACCAATTGGACTAGATTCAGACCTCAAAACTATTTTTCCTAGAAAGAACATCTCGTTAGCTTCCCAACGCTTCGAACGGGGACCAAAACCGACTTACGGTTCAAGAGATATGAATTTCCGAAGTTTCCCGACAAACCAGAATTTTATGGTTCAGCACAGTATGTATCGATACATAGCCTTTATGTATCGATACAAAAAGACCTCATGTATCGATACATAGCACGCATGTGTCGACACATGCTGTAGTAAAAATGCTGTTTTTCCCAATTTTCACAGTATGTATCGATGCATAGGGGTTATGTATCGATACATAAGCCATTTCGTATCGATACATAGCTGTTATGTATCGATTCATACTTTGTTTTTCCTTAAAAAACCAGAATTTCTCAAAATACACCATTGCTGTCCCTTTTCCAAAATGCCCGGAAACTCGACTAAATCGAACATTTTCACCGAAACAAACATATACACCCAACCACCAAATACAAAAGAACAATTTAGAACACATAAACGAAATTTCTACGACGTTCGATTTTTCGATTAAATTTCAACCTTTCAAAAACCAGATTTTTCAAACCTCACCAAATCGAATAAAAAGCACGCTATACGACGACCTAACCTTGCTCGATACAACTACGTAATTTATTTCGAATTCTAACCGTGAAAACATCGGTTTCTATCGATTCCTTACAATTCGACCTAAACGGACAAAACAACGGAACATAACGAAAACTAACCAAAACATAACCGAACTTCATGAAACTTTAAACAGCAGCTCACATACATATAACCAACCAACACATGTATTTATACGACTTTTCGACCGTAAAAACATTGGTTTCTATCGATTTCGTCAAATATGGCATAAACGGAAACATATGGAAAACCAACCAAAACATCCACACAAAACATACATAATCATACACAATCATAGTATAATCGAGTTTCGCACCCTTACCCGATAAATTCGCGTTCAAGAAAGTCGGGAGATTGATTTCTTCCTTCACAAGTTTTTCCTCTCTTTTCTTCTTTCTCTTCTCTTTTCTTCTTCTCTATTTTTCTGGTTTTTCTTTCTTTTTCTTTCTATACTTTCTATTTATTCTAACTTAATCAAAATACACCCAAATGCCCAAAATACCCCTACACTCAAATTTCTCGCAAACGATCCCAAAACGCGATAAAATATATTCCCGCCGAAAAATAACATATTTTCACATAAAAGTCGAAAATACAATAAAATAATAATAAAATAATCAAAACGACTCAATAAACAAAATTGGCAAAACGGGGCGTTACAATTCTCTCCCACTTAGAAATTTTCGTCCTCGAAAATCTTACCTGATACAAACAACTCCGGATACGACTCCCGCATCCTACTTTCCAACTCCCACGTCAGATTACCATCAGCAGCGCCTCCCCACGCCACTTTCACAAGTGCAATATCTTTACCCCTCAACCGCTTCACCTCGCGATCCAAAATACTAACTGGTAATGCCTCGATCGTAAGGTTATCCCTTACTTCCACCTCGTCCATCGGAATCACATGTGAAGGGTTCGGAACATACTTCCGAAGCTGTGAAACATGAAAAACGTCATGCAAATTCGACAGATTCGGCGGTAACGCCACACGATACGCTACAGCACCCACTCTCGCAGATATCTGGTAAGGACCAATAAATCGAGAAGTAAGCTTCTTAGATTTCAAAGCACGACCAACACCCATTACCGGCGTAACCCTCAGAAATACGTGATCACCCTCTTGAAACTCAAGATCCTTTCGTCTCCGATCATGATAACTCTTTTGTCTACTCTGAGAAGCCTTCATTTTCTCACGAATAAACTTTACCTTTTCCGTCGTCTGTTGCACCAATTCCGGTCCAACCACAGAACTCTCACCAGTTTCGTGCCAACACAACGACGTTCGACATCTTCGCCTATATAAAGCCTCAAAAGGTGCCATTCCGATACTAGAATGGAAACTGTTATTATACGTGAACTCAATCAAAGCAAGATAACTGTCCCACGTGCCACCTTGTTCCAAAACACACGATCTCAACAAATCCTCCAACGACTGAATCGTTCTTTCGGTCTGACCATCCGTCTGCGGATGATAAGCCGAACTCAACCTCAATCTAGAACCCAAAGCTTTCTGTAAACTTTCCCAAAATCTCGATGTAAACCTAGGATCTAGATCAGAAACAATACTTAAAGGAACCCCATGCAATTTCACCACCACACTGACATAAATCTCAGCTAACCGTTCCAAAGAAAAACTGATGTCAATCGGAATAAAATGCGCCGATTTAGTCAGCCTGTCCACAATCACCCAAATAGCATTATGCCCACGCTGAGTGTTCGGCAATCCCGTCACAAAATCCATCAAAATGCTATCCCATTTCCACTCAGGAATATCCAACGGTTGCAACAAACCACTAGGTCTCAAATGTTCCACTTTCGATTTCTGACAAGTCAAACAAGCATACACAAACTGAGCCACATCTCTTTTCAAACCAGACCACCAGAAAATCTTCTTCAAATCTTGGTACATCTTATTCGCTCCCGGATGAATACTTAAGTTACTCCGGTGTCCTTCCTCTAAAATCATTCTTTTCAACTCCGCATCATCGGGAATACAAATCCGACCACGAAATTTCAAAACACCAAAATTATCAACCTTGAAATCCACCTTCTCATTCATCATCAAATCAACAAATTTCAAATCCAGCTTTTGTTTCTCACTAACCGACAACAAAAATTCATTAGTAACTTTCAACATTCCAAGCCTCACACTAACCGATGTCACTTCACATACCAAACTCAAATCTCTAAACGATTCAAAAAGTTCCAACTCTTTCACCATCAATGCGGACATATGCAACGATTTCCGGCTCAATGCATCGGCTACCACATTAGCTTTACCAGGATGGTAATTCAAGCCAAAGTCGTAATCTTTCAAGAATTCCAACCATCTCCGTTGTCTCATGTTCAACTCTTTCTGATCAAATAAATATTTCAAGCTTTTATGATCACTAAAGACCTCGAACCTCGCACCATAGAGATAGTGCCTCCAAATCTTCAACACAAAAACTACAGCCGCTAATTCAAGATCATGAGTAGGATAGTTTTTCTCATGAACTCTTAACTGCCTTGAAGCGTAAGCCACAACCTTACCTTCCTGCATCAGAACACCACCCAAACCAATTAAGGACGCATCACAATATACCACAAATGGTTCATTAGGATTAGGTAAAATAAGAATCGGAGCTGCCGTCAATCTTCTCTTCAGCTCAAAAAAACTCTCTTCACATTGAATATCCCAAATGAACGCTTTGCCCTTACAAGTCAACTGCGTCAAAGGAAGAGCTAGCTTAGAAAAACCTTCAATGAACCTCCGATAATAACCAGCCAAACCTAGAAAACTTCGAATTTCAGTAACGGATCTAGGAGCCTCCCATTGTAGAACTGCTTCTACTTTAGATGGATCCACAGCAATACCATTACCAGAAATTACGTGCCCAAGAAAACTCACCTCAGACAACCAGAATTCACACTTGGACAATTTGGCAAAAAGCTTCCTTTCCTTCAAAACCTGCAAAACAATACGCAAATGCTCTGCATGTTCCTCACGAGACTTAGAATAGATTAAAATGTCATCAATAAACACCACCACAAAACGATCCAAATGCTCGTGGAAAATCCGATTCATGTATTCCATAAACACACCAGGCGCATTAGAAACCCCGAACGGCATCACCGAATATTCATAATGACCGTACCGTGTTCTAAAGGCCGTCTTCTGAATATCCTCTTCTTTCACTCTTATCTGATGGTACCCCCGATCTCAAATCGATCTTACTAAATACACAAGCACCAACCAACTGATCCATCAGATCATCAATCCTTGGAAGCGGATACTTATTCTTAATCGTCACTTTGTTCAACTGGAGATAATCAATACATAACCTCATACTCCCATCTTTCTTTTTCACTAACAAAACTGGAGCACCCCAAGGAGAAACACTTGGTCTCACGAACCTCTTTTCTAACAACTCATTCAACTGCTTTTTCAACTCCACCAATTCAGATGCCGACATTCTATAAGGTGCCATAGAAACAGGTCTAGTACCAGGAACTAGATCTATCGAAAATTCCACCTCTCTCTCTGGCGGCACATCTGAAATATCCTCAGGAAACACCTCAGGAAATTCGCACACAACAGGAAACACATCAAGTGAAACTTGACTATCCACCGATAACGATGCAAACACACCAAACAACTGGGCTTCATCCGCTAAAAGTTTCTTCAACTCTTTAGTAGACAAGAAACTCGAGTCTTCATCTTCCTCAAGAGAAGGAAACCTTACAAGCTTATGATAACAATCAATGTGCACCCGATTAAATTGCAACCAGTTCATTCCCAACACCACATCTAATCCTTCCAACGGTAAACACACTAAATCCATCACAAAGTCTTTGCCATAAATGGCCAAAGGACAACTTAGACACACCAAAGAAGTAGTTACTGACCCCATCGCTGGAGTATCGATAACCATCTCAAAATCCATTACGGACAACACAAGATTCAAACTCTTCGCGCACTCAGACGAAACAAACGAATGAGTCGCTCCAGTATCAATAATAGCAATTAAAGGCATATTATTAATAAAGCAAGTACCTCTTATCAGACGATCTGCCTTTGAAGTCTGAGTTCCCGCCAACGAAAACACTTTCCCACTAGTCTGAGCCTTCTTCGGATTAGGACACTTCGAACTAATGTGACCAGGTTCTCCACAATTGTAACACTTCACGACATTCTTCCTTTTACAATCAGCTAAGACATGCCCAATACCACCACAATTAGAACACTTATTCACTTTCTTCCTACATTCATGCTGGCGATGACCCAATTCACCACATTTAAAACACCTAGGAGAATTAGACATACCACCTCCACCTGACCTACGATCAAAAGTACTCCTTTGTTTACCTTTATCAGCCGGTGACACATACGGTCCACCACGGAACTGTTGCTTCCCTTTCCTGTCACTTACACTTTTATAGTGAGCAGAACGAGCCTTACTGTCTTCATCATAGATCCTACAGCATTCCACCAAATCAGCAAACCTTCGAATCCTCTGATAACCAATCGCCTGCTTTATCTCAGGACGCAACCCACTTTCATACTTTACACACTTAGAAAATTCAGCTGTCGCTTCTACATAGTGAGGATAAAACTGCACAAGCTCCACAAACTTAGCAGTATATTCAACAACAGATAAATTACCTTGTTTTAGTTCCAAAAACTCAATCTCCTTCTTTCCTCGGACATCTTCCGGAAAATACTTCCTTAGGAACTCTCGACTAAACACCTCCCAAGTAATCTCTTCTTCCTCCTCCTCAGCTTCCAACACTTGACGAGTACTGATCCACCAGTCGTCAGCCTCTTCATGTAACATATGAGTGCCCAGCCTCACCTTATCCTCCTCGTCACAATCCATTACCCTGAAAATCCTCTCAATCTCTTTCAACCACAACTGCGCACCATCCGGATCATGTTTCCCTTTAAAGACCGGCGGCTTATTCTTTCTAAACTCATCATTTCCTGCCGCATTCGGTGCACCCTGCACAGCTCGTGCCATTGCCTCCATCGCAGCAGCCAGAGCAGCATCATTACGACCAGCCATATTCTGTTCGTCCAAATACAGAAACTATGGTTAAACAACCACTTGCTCAACACAACTCGCCCAATATGCCAGACTCAACAGACCCAACTGACACAACAAACACAACTGACACGGACTGGCTCTGATACCACTTAATGTGACGCCCCCGATCTATACCCCCAAAACACGCAATTAAGGCGGTAAAAGAAAATTTGAAAATTGATCAGAGTATAATTGAATTATCATGGCATAGAAAGGGAGAATCACATCAAAGTAACCAAACAACTAACATGCAACACCTGCTCATTTAGATATGCAACGTGGGGTAACAATCATACAGAGGAAACTTCGTTCCTTACACCCACTTTTCAGAAATTAGAATTAAAGCGGAAAGATCTAAAATCTGAATAACACATATACATATATACATATAAACTTGTCTGTCATACATCAAGTTATACATGTACAGCCAAAATATATCATCAGATGAACAAAACAATCACACACGGCCACCCTATGCTACCCGGAGTCACATATCAGAGCCGACCGACCAAAATAATGAAGACGCAACGCTTCACAAAAGAATACCTCCAGCAGCTCTAATCTGCAACGCCTCATAGAGCGTTATAAAACAGCAGAAGGGTGAGAAAAACAACCATAATATAATTGCATAAGATTATATATTAACACCAAAAATGCACAATAACGTATTCTCACCACCAAAACACACAGATCAATTATAACAACACACAGTACAATTCACAAGTGTCAAATACCACTACCCATCAATCATTCACAATACAATCACACATATTCCATCTCATTAAGTCACATTCACAAATTCATGCACAAATGACTCATAATTTAATGCAATGCACACAGACCGACACAACGACTCTATGCACATGCCATGCGGAACCGACTTCCAATGTCTCATGTCTCATTATCAGTTCACTCAGGAACTATTGGAACCATCGCTCGTTACTGAGAATCTCAAGTAACTCCCCGTCGGGGCTACGATGTTCACCCGTCGCTTTAAGTCCTCAGGCAACGCCTCATATTTTCGAAGCACACCACGTTAAGGATTGCTTTAAGTCTCCAAAGGAGCCCACAATCGTCTATACATATCGCTTTAAGTCCTCAGGCAACGCCTCGTATTTTTGAGGCACACGATGGTATAGTGGATTCCCTCAAGAATCAAATCGTCACTCAGGACGTTTCAACAATGCACAATATGATGCTTGGCATACAACGACTCATGACTTTCACATTGCATGCTCACACACATCAACAATCATGCATATATCATCAAATATCACACATAGCATTTTCTTGCCTTTCGGCCACAAATCATCATCACAACATCTCATCAAAAACAACTATTCACGATTAATCGGTAAAGTCGGCCAAAAGTCAGCTAAAAATAATATATTTCTTCACCAAATCATAGAACGTATTTTTAGCTTCACATCCATATAAAGAACACTTAAATCGGATAACCAACGAAGAAGATATGAATATTTCAAAATAACGCAAAAACATAAACCGTACGCCCGACACTACGATACGATTCGAAAATACTGTACCAATTGGACTAGATTCAGACCTCAAAACTATTTTTCCTAGAAAGAACATCTCGTTAGCTTCCCAACGCTTCGAACGGGGACCAAAACCGACTTACGGTTCAAGAGATATGAATTTCCGAAGTTTCCCGACAAACCAGAATTTTATGGTTCAGCACAGTATGTATCGATACATAGCCTTTATGTATCGATACAAAAAGACCTCATGTATCGATACATAGCACGCATGTGTCGACACATGCTGTAGTAAAAATGCTGTTTTTCCCAATTTTCACAGTATGTATCGATGCATAGGGGTTATGTATCGATACATAAGCCATTTCGTATCGATACATAGCTGTTATGTATCGATTCATACTTTGTTTTTCCTTAAAAAACCAGAATTTCTCAAAATACACCATTGCTGTCCCTTTTCCAAAATGCCCGGAAACTCGACTAAATCGAACATTTTCACCGAAACAAACATATACACCCAACCACCAAATACAAAAGAACAATTTAGAACACATAAACGAAATTTCTACGACGTTCGATTTTTCGATTAAATTTCAACCTTTCAAAAACCAGATTTTTCAAACCTCACCAAATCGAATAAAAAGCACGCTATACGACGACCTAACCTTGCTCGATACAACTACGTAATTTATTTCGAATTCTAACCGTGAAAACATCGGTTTCTATCGATTCCTTACAATTCGACCTAAACGGACAAAACAACGGAACATAACGAAAACTAACCAAAACATAACCGAACTTCATGAAACTTTAAACAGCAGCTCACATACATATAACCAACCAACACATGTATTTATACGACTTTTCGACCGTAAAAACATTGGTTTCTATCGATTTCGTCAAATATGGCATAAACGGAAACATATGGAAAACCAACCAAAACATCCACACAAAACATACATAATCATACACAATCATAGTATAATCGAGTTTCGCACCCTTACCCGATAAATTCGCGTTCAAGAAAGTCGGGAGATTGATTTCTTCCTTCACAAGTTTTTCCTCTCTTTTCTTCTTTCTCTTCTCTTTTCTTCTTCTCTATTTTTCTGGTTTTTCTTTCTTTTTCTTTCTATACTTTCTATTTATTCTAACTTAATCAAAATACACCCAAATGCCCAAAATACCCCTACACTCAAATTTCTCGCAAACGATCCCAAAACGCGATAAAATATATTCCCGCCGAAAAATAACATATTTTCACATAAAAGTCGAAAATACAATAAAATAATAATAAAATAATCAAAACGACTCAATAAACAAAATTGGCAAAACGGGGCGTTACAATTCTCTCCCACTTAGAAATTTTCGTCCTCGAAAATCTTACCTGATACAAACAACTCCGGATACGACTCCCGCATCCTACTTTCCAACTCCCACGTCAGATTAC
This sequence comes from Lathyrus tuberosus, assembly GCA_022829125.1. NCBI lineage: Eukaryota > Viridiplantae > Streptophyta > Magnoliopsida > Fabales > Fabaceae > Lathyrus > Lathyrus tuberosus. The sequence goes on along the minus strand of JALAZF010000029.1, from coordinate 3,231,525 downwards.
CATCAGCAGCGCCTCCCCACGCCACTTTCACAAGTGCAATATCTTTACCCCTCAACCGCTTCACCTCGCGATCCAAAATACTAACTGGTAATGCCTCGATCGTAAGGTTATCCCTTACTTCCACCTCGTCCATCGGAATCACATGTGAAGGGTTCGGAACATACTTCCGAAGCTGTGAAACATGAAAAACGTCATGCAAATTCGACAGATTCGGCGGTAACGCCACACGATACGCTACAGCACCCACTCTCGCAGATATCTGGTAAGGACCAATAAATCGAGAAGTAAGCTTCTTAGATTTCAAAGCACGACCAACACCCATTACCGGCGTAACCCTCAGAAATACGTGATCACCCTCTTGAAACTCAAGATCCTTTCGTCTCCGATCATGATAACTCTTTTGTCTACTCTGAGAAGCCTTCATTTTCTCACGAATAAACTTTACCTTTTCCGTCGTCTGTTGCACCAATTCCGGTCCAACCACAGAACTCTCACCAGTTTCGTGCCAACACAACGACGTTCGACATCTTCGCCTATATAAAGCCTCAAAAGGTGCCATTCCGATACTAGAATGGAAACTGTTATTATACGTGAACTCAATCAAAGCAAGATAACTGTCCCACGTGCCACCTTGTTCCAAAACACACGATCTCAACAAATCCTCCAACGACTGAATCGTTCTTTCGGTCTGACCATCCGTCTGCGGATGATAAGCCGAACTCAACCTCAATCTAGAACCCAAAGCTTTCTGTAAACTTTCCCAAAATCTCGATGTAAACCTAGGATCTAGATCAGAAACAATACTTAAAGGAACCCCATGCAATTTCACCACCACACTGACATAAATCTCAGCTAACCGTTCCAAAGAAAAACTGATGTCAATCGGAATAAAATGCGCCGATTTAGTCAGCCTGTCCACAATCACCCAAATAGCATTATGCCCACGCTGAGTGTTCGGCAATCCCGTCACAAAATCCATCAAAATGCTATCCCATTTCCACTCAGGAATATCCAACGGTTGCAACAAACCACTAGGTCTCAAATGTTCCACTTTCGATTTCTGACAAGTCAAACAAGCATACACAAACTGAGCCACATCTCTTTTCAAACCAGACCACCAGAAAATCTTCTTCAAATCTTGGTACATCTTATTCGCTCCCGGATGAATACTTAAGTTACTCCGGTGTCCTTCCTCTAAAATCATTCTTTTCAACTCCGCATCATCGGGAATACAAATCCGACCACGAAATTTCAAAACACCAAAATTATCAACCTTGAAATCCACCTTCTCATTCATCATCAAATCAACAAATTTCAAATCCAGCTTTTGTTTCTCACTAACCGACAACAAAAATTCATTAGTAACTTTCAACATTCCAAGCCTCACACTAACCGATGTCACTTCACATACCAAACTCAAATCTCTAAACGATTCAAAAAGTTCCAACTCTTTCACCATCAATGCGGACATATGCAACGATTTCCGGCTCAATGCATCGGCTACCACATTAGCTTTACCAGGATGGTAATTCAAGCCAAAGTCGTAATCTTTCAAGAATTCCAACCATCTCCGTTGTCTCATGTTCAACTCTTTCTGATCAAATAAATATTTCAAGCTTTTATGATCACTAAAGACCTCGAACCTCGCACCATAGAGATAGTGCCTCCAAATCTTCAACACAAAAACTACAGCCGCTAATTCAAGATCATGAGTAGGATAGTTTTTCTCATGAACTCTTAACTGCCTTGAAGCGTAAGCCACAACCTTACCTTCCTGCATCAGAACACCACCCAAACCAATTAAGGACGCATCACAATATACCACAAATGGTTCATTAGGATTAGGTAAAATAAGAATCGGAGCTGCCGTCAATCTTCTCTTCAGCTCAAAAAAACTCTCTTCACATTGAATATCCCAAATGAACGCTTTGCCCTTACAAGTCAACTGCGTCAAAGGAAGAGCTAGCTTAGAAAAACCTTCAATGAACCTCCGATAATAACCAGCCAAACCTAGAAAACTTCGAATTTCAGTAACGGATCTAGGAGCCTCCCATTGTAGAACTGCTTCTACTTTAGATGGATCCACAGCAATACCATTACCAGAAATTACGTGCCCAAGAAAACTCACCTCAGACAACCAGAATTCACACTTGGACAATTTGGCAAAAAGCTTCCTTTCCTTCAAAACCTGCAAAACAATACGCAAATGCTCTGCATGTTCCTCACGAGACTTAGAATAGATTAAAATGTCATCAATAAACACCACCACAAAACGATCCAAATGCTCGTGGAAAATCCGATTCATGTATTCCATAAACACACCAGGCGCATTAGAAACCCCGAACGGCATCACCGAATATTCATAATGACCGTACCGTGTTCTAAAGGCCGTCTTCTGAATATCCTCTTCTTTCACTCTTATCTGATGGTACCCCCGATCTCAAATCGATCTTACTAAATACACAAGCACCAACCAACTGATCCATCAGATCATCAATCCTTGGAAGCGGATACTTATTCTTAATCGTCACTTTGTTCAACTGGAGATAATCAATACATAACCTCATACTCCCATCTTTCTTTTTCACTAACAAAACTGGAGCACCCCAAGGAGAAACACTTGGTCTCACGAACCTCTTTTCTAACAACTCATTCAACTGCTTTTTCAACTCCACCAATTCAGATGCCGACATTCTATAAGGTGCCATAGAAACAGGTCTAGTACCAGGAACTAGATCTATCGAAAATTCCACCTCTCTCTCTGGCGGCACATCTGAAATATCCTCAGGAAACACCTCAGGAAATTCGCACACAACAGGAAACACATCAAGTGAAACTTGACTATCCACCGATAACGATGCAAACACACCAAACAACTGGGCTTCATCCGCTAAAAGTTTCTTCAACTCTTTAGTAGACAAGAAACTCGAGTCTTCATCTTCCTCAAGAGAAGGAAACCTTACAAGCTTATGATAACAATCAATGTGCACCCGATTAAATTGCAACCAGTTCATTCCCAACACCACATCTAATCCTTCCAACGGTAAACACACTAAATCCATCACAAAGTCTTTGCCATAAATGGCCAAAGGACAACTTAGACACACCAAAGAAGTAGTTACTGACCCCATCGCTGGAGTATCGATAACCATCTCAAAATCCATTACGGACAACACAAGATTCAAACTCTTCGCGCACTCAGACGAAACAAACGAATGAGTCGCTCCAGTATCAATAATAGCAATTAAAGGCATATTATTAATAAAGCAAGTACCTCTTATCAGACGATCTGCCTTTGAAGTCTGAGTTCCCGCCAACGAAAACACTTTCCCACTAGTCTGAGCCTTCTTCGGATTAGGACACTTCGAACTAATGTGACCAGGTTCTCCACAATTGTAACACTTCACGACATTCTTCCTTTTACAATCAGCTAAGACATGCCCAATACCACCACAATTAGAACACTTATTCACTTTCTTCCTACATTCATGCTGGCGATGACCCAATTCACCACATTTAAAACACCTAGGAGAATTAGACATACCACCTCCACCTGACCTACGATCAAAAGTACTCCTTTGTTTACCTTTATCAGCCGGTGACACATACGGTCCACCACGGAACTGTTGCTTCCCTTTCCTGTCACTTACACTTTTATAGTGAGCAGAACGAGCCTTACTGTCTTCATCATAGATCCTACAGCATTCCACCAAATCAGCAAACCTTCGAATCCTCTGATAACCAATCGCCTGCTTTATCTCAGGACGCAACCCACTTTCATACTTTACACACTTAGAAAATTCAGCTGTCGCTTCTACATAGTGAGGATAAAACTGCACAAGCTCCACAAACTTAGCAGTATATTCAACAACAGATAAATTACCTTGTTTTAGTTCCAAAAACTCAATCTCCTTCTTTCCTCGGACATCTTCCGGAAAATACTTCCTTAGGAACTCTCGACTAAACACCTCCCAAGTAATCTCTTCTTCCTCCTCCTCAGCTTCCAACACTTGACGAGTACTGATCCACCAGTCGTCAGCCTCTTCATGTAACATATGAGTGCCCAGCCTCACCTTATCCTCCTCGTCACAATCCATTACCCTGAAAATCCTCTCAATCTCTTTCAACCACAACTGCGCACCATCCGGATCATGTTTCCCTTTAAAGACCGGCGGCTTATTCTTTCTAAACTCATCATTTCCTGCCGCATTCGGTGCACCCTGCACAGCTCGTGCCATTGCCTCCATCGCAGCAGCCAGAGCAGCATCATTACGACCAGCCATATTCTGTTCGTCCAAATACAGAAACTATGGTTAAACAACCACTTGCTCAACACAACTCGCCCAATATGCCAGACTCAACAGACCCAACTGACACAACAAACACAACTGACACGGACTGGCTCTGATACCACTTAATGTGACGCCCCCGATCTATACCCCCAAAACACGCAATTAAGGCGGTAAAAGAAAATTTGAAAATTGATCAGAGTATAATTGAATTATCATGGCATAGAAAGGGAGAATCACATCAAAGTAACCAAACAACTAACATGCAACACCTGCTCATTTAGATATGCAACGTGGGGTAACAATCATACAGAGGAAACTTCGTTCCTTACACCCACTTTTCAGAAATTAGAATTAAAGCGGAAAGATCTAAAATCTGAATAACACATATACATATATACATATAAACTTGTCCGTCATACATCAAGTTATACATGTACAGCCAAAATATATCATCAGATGAACAAAACAATCACACACGGCCACCCTATGCTACCCGGAGTCACATATCAGAGCCGACCGACCAAAATAATGAAGACGCAACGCTTCACAAAAGAATACCTCCAGCAGCTCTAATCTGCAACGCCTCATAGAGCGTTATAAAACAGCAGAAGGGTGAGAAAAACAACCATAATATAATTGCATAAGATTATATATTAACACCAAAAATGCACAATAACGTATTCTCACCACCAAAACACACAGATCAATTATAACAACACACAGTACAATTCACAAGTGTCAAATACCACTACCCATCAATCATTCACAATACAATCACACATATTCCATCTCATTAAGTCACATTCACAAATTCATGCACAAATGACTCATAATTTAATGCAATGCACACAGACCGACACAACGACTCTATGCACATGCCATGCGGTACCGACTTCCAATGTCTCATGTCTCATTATCAGTTCACTCAGGAACTATTGGAACCATCGCTCGTTACTGAGAATATCAAGTAACTCCCCGTCGGGGCTACGGTGTTCACCCGTCGCTTTAAGTCCTCAGGCAACGCCTCATATTTTCGAGGCACACGACGTTAAGGATTGCTTTAAGTCTCCAAAGGAGCCCACAATCGTCTATACATATCGCTTTAAGTCCTCAGGCAACGCCTCGTATTTTTGAGGCACACGATGGTATAGTGGATTCCCTCAAGAATCAAATCGTCACTCAGGACGTTTCAACAATGCACAATATGATGCTTGGCATACAACGACTCATGACTTTCACATTGCATGCTCACACACATCAACAATCATGCATATATCATCAAATATCACACATAGCATTTTCTTGCCTTTCGGCCACAAATCATCATCACAACATCTCATCAAAAACAACTATTCACGATTAATCGGTAAAGTCGGCCAAAAGTCGGCTAAAAATAATATATTTCTTCACCAAATCATAGAACGTATTTTTAGCTTCACATCCATATAAAGAACACTTAAATCGGATAACCAACGAAGAAGATATGAATATTTCAAAATAACGCAAAAACATAAACCGTACGCCCGACACTACGATACGATTCGAAAATACTGTACCAATTGGACTAGATTCAGACCTCAAAACTATTTTTCCTAGAAAGAACATCTCGTTAGCTTCCCAACGCTTCGAACGGGGACCAAAACCGACTTACGGTTCAAGAGATATGAATTTCCGAAGTTTCCCGACAAACCAGAATTTTATGGTTCAGCACAGTATGTATCGATACATAGCCTTTATGTATCGATACAAAAAGACCTCATGTATCGATACATAGCACGCATGTGTCGACACATGCTGTAGTAAAAATGCTGTTTTTCCCAATTTTCACAGTATGTATCGATGCATAGGGGTTATGTATCGATACATAAGCCATTTCGTATCGATACATAGCTGTTATGTATCGATTCATACTTTGTTTTTCCTTAAAAAACCAGAATTTCTCAAAATACACCATTGCTGTCCCTTTTCCAAAATGCCCGGAAACTCGACTAAATCGAACATTTTCACCGAAACAAACATATACACCCAACCACCAAATACAAAAGAACAATTTAGAACACATAAACGAAATTTCTACGACGTTCGATTTTTCGATTAAATTTCAACCTTTCAAAAACCAGATTTTTCAAACCTCACCAAATCGAATAAAAAGCACGCTATACGACGACCTAACCTTGCTCGATACAACTACGTAATTTATTTCGAATTCTAACCGTGAAAACATCGGTTTCTATCGATTCCTTACAATTCGACCTAAACGGACAAAACAACGGAACATAACGAAAACTAACCAAAACATAACCGAACTTCATGAAACTTTAAACAGCAGCTCACATACATATAACCAACCAACACATGTATTTATACGACTTTTCGACCGTAAAAACATTGGTTTCTATCGATTTCGTCAAATATGGCATAAACGGAAACATATGGAAAACCAACCAAAACATCCACACAAAACATACCTAATCATACACAATCATAGTATAATCGAGTTTCGCACCCTTACCCGATAAATTCGCGTTCAAGAAAGTCGGGAGATTGATTTCTTCCTTCACAAGTTTTTCCTCTCTTTTCTTCTTTCTCTTCTCTTTTCTTCTTCTCTATTTTTCTGGTTTTTCTTTCTTTTTCTTTCTATACTTTCTATTTATTCTAACTTAATCAAAATACACCCAAATGCCCAAAATACCCCTACACTCAAATTTCTCGCAAACGATCCCAAAACGCGATAAAATATATTCCCGCCGAAAAATAACATATTTTCACATAAAAGTCGAAAATACAATAAAATAATAATAAAATAATCAAAACGACTCAATAAACAAAATTGGCAAAACGGGGCGTTACAGAAGGCATCGTATATTCTGGTTAAGAAGTTGCCGAATCTCAGAAAGAAATTACGCTGATGGAATACTGAACTCTTTGGATGGGTTGATACAAAAATTAAGTCAGATATTGGTATCATCAATGACATTGAAGACTTATTAGATTCAAGAAGTGGTGATATCTCTGCAGTAGAGTTAGCAGACAGAAATCAGGCTGAAGACGAGTTATGGAGAACAATGAGAATCAAAGAAAGTATATTGAAATAGAAGTCTAGGCTGAAGTGGAGTTCTGAGGGTGATGCTAACACAAAGTTTTTCCACACTGCAGTGAGAAATCGTGTGAATCTGAATACTATTTGTTCCGTTAAAGTCAATGACAAATATGTGGAGGATGTCCAAGAAGTCAAAGAGGTGGTTAAAGAACATTTTGCTAATAGGTTTTCTAAAGTTTCCAGACCTTTTCCTTCTGTGGGAAATAGTGGTTTCAAGTGCCTGTCCAGAGTAGATAGAGAAGAGCTTGATGTTGATGTGGATATTGAAGAAATTAGGAAACCTGTATTTGATTGCGCTAGTGATCGTAGTCCTGGTCCAGATGGTTTTAGCTTCGAGTTTATCAAGAATTGTTGGGGAATAGTAGGTAATGAATTCACAAATTGCATCTTGGAATTTTTCAAGGGTGAGAAACTTTATAAGGCGTTTGCTTCTTCTTTTGTGGTGCTAATTCCAAAATCTGAGAATCCCAGAAACTTGGATGATTATAGGCCCATTACATTGGTCAGTTCAGTCTATAAGATTTTGTCAAAGATTCTTGCTTCTAGGCTTAAAACGAAAATTGGTAAGATCATCTCCAATTCTCAGACGGCGTTCATAGAAGGTAGAAATTTGTTAGACGGAGTTTTAGTATTAAACGAAGTGATCGACTATGCTAAACGTTTTAAGAAGGATCTCATGTTGTTTAAGGTCGACTTTTCCAAAGCTTACGACTGTGTAGAATGGGAGTATTTAAGAGATGTTATGAGTATTATGGGCTTTGGCAGTTCTTGGTTGAGGTGGATGGATTCAGCAGTTTTCAACTCCTTTTCCTCTGTTCTGGTTAATGGCAGCCCCACCGGGGATTTTGTAGTTACAAGGGGTCTTAAGCAAGGCGACCCTCTTGCTACTTTTCTTTTCACCATTGCAGCTGAAGGTCTTACAGTCCTTATGAAGAGAGCGTTGGAGAATGGCACGTTTTCAGAATTTAAAATCAATGAGGAAGTTGGTTTTCATTTGCTGCAATATGCTGACGATTCAATCCTAATAGGAGATGGTGCTTGACAAAATATCCTGGCTGCAAAGAATATTCTTAAAGGTTTTCAGTTAATATTTGGGCTGGACATTAATTTCAACAAGAACTCCTTTTATAGCGTAGGCGTAGATGAAGCTTTCATTTCAGCCGCGTGCAACTATTTATCTTGTTAGAATTTGAACCCTGCCTATTCGTTTAAATTCTTAGGAGTTTTCATAGGAGGGAATCATTCTTTAGTCTCTTTTTGGAAATTGTTAATTGATAAGGTTCGTGCTAGATTAAATTCGTGGAAAAGTCGGTTTCTTTCAATGGGGGGTAGAGTAACTCTGATTAATTCAGTCTTAGCTAATCTTCCGATTTATCTCATGTCCTTTTACAAAATTCCGGTTAAAGTTATTCGCATACTATCGTCTATCCAAAAATCCTTTTTATGGAATGGAACGGTTTCGAGGAAGGGTGTGGCATGGGTATCTTGGAAAACAGTATGTAATAAGAAAGAAGATGGGGGCTTAGGGGTGAAAGACCTAAAAAGATTCAATCTGGCACTATGCTTCAAGTGGAGTTGGAAAATTTTGGAACATAAGGATACTTTGTGGAAAGACTTAATCTAAGCTAGATATCCTAAGTACCAATACGAGTTGCTTGACGGCGTCTGTTCAGATAGGAATACTGCCTCTTCAAAATAGTGGAGAGATTTGGTTGGGTGTTCTAGTTACTGTGGAAAGAATTTGGTTTCTGAACTGATTTCATATAACATTGGGAGTGGAGAGTCGGTTTCATTTTGGCGGTCCCGATGGTTGGATAGAATAATCTTATCTGAATCATTCCCTGATCTGTGGTTAGCTGTGGAGGATAAATTTAGTTCTGTTGCTGAGAATGGAGTTTGGTGTGAGGGCTGTTGGAAATGGGACATCAAATTGCCATCCTCTTGCTTGTCAATTAACGTGTTGCAGCAGAAGGCTTTATTACTCGCACGGTTAGCTGAAGTTGGATTACATCTAGGAGTTGAAGCTGTAGCCAGATGGAGTTTGTCCGAAAATTACTATTTTTCTGTTTCTTCCTTATATGATTTTTTACAGGTTAATAGCACAGCTCCGGTCGGGATTGTTGGAGTCAACGAGAGAGCAGCGTTCAAGTTGCTGTGGTTATCTCACATTCCGCTTAAGGTGAAGGTCTTTGGTTGGCGGTTGATTCATAAGCGATTACCGACTCATGATAATCTTACTCGTCGAGGAATTATTACTAATCGACATGAAAAGGCACGTCCTTTCTACTTTTTAGAGAATGAAAGTGTTGATCACGTGTTTTTCTTCTGTTATAAAACCAAAATGGTTTGAATTTTGCAACCAAATGGTTGGGTATTTTTGAGATCATGGTCGAAGATATGTGGAACCATTTATCGTGTTGGGTTTCGGGGTGCGTTAGAAATTTTTTTTTGATTTCTAATGCAGTAGGTTTGTGGATCCTAATTTGTTGGATTATTTGGTTTTGTAGAAACAACATTATATTTAGAGAGAAATTTTGGGAATTAGACACGATCTCAAATCGTATAGTTTTGTTTTCTTGGTGGTGGATAGGAAAGAACAACAATAGCTCTAATATTTGTAACTATTACACTTGGGTAAATTGTCCAAGTGATTTTTTATAGGCCTTTTTATGTGAGGTCTTTGATGTACATGGGTTGGGATACCCCATTTGTATCACCGTGAATATATTTAGCTTATTAAAAAAAAGTAGAGTCCTCCATTATCACTACAAGAAAAAAGGAGATTTACGACATTTGAGTTGCGACAGTTATTACAAAACCGTCCTTATTCTTGTATTGCGACGGTTGGCACGCACTATGCCAATTAAGGGAAAAGACAGCGCTTTTTTTGGCCTTTAACAGCGCTTAAAAGCGCTGCCTAAGGTGGCGCTACTGTAGGTAAAAACATCGCTTTTTTTTATGAGAATGCGCTGCTAAAGGCCTACTTTAGGCAGCGCTTTACCTTTAAAAGCGCTCTCTAAAGTAGGCCTTTAGCAGCGCTTTTAACTGAAAAAGCGCTTTCTAAAGTGGCCCTTTAGCAGCGCTTTTTCTGGCCTTTTATGCCTTTTATTTGCATCTTTTGGCAACGCTTTTTCAGGAAAAAGCGCTTTCTATTGTTCCCCTTTAGACAGCGCTTTAAAAAACGCTGTCTAATTTATTTTTTATTTTCACCTTTACGCGACGCTTTCTAAGGAAAAGTGCTTTCTATTTCACCCATTTAGACAGCGCTTTTGAAAGCGCTGTCTAAATTTTTTTTATAGGCTGCGCTTTTTCTTAAAAGCGCTGTCTTTTCTTCACGTTTTTTTTGATGATTTTTTTTAAAAATCAAATTTTCCCAGTTTTTTATGCAGAAACCTGTATATATTTTCCTTCACATTTTAGGCCATTTCCAATCCTTCACATTTTAGGTCATTTCTAATCCTTATAAATCACATAAACCTGTATATATTTTCCTTCACATTTTAGGCCATTTTCAATCCTTCACATTTTAGGCCATTTCTAATCCTTATAAATCATATAAACCATTCTAATCCATGATTCACATTTAGGCCATTTCCATAATTAAACCATTCACATAATAATTAAACCATTCTAATCCATAAACCATTCACATAAACCATTTCCATAATTAAACCATTCTAATACATAAACCATTAACATAAACCATTCACATAAACCATTCACATAATTAAACCATTCTAATCCTTTAACTTCTAAAGATCTCCTAATATACAACAACTTCCAAAACTATACAATTACACTCCATAACTACACACCAACTTCCATATATACCTTATATGATTCTTTTCCCAATAAGGTATTCACACAATTCCTCCTTGATTTGTTCCAAATTATCTTTCGTGTAATGAGGACACGCGTATTCATCAAAGTACTACATAACAAAACACAATATGCATGATTTAGTTTAAAATAATAAATTATATGAAATATCCGATAAGTATTAAAATAAATCCTAAGTCATAAATCCATACCGTGATGGGAATCTCTAATCGATCCAAATGAAGGATTTCTCTCATAAACCTCAAAACGAAATAACCGCAGTCTATACCATTATGCTGACGAGGACACTGCACATAGAAAAACAAATAAGAATTAATATATAGTTGTCTTGTGTTATCAAGTAGCATCACTATTATAAGCAACATTGTGAAAGTTAATATACCTCCACTTTGATCCATGTAATGGTGGAAGCTTTAGACCGTGATACTCAAGCTTCTCTTTGTGCTCGGTATACTAGTATTGTTCTATAAAAGAAAAACGTAAATTTAGAACAATCTCATAGAAATAATTAAATATACAAATACACACGAATATTTAGAACAATCTCACTTACGTATCAACCAAATCCTTGATATTCTGATATGTTGTCCAATCATGATCTAATGAATTCAGACAATACACCACTTCTCTTGTAGGATTAATAACAACCAACAACCAGTGTCTACTGTAAAATATAACAAAAGTTTAAATGGATAATTTATACGCAAAAGATACAAAGATTAGAATGAAATTAGAATAAAAATCTTACCCGTTTCCAGTATTATACGGTAAAAGATATAAACTTTCTGTACTGCTGGCCATAAATCTCTGGAGTAAGTGATCTCTTATTGAATTTGGATCAGTAGCAATTGTCGGTGCATTGACACGGGCGCAAGACAAGAAATGGAATCTGTTTGACAATTGATTCCCGCACATCAATTTGTCATACAAGCACCTTAAATAAAAACATAATAAACATTAGACTATTTTCATTGAAATGTGTAAATAAATTGTTCAACTAATTAAATAATAGATTGATCGGAGTACCAGATGTATGAATGCATAACACCGATGCCTAATTCAAGATGCCGAAAAATTTGTTCCATGTCCTTTTTTGCAATTATTTCGGAATGAGGAAAACCAAAAACACCTCCGTCCATGTCTATTTGACGAATAGCACCATCCATCAAATCTGATGTTGCCACACGTGTTTCAGGACACATCCGAAAGCGAGGTGTAAGAGCTCTTTTTGCCTGCTTCCCGATCTTTGTAGGAGCTATTTTCTTGCTGGCTTGTTGTGAAACTTGAGCAGGAACCTAAAAATCATATAAGTTAGGTAAAGTAGAAAATCATGAAGCTTTTGAATTCGGATCATAGAATAACACTTTCAATGTACCTCTTTTTGTGATGCAACAGACTCGTTGTGCGGCAAAATCCCTTTATCCTTAGATGCGGGTTTTGAAGGAGTCTAGCATTACCATGTGAAAACATTCAGAATGCTTTTCATAATGGTTCAGAATTGACTTTTGAGTACTAAAATGTTCATAATGGTTTTCAACACACCTCCTCATCTATGAAAATGAGGTCTGCCGGCCATGCAACAAACGATCCTATTGCATCTCGCAACAATGTTGTCTCTGAAACAACGTCAAGAATCGGTAGCAACGCATCAAGCTCTATGCGATAAGTCGGTAACGATAAAAATAGCTGACAAGATGAAATGCCCTAAAGAAATAATAAATATGTAACTGTTAATGTGTATATATGTCAATTAAAATAAACGTGCTAATTTAATTAAAATAAATATATGTCAATTAAAATAAACGTGCTAATTACCTCGGGAATTTTCTGTTGACAATTGATACTAGCTTTGTCACTAGTAGCTTTCAACTCTGAACCGCGCTTTTCCGCCTCATATCTCTCTTTATCCTTTTGCAATTCACGGACTTGCGCTTTTAATTCCTCCAACGATTGCATCACTTCTTGATTGCTAGGATTTTTTCTCTTTGGATGCTTATACAAGGAAGATGGAGTCACACCAAATCCTTTACCCCTCACCCGACCGGAATACTCAGGAACATTTAGTACTCGACTAAGTACGCTCCTGCAATCCTCCTCACCTATGGTTACGGATTTAGATAGAGTCTCCTGAAATTCATTGACATATCGAAAATTATTAGTGGGGATTTCGATAAACTTAAAGACATAATGTTATACTTACACATTCGTCATAAACATGCTGCACATCTTCCCTAACAACTCCATCCTTGCCCACACGAGCTTCCTTCCACAAAACATGGTCCGGAAGTGATGTTTCTTCACTTTTCGTCTCTTCTAACTACAAATTGAGATAAATAATAAGATCATCAATTATAACACAATAAGTTAATTAATAAAATCATAGCATTTATATATACAATCCTCTGGTCGACTTCGGCTTTTCACATACCTTTTTAATATTTTCATATAACCTTCAGCAGGGTACATCCATCTCATATAAGCCGGTCCACACAATTGTGTCTCTTTCACCAGATGAACAACTAGATGAACCATTATGTCAAAAAACGAGGGAGGAAAATACACATTTCAAGATCACACAAAGTAATAACTATTTCGTTTTGTAATGTTGGTAAGATCGCAGGATCGATCACCTTACTGCAAATTGACTTGAAGAAAAAACACAATTTAGTTATTGCGCTTCTTACTTTTTCTGGAAGAATAGAACGTATACCTATTGGTAGAAAATGTTCCATTATAACATGGCAGTCATGCGTCTTTAAACTCTTTAACTTGAGGTCTTTCATAGACACAAGTCTTCTAATATCTGAAGAGTATCTTTCTGGAACTTTAACTTCACTTAGAAACTTACACAATACTTTTTTCTCCTTTCTAGATAGAGTATACGCAGCAGGTGGTATATATGTTCGTTTTCCTTTCTTCAAGGATCCTAATTCAGTTCTGATCCCCATCGCTATCAAGTCCTTTCTTTCTTTAAGGCCATCCTTAGACTTTCCTTGTATATTGAGTAACGTACCAATAACACTGTCAAATACATTTTTTTCAATATGCATAACATCGAGAAAATGTCTTACATACAACGACTTCCAATATGGCAGTTCAAAAAAAATTGACCTCTTCTTCCACCCTCTCTTGACAAGTGTATGTGCAAAAGACTTGCCAAACTGAGTACTCACATCTTTCACCTTTTCAAAAATTTGATCACCTGTCAATATAGGTGGAGCTCTACCTTGTTCTGGCTCTCCATTGAATGCTTTTCTCCACCCACGGTAATGATGATTAGAATTTAAGAATCTACGATGACCGAGAAATACATTCTTCTGACCAAACTCCAATCGCGTCGAATCTATTTTATCTTCACAAATAGGAAACGCAGATTGACCTTTTATGCTGTACCCTGATAGATTTCCGTATGCTGGAAAATCATTAATTGTGCCAAACAACATCGCCCTCAAGTTGAAAATTTCTTCCCTATACCCATCATAAACCTCCACACCGTTCTCCCACAAAAACTTTAAATCTTCGATTAAGGGTGCCAAGTATTCGTCTATGTCATTCCCTGGTTGTCTAGGCCCAGAAATTAACATAGATAACATCATGTAGTTACGCTTCATACATAGCCATGGAGGTAGATTATAAATCATAATAATCACAAGCCAAGTGCCATGTGAGATACTTTGAAGACCGTGTGGGTTCATTCCATCAGCAAATGGGCAGATGGCTGAGAAAATGAACTTCCATATGCGTAATGCCCCAAAATTCCCCTTGCCATACGCGTATTGCCCAAACCAATACGCGTATTGCCCTGCGTGTTACGCGTATGGGCAGCGAAAAATCCAGAATTTCCTGCATAATTTTTTGTCACGGGATCACTCAAAATCAACCCCAAATCTCACCAAAACACCAGGAAATTACCAAATTAATGCCTAACAACATGTATCTATCATGTATCAACAATAAGGAACACTAAAACATGATTTCAGACACATTTGGATCAATTTCTAACACTTTCAGCACTTATGGGTTTTACTCTATATTTCCATTTCAATCCAATAACAACCAAAAACATACATACATAATCATACACAAGTATAATATAATCGAGTTTCGCACCCTTACCCGATTTAATCGCGTTTAGAAAAGTCGGTTGATCGATTCCTAGATTTTCCAAGTTTTCTCTCTTTTTCTTCTCTTCTTTTCTTTCTTCCTCTTTTTCTTCTTCTCTTTTTCTTTCCTTTCTATTTTCTCTCTTTCTGTTTCTATTTCTATTAACTTAAGAAAAATTAAAGTGAAATGACCAAAATACCCCTACACTCAAATATCTCGCAAACGTTCCCAAAACGCGATAAAATATCACAACAATGAAAAATAATATATTATCAAATAAATGTCAAAAATAAAATAATATAATAATAAAATAATAAAAACGACTCGATTAAATAAAACTAACCAAAACTGGGGCGTTACATACAACTTTAATACCGCAGACAATCTTGTGAATTTAGTGCAACCATTATACAACGGTTTCTCTGCATCACTAACCAACCTCTCAAACATTTTGGGACAATCCTTAAGATCTTCTTCAAGAGCTTCTGCAATCTCTTCGACTCGATCATAATCGTATGTATCTGTGCCATTGTCAATTGAAGAATAGGTCGTAGTATCCCCCGGTTCAACATTCTCGTTAATTTTCTCACCATGCAAATTCCAACATGTATAACTTCTATCAATTCCATGCCTCTTTAAATGCGATGCCAACTGAACCACGTCAACCCTACTCCCAAAACAACAACCCAAGCATGGACATATCATTCGACTGGGGTCATCGGCGTGCGCAACAGCAAACTTAACGAATTCCGATACCCCATTCTCGTACTCTTTCGACAATCGACTTGAAGGCATCCATTTCTTATCCATAGTTATACTAATTAAGCTAAACAAAAACAAATATCATTAGTCAAATTCAATAAGTTAGTTCTCAATCATTGCAAGCTAATAACAATCCAAAAGTACAAATATCATTAGTCAAAACTTATACGAATCACATTGTTCCTTTGCAATTTTTATGAGAATTGACTAACAAAAGACCCAAAAGGTTGGTACTTGGGGATTTGAATGATTTTGCAGGTTTTAGGCTCAAGAAAAACCAGTTGAAACAAATGCAACTTTCGCATCGCGACCAAATGCTTCGCTATGCAAAGGTTCGCTATGCGACGGACAACGATAGGAAGCGATGTACAACGAGGGACAACGATGCAAGACATAACCAATCCATCCTTGAAGCGAAGGAAGCGAGAGAGAACGAAGGTTCGCTATGCGACGAACAGCGATAGGAAGCGATGGACAGCGAGGGACAGCGATAGGCAGTGATGTAAGACAGAACCAAACCATCCTTGAAGCGAAGGAAGCGAAAGAGAGCGAAACTTCGCGACGCGACGAATATTTCGCAACGCGAAGTTAGGTTGGTCAAACCTGTATTTATGGCAGTTACTGCACACACCCACTCTCTGCATACCCAAGAAGACCGTGTCTGCTCATCTGCTGCGCCTTTACTTCTCTATTTCTTTAATTTTCTCACTTTATCTCTTCACTTTTCACACGCAAATCAATTCACACAATTATCAAATCTCAAGAAAAAAAGTTTGCATTTCTCACTTCTCTCAAGAGCTTCAAGGTATGTTCATTTTCACTAATTTTTTTTCTGTAAATCTTGATTTTAAAGGGCTGCATCTCTTTACTTGTTAAATCTTCAAAACTTGAACAAAACCTTTGGAAAAAATGTAAAAAGAAAACACCATGAATCTCAGATTTGGCTAAGAACTTAGAAAAGCAAATCAAATTGCAGCCACCGAATCCTTGTTCACAGTAAATCCCAGCCAAACAAATTCATAAATATATTGTGCTAACCAAAGTTATCCTTTTGCTGTAAAATTTTTTCTGTTTTGTAGAAATGGCACCAAAAAAGCAAGTCCAACAAAAGAAGCAAAAGGTGGGAGGAGAAACTTCAAGAAGCAGACCCTTTGATCAATCGCGTTTTGTCGGCCCTGAACAAGCAGAACGGTTCAGAGAACTTGAGTCAAGAAGTATCTGGCCTGAGCGTAGGTTTGAAATAGATGAGGACGGTGATTACCATGAGATCATGGAAGTGATAATAATTCAGAAATGGGAAAAGTTGGTCACCCCTCCCAAGCATCTCAATTATGATATGGTCAGAGAGTTCTACACCTACGCTTTTCCTTCAAGTGACGGAACCTTTACTTACAAAACCATGGTCCAAGGTCGCACTATTGATTTCAGCCGCAAATCCATAAACGAATATCTTGGAAATCCTCTGGTTATTTCAGAAGGCCACGCTTGTGATTAAGAGTTTAATTTGAATGCAGCACCAGATGTCAAACAACTCACCAAGTACCTTTTATGTCAAGGAAAGAGAGTGCAGAAGAATGCAGCAGGGGTGGCAACACACTTTCTCCGTAAGGACCTCAGGCAACATGCTCAGGTGATACTAATTCTTATTCTACACAACATCCGTCCTCGGAGTCACACCACAACATTCACCATGGATACCGCTCAGTTACTCTATTTCATCTTGAAAGGTAAAAGTGTGTGTGTGGCACGCATCATTTCAAATGAAATGAAAATTGTGGCGGAAAGTGGGAAAGAACTAGGATTGGGAACCAAAGCATCGTGTCCATTGGTTTTTCTGGGGCTAATCATGGGATTAATACGGGCTGCCCGCATGGTAATCCCTAACCAAGTGTACCAAACTCTCAAGGGGACTGTGAATGATGCATATATTACTCGTTTTTGCAAGGAGGAACCAAACATAAGGGCAGCTCCCGACCAACCTAGTTCTGACAACTTGAATTTCGATGAGTGGGATCCACGGTTCCGTGCTTCATTCTCCTATACATGGGACCAAAATGAGGCCACCAACCGTGCCATGACTAGTATTCAGAACTCCATGTATCGGATGCAATTGCAAATGGGCAGGCCCCAGGACGCTGAGCAGCAGATCCTTACCCCCGAGGCTTATCAGACTCATGTATCTTGGCCTGGGGACATTCCATTCTATTTAGGAGGGGCTGCTGGTGAAGGTACAGTTGATGCAGCAAATGAGACTGCAGAAAATGAGGGGGATGAAAATGAAAACGAAGAAGAGGAGGAAGGAGAAGAAGAAGAAGTGGGAGATGATGGAAGCGAGGAGATGGATGAGGAGTAGGTTGCTGAAATCATGAAGGAAAGCGCACCAAAAATAGGAAATTTATTGCTTTCAAAGTTAATTTTATATGTTTCCATCTTTAGTTTTCAAGTTTAATTTCATCTTGTCTGGAATTTTGTTATTTTGTAAGATGTTGGAACTTGTGTGATTTTCGCATGTTTGTTTAGTGACACCAAAATTAGTCAAAAGACAGTCATAGATAACAAATGGATAACAAATGGCAAATGGAAAATGGCAGTCATATAAACTTTCATCTTCTTCATTCTTGAATCGAAATAGATAACAAATGGCAAACCAGAAAAAGACCTTCACGCATGAACACAATATATTTACACTAAAATGGCAGTCATAGAAAATGGTAAACCAAATGCATGCACACAATATATTTACACTAAAATAGCCATTGACAATACCTTGACACAAAATGTATCAACAACAACGTAAAAGACAACAACATTGTATCAACAACAACGTACCTCTTCTTACTTCACGCGAGAGAGAGAGAGAGAGATGAGGGAGCAGTCACGAACAGAACAACGGCGGTGGGAGAACGAACAGAACAACGACGGTGGGAGAACGAACAGAAAAACGGTGGTCGGAGAACAGAAGGCTAGTGGGAGAACGATGGTGGTCGGAGAAATAGCGAGAGAGAAAGGAGGTAGAAGTCTTGAGTGAAAATGAATTGGCGGGTTCTGAAAATTTAGTGTTATTTTATTTTTTAATAATAATTGACCTAAGACAGCGCTTTTTCCTAATAAAGCGCTTTCTTTTAATTGGCCTATAGCAGCGCTTATTAAAAGTGCTTTCTAAGGTTATCTTTTAATTGGCCTATAGCAGCGCTTTTTAAAAGCGCTTTCTAAGGCTATCATTTAACAGCGCTTTTTAAAAGCGCTTTATAAGGTTATACCTTTAGCAGCGCTTTTTAAAAAGCGCTTTCTAAGGTTATACCTTTAGCAGCGCTTTTTAAAAAGCGCTTTCTAAGGTGGGGACTATTTACGGCCTTTAGCAGCGCTTTTAGAAAGCGCTTTCTAAAGGTATCCTTTACCAGCGCTTTTTCTTAGCGAATTTTTTTTATTCCTTATAGCAGCGCTTTGTGATAAAAGCGCTGTCTTTTTAGTGCTGCCTAAGGTTATTTTTTGCGTAGTGACGATAGTTAGGGTCAACTATCGTAGATTTTTTGCGACAGTTATCAAAAAATCGTCCTTATTCCTGGACTACAACAGTTCTCACGACGGTTTGAGCCAACCGTCGCAGATTTTTTAGGCATGTTGTATAAAATAATTGCGACAGTTACCAAAGAACTGCCCTATTTCCACACTCGCGACAGTTAAGGCGAACTGCCGCAATTACTTTAGCCAATCATAATCACTATTTTTTAATTCCTTTAATTTCCTACTTTTTTCTTTCATTTTTATTTTCCAACCTTTTCGATTTTATTAATTAATTTTAATAAATAATAATTATAATTATTTATTTACAATATAATTGCAATATCTATACTACAACATTCTATAACCAGTGACAAATCTAAAATTATTGGTTTGTAGGGACTAAAAATTAATCTATGTATTTTAAATAAATAAATTACTATAAAAATTTATAAAATATAATTATAGTAATAAATTAAACTCAAAATAAATAAATGTTTTAGAAATTATAGTTAATTTTATTAAAATATTTTATATATCAAAATTAAACTATAAAAATTAAAATACTATATATACTCAAAATAAAAATTTAATTTTAGAAAAAAAATTAAACTCAAAATAGTATACCCAAAATTAAAGTATTAAAATTAAACTATATATCAAACAATTAAACTCAAAACTATATACCCAAAATTTATGTGTCACGACGGTGAACCTTCCCGTCGTCCTCTCATTCCCTTCACAAGGGCCACGACGGTGATTTCACCTGTCGTCCTCCATAATAGCTTTCGCGCTAAAACAAAATATTCATTCCTTTTTTAAGTTTTTTTCTCTTCTTTTTCACTCGCCGCTTACGCCCCTTGGAGAAAGAGGGAAACTAACATTTTTCTCAGCCACTCACGTCGTCACTGCGAATTACCATGAAAGCAACCACCATCAATTCGAATCAGGTTTGTCTTCTCAAACCCTAATTTTGAAAATTGTGAAATAACTCGCTTTTTAACATTTGGGGGGTAATGGGGTAGGAATATGATGGTAAAAAATGTGGCTAATAGGTCTAGAGTGAAAGAGTTTGTTGTTCCGGATAATGCATCTGAATCAGATCCTGAAATGGAAGTGGAGCCATGAAAACTATAATTTTAAGTTTAATTTTGGGAAAATGGGAACTTGTTGGTGAAGTTGTTTATTACAAGTATAAATGAAACTGAGTTTATTTTGCTGAGTTTTGGATCTTTTTTCATCTCAATTTTTATATTTAGTTTCTTTTCTTCTATTTTTGTTTGAAATTATTAATATCAGTTGGTGAGGATTCAAGTCTAATTATGTGGCATGTGGTATATGCTTATACAATGCATTAGAATTAGAAATACTCTGAACTTACATTCATTTGGTCGCATATTTATTTACTTATTGTTTATAACTTTGGCAGAAAACAAATGTCAAAGAGCTTGACTTAGAGGTTGCACTTGCTGAGCGTGAGGTCATTCAGATTTCCAATCGGTTTTCACTAGTCCGCCTCTTGTTGTCCAGTTATCTGCATTCCATAGGTATAGACCCTCATTCCTTGCAATCGGTTTTCGTAGTTATAGCAGTAGATTTAGATAATTTTGATTTTATCTAAATAGAGATGTTTTGTGTAAGTTCCAATGATAAATAATCATAGAATTGTTTTGTGTACCACGATTATAGAAATGTTCCTCTCTTCAATCGATATTCTGTCGGGAAACTCCGTGGAATCTTTGAAAGGGTTTATACTAGATTTTACATATTTTCTATTTGTAATTGAAGAATTTTGTGTTTTATGTTGAAGCTAGATGTGAGAGAATTAGATATTTACTTGGTTGTGTTCAAATTATACCTTATGTTCTTGATGGTCTCAAGCTGTAATTTATTGATTTTATGCTCATTATAATGCCCAGTACATGTTTGATAAAATGCTACTGAGAAAAACATACTACATTATTTTGCTTTAATGGTTTGCTGCTATTTTTTCATTGAATGTAGTTATAAGAATATGATTCTTCTTTGTTGCAGCTGCTCATTGTGTTTGTGGTTCAACGAAGAGAAAATTCCTGGTGTACATCTACAGAAAGGTGAGTTTATATGTCTCTCAAGTCCTCAACATCATATAACAATTTACTTACTGATACATTAGTTACTCTATTTGATTGACCACTATTTCAAAAGGCACATTATTTTGCGACTTCATTATGCAGGGTTAGAATCAGGTTTGAGTATAATCTCCAAATAGTGAAATTTCTCTCACTCTCACTAAGATTACTTAGAGTTTTTATTTTAAATACGCTCAACTGCTTCATGATGTAACTAATAATTTTCCTTAACTCAATACATTATACATGAAGTGAATATTATATCGTTGTTTTCATAAACCAATACATTATGCTTTTGATCAAGTATGAAGGTCAACGCAACATGTTGTAGAATGAGACAATCAACCTCGAAAGTTCAAATTTCTGCTGAGGGAATTCAAGATGCTCAACAAACTGTATGTATCTAAAAGCTTAGTTTTCTTTGTATTCCATGTATTGATTGAACTTTTTCCATAGATCCATCTGTATGACATCTTTATTTTATACTTGATGCTAGCTAGATGACTATCACATTGGTTCTTTGGATATTATATATAAATGAATAGTTTAGTTAGGATTTAAGATCTTCATATAACACACAGGATTAGAGAAAGAAAATGCTGGCGAAGAAACTATCAGCATAGTTAGCAAGTGTTATTGATGAGTTTCTGAGCTAAATAATTGGAAATTCTAGTCATGTATGATCTTCGTGAAATTCTTGTTTTAAGGTTTTAACATGTTACTGATTTATTATGCTTTATGACATATCAGATTAAATCAAAGGGAGTTACTATGACAACATTGCTTGCAAAAGCTATAGCACTTGCGCTGGCTAAACACCTTGTTATAAACTTTAGTTGTAGGGATGGTAATAGCTTTACTTACAATAGCAGCACAAACTAGCACGTATATTTAATCATATATCATGCAACTTGGAATTACTTTTTCTTTTTTTGGTCCCTGCTGATATTTCTGAATTTCATTGATGCTTTTCAAGTATGATTATCTTCCTTACTTCTATTCAAGAGTTTTTTTAATATGAAGGAAGCACTAGAAAAGTATGGTGGCGGTTCTTCGGAGACAATGGTAAAATATTAGTTTGAAATAACATCACTTACTGATCTTTCTTTTGTTTGGCTGGCTTTTCTGTGCCATCAATTTTGTTTTTTATTGCTTTTTTTTTTAATGTTACCTGGAATGTTATTTAAGTTATACAAGAACATGATTTAAACCATGCTTCATCTATATATGATTTAGTTTGGGTGATTTATGGAACCTGATTAATGGCATGATATGGTTTTTATTTGCCTACTGGTTGTCGAGTATATTGTGAAGGCATAATCAATTTTGCACTTATACCATTCACACAAAGATTTTCCAGTGCAAGTAACTACTTCCTATAGGGAAATGATTATGACAGAAGGGGACTTACTTATTGAGATGTGTAATAACTAGTTATATTACAATTTCTTTTTGAGACGATAATTCAAAATATTAAAAGAACAATTTCTAAACTTAATTTGCAAGCAAATCGTAAGAGCTTGTTTAGGTGTTTAGGAGGGAATTAGGTTATTTGCTTAGATCAAAATTTCTCAATATTCTGTTATAGGGTTCCCTATTCTTGGGGTTGAGTGGCAGAAAATGGAAAATACCAATCTACGAATGGCAATGGGCATAAAATCTAATAAGAAAGATGTGCGCATTAGAATAATCGACCCTACTTCTTATGTATCCAAGGTTTTGAAATTGTCTGATGTTATCCTTAGCATTGATGGGGTTGATATTGCCAATGATGGAACACGTGTTTTTTATTCTTCAGTTTCGTCATACATTTATACACGTCGTGCAGTTTATATTTGTTTAGCTAGCTAACTAGTATGAACATGTTTGAGTTTTAGAGATTTCTTAGCTGAATGAGAGCAATTTAAGGAGCACTAATTGTAGCATCAATTATACATATTATTTTGGGATTTAGTCAAATTTGGGTTATTTGTTCTAGGTAAAGAAAGCCTTTATTTTAAAGTCAAAGAGTGAAAATTATTATATAAATATGTAGTATTATCAAATATGAAAGTATTTATGTTCTTTTTCATTTAATGCAGATTCTTCAGCCCTCTTGGAATGGTTCCAGTAATTACATTAGTTGGTTTTGGATTATTTGACAGAGGCTTTCCTGTGGTATAGTAAAACACCGAAACCACATGACTAGTACTATATATAGTCTTTAGAATATCTAAATATATATTTTTGTCTCATATATTGTTGTTCATTTATGTTGTTCTGTCCTTTCTCTGGTGGGGACTTGTGTTGAAATTGGAATTCCTATGCTAATCTTGTTTATAATCTTCTCCAACTATGCACTTTTTAATAAGGACGGGAATCAAGTTCCCAGGGAATTGGTAGCAAAAGTTGGTGAAGTGTTTGAGACAATTTTACTTGAGGTAAATTATCATCTTATCTCAAATGTTCTTCTAGTTATTTGGTTTACTACAAATGATTAGTTATTTGGTTTACTACATATGATTTACTTATTTGGCTTACCACAAATGATTTGGTTATTTGGTTTACTACAAATGATGTTTGGTTTTAGGGTGTTCA
This sequence comes from Lathyrus tuberosus, assembly GCA_022829125.1. Taxonomy (NCBI): domain Eukaryota; kingdom Viridiplantae; phylum Streptophyta; class Magnoliopsida; order Fabales; family Fabaceae; genus Lathyrus; species Lathyrus tuberosus. The sequence goes on along the minus strand of JALAZF010000029.1, from coordinate 3,207,238 downwards.
CATAGTTGGGATTCATCTACCATATAGTGATGCCTTTGCACTCCATTTCTTTGCAGCTTCATACTACCCATAAGCCTTTCCTGGGTAAAAGTCTGAGGGAAAAGATCTACATTTCTTGGTAGCTATATCAACTTTGGGGTAATTACAAAAGTACACCTAAATTTTGATAGTTAAGAAATGTATAAATGTGAAGTTTCAAGTTCCTGTGTCAGCTAATAGAATGAGGTTCAAGTTTCATCATCTTAGATTTTCACCTAGTTGAGGCGTACTTGTGATTAGTTTTTGACATGCTCCAACCTTAGTGCCTATATCTCTACAATGAATTTGAATGCCATTTGAGTTTTTAAATTTCCCTTTTCTTCCAGCTTGCAGGTGTTGTTGCAGTTGAGGTTACTGGGGGTCCCACAGTCAAGTTTGTTCCCGGAAGAAGGGTATGCTGCGCTGTACCTTTCATTAGAACATTAGTTGTTATGAAATCCATGAATCTATTATTCTCTAATTTTTCGTGTCATGTAGGATTCAAAATATCTACCAGAGATGGGCGGCATCCCGATGCTAAAAAAGGTGAGTTTCTAAGTTAGTCAGGGGTACACAACAATTTTGTTGATTTGGGCTTGGTAAATATATTACCGTTACCCGTGAAAGGATTTTTTTTTCTCTGAATTCCCTTCTCATCAACAAGGCTAAGAAATAATACTAAGATTGTTATATGAAAGCATATAAACATGTCAATGCTATTTTTAGGTGAGTCGCATCTCCGTGATATCTTTTATCGTATGGGCGTGACTGACAAGGATATTGTTGCGCTGTCTGGGGCACATACATTGGTGTTTCTTCTTTTGTATATATCTTTTTATTCCATGTTGTGATTGCTGCCATAAATTCTTATTTGTGGTTTCTGTGTTACAAGGGAAGAGCACATCAAGAGAGATCAGGGTTTGAAGGCACTTGGACAGAAGACCCTCTGATGTTTGATAACTCATACTTTGAGTAAGACTTAACGTTGCGTGCATTATTGTTAATTTTTTGCCTTACTACAAGGACATTTGTAGACTTTCAGTTTTGCATCCCAATTTGATAAGAGCTTCATTTTTTGTTGTTGTTAAATATCAGGATACTTTTGGAAGAAGATTCTGCAGGGCTGCTTAAACTTCCAACGGACAGGGCTTTAGTTGATGATCTTGAATTTCGCCGTTATGTTGAGCTGTATACGAAGGTAATTGGGATTGTTTAAATAAAATAACACATACATGCTGAAAACTGCTTCCTGCCGTGTCCTGCCAATTACGATATTTCTATAGCATTTCATAAATCCATTTGTACGATTGTTGCATTGTTTATTGGTTCAATCTTTTGATTGGAACTCATTGCATTAAGCAAGTTGATTAGTAGGTCCTTCCCCATAAGCATCATGCTTCGGAGTTTGTTATTTCCTTTTCATAGATTTTCCCCATGTGCGAATTGAGTGGCAAAACCAACAACTTTCATACTAAATATGTGATAGATATTAGCACTTTCTACTGTTTCACTCATTCGATCCTTCAGCATTATATGTATGCCTCTCTCTCTTTTGTGTTCACATTTCTAACTTCTAATCTCTCTTTTAAACTTGATTTGTGTTTCAGAGTTGTATCAAAATATCTTGCAGATTTTTGTTGAGCTTCCATATCAAAAGAACCCTGGTAGTTTTCCTGTGGAACTGGAAGCAGATGCTACTTCCATAGAATGTGTTCCAGATGAGAGAATAAATTCGTTAAACTTGGTAGCTACTGAAGTTTCATCGCTTGAGCACTGGAATGAAGTCCCCAATTTAAATAATGATTCCAATATTGTTAACCATGTTACAGGTTCTTTGGAAAGACAGAGTCCCATTGTAAGTTCAGATACTACACAATGTGAGGACGTTTTTTCTGAAGATCTTCAAATTTTAATGAATCAAGTGATTGACATTGACAATTCTATGAATATGTCAACTCATTCTGTGCAACTTCTAAATGTTGAGACAGATATTGTAACTTGTGATAGAACTGTTGTTCTTGAGGTAATACAGGCGTACAGTACAGTGAGTCCTATATGTGGTGAGTCAACTACTTCAGAGTTTTCTGAGTGGCCTTTACCATATACGCAACTGTCACTTGCAGATTTAGTGGCATTTTCTCAGGTTAGTAAATTTTGGTTCTATTCTTAAGTGTTTATTGATAAAATTTTTAGTATCAATTACCAATCATATTGTGTAGCATGCACTGTTTTCATCGCTAAAATTCGCACCTGCTTCTTGTATCTTCCAGACATCACAACCCACCCGTGAAGCGCCCGGGAATGAAAATGTCACTTGTGCTCCTCATGACATTACCAATCCTAGATATATGAACAATGATCATTTTCAAGCTCATTAGGGGCCATTTGAAATGCCAATTGAAATATCCAATGATGCAGACTCATTTTCAATAGAAATGGAGCTAATAATAAAGATGAGGGAAGAAGCCTACAAAACACGCGAAGAAAAAGTACGGGCAATAATCCATTTCTATTGTCAAATCCTCTTTTAATAGTCTTTTGCGTATTGTGACTTGCTACTTTCAACTTTATATTTCGATTCTTTGTTACCAGATATTAAGGGACATGGTGTTTGTATAAATATAATATGATATATATGTTGAATGAAGAATATATGTGATTATCTGCCCCATTTTGTTCATATTTCTACTAACAATTTTTTTTTTAATTTTAAAAATAAATTACCTGTGGATTTACCTGTGGAAAGGAAATTTCCTACGGATTTACCTGCAGATGTACCTGTGGAACAGAAATTTATGACGGTTGGAACCGTCGTAATCAACAATAAAAACAAAAATCAAATGGAAAGTTAAGACAGTTATAACCATCGCAATATGCAGATTACGTCAGTTTCTTACCCGTCGTGAGAGTTAACGACTGTTGGCGTGATGGTTTTGACAACCGGCGCAATACGGCCTCGCGACACCCGTTTCTACGACAGTGTGGCAACCGTCGCGATTTGAAAATTACGGCGGTTTTAACCGTCGTAATCTTCCAAAATAACCGTAGTAATCTGCCAATTTTCTTGTAGTGTATTTTTTTTTAATGGTGTGATTTAGAGGAATGTTTTTGTATTAGGTGTTTTTTTTTCTTTTGGAACCTTGTTTTACTTTGGATGTAACTTACAAGAATGTTTAGAGAAAAACCGTGGACCAGGGTCTCCCACCGGAAAAAGTACAGATAGGATGCGGAGGGAAGAACCAAGGGTAAGAGGAATAGGGAATCAACGACTATTTTCATTATTGAGTTCCTTGACAACGTGAGGGCTAAAGAGTTGTATTTGATGCTAATAAAGTTCAGAGACGTGGACGAGGTGTTCATTCTGCAGAAGAAGGATAAGAGAGGGAAGAAATACGGGTTCGTTAGATTCTTCGACGTGGAAGACGAAAGAAGACTGGTGTTGAAGTTGGACAACTTCTTTATTGAGGGGAGAAAATTGTATGCTATTATTCCTAAGTTTTCTAAGGAATCTAAAGTGAAGGGAGAATATTCAAAACTCGAAGAACCATCTAAAGAAGAAGGGTTTAAGTCTAACATGAAGGAATTTTTTGGTCGAGACAAAGGATATAAATGCTACGGTCATAGCAGATCCTCGTAAGCGGAAGTGGTAAGGCATAAAGAATCTTATGAAGGAGGAGCTCTTTCATACAGAGTTGGGGAGGAAGTTGTAAGGAGGTTTGAGAAAGCCTACGTGGGAAACGTAAAACATCTAGGGTCTACGTACAACATGCTGAATAACTTTCACTTAGACGGTTATTTTGGAGTTAAGGTCACACCTCTGGGGGTAAACTTATGTCTGCTCAAGGAAAAAGATGAAGGTGAGTTAGATGATCTCGTGGAAGGGGCAAATGAGTGGCTTAATCAGTGGTTTTTGGAGATAAAGAGGTGGAAGAAGGATGTGGTCGATATGGAGAGATTAACTTGGATTATGTGCTATGGTATTTCGTGTTTTGCTTGGCCCGTTTCTTTCTTCCAATTTTTGTCCTCTACAGTTGGAAAATACGTGAACTGTGAAGATAGTACATCTTATTTCAGTGAAATAGATGTGGAAAGTTTAATGATTCGTACGTCTTGTGGAAAACTCATTGATGAGACTCTTAAGGTTTCTACCAATGGTGTTTTTTACAGAATCAGGATGGTTGAGGAAACGATGAGTCCGATAGCAAAAGTGGTGAAAAGCTCTGTTTCATCTATTTTGGAAACGGATTCTGAGGATTCGTATGTGAAGGTCAGTTCAAATTGGGGGGAGTCCGAAGATGAGAGGAGCTTTGCGGGAGATGGAGATATACCTAGTTTTCAAGGTATACATGGTGGCTCTTCAACCCAAGTTGACTTGTATGAAAATGGTGGTGTGTCTTTTCTGAAGAAAGGCATACGAATAAAGTTTTTACCTTATCCGTGCCTAAAGAGAGGCTCGAGGACAACGTTAAGATGAGTCAGAAATCAACATCATCCCAAATTTCTTCTATTGGAGCGGGTCATGGATTTAGTAATAAGGATAGTTCGGGGAGCCGGATTAGTGGATCCAGTTATCTTGAGAGTTGTGGGAAAAAACTAGGGATTTCTGAAGATAGTATCCCTTGTCACGTTCCTAATTTCTTACACCACAACCTTCCTTTGGGGGATCCTCAGTCCCCAGTTAAAGTCGCCCATCATTCTTCCTTTATTAGTGAAGACTTGTCCAAGGGTTCTCCTTCGATCCAGAAACAGGAATTATAGAAGAAAACTTCTTCAGAAGATATAGTGTCGCAGTGTTTCTCAATCATGGATTCAGAAGTTCTTGAAGGGAATAGGAGGTTTTGGGAAGAAATGAAGTCCAAGGTGTCCAATAAGGTATAAGAGATTATCAATTCTATTGGTATTGAAGGGGCTGGGAGGAAGGAAGATGTGGTGAAGGTTTTAGGTGATCTTGAGGAAAGAGATAAAGAGAGTAAATGTTTTGGGGGGGGGGGGTCTTCTTCAAAGGGTGTCTTATGATAATTCTATCATTCAATATAAGAGAATGTGGTAGTGTGCTAAAGAGAAAGAGGATAGCAAGATTAATTCAAATTGGGAATATGGATGCATGTTTTCTTCAAGAAACTAAAATGGAAGATATAGTTGGGAGTCTAGCATATTCTTTGCGGGGTAATTTGAAGTGGATTGGTCATTCTCTAGCTCAGTAGAAGCGGCAGGGGGATTAATTATCATTTGGAGATATGATTCTTTGAAGTTAGTGAGAAGTGTCAGGGGTCAAGGATTCATTGGTCTTAACATAGAGTGGAAGGGGAAGGACATTTACTGGGTAAATGTCTATTCTCCATGCAATCCTGCTCTTAAAAAGAAGTTGTGGTGTGATATCTTGGAGGGGATTTCAATGCGGTGGCTCACTCTAGCGAGAGAAAGGGGGCGAGAATCGATGGTAGGAGGAAGGAAATGGAGGATTTATATAGTTTCATTGGGGAATTGGATTGTGTTGATTTACCTTATATAGGAGGTCAGTTTACTTGGTTTAACAGTTCGGGTACGTCTATGAGCAGGCTGGGAAAATTTTTGATATCGCAAAGCTTGGTTGATAACAAGAAGTTTGTCGGTCAATATATAGGAAGTAGAGATGTTACTAATCATTGCCCTATATCAATCAAAGCTAAAAATGCGGATTGAGGCCCAAAACCTTTTAGATTCAACAACAGTTGGTTGAGTCATTCTGGATTTATGATTTTTGTAAAATAGCTTGGTTTTCTTTTGAGGATAAGGGTAGAGGAGATTTTGTTCTTAAGACAAAACTGAACTTACTGAAATCAAGACTAAGAATCTTGAACCATGAAGTTTTTGGAACGATTGATTTGAAGGTGGAGGAAGCGGTAAGTGACTTAAACGACCTTGACTCTCAAGTCACTCGTTTAGGATTTATCAGCTTCGAAGATATGGTAATGAGTAGACATCAAGCAACATCAAAATTGTGGAAGCAGTTAAATCTAAAAGAAGCAATGTTAAGTCAGAAGGCAAAGGCTTCTTGGTTAAAAGAAAGAGATAGGAACACAGATTTCTTTCACAAGATGGTGTAGGGAAGATGGAGAAGCAACATAATCTCTTTCTTTAATACCAGCAGAGGCAAAGTTGAAGAAGTGGTCGAGGTAAAAGCTGCAGTTAGAGATTTTTTTTGCTGAGAATTTGGAAGGGTTATCGTTTGATAGGCCTACCCTAGAGGACGTGGGGTTGGAGAAACTTTCGGAGGAAGACAAAAAATTTCTGGATAAAGAGGTCTCAGAGGAGGAAGTTAGAGTTGCAGTTTGGGAGTGTAACGGGAGTAAGAGTCTGGGGCCTGATGGTTTTAGTTTTAGCTTCTTCCAATCCTGCTGGGATATTGTAAAAGGTGATATTGTTCAGTTTATTAAAGAGTTTATCCTTTTTCCTTCTCTTACTAAAGTTGCTTCTGTATCGTTTCTTACGCCGGTTACGAAAAATAAGAACCCTCAAAGTTTAGCTCACTATAGACCAATTTGTCTTGTGAACTGTTTTTCAGAAAATTTTGGCTAAAATTTTGGCGGGTCGTATGAAGAAGGTAGTGTGAAAATTAGTGTTAGTAGAACAATCTGATTTTGTTCTAGAAAGATTTATTCTGGATGGTGTGAGAGCAAGAGTTGTCTCTACAAGTCAATCTATGTTTTAATGATAACAATAAGTATTTTTGAAATAACTATTTTATGTTCTAACGTGTGTTGTGTGTAGATCATAATCATAGAAGATATCAGATCCAACAAGCACCAGCCAGATGTGTGTAATTGGTAATATGCGAAGTTACTATGTGTGACACAAGTCGCAAGAAGCAAGAACGCTTCTGTATCTGATCGTGATTAGTCAGATCCAAGGATGCTGATATTGTTGTTGCAATGCTCTTGTGGATGATCTCTGAAAGTGGTCGAGATTCTTAAGATTGCGAAGCTTTTGAAGAATAGAATCGAAGTGCTGAAGACTCTCATGAATTGAAGTTCTGAAGGCGGAAGGCTCTGAAGACCAAGTGCAGAAAGACTCTGAAGACTTATGTGTTCTGAAGATTACGGTTCCAAAGGTCAAGTGCTGAAGACTCTGAAGATGGATTCCTAATGGACAAGTTCTGAAGTTTCGGAAGACTTGAAGAAGTAAAGGATAATGTTCTTAAAGACAAGTGCTGAAGTTCTGAAGACTAATTCCTAATGGACTTCTTCAATTGACGGAAGACTTGACGTATCAGATATCCTGTTAAAGAAGGCTCTACTCATGCTCCATTAATTTACCATCAGAAGCCTCTGAAGTTTGGAAGTCAAATGTTACCGTTGTGAATAACTGTACACAGTGCTCAAGAAGATATATCCCGTCACTTCTCCCATAGAAAAAAGGAGATGTGTCAGTACAGCTAATTATTACACAACGTCTCTTTTCCAACAGCCAACAGTATTTCAAATGACTATATTTCTACTGGGTTATTTAAAGGAAAGAGCTCTCGCTTCTGAGGTGTCGATTTTGGTAGATCATCAATTGAATGTATTATTTACCGAATAGACCAAGTCATTGTGTGAAGATAGCAACAACGATGAGTTCTCGTTGTAACACTTAAATATCAAAAGCTATCACCATTTACACATGGCCATTATTGTTGAAGCTCAAAGATCATCATTCAACACAACAACAATGAATTGGAACAGAAGCTGTTGATGAAGAAGACAACATTGCAAATCAGCTAAGTCATCAACCATCTTCTCGTCAGTGCTACATTGAAGATCTGAAGCAAGGAGTTGTTGCTAAAAGCTTGCTCACCCAAGAATACGAAGAAGAAGAAGATCTACAAGATGTCAACAAGTGTCAAATCATTATACATCTCTGTAGTTTCTTAAGATAACAAGAAGCTGCTGCTCAAATCTTGCTTGAACACTTGTGTGTTCTTTGTACTTAAACTTAGGAGTAATCTGCTTGTTAAGAAACATCTTTCTAATCTCCTGTAAAACTAATTCTTGGTGAATTAGGATTCCTTGAGTGGTCAGTGTGACCGGAGACTCGAGAAGACAATGGCGAGATTTTATTGTGGGAAATCCTAAAATAGGGTCAGTAGCGTTATATTCATTGCGATGAATCCCTGAACGTCTAGCTGTGAAAGCCTAGCAGTAGATCTTACGAGATTGGATCCTGCAGGTCAATGTTCATTATATTCATTAAGTTGAATCCCTGAACGGTTTATTGCATGTTAGTCACAGTGCGGCTGTGCAGTATGTTAGTCACCGGCTGTTGCCCGTGCATTTGTAATCGAGATTTATTATAGTGGATTAAGACCTTGTGTTCAAGGTGAAATCACCCGAGGAGGGTGGACTTGATTAGCCTTTGTGGTGAACCAGGATATATCGTGTGTCCTTTACTCTTATACTTAATGTCTTTGTTTATGTTTCTATATTGAGTATCAGAATCTTATATAAGCAAGTCAGAATGTTGCAACTCTGATAAGCTTCTGCTCTGCAAGTTCTGAATGATGCACACATCGTTCAGACTCTTGTTGGTTCTTATGCTTCATGCAAGGCAAGTCTGAATGTTACTTCACAAGTCAGAATCTCTCAACGAAATCTGATGTTATCTCAGCGTCTTAACGATAAGAAGCTAAAAGTTGTTAAAGAGTAAATACACAATTCAAACCCCCCCCTTTCTTGTGTCTTTCTCGCACCTTTAATTAGTATCAGAGCTCCGGTTCTGTTATTGATGGATATCAAAACACTTAACAGTGTCAGAAAAAGTTCCAGATGCGGTGCGTAGAAATACTCTGGGTGAGGTTGAAATCCACTTACAATTTCTGTAATAGTTCAAAAGATGACTGTGTACAAAATTGTAATCAATCTAAGTATTTGAGCAAATCACTGATTCTGGAAGTTTTGCAGTTGTCAAACAACTAAATCTTCCTCACTAAAGTTTTAATGAAGATTAAAGAATCAGCTGACATGATAGATTCATCAGATAAGAAGTAGTATTTGTTGAATGCTTATCTTGGAAGATACGTATGGATGAACCACGTATTTGCTCAAAGTTGAATCATCAAAAAACAAGAAGTCTTGTTTGCTGAAGATTAATTCTTTATGAGTTTTTGAGATGTTTTCAAGAAATGAATAAGGTCTATGTATGGTATCAACAAGTTGTTGCTTCATTTATCACAGCAGGATTTATAGGTCAACTTAGAGGATGGTGGGATGCCTACCTCTCTGAATCTCAAAGGAAAGAGATTCTTTCCCACAAGAAGTTAGTTAAAACTGAAGGGACCAGTACCCCTACAGTTGCTACTACTGGAGAAGAAGACGCAGCTTATACCCTGAGTCTTTCTATTCTTCAACACTTTGTTGGCCATAACCAACTCATTGGAGAAAAGCTCCAAACCCTTCTCCAAAACCTTAGATGTCCCTCTCTGACACATTTTAGGTGGTATAAAGATACCTTCCTATCTAGGGTCTTTCAATTGAAGAACTCTAATTCTGTTCATTGGAAATCCAAATTTATAGATGGCCTTCCACATCTCTTCTCTGAAAGGGTTAGGAAAACCCTTAGAGACAAAAATGATGGAATTAACATCAATTACACAGACTTAACCTATGGTCAAATTATTAACAGTTGCATAACAGAAGGATTAACGTTATGCAATGACATTAAGCTCAAACACCAACTCAAAAAGAAAAAGCTTTCTGAGAAACACCAACTTGGTGAATTTTGTGACCAATTCGCGTATGATACTGGTAAACCACCAGTAGAAAGGAAAAAGAAATCCCTTAAGCATGGTAAGAGAAAAGACTCTTACAAAGGTAAAAAAAACCTTACCAACCTTATAAGGGAAAGAATTCTAGAAGAAGGGAACCTAAGCCCGAACCTAAACCCTCTTATAAGAAGGGAAAAAGGAAAGCTAAGAAGCTTGACATAACCTGCCACAAATGTGGTAAACCAGGGCATTATGCTAATAGGTGCTGGACCAAGAAGGCCCTTAACGAAGTTGAAGATGAAAAACTTCGTGCTCAGCTAGAAAAGGTCTTGATGATAAATTATAGTTCTGAAGAAAAGGAATCTTCAAGTGAAGAGATTGACATTGTCAATTCTTCTGACTCTGAATCTTCAGAGTCTTCTACTAATGATTGTGAATGCAATGAGCTTAACTATTGGAAGTCAATTACAGATATGAATGGAGTGTTCGTCCTCACCAGCGATCAAGATAGTGCCTTAAAGGCCATTGAAGCTATTACTGATCCTAGCATAAAGAGAAAATTGCTAGAGATTCTCCTTCATAACCAACCTAGGGTAGAGGCTCCCAGAATGATTGATGCCCCTTACCAGCTTAGCGAAGTCTTAACTAGATTTCATAAATCCAATCTTAAAGAAGTTCCTACTTCCTTAAGTGACCTCAAGGGAGAAATTTCCCAACTCAAATCTGAAATAAGTCAGATCAAGAAAACCAATAAAACTCTCCATCAAAGAGTCACTAATCTTGAGAAAGGAAAAGAAATTGTTCAGACTATTGATGAAGAATATTTAAGTCTTCAAGAAAGGATCAATACCCTTAGGGCCATATCTCAACAGATAGGTTCCTCTAAAGAAGAGGAAACCCTTAAGGATGAGGAAGAAGAACTTCCTGATGAAGAGAGTTACTTAAACCTTCTTGATAGAGTAACTTCTAAAAAATGGTATATCAAGATTACCCTTGTCATTGATAGAAAATATATCATCAAATATGAGATTGCCCTGGTAGACAGCGGTGCTGATTTGAATTGCATTCAGGAGGGAATGATCCCTACCAAATTTTTTGATCAAACTACGCAGTCCCTCACTCAAGCAGGCGGGAAAAAACTTAAGGTCAAATACAAATTGTCTAAGACCCACATTTGCAACCAAGAAGTTTGCCTTCCTACCTCCTTCATTCTTGTCAAAAATCTTACAAGAAGAATTATTTTAGGAACTCCTTTCCTCAATAGTATTTTGCCAGCTAAACTTAGCCGGCATGGCTTAATAGGAGAAGTTAACAAAAAACCTGTTAGGTTTGACTTCATTACTGTCCCTCAAACTAGGATAATCAATGAAGTTAAAGATATCCTCCTTGAAAACAAAAAGAAGCAATTATGCTTTCTTCAAGAAGAAATAAACCTGCTAAGCATTAAAGATCAGCTTAGCAAAAACTCTATGAAAACCCAAATCAAGGCCATAGAAAACCAGTTTAAAACGGAGGTTTGTAGTGACCTCCCCAATGCATTTTGGGAGAGAAAGAAACATGTTGTTTCTCTTCCCTATTTGGAAGAATTTAATGAGAATCAAATCCCTACCAAGGCTAGACCATCCCAGATGAACAAAGATTATTTGAATCTTTGCCGAAAGGAAATTGAATCCTTACAATCCAAAGGATTAATCAGACCTTCGAGATCTCCTTGGTCTTGTACTGCCTTTTATGTTAACAATGCTGCTGAAAAGGAACGAGGTGTTCCTAGGCTTATTATCAACTACAAACCCTTAAACAAGGTTCTCAAATGGATTAGGTATCCTATTCCCAACAAGAAAGATATGCTTGATAGGTTAAGTAATGCTTTAGTCTTTTCAAAGTTTGATATGAAATCTGGTTATTGGCAAATTCAAATTGAAGAAGCCGATAAATATAAAACTGCTTTTACAGTGCCTTTTGGATAATTTGAATGGAATGTCCTCCCTTTTGGTTTAAAGAACGCCCCTTCTGAATTCCAGAAGATTATGAATGATATTCTAAATCCCTATTATGAATTTATCATTGTTTATATTGATGATGTTTTGATTTTTTCTCAGTCTTTAGATCAACACATCAAGCATTTAAAAATATTTAAGGGTGTTATCAGACATAATGGTCTTGTGATTTCAGCTCCTAAGATGAAGCTTTTCCAAACCAAAGTCAGATTTTTAGGTCATGAAATCAACAAAGGAACAATTGTTCCTATCAGCAGAAGCATTGAATTTATCTCCAAATTCCCAGATATATTATCTGAAAAGAAGCAGTTACAAAGGTTTCTAGGAAGCCTTAATTACATTTCTGATTACTATAAAGATTTGGCTAAAGATACAACCATCCTTTATCAGAGACTTAAGAAAGTCCCTAAGCCTTGGACTGAGAAGCATACTCTTGTTGTCCAAGCAATTAAGAAGAAAGTCAAATTCTTGCCTTGTCTTTCCTTGGCTAACCCTAGCAATTTCAAAATAGTTGAAACAGATGCCTCTGACATAGGTTATGGAGGAATTCTCAAACAAGTTAACCCTGAAACTTCCAAAGAAGTTTTGGTAAGATTCACTTCTGGTAAATGGAACCAGACACAGGCTAAGTACTCTACGGTCAAGAAAGAAATGCTTTCTATTATTAAATGCATCTCTAAATTTCAAACTGATTTATTAAACCAAAAATTTTTGTTAAGAATTGACTGCAGCTCTGCAAAATCAATTATTGAAAAGGATATCAAAAATCTTGTTTCTAAACAAATTTTTGCTTCATGGCAAGCTCAATTAAGTGTCTTTGAATTTGACATTCAATATATTAAAGGAGAAAATAATTCTCTTGCTGACTTTTTAACTCGTGAATTTTTGCAGGGCAATGAGCGCCCCATTTAGAACCAGAGGAGGTGGTCGCTCCTTTGGCAGGGGAGGAGGAAGAGGGAGCAGCAATCTGTTTCTCATTAAGGCCATCTATATTCCATTCATAGATAGCTTTTCCAGAATACGAATTCTGATAATTATCAGGTTCTTCAAAGAGGACATCCTGAGGTGTAGATCTTTTGTAGTAATATTTTTCTACGGGTTTGGTCATATGGACAAGGTTAATCTCAGGACTTTCGTCTTGATCTTTGAACATTTGGGTTAATTGGTTAATGTTTCCAATAACTTCTTCATCTTCTTCAGAAGTATAATCTTCATCTGAAGAGTTATCTTCACGAATTAAGACCCTAAGGTGAATATCCTTAAGCTTTTGTTCAAGGATTTTTATAAACTCACTGTGGTCTTCTTCCATTTTGAAACCACTGATTTGGACTGGTGGTTGGATAATGGGAGTATCAGGAATGGTTTTAGAAGAAGATTCTTCTTGGAAAGGAATAATTTTGTTCTTAGCAAGCTGATCCATCATCAAGCTATGTTGTTTCATTTGTCTTTCCATATCATCTTTAACAGATACAATAAGTTTTTCAAGAGAAACCATATGTTCTCCAAGACATGTTAGGAAGGCATTGGTGAAGTTTTGCGCCCTAACTAAAGAGTTTAACTCTCAGATAGAAACATGACTACTTTCAAGTTTCTTTATAGTATTATAAGCATTAGCTTCAGCATTTTCTGAAAGCTGTATAGCCCTTTCTGGGGGATAAGGTGATTCAAGGGAATCTCCTTCAGGTGTTTTCCAGGATCTTTGTATGACAAGGATATTAGTTTGTGTTTTCTGAACAAAGAACTTCACAAACCACTGGATAAAAGGGATAAGGGTTTGACCTTTGGATAATTCTTCATAGAAGAGTTCCTTGAATTCAAGGAGGGTAGTTTTAGAGAATTTCTTAAAGTACCACTTTCTGAACTCTTGGTTATCTTTCTTCATAAACTCATTATTAATGAGTTTCTTAGTGTCACTTCCTTCTGAGAAATCAATCATAAATGAAATGACATTTCAGACTGGGTTGGAGATTCAACCCTAGGTTCTTTTCCTTGGTAAATTCCAAAGGGGATTTTATTTTCGCTTATTTTAATATTTTCTACATATTCTTGTTCTAAGGCTTCTTCTCTAATTCTAGAGGCGGAAGTGGAAACCCTAGGAAGAATGGTAGGGGCTGTGACATAGTCACTACGGGTGGAATACCTAGCAGACAAAGCTCTAGGTATAGTGAACTTACGATGTTGATTGAACTTGATCTCAACATCACCTTTAGAGGTCTGGATTATCTGATCTATATCCTGATTCAGGACAGGTTTGGTTCTATCTCCTGAGGTAGAGACCAACTCTCGGGGAAATCAATTTCGTTCCACCTAATAAGTCTATTAGTAGCCACATTCGAAGTAAGCAAATTAGTTTGCACAAGGGTTGTGGATCCTTGAGGTGAAATATTTTTCACTCTAGGATTCAAAGTGTTTAAAACTTTGTAATAAATTCTATAGCATATAGCTATAATTTCACTACCTGGTTTAAAATTGTAACCATGAGTGTGAATAGTAAGTCTCAAGGCATCGAAAAGATTTTTGTCAGTCAGGGAGAGATTTAAATTTGGAGAAACTTCAAAATAAACTGGCCCATGACATAGACTAGTTTCTATGACAGCAGCCAAAGATTGTTGAAAATTTTCACATCTCCCATCTCTGACATATGCCACAAGACTGGAGTTTAATCCAAGCATGGTTAAGGGTTTTAACACTACTTGGATCAGTCCAATATGGATAAATTTGTAATCCTTAAAAGGAAGCAAATCTTTTTTGCATAAAAGCCCAATATTTTGGGTTGATCCTGAAATAGGTATGGTTTGTTCTGTAGTTTTAACAGCAAACCTGGACATTACATCGAACATACCAAATTTATAAATTTGTTTTGAAGGTGCGTATGGAATGATCCATTTGTTTAACCTTTCAAGATCTTTAGGAAATTCATTATTTTCCTCATTTTTAATAAAAGGATTTTGACAATCATTATTGTCAACTGAAACTGTATCAATATTAGAATCCATTCAAGATTCTGCTAAGAGTGTTGTGGTGAGCCACAGATGGTTAATCTATCAACATAACGATTAAGTCTGTCTTATAAGCATAATAATTCAATACTCTTATTTTCTTCAACGAATCATCTTTGCAAACAGGAACTGTTTAACGATCACAGAAAATTAGGGGAATTCGGCTGAGCCAAACGTCTACCCATGAAAGTGATCAAAGGGTTTTTAGATAAATTAGTACGGGGCGTTGTCAACCTTGAAGTTAGGCCTTCGGTAGTTGTTATTTCGAAGAACAAAACAACTGCCTATCTGAAAACAGGCGCCAGTTTACAAGTTTCCAGCCAATATACCAATAGATCAAAAAATGGACCTAAATCAAAGATGTAAAAAGAGTTTTCAGCAAAAAGTTTCCAAAATGCTCATAAACATCCTACCACGGACAAAAAGAGAGCGAACAGAAAGCACTGAAAACAACTTCTTAAAATTTTAAAAGATAAGAGTATGGAACTACCATAATTATAAAAGAAACTTAAACTTTATGAATAAAAAATACCCATCTGAGCTACCACAACAGTAGCTTAGCTACTATTACTCATTAGTAACAGTAGATTTTACCTTAAAAAAGGCTCGGTGATCAATCCATTCCTCTCATAGGGGATTGGACCACTGTTTATCCCAACAGACAAAGAATGCAAACATTAACTGCATCTTCTAAGAACAAAGAAAAGGAAGAATCTTCCTCAAATCAGTCTAAGAACAATGATTCTTATAAGACCGCCGCTACTAGCGAACCGTTGCAAGAACAGGCAGCAGATTACTTTGAAAATACAACATTGGAATTCATTATGTATGTTGAACATGAGGATGTTCAAATAACCAACAATGATGGTTGGGCGATTTAGACTAGATACCTTGAATCAAGAGGGTATGCTGGTCTTTCTGGCAAATCCAGACCAAACATGGAGATATTACTCCTAATGACCGGATCGGTCACTATTACTCATCACTATCAGAATAATAATCCTGATAGTTTTATCAATTTTTCTAAATGCCATATCAATAAGGTATTGCATCCCAGAGAATGGGGTCTTAATCCAAACAGCGAAAAATCTATTAAGCTGGCGGCTGATGGTAAAATGGTTTACTACAATTATTGGGACTATGTCCAAGCTTTTTCTAAAGCCTTTTATTACCAGAATCCTAAGAACAAGCATTCTTGGTTCTTCTCGGTTAACCCAGAAATTATGGAAAAAACTTTACCAAGCTGGTTCTACACTTGGTGGTCTAAATTCGGACCATCCTTGGAAATTTTATCCAAGGAATTAGATGATCTTTACACACCATGGTGTGATGAAAGTCCTTTAATTGAAAAGGTTATTTCAAAGAATTTAATTACAGGACAATGTCCATTTCTTTATTTTGCTAAGTTTCAGATCCCATGGATTTGGAGATGGACAATTTCCGTCACAAAGAATAGTCTCAACATTCCCCATTTACAAAGACATTTCTTTACTAAATGGTGGAGCAAAATGGATGCTAAAGATTTTCAAGACAAAGTCAAGCTAATCAAAGCTACCATTGAGGAAGACAAAATTAGTCCAATCAGAAAGCAGGCTTCTGCTCAAATGAACTTAATTCAACTTAAAGAATACTTTCAGAAGAAGTATCCGCAAGAGGATGATGAAGATCTTATGGTCAGAATTCTTGACCACATGAAAGGCCAATTCTTCACCGCCTTTCCTTCTGTTAAAGAAGATAGTTCTATGAAGACAAGTTCTCCTCAAGGATCCTTGGATGCCATCCTTGCTGGCGAATCCTAAGAACCTGAACCAACTGCAGATGACTTTTGGGATTCTCTGACAGTCTCCATGGCGCAAAAGGCCAAAGGAAAAGGACCTCTTGGAGATTAGGTTCAGTTAGCTGTATCCCACAGCTGTCTCCCACTAATTAAATTGATAGCAACGTCCACCCAACTAAAGCTGGATTTAGAGCAGCAGAATCTGCTTTTCTTTTGCTTTTGCTATTCTTTTTATCTTGTCGGTTGTCCTTTGTGATCATTTAGTGTCGATGGGGCCCATTGAGCACCCGACTTAAATGATTCTCTTTTGCAACCGTTTAGTGTGTGTTTTGTTTTCTTTTTACCGGTTACAATAGGTAACCCTTCTCCTTTATAAGGAGTCTTTTGTGCTTCATTAAGAGCACGCTTCCTTTGTACAACTCTTTCTCTCTCTAATAAATATTCATGTAAAGAAGAAAGATTGTTGTTCTATGATGCTGAACTTCAGAATGAAGTATGCAGAATTCAGAAAAATGAAGAATTCAAAATGATTCAACATTTGAATCTTGAATAATCTAGAGGTTAAAAGATTCATGAAGAACTGAATATTGTTTTCTTGGAAGCTATGCAGGAAACTGAAAGAATATTCAAGAAGAAGAATTTCAAAGATTCATCAAGCACTTGATCAGAATGAAGAAATCAGCTGACATTCCCTTCAGAAGTAAATATGATGTTTTAAGCTGGATCAGCATTGTGATACCAAGGTGTATCATGCAAACTATGTTTCATGTTGTACACATGCTGGATGATAGTCAGCTCTGAATTTGATCTGCATCAGTTTGAAGAAGCAATGTCAGAAGATGTTGTGGAAGTCAATTCTAGAAGCACATAATCTTAAAAGGTCGATGATTATAAATTAATGATCTTCTGAAAAACTAAGAGCTTGATGGAAGCTTGCAGTTCTGACTACGCAGATTTAGAGTCTCTGATTGGTTGTTCTCAGAAGTCAGATGAACAACTCTGAACAGGAAAAGAAAGAATCATCTGGAATATGATTTTTATGATCAGAATGTAGGAGATATCTACATTGTTCAAACTCGGAGTTATACATAATTCAGCCAATATCCGGTAGCTCCCTCTGAAGAAAGTTGAAGATGAAAGACGATGATCAGGTGGCTCAAAATTGGAATGCACTCAATTGCAGTAGGCAATAAGGTCGACATATTTTCCAATAAAGGAAGATCAGAGTCAGAGTGAAAAAGCACTTAGATAGTCTGTAATGATCTCTGTACCCTTAAGGAATCTGATGAGTATGTCTGAACAAGAAAAAGGAAAGGATTTTTGCGTAAAATGATTCCATCTCTCTACCTAGAATCAGAGCTCAAAAAATGATCACGCTCTTCAGGAATCAGAATGCAAGAGAATCTTGAAGAATCCGAGAACCCATAGCAGTTCACTCTGAAGTAAGTAGAATCAGAAAGACAATGGTTAAAAGCTCAGAATGGAATGCATTAAGATAAGTCTGTAAAGATCACAGGTACCATCCTTCTTTCATTCATGACTTATTTAAATTCATGATAACAACCGGAAACACTTTATCAACTTTTTTTATGCTGTGTTAAGTTTCGTGAGAAGTGATTAGAAATATATTTAGAAAATCTTTTGTCCTTTTCCGTATGTGTCTGCATATGCTTTTTGAAATAGTTAAAGTAAAACAGTCACATATGTAAGATTCTCCTCATTATGTCATTCACTCTGCTTGATCACATCCTATAACCCATAAGTACACTACAACTAGCACTCCTATTCTAGACCTAACTCTCTCTCTCTCACTCTCTCCTAGAGTCCTTCTACCTAACCTAGTTAGTCTAAGAAACCATGATGTTCAATTAAACTGAACGACACTCTTTTGTCCAAATCTCTACTTAGGAAAATCTCAGCCATCCAAATTTCCTTGATATGCGAATATTGAGTGATATCTGTTCAGCTATGAAATAAGGAAACGTGGTACCCTGACCAAAATAGCTCATCACCTATGCAACAGTATCTAACTAGGCATGGTCATGAACTGACTAGATAAGATTACCTTTAAAGAATTGGGAATAGTAAAAATCCTCTTGGTAATATCCTTGGCGTTGCTCTCATTATATGAAGTTCCCTTTTGAGATTGCGTCTCTTCTGTTTCACTATGAGTCAATATTTTCAATTGCGTCAAACAATACTCAACCACATTTATTGCTCATACTTAACTCCTGCCTAAAAATTAATTAAATCTCATGCGTGATCTCTTGGCCTCTCGAAGATTAAATGACCGTTAGACTTAGTGCCTATAAACTATCTAAAACCTTGGAAATGAAAACCTATCGTTTGGAGTCACAAGCATTCATTAACTTACACTATGTTCGGCCTATTTAAGGCATCGTGCTAACTCTCTTACCCATATCTCAAGCTGATATCAGTTGTGGTTTTTTCTCTCTCTCTCTATTATGTGTACCATCTCAAAAGATGTCTAACTCACAAACTTTGGCTGCTAAGGGTAAATACTCTGAATCAAAAGTCCTGAATGAATTCTCGATACACCGCAGTTCTCTCAAAGAACCCGGCTTTATAATAACATCTTCTGAATTACAAAGTTAGAATTGGGAAGGTTACCTTGACATGCTACCAGGTATCATTTACACAGATTGTGTTAAAGAGTTCTAGGCAAATGCTGATGTGTTTTCAAATATGCATATCCAACACATCCTTCAATCAAACATCTCCAGAAACCATGTGTTGATTAATCCATCCATCATTGCTCAAGCAATCAAGTGTGAAGAAAGCGCTGACACCCTTGAAGATTACAAGGAAAGAACCATCTTCAATGATCTCATTTGCCAAATTCACAATGGAAATGGTGCCTCCAACTGTGTCTCCACACTCAAACCCTCTGCTAAAGTCTGGCACAGATTAATGGAAACAAACCTTCGACCTAGAGAAGTAGGAGAACAAGTGTTAACTCATTCAGATAGACTATTCCTCTTCCTTCTGATCTACAGAAGGAAAATAAACATTCCACTAACTATGTTCAATCACTTGAAAGAACAAATTCTTTTGTCTAGAGACAAACCCTTTCTTAGCATCCCGTATGGAAGAGTCATATCTCGAGTCCTAGAAATTCAAGATGTGATTACCAGGCTAAACCACTTAGGAGCAACCACTGAATGTTCACCCATAGATCTTACAAATCTATCTAGAAGTTCCTAAGAAGAAATAGAATTAGGTTATAAGCTTTCTGCCCTGCTATGCTATTTCTTGCTCTATGTATTCTTATTAAGATTATTAAATGAAATATCTTTTTAGAGTCTTAAAAATACAAAAATCTTTTACCATAAGATTCTACTCTAAGAACTGCATGAAAACTTTAATCATATCCAAAATGTTCACACTACTTAAAATGATTAAAATACTTGCTCTTTATTACAATACAAAATGAATCAAAGACTGTCAATGATGCATTAACATCCTTCAAGGATAATGCCATCACACAAATCCAAAGCTTAGTAGATGCTTCCAGTTCAAGCATAGATCCCTTAGAAATAAGAAATATCTGGACTGAGTTCCATGAATGGATCTTAGAGGAAATTCTGAAGAGCAAGAGGTTGGCAGTAACTCATGCAGAAGAAAAACTGCATGCGTCAAGAACAAATGGTTCTGAAAGGTCGTTCTTATCTTCTTCATCATTAGGATCCTTTTAGTCTAATCCTTAGGAACCTATCCCCATTAGGATTGCGTTGAACATTTTAGGATTAAGCTTAACTCATGCTCTATATTTTAAAAACTATTTTGTGGTTCTGCGTTAAAATTCCATCTAGGTATCCATTAATGAAATTACTATGACTAATCTCTAATGATGTTGATCACTAGAACTGTTCCTTATCATATCAATGTTCGTACACTTAATGATAACATCCTTTGAGTTTATTTATGTTCACTATCATATTAATCTACATATGCTTAAATGCTCAGATGCTCTAAAACTTTTTGATGATGTCAAAAAGAGGGAGAAATATAATATGATTTTGATTGGAAAGAAAGAAATCTTAAAGGAAAAGAATGCAACTCAAACAAGTAATCAATTATATAAAATGCGTTTACTAACGTTTGTTGTTTGATGTTTAACCGAGGAACTCTAAACAAGTTCACTAGGCATTCTAAGAACAGGTTAAGAAAGAAGAAGTTAAGAAAGAAGAACTCTGTTTGAAGTTCTTATGAACTGTTGGTCATATGATAGAAGTTATACACTTTGTGAACATGTGTTCAGAATCAAATCTACCCAGTACTGTTCAGAAGTTGAGAACTGTCTGAAAGTCAAAGTTCATCTTGATCTCTGTCTCACTTGGTTCAGAAGCTGTAAGCTGTCTAAGAATATGAGATTCAGAACGTAAGAATCAGAAGAAGAAAACTCTGAAAGCAGTCAAGACAAAGTCTACATCTCAAGATACTTATTCAGAAGAACTGTGCAAATCAGAAGTCAAGAACTGTCTGAAGATCCGGATTGAAGATCCAAAAAGAAGTAGTTCTGATGTCTACCAAGAACCAATTAAGAAGAAAATGATTTGGTATCAGACTAAGTCAACAAATGGTAATCAGACTCAGTATACATAAAGATTGGTATCAGACTCAGTCTACAGTAATATCAATCAGAGCTAAGTTTGTGAAATGTTTTCTATACTTTCATTGGTATTAATCTCAACACATTTAGGAAATGCCCTTCAAGTGGTATGAAAAGAATTTCTTCAGTTGGAATCAGACACAACACACTCTGGTATAACTCAGAATCAGACTAAGATTAAAACAAGTGTTCCAGTTTCAGAATCAAGCGTTGATTGATCACAAAAATTAACCTTCAATTGGTATTTGATAAAAAATCAAGCTTTAATGAATCACTGAGTTGTGACAGTAACAAGGTTCTGAGATGAAGACCTGTGTTCAAAGTCAAACTCTGAAAAATTCATGATCTACATTGGTGATTAAATACTCATATTCCTGAATTACGATTTTGAAGATCCCAATATCTGACTTATGGAAATTAGGGGAAGACTACCCAGAAGATTCAATTGCAAAACCTAAAATCTTCACAAAGTCTGAAACTCAGGGGGAGTTTCTCAAAAGGCAGTGTCTGTCTCTGATGAATAGCAGTGCTATGTTATTAGATAAGAACTACTTTGTTTGTGCTTAAATGAATCTGCTGAAAAGTAGAAATGCTTCAGATGTCTCTGAAGATTATAAGCTCTAATACGACTACAAAAGGAACTGAGTTCTGAAGATCTGAAGATGGAAGTTCTGATGAATTAGTCCAGATACTGAAGACTTTTGTCTCCTTAAAGACAAGATAGAGAAGTAGTCCTTTTCTATTCTTAGTTCTGGCAACTCAAGTTGTTATTCTGTATATCTCTGGATCATATAAGATTCTAGATGATCACAGATAAAACTTTGAGGATAACACATTCACGGGGAGCTGTTGTTCCAGACTCTAAATATGTTTATTTGGTGATTACCTTGTATAAAATGTTCAATCAAAATACTTGATTTTGTCATCATCAAAAGGGGGGAGATTATGAGAGCAAGAGTTGTCTCTACAAGTCAATCTATGTTTTGATGATAACAATAAGTATTTGTGAAAGAACTATTTTATGTTCTAACGAGTGTTGTGTGCAGATCATAATCATAGAAGATATCAGACCAATAAGCACCAGCCAGATGTGCGTAATTGATAATATGCGAAGTTACTATGTGTGACACAAGTCGCAACAAGCAAGAACGCTTCTATATCTGATTGTGAGCAGTCAGATCCAAGGATGCTGATATTACTGTTGCAATGCCCTTGTGGATGCTCTCTGAAAGTGGTCGAGATTCTGAAGATTGCGAAGCATTTGAAGAAGAGAACCGAAGTGCTGAAGACTTTCATGACTTGAAGTTATGAAGGCGGAAGGCTCTGAAGACCAAGTGCAGAAAGACTCTGAAGACTTATGTGTTCTGAAGATTACGGTTCCAAAGGTCAAGTGTTGATGACTCTGAAGACAGATTCCTAATGGACAAGTTCTGAAGTTTCGGAAGACTTGAAGAAGTAAAGGATAATGTTCTTAAAGACAAGTGCTGAAGTTCTGAAGACTGATTCCTAATGGACTTCTTCAATTGATGGAAGATTTGACGTATCAGATATCCTGTTAAAGAAGGATCTACTCATGCTTCATTAATTGACCATTAGAAGCCTCTGAAGTTTGGAAGTCAAATGTTACCGTTGTGAACAACTGTACACAGTGCTCAAGAAGATATATCCCGTCACTTCTCCCACAGAAAAAAGGAGATGTGTCAGTACAACTAATTATTATACAACGTCTCTTTTCCAATAGCCAACAGTATTTCAAATGGCTATATTTCTACTGGGCTATTTAAAGGAAAGAGCTCTCGCTTCTGAGGTGTCAATTTTGGTAGATCATCAATTGAATGTATTATTTACCGAATAGACCAAGTCATTGTGTGAAGATAGCAACAACGATGAGTTCTCGTTGTAACACTTAAATATCAAAAGCTATCGCCATTTACACATAGCCATTGTTGTTGAAGCTCAAAGATCATCATTCAACACAACAACAATGAATTGGTACAGAAGCTGTTGATGAAGAAGACAACATTGCAAATCAGTCAAGTCATCAACCACCTTCTCGTCAGTGCTACGTTGAAGATCTGAAGCAAGGAGTTATTGCTCAAAGCTTGCTCACCCAAGAAGACGAAGAAGAAGAATATCTACAAGATGTCAACAACTGTCAAATCATTATACATCTCTGTAGTTTCTTAAGATAACAAGGAGTTACTGCTCAAATCTTGCTTGAACACTTGTGTGTTCTTTGTACTTAAACTTAGGAGTAATCTGCTTGTTAAGAAGCATCTTTGTAATCTCCTGTAAAACTAATTCTTGGTGAATTAGGATTCCTTGAGTGGTCAGTGTGATCGGAGACTCGAGAAGACAATGGAGAGATGTCATTGTGGGAAATCCTGAAATAGGGTCAGTAGCGTTATATTTATTGCGATGAATCCCTGAACGTCTAGCTGTGAAAGCCTCGCAGTAGATCTTGCGAGATTGGAACCTGCAGGTCAATGTTCGTTATATTCATTAAGTTGAATCCCTAAACGGTTTATTGCATGTTAGTCACAGTGCGGCTGTGCAGTTTGTTAGTCACCGGCTGTTGCCCGTGCATCTGTAATCGAGATTGATTATAGTGGATTAAGACCTTGTGTTCAAGGCAAAATCACCTGAGGAGGGCGGATTGGATTAGCCTTTGTGGTGAACCATGATATATCGTGTGTCCTTTACTCTTATGCTTAATGTCTTTGTTTATGTTTCTATATTGAGTATCAGAATCTTATATAAGCAAGTCAGAACCTTGCAACTCTAGTAAGTTTCCGCTCTGCAAGTTCTGAATGATGCACACAGTGTTGAGACTCTTGTTGGTTCTTATGCTTCATGCAAGGCAAGTCTGAATGTTACTTCGCAAGTCAGAATCTCTCAACAAACTCTGATGTTATCTCAGCCTCTTAACGATAAGAAGCGAAAAGTTGTTAAAGAGTAAATACACAATTCAAACCCCCCTTTCTTGTGTCTTTTTCGCACTTTCAGATGGTGTCGTAGTAGCGAATGAAGTTATGGATTTGGCAAAAAGAATGAGACGAAAATGTATGATTATGAAGATTGATTTCGAAAGAGCCCACGACTATGTGTCTTGAAATGACCTCGGTTTCTTGTGTGAGAAAATGAACTTTGGTAGAAGATGGCTGAATTGGATGGAGAAACTGGTTTTCAATGGATCAATGTCTGTTCTGTTTAATGGGAGTGCGATAAGTGACTTTACAGTTGGAAAAGGACTTCGTCAGGGGGATCCTTTGTCACCGTTCTTGTTTATTCTCGTTATGGAAGGGCTAACGAAGATGATGTCTAAAGCTGCTAGTAAGGGTTTATTCATGGGTTTTAAGGTTAACAATTTTGTTTCTTTCAACATAGTACAGTTTGCAGACGACACCCTAATTATTGGAGAAGCCAATTGGGAAAACCTATGGAGTATAAAAGCTGTCCTTAGAGGTTTTGAAATGGTTTCATGCCTAAAGGTTAATTTTTTCAAAAGTAGAATAGGAGGAATCAATGTGTGTTCAGAGTTTTTGGAGGTTGCGTCGGTTTTTCTGCACTGTGAAATTATGAAGTTACCTATGAAGTTTTTAGTTGTAAAGATAAGAGACAATCCAAGAAAGTATTCTATGTGGGTGGAAGTGATTGACCACATTAAGCGGAGGCTTGCGGGTTGGAAAGGTAAACATTTGTCAGGGGGAGGTAGAGTTGTTCTTATAAACTCTGTTCTTAATTCTGTTCCTATATACTCATTGTCGTTTTATAAAGCGCCAGGAGTGGTGATAAAAGCTTTACAAAGGATTCAAAGTGACTTTTTGTGGGGAGGTAGTGTCAGCGATAAAAAAGTTCATTGGATAGACTAGAAGACGGTTTGTGCGCTGAAAGAGAAAGGTGGTCTTGGTGTTAAAGATTTAATGTTGTTTAATAGGTCCCTGCTGATAAAATGGTAATGGAGGTACGTGACGGAGGAAAAGGCGTTATGGAGAGATTTATTGATTCATAGATACGCTCGAGACGGTCTTGGATAGCAAATTATGAGGCACGAATGGGAGAAAGGAAAGAAAACAAATTCTATTTGGTGGAGAGATATTCTGAATTTAAGTTACGATATAGCTACGTCCTCGGACTTGTTTGTTGAAAATCTGTCTTGTACTCTAGGAAGGGGTACAGAATTAGCTTTTTGGCATTCAAATTAGACAAATAGTCAGCCTTTCAAGGTGATCTTTCCAAACCTTTTCTGCTTCTGTGTCAACTCTAAAGGATTTGTTGCAGATTGTGGTAGATGGAACGGTTTAAATTGGGAATGGAAGTTGGACTTCAGACAATTTTTTGAAGATTCTGTCATGCATAGTGAAGAGAAAGAGATGATGCATTTCCTTACTCAGTTCTGCCCCAACAAAGATGCTCAAGACAGATTATTTTGGAAGGATAATGGCTCAAATTCTTTCTCTATTTCTTCTTGTTATATGCTATTGTTTCAGGATAGAAAACAGTTCGATGCAGAGGAAAATTTGCTGGTAGGGTACAAATTTGTGTGGGAAACGTATATTTCTTCTAACCTGCAGGTTTTTGTATGAAGAATATTAAGGGATAGAATAAAACCGAAAGACCAGCTTATTAGGAGGAATATTGGTTTAGATGCAGCGTCGGTTTCTTGCCCGTTTTGCAATATGATTGAAGAGTCTTGCAGATATGTTTTCATAGAGTGTTCCTATGCAGTGAATATCTAGAAAATGGTATCATCTTGGTTTGGCGTGAAGGTTCCCGCAGGTTGTTCCTGCATTGATTCCTTTAATACTTTTTTTGCTTTGACTATAAAAATATTAGGCAATTCAGTTGGTATATCTATATGGGTTATTTCAGTGTGGTTCGTTTTGTATAGTAGGAATAGCCTTATTTTACAGAACAAATTGTTGGCTGTAAATGATGCTTTCAATTCAATCATTTTCTTTTCTTGGATGTGATGGGGAGGGTACTCTAAATTCTCTATTTGAAACTTTTACGACTGGTATATTGCTCCTTTAGTTTGTATCAAGCGGATGTAATATTCCCTCTTTTCAGTTTTTCGGGTTCTAGCACCCCTTGTGTTTGTTATTATATCATCGCGTATTAAAAAAAATTTTGGATGTAATTTCTGTTTACCCTTTATTTGACATCTCTTATGTCACGGTTAGATGTGTATGCGGTGTGTTATGCTTTATTGGCTGTATTTTATATATATATATATATATATATATATATATATATATATATATATATATATATATATATAATATGGGAACGAATGAAATTTCAAATGAATTTTTTTTAAAAATAACCCATGGCCAAATCGGTACAAATTAGCCCAAAAATAACATGACGAGCACTACAAGAAAAGTTGTATATACCCACGGATCATTACCCACGGTCATGTAGTCGTCAGTAATTTTCTTTGTATAGACGGTCTATCCGTCGGTAATTCGTGAGTACCTGAGACAATATTAAATATATTTTTTTGAAACAATACCCACGGCTTAGCCATGGAAAACATCCACGGTTTTGCACCGTCGGTAATTACCCATGGTTGAACCCTCGGTAAAGTTTTATATACTTATAAAAAAAACTGTCACAAATTTATATTAAAATGAATACTAAAATTATTAATTTAAAAAACTAAAAGAAAAAAATCAAAATTATTAATTTAAAAAACTATTTTTATGGATAAGAAATTTAAACACTTATTTTGAAACCACTTAAAATATATACTATTAACCAATAATTTTTTTTTAATATAAATTAAAAAAACTAATGATATTTTTAAAAGGTACAAAAAATTACTTAAAATTACTTAAAACCAATAAGTTTGGATATTCTAATAATATAATTTTTTATTCTAATTATAAAAACAGTTTCTATTATAAAGTTTAGATAAATTATTAGTGTTACATATTACAAATAGGTCTGGATATACTAATAGTCTTTATTATAATTAGTATATACTAATACTTTTCATTATTATTAGTATATTATTGGTTAGAGTGTTCTATTTTAATTGGAAATAATTACTATATATATGAATAGTTTTAATTCTCTACAATCAACCACCTAATAAAGTGGTTTACGGTCGAATTTTCCAATCTATTAATAATATAAATGAAACAAATGGAGGATACTATTAGTAAATATATAATTTAACTAAAAATTATACATATATACAAAGTACCAAAAATTAGAGTCAAAACAGTATTAAGACTTCAAACCCTCATTCTCCATAGATGCATTCTTATTTCTTATAGTCAAAACAGTATTAAGACTTCAAACCCTCATTCTCCAAACTTCTCTCTCAGCTTCCGTTCTTCAAACTTCTCTCATCCTCCAAACTTCTCTCAGCCGCTTGTGATTCTTCTCAGACTCTGTTTTCTGTCCTAACTCTTCACAAATCGGTAAGTTCACTTCTCTGACTCTATTTTTTTTCTTTTTCTTTTCAAAACCCTAATTTTATAACTTTCCTTTCTAATTTAACAAGTCGATTTCTTGTTATGATTATCAATCTTTGTTTTGTTCATGTCTTTGATATTGTTATTAATAGTTATTGTTATTGTTGCATGTGCATTGTCTGCGTTTGTAAATATCTACAGGAAAACAAAAATACCATTAGTATTAGCATCAATGTTTCTTATTAGTGAAGCCTGTTATTCTAATGGTTATTTTATTTTATTTTATTTTAATATAATATATATTGTATATGATGTGAGGGGCTAAAAAGTAGAGATAACTAGGTTTAAGAAAGAGAGTGAAGTGAGATGAGAAATGGGTTTTAAGTTTCCTTTGATGTTACAGTTTGAGAAATCTTGTTGATGTATAGATTAATAAGCTGCTATTGTGTGATTTAACTTATGTTATGACTTTGTGATGCTATTTTTATGAAGAAGTTATTTGATTCAATCTCATGGAAATGTAAGTGATTCTTGGTATGGTTTCCGCCGTTATCGATTTCAATTTTATGTGTTTCAAGATTGATAAATGCATCTGTTAACCTGAGCTGTGAATGCCTATTGCATATTCGGTTGCGTTCTTGACAGCTTTGCAAGCTTTTTGTGTGATAAGTTCTACTACGGAAATTTGTCGTTCGAACTCGAGATCGTTTGCGCATAACTGCTTGATATTATGCTATGACACTTTGCTGCTATTGTGTTTAGTTTAGTTACTGATGGCGATTCAAGTACACTGTATTTGGTTTGGTTTGCTGCTTGTTGTTCTTTGGCATGATTTTGTTGCTATTCTTCTAATTGGTACAAGGCTGAAAACATGGCATATGTTTGTTCTTGCAAGATTTTATTGATGAACTTTGAGGAAGAATTCTAGCAAAACAAAACATGTTTAGTAGTTATGGCATATGTGTGGTATTTGTTTTAGATGAAAGTGTTGTTATTATTCCTTTTGTAAGCAAATGTGATTGGTGTGTGCATTACTTTAACGTGAATCAGATGCTGGGTACGTGACTTTCTTTTTTTTTTCCTTTGAAATGTCAAACTTAATTATGATAAGTAAGTTAATGCATTTTCCAAAGATTTAGATCAGTGGGGTATTTTTTTCCAAGGATATAGGATTGTATATTAACTAATCCAACTTTATTAACTTAGAATTAGTTTATAATTTTAGGTTAGTAGGTTAGTAATGGTCCTCGAACGAGTTAGTTATGGCTCTCAATCTCTATAATATGATATTAGAATACATCTATTTTACAGGGACATGACCAGATAAATCTAACCTAAGAGTTTTAGTTCACCTGAACATGTTATTGATACGTGATTTAGGGTCTTTTAATTAATGTGATCTCGGTGGATTGAAGATCTGCCAAGCCATTATCCTTCTCTTTGTAATCTCTCAATGTGTGTGAGAGAGAGAGAGAGAGGGTTGATTGCGATGGAAATTGAATGGCTACAATGGTATGTTCAGGTGTGGTCTCGGCTTAACATGTAAGTTAGATAAAAATATATTAGTAGTTAGTAAATACCATTTAGAAGGAAACAAAGCCTTCCACTGCACCTAGTTAGTACTATGTGCATTTAACCATCATTTGTGATTGTTTTTGGAATAGGCAATGTTAGTAGTTAATGTCTTATGTTTGCGCTAGAGTTGTCATTACTATCCATCTGGGCTGCTTCTCAAACCAACTCGGCCCCTAAAATAAACCCCTAAGTAGCATTATTAAGAAAATTTTGACAATTTAAATTTTAAACTATGTGTTTTGAATGTTTGATTAAAAAGGCAAGTTTCAACGACCAAAGAGAATTTATTGAGCTGTAAGATTAAATATAGAGTTGAAATTAAATGATATAAATATCTTTATTAGCATTTTCTATAATAACTAAATGAGAAATATTTTTGTTAATGCAGTACTACAAGCGATACTTGGACTTTCTAACGGTGCCTATAACTTTCATTGGCTTTTGAATTCCTCAAGTAATTTTAATCCTTATATATTTTGCGTTGTTAGGATTTAGTTGGATAAATGACATCTCTGCCATGCATTCTGAGAGCTTATGGCATCTTTAAAATATAGTTATAGATAAGATTGCAAATTTTTTAATTTATTTCTTCCGTCTTGATAGCTTCAAGTCATCGATAAAGTAAGCAATTATATATGGATCGTTACCCTCCAGAACGTAGTTGGGTATATGATAGACATTATCCTCATAGGGGGGGTTTGAAACTAACCTTTGTAAACGGGGTTGATGTGTTCATAAAAAAGGCTAAAATGCAACTTAATGTTGAACGCGATGGTGGAATTAGATGTCCTTGTAACAAGTGCATGTGCGTGCCGGTATTGTCCGAAGGTGACGTTAGATTTCACTTGTATAAACATGGATTCCAACCAAATTATTGGTATTGGACAGATCACGGTGAAAAAGCCCCACGCATTGACTCAAAAAATGTATCAAGTAGTAGTAGACATGTGGATAATGAAGACCATTTTGAATTAATGCAACATATGGTCGAGGATGCATTGGGGCCTGATTATGATCTTCGAAGTATGGGTAACAAAGGTGATAAGGATGTTGATAACGAATATAATGTTAATGAGGATGTGCGGAATGAGAATGAGGTTGGCGAGGAAGGGGGAATTAATGAAGATAATGTCGATGAATATGAGGTTGATAGAGAACATATTAATTTGGAAGACAATCATGAAGAGCCACCAAATAAGGAAGCTGAAGAATTTTATGATCTGCTAACTTCTGCAAACCAACCGTTATATGAGGGTGCTTCTGAATCGAAACTTTCAGTATGTGTGAAGCTTATGGCTTGCAAAACAAATTGGAATGTACCTAAAAAATGTATTGATTTCTTTGCAAGCATGCTTCTAGAAGTGTGTCCTTCAAAGGATTCATTGCCAAAAAATTTCTACCAAGTAAAAAAATTGGTGTCCATACTTGGTTTGAAGTCTCAAAAAATTGATTGTTTTGTGAATGGGTGCATGTTGTACTACAAAGATACGATTGCAGATCGAGAGTGTAGGTTTTGTCATGAACCACGATATGTTCCTCGTAAGACTAGGATGGGTAATTACAATGACGTTCCAGTTAGGAGAATGTACTACTTGCCAATCACTCCAAGGTTGAAAAGATTGTATGCCTCAATAGAAACTGCAAAAGATATGAGATGGCATCATCATAACAATTCAAGTTCATGTGTTTTACGTCATCCATCTGATGGTAAATCTTGGAAGAATTTTGATGCGATGCATCCAGACTTTGCAAATGAACCAAGAAATGTGAGGCTAGGTTTATGTTCTGATGGTTTTACACCATACATTCAGACATCTTCATCCCCATATTCTTGTTGGCCTGTGATTGTGACACCATATAATCTCCCCCCTGAATTGTGCATGACTAAACCATTTTTGTTTTTAACATGCCTCATACCAGGATCACATAATCCAAAAGCTCACATTGATGTGTACTTACAACCATTAATAGACGAGCTTCAGAACATGTGGAATCAAGGGGATTTGACTTATGATATCTCCGCTAAACAAAACTTTGTAATGAAGGCAGCATTAATGCGGACAATTAATGACTTTCCAGCTTACGGTATGTTATCAGGGTGGAGTACTCAAGGAAAGTTGGCATGTCCAGTGTGTATGGATGGAAATAAGGCTTTTACGCTGGAATATGGTGGAAAAAATTCGTGGTTTGATTGTCACCGTAGGTTCTTACCACGTAATCATGCCTTTCGAAGAAGTAAGAAAAGGTTCACTAAAAATAAAGTTGTGAGGGAAGAGCCACCTCCTATATTGACAGGAGAAGAAATATATTGTTGGGTTCGTGATCTATGGGAACTTGTAGATAATCGAGTTTCTAAATTAAAAGGATATGGAGAAAGTCATAATTGGTCTAAACGAAGCATATTTTGGGATCTTCCATATTGGAAAGACAATTTATTAAGGCACAATCTAGACGTGATGCACATTGAGAAAAATTTCTTCGATAATGTGTTTAATACAGTCATGAATAAAGAACAAGACAAAGGACAATGAAAAAGCTAGAATGGACTTGGCCATCATTTGTCAACGTAGTGACTTAGAGTTTATTAAACACGACAATGGAAAGATGACAAAACCTAAGGCAAATTACTGTCTTTCTTCTGATGAGGCAAAAAAAGTTTGTAAATGGATAAAGGAGCTTAAGATGCCTGATGGATATGCTTCAAACTTTGCTAGATGTGTGGATGTCAACAAAGGGAAATTGCATGGAATGAAAAGTCATGATTGTCATGTGTTTATGGAGTGTTTACTTCCATTTGCATTTAGTTCATTGCCTGATCTTGTATGGAAACCACTCACAGAGTTAAGTCAATTCTTTAAGGGATTATGCAGCAGTACCTTAAGAAAAGATGAATTGATTAAATTAGGTGATAACATTCCAGTCATCATAT
The DNA here is from genome assembly GCA_022829125.1 of Lathyrus tuberosus. Classification (NCBI taxonomy): domain Eukaryota; kingdom Viridiplantae; phylum Streptophyta; class Magnoliopsida; order Fabales; family Fabaceae; genus Lathyrus; species Lathyrus tuberosus. The sequence continues at coordinate 3,175,164 of JALAZF010000029.1, read as the reverse complement.
GCAAACTTGAAAGAATATTTCCACCAGGATTCTTTGATTCAATGGAGCATCTTCCAATTCACCTTCCATATGAGGCACAACTTGGTGGTCCTGTACAATATCGATGGATGTATCCATTTGAAAGGTATTTTGCATACATTCCTAATTATTAATATATTCATTTTATTTAAATCTTTCACATTTCATAGAAGATCTGACACTCATTTTTTTAAGAATGATGGGAGATTTTAAGCGGTCAATGAAGAATAAGGCTAGAGTGGAAGGCTCAATATGTATGTCGTATTTACACCGAGAGACAACATATTTTTGTTCCCACTATTTCAAAACGGTCACCTTATCTGCCACAAGTCAACGTAATGAAGCGTTAGGACTGAATGATGATGTAACACCAACATTGTCAATAAGCAACTCTCTTGGACGTCCTAGTGGAAAACCTCAAATACATTGGTTGACTGATGCTGAATGGAGATCTGCTCATGTACACATACTCATTAATTGCAATGAGGTTAAGCCATATATTAAGTAAGTAACGAAACAAATTTAAACACAAAATAAACATTTACAGTACATATATCACAACAATTCTCTCTTTATTTCCAGTATTTTTTTGTAAAATAAGTCCACCAATGAAGAAGATCCTTTAGCTTAAACTCTTATACATGGAGAATTCCCAGAATGGTTTCGAGAGTATGTAAGTGTTAGTCATTCAAACTTGTTAAAAAAAGTTTAATCACTTTATCTTTATTGTGAATTTCATGTTTGTATAGGCCACTAATGAGGGAAATGGTGTGACGGGCAAAAAACTAATATCATTAGCTTGGGGTCCTGAATCAAATGCCATGAGTTGGCACAAGTACTTCATTAATGGGTACAAATTCCACACATAAGCATGGAGTCAAGGTAAAAAGACCATAAATAGTGGGGTTTATGTGAAGGGGATTACAGAAGGTGGGGAAGATGATTTCTATGGAGTCATTAAACATATCTTTGAGTTGGAATATCATGAATTATCTCACAAAGTAGCCTTGTTTTACTGTCAATGGTTTGATCCAAAACGAGGTAGAGGAACAAAAGTTCATCCTCATTATGATATTGTAGATATCAAGATGAACAAAAAATATGATCGTTATGATCCATTCATAATTGCACAAAAGGCCAAACAAGTGTATTATGTACCTTACCCAGAAATGCGTGTAGACAAACGTGGTTGGTGTGCAGTGATAAAGACAAAGCCCAGAGGTCGTATAGAGGTTGTTGACATTGATGATGATACACCCTATCAAGATGAAGAGATGGCTCATGTTGAACAGATAACTGAAATTGAAGATATAGCCGGCTTGCACGATGAAACACATAGTGATGAAGAAGTTGATGTTACATTAATTACTGGCATGCAAATTGATGCTAGTGCAGATAATGATTATAGGGAAGATAATAATATCGATGATGAAGTTACTAACACCATATTCTCCATATCTTCAACACCGTCCAAAAGTGAGTTGAAGAAAATAGCTAGAGAAACTATTTTCATTATAATTGCATATATTTTTCAACATAATTTCATATATATTTTAGTTCTTTGTTATTTTAGTATATAAAAATTAATATGCATTATTTTTTTTCTAAAGATGTCTCCAAAAGGAAAAGGTAGGGTGATTCCACCAAACAAGATGCCTCCAAAAGGAAAAGGTAGAGTGATTCCGCCAAACAAGAAGAGGAAGATGGTTTTGCCGCATAAGGTGACTCAAGCAGCCAAGAATGCACATGTTTCAAGACAGGTAGAACTAGAACAACATGATGTGGAGCAAATGGATGTGGAGCAACAAGATGCAAGAGAAGTGGAAATGGAACAACGTGATGCTGGACAAGTGGATACAGAGATACAAGACAAAGAAAATCCAAAAGATCCACCTATACCTATGGTGCCAACTCCAGGTCTTAGGCCACATGATGCAATAGAAGCATCTTTCCATGTCAGAGATCCTTCCTCATCAGCTCAAGGTTCACGACACACGTCGGATCCAAACACTCAATCAGCTTCACTACATGTGCACACCAGTGATGATCTGTCACAAGAATCGAGACACTCTCGTCATGAGATTTATAAGATAACTGATGAGAGGCCCTATATTTTTCCAGATGGGAGAGGGTACATATTTGTTTTATGTTAATTTATCACTTATGTTGACGTGTGTATAGTGTATTTTAATATTTTGTTTATAATTGGCATGTAGGTGGAACCCGTGTAGGGTGGCCTCGAGGGCCCTTACCAAAGTAATTGAGTCACAATTCCGTAAGGCATGGATTAGTTGGGGGGAGATACCGGATAAAAGGGTGAATCGGACGTTCATGAAATTTGGGGTAAGTTTGTTAATTTGTTTAGTTTTTCAAAACTTCAAAGTTTATAACTATTGCTGTCATTTTTCTGTTTTAGAAGCAAATTTGGTGTGATTTAGTTTATTTGTATTCTTGCATATAAGAGGTTTATTAGTTTATTTGTATTCTTGCATATAAGAGGTTTATTTGTATTCTTAGTGTGATTTAACTTAACTTCAGAATTTCATGTAAAAGGAATGTAAATGACCTTAACTGTCAAAAGACAAACAAGCACTATTATTTGTAGCATAATTATGTCTTGGACTTAATAATTTTATTTATTTTCTTTTGGTACATTATGTAGCTAATTCACCAGATAGCTGTACAGTGTTTTGCATTTTGAGTGCCATATGATTTTACACAAGTAATAGTACACACGTTGACAAATTCGAGAGTGGCTCAGCCTCCTGTAGAAAAACCAGAATGTAGCAATAAAAATCAGAAAACACAATGTTTTTTTTTTATTAGAGGTACATCACAAAATAATCATGGTTTCTCTCTCTGATCATTATCCAAGGTCCCCTTTTTCATCATAGCTACAAACTCTTGATAATTAATTCGTCCATCCTGCAAAATGAAAGTACAACCATAAGTCGCATTTCACATAGAGAGCAAATAGACAAAAATATGATACTGATGAAAATCAAAGCTAACTTGTACTTAACTTCTGAATTACTTGTTAATTAGTGATTCTGATTCAAGTTACTGAACATACTGTGCTACTTGAATATATTAATAGAATTAATCAAGCAATACTGACCCGCTGTTATCCTTGTCAAAGTATTGAAAAGCCTTGAACAAATTCTCTTCCCTCTCAAGTTTATGCCGGTTTATAGTGGCAATAATGAATTCATGATAGTCAATAGTTCCATTCTGGTCAACATCAGCCTGACCAAACATGTGAATTAGGAGAAGTATGCAACAGTATGATTTAGTTTATTTGTATTCTTGCATATAAGAGGTTTATTAGTTTATTTGTATTCTTGCATACAAGAGGTTTATTTGTATTCTTAGTGTGATTTAGTTTATTTGTATTCTTTCATGAAATTTAGTTTTTCTATGTGATTTATATATGTCAGTATGAACAATAAACTGTTCAGCCCAATATTGGTGAGTTGATAAAATTGTTTTTGCTATGTTTTTTTTTTCTTCTGGTTTTGAGGTTTGAACCTGGTCTTCTAATCCGCTGCTTCTTAATTTGTCTATTATTAAAATATTGCAGAAAAAAGTTGCCTGGCGGCCTGAGGATGAGTATGAGCTCAAGAGTATCTTTAAGAGCAAGGGCTCAAAGCGCCTCTCAGAGATTCTGATGGAGGCAAGGAAGAAACAAGAACGTCCATCTTGGATGGGAGAGGGTGCTTGGAAAGGGCTCAAAATTAAATGGGAAAAACCAGAGTATAAGGTTAAAGCTGCCAGGAATAAGCAAAATCGGGCATCTGCTAAGGGTGGATCTGTCCATACCGGTGGCTCCATATCCACAAATGAGCACATCATACGAATGGTATGTCATTTATTTTAAACACTTGATTTCTTAAACTTTAGCTCATAATTTATTTTTTCCTAACATTTGACATCAATTTTTTATTATGCATAAGCGTCAGGAATTAAGTAGAGAGCCCACATTAGATGAGGTCTTCTTAAGGACTCATACAAAAAAGAAGGACTCCTCATGGGTGGATAACAGATCAAAGAAGACATATGTAAGTGTACTTACTAAATTTTTATGTGCTATATTTTCCATTTTCTGCACTTGTTTCCATTTTCTGCACTTGGATTATGATGTGCTATATTTTCCCATTTACAAATATCAATTGTGGTAACCAATTAGTTGTCATACTTTTCTTCTTCACATAGTGAAATTCTCCTTTATGAACAAATATTTATGTTTAGAATGGTAGGGAACTTTAGCATGGAACTTAATGTGGAATTGGATTGCAACATTTGATGAACTTGTTCCTGCTTCTACAGTGAAAATATGATGAAAACCAACATTCTGTATTCATATTTCATTACTCCTTGTATATCTTTATGTCATGTTTTATTTGGAGTAAAAGAGACTTTATTTGCATTTGTAGCATTTATTCTAGTGCAGGCTTTTCTAGTTTTAATGAATTCATTTTCTATTTGTACATAATTCGCTTTTTGAGTGCAAAGTTACAATATCATAATACTAAAATTGCTTCAAATTATTTATATTTGTAAGTGGATACATTTTTCATGAATATTTTTTATTAAGTGTCGTAATAGTGTTACGGTCTACACAATTTTGAACCTTCATTAATTGTATCTTAAATGTGAGAATAAAATTGAAACCTTGTGTAATTTTGTGTCTATACCATAAATGTTCTTTTATCAATTTTATGTGTGTTGATGGAGTTTATTGTTTGGAAATGAAGAAATTTTTGGTGTGATAAAATGATATGAATATAAAGAATGGTTATTTGTTAAATGTTAAGGTGTAGTATAAGGAAGTGGGTTACTGTAAGTGGTTTCTTGTTAATCCTGTTTCTTCTATTTTGTTATGCAATTTGAAAATGAGAAGTGAAAAAAAAAATCTTGAATCTTAGAAAAGTGGAATGGTTAGTATGCAAGCATGTGTAAAAAAAAAGAGTCATTGATTCTGCAAGAAACATTTCATATTTTTTTTTATTTTAATGTATATTTTTGTATATTTTTATATTGTAATGTATATAATTTATATTTTTTTTTTGAGCAGGAAACATTTCAAGAGAAGCTAAAACATGCCTCTCAAGTAGGAGAGACATCAGACAGTGGCCCTAAAGAAGTTGATTCTGCAACTCGGCTAAATTTTTGGGCTGAAGCTGCCGGTGGCAAGACTAGAGGACGTCTCTATGGTGCTGGGGACTTGTCTAAGCATTACAAGCCAGGTGTTTCCTCATTAACCCAACAGTCACGTGTATCTCCATATAGCGGTCAAGTTTCTGCTGAGATTGCTGCACAAATGGCAACAATTGAAGAGAGAGCAAATGTTGCAGAGGAAGATGCTCGAACTGCACGAGAGGAATGTCGCAGGGCAAATAAACGCACACAAGATTTAGAGAGACAATTAAGGGAATTAGCGGAAAGTGTTGCTTCTATCAAGGGTGACAAACGCCGTCGTCGTCATTCAGACTATGATGATGACTCCGACAATATTGATGACTCCGACAGTGATGATGACTCTATTGGAAGCATATAAGATCATATTATGCTTTAATTTTACTCATGAGAATACTTTGACAATCACATTATATTTTAATTGAACCTGTTTTATGTTTTTTTTGAGCTTGTTTACATCAAACTTGTTGAATTGAATGTTTTTTGAGATCTGATTGATATTAATGTTTGACTTTTGGTTTGAGATTTGTTTGTTGAATGGTTATACATGTTGTTCTTGTTCTTCTGTTCTGCATTTACATTTGAATTATGGATTCTGGAATTCGTAATCTCAATGCATTTGTGTAGTTTATGATGTTTTTATTCTTAGTAGATTCATATTTGCTGTAAATTGTGCATTTTTTTTTATTTTGCTTTTACAAAATTATTTAAATTGTTTTCCATTGATGATTTCTTGTACATAATGTATAGTTCTTCCTTTGAATTCAACATTGAAAATAGTAAAGAAATGGTTTTCTGTTGTTGTAGTAACTTTGCTAGAGCACTATAGTATATAATATAGTCTTCTGGAATTTAAATGAGATACTATTTGCAAATTTAAAGAATTGTTTTTCTGGAATTTAAATGAGATACTATTTGGGAAAAAATATTCACAAATTTTGTTGAATGGTTATACATACCCAAGCAAACAAGAAAAATATTAAAAAAAAAAAAGATCTATCGATCAAATATTGGTATATTTGTTTTAAAAAAATTACAATACTACAGACGGCTTAACCGTCAGTAAATTTATACTAAAAATTGAGTTACTTATCGAAGGCTTAGCCCTCGGTAAATTTACTGACGGCTTAGTCATGGATAATATAAGACAAAAAACTTGATGTTTAATCACCTATTACCCGCAAACTATTCATGGTTTAGCCGTGGATAACATCGTGGGTTTATATAGCCGTCGGTAGACGTTACCGAGGAGCGAATTACCGAGGGCCCCGTAGTCGTCGGTAAGCCCTCGGTAATTTACTTTTACCCACGGCTTTTTCTTGTTACCGAGGGTTTTTGGCCCTGGGTACTGACAAATTTTCTTGTAGTGGAGGGCCAATATACCACGGAGGGCGAAAGATATATGACAAGCTTGATCAAGTTCTATATAATGAGGCTTGGAAGATGGATTTCTCTGATGCTTATGTGAAGGTATTAGCTAGAGTGTATTTCTCTAATCACCATCCCTTGCTCATCATTCCAGACAAGCAACATAGGCATGGAGTTACGAGACAATTCAAGTTCGAGAGTGCATGAACTACTATGGAAAACATATATAATGATGGTTGTGAAACACATATAATGACGTTTTTACGTCCGTTATTAGGTAACGTGTCATTGTATGTATGTTGGTTTCCACAACGGGTGAGTGACCGTGATTATAAGTTAAGTAGCACGCTACTTATAAAAACGGGTAAAGAAAACAACTATTGTAAAATAATTTATCGGTCCTAGGTTCGAATACTAACAACGTCATTCTTGCGTTTTATTTCTGGATAGCACTTTACTATAACAACGGTTGAATTAAAAACTGTTGTGCTATTATTTGTTTTTTTAATATATATTTTTCAATTTTACAGTATTTCCAAATTTTTTAACCTGAATATTTCTGAATCGTATCAGACCAGAAACATCAATACACCCATTTGTGAATTGAATTAGGCCAAAAATTTACATCAATAACACAATTCCATTAGAAACTACAAAATGTATATTACATCAAAACTAAAATGGCACAAAACAACCTACAATGTAGACATCGTTACATTAAATAATACTATCTTATTGTCTTGGTGTCTTGTATATGAGTCTTGATTTTGAACACTTATAACTTGACAATAAAAAATAGAGTTACTACCATTTTACCACCTATTATAATATGTGGTAAAATAACTTGACAGTAAATAATCTGAGATGAGCCACTTATTCATTTTTTCTGCTCCTTGCCAGTTTGCTATGGAATTGGTTGAGTTCTCACATAAGACTTTCTTGTTAGAGTTTCTCCTCTTAGAGCAGCAACACAACGATCATTGATATTTTCTTTTTACTAACCATATGAAAATGACAAGTTAGTTTAAAAAAAAAACAATTCTACAGGATTTAAAATAACATAATCTACATATGACAAGGTTAATTTAAAAAAAATAATTTTACATGATCTAAAAAATAAAAATACTTGTATGACAAATTAATTTCACAATTTTTTTTACAGAGAATAAATTAGAATTCACTTATAGGGAAAATGGTAATAACCCTATTTTAAATGCAAATCTATCAGTTCAAAGATCTCCAATTTAGGGAATAATTATGTTTCCACTTATAGGCAACTACTTGTTGATAGTCCTCATGTTTATTGTATGGTAGATGCATCTTAGAAGCAGATGGTAAGAGGTGAGTGAGGATTGTTTCACTCTCGATGTTTGAAATTTTTTTGTCATTGTTGAATAAACTTTAAATGTTTGTTTAGTGGAGATGTAGTTGGAAAGCTAAAAGTTTAGTGGGTCTTTAATTCAGTAGTTTGAAAGACTAAGAGTTAGTGGTAAGGTCAAGAGTTAATGGACTATTATTAGTATTTATTGTTTTATTGTTTTATCGGAATTTACAACCGTGGTGAAAAGTGGATTGGCTGACATTTCACCACTGTTAGAAGTTCCAACAATTGTGAAAAGTGGACAAACAACATATCGTCATGGTTCGAAATTCCGACTGTGGTGATATGTAGCACACTATCTAGTTTTTCACAACAGAGTTTAGCCCATTGAAGAAAGTATTGCACTTACTACCACACTCTTTTTTACCACGGGTCACCATGCATGATTGAATCCTTTGTCCAAACATATATATATATATATATATATATATATACACCTTTTGTAGTTGTTTCGGATCATGAGCTAGCCCAACCCATGGTAAAAAAAATCTTGTTTAGATGGGGGATAAGGTGATGTAACATCTTCAATTCGCTTGTAACAAAGGTTTATGGGTATAATCTGAAAAAACTCAAGCCATCCAACCGTGGTGAAAAGTGGATGGACTACATGTCACCACGGTTGGAAATTACGAGTGTGGTAATATGTAGTGCACTATCTAGTTTTTTCACAACAAACCTTAACTCGTGGTGCAAAGTAGTGCATTTACTACCGCACCCTTCTTTACCACAGGCCACCATCCTTAATGGAATCCTTTGCCCAACCATGGTGAATCGACGATACCTCTTATTCCAAGATTTTTACGAGTGGAAAGCCTATCCAAAATGAGCCTCCAAGCAAAGATCTTGTTTTTCAAGGGAATACAAGTATTCCACACGACTTTAAGGAACAGCCTATCCTCTTCACTTAAAGAGTCGTCACTGACAACAGACAAGACATTAGAATAAAACGAATTAACCGAAAACTGCTTGTTCACTTCCAACACTACAAGAAAAATGGCCTACTGCCACGCCAAGTTGTTCCACAGCTCAAAAACTGTGGCTACATATATGCTTTGGCCGGGGTTTTTAAACCGTGGAAATATGTTTTGAAATATTGAACCCAGATTGTGAAACGGTGGCATTTTCTTAAATTGCCACGTTTACAAAATGACAAATATATTTAGGCCACGCTTAATAACCGCGGCTTATAATTTTCGATTCAAACTGTGGCCTAAGCCCACATTTTATACCCCGCCAAACTTTCCCTCTTTTTTTTTTCAGTTTCCCTCTTTGTTTTTTATTTTATTTTCTAATTATATTTTATTAAAAAAAAAAAGAAAAAGAAATAGAAAAACTCTCTTCACTCTTCACTCTTCCGTCTCTTCACTCTCCCAACTCCCTTCTCCCTTCTCCGAAACACGACCTTCTCCGTTTCTCAGCCATCTACTCCGGTCAACTCTCTGCGTAAGTTTTCTGCTTCTCTCTTCATACCTTCGCCTGTTCTCACACATCTTCGTTCGCACCTCTGCATGTTTCCTGCACACATCTCCGTTCCCACATTCATCTCTGTTCCTCTTCTCTCTTCAAAGTCCAAATCCAAATTTTGACCTAATCCCCAAATTTTGTTTTGCATGCAGTTTTGATTTTTTTGTTGAGGTGTGGAGCGAAAGCTTTCAGTTGGAGCATTGCAAGGTTTTCATCTTTACCCTTATTTTTAGATTTTGTTATGTTGTTTTGAAACTGAGTTTTTTAGGGTTTCTTCTGTTGATGTTAGTGAACTGATCATTGAGTATGTTAGGATTGTATGATTTAGGTTTTGAATTAGTTAACTGATATGAAACCTTAAATTGATTTTCTGTTTGGATTGTATGATTTAATATATGTTTGGTGATGTGAACTGAACTAAAATTGTATGTTAGTATTTCTGTTTGGATTGGATTGTATGATTTTCATATTTGTTCCTCTAATTGCTGCCTTGACAAGCTCACTAGGGTTTTCTTTTCATATCTGATAATTTGTGTCTAAGTTTTAATACTGAAAGTATGTCGTTTTGATACACGATTGCCCGCGATACGAACTTCATTTGATTGAACCTGATTTTATCTAAATTGTTTGTTTCATTATTGAAATTGGGTTATAAGCAAATTTTTATCAGTATTGGAGTGATAGTTTTAGGTGTTTAAATCTTAAGGTTAACATTCCGATATTAGTGTTATTTGGTTGATGTTATCTTAATTTTGTTTGTTTAGATACTAGGAGTTACGAGTTTATCTATCGAATGATATGGATTATGTGCTTTGGTACTCGTTTCTGTTTGTTTAGTTATAGATAAAAAAATCTGTGTGGATTTAAGATTTGGATTTTTGAATATCATTGTGATCTGATTTTAGTGTGGAATTTGAGGTTGATGAACCTTGATTTAAGAAGTTGACTTTCTGTTTGGTATTTCTGTTCTTGTAATGTCAAAATGTTCAGTTTGTGATTGCTCAGTTTGTATATTCCCATGTTTTGGTTCTGTTTTGGTTCTGTTTTGTATATTCACATGTTTCTGTTTGTATATTGCTTCTGTTTTGGTTCTATTTCGGTTTTGTATAGTGTGTTCTGTTTTGGTTCTGTATTGGGTCTGTTTTGGGTCTGTTTTGAATCTATTTTGTGTTGTGTGTTTCAAATATTTAGATTATAAAGTGATGGACAAAGAGTGGACTAAATTTCCATGGTTTAGTCAAGAGTACATCAACGGTGTTACTCGATTTTTAGACTTTGCCTACACTAACGGTAGACCTCAAGGAGATGAGGTTTTATGCCCTTGTGCTATGTGTAAAAATTTGTATTGGAAAACAAGAGATATTATTAGGGATCACTTAATAGCCAAGGGTTTTCTAAAAGGTTATGACGTATGGTTGCACCATGGGGAGAAAGTACAAAGGTCTATGGAAATTGGTGTTGCGATGAAAGATCAAGAGGAATCACATGACGACATCCCTGGCTTAGTGCATGACATATATATCGATAGGGCAGAAGCACACGGAGTTCATGAAGGTCCCAATGACGATGCTAGGAAGTTTTACAATTTGATTAAAGAGGCGGAAAAAGAACTGTACCCTGGATGCAAAGACTTCTCTACTCTATCATTCATGATTCGACTCTACTTGTTGAAATGTCTTAACGGCTGGAGCAATACCTCATTCACCGCCCTATTAGAATTGTTGAAAGAAGCAATGCCTGATTTAAACATTCCCGTATCATATTACAAGACAAAAGCCATGATAAGTGGTTTAGGCCTCGATTATAAAAAGATCCATGCATGCCCAAACGATTGCATGCTGTTTTGGAAAGAGCATGAAAACGACAATTCTTGCTCTGTTTGTGAAGCTTCGCGGTGGAAAGAAAATGCTCCAACTGAAGGATGTGAGTCTGAGCAATCAAAAAATGATTATAGAGTTCCTGCAAAAGTTTTGAGGCACTTTCCGTTGATTCCTAGACTACAAAGGTTGTTCATGTGTTCGAAGACAGCTAAGTCAATGAGATGGCATGAAGAACAGCGCTCAAAGGATGGGAAATTGAGGCATCCAACTGATGGTAAATCGTGGAAGGACTTTGACGAGCTTCATCTAGATTTTGCTAGTGATTTCCACAATGTAAGACTTGGCTTAACGAGTGATGGGTTTAATCCATTCAGGACAATGAGCTTATCTCATAGTACGTGGCCCGTCTTGATGATGGTATACAACACACCACCTTGGCTGTCCATGAAACCTGAATATACAATGTTGTCATTGTTGATTCCTGGACCAAAATCTCCAGGAAACGATATCGATGTTTACCTCCAGCCACTGATAGAAGAACTAAAGGAATTATGGGAATTCGGCATAGAGACGTATGATTCTTCAAAGAATCAAACATTTCGAATGCGTGCAGCTCTTTTGTGGACAATTAGTGACTACCCTGCTTATGCGATGTTGTCGGGTTGGAGCACCAAAGGAAAAGTGGCGTGTGCATGTTGTAAATCTAACACCAATTCGTTCTACCTCAAACACAGTCATAAGATGTGTTATATGGACCACCGTATCTTTTTACCAAGAACTCATTCTTGGAGAGAAGATGTCAAATCATTTAATGGAGAAGAAGAACATAGGACTGCACAATGCATGTTAAACGGGGCAGAAATTCTTGAAACCTTAAAAGATTTCAATAATGAATTCGGGAAGACAAAAAAGAAGAAAGTTGATGGCCCGTGGAAGAAGAGGTCAATTTTTTTTGAGTTGCCTTATTGGGCTCAAAATACCTTGCGCCATAATCTAGATGTAATGCACATTGAAAAAAACATATGTGATAGTATTCTTGGAACTCTTTTGGACATCACGAGGAAGACAAAAGATCATATTAAAGCCCGCTATGATTTGCAAGATTTGGGAATTAGAGAAAGACTTCATCCAAGGGAGATTGGTGGAGGACGTGTAGAGTTTTCTAAAGCATGTTTCTCAATGACTCCGCACGAGAAGTCAGTTTTTTGTGGAGTTATAAAGGCTGCCAAGTTACCGGATGGGACTGCATCAAATATTTCAAAATGCGTATAAGTTGCCGACAAAAAAAATCCGGTTACAAGAGTCATGATGCACATTTCATGTTACACTATTTGTTGCAAATTGCAGTAAGAAGCACAATGCCCAAGGAGGTGGCAACCCCACTAATTCGTCTTGGTTCTTTTTTCTGCTCTCTAAGTAAGAAAGTTATACAAGTGGAAGATTTAGATTACTTAGAAGAGGAGATTGCAGAGATACTTTGTCAATTGGAGATGATATTTCCTCCAAGTTTCTTTGACATAATGGTTCACTTGCCCATTCACTTGGTAAATGAAGTTAGATTGGGTGGTCCCGTTCAATTTCGATGGATGTATCCCACCGAAAGATACTTATGTAAACTCAAGAACTATGTCCGCAATAGAGCTTATCCTGAAGGTTCTATTGCCGAGGGTTATCTGGCTGAAGAAGCTATAACATTTTGCTCAAGGTATTTGCATAGCAATGTAGATACAAGGTTGAATAGGAAGAGTCGGAATTATGATGTTAGTGATTAACTTGAAGCAGATTTAGATGATTACTTTACAACCGCGGGTCGTCCTTTAGGGGGGGCAGGTGTACCATTTCATCTTGATGCGAAATCGAAGGATGATGCCCGTCGATATATCTTATTCAATTGCAATGAAGTTCAAATTTACATCAGGTACTACAATCTATTTGTTCTCCTATGTATTTGTCCTCTAATCCTACTGTTAGAGTTATGTTAACATATAGATTGTTGACTTTTGTTGTGAGCATGATCAGAGTGTTAATTCAAACACTAACAAACGGAAGTGGACCAAGGCCAAAAGTCAAAGTAAAGATTTTGGTGAATGGTTTAAAACTCGTGCCCAAAAAGATGATGTGCCATTGCAACTTGAAAAACTATCTAGAGGTCCTAATTTTGTTGCAAAGAGGTATCCAGGCTACATCATTAATGGATATAGGTTCCATACTACGAAACGAGATGCAAATCGCAAAACTCAGAATTCTGGTGTAACTTTAGTTTCACTAACTTCAAGTTTTGCTAGCTCCAAAGATGAAAATCCAAGGACAGAACATGTCACTTATTATGGAACAATTGTAGATATAATTGAGTTAAACTATTATGGCAACTTCAACTTTGTGTTGTTTAAATGCGATTGGTTTGAGGTTGAAAAAGACAAAAACGGACTTACTTATGTACGTTGCAATAAGAAAATTTATCAGAATGATCCGTTTGTGCTACCTTCTCAAGTTCATCAATGTTACTATATCCCAGACCCTCTTGATCCAAACGGGCATTATGCTCTGCAAACAGTTCCACGAGATTTCTTTAACATTGGTGACCCTTCAAACTTACAAGCTGATGGACCTTTTCATGGAGAAAATAGTGATGGTGAACTAAATTGGGTTAGGGAAGACATACCTGCAACAGTAATGGATACACCTCATGAATTGAGAGAAGCTGAAAGTGATGGAGAGGATTCTGATTATGATGATACTCTTTTTGATTTCATGGATTGATGTAGAAAGTGTTAATTCCATATTTAGCTAATTGTATTGATTATTAATGTGTTGATGTTGCTGATTATTAATGGATTGATATTACTTTTTTGCAATGATTGTATAATGTTCTGTTTGGTAATGTTCTGGTTGTATAATTTTCAGATTGGTAATGATTATTATTAATGATTATTAGTAATGTTCTGTTTAATGTTCTGGTTGTATTAGTAATGATTATTGTATAATGTTCTGTTTGGTAATGTTCTGTTTATTACTAATGTTCTGATTGTATAATTTTCTGATTGGTAATGCTCTGGTTGTATAAGACTAATGTTATTACTAATGTTCTGCATAATATTTCCAATGTTATAACAGAAAATGAAGAAGTTACAAAAGAAGACGAATGCAACACAAAAGGGTGAACAACTTACGGCCAATTTTCGGTTGCCTCTCTTTAAATCAAGTGCTGAATTAGCTAAGAAGTATGACATAAAGTGTGAGATGGTAAATTGTAACAACCAACGCATGAGAGAACAAGGCATTCGGCCTCCATTTGTGCCTGCATCTAGGGAACTCTTCAACCTATCCAACTTTGATACTACTGCTCCAGCAATTGATAGTTCGAATGATGTGGTGTATCCAACCAAAAAGAGGACACCTTCCAAAAAAGCAGGGGCTGAAGTTGCTTGTGCTGGTATCAAGCAGCAACCTTCAATGAAAATCGGGGCTGAAGTTTATGAATCTCCAAGGACCAGGCAGCAACATTTAAATGCAGGGGCTGAAGTTGCTTGTGCTGGTATCAAGCAGCAACCTTCAATGAAAATCGGGGCTGAAGTTTATGAATCTCCAAGGACCAGGCAGCAACATTTAAATGCAGGGGCTGAAGTTGCTTGTGCAGGTATCAAGCAGAAACCTTCAACGAAAATTGGGGCTGAAGTTTATGAATCTCCAAGGACCAGGCAGCAACATTTAAATGCAGGGGATGAAGTTGCTTGTGCAGCAACGAAAATCGGGGCTGAAGTTTATGAATCTCCAAGGACCAGGAAGCAACATTTAAATGCAAGCAAGCTACCATCAAATGCAAGCAAGCCACCCTCAAATGCAAGCAAGCCACCCTCAAATGCAAGCAAGCCAAGCAAGCCACCCTCAAATGCAAGCAAGCCACCCTCAAATGCAAGCAAGCCACCCTCAAATGCACCGCAACCAACTTCAAGTGCAAGGCAGCCACTTTCAAATGCAAATGCAAGTGCAAAGCAGAGTAATACAAAACGGGCAGTGCAAGATGATGGAAATTCAATGACAGAGCAAGGCAGTGCCCTAAAGAAGACAAAAAGAATCCCAATGTGTAGATCGACTTCAGTTGAAGAATTTCTCAACGAAAATGGGGTAACTCTTGAAGAAGTAGATCAATGTCAAGATCTTGAGGAGGAACAAAATGTAATGGATGAACAAAATGAGGAAATTGAAAGTGAAAAAACTGAAGGTATTAAAACTTGTTTATGTCATGCATTGTTTTTAATTATTGTTGCATTCAAATTCGATTTCGCATTTTAATAGTTTATCTAACACAGGGACAAATAAGAAAAAGACACGTGGACCAACACAATGTTTGAAAATCCATGCTAGAAATAGTGAGGATCGTGAAAAGGTTGTCTGAGATGATGATGGAGAGCCTATTGGACCCAATGATCGAACCGTGTCAGATTTGAGTGGTTTCCTTGGCACTGTCGCGAGGAATTCAGACTTGTGTCCCTTAACTTATACAAACTTCAGAGCTTTGAAGAATGCTAACCAAGACCGTATATAGGAATTTGTTACTGTATGATCAAAATGAGTTATTTTCTCATTTTGTTACTTAATTTGTTACTTGTATATATCTAATTCCCTTCTTTGTTGTAGGATAAATTCATTATCTCTGAGCATGGACATAGAGCAGTTTTCTCTCAGATAAATGATGCTTGGAGGCATTACAAGAAATGTATCAAAAATAATTGCTTTTCAAAATACACTACTATAAGTGAAATATTGAAACATCGTCCCCAGACCGTACCTATAGCTCATTTCAAGCAATTGGTTGCCTATTGGAAAAATGGCAAAATCCAAGTAAGATAATTTTACGACTTATAGATTATAATTTTGGTTGCCTATTTGATATGTTATTGTCTAACATTTGGTTGCCTATTTGTTGTTCCTCAATGTAGAAAATTAGCAAAGTTAATGTTGTGAACAGAGCTAAGCTAAAGTATATGCATCGTATGGGACAAACAAACTTTGCAAGGATTCGTGCAAAACTGGTAGTGTGTTTATACATTCGTCAATTTATAATTCTGTATTGGTTGAGTGATTACTAATTGTATGTGTTTAATATCAACCAATGTAGCGTGCAAAGAAAGAGGACGGAGAGGAAGTTAGCCAAGCAGAGATGTTCATTGAGACTCGACAAAGTCGAAAAGGAAAAAAAGTGGATGAGGAAACACAAACTGCAATTGTAAGTACAATTTATTGTTTTCAAACCTATCAACATCTGTAGGCTGAAACTGCTAGGTAGAAGCTGCTAGGTAGAAAATCTGGAAATTGCTAGGTAGAAAATCTGGAAACTGGTGTTGTATGTAGAAAATCAGGAAAATGGTGCTGTATGTAGAAAATCAGGAAAATTCTGTTCCAACTGTATGTAATATTAGTGGTTATAATGTGAATATTTTTTAATTAGGATAAGCTTCAAGATTCTGTTAAGAACTCGACCGAATCTGAGACATTTACGTCATTGTTCGGGAAAGAAAAATCTGGTCGAGTACGTTGCTATGGAAAAACAACTACACCAACCATGTTTAAAAGAAATCAAGAAATTTCGGTTATTAAAAAGCAGCATAGTGATGAAGTGGCTGGAATGAAGAGGGAGATGGATGGCATGAAGGTACTTTTTAAGACCATGATGAAGCAACAAAACCCGCATATGAGTGACGAGGAGATCTCTAATATGATGGCATCTGCGTTGGGAATTACCACTAGTACTACTGAACATCATGCTGGTCCTATTTCGTCGGCGTCAACTCATATTCCTCGTTGTGAAGAGGTATATTGTAAACTACAAATGGTGTTGTTCCTGTTTTTTTCTTGTACAATTCTGTTTTACTTGTTATGCTGTTGTTGTGATAATTTTATGCTGTTTTTTTTAGCATAAAATTATGTTTGAAGTTAGTTGTGTTAGAGAAGAGTTAGAATTTGAATTGAGATTTAGGAGTTAGATTGAAGAATGAAAAATAGCTATGATGTTAGAGTGAATTAGCTATTCTGTTAGTTTCTGCAGTTAGTGTGAATTAGCTATAATGTTAAAATGTAGGTTAGTTATGAGATTCATGTTGAACGAATTAAAGTTAGTGAGTTAAACAAATGGAATTGTGACTGTCAGTAATTGCATGAAAACCTGTTAGAGTTGCTAAAGGTTTTAAGGTGAGAAAGAAAAAAGTTAATGAAGTGGTCTTGAAGCTAGTCACAGTTAGTGTAGATATATTATGTTAGTTTGGTTGGTTTGTAATTTGAACTTGCATTGAATGTGTGAAAAAAATGTTGCAGCTATTAGAACTTGTCATGATTGAGTTAGTGTGAATTGAGTTATGAATAATTATGTAGTGAAACTAACATTTTATGGTTTGGTACTGTTACAAAACTTCGTTGATATGGGAATTAATAAAAATGGAATTTTGAAATGGAATTGTTGGTTTCCTTGTTATAATTGGGTATATGTATGCATGATTGGGTAATTGTAATGTATGTATTAGCTTGTGGATCAAAATAAATTTGAATTTCTTAAATGCTATTGTTAGAATTTTGAAAATCTAGTTAGAATTGTATGTTGAATTACTTAGATTGGTTGTTAGCTTGAGTTGTGTGAATGCTTGTTAAAAGGCAATGAACTAAACTAGAGATATTTGTATTAGTGTTTGGTTGCCCTGTTGTGTAACTGTCCTGTAAATGTATTAGCATGAATCAAAGTTATGTAAGGCATGTTATGCTTGCTACTAGAATGGTAATGGATGGCAGTTATTGAACTTGTGAAACAAAATGGTTAGGATGTATAAATTAGTTTATACTTGGTTTTATTTTATACTTGGTTTTATTTTATCATTGCTAATTTTATACTTGGTTTTATTTTATCATTGCTTATTTAGATATCATTTTTCTTGCAGAATGGTGATGAAGAAGCTTGTGATGATGATCAAGATATGGAAGAAGAACAAGAAGGAGGTTGTGATGATCAAGAAGAAGATGAATATTATGATGCATGAGTTTAAGATATACTAGCTAGTTGTACATGTTTTATGGGATGACTATTAAGAACCTTTGTTTTTAATTTGGGATGACTATATTTTGGCGACTTATTAGTCGGTAGCGCATTTGATGTAGACTTATATATTTTGGCGACTTATTAGTCGGTAGCGCAATACTTGATGTAATAGTTTGGTGACTTATAAGAAAATGTCGCGCACACTAACATGTTTTTTAGTCAATATATTTTGGATTTGTGGCATAATGTTGCTTGTATAGTTAGATTTTAATTTGATCTAAAATAAACTTTTTAAGCCATTGCAGGTAGAACACAATTATATGGCACAAATAGAAAGCGTGGCAGTACTAAATATAGTAAAACCATGTATAAAATTAGTTGCGGTTTAAATTGTGGCCATACCTGGGAAACTAGAGCACGTTTTACATTATATATGAACCGTGGCTAGTTTTACCCACTGTTTAAATTGTGGCCATACCTGGGAAACTAGAGCACGTTTTACATTATATATGAACCGTGGCAAGTTTTACCCACTTCTAAAAACTGAGGCAAAAGACAAACCGCGTCCATAACCTGCATGTGTAAAGCATGGCCTCTTCTAGCCACGGATGTCTATAAAACGTGGCACAAACATGAAAACCGTGGACTATACTTTGGGCCACGGCCGCATATTCCACAGTTTGATTATCGTGGCTAAACCGTGGCAACATCGAATTGCCACGGTTATTTTGTATATAGCCTCGGTTTTTCGTGCGTGGTATCATACCTTTTTTCTTGTAGTGCAAAGTCCAAACCCAACCATCCTCAACATGTTGTTTAGCCTGATACCCTGTCAGAAAGTTCTGAAAAACAGTTAAGGACCCATCAGCCAGCCTCGAACTATCTACCTGCAGAAAATCGATATTCCACTGCAATTGATCCTGATCCCAAAAGCCAACATCAGCAACGAAACAATCCTTCACAACAGCTGCGTCGAACACAGCGGGAAAAGTAGATTTAAGGTCATTTCTTCCGCACCACAGAGAATTCCAAAACGGAATAGAATAGCCTCTTCCTAGCACAGGTTGCGCGAAATCCTAAAAGTTGCAGCCAGCCGCCATATTTTTGATGTTCAAGATATCTCTAAACCACTGAGAAAGATAACCTGGCAGAGGGGCAGTAGCAGAATCCATCACCCAAGCTTCTAACCTACCATATTTAGAATTCAAGAAGCTCCTCCAAATTTCATTACCACCAGAAATGAATTTCCAAAGCCATTTAGTTAGAAGACTTTTATTGAACAGACCCACATGCTTTATTCCCAGCTCTCCTTTAAGTTTAGGCTTACAGACGTCCCGCCACTTAACCCAAGCAAGAGGTCTGAGTTTCTTATATCCAGACCAAAGGAACCGCCTTTGAATGGCAATGATATCGTTAACGACCTTTGACGGGGCCTTATAGAAGGAAAGATAGTGGATAGGTAGATTAGAGAGGACCGAGTTTAAAAGAGTAACTCGGCCTCCGATGGACAAGTTCCTATAAATCCACGAATTAAGTCTCTTGTTAAGACAAGATAGAACCGGTGTCCAAAACGAAAGTCTTCTTTGATTGCCTCCAATAACAATTCCTAAGAATTTAAACGGTAAAACTCCCGACCTACAAAAGAGAAAACTTTCTGCAGCTTTGATAAATTCATAATCAAGACCCACTCCAAATATGCAAATTTTAAAGAAGTTGATCTTCAAACCTGAAATCATTTCGAAGCCACGCAAAATAGACTTAAAAGCCCACAAGCTATCGTAACCTCCATCGCTAAATAAAAGTGTGTCATCTGCGAACTGGAGCAAATGAATAGAGGGACCCTCTTGATGGCCAAACCCCAAAAGAAGGTTAAGATGAACCGCCTTTCTCACCAAAATAGCCAGCATCTCAACCACCAAAGCAAAAAGAAACGGAGCTAGCGGATCACCTTGTTTCAGCCCTCTCGTAGCCTCGAATTCCTTAGTCGGACTTCCATTGATTAAAACGGAAACAAAACTAGAACAGACAACACCTTTTATCCATTTGATCCAATTAGGCCCAAAATTCATAGCCGTAAGAACTTGAATTAAGAAGTTCCAATCTACGCAATCATAGGCTTGAGCAAAATTGACTTTAAGCAGAAGACACTTCCTTTTATTCCTTCTAACCGAATCAATGACTTCGTTAGCAAGAAGAACTCCGTCCAATAAATTCCTTCCCAGAACAAACGCCATTTGAGTATTAGAAACTAAACCAGAAATAATAGAAGCAAGCCTTTTGGATAATAACGTAGAAATAACTTTAGATACACATCCAACCAGGCTTATAGGCCTGTACTCGTCAAAGCATTGAGGGCTGTCCACCTTGGGGACAAGCGCAAGAAAAGAAGAAGTAAAAGCCTTGGGTAGCTCTCCCGTAGAGCAGAAATGCAGCACACAATTAATGAAATCAGGACCAACAACGTCCCAGCAGTCCTTGAAAAAACCGAAGGAAAAACCATCCGCCCCCGGAGACTTTGAACTATCACAATCGAAAACAGCATTACGAATTTCTGTAGCAGTAAAGTTCGCATCGAACATGATTCTGTCCGTAACACTCAGCTTCTGGGCAGAACTCATATCCAACTTAGGTCTAACACAACCAATCCTCTGAAACTTATCTTGGAAGAAACAAAAAGCGGCCTCCTTGATGAGCCTAATATCATCTAGCAAAATACTAGAAGCATTGATCTCAGAAATAAAGTTGATCCTAGTCCTGACCTTGAGAGAGGAGTGAAAATAACTGGAGTTGACATCACCTTCAATAAGCCATTTCGATCTCGCCTTTTGACTAATCATGCTTTCTTTACGACGAAGGTCACTCCAGAACTTATCCTGAAGAGCAGCCCTCTCCTTGATCCCTTCACCCGACAGCCCTTCAATGTTGTTAACCAACCTTAGGTCCATAACATTGAGATCCTCGACATCTTTCCCAATCTTCAGATCAACCCATCCAAAGATATTAGAATTCCACCACTTCAACCTGGATTTAAGGACCGAAAGCTTTTCCTTGCGGACAAAGGAAGGCGTACCTTGAATGTTAACCGAATTCCACGAAGTTTTAAGGAAATTCAAGAAGTCCTTATGCTGAATCCAACAGTTAAAAAACCTAAAAGGTTTAGGGCCCGAATTGACAGAATTAGAACTAATCCAGATGGGACAATGATCCGAGATATCTCGCTTTCCAACTTTCTGAGCCTTTAGTTCCCAAATATCAACAAGAGAATCATCAATGAGAAACCCATCCAATTTACTACAACTCGTACCGTTCGAGTTAAACCAAGAGAAAACGTTTCCCACGAAAGGCAAGTCCACCAGCTCCAATTCAGAAACGAAAGAATTAAATTCCTCACACTCACTGAAAATAGAAGAACGACTGCCTCTACCTTTTCTTTCTACAGGGTATTTAATCGAGTTAAAATCTCCCCCTATAATCCACTTTCCTCCTACATTCTCATTTTTTAACTTAATTATGTTATCCCACAAAATCCTTTTATCTCTCAGGGTGCAAGGCGAGTAAACATTGATAACAAAAAGATTAATATCTCTCCATAAGAACTGAGAGCACAAGAAACCCTTGCCTTTATAAGAAGAAATATGAAAGAAAAGGTCCTTACGCCAAATAGTGAGAAGACCGCCTGAAGCTCCTTCGGAATCACTAGCTGACCAGACATAATCCCCTTGACCCCACAAGCTCCTAACCAGATAGTCCTTCATAATAGGAATTTTAGTTTCTTGAATAATGCAGAAATCAGCCTTACCTTCTACCAAAATTTGTCGGATTCTCTTCCTTTTGAGAAGCAATCTGCACCCACGATGATAAAATGTTTCCGGGTTCATTGATCACAATTGTCAACACCCTGCCTGATGATAAAATGTTTCCTATCTCTGTCCTCAAGATTCCTTACCACTCCCTTAAATACCTCATCATCTTCGTCCGCTTCGATGCCCAACAAGTTAACAGTATTCCATATCTTTTTAGGAACATCATCCATCGCCTCCAAACACCTAGAATTAATTCTCCGAATATCAGACTCATCAACAGAACAGCCAAAAGACCCTTGAACAACAGCAGGAGGGACTTTCGGACCAGGGCCAAGAGGAAGAGGTTTAAACTTTCTTATCGAAGCTTTTTTTCTCGACCTGGGGAGAGAGGAAGGGGGCATAGCTTTGATAAGAGTTGAGTAGAAAGAAGGTTTGAAAGGAATCTGGAGATTATTATAAAAAACAGTCAATGGTTTTTTCTTTTTCACTTTCGCCACAGAGGAAGGTGCTGGAGTGACGAACGGAGAGGGGAAAATAGGGTCTGAATCACCAACAGGCCCAACACAAGCTAAACTTGGCCCAACGACAAGGCCCAATTTTAAAGGGGCACTATTCCTATCCACTGAAGGGTTAAACCCAACCAAACTAGTAGGAAAAGTAGTAACAAAAGGATCAGCTTGGGCTGACACACCCGCAGGAATACCGTCAAATCGCAGTTGACTCCTTCCAAATTGGCCACCTCAAAAGGAACAAAATCTTTTGAACTTTTCTTCACTTTCCCCTGCGTATCACTAACATGGGAGAGAGAGAAACCGGCACCGCTCCCCAAACCTTCGTGGGAAACCTCAAAGCCCAAAAGGCTATCCGCATCACTATCAACGCTAGGTATAGACTCTGCAACTCCAGCCTCCTCGTCTGATGTCCCATCACTTTCAACTTCGTCTTCTCGCTCCGAAAATTCAGGGGAACCAGCAAGACGATCTTCGATCAAAGATTGAATGGATTCAATCCCAACTGAGACCTCCCGCACTGCTACTAAGAAATCTTTGCCATTGATCTCAAGAACCAAGTAATGACTAATAGGTTCCAGAATATCAGTTTTGATGAAGAGGGTAGCCACATCAAACTTAGATTTAGAATCAGTTTCTAAGTCAGCATTGAAAAAGGTACCAAAGTTCTTCACAACACAACTAAACACGAAATTATTCCAAGCAAAACAAGGGATGCCCCTGCATTGCACCCAGGTAAACCTAGATTTATCAACAACATCGAAAGACCAGGTAATAAACTCTTGGAACCATTTATCACACCAAACTTGAGCTTGCAAAACAAAGGATTAAACATCTCCTTGCCCCTTGGACTCCAGAAGACACAAGCTTGCGCCTAGAGGGGTAGCCACAATGTCAAAGAATCCTTCCTGGTGCAAAGCTTTTTAGATACAAGAAGGGTTGACCTCAGAGAGAACTTTGCCAACAATAGCTTTGACAAATCTAGCCGTGTCTTGGGGAACTGAAACGACAATTTTGTTTTTGGGATGTGAAGGAGATACGCCAAAACCCAAAACGCTGTTACCCTTAACTGCCTGGGCAAAGGTGCCAACATGTCTTTTACCAGGCCCTCCCTGGGGTAAAACCGTAGACTGCAAATTTCTCCCCCTCGAAACATTGGCTTCTTCCACCCTGCTGTTGACTCTCTGAAATATGGTTTCATTGGCTTGTAATTTTCTCCCTTGCAAGAAAATACTATCAAGTTTCACCGCCAGAATACGAGGATCGTGCACTTTCCTGAAACGCGCAAAGCCGAATCTAAGACCCCTTTTGTCTTTCCTCGCTGGTATGTACACCTCAGAGATTAAACCATACACCGAGAAGACTTCGAACAAATCCTTCGCCTGCATGTTTTCCGGGAACCCGGAAATGAAAAAAGAAGTAAGAAGTTCATTAGCTCCCGCTCCTTTTCCATTTCTCTCCTTCCAAATAGAAAATCTGAGGTGACCAACGTGCTTCTTCCTACGCGAGACCGTCTCCCAATCCATGGGAAGAACCGAAAAACCAAACAACTACAACCACTCAGTTGGAACAGGAAAACAGGACAATAGAACAAAGAACGAAAGAGAAGACAATCAGATACCAAGAACGAAAGAGAAGACAATCACATAATAGTGATAAGAGTCTTTATTTTATTTTTATTGTCACTTTGAAACTTTCACACAAATGTTAGGAAGCATAAATATTTTTATATGAAAAATATAATTTTAAATTATTGTTTATATTTATTATTAATTAATGTAATGTTTAAAATATAAATTAAAAAATAAAAAAAATAAAAGTAATAAATGCATGTAATTGAAAATTGAAAGAGTAGACAATACCATTGAAAAAAATAATGATTGCTGTATTC
The DNA here is from genome assembly GCA_022829125.1 of Lathyrus tuberosus. Taxonomy (NCBI): domain Eukaryota; kingdom Viridiplantae; phylum Streptophyta; class Magnoliopsida; order Fabales; family Fabaceae; genus Lathyrus; species Lathyrus tuberosus. The sequence goes on along the minus strand of JALAZF010000029.1, from coordinate 3,150,690 downwards.
AAAAGTAAAAAATTTAATTTATTTAGTGATAATTTTATTTAAAAGTAGACTAGTTTAAAAAAAAAATCATTTTATATATTATATTTTGAATTTTTGTGTTTTTATTTAATTAGTGCATTTATGATGTCGAAAAGGTAAAAACCCCTATTCAATGTATTTTGTTATCATCTACCTCTATATAGCTCTGCCCCAACCAGAGGCTTTGTACAAGAACAAGAGTGAAAGGCAAAACAAACCATAATGGCTAAATTCGTTTGTTCATTTCTTCTCATGATTATTTTCACTTTAGTGATCCAAACTACTTATGTAAGTGATTCTATCTCTCCCTCTATTGTGAGTCTTTGAGTTTATTAAAATAAAGGCCAATGGCTTCAAATAAGCTCAAAAATTGCATATGTTTTATTTGTTTTCCCCTTAAATGTAAAGTACTAACACTTATTTATTTTTCTTGATTTATTTTATAGGCCGGTGGAGAAGGATCGCTTCGTCCTGATCGTAATAATTCTAACTAATATTTATTTTAATATTCTTTTAAAAAAGCTATTTAGTTTTACTTATTTTATTCAAATTCAAACATTAATTTTTTTTTTTCAGAATGTGCGGGTGCATGTGATTATCGTTGTTCTGCAACTATGTACAAGAAGGCATGTCTAACCTATTGCAATATTTGCTGTGAAAAATGTTTATGTGTTCCATCTGGAACATATGGTCACAAGGAAGAATGCCCATGCTATAATAACTGGCAAACTAAGAGAGGAACACCCAAGTGTCCCTAGTTTTTGTATTGTTCATGCATGCATAAATCTTTGTCAAACCATTTTTCTGTTTCTTGATTATTAATAAAAAAGAATATTTACATGTTGAAGTTAATTCTTGATATTATGCACTTTGTGTTGGCTGTGAATGATATGGAATTATAAAATTGTCACATTAAACCAACGTAATTAAAACCGGACCGACTATTGAACCGGTATAGGCTGGGGTTTAAGGTTTTAAGATCTGACCGGGTCGGACCGAGGGTCGGACCGTTATTGTATATGTTATATGGTTTAGTACTAGTTCTTTATCATATAGATTGGTGACTTTTATTTCCTATAATTTTTTTTAACTAGAATTAGTTTGAGAAAGAATTAAAAATGCTAGAATTTTGTATCTTATGTAAAATATATTAGATTGTGCTTGATTTATGCCAAAGAATATTAGAATTTAAGAAGAAATATGTTTTTTTAGCACTGTCGACTTTGTGATAGTGTAATCATAATACTATTAATGAATTATGTCTGACACTCAAATCCTTAGAAAATAAATTGGTGAGTATTATTTATAAAAAGAATTATACGCCTTATTATCAAGAAAATCCAAATTCGAATGGGTTAAAGTGAAGTCTTCAATTATAAGATCAATTTGGTTCAATAGTATTAAATTGTTTTTTTTCATCTTTTATTATATTTTTATTTTAAATAAATTAAAAAAAAAATTGAAAAAGTTAAAATCCGGTTCAACTCATGGAACCCCCGGTTTTGACCAGTTTTCTCGGTTTCCACTCGGTTTTACAGTTTTTGCCCCGGTTCTTTGACAGACCAGTTTTAAAGGTTTAATTGACCAGATATAAACCCGGTTCCCGGTCTAACCGGTTGAACCGGCCGGTCCGGTTCGATTTTCATAACCTTGCATTAAACTAACTTCTTTGAACCAACATGACTCTCAATTAAAAGTTTTTATCAAACCTTTTGACATTATTTATTAATATAACTTATATGAGTAAAAGAAACCCGAGCAGTTTATTGGATTCCTTGACCATTCATAAAAAAAGAAATTGTATCGAAAAATTGACGTCATGCAAGAATACCAACCAGAGCCAGCCCAATAAATCGGATAATTTTGTTCTAATTTAAAAAATATATCTAATTTTAAAATTAAAAAAAAATATAAATTTTAATAATTTAAAATGATACACCAAAAATACAATTATATACTAACCAAATGAAACATAAAAAAATTCATTATTATTTTAACAACGTCCAAAATTTGTGTCTTTAATGTTTTGTGTTTTATTATATTTTCTTTTATCAGTTTTAAAGAAATGTTTAGAAGTTAGGAAAAATGGCGTGGACAAGAGTTACAGGTAGGAGAGCTGGTAAGGAGAGCAGTAGGTGGGACGTTTTTCCATTTGGCAAAGGAAAGACGAAAACGGAAACGGACTCGAAAGAGTTGTGTTCGTTTTTCATTTCTGATTTTCCTGATAGAATCACTGCAAGAGACTTGTTCGTCTTGTTCGGTTGTATCGGTAAGGTAGTTGAAGTTGTTATTCCTCCGAGAAGAAACAAAAGAGGGAGACGGTTCGGTTTCGCGAGGTTTGTTGAGATGGAAGATGCTCTCTTGTTGGGAGTAAAACTTGACAATGTTCTTATTGACGGTGGTAAGATACATACAAATCCACCAAGGTATGAGAGGACCTTAAAGAAGGAGAGTTTGAGGGTTCAAGCAGTGGTTACAGGTCGTGTGGGTCGCGTTAATGTTGTACCTTGCGCAAGTACGAATCTGGTGGGCTTTGAAAAGCCAGAATCTTGCGTCAACCTTAAATCTTTTGCAGAGGTTGTGGCCAATGTACAGGAAGTTCAACAGAGTTTGTTTGAATTCTCTTCCTTGGTAGAAGATAGGGAGAGGTTTAAGAAAGTGTATGTTGGAGTTACACATCTTCCCGACATGCCATACAATATACAGAGGAATCTGGAGACGGAAGGAGTTTTTTACATCAAAGCTTCGCCATTGAGTTCAAGAATGTGCTTGCTTGAAGAATATGAAGAAGGAGCTCTGAAAGACTTCATCAATGACGCTGGAATCAGTGGTTTGTTTCAATTAGAGAATTGAGGGAATGTGACATTGATGAGGAGAGAGTGATGTGGGTGCGAATATATGGGGTACCATGCCATGTTTGGGGGTGGAGTTTTTCGAGTGCTTTGCAAACGCAATGGGTAATTACATTTGTTCTGATGAAGACACAGTCAGAGGGAGAAATATGGACTTGGCAAGGGTTTTGTTAAGGGTTCCAACTTCTTTTGTTCTCAAGGAAAGCTGTGTGGTAACGGTAGATGAAAAGAAGTATACGTTGTTGCTGTGAGAGGATACTTTCGGCCCTCTACGTCTGAACCCAGTTCTAGAAACAAATAAAGAGATGGAGTCAAATTCAACTTCTTCTTTTGATACAGAGTTGCCCGGAGTTTCGGGGGCGGACGGTTCTGCGTCGGAAAATGTAGAAGAATTCATCGACATGCAAGATCGAAAGGGATACAACCCTGTTGCAGGTAACGAAGCAGTGGGTGATAGCGACAACGCCTCAGGTGAAATTGAGGTTTCTAGGGTAAAGTGCTCGCAGTCTAGTTCGGCGGATAAGGTAGAGGGCTTGACTTGCACGAAATTGATGGGTTCCTTTGATTATGTTGTGTTCAAGAAAAAGGTGATTTTTGTTCACCTAATATTGTTTCACATAGAGGGGAGGAAGAAATCATCCATGTGTCTGATACGATGATGGCAGGTGGGGACCGCATGTCTAAAAGTAACTTTATGAAGAATCATACTTTACAATTTGATAAGTGTTTGGGTGTAGATGGTACGTCGATTTCTGCAGCAGACTTGGGGGTGGGGACCACACTTTAAATACTTCAAAGTCTATTTTATTGAAGAAAATGAAATATGTGAATGTAAGTAGAATGTTTGGGTCCCGTAAGAAGAAGGGGAGATCGAAGCCCAGCAGGTGTGCTTTGAATAAAATCCCTGTTCGCTCAGATCCAATTCCGGTTTGTTCTGACCCTATTTCTTCGGTTGGAAATATCATTTCTGGTATGCAGTCCGGTAATGAGGCATTGTCTGCTGCTACTAATAGAACGGCTCCACTTTTCCACGTCGTAAATTCAGAAAATTCGGATATTCATAGGTGCAATACTAGGCTTTGGGAGAACTTGGGGCCTATGGTAGGAGAGAAACTATGGTACGCGTCAATAAACATAGGGGTGGCAGTGTCAGAATCGAAGTCGGAGTATGTTACAAAACTGAATGACATGGAGAGAGGCAATAGGGAGGTGAAGAAGGGTGGGCTGGTGACTAAAGTAATTGAACAATGATTATTGGTACTAATATTAGAGGGGGTGGTAGTCTGCTGAAAAGAAAGAAGACCAGTCAGATTATTGCGAAGGAAAAACCAGATATGTTTCTTATTCAAGAATCCAAACTTGGCTGCATTACCGCGGAGATTGCTAGTAGCTTGTGGCCTTATAGGGATGTCGGATGGACTTTCTCGAGTTATAATGGAGCTTCGTGCGGTCTCATTATTTTATGGAATTCCAATCTAGAAGTCTTTTGTAGCTTTTGTGGAGATGGATTTGTTGGTGTCAAGGTGCTTTGGAAACAATGTCTTTTCTACATTGTTAATGTCTATTCCTCTTGTGACTTGGTTTTAAAAAGAAAGTTATGGAGAGATTTGATTTGTTTGAAATCTAGATTTAACGACGGTGAGTGGTGTATCGGTGGGGATTTCAACGCCATTGCCAATGACGGCGAGCGGAAGGGTAGGTCGGTGGTTAGTAGGTCGATTGAGTTTAGGGAGTTCTCGGAGTTTATTTTCGATTGTGATTTGGTTGATGTTCCTCGTAAAGGAAAGAGATTCTCGTGGTATAGCGGAGACGGTCACTCGATGAGTAGAATTGATCGTTTCCTTTTGTCCAAAGGGGCAATCTCTAGATGGGGGGTTGTTGGTCAATTGATCGGTCCTAGGGATGTTTCGGATCATAGTCCAGTTTGGGTGGTGGTGGATTCTTCCGATTGGGGTCCAAAGCCATTCAAGGTGAATAATGTTTGGTTCGAGAACAAACTTTTCATTCCGTTTGTTGAAAAAGAATGGAAAAGTTTGCATGTTCATGGGAGAAGTGATGTTCTTAAAGAGAAACTCTAGTTACTCAAGAGTAGTCTTAGGAGGTGGAACACAGAGGTTTTTGGTAGGCATGATTTGGAGATAAATAAGTGCACATAGAGCATCAATTATGGAGACGAGGAACTAGCATCGTGTGTAGAGTCTCAAGTAGATTTTATCAACGCCAACCGTAAGAGCACTTCAAGTCGGTTGTGGATGAACTTGAGAATCAAAAAGAATATGCTAATTCAAAAAGCTAGGTTGAAGTGGTTAAATGATGGAGACGAGAATAGCCGTTTTTTTCATTGCGTCATGAAGGAGAGAAGGAGACGAAATTTTTTGGGTTCCATTCTTACGGAAGGCGGTTTGGTGGATTCGGTCAATGGGGTGAAGAAGGAGGTTCATGATCATTTTAAAAGAAAGTTTGTTGAATCCGATCATTGTAGACCCACTTTAGATGGGGTGTCTTTCAAAACTATATCTCTCTCGGAGAGAGCTTTGTTAGAGGCTCCTTTTACGGAGGGGGAGATTAGGGAGGCTATTTGGAATTGCGGAGGTTCTAAGAGTCCGGGCCCGAATGGTTATTCTTTCACTTTTAACAAGAAATGTTGGTATTTTTTGAATGAAGACTTTGTTCGCTTTTTCATGGATTTCCATCAAGGGGCGGTCTTTGTGACACCCCCAATCTATACCCCACAAGTAATTAAGGCGATAATGAATAATCAGAGTATAATTAAAACATTCATGGCATACACGGGAGCGTTACATCAAAGTAATGAAATATACAACCTGCTCATATAGATATGCAACAATCAGGTAGCAACATAAACAGGGGAACTCAATTCCTAACACCCACAATTCAGATACAGAATAAAAGCGGAAAATCTGCAACTGAAATCTCATATATAAACATAAAAGTTTGTCTGCCACATACAGAGTCATACATGTACAATCCAAAAAGGTATATATACACATAATTACATAACGATCTCCCCGACTACCCGGTGCCACATATCAGAGTCGACCGACAAAAGAATAAAGACATAATCTTCACCAAAAGACCTCCAGCATCTAATCTGCAATGCCTCATAGAGCATTCAAAACAGCAGAAGGGTGAGAAACACAATTATAATATAGTTGCATACAATTATGTAATAACATGAAATACGCATGCAAACCATCACCACAAACGTACACTATAGTTCAAATACCAAACAAAACAATTCATAACTCATGCATCCATCACAAAGGAATATCAATCATGCTCGATACATTTATCACCAATATATATATATATCCACTCATCAATCACATTCACAAATTCCCACACATAATTAATCCATTCACGACTTATGCAAATGCACAGAGACCGACACAACGACTCTATGCATGCGGTACTATTCCATCCATCATTCTCATTATCATTAATTCACTCAGGAATTATTGGAACCATCGCTTGTTACTTAGTGTAACTCCCCGTCGGGAAAACGATGTTCCCCGTCGCTTTAGGTCCTCTTTGTATAAGGCACACGACGTTTATGGATCACTTTAGGTCCTCTTTGTATAAGGCACACAATCTGATCGCTTTAGGTCCTCTTTGTATAAGGCACACGATCGTCTATAACGTTGCTTTAGGTCCTCTTTGTATAAGGCACACGATCTTTACAGCAGATTCCCTCTGGAATCGTTTCGTCGCTCACACCCCACAAGGGCACACGACATCACATGGTGCATATCATGACGCATGGCATACTAATGACTCATTACAATCAAATGCATGTACATATATAACCATGTAAACCATCTCATCATCAATAATCATGCATTGCAATCAAACCCAAAACATTGCATTTATTTGCCATAAGGCCACAAACCATCATCACCACATTTCATCACATGCACTCACATCATATAACAGCACACAAGCTATACGCTTTATATCTAAAACATATCGCATGATAACACATCAATCGCACAAAATTACGACAATAAAAGTCAACAAAACGACACGTTTCCAAATTCCCGACACAATTAAATCAGCCACCAACCTCAAACCCATTTTTATAAGAAAGAACATCTCATTAGCTTTCCAACGGTACTAAGAACGTCTCGATCCGAGTTACAGATAAAAGTTATGAATTGTCAAAGAAATTAATTTATTGAGAAACAGCCAGATTCGCCTGGCGACTTAGGATTTCGCCTGGCAAATACCCCTTCGCCAGCACTTCGCCTGGCGAACTAGTGGCAAACCACCATTTTAGAAAAACCCAAAAGTTCCAGTAGCTAACACATTTCGGTCTCCCCGTTTTCGCCTGGCGACTTACGATTTCGCCTGGCGAATCCCCCTTCGCCAGCACTTCGCCTGGCGAACTAGTGGCGAGACCTAATTCGCCTGGCGAATTCCCAATTCTCCTGGCGAATCGCACCAGAACCAGGATTTTCTGCTGCGGGTTACATGGTTCCAAAACCCCAAAATCCAACTTTCTCCAACCAAAATGTTTTCAATCAATCAAAACAAGTATCAACAATGTTCATACATATAATACGATCATACTACGTGATTCATATCGATTTCCGACCATGAAAACATCGATTTCTATTCATTTTCTCATTTCTACCTATAATTGAAAAACTATGAGAAACAAGTAAACATTCAAACACACACATACATATTCATACACAAGCATATAGTAATCGAGTTTCGCACCTTTACCCGATTAATCGTGCTTTGAAGTGTCGGCTGAATCGATTACTTACACTTCAAGTTTTCCTCTTTTTCTTCTTCTCACTCTCTTTTTCTCTTCTCTTTATTTTAGTTTCTATTTTATGAAAAACAATAATATCTAACCAAGCAAAATGACCAAAACACCCCTACACTCAATTCCTCGCAAACGTTCCCAAAACGCGATAAAACATAATAACGATAAACATAACATATTTACCACATAAAAACCAAGAATAAAATAATATAAAACAAAAATAATTAAATCGAATCGATTAAATAAATCTAACAAAAACTGGGGCGTTACAACTCTCCCCCACTTAGAAATTTTCGTCTTCGAAAATATTACCTGAGACGAACAACTCCGGATACGATTCCCGCATCCGACTCTCCAACTCCCAAGTCAAATTGCCCTCAACAGCGCCTCCCCACGCTACTTTCACAAGCGCAATATCTTTGCCTCTTAACCGCTTCAACTCGCGATCCAAAACCCTCATCGGTAATGCCTCAACTGCAAGGTTCTCCCTTACCTCAACCTCATCCATCGGAATCACATGCGATGGATCCGGAACATACTTCTGAAGCTGTGAAACATGGAACACATCATGTAAATTCGAAAGATTCGGTGGCAACGCCATCCGATAAGCCATAGCACTCACTCTCGCGGATATCTGATAAGGACCAATAAACCGAGAAGTAAGCTTCTTCGACTTCAATGCACGTCCAACACCCGTCACCGGCGTAACTCTCAAAAATACATGATCGCCTTCTCGAAACTCAAGATCTTTCCTCCTTCGATCATGATAACTCTTCTGCCTACTATGAGAAGCCTTAATCTTCTCACGAATAAGTTTCACCTTTTCCGTAGTTTGTTGAACTAACTCCGGTCCAACCACCGAACTCTCACCAGATTCATGCCAACACAAGGGTGTTTGACATCTTCTTCCATACAACACTTCAAAAGGTGCCATTCCAATACTCGAATGGAAACTATTGTTATACGTGAACTCAACCAACGAAAGATAACTATCCTAAGCACCACCTTGCTCAAGAACACAAGCTCTCAACAAATCTTCCAATGACTGAATAGTTCTCTCGGTCTGGCCATCCGTCTGAGGATGATAAGCAGAACTCAATCTCAACTTGGAACCTAACGCCATTTGCAAACTTTCCCAAAATCTGGAAGTAAACCTCGGATCTCGATCTAAAAGAATACACAACGGAACACCATGTAATCTCACAATCACACGGATATAAATCTCAGCCAACCTCTCCAAAGAAAAACTGATGTCAATCGGAATGAAATGCGCTGATTTAGTCAGCCCATCCACAATCACCCAAATTGCATTATGTCCCCTCTGAGTATTCGGTAACCTTGTCACAAAATCCATAGAAATGTTGTCCCATTTCCACTCGGGAATATCCAACGGTTGTAATAATCCACTAGGCTTCTGATGTTCTACCTTTGACTTCTTACACGTCAAACACGTATAAACAAACTGAGCCACATCCCTCTTCAATCCGGACCATCAAAAGATCTTCTTCAAATCTTGATACATTTTATTAACTCCCGGATGTATACTCAAACTACTCTGGTGTCCTTCCTCTAAAATCATCTTTTTCAATTCTGAATCATCAAGAATACAAATTCTACCACGGAATCTCAAAACACCCTGATCATCCACTTTAAAGTCGCCATTCACACCTTTACCTCCAACCGTCATCAGATCAACAAATTTCACGTCCAACCTCTGTTTCTCGCTAACGGTCAACATAAAATCATTAGTGACCTTTAACATACCGAGCCTCACGCTATCAGATGTCAATTCACACACCAAACTCAAATCTCTAAATTCTTCCAAAAGTTCCCACTCTTTAACCATCAAAGCAGACATATGCAAAGATTTCCGGCTTAACGCATCGACTACCACATTAGCTTTACCAGGATGGTAATTCAAGCTAAAATCGTACTCCTTCAAAAATTCCAACCATCTCCGTTTCCTCATATTCAACTCTTTCTGATCAAACAAGTATTTTAAACTCTTATGACCACTAAAGACTTCGAATCTTGCACCGTAGAGATAATGCCTCCAAATTTTCAATACAAAAACCACCGCAGCTAATTCCAAATCATGAGTAGGATAATTCTTCTCATGATCCCTCAATTGTCTCGAAGCATAAGCCATAACCTTACCTTCTTGCATCAACACTCCACCTAAACCACTCAAAGACGCATCGCAATACACCACAAATGGTTCACTAGGATTCGGTAAGATCAAAATCAGAGCTGTAGTCAATCTTCTCTTCAGCTCACTAAAACTTTCCACACATCGAATATCCCAAATAAACGCCTTACCTTTACAAGTCAGCTGGGTCAATGGAAGTGCTAACTTGGAAAACGCTTCAAGAATCTTCGATAATATCCAGCTAAACCCAAAAAGCTTCTAATTTCAGTAACAAATCTAGGAGCCTCCCATTGTAGAACTGCATATACTTTGGATGGATCCACAACAATACCATTACCTGAAATCACATGCCCAAGAAAACTCACTTCTGACAACCAGAACTCACACTTGGACAACTTGGCATAACGTTTCTTCTCCTTCAAAATTTGCAACACAATACGCAAATGTTCCGCATGTTCCTCCCGAGACTTAGAATAAATCAAGATGTCATCAATAAACACAACAACAAATTGATCCAAATGCTCATGGAATATGCGATTCATATACTCCATAAACACTCCCGGCGCATTAGAAACCCCGAACGGCATCACAGAATATTCGTAATGTCTGTATCGTGTCCTAAAAGTCGTCTTCTGAAAATCTTCCTCCATCACTCTAATCTGATGATAACCTGACCTCAAATCAATTTTACTAAACACACACGCACCTACCAACTGGTCCATCAAATCATCAATTCTCAGAAGAGGATACTTATTCTTAATCGTCACCTTATTCAGCTGGCGATAATCAATACACAATCGCATACTTCCATCTTTCTTCTTCACCAATAAAACTGGAGCACCCCAAGGCGATACACTTGGCCTCACAAACCTCTTTTCAAACAATTCATTCAACTGCTTCTTCAACTCAACCAACTCAGATGTCGACATACGATATGGTGCCATAGACACAGGTCTAGTACCAGGAACTAGATCTATAGAAAATTCCACCTCTCTTTCTGGCGGCACATCAGAAATATCCTCCGAAGACACCTCCAGAAAATCACACACGACTGGAAACACATTAATTGCAACTTGACTATCCACATTCAACGATGCAAACAACCTGAACAACTGAGCTTCATCCACCAAAAGTTTCTTCAACTCTTTGGTAGATAAGAAACTCAATTCCTCGTCTTCTTCAAGAGAAGGAAATCTTACTAACTTATGATAACAATTGATATGAACTCGATTGAACCTCCACCAATTCATTCCCAGAACTACGTCTAAACCCTCAAACGGCAGACACACCAAATCCATAGCAAAATCCTTACCATAAATGGTCAAAGGACAACTTAAACAAACCAGAGAAGTAGTTACCGACCCCAATTTCTCCACCCAACGACGACAACAAAAGATTCAAACGCCGCACACATTCAGACGAAATAAACAAATGAGTCGCTCCGGTATCAATAATAGCAACTAAAGGCGTACTATTAATAAAACAAGTACCTCTGATCAGACGATCTGCACTAGTAGGCTGAGTTCCTACCAATGCAAATAATTGCCCTCCAGCTTGAGCTTGCTTTGGTTTCGGACACCTCGGACTAACATGACCAGGTTCACCACAGTTGAAACACTTCACCACATTCCTCTTGCAATCAGCTGCTACATGTCCTATACCTCCGCAATTGGAACACTTCGTCACATCCTTTCTACATTCAAACTGACAATGTCCTAAGTCACCACACTTAAAACATCTCAGAGGATTATACATACCTCCCCCACTTGGCCTTTTAGCAAAATTAGCCCTTTGCTTTCCCTTGTCAGATGGTGCCACATAAGGACCACCACGAAACGGTTGCTTTCCTTTCCTTTCGTTCACACTCTTATAATGAGTAGAACGAGCTTTGCTATCCTCCTCATAAATTCTACAACAATCCACCAAATCTTAAAACCTCATAATTCTTTGATAACCAATTTCCTGTTTGATCACGGGATGCAACCCGTTCTCAAACTTCACACATTTGGAAAACTCCGCAGTTGCTTTAGCATAATGTGGATAAAACTGAACAAGCTCCAAAAACTTAGTAGTGTAATCAGTAACAGACATGTTACCCTGTTTCAACTCCAAGAACTCTGTTTCTTTCTTTCGTCTAACATCTTCAGGAAAATACTTCCTCAAAAACTCACTGCTAAACAAAGCCCAAGTGACAACTTCACCTGTAGCTTCCCACACATGACGCGTACTAACCCACCAATCATCAGCCTCCTCCTATAACATGTGAGTACCCAGTCCCACCTTCTGTTCCTCAGCACAGTCCATCACTCGAAAGAATCTTTCAATCTCCTTAAGCCAAATCTGAGCACCATCAGGATCATGTCTTCCTTTGAAGACAGGCGGTTTGTTCTTCCTGAACTCATCATTCCCACCAGAATTAGGTGCATTCCATACAGCCTGAGCCATAGCTTGCATAGCAGCAGCAAGAGTAACATCATTCCTACCAGCCATATTCTATTCATATCTAATAACAGTAACTATGGTTAAACAATCAACTCGCCAGAACACAACTGTCGCACAACAAACAACTTGGTCAAAATGACCGACACAGACTGGCTCTGTACCACTTAATGTGACACCCCCAATCTATACCCCACACGTAATTAAAGCGATAACGAATAATCAGAGTATAATTAAAAAATTCATGGCATAGACTGGAGCGTCACATCAAAGTAATGAAATATAACAACCTGCTCATATAGATATGCAACAATCAAGTAGCAACATAAACAGAGGAACTCAGTTCCTAACACCCACAATTCAGATACAGAATAAAAGCAGAAAATCTGCATCTAAAATCTCATATATAAACATAAAAGTTTGTCTGCCACATACAGAGTCATACATGTACAATCCAAAAAGGTATATATACACATAATTACATAACGATCTCCTCGATTACCCGGTGCCACATATTAGAGCCGACCGACAAAAGAATGAAGACATAATCTTCACAAAAAGACCTCTAGCATCTAATCTTCAATGCCTCATAGAGCATTCAAAACAGCAGAAGGGTGAGAAACACAATTATAATATAGTTGCATACAATTATGTAATAACATGAAATACGCATGCAAACCATTCTCACCACAAACGTACACTATAGTTCAAATACCAAACAAAACAATTCATAACTCATGCATCCATCACAAAGGCATATCAATCATGCCCGATACATTTATCACCAATAAATATATATATATATATATATATATCCACTCATCAATCCCATTCACAAATTCCTATACATAATCAATCCATTCATGACTTATGCAAATGCACAGAGACCGACACAACGACTCTATGCATGCGGTACCATTCCATCCATCATTCTCATCATCATTAATTCACTCAAGAATTATTGGAACCATCGCTTGTTACTTAGTGTAACTCCCCGTCGGGCAAACGATGTTCCCCGTCGCTTTAAATCCTCTTTGTATAAGGCACACGAAGTTTATGGATCGCTTTAGGTCCTCTTTGTATAAGGAACACAATCCGATCGCTTTAGGTCCTCTTTGTATAAGGCACACGATCGTCTATAACGTCGCTTTAGGTCCTCTTTTTATAAGGCACACGATCGTTACAGCAGACTCCCTCTGGAATCGTTTCGTTGCTCACACCCCACAAGGGCACACGACATCACATGGTGCATATCATGATGCATGGTATACTAATGACTCATGACAATCAAATGCATGTACATATATAACCATGTGAACCATCTCATCATCAATAATCATGCATTGCAATAAAACCCGAAACATTGCATTTATTTGCCATAAGGCCACAAACCATTATCACCACATTTCATCACATGCATTCACATCATATAACAGCACACAAGCTATACGTTATATATCAAAAACATATCGCATGATAACACATCAATCGCACAAAATTATGATGATAAAAGTCGACAAAACGACACGTTTCCAAATTCCCGACACAATTAAATTGGCCAACAACCTCAAACCCATTTTTATAAGATAGAACATCTCATTAGCTTTCCAACGGTACTAAGAACGTCTCGATCCAAGTTACGGATCAAAAGTTATGAATTTTTAAAGAAAAGAATTTATTGAGAAACAGCCAGATTCGCCTGGCGACTTAGGATTTCGCCTGGCGAATACCCCTTCGCTAGCACTTCGCCTGGCGAACTAGTGGCGAACCACCATTTTAGAAAAACCCAAAAGTTCCAGTAGCTAACACATTTCTGTCTCCCTGTTTTCGCCTGGCGACTTAAGATTTTGCCTGGCGAATCCCCCTTCGCCAGCACTTCTCCTGGTAAACTAGTGGCGAGACCTAATTCGCCTGGCGAATTCCCAATTCGCCTGGCGAATTCCCAATTTGCCTGGCGAATCGCACCAGAACGATAATTTTCTGCTGCAGGTTACATGGTTCCTAAACCCCAAAATCCAACTTTCACCAACCAAAACGTTTTCAATCAATCAAAACAAGTATCAACAATGTTCATACATATAATACGATCATACTACGTGATTCATATCGATTTCCGACCGTGAAAACATCGATTTCTATTCATTTTTCTCATTTCGACCTATAATTGAAAAACTATGAGAATCAAGTAAACATTCAAACACACACATACATATTCATACACAAGCATATAGTAATCGAGTTTCGCACCCTTACCCGATTAATCGTGTTTGAAGTGTCGGTTGAATCGATTTCTTACACTTCAAGTTTTCCTCTTTTTCTTCTTCTCACTCTCTTTTTCTCTTCTCTTTCTAGTCTTTAAGTTTCTATTTTATGAAAAACAATAATATATAACCAAGCAAAATGACCAAAACACCCCTACACTCAATTCCTCGTAAACGTTCCCAAAACACGATAAAACGTAATAACGATAAACATAACATATTTACCACATAAAAACCAAGAATAAAATAATATAAAAACAAAAATAATTAAATCGACTTGATTAAATAAATCTCACAAAAACCGGGGCATTACAACTCTCCCCCACTTAAAAATTTTCGTACTCGAAAATATTACCTGAGACGAACAACTCCTGATACGATTCCCGCATCCGACTCTCCAACTCCGAAGTCAAATTGCCCTCAACAGCACCTCCCCACGTTACTTTCACATGCGCAATATCTTTGTCTCTTAACCGCTTTAACTCGCGATCCAAAACCCTCATCGGTAATGCCTCAACCGTAAGGTTCTCCCTTACCTCAACCTCATCCATCGGAATCACATGCGACGGATCCGAAACATACTTCCGAAGCAATGAAACATGGAACACATCATGTAAATTCGAAAGATTCGGTGGCAACGCCACCCGATAAGCCACAGCACCCACTCTCGCAGATATCTGATAAGGACCAATAAACCGAGAAGTAAGATTCTTCGACTTCAATGCACGTCCAACACCCGTCACCGGCGTAACTCTCAAAAATACATGATCGTCTTCTCGAAACTCAAGATCTTTCCTCCTTCGATCATGATAACTCTTCTTCCTACTCTAAGAAGCCTTCATCTTCTCAAGAATAAGTTTCACCTTTTCCGTAGTTTATTGAACTAACTCCGGTCCAACCACCGAACTCTCAGCAGATCCATGCCAACACAAAGGTGTTCGACATCTTCTTCCATACAACGCTTCAAAAGGTGCCATTCCAATACTCGAATGGAAACTGTTGTTATACGTGAACTCAACCAACGAAAGATAATTATCCCAAGCACCACCTTGCTCAAGAACACAAGCTCTCGACAAATCTTCCAATGACTGAATAGTTCTCTCGTCTGACCATCCGTCTAAGGATGATAAGCAGAACTCAATCTCAACTTGGAACCTAACGCCTTTTGCAAACTTTCCCAAAATCTAGAAGTAAACTTCGGATCTCGATCTGAAACAATACACAACGGAACACCATGTAATCTCACAATCACACGGATATAAATCTCAGCCAACCTCTCCAAAGAAAAACTGATGTCAATCGGAATGAAATGCGCCGATTTAGTCAGCCTATCCACAATCACCCAAATGGCATTATGTCCCCTCTGAGTATTCGGCAACCCTGTCATAAAATCCATAGAAATGCTGTCCCATTTCCACTCGGGAATATCTAACGGTTGCAATAATCCACTAGGCTTCTGATGTTCTACCTTTGACTTATGACACGTCAAACACGCATAAACAAACTGAGCCACATCCCTCTTCAATCCGGACCACCAAAAGATCTTCTTCAAATCTTGATACATTTTATTAGCTCCCAGTTGAAAACTCAAACTACTCTGGTGTCCTTCCTCTAAAATCATCTTTTTCAATTCCGAATCATCAGGAATACAAATTCTACGACGGAATCTAAAAACACCCTGATCATCCACTTTAGAGTCACCATTCACACCTTTACCTCCAACCGTCATCAGATCAACAAATTTCACGTCCAGCCTCTTTTTCTCGCTAACTGTCAACAGAAAATCATTAGTGACCTTTAACATACCGAGCCTCACGCTATCAGATGTCAGTTCACACACCAAACTTAAATCTCTAAATTCTTCCAAAAGTTCCCACTCTTTAACCATCAAAGTAGACATATGCAAAGATTTCTGGCTTAACGCATCGGCTACCACATTAGCTTTACCTGGATGGTAATTCAAGCTAAAATCGTAGTCCTTCAAAAATTCCAACCATCTCCGTTGCCTCATATTTAACTCTTTCTGATCAAACAAGTATTTTAAACTCTTATGATCACTAAAGACTTCGAATCTTGCACCGTAGAGATAATGCCTCCAAATTTTCAATACAAAAACCACCGCAGCTAATTCCAAATCATGAGTAGGATAATTCTTCTCATGAACCCTCAATTGTCTCGAAGCATAAGCCACAACCTTACCTTCTTGCATCAACACTCCACCTAAACCACTCAAAGATGCATCGCAATACACCACAAACGATTCACTAGGATTCGGTAAGATCAAAATCGGAGCTGTAGTCAATCTTCTCTTCAGCTCACTAAAACTTTCCTCACACCGAATATCCCAAATAAATGCCTTACCTTTACAAGTCAGCTGGGTCAATGGAAGTGCTAACTTGGAAAAGCCTTCAATGAATCTTCGATAATATCCAGCTAAACCCAAAAAGCTTCTAATTTCAGTAACAGATCTAGGAGCCTCCCGTTGTAGAACTGCATCTACTTTGGATGGATCCACAACAATACTATTAGTTCTTGTATTGGCTGGAATTTTGGTAAAACAAAGTTGAACAGTATTAATGTCATGTGTCTGATGTCTTAACATTGAGTCATAACATTAGTGAATGTTAAGGTGATGAAGAGTTAAAGTGCTGAAGAGTGATGTCACATGCGATGTCTTGATATCACTATACCAGAACATTAGAACATCAGGTGGTTATGTTTTAGGGCTGCGTATTTATGTTTGATTTGATCAGATCTGTTAGAGATTTAGTGTGCGAATATCTTGGGAGAAATATTTTCTGTTGCAATCTGATTTTGAGCAGATTTGTTGCTGTGTTTAAGGGCTGGAGATTTAAAAAGATTTGAAGATAAAATCTATTTTTAAATTCAAATTAAATCAGATATTTTTATGGAGAAGATCTTGCAGCTGAATTAAAAAGTGAAGATTATTGAAGATTAGTTTGTTACTATTTTAGTGCAAAAAGATATGGAGATTAGAGTAAATTATGATGAAGATTTAATTGAAGATATGATTGAAGATCTATTTAGAAGCAGGATCTGGTGCAGATTTGGTACAGAAGATTTGATATGATTTGAAGGCCCAAATCCAGTTGGGATTATATTATAAATAGATTGCTTGTATCCTAGAATAGGCACGGGTCCAAGATGTAGATCTTTAGGGCTTTGTCAAAGTGAACCACTCGGGTTGTGAGATGGTCACTGTGGTTAACTCAGAAACCTGTAGGTAATGAGTTTGGGTTTGTTATTGGAGGAAGCTTTGAAGCAACTCCAATGTAAGTCATGGAAGTGTGTCTTCTGGTTTTCTGTGTTAGAAAAGTCGTGGTAAACAAGCTGTTAATGCAGTGACGGTGTAGTTGACATCTAGACATCATTGTGATGATAGGAAGTGAGATGGAGTCTCTTACCTAGGGAGGACTTAGGTAGAAGGGTCATTGGGTAGTGATTAAATTAGGTAGATTGTCAACTGGTCTGTTGAGTCTGTAATTTGATACTACTAATAGTGGACTTCCTTCCTAGCTTGGTATGCCCCCATATGTAGGTTGTTGAACCGAACTGGGTGAACAATTCAGTGTGTTATTTACTGTTTCTATTATTGCCTTGTTCAGCAGATTGCGATGTTGTGACATTGCACAAAGACATCACACATCTGTACCAGAATTTCAATTGGTATCAGAGCAGGCATTCTGTCTGTTTCTGGATGAGATCTAGGGAAGATACTTTCTGGTTCATGAGCAAGGAAGATAACTTTGTTGTGCAAGGATGTTTTGTCTGTTATGGACTTGGTCAGTTCATATAGTTGCTTGTGTGATCCCTTTGGGTGAAAGATTGGATTATTCAGGATAAAGATTTGTTAGCACGTGGTTTATGTTGATAGTTTGCAAGGATCTTTGAGTAGTTCCTGAAGGTTGTTGAGGAGTTGGTATGTGTTCCGCTGCATGGTAACCCTGATTGGTCCCTGTTTCTCTGGTGGTGAGATAGTCTCTTTGGAAGACATTAGGGTTTGGTCTCCTCAGCAGGATATTCTATGAAGATTATCTCATATCCTTGTTTGAAGAGAAGTGTTCATAAGGTGAACGGATCTTCTAAAGCTGGTTGACATGGATGGATTAGAAGAAGAATATATTTCAAATCAGACGTTGAAGACCAATCTGTTCAGAACAGTGATTCCTTCTAGATGATGAAAGAAGAGGGTAGAGCCAAAGCAAAAGAGTATCACTGTCAAATCTTTCATGCGGGAGTGAAGATCTTGATAAGTTATCTCTTAAGCTTAGGAGAAAGAAGTTTCATCAAGAAAGAAGCTGAGCTTGATTTGCTCTCATGTGTTCCCTACAAGAGATATGTGTGGATGTAATCTCCAAAGCCATAGCAGTTGTTTAATGTGATGTCGAAACTGATGTTGAAACATCATTTCAGCCAAAGAAAGTTAAGTGTGCTCATGGTGAAGTATCAGGTCAAGCCACTTGCCTAATCTGAAGTGATCAGTGGTGTGGATTAGCAAAAGAAGGATCAACTTGTGCCTCAAGTCTGCAGGAAAAGGATGTCAGACCAGATCAAATGGTGTTTCTTGTGATAAATAGCTAGACAATTGTTGAGGTCGTGCATTCAACTAACGACAATATACATTGACGGGAGACTATGTATATGTCTGAGGTAAAAGTGCAGGACTGCAGAAGGATTGAGAATTTTCTTTTCTCTATGTGGCTGTTTTGGAAGTATTTTCAAGGGTTAAGCACTTGGGAGTTGAATCAACTGGTGGGGTTGATTGGTGTCTATGGAGTTTCATCCAAATTGTCTGGGAAGAGTTTGGATTATGAGAGGCAGATTGATTGTGGAATGTTGATGACATCCAACATCTCAAGTCAGACAAGTTGTTGGCTTTAAGGCTGAAAGATATGAAGACATCACATCATGATGGTTACAGCTTGGATCAGGTTAGAGCATGGTGTTTGCTCTGGTTGTGAAGGTCGAGGATAAGTGGCAGTTATCTCTGGCTTTCTACTGACGACTCTACTAAGGGAAGTGACCTTCGTTAGTATTGCTATGGGGTAGTCTTGGACTACTTATTTTTTGAAGATTCAGATGTGGTAGGTTTGAAGTCTTTGGAGTTTCTAAGCAGGATGAAGGTTGTCTACTCATACTTGATTGTTGAATCATGTCTATGAGAGCATGGAAATCTGTTTCTGCAAAGGGAGGAGGTTCTTCTGAGTGGCAGAAGGAAGAGTTGAATTCAACAGTTGGATGTTATGACATCTAGCTTAACATCAGGAGTCTCAGTTGGTGATGTGGCACATCAGCTAATGAGAGGGTGATCTACAGGAATGACCAATAGGATGCTTCAAAAAGATCATTCTCATGACAGTTTGCGGGAGCTGCATGAACGAGAAGATGTTACATGACCATGGCTTAGGGAGTCTAAGTGTGTTTGCTTTTGAGCAAGTGGAACATGTGACTTGAAGATCAAGTTTCCTGGGTGGATCAAGATATCTCTGTGAGAGCTCTGACATACGTGAAAAGGGTCAAAATGTGGCATTTGGTTGATCTCAGAAGTGGATTCGAAGAATCAAGATTGTGGAAGCTGGTTATTATTGAGGATTGTCTTGGAACAAGTTACTCTTGGGCAGAAGGGTGATGAGTTGAAGAGTCAAGGAGATTATTCGTCTTGAAGGAGGATGAGAGTTTAATTCTCTAGTTCTTTGGATAGTAAGTCCAGTTGGTGGAGCATATCAAGAATCATGGTGATGATATCCTGGTGTGTAGCAGATGTTTCAACTTGTGTTGGGACATTATCTGGTTGATTATCCTTGGTGAAGGATGATATTGTTCTGGTTTGAAGCTTGGTGTCTACATTATGCCTAAGGAGCATCTACATAGTCATATGGGAGGATGATGAAGTAGAAGGTCTACCTTGGATGGAGAATGTAGTAAAGATTGGAGTAGCTTGATATTTGAAGATGACAACCTGAGGAAGCTTTATCAGCTGAATGTATCAGAAGTGGTTGTGATGCCGAAGATGTGAGCTGTTATCTAATGCGGATGTCCTACATGATGTTACAACATCCCTGTCTGGTGTGAAGGTCTGGGATTGTACGTATGAAGTTGGAAGAATCAGAATTATTGATCAGATCAGAAGGAATGTGGTTAAGGAGGGTCCTTATCTTGTGGTGAAAGTGATCTAAAGACAATTGTTATGGAATATGTAAGAAATTCCAAATCAAGTGTGGCGTTTATATTGGACTTGGCAGACCATGTATCTTAAATAAACATGTTGAAATTATGCTCAACAAATACAAGAAGTGGCAGTTCTTAATGTTGAGATTGTGGCAATTTCATTGTGTTTTTATCCGGTGTCAAGTGTTCATCTAGAGCGTTAGTTAACCATGACTGGGGGAGTACTTGTCTATGGATTTTGCTGCAAAGGTACATATATTGTGAAGATTGCATCTTATGAGGATATAATGTCAGATAACACTAGGCTATTAGATGACATGTTGGTGTGGACAAGAATATTTCTAGCCATGTGAAGATAATTGTTTGAATCATATGCACACATGCTTCTGAGGAGGAATCTGAAGGGCAGCCTTGCTTATGTCTGGGAGAATTTGCTTTTCTCTGCAATTTTTGGAAGAACTCAGTAGGGGTGTGTGTTGATGGGAGATGTCACACTTGTCTAGGTGTGTGGTTTTAATTCAAAGAAAGAGGACTTGACTTAAAGTGTAAAGCAGTATATTTGTGCCTCAGATCTTGTGGATGAATGATCAAGAAGTTCATTCCTGAGAGAAGTTGATCAGCTTGGCAAGATGTGAGTTTTGGAGCATGTGAAGATATCCAACCAAGAGGGAATCTTGTGAGTTCTAGTATTTGGATTGGTTGAGGATTAAACATTAAGTGAATGTGTTCAGCAGGTGTGTTGAACAGAGGGTGCGCTCTTGAAGACATGAAGATGAGTCTTATGTTTTCCATTCATTTAAGGTGTTCTTCTTGCAAAGGAGCACTGGTTATCTTACATAGGAAGAGTTTATCTTTTGTGGAAAAAGTGGTTTATCCAGATTGTAATGTCAGACAAGATGTCGTGACATTGTGTTACTGGTAAAGTTCATGGTGTACTTGAAAGTTTAGACCTGGTTCTAGAGATTTGTGTGTCAATGGATCGAATCAGAAGTATACATTTACACCAATGGTTGGATGATTTAGAATTTGATTTTGGAATTTCTTTTGTGCTTGTTGCGATGTTCAGAGTTTGTCTAATTGTGGCTAAAAAGGGGGAGAAATAGCCAAGTGAGCCAAGAGTATCAAAGAGTACAAATGTCAAATGTTGCTAAAGTGATATGACGCAGAAGTGTAGAAATTGAGGGGGAGTGTGCATGTTGAACAGCTGGTTATGCTGGTTCTTGCCTTGAGGGGGAGCTTGCCAATTGCTGAAGTATTGGAGTGCAACAGTATTGGAGTGTGTAGTTTGTGCAGCTGTCTTGCTGGTTGCAGTTTTGAGGGGGAGTTGCTGCTGCTAGTTGAGTGCTGATATGGTAGGTATCTCTGATGTTCGCTGAGATTGTTTTAGCCAAAATTAGCCAAAGGGGGAGATTGTTAGTTCTTGTATTGGCTGGAATTTTGGTAAAACAAAGTTGAACAGTGTTAATGTCATGTGTGGGATGTCTTAACATTGAGTCATAACATTAGTGAATGTTAAGGTGATGAAGAGTTAAAGTACTGAAGAGTGATGTCACATGCGATGTCTTGACATCACTATACCAGAACATTAGAACATCAGGTGGTGATGTTTTAGGGCTGCGCATTTAAGTTTGATTTGATCAGATCTGTTAGAGATTTAGTATGCGAATATCTTGGGAGAAATATTTTCAGTTGCAATCTGATTTTGAGTAGATTTGTTGCTGTGTTTAAGGGCTGAAGATTTAAAAAGATTTGAAGATAAAATCTGTTTTTAAATTCAAATCAAATCAGATATTTTTATGGAGAAGATCTTGCAGCTGAATTAAAAAGTGAAGATTATTGAAGATTAGTTTGTTACTATTTTAGTGCAAAAAGATATGGAGATTAGAGTAAATTATGATGAAGATTTAATTGAAGATATGATTGAAGATCTATTTAGAAGCAGGATCTGGTGCAGATTTGGTACAGAAGACTTGATATGATTTGAAGGCCCAAATCCAGCTGGGATTATATTATAAATAGATTGCTTGTATCCTAGAATAGGTACGGGTCCAAGATGTAGATCTTTAGGGCTTTGTCAAAGTGAACCACTCGGGTTGTGAGATGGTCACTGTGGTTAACTCAGAAACCTGTAGGTAATGAGTTTGGGTTTGTTATTAGAGGAAGCTTTGAAGCAACTCCAATGTAAGTCATGGAAGTGTGTCTTCTGGTTTTCTGTGTTAGAAAAGTCGTGGTAAATAAGCTGTTGATGCAGTGATGGTGTAGTTGACTACTAGACATCATTGTGATGATAGGAAGTGAGATGGAGTCTCTTACCTAGAGAGGACTTAGGTAGAAGGGTCATTGGGTAGTGATTAAATTAGGTAGATTGTCAACTGGTCTGTTGAGTCTGTAATTTGATACTACTAATAATGGACTTCCTTCCTGGCTTGGTATTCCCCCAGATGTAGGTTGTTGAACCGAACTGGGTGAACAATTCAGTGTGTTATTTACTGTTTCTATTATTGCCTTGTTCAGCAGATTGCGATGTTGTGACATTGCACAAAGACATCACACATCTGTACCATAATTTCAAATACCATTACCTGAAATCACAGGCCCAAGAAAACTCACTTCTGACAACCAGAACTCACACTTGGACAACTTGGCATAAAGTTTATTCTCCTTCAAAATTTGCAACACAATACGCAAATGTTCCGCATGTTCCTCCCGAGACTTAGAATAAATCAAGATGTCATCAATAAACACAACAACAAATTGATCCAAATGCTCATGGAATATGCGATTCATATACTCCATAAACACTCCCGGCGCATTAGAAACCCCGAACGGCATCACGGAATATTCGTAATGTCCGTATCGTGTCCTAAAAGCCGTCTTCTGAATATCTTCCTCCTTCACTCTAAACTGATGATACCTGACCTCAAATCAATTTTACTAAACACACATGCACCTACCAACTGGTCCATCAAATCATCAATTCTCGAAAGAGGATAGTTATTCTTAATCGTCACCTTATTCAGCTGGCGATAATCAATACACAATTGCATACATCCATCTTTCTTCTTCACCAATAAAACTGGAGCACCCCAAGCCGATACACTCGGCCTCACAAACCTCTTTTCTAACAATTCATTCAACTGCTTCTTCAACTCAACCAACTCAGATGCCGACATACGATATGGTGCCATAGACACAGGTCTAGTACCAGGAACTAGATCTATAGAAAACTTCACCTCCCTTTCTGGCGGAACATCAGAAATATCCTCCAAAAACACCTTCGAAAAATCACACACGACTGGAAACACATCAATTGCAACTTGACTATCCACAGTCAACGATGCAAACAACCCGAACAACTGAGCTTCATCCGCCAAAAGTTTCTTCAACTCTTTGGTAGATAAGAAAATCAATTCCTTGTCTTCTTCAAGAGAATGAAATCTTACCAACTTATGATAACAATCGATATGAACTCGATTGAACTGCAACCAATTCATTCCCAGAATTATGTCTAAACCCTCCAACGGCAGACACACCAAATCCATAGCAAAATCCTTGCCATAAATGGTCAAAGGACAACTTAAACAAACCAGAGAAGTAATTGCCGACCCCAATGCTGGAGTATCGATAACAAATTCTCCACCCAACGACGACAACAAAAGATTCCAACGCCGCGCACACTCAGACGAAATAAATGAATGAGTTGCTCCGATATCAATAATAGCAACTAAAGGCGTACTATTAATAAAATAAGTACCTCTGATCAGACGATCTGCACTAGTAGGCTGAGTTCCTATGAATGCAAATACTTTCCCTCTAGCTTGAGCTTGCTTTGGTTTCGGACACCTCGTAATAACATGACCAGGTTCACCACAGTTGAAACACTTCACCACATTCCTCTTGCAATCAGCTGCTACATGTCCTATACCTCTGCAATTGGAACACTTCCTCACATCCTTTCTACATTCAAACTGACGATGTCCTAAGTCACCACACTTAAAACATCTCGGAGGATTATACATACCTCCCCCACTTGGCCTTTTAGCAAAATTAGCCCTTTGCTTTTCCTTGTCAGTTGGTGCCACATAAGGGCCACCACGAAACGGTTGCTTTCCTTTCCTTTCGTTCACACTCTTATAATGAGTAGAACGATATTTACTATCCTCCTCATAAATTCTACAATAATCCACCAAATTTGAAAACCTCCTAATTCTTTGATAACCAATTGCCTGTTTGATCTCGGGACGCAACCCGTTCTCAAACTTCAGACATTTGGAAAACTCCGCAGTTGCTTCAGCATAATGTGGATAAAACTGAACAAGCTCCACAAACTTAGCAGTGTAATCAGTAACAGACATGTTACCCTGTTTCAACTCCAAGAACTCTATTTATTTCTTTCCTCTAACATCTTCAGGAAAATACTTCCTCAAAAACTCACTGCTAAACAAATCCCAAGTGACAACTTCACCTGTAGCTTCCCATACATGACGCGTACTAACCCACCAATCATCAGCCTCCTCCTGTAACATGTGAGTACCCAGTCTCACCTTCTGTTCCTTAGCACAGTGCATCACTTGAAAGATTCTTTCAATCTCCTTAAGCCAAATCTGAGCACCATCAAGATCATGTCTTCCTTTGAAGACAGGCGGTTTGTTCTTCCTGAACTCATCATTCCCACCAGAATTAGGTGCATTCCGCACAGCCTGAGCCATAGCTTGCATATCAGCAGCAAAAGCAGCATCATTCCTACCAGCCATATTCTGTTCATATCCAATAACCGTAACTATGGTTAAATAATCAACTCCCCCGAACACAACTGTCGCACAACAAACAACTTGGTCAACATGACCGACACAGACTGGCTCTGATGCCACTTAATGTGACACCCCCAATCTATACCCCACAAGCAATTAAAGCGATAACGAATAATCAGAGTATAATTAAAACATTCATGGCATAGACGGGAGCGTCATATCAAAGTAATAAAATATAACAACCTGCTCATATAGATATGCAATAATCAGGTAGCAACATAAATAGAGGATCTCAGTTCCTAACACCCACAATTCAGATACAGAATAAAAGCGGAAAATCTGCAACTGAAATCTCATATATAAACATAAAATTTTGTCTGCCACATACCGAGTCATACATGTACAATCCAAAAAGGTATATATACGCATAATTACATAACGATCTCCCCGACTACCCGGTGCCACATATCAAAGCCGACCGACAAAAGAATGAAGACATAATCTTCACAAAAAGACCTCCAGCATCTAATCTGCAATGCCTCATAGAGCATTCAAAATAGCAGAAGGGTGAGAAACACAATTATAATATAGTTGCATACAATTATGTAATAACATGAAATACGCATGCAAACCATTCTCACCACAAACGTACAATATAGTTCAAATACCAAACAAAACAATTCATAACTCATGCATCCATCACAAAGGCATATCAATCATGCTCGATTCATTTATCACCAATATATATATATATATATATATATATATATATATATATATATATATATATATCCACTCATCAATCCCATTCACAAATTCCCACACATAATCATTCCATTCATGACTTATGTAATTGTACAGAGACCGACACAACGACACTATGAATGCGGTACCATTCCATCCATCATTCTAATCATCATTAATTCACTCAGGAATTATTGGAACCATCGCTTGTTACTTAGTGTAACTCCCCGTCGGGCAAACGATGTTCCCCGTCGCTTTAGGTCCTCTTTGTATAAGGCAAACGACGTTTATGGATCACTTTAGGTCCTCTTTGTACAAGACACACGATCTGATCACTTTAGGTTCTCTTTGTATAAGGCACACGATCGTCTATAACGTTGCTTTAGGTCCTCTTTGTATAAGGCACACGATCGTTACAGCAGATTCCCTCTGGAATCATTTCATCGCTCACACCCCACAAGGGCACACGACATCACATGGTGCATATCATGATGCATGGCATACTAATGACTCATGACAATCAAATGCATGTACATATATAACCATGTGAACCATCTCATCATCAATAATCATGCATTGCAATCAAACCCAAAACATTGCATTTATTTGCCATAAGGCCACAAACCATCATCACCACATTTCATCACATGCATTCACATCATATAACAGCACACAAGCTATACGTTATATATCTAAAACATATCGCATGATAACACATCAATCGCACAAAATTACGACGATAAAAGTCGACAAAACGACACGTTTCCAAATTCCCGACACAATTAAATTGGCCACCAACCTCAAACCCATATTTATAAGAAAGAACATCTCATTAGCTTTCCAACGGTACTAAGAACGTCTCGATCCGAGTTACGGATCAAAAGTTATGAGTTTTCAAAGAAAATAATTTATTGAGAAACAGCCATATTCGCCTGGCGACTTAGGATTTCGCCTGGCGAATACCCCTTCGCCAGCACTTCACTTGGCGAACTAGTGGCGAACCACCATTTTAGAAAAACCCTAAAGTTCCAGTAGCTAACACATTTCTATCTCCCCGTTTTAGCCTGGCGACTTACGATTTCGCCTGGCGAATCCCTCTTCGCTAGTACTTCGCCTGGCGAACTAGTGGCGAGACCTAATTCGCCTGGAGAATTCCCAATTCGCCTGGCGAATCTCACCAGAACCAGAATTTTCTGTTGCGGGTTACATGGTTCCAAAACCCCAAAATCCAACTTTCTCCAACCAAAACGTTTTCAATCAATCAAAACAAGTATCAACAATGTTCATACATGTAATACGATCATACTACGTTATTCATATCGATTTTCGACCGTGAAAACATCGATTTCTATTCATTTTTCTCATTTCGACCTATAATTGAAAAACTATGAGAAACAAGTAAACATTCAAACACACATATACATATTCATACACAAGCATATAGTAATCGAGTTTCGCACCCTTACTTGATTAATCGTGCTTTGAAGTGTCGGTTGAATTGATTTCTTACACTTCAAGTTTTCCTCTTTTTCTTCTTCCCACTCTCTTTTTCTCTTCTCTTTCTTTTCTCTCTTTCTAGTCTCTAAGTTTCTATTTTATGAAAAACAATAATATCTAACCAAGCAAAATGACCAAAACACCCCTACACTTAATTCCTCGCAAACGTTCCCAAAACGCGATAAAACATAATAACGATAAACATGACATATTTACCACATAAAAACCAAGAATAAAATAATATAGAAACAAAAATAATTAAATCGAACCGATTAAATAAACCTAACAAAAACCGGGGCGTTACAGTCTTGTCCAAGTCCATTATCTCTACATTCTTGACCTTAATTCTGAAGTGTGAGAATCCGTTGAAAATTGATGATTGTAGGCCTATATGTCTTGTGGGGTGTCTTTATAAGGCATTGTCCAAACTTTTGGCATCTAGGTTGAAAGTGGTTCTTAACTCTATCATATCTCCTTGCCAATCCGCTTTTGTCCCGGGTCGTCATTTGCTAGATGGAGTTTTAGTGGCCAATGAGATAGTGGATTACGCGGTTAAGGAGAAGAAGGTGTGTACTTTTTTCAAGGTTGATTTTGAAAAAGCATATGACAAGGTTTCGTGGAACTTTCTTAGATATATGTTGAGAAGGATGGGATTCGGTGATATTTGGATGCGGTGGATGGAAGTTTTGGTGTTTTCTAGTAAGATGTCCGTGTTGGTTACGGGAAGTCCTACTAGTGAGTTTTCGGTGCAGAGAGGCTTAAGGCAAGGAGACCCGTTATCTCTGTTTTTATTTGTGTTAGTTACGGAAGGCTTGACGGGTTTGATCCGGAACTTGGCTAATTTAGGAGATTTTGCCGGTTTCTCTATTAATCGGAGTTGTTTCATAGATGTTCTTCAATACGCGGACGATACTCTTTTGGTGGGGGATGGCGGTTGGAAGCATATGTGGCCTATCAAGGCAGATTTTAGAGTTTTTGAGTTAGTGTCGGGGCTTGGCATTAATTATCATAAGAGTAAGCTTATCGGTATTAATGTTAATCTTGGTTTCCTAGAGGCGGCAACTTCTTTCTTATCGTGTAGAATGGAATCTCAAGAGTTCAATTTTTTGGGCATTCCTATTGGATCCAACCCTAGGAGAATTGTCACATGAAACTCTTTGCTTTCTAAGTTTGGTAAAAGACTCTCGATTTGGCAAGGGCAGTTATTATCTTTCGGAGGTAGAATTACTCTTATCAAGTCGATTCTTAGTAGCTTGGCTATTTTTCATCTCTCATTTTACAAAGCCCCGGTGAAAGTTTGGAAGGAGATGATGAAGATACAAAGTAGATTTCTTTGGGGTTCATCGGATTCGAAAAGAAGGGTTCATTGGATTAATTGGGAATCTCTTTGCTTGCCTTATAACAAAGGAGGTTTAAACTTGAAGAGGGTAGACGTTTTTAATGAAGCTCTTCTCCAAAAATGGAGGTGGAGAATTTTTTTTTGTTCGGAGAATTTATGGTATAGGGTGTTAAAAGCCAGATACGGTGATATTCAAATGTTGTTATGGGGAGGTGGTTAGAATTCAGACAAAAGTAGAGGTTACTCCTCTTGGTTTATGGATTTACTCACTATCTCGAAATCGAATCCTGAGGACTTTTTGTTGGAAAATTGCAGGGCTGCTATCGGCAATGGATTTGGAACGTTGTTTTGGAAGGATGATTGGTCGGGGGAAGGATCCTTAATGCATTTATTTCCTAGATCATTTTTAGCCTCTCAGCTGCAAAATGTGTCGGTGGCCGCGATGGGGGTTGGGTGGACGGACAGTGGAAGTGGGGGGATTGCGGGATCGTAGGTCAAGGGCAGGTTTCTGATGCTGTGTTGACTGATTTTGCTACTGTAAATTTGGTTTCTGTTTCGTAGTTACAACAATCTAACATCGCGACTGCTCACGACAGTTTGATTGCCAGCCTCGAGTCTGATGTGGTTGAGTTGGTATCAGATGCAGGGCGGTATGTCACGACTTCGGCTGATGGTGTTCAGTTTTCGACAGTAGACGCGGGAATGGCAGTCTGTTTTTCTGGATTTCTGGCAGATCAGGCAGATCTTGAACCTGCTGTCATGGGTTCAGCAGCTGTTCTGAGTTCAGCAGCTTCTACTGTTATTGGAACATCATCCGAGATTGCTTCGGAGACTTCTAGTTTGCGGGAGTTTCTTTCTCAGTTCTGTCCGGAAGTCGGTGGGAAAGACTCCTTACTTTGGAAAGGCGAAATTAACGGTAATTACTCGGTTAGATCTTACTATTTTTGTTAGTTCTTGGATTGGCTGGAATTTTGGTAAAACAAAGTTGAACAATGTTGATGTCATATGTTTGATGTCATAACATTGGTTCCTAACATTAGCTGTTGCAGAGTTGAAGTGTTATATGCTGATGTTATTAGTGATGTCTTGACATCACTATACCAGAACATTAAAACACCAGATTGTGATGTTTTAGGGCTGCACGTGTTTGTGTGATTTGAGGAGATCTGTTAGAGTGATTGGATGTGAATATCTTGGAGAAGAGATTTCTAATCAGATATATTTGCAGATTATGGAGTAGATTCTGTTACCAACATTAGGGCTGATTTGGAAAGACTTTATTAAAAAGATTTGAAGATCAAATTGGTTTTAATATCAGATATTTTTGGAAGTGATCCAAACCCAAGTCAGAAGGGTATAAAAGTAGCCTCAACCCTTATTGGAAGATGACGAAGAAAGAGAGCTATAGACTGAGTGTCATTTGTGTCTTCGTATGTATTTTTGTAAACCATTCATGTTGAATTGGTGTTATTGTTTTTGAGTTGTAATTGATATCTCTAGAGCTGTTAAGCAAGAGAGTTTATGTTCTTGATCAAAGCTGTGAAGCAGAATCAAGGTGTGTTTGAATTGTATCACTGAGGTGATTTAGGGAGTGAGTGGTTTCTCATATCTAAGAGGTTTCTTAGGTAGAAGATTCATTGGGTAGTGATTAAGTTTAGTAGATGTCAACTGGGATTGTTGAGTCTGTAAATTAATACTACTAATAGTGAAATTCCTCCCTGGCTTGGTAGCCCCCAGACGTAGGTAGTTAGATCGAACTGGGTGAACAATTCTTTGTGTTATTTACTGCTTCTTTTACCTTGGTCATATAGCAGAGTGTGTTGTTGTGACATCACACTTAACATCACACATCTGATACCAGAATTTCAATTGGTATCAGAGCAGGCATCCTGCTCTGCATCTGGGTGAGATCTAGGGCTGATACTCTCTGGTACAATGGACAATGAGACTGGAGGATTTGTGAATAGACCCCCTATTCTAGATGGCTCTAATTATGACTATTGGAAACCAAGGATGGTTACCTTCTTGAAGTCTTTAGACAGCAGGGCTTGGAAGGCTATTGTGAAAGAATGGAAACATCCTGTTATGGTGGAAAAGGATGAGAATGGAAAGGAAGTAGAGGGTAGCTCAAAACTGAAACCTGAAGAAGAATGGACCAAGGAAGAAGATGAGCTTGCCCTTGGGAACTCTAAAGCCTTGAATGCCATATTCAAGTGGATAAGAACATCTTCAGGTTGGTCAACACATGTGAAGTAGCTAAGGAAGCATGAGATATCTTGAAGACTACTCATGAAAGAACCTCCAAAGTCAAGATGTCAAGACTTCAACTTTTGACAACAAAGTTTGAAAATATGAAGATGAAGGAGGATGAGACTATCCATGATTTCCACATCAACATCCTGGAGCTGTCAAATGCTTCTAATGCCCTAGGAGAGAGGATGACTGAAGAGAAGCTGGTGAGGAAAATTCTTAGATCCCTTCCCAAGAGATATAAGATGAAGGTGACTGCAATTGAAGAAGCCCAAGACATCAGCAAGATGAAGGTTGATGAGTTGATAGGATCTCTTCAAACCTTTGAGTTAGGGTTGAGTGAAGAGGAACCTGAAAAGAAGACTAAGAGTATAGCTTTGGTATCTAATACTCAAGAAGAGAAGAAAGGGAATGGTGCTGAGTCTCAGGAGGAGCTGTCCCAGGCCATTGTCTTGCTGGGAAGACAGTTTAATAAGGTTATGAAGAGGATAAATAGGAGTTATAATCCTAATGTCAAGAACATCACATCTGACACCAACAGATCAGGAGATCAGGGGAAGAAAACTAGAGATGAAGAAAAGTCCAATAATGACAAGGGAGTTCAATGCTATGAGTGTGAAGGCTATGGTCATGTCAAGAAGGAATGTCCTACTTATCTCAAAAAGCAGAAGAAGGGGTTATCTGCTTCCTGGTCTGATACTGAAAGTGAATCTGAAGATGAATCAGCTAAGCTTGTTAGAGCTATGATTGGGGTTTGTGAGTCAGATGATGATTCGTATGATGATGAGGTTACTTATGAAGAGCTTGCTGCCTCGTATAAAGAATTGTACATGAGAAGTGAACAAGTGTGTCTTGAAGGAGAGAAGATGAAGAAAACCATAGTGCAGTTAGAGGCTGAAAAGACTGAACTTGAAAATGAAGTCAGTATGCTTAACTCTAAACTGGATTCTATGACCAAAACTGTCAGAATGTTGAACAGTGGTACTGATGCTCTAGACAACATTCTTAGTATTGGTAAAATTGCTGGAGACAAAAGTGGTTTGGGGTTCAACAATGTTGCAGCATCTGATGATGTTATTACCAGTTCCAAACCAGTGATGTTAAAACAGATGTTTAAACATCCAGACATGATTCCTTCTAGGAAGAAATTCAGGCGCTGGAGATGTCATCACTGTGGGCGTTTTGGACACATAAAGGCCTACTGTTATAAGCTACATGGGTATCCTCAGAAGGCACATCAATATACTCCCCCATAGAAGTTTCCCATAGTTAATCAGGCCTTAAACTCTAAGAAGCAATGGACTCTAAAAGGTAAAGTTACCAGCTTAATAGCTCACACTTCTCTTAGGGTTTCTGTCATACCCCAAATTTTGACCACTAAGATTTCCCATCATTGTGCAAATCATCATCACAATATGGATGAACCATCATGCCTCATCAAATGCCTCAAAGGTTGTAGAGCATTCACTACAATCAAAATTAGGGTTTTAAGCCCTCTCAGAGCTTTAGACAAAGGATCAATCAAGGAATGCCATGATCTTCAACTTGTCTAACCTCTCAAACATCCACAATGGATCAAAAGGACTCCCACTCCAAGGATTAAGCACAAAGTTGCTCCCTTCTAGGTGGATCAAGTCTCAAGATCGACAGTGTCACCAAATTAGGGTTTTGGTCGACCAGGGCCTCCAGATGGAAATTTTTCATCTGGGCACAAGCCAATGATCCAAAACATAACCTAATATACTCCAGGGAACCTCATGGACCCAATCATCAAGTCAATTTGACCTCAGGGGATGCATTCATCAAAAATCAGGAATTAGGGTTTATTGACCTAATTCACCCCTAAGTTGACTTTTAGGACAAATCATGAGCCAAGACCTCAAGAGAGGGTTTGAGGGTCTCTAATGAACTATATTGATCCATTTGGAACAATGGATTAATCCAAGAAGCTTGAGCAACAAGTCTCAATTTCATCTGCACCACAATTAGGGTTTCGCGAGGAAATTCAACTGTAACCTTGACTTTTGACTAGGACATGCTCCCAAGCCCTAAGACATGATTCAATATACCCTATGACACCTATGGAACATGTCCATCAAGTTTGATTTAGGTCAAGGACATGATTTCATGAAGAATTGCACAGTTTGGAATTCATCTGATAAAAAGTCAACTGTGCACAAAAGTCAACTTTGACTTTTTGAGATTTTTCAACAAAATGGATTTTTAACCCTAAAATGATGTTAATGTATGATTTGAATCATCATTCATCAAGAAAAATCAAAGAAAGTAGGATAACTTGTAAAAGGGGTAACCATAAAAACTTAGAAAAATTTCTAAGTTATGGAAAATGTGACACTAATGTGCCAACTTTGGGGGACCATAACTCCTAAACCACAAGGCCATTGTTCCCCATTCAAAGCTTGATTTGTAGATCTCATTTCCCTCTACAAAAGGTTCATACTGACCTATGTCCAAATTGCTCATGGATTTTGAGTTATGGAGTGATCAAAATCAAGAAAAGTCACCTTGTTCCAACACTTAGTGAAAATTTCACTAAGTCAGATTTTACCTTACTTTTTGCCAAATGTAGGGGGATTTTTCACTTTGATTCAAAAGAGATCAAAACCAAACATGTTCAAACAGTTGTTGTATCATGGAAGGGCTTTCCAAAATTACCAAGAACATTACCAAATTCAATTTGAGCCATGAGATATGACATTGGCAAGTTGCCTTGCTGAAATCTGCCAAGGCAAGGCAGATTTTTACACTTTTGGTCGATTTGCCAAAATCAGCCAAATCCAAATGCTCCTATCCACTTGGACACCTCTGAGGATTGAATCTAAAGGGGACAATCACTGAGCCAAGCCTCCAAAGTCTTTGGAACAAGAAATAGCATGTTGAACCTAGAATTGCCAAAATAGGGACAAGGTGGCATGGACTGAGCCATTCTCAACTGAATTCAGTCAAGACTTATCCAAGACCAAGGGAACCAGCAGCCTGTGCCCTAACCTCTAGTCAATGGCTAGAGGAGAATTGGATTTTCATTTGCCAACATTGGCCAAACCTACTCAGCAGTTGCCATCACTATTCCTTACAAAACAAACTTGCTTTACTATAAATAGAGATCAATTGTGATCAGTTTGAGTACACCAAAGCCATCAAACAGATGCTTTCCTCAAAATCTCTTCTTTCACTCCAATTTTGCCTTCTAAGGCAAGTCACTATCGGGTTTTGAGTTTGAGAGCTTTTCCAATCAAACCAATCACACACACACCTCATATACATCATATAGAAGTGATCCAAACACTCACATAACATCTGGAACACAGATTTCACAAAATCACCAGCCAATTGCTCTAGTTCTTGACAGATTTACAGTTGGGGTACCATCTCAAGTTCCAGATCATTTCAATCCATTCCAAGCATTCATACACACTCCATGGCACCTAGGGAAGCTATCCAGATCATTGGAACCTAGCTGTAACACCTCCAACACAAATCACGATCATCAGCTGCAAGTGGTAAGCATGAGCTCTTCTAACTCTATGATCCATGCAATTTTTGCTGCACAATAATTTGGCCATATGTTGATAATCATGCATGGAATGTTTCCCCTCAATTAATTGCATTGTTTGAATCGTGTATCAAATATCCTAGCCTTCATGCAGAAATTTTGGTTCTTGAGGATTTTTCATGATTTCTTGTTATATGTTTAATTTAAATGAAATTAAATACCATAGACATGATCGTGAGGTTAAAACGAGTTGATTGGTATGTGGATTACATGATATGATCAAGTATTCAGTGAGATTGAAGAGAAAATGCAAATCTGGGCAAACCCAGAACACGCACGTGTTCTTGGCGCCATTTTTTGAAAATTCAAATATTTGAATTTTGTGATTTTATTTAATTGATTCAAAAATTAATTTCTCTCTGAGTTTTAATGATTTTGAGTTGATTCTTTTTTTAATAATTCACAAAAATGTTAAAATATTTTATTTTCCCAAAAAATCCCAAAAATATTATTTATTTTGTATAATTGATATTTTTGAAAAGAATTAATGTTTTAATTGTTTTTAACATTTAAAATAGTTTTTCCACCTTGATTTTGCAACTTTTAATGCTTTCTAATAATTTTGTAGGTCAATACTTAATTTTTGAAGCATTAATCCAAGATCACAATTTGTTCTCCATATGTTAAACAATTTTGATCATTTAAATTGAATTTTTATTCAATTAAATATATTTTTGAAAATAAATTAGGGTTTTTGGATTAATTCAACCCTCATAAGTCATTTTCAAAACACTTTGGGCCTCTAATAGAGTGTAAGACCCAATCCTTTTTTTGACCAAATTATTTTTGGGCCTCAGTGTATTGTATAAGTCCCGATACCGTCAAAAACAAACGGCGCGATCGTCGCCTTTTGAAAAATAACCTTCTGGGCCTCGCCTCGAGCTATAAGACCCATTCAAAATTTTTGGGCCTCTAATAGAGTGTAAAACCCAATCCCTTTTTAAACAAAAACATTTTGGGCCTCACTTATTGTATAAGTCCCTTTGCGTTAAAAGAAAACCTCGGCGCGATCGCCATTTTAAACGAAAAAATCATTTGGGCCTACTCTCGTGTTATAAGCCCCACTCTTTTTATTTAAACCTTTTTGGGCCTCTTGAGAGAGTGTAAGACCCATCCCTTTGTACAGAAAACAATTGTTTGGGCCACAGTCACTTGTATAAGTCCCTCTGTACAAATTTAAACAGTGCGCTCACTGATAAAACCCTGGGCCTCTCCTTGAGCTGTAAGCCCAAAATCTTTCTTTTTTAAAGCGCTTCCTCCTTTGATTTTGAAATATACTGTTGTTTTCAATCTTTCTATGTTGAACAACTAACCAAACAGCATGGAAGCTCTACAACCGAGTAAGTGTTTATCCGCTTTCATTTACCGCTTTCATATACATATAACTGTATTGTGGGGCTGTTTCGCTGTAAGTCTTCTTTCATAAACTCATATCAACTGTGTAATAATAGTATAGATATTTAGAGTTTCCCCGGCAACTACGTCTAGAACTAGGTGACGTCGTTTCGTTTATTCGTAGAAATAGACAACTAGATCCCCAATAGGATCACCAGTTACAGTCTTCTCTTCGGCTGTCCTCATTAGGAATTGTCAAGAAACTCTACTCCCAGAGATGAATGTATTCTCCGTGAATGGCATCTTTGAGTTTCTTCCAAATTCTTGAACTTTCCTGGCTTGATCTATTCCTTGTGAATAACCTGTCTTGAATTTCTCGGGGTTTGGGGACCCACGGGCTTCTTAAAAGCATCGGCCTCCTCTTGGGCATCGTACAAGGACCCACAGGCTTCCTAAAAGCAACCCCGCCTCCTCTTGGGCTTAGTACAAGGACCCTACGGCTTCTTAGAAGTATTCACAGCCTCCTCTTAGGCTTCGTATAATGATCTCTTCCTCCATGAATGATAGCCTTCTCTTGGGCTTAGTACAAGGACCGATCGGCTTCTTAAAAGTTTCCAGCCTCCTCTTGGGCTTCGTACAAATTGTCCCGACGACCTCCTAGAGGTATAGGAACAGAACTTAGTCATTTGCATAGAACAGTCCTTTCGTAGAGTCTACTACTATTTTTCAAAACACGGTACAAAAGACAAAACTCTAGACACGGACAGTCTAATATCCTTGAGTCTCAAAGACATTCTCAAGTGACCCCTTCGTTAAATAGGAAGGAAACCCGTAGACTCGGACAGTCTCAATACCCTTCAGATTTCCCGCTTCCTTAAAGAACAGGAATAACCCGGATCCTTGAATCAAATCCATGAGTACAGTGTTGCTCATATAAGAACTGATTTTCTCTTTAAAATCAGTATACTGGACCTATCGCTTAACTGAACAGTCACCATAGCCTCCTCTTGGGCTTTGTACCATGACCCTCCCCAGCGGAGTCAAACAACGTTAAGACTCTCTCTCGGGCTTTGTACGAGACACATAAGAGACTCCCTCGTTGAGTCAATTACCTCTTTCGCCTCCATCTCGGGCTTTGTACGAGATACAGAACTCTCTTGTTGAGTCAAATAGCCTCTATCTCGGGCTTTATACGAGATACCAAAAGATTCCCTCGTTGAGTCAAAAGCTTTTAGCCTCTCTCTCGGGCTTTGTACGAGACACATATTAGCCTCCTCTTAGGCTTTGTATAAGAAAACCACTGGTTAATCCAATTAACCTTTTAGCATCAAAGCTGTGGCTCGTTCACAGTACACAAACATCAACAACTCCTTCCCCTTTGTCTAATTGTTGTAAGCGGGAAGCCTCTGGATCATCTACATCCATGCCACTGTCCCTCTTTTAGCATGAGAAATTCCTAAGGAAAGATAGCATTGCTCTACACTGTGTTAAAGTCTTCTCCTTCAGGTTAAAACCCCCTATAAAGGAAATTATGGCATTGCTTGGATTCGCATATCCCGGTTAAAGTAATTCTCCTTTATAACCAGTCACCCAACAGTTGTGACAGACAAACCCTTCTTTAGAGATGACAAATTCTCTCTAAAGTCGAGATCCTTCAGCTTCACGTCTTGGGCTTTGAACAAGATACAAACTACCCTTTCGCTTCACGTCTTGGGCTTTGAACAAGACACCAAAAACCAACTTTCTCCCATAGAATAGGAGGAACTACGAACGCTCTGATTTCCCTGTTTCGGTAAACGGGAATACGTAGGCATAAGATTGAAAGAAAAATCTTAGCGAGCACACTAAACAAAAACCCAAAATCCCATACTCTCATGTATCTATCAAAAGCATCAGTCCTAACATCCTAATCCTTGTTCCCCGCCAGAAAGTCCTAGAAAGAAAAGAAAGAAAACCGTATTGGCGAAAATACAAATAACCAGTACAAAGCCTCCCCACATTGATAGCATTTGTAACCTAACAGACCACTATTTAAACTCAGTATGCAAAACAGGGTTAATTGGAGACATCTATTTCCCTTCCTTCATCAGCTTCAATAGGATAAAAAATGAATCGACCTGTAGTTTAAGCTCAACCGCAGAGAGCGACCAGCGCTGAAGAACCGTGTCCAAAATCGCTCGCTACAATCTTCAGGAAGAAAACAGAGAGTTGAAAGAAGAGATCGACGCTCTGAGAGAGGATATGAGAAAGCTTCGTAACGACATGCAAGCCATGGCAGAAACTCAGCTACAAAGAACTGTGATCTCAGAGATCACCTCAACGCCCATAGTGGAGAAGTTTGATCCTAGGTATCAGATGCCGAAAGATCGTCCCTGGGGCATGCCTGTTAACTATATCCCAGAAGGATATGTTCCGCCGATCACTGAAGATCGGGGAATCGCCACAGAAGCCGCTGGGCCTGAAGGTTACAAACTTCGGGAAAGCGAAGATGCCAGGGGCATACTGAAGACTCCTGAAGGTTACAAACTTCAGGAAATGCCAAGATTTACTGTCGTAGTCATGGTACCACCCCCTGTGGTGTACACTGTCCCAGAAGGACAGATTCCACCGATACCTTCTAGTAAAAAGGAAACTATGTTTGACTGAATGGATGAATTCCAGGAACAGTTCTTGGAAATGCAGAAGGAACTGCAAGCCATTCGCGGTCAGGATCTATTTGGAAAGGACACCGCAGACCTTTGTCTGGTCCCCAATGTGAAAGTCCCGCACAAGTTCCAAGTGCCCGAATTTGAAAAGTACAAGGGTAACTCTTGCCCTCAGAGTCATCTGGTGATGTACGCTCGGCGGATGTCAGCTCAGACGGAGAATCAGGACCTACTGATTCACTACTTCCAGGATAGTTTAACTGGTGCCGCACTCAAATGGTACATGGGTTTAAACCGTGCTACGATTAGCACATTTAGAGATCTTGGTACTTCCTTCATCCAACAATACAAATACAATTTGGACATGGCACCCGACAGAGATCAACTCAGATCAATGTCACAAAAGGACAAGGAAACCTTTAAGGAGTACGCTCAGAGATGGCGCGAAATTGCCGCTCAGATTTGTCCACCTCTTGAGGAAAAAGAGATGACAAATATCTTCTCAAAGACCTTAAGCCCATTTTACTATGACCGAATGGTTGCCAGTGCGCCCAGTTATTTCACCGAGATGGTGGGCATGGGAGTTCGTCGTGAGGAAGCCATCCGAGAAGGACGTTTGGCAAAAGACGTTGGACCATCAAGCAGTACAAAACGATACGGTAGTGCTCTCCCTAAGAAAAAAGAGCAGGATATTGGGAATATCTCTCTCGGAAAGCAAAGGCGACGTTATCAACCAGTAGCAGCTGTAATTCCTGCTATCAGCCCTGTGCCTATTCCTACGTATCAACCTCAGGTTGCGCAAAGCCAACCTAATCAGCAAAGGACACAACAGCCTTTTCAGCAGGCTCATCATTCATATAACAACAACCATACAACACGACCATCAGGGTTTGATCCCATACCCATGTTGTACGCAAAACTATTTCCGTTACTACTGGCTAAGGGGCACATTCAGACTAAGTCTCCTCTTACAGTACCGGAAAATCCGCCTTTTTGGTTTAAGGTGGATCAAACATGCCCTTATCATCAAGGAGGATTAGGGCATAACATAGAGAATTGTCTCAATTTCAAATCTGACGTGCAAAAGTTTGTTAGAAGCGGGCTCTTATCTTTCCAAGATACGAATCCCAATGTTCTCACAAACCCGCTTCCTCAACATGAGAAAGCTGCAGTTAATTTGATAGAAGGAGAGACTAACAATGTCTATCAAATTCACGATGTACTCTTATTGAGGACCGATTTGGTCAAGATGCATTGTAGACAGAGTGTGTACGTCCATGTGCCACCTCATAATTATCATCAATGTGATGTCTGCTCTAAAAATAACAAGGGATGTTCTGTGGTGCAAGCAGCTCTACAGGAACAGATGGATCTCAGATGGATCCAAGAGCACCGAGTTCGTGGAGTTAACATGGTCTATACGAACTCCAACGTCATTCAGAACCACGACATCTGTGCAATGAATGTCAACTTGGTGGCAATGCACTCAAGGCAAAGCCAGTATCATAATCTGCCACGACACGATTACAATTCCTGTCTGAGTTGCTCGGTATACAAACAGGGATGCACTTTCATACAAGAGGCCCTCCAGCGTCAGATGGATCTTGGATGGATCCAAGACTACCATGATAGGAACCCTTATCAGATCAACATGGTTCAGATCTTTGACATTCGCGTGATGAATACCAACTTGGTAGAGTTACATGCTGAGCAGGTCCGACTCGGATTCCTGGTGTCACATAATTATCACAGCTGTAAAGCGGGTTGCGAAAACGATCAAGGTTGTACCCTTGTCCAGGAGGCACTTCAGCACTTGTTAAATCATTGGTGGATGCCAATATATATGGATGAAGATACTCAGCAGATTAGTATCAGTAACAGGAGTCTTACTCGGCGTCAGAGTCAGGATGTCCGACTTGTGGAAGCTAACCTAGTAAGGTTACATTGTATTCAAAGTGGGCATGGCCAGGTGCCACCACACAATTATGAACGTTGTGGTGTCTGTTCGGAAAGCAACCAAGGGTGTTACCTTGTGAGAGCAGCTCTTCAGGGTCAGGTGGATCGTGGAGAAATTCGCCCATATCTGGGTTCTGGACCCATCAACTGGACGCCGAACTACCTTGCCAATCAAGTCGAGGATGTTGTCACAATCTCTGGTCGTCACCAGACCAGGGATGTTTTTGCCATCATCCCTCTGCTTGACGAATCAAGAATTGCCAACTGGGAACGGATCGAGATTACTTATGATGGTCAGAAAAATCAGAAGGTTCCCATAGTCATCTATCTACCGGGGCCACTACCGTATGAATCAACTAAGGCTATCCCTTACAAATACGGTGCAACGACAATTGAAAATGGAAAGGAAATTCCATTACCCTCCGTCGTGCATATTGCAGACATCAATCGTGTAACACGGAGCGGTCGAATCTTCAACCAAGGAGTTGGAGAACCTAACAAGGAAAAGGAACTTCAGACAGAAGCTCCCGATCCATCAGTCGGTCAATCCAGTAATCCCGACCTTTCGAAAAATGATGATGAGATGCTGAAGCTCATCCAAAGGAGTGAATACAACATTGTCGATCAACTGTTACAGACTCCTTCAAAGATCTCGGTATTATCACTGTTACTCAGTTCAGAAGCCCACAGGGAGGCTCTACAGAAAGTCTTGGAGCAAGCCTTTGTGGAACAGGATGTAACAATTAGACAGTTCGATAGCATTATCTCTAACATCACTTCCTGCAATAATTTGGGATTTAGTGATGAGGAATTACCTGAAGAGGGTCGCCGTCATAACATGGCGCTCAACATTACAGTTAACTGCCAGGACGAAGCTTTAGCCAGCGTACTGGTAGACACAGGGTCAGCCCTGAATGTTATGCCGAAGTCCACTTTGATGCAATTATCATTCAAAGGCCCTCCGATGAGAATCAGCGAGGTCGTCGTCAAAGCGTTCGACGGATCCAGAAAAATAGTTATCGGTGAAGTTGATTTTCCCATAACTATCGGTCCTCACACTTTCCAAGTCATTTTCCAGGTCATGGACATCCGGGCAATGTACAGTTGTTTATTAGGAAGACCTTGGATACATCAGGCTGGAGCGGTTACTTCAACCCTCCACCAAAAGCTAAAGTTCGTTCAGAACGATCAACTTGTCACAGTCTGTGGAGAACAGGCCTTGCTCGTGAGTAACTTATCATCATCTACTTGCGTAGAACCCGAGGAGGTTATTGGGACGCAGTTCCAAGCACTGTCGGTGAGCAAGGACAATCATTCAAAAGGAGGAACCTCAATTTCTTCATACAACGTTGCTATCAAAGCGGCCGAGAGTACCGATACAACCGGATGGGGACAGTTTGTCATTCCTACTAGCAATACAACAAAAAAGGGTCTTGGTTTTTCTGCAACCTGTACCCGGACAGCTGCCAACGATGAAAGTCTTCATCCCATTCAGGATTTCTTCCACAGTGGAGGTTTTCTTCACCCAGTGTCTCAAGCAGTACATGCTATCAATGAGGAAGATCCCTCTGACACAGATGAAGAATGAAAGTCCTATCTTAACAAGGACGGTTATACGTCTCAGGACGAAACGCAAACTCCTTTTTGCTTTCCTACACAAAGTCTGAGATTTATACCTAGATCAGACGTCGAAATGATCTATGGAGATTGTGATCCGGAAGGATCTCGTGCTCCACCAAACTCATTAGAGGAGGACACTCTGATGAAAGACCAATTTGACTACAACTACTATGGCCCAATGAATGGTCTGCCAATGTGGCAGCCTTGCCCAGGAAACTTGGGGCAAGAGAGTCAGACGAACAATGAAAATCAGCTGACCGTCATTGAACAGAATACCTGTGCCCTCACCATGTCATGAGATCAACGCTCAGGTCATTCAGAAACTACTCAATATGAAGATGAATTCGCAACGTTTGCAGAACTGGAATTCATCAACTATGCTTTTCCCGAGGTCAACGTCATCGAGAGGGATGAACCCTCCAGTTCCAAAGAAGTGTGGGACACCTTGGGACAACCAAGTGGAAAGTTTGACTTTATGGTCAAGTACACCGCTCCCGAAAGCTCTCGTATCAGGCTCAAAGATATCCAGCCAACTGGACGGGGAGATACAGCTGAGAGCACAAATGCTATGCAAAATACAACAGAGGAATTCTCCTACGACAACTCTGCCTGGGAGACAGATTCCAATGATCCTGCTCCACCAGAAATCAGCGTCATTTCTGAAGACAAATCGAGGAAGGTGCCAGACTTTGTGATTCACCGAGGAGTTCGCCGCCAATGGGTTGCCGTCGAGGTTCCGAAGATCGTTCATCAGTCAAAGTAATTGCCATCTTTAACCTTTCACCCTGCCCAGGTGAAACGGATGTTTTGATAGGGCTCGCTTTCTATAAATTTTCCCTCTTCGCTTCGCCCAAAGTGACAGAGTTTTGTTTTATAGGGCAGTAGTTTCAAGATTCGACTTGTTCATTAATAAAATAACGTCGTTCTGTAATTTCCGCATTAATTGCTCTTTTCGTTTTTTCAGAAAATGGTAATCCTAAAAAACAGTTCGATAAATAAAAGCAAGCAGTAATAAAAAATAATACACTGCACACACTCGCATTTTCTCTATTTCTTCTAAACACAAATCATCACGTCATGCAGATTGCTTGTTTAAAACCCAGTTGAAACATACGATCCGATGCCTTCTCCCAACTTTAAGTTCCCGGTATTTGGGGCTGAAGAAGAAGTTGACAACGAAATTCCAGAAGAGATCTCCTGACTACTCAGACAAGAGGAAAGGTCCATTGAACCTCACAAAGAGCCGTTGGAAACGGTAAACTTGGGTTCGGAAAAAGAGAGAAAAGAAATCAGGATTAGGGCACTGCTCAGTCCAACTGCCAGAGAGGGTTTGATAAAGCTTCTCAGAGAATTTCCCGATGTATTTGCTTGGTCCTATCAGGATATGCCAGGGTTGGATACCAGCATCGTGGAACATCACTTACCGTTGAGATCAGAATGTCCGCCAGTAAAGCAGGGGTTGAGACGGACTCACCCGGACATGGCCATCAAAATCAAATAGGAGGTACATAAACAGATCGATGCAGGTTTCCTCGCCACATCTGAATATCCTCAATGGTTAGCCAACATCATACCCGTTCCCAAAAAGGATGGAAAAGTCATAATGTGTGTTGATTACAGGGATCTGAACAAGGCAAGTCCAAAGGACGACTTTCCTTTACCACACATTGACATGCTGGTAGACAGTACAGCAAAATTCAAAGTTTTCTCCTTCATGGATGGATTCTCGGGCTATAATCAGATCAAAATGGCGCCGAAAGACATGGAGAAAACTTCGTTCATCACCCCATGGGGCACCTTTTGTTACAAGGTAATGTCGTTCAGTTTGAAGAACGTCGGGGCAACCTATCAAAGGGCCATGACTACTCTGTTTCACGACATGATACACAAAGAAATTGAGGTATATGTTAATGATATGATTGCAAAATCAAAAACAGAGAATGAGCAAGTTGAACATCTGTCAAAATTGTTCGAACGTTTAAGAAAATTCAAGCTCCGCTTGAATCCTAACAAGTGCACCTTCGGTGTCCGTTCAGGGAAACTACTAGGGTTCATCGTCATCCAGAAAGGAATTGAGGTTGATCCTGACAAGTCAGAGGGTTCTTGGGACGTTTGAACTACATCTCCAGATTCATATTCCTTATGACCGCCACGTGTGTGCTGGTTTTCAAATTACTCAAAAAGAACCAGGATTGCGTTTTGTCAAAAGATTGCCAAACTGCCTTCGACAGTATTAAGGAATACCTGTTGAATCCGCGGATTCTAACACCTCCAGTGGAAGGAAGACCACTGATCATTTACCTCACAGTCTTGGAAGACTCAATGGGATGTGTACTTGGCCAACAAGACGAAACTAAACGGAAGGAGTCTGCCATCTACTATCTGAGCAAGAAGTTCACCGACTGCGAGACTCGGTACACGATGCTTGAGAAAACTTGTTGCGCTTTGGCTTGGGCAGCCAAACGTCTTCGCCAATACATGATTCGTCATACTACTTGGTTAA
Organism: Lathyrus tuberosus; assembly: GCA_022829125.1. NCBI lineage: Eukaryota > Viridiplantae > Streptophyta > Magnoliopsida > Fabales > Fabaceae > Lathyrus > Lathyrus tuberosus. The sequence goes on along the minus strand of JALAZF010000029.1, from coordinate 3,105,773 downwards.
TCTCCGAAATGGATCCAATCAAGTATGTCTTCGAAAAGCCTGCTCTCACGGGAAGAATTACCCGTTGGCAGATGTTATTATATGACATAGAGTACCACGCTCAGAAAGCCGTTAAGGGGAGTATTTTAGCCGATCATTTGGCTCATCAACCGATTGACGATCAAGAATTAACCGGGTTTGACTTCCCAGATGAAGATGTCATGTATCTAAAAATGAAATATTACGATGAACCGCTACCCAGTGAAGGGCCAGAACCAGGTTCCTAATGGGGACTTATCTTTGACGGAGCAGTTAATCATTATGGAAATGGAATTGGGGCAATCATTGTTACCCCTCAGGGTACCCACATTCCTTTCACTGCCAAACTTACGTTCAAATGTACGAACAACGAGGCAGAATACGAAGCTTTTATCATGGGTCTCGAAGAAGCGATTGATTTAAGGATCAAAAACTTAGACGTATACGGCGATTCAGCCTTGGTTATCAATCAGATAAAAGGGGATTGGAACACATACCAATCAGGATTGATTCCTTACAAAGACTATGCAAAAAGGTTATTACCTTTCTTTAATAGAGTCGAGTTTCACCGCGTCCCTCGTAATGAGAATCACATGGCTGACGCTTTAGCCACTCTCTCTTCCACGATTAGTGTAGGTCAATGGAACGACTTACCTAAGATCGACATAATACGCCTTGAACAGAACGCTTACATCTTCACGATCGAAGCAGTCATAGACAACAAACCTTGGTATCATGATATCAAATGCTTCCTTCAGAGACAAGAGTACCCATCCGGGGCACTCGGAAAAGACAGAAAAACCCTCAGAAGATTGGCTGGAAACTTCTTCCTGAGCGGTGACACTCTTTATAAGAAGAATTTTGACTTGGTCTTGCTCCGATGTGTAGACAGACCAGAAGCAGAAATGTTGATGAAAGAAATTCATGAAGGATACTTTGGAACTCATTCCAACGGACATACAATGGCGAGACAAATTCTAAGAGCAGGGTACTATTGGTTGACAATGGAATCCGACTGCTACAAGTACATGAGGAGGTGTCACAACTGTCAGATATACTCCGACAAAATTCATGTACCGCCATCGCATCTCAAAGTTCTCTCTTCCCCATGGCCCTTCTTAATATGGGGAATCGACATGATTGGCATGATTGAGCCCAAGGCTTCAAACGGACATCGGTTCATCCTAGTAGCCATTGACTACTTCACCAAGTGGGTCGAAGCAGCGTCATTCGCCAATGTAACCCGACAAGTGGTGGTCCGATTTATCAAAAACAATATCATCTACCGTTATGGTGTTCCAAACCAGATCATTACTGATAATGGATCTAACTTGAACAATAAGATGATGAAAGAATTGTGTGCAGAGTTCAAGATCGAACATCATAACTCATCTCCCTACCGACCAAAGATGAACGGAGCGGTAGAAGCGGCTAACAAGAACATCAAGAAGATTGTCCAAAAGATGGTTGTCACCTACAAAGACTGGCACGAGATGCTACCCTTTGCTCTTCATGGTTATCGTACATTTGTTCGCACTTCAAAAGGGGTAACCCCTTTCTCCCTAGTGTATGGCATGGAAGCAGTGCTCCCTATAGAAGTAGAGATCCCGTCAATCTGAGTATTGATGGAAGCTAAGCTCACCGATGCTGAATGGTGTCAAAGCCGACACGACGAACTGAATCTGATCGAAGAAAAGAGAATAATGGCACTATGCCATGGTCAATTGTATCAACAGAGAATGAAGAGGGCGTTTGACAAAAAGGTCTGACCTCATGTTTTCAGAAAAGGAGACCTCGTGCTCAAGAAGATACAATCATTTCTCACTGACTCTCTGGGCAAATGGACCCCAAATTATGATGGCCCCTATGTGGTCACGAAAGCTTTCTCAGGCGGTGCCTTGAGACTTGCAACCATGGACGGAGAGGAATTTGCCTACCCCACAAATGTTTATGTAGTCAAGAAATACTTCTCCTAAACTAAAAAAAAAAAAAACGTCTCGGTGGATTGAAAACCCGAAAGGGCGGTCTAGGAAAAAGTTAGAGACAGAGAAAAAAATCATCCCGGTGGATTGGAAACATCACAGTACAATCCAGGCAAAAGTTAGGGATAATGGCAAGTAACTATGTTCAACAGAGGCAAGTCCCTCAACAGCAGTTACATCATCCGTCAGAAAACTCCAGTCACGGTCATCTTCGACAGAAGCTCAGGATGTCCCGAATTCAAAGTTGGTAAAAGGATAGTGGTTGTTATGTTTCAACGTAGCCCTTTTTCCCTGTAAATTACCATTTTCAAACTTTGTATATACTCTTTGGAATCACGCGTTTGGTTGATCTCCATCTTATCAATAAAATTTGAGCCCTTGTGCTTTTGTTTGTAATTCTTATTTGTTTTAGCCTTACAGAATGGCGTTTTTAACATGATTAGCGATTCTTGAAATGAAACAAAATGAATTTACTTGTTAAAACTTTTTCTGCTTTTAAATTAAAGATGACAATTACTTTTGGCTGTCGAACATCGAAAGAACGTCGATTGCGTCTCCCAAGGCGTTTGAATTTCAAAGTGCAGAATCAAAGTACCCCTTCAAGGCCAGTCCGCTTGAACGAAGGATCAACTGTATGAGATGCGGCTTTCCCATCTAATACCCTTGGCCAAGTTCTCATCTCCTAAGCCCGACCAACATAGCTCCCAACAGGGACTATCTCTCCTAAGCAAGGTGGAATTGCTATTCTGAACCAACGGTACTTCTTCGTCCCGCGATGGCCGAGTATCCAGTCGTGTTCACCTGTCAGTTTGTATGTCGCGTCAGTTTTGTCAGCATAAACATACATACATCATGCATTATTGATTTGAATTTACATTTCATATTGCATCACTATCACTCTAGTCGGTCTTGTCCCCTAGTGATAATAGTCCTCTCAATCGAGTTGTTAGTTCTTGCCTCGTCAGGAAATGCTGCGTTTGAACAATCTCGCTTCCAGTGTATCTCTGGATTAGAGTCGGCACTCGACCACTTTGATAACTTGAACCTCTAAAAAGCCAGAGAACTCTCGACAAATGTCACTCTTCGCCGTTGAAGATGATATCCTTGCTTTCCCGGATTAAGGAAAAATCCCTAGAGAAAGCCCCTTAATCGGAACATCGGCAATACGACAGTTTTTCTCCGAAAGACCGCTGATAAAAAGGTCATTGGCACCTCAAAATTGGACCCCATCATATGGAATTTCTCCGGGAAGATCTCGAGAAAAGTATGATGTAAGATCCCATGCAGAAGCAGCCTCTCAAGAGACTCGCTTTCCCCAGATAGATTCGGCAAATGGCGTCTCCAACAGAGAAGTTTGTGTAACTCTACAACTCAGACGACTGGGTTCCCCAGCAAGTCTGACGTCACTTTTTCCACTCAAATGGCATCTCTCCAGGAAAATCTGGCTAGAAGTTTGAGGAAAACCGCTACAAATAGCGTCCCTTGTCAAGAAAGTTTATTGACAAAAGAAACTTAGACCAGTTCCTTGGTAGGAAACCAGGATCGAGGGGAAGTTTACAACAGCAACTTAGACCAGTTCCTTGGTAGGAAACCAGGATCGAGGGGAAGTTTACAACAGCAACTTAGACCAGTTCCTTGGTAGGAAACCAGGATCGAGGGGAAATTTAAATCAGAAACTAAGACCAGTTCCTTGGTAGGAAACCAGGATCGAGGGGAGGTTTATTTCAAAAGAAAACTGAAACCAACTCCTTGGCTGAAGACCAGGATCGAGGGGAAGTTTACCTTTTCTAAGCATCATCACTTAGCTAAAGAAGATGAATGCGTAAGCTACCATTCATAACCACCATCAAAATTTCGGGTATTCCGATATTTAACCCTCTTACACCCCGAATGCCCGAATACCTTCGTCATTCACACCTTCGGGTCCAAAAAGATTAAATAGGGGCATCTGTCATACCCCAAATTTTGACCACTAAGATTTCCCATCATTGTGCAAATCATCATCACAATATGGATGAACCATCATGCCTCATCAAATGCCTCAAGGGTTGTTGAGCATTCACTACAATCAAAATTAGGGTTTTAAGCCCTCTCAGAGCCTTAGACAAAGGATCAATCAAGGAATGACATGATCTTCAACTTGTCTAACCTCTCAAACATCCACAATGGATCAAAAGGACTCCCACTCCAAGGATCAAGTCTCAAGATCGACAGTGTCACCAAATTAGGGTTTTGGTCGACCAGGGCCTCCAGATGGAAATTTTTCATCTGGGCACAAGCCAATGATCCAAAACATAACCTAATATACTCCATGGAACCTCATGGACCCAATCATCAAGTCAATTTGACATCAGGGGATGCATTCATCAAAAATCAGGAATTAGGGTTTATTGACCTAATTCACCCCTAAGTTGACTTTTGGGACAAATCATGAGCCAAGACCTCAAGAGAGGGTTTGAGGGTCTCTAATGAACTATATTGATCCATTTGGAACAATGGATTAATCCAAGAAGCTTGAGCAACAAGTCTCAATTTCATCTGCACCACAATTAGGGTTTCGCGAGGAAAGTCAACTGTAACTTTGACTTTTGACCAGGACATGCTCCCAAGCCCTAAGACATGATTCAATATACCCTATGACACCCATGGAACATGTCCATCAAGTTTGATTTAGGTCAAGGACATGATTTCATGAAGAATTGCACAGTTTGGAATTCATCTGATAAAAAGTCAACTGTGCACAAAAGTCAACTTTGACTTTTTGAGATTTTTCACCAAAATGGATTTTTAACCCTAAAATGATGTTAATGTATTATTTTAATCATCATTCATCAAGAAAAATCAAAGAAAGTGGGATAACTTGTAAAAGGGGTAACCATAAAATCTTAGAAAAATTTCTAAGTTATGGAAAAAGTGACACTAATGTGCCAACTTTGGAGGACCATAACTCCTAAACCACAAGGCCATTGTTCCCCATTCAAAGCTTGATTTGTAGATCTTATTGCCCTCTACAAAAGCTTCATACTGACCTATGTCCAAATTCCTCATGGATTTTGAGTTATGGAGTGATCAAAATCAAGAAAAGTCACTTTGTTCCAACACTTAGTGAAAATTTCACTAAGTCAGATTTTACCTTACTTTTTGCCAAATGTAGGGGGATTTTTCACTTGGATTCAAAAGAGATCAAAACCAAACATGTTAAAACAGTTGTTGTATCATGTAAGGGCTTTCCAAAATGACCAAGAACATTACCAAATTCAATTTGAGCCATGAGATATGACATTGGCAAGTTGCCTTGTTGAAATCTGCCAAGGCAAGGCAGATTTTTACATTTTTGGTCGATTTTCCAAAATCAGCCAAATCCAAATGCTCCTATCCACTTGGACACCTCTAAGGATTGAATCTAAAGGGGACAATCACTGAGCCAAGCCTCCAAAGTCTTTGGAACAAGAAATAGCATGTTGAACCTAGAATTGCCAAAATAGGGACAAGACTCCAATTTTGGATTGGAGCATTCATTGGAAGCATCAAGGTGGCATGGACTGAGCCATTCTCAACTGAATTCAGTCAAGACTTATCCAAGACCAAGGGAACCAGCAGCCTGTGCCCTAACCTCTAGTCAATGGCTAGAGGAGACTTGGATTTTCATTTGCCAACATTGGCCAAACCTACTCAGCAGTTACCATTCACTATTCCTTGTAAAACAAACTTGCTCTACTATAAAAAGAGCTCAATTGTGATCAGTTTGAGTACACCAAAGCCATCAAACAGATGTTTTCCTCAAAATCTCTTCTTTCACTCCAATTTTGCCTTCTAAGGCAAGTCACTATCGGGTTTTGAGTTTGAGAGCTTTTCCAATCAACCCAATCACACACACACCTCATATACATCATATAGAAGTGATCCAAACACTCACATAACATCTGGAACACAGATTTCACAAAATCACCAGCCAATTGCTCAAGTTCTTGACAGATTTGCAGTTGGGGTACCATCTCAAGTTCCAGATCATTTCAATCCATTCCAAGCATTCATACACACTCCATGGCACCTAGGGAAGCTATCCAGATCATTGGAACCTAGCTGTAACACCTCCAACACAAATCACGATCACCAGCTGCAAGTGGTAAGCATGAGCTCTTCTAACTCTATGATCCATGCAATTTTTGCTGCACAATAATTTGGCCATATGTTCATAATCATGCATGGAATGTTTCCCCTCAATTAATTGCATTGTTTGGATCGTGTATCAAAAATCCTAGCCTTCATGCAGAAATTAGGGTTCTTGAGGATTTTTCATGATTTCTTGTTACATGTTTAATTTAAATGAAATTAAATACCATAGACACGATCGTGAGGTTAAAACGAGTTGATTGGTATGTGGATTACATGATATGATCAAGTATTCAGTGAGATTGAAGAGAAAATGCAAATATGGGCAAACCCAGAACACGCGCGTGTTCTTGGTGTGTTTTTGGCGCCATTTTTTGAAAATTCAAATATTTGAATTTTGTGATTTTATTTAATTGATTCAAAAATTAATTTCTCTCTGAGTTTTAATGATTTTGAGTTGATTCTTTTTTTAATAATTCACAAAAATGTTAAAATATTTTATTTTCCCAAAAAATCCCAAAAAAATTATATATTTTGTATAATTCATATTTTTGCAAAGAATTAATGTTTTAATTGTTTTTAACATTTAAAATATTTTTTCCACCTTGATTTTGCAACTTTTAATGCTTTCTAATTATTTTGTAGGTCAATACTTAATTTTTGAAGCATTAATCCAAGATCACAATTTGTTTTCCATATGTTAAACAATTTTGATCATTTTAATTGAATTTTTATTCAATTAAATACATTTTTGAAAATAAATAAGGGTTTTTGGATTAAGTCAACCCTCATAAGTCATTTTCAAAACACTTTGGGCCTCTAATAGAGTGTAAGACCCAATCCTTTTTTTGACCAAATCATTTTTGGGCCTCAGTGTATTGTATAAGTCCCAATACCGTAAAAAACAAATGGCGCGATCGTCGCCTTTTGAAAAATAACCTTCTGGGTCTCTCCACGAGCTATAAGACCCATTCAAAATTTTTGGGCCTCTAATAGAGTGTAAGACCCAATCCCCTTTTAATCAAAAATATTTTGGGCCTCACTTATTGTATAAGTCCCTTTGCGTTAAAAGAAAACCTCGGCGCGATCGCCATTTTAAACGGAAAAATCATTTGGGCCTACCCTCATGTTATAAGCCACACTCTTTTTCTTTAAACCTTTTTGGGCCTCTTGAGAGAGTGTAAGACCCATCCCTTTGTACAGAAAAAAATTTTTGGGCCACAGTCACTTATATAAGTCCCTCTGTACAAATTCAAACAGTGCGCTCACTGATAAAACCCTGGGCCTCTCCTTAAGCTGTAAGCCTCAAATATTTCTTTTTTAAAGCACTTCCTCCTTTGATTTTGAAATATACTGTTGTTTTCAATCTTTCTTTGTTGAACAACTAACCAAACAGCATGGAAGCTCTACAACCAAGTAAGTGTTTATCTGCTTTCATTTACCGCTTTCATATACATATAACTGTATTGTGGGGCTGTTTCGCTGTAAGTCTTCTTTCATAAACTCATATCAACTATGTAATAATAGTATAGATATTTAGAGTTTCCCCGGCAACTCCTTCTAGAACTAGGTGACGCTGTTTCGTTTATTCATAGAAATAGACAACTAGATCCCCAATAGGATCACCAGATACAGTCTTCTCTTCAGCTATCCTCATTAGGAATTGTCAAGAAACTCTACTCCCAGAGATGAATGCATTCTCCGTGAATGGCATCTTTGAGTTTCTTCCAAATTCTCAAACTTTCCTGGCTTGATCTATTCCTTGTGAATAGCCTGTCTTGAATTTCTCGGGGTTTAGGGACCCACGGGCTTCTTAAAAGCATCGGCCTCCTCTTGGGCATCGTACAAGGACCCACAGGCTTCTTAGAAGTATTCACAACCTCCTCTTAGGCTTCGTATAATGATCTCTTCCTCCGGGAATGATAGCCTTCTCTTGGGCTTCGTACAAGGACCTCTCGGCTTCTTAAAAGTTTCCAGCCTCCTCTCGGGCTTCATACAAATTGTCCCGACGACCTCCTAGAGGTATAGGAACAGAACTTAATCATCTGCATAGAACAATCCTTTCAAAGAGTCTACTACTGTTTCTCAAAGCATAGTACAAAAGATAAAACTCTAGACACGGACAGTCTAATATCCTTGAGTCTCAAAGACATTCTCAAGTGACCCCTTCGTTAAACAGGAAGAAAACCCGTAGACTCGGACAGTCTCAATGCCCTTCGGATTTCCCACTTCCTTAAAGAACAGGAATAACCCGGATCCTCGAATCAAATCCTTGAGTACAATTTTGCTCATATAAGAACTAATTTTCTCTTTAAATCAGCATACTGGACCTGTCACTCAACTGAAACAGCGCCATAGCCTCCTCTTAGGATTTGTATAATGATCCTTCTTCAGTGGAGTTAGCCTCCTCTTAGGCATCGTACAATGATTCTCCCCAGCGGAGTCAAACAACGTTTAGCCTCTCTCTCGGGCTTTGTACGAGACACATAAGAGACTCCCTCGTTGAGTCAATCACACCTTTCGCCTCCATCTCGGGCTTTATACGAGATATAAAAAGGTTCTTATTGAGCCAAACAAATTTTAGCCTCCCTCTCGGGCTTTGTACGAGATACAAAAGACTCTCTTGTTGAGTCAAATAGCCTTCATCTCGGGCTTTATACGAGATACCAAAAGATTCCCTCGTTGAGTCAAAACCTTTTAGCCTCTCTCTCGGGCTTTGTACGAGACACATAATAGCCTCCTCTTAGGCTTTGTATAAGAAAACCATTGGTTGGTCCAATCAACCTTTTAGCATCAAAGTTGTGCCTCGTTCATAGTACACAAACATCAACAACTCCTTCCCCTTCATCTAATCGCTGTAAGCGGCAAGCCTCTGGATCATCTATATCCATGCCACGGTCCCTATTTTAGCATGAGAAATTCCTAAGGAAAGATAGCATTGGTCTACACTGAGTTAAAGTCTTCTTCTTCAGGTTGGAACTCTCCTATAAAGGAAATTATGGCATTGCCGGATTCACACATCCTGGTTAAAGTAATTCTCCTTTATAAACAGTTGTGACATACAACCCCCTCTTTAGAGTTGACAAATTCTCTCTAAAGTCAACACCCTTTTAGCTTCACATCTTGGGCTTTGAACAAGATACAAACTACCTTTAGCTTCATGTCATGGGCTTTGAACAAGACACCAAAATACCATTTCCTCCCATAGAATAGGAGGAACTACGAACGCTCTGATTTCCCTGTTTCAGTAAACGGGAATACGTAGGCATAAGATTGAAAGAAAAATAGTAGCGAGCACACTAAACAAAAACCCAAAATCCCATACTCTCACATGTCCATCAAAGAAGCCCGTCCTAACATCTAAACCGAACGCAACTTTTAAAAAAATACACCCTATAGAGACCCCGAATCTTTGTAGCATCTGTAACCTAACAGACCGCTGTTTAACCTCAGTTTGCAAGTAGGGTTAATTTGAGACATCTATTTCCCTTCCTTCATCAGCTTTAATAGGATAAAAAATGAATCGAGCTGTAGACACCAAAGAGCGATAGCGCTTCGCAACCGCGTCCAAAATCGCTCGCTACAGTTTCTACCAAAGAAGACTGGTACTTTGATAGTGGGTGTTCAAGACACATGACAGGAGTTAAAAATTTGTTGGTAGATGTTAAGCTTCAGTCTTCAGGTCATGTTACATTTGGTGATGGTGTTAAAGGAGAAATCAAGGGGATGGGAAAGCTAAATTGTGCTGGTGCTCCTAGACTGGATGATGTTCTACTTGTCAAAGGGTTGACAACAAATTTGATCTGTATTAGTCAACTTTGTGATCAAGGATTCAAAGTAGACTTTTCAAAAACTGAGTGCAATGTCACAGATGAGAAAGGAGAAGTCATCATGAAGGGTGTTAGGTCTAAGGAGAACTGTTATCTATGGCTGCAACAAGACTCTAGTACCTCAACATGTGTGTTTGCCAGAGATGATGAAGTCGAGATTTGGCATCAAAAGTTGGGACATCTTCATCTGAAGGGAATGAAGAGAATAATATCCTCAGAAGCTGTCAGAGGAATACCTAAACTCAATATTGAAGAGGGGAGAGTTTGTGGAGATTGTTAAATAGGGAAGCAGACCAAGATGTCACATCAGAAGCTTCAACATAACACCACTTCAAGGTTCTGGAACTTCTTCATATGGACTTGATGGGACCTATACAGGTAGAAAGTCTACGAGGGAAGAAGTATGCTTATGTTGTTGTAGATGACTATTCTAGGTACACCTGGGTGAGTTTCATTAAAGAAAAATCAGAGGTGTTTGATGTTTTTAAAGATCTTTGTCAAAGACTCCAAAGGGAAAAGGAGAGTAATGTTATTAGAATAAGGAGTGATCATGGAAGAGAGTTTGAAAATAGCAAGTTTGCTGAATATTGTTCTGCTGAAGGCATAAGTCATGAGTTCTCTTCTCCAATCACCCCTCAGCAAAATGGAGTTGTTGAAAGGAAGAATAGAACTATTCAAGAGTCTGCTAGGGCAATGATTCATGCCAAAAAGCTGCCTTACCATTTCTGGGCTGAAGCTATGAACACTGCTTGCTATGTTCACAATAGAGTTACCTTGGGAAGGGGCACTTCAGCTACTCTGTATGAACTATGGAAAGGAAGAAAGCCAAATGTGAAGTACTTTCATGTTTTTGGAAGCAAATGTTACATATTGTCAGATCGTGAACAGAGGAGAAAATTGGATCCTAAAAGTGATGAGGGAATCTTTCTAGGATACTCTACAAATAGCAGAGCTTACAGGTTGTTCAACTCCAGAACAAAGGTTATGATGGAGTCTATTAATGTGGTGATTGATGACACTGATAAGCAGGAAGATGCTGAAGTCCTGGATGATGTTGAAACATCATTTGAAGAAGTCACAGATGAAACTGAAGACAGAAGTGGGTCTCCTAGTCATGTTGATGCTGAGCCTGAACCTGGACAATCTAATAAAGAACCATTTATTAGAGTGCTAAAGGACCATCCCAAGGAGCTTATCATAGGTGATCCTAAGTCAGGGGTTAGCACTAGATCAAGAGAGGTTGTGTTAATTTCTTGCTTTGTTTCTAAAATTGAGCCCAAGAATGTCAAAGAAGCCTTGACTGATGAGTTTTGGATTAATGCCATGCATGAAGAGCTGGAATAATTCAAAAGGAATGAAGTGTGGGATCTTGTACCAAGGCCTGATGGAGTTAATGTGATTGGCACCAAGTGGATTTATAAGAATAAATCTGATGAACAAGGAGTGGTCACCAGAAACAAGGCCAGATTAGTTGCTCGGGGATACACTCAGGTTGAAGGAATTGATTATGATGAAACCTTTGCTCCTGTGGCAAGACTGGAATCTATCAGACTACTCTTGGGGGTGGCTTGTAATTTCAAATTCAAGCTTTTTCAGATGGATGTTAAGAGTGCCTTCTTGAATGGTTACTTAAATGAAGAGGTGTATGTTGATCAACCAAAAGGATTTATTGATCCAACATTTCCTGACCATGTGTACAAACTAAGGAAAGCTCTATATGGTTTGAAGCAAGCACCAAGAGCTTGGTATGAAAGGCTTACTGAATTCCTGGTTTTGAATGGCTACAGAAAAGGAGGGATTGACATGACCTTGTTTGTTAAAGAGGAAGGAGGAAAACTGATGATAGCTCAAATCTATGTTGATGACATAGTATTTGGTGGGATGTCAGATGCAATGGTGAAACATTTTGTGGAACAGATGCATTCTGAGTTTGAAATGAGTCTTGTTGGAGAGCTCAACTATTTTCTTGGTCTACAAGTTAGACAAATGGAGGACTCCATATTCATTTCTCAGAGCAAGTATGCAAAGAACATAGTGAAGAAATTTGGTCTAGAGAATGCTAATCACAAGAGGACACCTGCTCCTACTCATTTAAAGTTGTCCAAGGATGAACATGGTGTTAGTGTGGATCCAAGTTTTCCAATCTTCATCCCATTCATCATCAGAAGCATGGAGTTGCACTGGAGGTTTCTTGATGGTTTTTATCTCCGATGGTTTTCTTGTTCTTGTTGCTCCTGAAGAAGTTCTGGCGACTTTCCTTGTTGTGTTCTTGGTCTTCAGTGGATCTGGCTTATTGTCCTCATGCTTATGTTGCTTTCCTGCATCTTTGTTTGACTGACTCATTCTTGTGTGGTGTCTGGTGCTGTTTGAAGGAAGAAGGCATGGACTTTATAGTACTATGAGAATCCATAGGTTGTATCTCCTGAACAGACAAAGTTTTTGGGATATTGTGTTCCTTGGGAAGCTTGCTTTTGACCATGTCTTAATGGATGTTAGAAGTTTGTGTTTGATGTTGTCAAATTGTGGCTAAAAAGGGGGAGAAGGTTTGTTAGCCTATGTGTTGCTTAGTTGTCTGATGTGGCTCTAGGCTTGAGGGGGAGTGTACATGGTTGAACAACTAGTGTGCTGGTTCTTGCTTTGAGGGGGAGTTTAGTTTGGTGCAGCTTGTTATGTTATTGCTGCTGATTGCTGCTGGTTTGAAGTTTTTTTTGAAGTTTTCCGCTGCAGGTACCTCTGATGATGACAGAGTTTGTTTTAGCCAAAATTAGTCAAAGGAGGAGATTGTTAGTTCTTGGATTGGCTGGAATTTTGGTAAAACAAAGTTGAACAATGTTGATGTCATATGTCTGATGTCATAACATTGGTTCCTAACATTAGCTGTTGCAGGGTTGAAGTGTTATATGTTGATGTTATTAGTGATGTCTTGACATCACTATACCAGAACATTAAAACATCAGATTTTAATGTTTTAGGGCTGCACGTGTTTGTGTGATTTGAGGAGATCTGTTAGAGTTATTGGATGCGAATATCTTGGAGAAGAGACTTCCAATCAGATATATTTGCAGATTATGGAGCAGATTCTGTTACCAACATTAGGGCTGATTTGGAGAGACTTTATTAAAAAGATTTGAAGATCAAATTTGTTTTAATATCAGATATTTTTGGAAGTGATCCAAGCCCAAGTCAGAAGGGTATAAAAGCAGCCTCAACCCTTATTGGAAGATGACGAAGAAAGAGAGCTATAGACTGAGTGTCATTTGTGTCTTCGTATGTATTTTTGTAAACCATTCATGTTGAATTGGTGTTATTGTTTTTGAGTTATAATTGATATCTCTAGTGCTGTTAAGCAAGAGAGTTTATATTCTTGATCAAAGTTGTGAAGCAGAATCAAGGTGTGTTTGAATTGTATCACTGAGGTGATTTAGGGAGTGAGTGGTTTCTCATATCTAAGTGGTTTCTTAGGTAGAAGGTTCATTGGGTAGTGATTAAGTTTAGTAGATGTCAGCTGGGATTGTTGAGTCTGTAAATTAATACTACTAATAGTGAAATTACTCCCTGGCTTGGTAGCCCCCAGACGTAGGTAGTTAGACCGAACTGGGTGAACAATTCTTTGTGTTATTTACTGTTGCTTTTACTTTGTTCATATAGCAGAGTGTGTTGTTGTGACATCACACTTAACATCACACATCTGATACCAGAATTTCAATTTTGATGCTTTTTCTAGATTCATTCCGTTTGGTCCATCCAATCGGAATGACTTGGCTTTGGATTTTGTGTGGAAAACGGTGGTTCCATTTAAAATCAAGGCTTTTGGATGGCGGTGTTTCTTGAATAAATTACCGTCGAAGGTTTCGTTATTAGGAAAAGGAATTATTGTTAATAATAATGACATCGGTTGCCCTTTTTGTTCGGTGGCTCAAGAATCTTTAGATCATGTCTTGCTCTTTTGTTTGGTTGCAAAACTGGTTTGGAACGAAGTGTCTATTTGGATTGGTTTTTTGCCAGGAGCTATTTCTGATTTTAAGGGTAGCTTTTTGGATTGGTTTGCCTTTGGCAAATCAAGAAATCTTTTGAAAGGAAGGGAAGGCGTCATCTGGTTAGTGGTGGTTTGGAGTTTGTGGTTAGTTAGAAATGAGATCATTTTTAATAACTCAACTTGGAATATCGTTGACATAACGTGGAAGGCTAAGATATCCATTTGGAAATGGTCGTTCATGGGAGATATTACTCATCCCAATTTCAACTTATACGAATTTGATAAGGATTCGTTGTTTTTCCTGTCGTAAGTGCAATTTGGTATGTAATCTCTTTTGTTTTTGGCGAGTTTTCTACCCCAGCCTCTTTTTGTATTCAGGTGGAGTACCCTTTGTACTCGTTTCAATATATCACTTGCTTATAAAAAAAATATTTTCTTTTATCAAATAATAATAAGAAAACTAGGCCGTCTGAATTTGGGACCAATGTTGTAGTGCTTCCTGCACTTGTAAATAGTCGGATCTGATATGAACATCATGCAAGTTTTTTATTTTTTTTGTAATATAACTGAAGACTCTATAGAATTAATGAACAAACACTCAATTCTAATTTTTCGAATCGATCATTGTAGGATAAATCCAATACAGATTCCATGCTTGGATGGAAAATCCTACATGCATTACATTCAATAGCTACTTTGACGAGGGCCAATATACCATGGAGGGCGAAAGATATATGAGAAGCTTGATCAACTTCTATGTAATGAGGCTTGGAAGCTGGATTTTTCGGATGCTTATGTTAAGGTATTTGCTAGAGTGAATTTCTCTAATCACCATCCCTTGTTCACCTTGCCAGACAATCAACATATGCATGGAGTTACGAGACAATTCAAGTTCGAGAGTGCATGAATTACTACCGAAAACACATATAATGACGATTTCACGTTCGTTGTTGGGTAGCGTGTGATTGTATATATGTTGGTTTCCACAACGGGTGAGTGATAGTGGTTATAATTTAGGTAGCACACTACTTATAAAAACGGATAAAGAAAATGTTGTGAAAAAAGATACCAAAATAACAAAGTATATTTGATTTCTTGAACACCAAGAAATCCACAAGGGTAGAAAAGAAGGGAAAAAACTTTAACCAACACATGAAACCCTATTAGGGTTCACAAAGGAAGAGAAAAGAGGAAGAAGAATAGAGAATTGGTTAAATCTGTTTTACTATTTACTTTCTCAATAGGGTTCAAAGATTACAAGTGAACACCAACAATTAACCTCTCTCAACCTAATAAGGTTTTGTCACACATTATGAAGAGAGACTAGTATGCTATTTATAATAAACCTAACATACTAAACTAATGGACTTTTTTAACAATTACCTATTACAAGCTAACTTAGGGTATAAGTTAACTTAAACAATTGGATCCATAACACAAGGCCCAATTCGATCTCCTACATACTAGAACACAGTTCGACTACAGCATGTAGGTCTTCGACAACAGTGTGTGAGTGAACTTCGACGACATGCTAAAACTAGAGTTCGATCGAATATCTCACAAATCTCCACCTTGGGTCTAACTTTATATCCTCAAGAAATAAACTAGCTTTCTTCACGCATTATGATCTGTCGAAACCTTCAGCACTTGGACTTCTCCACGCTCGATCACCCCTCTGACGAAATGCAGCCTCACATCAATGTGCTTGGTTCGCTCATGATAGGCTGAATTCTTCGACAGGTGTATTGCACTTTGACTATCACATTTAATAGTGATAACTGGACCTTGAAGTTTCAGCTCCTTTGCAAAACCTTCAAGCCACAATTCTTCCTTCACAACTTTAGTTAGGGAGATATATTCCGCTTCAGTGGTTGATAAGGCAACAAGCTTCTGAAGTGTTGCTTTCCACCTGATTGATGTAGCAAACATAGTGAACACATATCCAGAAATGGATTTTTTGGAATCCATACAACCTGCATAATCAGAGTCGACATATCCTTCGATTGCTGCTTTACTACCTTCACCTAAGGCTCCACCATAAATTAGGACTCTATTCAGAGACCCATTTATATACCTTAAAATCCACTTCAATGCTTTCCAGTGAGCCTTTCCAGGATTCTCCATGTACCTGCTTACAAGACTTACTGCATATGCTATGTCAGGTCTAGTACAGACCATAGTATATATCAAAGAACCCACTATATTAGCATATGGAATGTTATTCATATAAGCTCTTTCTACATCAGTACTGGGACACTGATCTATACTCAGCTTGAATTGAGGGTTTGTCAGAGTCACAACAGACTTTGAATTCGACATACTATATTTTTCGAGAATTTTCCGTAGGTATGCCTCTTGAGATAAGCATAATTTTGACCGCTTTCTATCTCTTCGGATGTCAATCCCAAGAATCTTGGACGCAGCTCCCAGATCCTTCATTTCGAACTCCTAAATTTGTTCATCCTTCACCCTCATTACATCTTCGACATTGTTGCTTGCTATTAGAATATCATCCACATAAAGCAACAAAATAACAAATGAATTACCAGGTCGAAATATGAAGTAAACACAATGGTCGAACTGACTTCTAACGAAACTTATGCGTGCCATGAACTTGTCGAATCTCCTATTCCATTGTCGAGGAGATTGTTTCAGTCCATATAAAGAGCTCTTCAGTTTGCACACATAATCTTCCTTCCCCTTTTCGACATACCCTTCAGGTTGCCTCATCAGGATTGTTTCATCTAGCTCACCATACAAGAATGCAGTCTTCACATCAATCTATTCCAGTTCAAGATTGAACTATGCCACCGTGGCAAACAACATTCGAATGGACTTGTGCTTCACAATAGGAGAGAACACATCATTAAAGTCGACACCTTCTTTCTGAGTGAACCCCCTAGCGACCAATCTTGCCTTGTAACTCTTCACCGCCACTCCTTCGATTCCTTCCTTAACTTTGAAAATCCATTTATAGCTGACTAACTTGGCTCCAGTAGGTTTCTTAATCAGTTCCCATGTGTTGTTATCATGAAAAGATTTCATCTCATCATCAATGGCCTTTAGTCGTTCAGTCTTCTTTCAACTCATCATAACTTCCTTATAGTCTATAGGTTCTTCGTCGAGAACCTCACTTGTAGAGATTAAGGCATAAGCTATGAGATCTGCATACCCAAGTCTCTGAGGTGGCTTAATGACTCTCCTCTACCTGTCTCTTGCTAGCAGGTAGTCATTATCAGTCTCCTCATCTTCGACAACATCTTCTGCTTCTTCTTTGACTTCATATGAGGTACGCAATTCAGCTTCAACATGCTCTACCTCAACAGGAATCTCTCCCTGTTCTAGCTCTTCGTCAGCATCATCAGTTTTCTTGAAAGCCATCTCAGCTTCATTAAAAACTACATCTCGACTGGTGATACACCTCTTGTGACATGGCTCTAGGCACCATAGCCTATAAGCTTTGACTCCTTCAGGGTATCCCATGAACATGCATTTCAGAGCTCTAGGTTCGACCTTGTCTTGCCTAATATGAGCATAGGCCACACATCCAAATACTCATAGTCTGTCGAGACTAGGTGTATGTCCCGACCAAACTTCTTCAGGTGTCTTCATTCCCAAGGTAGTCGAGGGACATCTATTTATCAGATAAGCTGCTGTCGAAACAGCCTCCGCCCAAAACACGTTCTTCAATCTAACACTAATCAACATACATCTAACACTTTAAAGGATTATTCGATTGAATCTCTTAGCTAAGCTATTTTGTTGAGGAGTACCTGCTATAGTCTTATGCCTTGCAATCACAGACTCATCACAGTAACTGTCGAACACTTCGTTGCAGAACTCAAGGCCATTGTCGGGTCATAACCTCTTAACCTTTTTGCCAGTTTGAGTTTCGACCAGAACCTTCCAACTTTTGAAATTCTCAAAAGTTTCATCCTTCGTCTTCTGAATGAATACCCATAACTTTATGGAATAGTCATCAACTATGGATAGAAAATACCTTGCACCTGAGTGTGAAGGATTCCTTGTAGGCCCCCAAAGATCAGCATGAATGTAATCCAGGGATCCATGTGTTCTTTGCTTGCCTTTGTTAAACTTCGCCCTACAGGATTTACCAAATACGGAAGATTCACGAAACTCCAACTTTTCGACTTTGTCACCACCTAGCAGGTTCTGCTTCCCTAATTCGACCAGGCCTCTTTCGCTGACATTGCTCAATCTCATGTGCCATAATTCTATCTTCGACACAGGTTTCGTGGATGCAATTTTTGTCGAACCACTTACAACCTCAGCCTCAAGGGTATACAAGCCTTGTTTCTTCACGCCTCTCAAGACTTCCTTCGACCCCTTCATAACTCTTAGGATACTTTTCTCTCCTGAAAAACATATCCCTTCCTGTCGAATTCACTAAGAGAAATCAAATTTCTCTTTAAATCAGGTACATACCTGACTTCAGTCAATAACCTTATTGACTCATCATGGAGCTTGAATCTCATAGATCCAATACCTGCAATTTTGCACGATTTGTTGTTTCCCAGCAGCACCGATCCACCATCTTTATCACATAGCTCCTCGAACAATTCTCTGTTTGGAGTCATGTGCTAAGTGCAACCTGAATCCATAATCCACTCTTTTCTTGAGTCGCCGCTTGAAACTACAAGGACATCAGATGAGTCGAAGTCATCTTGAACAATGGATGTGTTGCCATTATCCTTACTTCCATGATCTTTTAGGCGTTCAGGGCACACCTTTTTTGTGTGACCCTCCTTCTTACAGTGATAACATCGAATACCAGATGTTTCGCCACTATAAGACTTCTGCTGACTTTTACCTTTCTTCTTGTCGAACTTACCATCCTTTCGCAAGAATTTTCCCTTAACGGCCAAACCTTCACCAACCGTCGAAGGCTTATGCTCCTTTCGTTCGTTCAGGTCCTTAAAATACAAGGCTGATTAAACTTCTTTAAAGCTCAGGGACTTCCTTCCATACAAGAGAGTTTCTTTGAAGTGAGCATGTGTTCTGGGCAAAGCACACAACAACAACAGTGCTTGATCTTCTTTATCGATCTTCACATCAATATTTTCAAGATCAAGAATCAGCTTGTTGAACATATCCAACTGCTCAGCCAAAACTTTGTCTTCACTCATCTTGAATGAATACAAAGCTTGCTTCTGGTAGAGTCGATTCACCAGAGATTTAGCCATGTACAAACTTTCAAGTTTCAACCATAACCCCGATGTCGTAGTCTCCTTTGATACTTGTCGAAGAACCTTACCACCAAGGCTCAACAATATTGCGTTGTGGACTTTCTCTATCATGGTCGTCTTTTCTTTTACCGTTAACGCAACATCCATGGTTGCCCCTCCCTTCAACGCATCCAAATAACCCTGCTGAACCAATAGGGCTTTCATCTTCAAGCGCAACAGACCGAATCGTTCACTTTGGTGAACTTTTCAATCTTATACTTTGTTGAAGGCATCTTCTCCACGCTCACCGTACCAATTTGTTGTGAAAAACGATACCAGAATAACAAAGTATATTTGATTTCTTGAACACCAAGAAATTCACAAGGGTAGAAAAGAAGAGAAAAACTTTAACAAACACACGAAGCCCTATTAGGGCTCACAAAGGAAGAGAAAAGAGGAAGAAGAATAGAGAATTGGTTAAATCCATTTTACTATTCACTTTCCCAATAGGGTTCAAAGATTACAAGTGAATACCAACAATTAACCTCTCTCAACCTAATAAGGTTTTGTCACACTTTATGAAGAGAGGCTAGTATGCTATTTATAATAAACCTAACATACTAAACTAATGGACTTTTTTTAACAATTATCCATTACAAGCTAACTTAGGGTACAAGCTAACTTAAACAATTGGATCCATAACACAAGACCCAATTCGATCTCCTACATACTAGAACACAATTCGACTACAACATGTAGGTCTTCGACAACAGCATGTGAGCGGATTTCGACGACATGCTAAAATTAGAGTTCGATCCAATATCTCACAGAAAACAACCATTGTAAAATAATTTATAGGTCATATGTTCGAATACCAACAACGTCATTCTTGCGTTTTATTATTCTGGACAACGTTCTACTTATAACAACAGTTGAATTAAAAACTGTTGTGATATTATTTGTTTTTTTAATATATATTTTTCAATTTTACAGTATTCCCAAATTTTTAACCTGGATATTTCTGAATCGTATCAGACCAGAAACATCAATACAACCGATTGTGAATTGAATTATGTCAAAAATCATATTACATCAATGACACAATTCCATTAGGAACCAAAAAATTAATGTATATTAAATCAAAACTAAAATAGAACAAAACAACCTACAATGTACACATCGTTACATCTAATAATATTATCTTGTTGTCTTGGTGTCTTGTCTCTTTCTATCTTAATTTTAAACACCTATAACTTGACAATAGAAAAATAGGGTTACTACCATTTTACCACATATTCAATTTTTCTGCTCCTTGCCAGTTTGCTATGGAATTGGTTGAATTCTCACATATGACTTTTTTGTTAGAGTTTCTTCTGTTAGAGCAGCAACACAGCGATCCATTGTTATTCTCCTTTTGCTGTTGTCCCATCATCCAAAACAAGATTGTTAAGATCCAGGGTTTTACCACATGAAAGAAATCACCACAAAAGATATTAAAAAAAAAAACTAACTTGCTATATGAAAATGGCAAGTTAGTTTTACAAAAGAAACAGTTTTATAAAATTTAAAATAACAGAATCTACCTATGACAATGTTAGTTTTAAAAAAGTAATTTCATATGATCTAAAACATAAAAATACTTGTATGACAATTTAATTTTTATTTTACAGAGGATAAATCAGAATTTGCTTATATAATAGGTGGTAAAATGATAGTAACCCTATTTTAATTGCAAATCAATCATTTCAAAGATCTCCAATTTAGGGAAATGATTATGTTTCCCCTTATAGGAAACAACTTATTGATAGTCCTCATGTTTATGGTATGGTAGATGCATCTTATAAGCAGATGATAAGAGGTGAGTGAGGATTGTTTCACTCTTTTCGTTTGAAATTTCTGTGTTATAAGTCAATTAGTATTTTATAAATGTTTTCTATTTGTCTTGCAGATGAAGTAAATCAATACATTATTATAAGGTCATCATTTTAGTACTCTGGCGACTCTTTTTGTGTACTAATTAGAGTAACTGTTAGCTTTAGCTTGTATTAGTTTAAAAACAAAATAAAATAGAATAGAGCCAAACAAGGACTTTCTATTAAAATTAACTTGTGCCAACTCAACACAAGCTCCTCTGATATAAATACCAATTCCCTTCCTTTATCTCATTAGAGTTGATACAATCTCAAAATACAAAAATCTAAGATCTCAAATTTCCAACCCTTTCTCTTTGATTATTTTATACTCTTACCATGAGTTCTCGTTTTCTATTATGCAGGAGGAGATTCTACTATGAAAATATGAAGGACTCTGGTAGGCGTCTCAACAAGTTTCTCGTTACCTCTGGAGGTGACATTTCGATACAATTAATTCCATGTTTTAAATCTATTTTTATTGCAAATTACTCGGTGCCTCTGGTTTATTTTCAGTTGCGCCCTGAGAAGTTGTGAAAAGCTTATTTTTGAAGGATTATTTTAAAGGACTCCTTTATCAGGTTGCAATAATGAAACGTGTTTACCATCAAAATGTTATGTTCTTTCTTCCAGGTTGCAATAATGAAACATGTTCGCCATCCAAATGTGGTTCTCTTCATTTTTTTTGATAAGCAAGCAATATTATTTAGAAAGGAGTACTAGGAGTACTCCAACTCAAATACAAAAGCTGACGATTACAAAAAATCAAGCGTCTGCTTAAACCAATCGTAATAATTACACTTACGACGATTAAAAGATTCAAGAGCAACCCAACACCAAGACACCAACAAAATATGGTGAAATATCACCTCCGAATTACCAACTTCCCCATTAAAAATAATTTGATTCCTAGTAAACCATAAGCACCAACACGCGATAAACCAAATTAAACAAGCTGACTGATTAGAACATCTATTCTTGAGCATAACAAACCAGTCCACGCAAACTTAATGTCGTCATCTTCAATATCGACCACCATTCCCAACCAAGCAAACACCTTAATTCACACACTTTTAGTTACTTCGCAGCTACACATAATATGGTTAATGTCCTCATCAAAACGAAAACAAAAGACGCACACAAGATCATGCAGATTACTGTTGAGAATCAAGTGTGAGGAAGAAGTCCCACATTGATTAGAAAAAGGAAGATTGAACACTATATAAGTGAGAGAACCCACACACTAATCACCTTAAGGTTTTAGGTGAGTATGTGGTGTGTCTCTCACAAAGGTGTGTCCTAATTAAGAAATGCTCCCTCGTTCACCCCCTCGATTGTTCCGCTAACAATGGTATCATGAGCCTTTGGTTCGAGAAAGGGACCGGCTTACTTGTATCGAAACACTTCCCGCAGGTGTGGGTAGAAGGTGTTCCGTTGAGTTCAACGGTGAAGAGATAGCTTTCACATGAGTGGGAGCATTGTGTATAAACTCACACTTGAGGGGGAGTGTTGAGAATCAAGTGTGAGAAAGAAGTCTCACATTGATTAGAAAAGGGAAGATTGAACACTATATAAGTGAGAGAACCCACACACTAATCACCTTAAGGTTTTTAGGTGAGTATGTGGTGTGTCTCTCACAAAGGTGTGTCCCAAATAAGAAATGCTCCCTCGTTGACCCCCTCGATTGTTCCGCTAACAATTACGAAGTATACCACGCACCGCGAGATTAAACCTTGTTGGTAATCTGTTCCATAAAAGTCTCCGGCTAAACACCTTAATTTTTAACGGCATTGACGTACTCCAACAAATTTGCAGCGCAACATCGAGGTTCTCATCAAGAGCAGAAAAGTCTGCATATGACAGCATTCTTTCATAACAAGAAGCCATTGAAAAAATGCCATTACTGCTCCAAGGCCACACAAACTTGTCGGCCCCACCCTCAATTACCGGAATGTCGGCCAGCAGACTGCAACGTTCCTTGTACTCTCGTTCCACAACCGAATCTCTGTCAAAACATAGCAACTGCATATTCCACAACTAAGTTCCATTCATCACACTTCCCACCTCACCTACCGAAATAAATTTTGATCCTGCAGCAGAAGTAATCAAACTTCTTTGATAGTTACATAAATGTGTTATAGGATTCTTGCATTAAGATTTGAGTTATTTTACTATTGTTTTTTCTTGGTGTATCTACGATAGAGGTAGTTTATTCCGCCTGATACAAAGACCAGCGTCAAATAAAATTCAGGATCCAAAGTGAAGATTACGTATGGCTATAGATGTGGTATGTACAATAACATTATTATTGTAACACAAATAAATTAAATTATAAATGATATATGTCTGGTCTGATTGTAGGTTAAAGGGATCAATTCTTATCTCTTTGAAATTTTTATAATCTTATGTATGATGGAAGATGTTTTCGTCTTTCCAAATTTATTCTCATATGTGTGATTTTGGGCTGTCCAGATTTAAGGCAAACACTTTCTTGTCATAAAATCTGTTGATGGAACGGTAAGTCTCTGGAACTCCATATGCATAATCTAGATTATTTACGTTATCTAGTGTTAAAATGTTATTTCAATTAATTTGTGTGGTATTTAGATCGAACTCTAGTATCGGCAGAGATAGCTTTATGGTTCGACAAAAGTTTAGCATTTAGTCGAAGTCTATTTACATGTTGATCCTGCATGCTGTAGTCGAAGTATGCTCTAGCATGTAGTAGTTGAAATGCTAGGGTTGCTAGCATGTCTACTTAGGCATGTTTGTTATTCTCAATTGTTTAAGTTAGCTTGTAGCTTATGTTAGCTTAGTAGTTTATAAATAAACTATTTTCCCTCAAGTTGTTGAGTGAAATTTTTGGTTGTTGATATTCACTTGTAAACTTTGAATCCTAATAGAGAAAGTGAATAGTGAAACAATTATAACTAATCCTGGTTCTTCTTTTTCCTTCTTCTTCTTCTTCTTCTCTCTCTCCCTCCCACTCTCTCTCTCTCTCTCTCTCTCTCTCTCTCTCTCTCTTTTTCTCTCTCTCTCACTCTCTCTCTCTCTCTCAGTCTTTCTCTCTCTCCTAAAACCTAATAGGGTTTCTTGTGTTTGTTCAAGAAACTCAATCTTTCTCATATTTTGATTTTTTCTTGACAACAACAATTCACATCAAACTGGTGCGGTGAGCGTAATGGAGATGATGTTATCAAAAAAGTATGAGATTGATAAATTTATTGGCGTGAATTATTTTGGTTTGTGGCGCTTGAAGATGCAAGTCGTACTGGTTTAGCAAGGTTTGTTAGAAGTGTTGAAAGGATCAGAGAAGATGGATGCTACTCTAACGGAGAAGGAAAAGATGAAGAATATCGAGAAAGCCCACAGTGACATCATATTGAGCCTTGGTGATAAGGTTCTCCGACAGGTTTCAAAGTAGAAACGTGCAACTGGTGTGTGGATGTAACACGAAGGTTTGTACATGACCAAATCATTGTTAAATTGTCTCTACCTAAAGCAAGCTTTGTATTCGCTCAAGATGAGTGAAGACAAAGAATTGGTTTAGGAGCTGGATATGTTCCACAAGTTGATTCTTGATCTTGAAAATATCGAGGTCAAGGTTGATGATGAAGATCAAGCATTGTTGTTGTTGTGTACTTTACCTAAGTCTCATGCTCACTTCAAAGAAACTCTCTTGTATGGAAGAGAATCGTTGATCTTTGAAGAAGTTCAATCAGCCTTGTACTCTAAGGACCTAAATGAAAGAAAGAAGCATAAACAATCTTCTGTTGTTAAAGGATTGTCCGTCAGAGGGAAATTCTTGAAGAAAGATGGTAGATTTGAGAAGAAGAAGAGTAAGGTTGTACAAAATTCTAATGGTGGTTATACTCCTGCAATTAGGTGTTATCATTGTAAAAAGGAGGGTCATACAAGAAAGATGTGCCAAGATGGACTGAGTAATCATGGTGGAAAGGATAATGATAATGCTGCCATTGTGTAAGATTGTTATGAATCATCTGATCTCTTGGTGGTTTCAAGCAAGTCTAGCAAGGATTGAATCATCTGATCTCTTGTTGGTAATTGTTGTGGTCTTATGGCAAAATACTTTGTTGACTTGAATACAAATGTATGGTATTAATGTATGTTGTTGTGGGTAGCCTTCGTGGCGTGAATCTTAGTGTTGTGAGTATCATTGTATGATTGCAGGATTGTTGTGGCTGATGGTGATTAATTCTTGCGACGTTATAGACGATCGTGAGCCTTATACAAAGAGGACCTAAAGCGATCGGATCGTGAGCCTTATACAAAGAGGACCTAAAGCGATCGGATCGTGAGCCTTATACAAAGAGGATCTAAAGTGATCCATAAACGTCGTGAGCCTTATACCAAGAGGACCTAAAGCGATGGGGAACATCGTTTGCCCGACGGGGAGTTACACTAAGTAACAAGCGATGGTTCCAATAATTCCTGAGTGAATTAATGATGATGAGAATGATGGATGGAATGGTACCGCATGCATATTGTCGTTGTGTCGGTCTCTGTGCATTTGCATAAATCATGAATGGATTGATTATTTATGGGAAATTGTGAATGGATTGATTATGTGTGGGAAATTGTGAATGGATTGATTATGTGTGGGAAATTGTGAATGGATTGATTATGTGTGGGAAATTGTGAATTGATTGATTATGTGTTGAGCTCGTGATAGCATTGGTAATTTAATATGCATTGGTTATGGATGATATGTTTTATGTATAGACATATACTATATTTTGTGGGGATGTTGTACATTACAATGATTGTATTAATTATCTATGATATGCTATATATGAATATATGTGATGTGGTGGTGTGTTTCCATATGTCATAACTTTTGTATGCCTTATGTGTGAATATGTGATTATGTTGGTATAATTGATATATGATATGTGGTTGGATTATTAGAAATATGTTACGTATCTGTGGCATGCTATATGTATTAGTATGTGATGCTTGTGGTGAGAATAATTATGCATGTGAATTTATATGTGTTTGCATATTATTATGCAATCTTGATTTAGTTGTTATTTCTCACCCTTCTGCTGTGGTTTGATGCCCTATGAGGCAATTGCAGATTAGTATCTTGGAGGCTTTTGTGAAGATTAGTTCTCCATCCTTTTGTCGGTCTGTCTGCTCTGATACGTAACACGGGAGTCGGGGAACGCTTTTGTTATATATGTATACATTTGTTGGATCTATTTTGTATTACCCTTGTATGAATATTTTGATGTTATAAAACAATTAATTTTGTAAAACAAGTCAGTTATGGATCTTTCCGCTTTATTCCATAATTGAACTTTCCTTTTGTTGGAAAAAGTTTCCCTTTTATGTTTATTCCATTTTGTGTTATGTATCAAATTTATGAGCAGGGATTGTGTTTTCTTTCTTTAAATGTGGCATCCTTGTTTCTGTCTAAGAATAAATTTTTATTCACTCTGATTTATTTATGTATTATGTATCCGCGATGGGAATTTGGGTGTTACATTAGTGGTATCAGAGCAGGTTGGTCCGTCCGGCCAAGTTGTCGAGTCAGTTGGTGTGACAGATGAATACTGTCGATGTTGTTTGTTCCTTAGTATGTGATATTTGTGTGAAACACTGTCAGTACTTTCTGGTTTTTATAATCCTTTGTCTGCAGGATTTAGAATGAGATAAGTGGGGGAGAAGCTTGTGCTTCTCCAAGTTGCTTCAGGTGTGGAGCGTTGGCTCAGTGTGTTGTAGATTGCAAGATTGTAAGTGTTGTTTGGACAGTGTTGTTCCTGGTTCCGGAGGGAATGCAGAGGTAAGGTTTTTGTCAACTAAGGATTTGTGCCTTAGGTAGTTTTGTGCACAAGATGCAAGAAATGCTATTATAGTTTGGTAAAGACGGTTTATGCCCCATCATGATTGTCGGCTGTCTATTGACAAATTGAGGAACTAATCACCCTTAATCTCTTGTTGATAGTAGACGGAATTATGTTGGATGGAATAAACGTGTCTTTCCAGCTTAGATAGTATGTTTTGTGAATCTTTTGGAGCTAAGCCAAGTGAGTACAAATTGTTTTGTTGAGTCGATGAAAATTCTTATATCGGAAGATGAGGCGGATTAGAGGTTTTAGTATGTTGGTCAAATTGGGAAGTCATTGAGAGAGAACGATTGGGTATCGTTAATGGTTGTTCTCAGAGAGTAGAGTGTGAACTCAAATTTGAAGAAGGTGAAGATTTGAGGTTTAGATCTGCTTAGTAAGTAGAAGAACTTTTAGGAAGTGAAACTCAGATGTTTGTCATGTTTGTGATGATAGTGTTCTGGAAATTGGCAGGAAGGCACAGTGATGGGCCGTCAGTTGTGCATGGTTTTCAGATGTGTTTTTGGATGAAACATTAGTGTGTCGACTTGAAGAGGTCCAACATGGTTGGTAAGGAAAAGGATGATAGCATGAGGTTGTGTGTTAATCAGTGAGTAGTATGGAAACTTGCGGTTGTGTTCTCGATAGCTTGAGTTTTGAATTGTGACGAATCAAGAACGATTTGAAATTCCTTGATGGTATTACTTTGGTTATGGGTTGTATATGTTATGGTTGTAGAGTATATGAATCGTATCTTCCATACTTGTTTGGATAAGTTTATAGTGATGTTTATTGGATGATATTCTGATTTATTTTGAATCAAAGGATGAGTATGTAGAGTATTTGAGGATTGAGTTACAAGGGTTGAAAGAGAGGGAGCTTTCTGCTAAATTATCGAGTGAGAATTTTGATTGAAAGAGGTTAGTTTTCTTGGTTATGTTATTTTCGATGATGGTATTGTTGTGTATCAATCCAAAATAGATTCAGTTCTACATTGAGAGACTCCAAAGTCGGTTAAGGAGATTAGAAACTTTTGGGCTTAGTTGGTTGTTACTGCAGGTTATGGAAGACTTTGCTAAGTTAGTACTTATGTTATCTCAGTTGACTTGCAAAGGGTGAGTCGTTTGTTTTGGATGTTTGTTGTGAGTAAGTTTTGGTGAGTTGAAGTAGAGATTAACTACGGCTCCAATTTTGATTCTGCCTGATCCTAATAAACTGTTTATGGAATATTGGGATGCGTCCTTGATGAGTGTAGTTAGTGTGTTAATGCGAGAGGGTAAAGTCATTTCTTA
The DNA here is from genome assembly GCA_022829125.1 of Lathyrus tuberosus. Lineage (NCBI taxonomy): Eukaryota > Viridiplantae > Streptophyta > Magnoliopsida > Fabales > Fabaceae > Lathyrus > Lathyrus tuberosus. Next base: position 3,077,617 of record JALAZF010000029.1, on the reverse strand, counting down.
TGCTTTACGACAATTGAGGATTCATGATTTCAAGATGGCTGCGGTTACTTTTGTGTTGAGAATCTAGAGGTATTATTTTGAGGGTTTTAGGTTCAAGGTGTTCGGTAATCACAAGGGTTTAGAGTACTTGTTTGATCAGAAGGAATAAAGTAGGAGACAACGAGGATGGTTGGAATTTCTGATTAGTTATGACCTTGGCTCGAATTATCCTATTGGTAACATTAATGTCGTGCCTGATGAGTTAAGTCGAAAGTTTTACATATGTCTGCTTTGATGGTTAAAGAGTGGGAACTTTTGGAAGAATTTATATATTTGAGTTGGTGTGTGAATTGACATCTGATAGTGTGAGGTTGGGTATATTAAAAGTGAACAGTGATTTTTGGCGAATATGAGAAAGAGTTAGACTTTGGACGTGGGATTGATAGTTTTGATGGTTACGAGTAATCAGAGTGCGCAACGGAAGCGTGATGTGGCACAATTCGTATATGCGTGTGTGACTTGTAAGAGTTCATAGGTTGAACATTGGAAACATGTAGGAGTGATGAGACCATTGGACGTTTCAAAATGGAAGTGTTAGGTGTAAGGTTTAAATATTACTCATGGGCTACTATGTAGATGGATGTTTTGGTTATATGTTAGATTGGTGAATCGTAGCATTGTTGTAATAATGTTGTGTGACAAGGATGTTGGTATTGTGGTTATGTAGAGGTTTTTGAACCGATGTTGGGTCGTGGAACTTTATGTTCTTGTTTTTGTTGTTGCCTCATTTCCATCGTGATGGTTCGAGTGTGAGTAGATAATTCCTTGTGGGGAATTAGGGGAGTGTTACCTATTGTGAGGGTAACGATCTTGTTGTGTTTCAGTTCAAGAGTGAACCATTGTGTTCGTAACTTGGGTATTCCTTGAGTCGTGGGTTGGTCGTCAAGTGCATTTTATGGGCATTGCATCTTACCGTTGTCGTGTCGTTGTAGTAGTTGCTGTTAGCGAGGTGTTTTGTCGGTTTTTGTTATTCGTGGTGTTGCCTTTAATGGCATGAGAGTGGGTTAGTCGGATGCAAGAGTCGTATCCGGCGTTGTTTGCACCAAGTATATTTTCGAGGACGAAAATGTCTAAGTGGGGGAGAATTGTAACGGCCCGTTTTGTCCGATTTATTTAATCGAGTATATTTAAATATTTTTGTTTTTATATTATTTTATTCTTGACTTTTATTTGACAATATATAATTTTTCATCGTTATTATGTTTTATCGCGTTTTGAGAGCGTTTACGAGATATTTGAGCTGAGGGGTAAAATGGTCATTTTGAGGGGTTAGATATTTTAGAAAAAATTAGATATTTTTATAAATAGAGATTTGAGAGAAAAAGAGAGAAACGAAAGAGAAAGGAAAGAAAGAAAGAGGAAGGAAAAGAGAAGGAGAGGAAAACTTATGGAAGAAGAAATCATCCGTTCAAGCGCGATTAATCGGGTAAGGGTGAGAAGTTTCGATTATATTGCGATTGTATATGTATATGTGTGTGATTGTGTGAATGATTTCTTGTTTTTATAATGTTTTTACATTTGATAAATTGTGAAAAATTGGTAGCAATCGATCGTTTTAACGGTAAAATGTGGAATAAACTGCGTAGAATACTTGTTATGTTTGGAACATGTTTTGGTTGATATAGTGTGATTTGGAAGTGTTTGGGTGGAAGAAATGAGGGATTTTGGCCCCAAATGACCTATATTGACGCTGCTGAGAATTTCTGGGTTCGCAGGTTTGCTTTGCGAACCACAACGAAGGGGAAAGCGAAGGTTCGCCCAGAAGTTCGCATTGCGAAATTTATGCCCTTTTTCTTCTGACTTGGTTCGCTGGGAGTTTGCATGGCGAATAGGAAAGCGAACGTGCCATATTTCCCATTTTGTTTCCTTCATAACTTTTGAACCGTAAGTCCGTTTTGGCCGTCGTTCGAAGCGTTGGAAAGCTAATGAAATATTCTTTCTATTAAAAATGGTTTGGAGGGCGGTAGATGATTTATTTAAGTCGTGGTTGTGTAAAAGTGTTGGTTTTTCGGGTTTTTATCGCCTTAAATGCGTACGGTCGGGGTTTTACAGTGTGTTGTGCTATTGTTATATGACGTGGAGCTTTGATGTGGTTTATATGATCTTGAAGCATGTGATAAGTTGTTGTAATTGTTGTGGCCTTATGGAAAAATACTTTGTTGACTTGAATACAAATGTATGGTATTAATGTATGTTGTTGTGGGTAGCCTTCGTGGCGTGAATCCTAGTGTTGTGAGTATCATTGTATGATTGCAGGATTGTTGTGGCTGATGGTGATTAATTCTTGATGTGAATTGATATGAGTGTATATGCTAAAATGCTAATTGTTGTGGTTTATGGATTACGATGAAATGCATTGTTTATGTGAAATTCAATGTGTGTTATTCGGTGGCCTTATGGCAAGTAACAACATTGTTTGAATTGCTTTCCAATGCATGATTATTGATGTTGAGATGGTTCACATGGTTATATATGTATATGCATTTGTTTGTCTTGAGTCATTAGTATGCCATGCATCATGATATGCACCTTGTGATGTCGTGTGCCCTTGTGGGGTGTGAGCGACGAAACAATTCTAGAAGGAATCTGCTGTAACGGTCGTGAGCCTTATACAAAGAGGACCTAAAGGGACATTATAGACGATCGTGAGCCTTATACAAAGAGGACCTAAAGCAATCGGATCGTGAGCCTTATACAAAGAGGACCTAAAGCAATCGGATCGTGAGCCTTATACAAAGACGACCTAAAGCGATCCATAAACGTCGTGAGCCTTATACCAAGAGGACCTAAAGCGACGGGGAACATCGTTTGCCCAACGGGGAGTTACATTAAGTAACAAGCGATGGTTCCAATAATTCCTGAGTGAATTAATGATGATGAGAATGATGGATGGAATGGTACCGCATGCATATTGTCGTTGTGTCGGTCTCTGTGCATTTGCATAAATCATGAATGGATTGATTATTTATGGGAAATTATGAATGGATTGATTATGTGTGGGAAATTGTGAATGGATTGATTATGTGTGGGAAATTGTGAATGGATTGATTATGTGTGGGAAATTGTGAATTGATTGATTATGTGTTGAGCTCGTGATAGAATTGGTAATTTAATATGCATTGGTTATGGATAATATGTTTTATGTATAGACATATACTATATTTTGTGGGGATGTTGTACATTACAATGATTGTATTAATTATCTATGATATGCTATATATGAATATATGTGATGTGGTGGTGTGTTTCCATATGTCATAACTTTTGTATGCCTTATGTGTGAATATGTGATTATGTTGGTATAATTGATATATGCTATGTGGTTGGATTATTAGAAATATGTTATGTATCTGTGGCATGCTATATGTATTAGTATGTGATGCTTGTGGTGAGAATAATTATGCATGTGAATTTATATGTGTTTGCATATTATTATGCAATCTTGATTTAGTTGTTATTTCTCACCCTTCTGCTGTGGTTTGATGCCCTATGAGGCAATTGCAGATTAGTATCTTGGAGGCTTTTGTGAAGATTAGTTCTCCATCCTTTTGTCGGTCTGTCTGCTCTGATACGTAACACGGGAGTCGGGGAACGCTTTTGTTATATATGTATACATTTGTTGGATCTATTTTGTATTACCCTTGTATGAATATTTTGATGTTATAAAACAATTAATTTTGTAAAACAAGTCAGTTATGGATCTTTCCGCTTTATTCCATAATTGAACTTTCCTTTTGTTGGAAAAAGTTTCCCTTTTATGTTTATTCCATTTTGTGTTATGTATCAAATTTATGAGCAGGGATTGTGTTTTCTTTCTTTAAATGTGGCATCCTTGTTTCTGTCTAAGAATAAATTTTTATTCACTCTGATTTATTTATGTATTATGTATCCGCGATGGGAATTTGGGTGTTACATTAGTGGTATCAGAGCAGGTTGGTCCGTCCGGCCAAGTTGTCGAGTCAGTTGGTGTGACAGATGAATACTGTCGATGTTGTTTGTTCCTTAGTATGTGATATTTGTGTGAAACACTGTCAGTACTTTCTGGTTTTTATAATCCTTTGTCTGCAGGATTTAGAATGAGATAAGTGGGGGAGAAGCTTGTGCTTCTCCAAGTTGCTTCAGGTGTGGAGCGTTGGCTCAGTGTGTTGTAGATTGCAAGATTGTAAGTGTTGTTTGGACAGTGTTGTTCCTGGTTCCGGAGGGAATGCAGAGGTAAGGTTTTTGTCAACTAAGGATTTGTGCCTTAGGTAGTTTTGTGCACAAGATGCAAGAAATGCTATTATAGTTTGGTAAAGACGGTTTATGCCCCATCATGATTGTCGGCTGTCTATTGACAAATTGAGGAACTAATCACCCTTAATCTCTTGTTGATAGTAGACGGAATTATGTTGGATGGAATAAACGTGTCTTTCCAGCTTAGATAGTATGTTTTGTGAATCTTTTGGAGCTAAGCCAAGTGAGTACAAATTGTTTTGTTCAGTCGATGAAAATTCTTATATCGGAAGATGAGGTGGATTAGAGGTTTTGGTATGTTGGTCAAGTTGGGAAGTCATTGAGAGAGAACGATTGGCTATCGTTAATGGTTGTTCTCAGAGAGTAGAGTGTGACCTCAAATTTGACGAATGTGAAGATTTGAGGTTTGGATCTGCTAAGTAAGTAGAAGAACCTTTAGGAAGTGAAACTCAGATGTTTGTCATGTTTGTGATGATAGTGTTCTGGAAATTGGCAGGAAGCCACAGTGACGGGCCGTCAGTTGTGCATGGTTTTCAAATGTGGTTTTGGATGAAATATTAGTGTGTGGACTTGAAGAGGTCCAGCATGGTTGGTAAGGAAAAGGAAGATAGCATGAGGTTGCTGTAATACCCCAAATTTTGACCACTTAGATTTCCCATCATTGTGAAAATCATCATCACAATATGGATGTACCTTTATGCTTCATCAGTCTCCCCAAAGATGGGTGAGCATCCAATACAATCAAAATTAGGGTTTCAAGCCCTCTCTAAGCCTTAGACAAAGGATCAATCAAGAAATGACATGATCTTCAACTTGTCTAATCTCTCAAATATCCACAAAGGATCAAAAAGGACTCCCACTTCAAGGATTAAGCACAAGGCTGCTCCCTTCTAGGTGGATCAAGTCTCAAGATCGACAGTGTCACCAAATTAGGGTTTTGGTCGACCAGGGCCTCCAGATGGAAATTTTCATCTGGGCACAAGGCAATGATCCAAAACATGACCTAATATACTTCATGGAACCTCATGAACCCATGCATCAAGTCAATTTTGCCTCAGGGGATGCATTCATCAAAAATCAGGAATTAGGGTTTCTTGACCTAATTCACCCCTAAGTTGACTTTTGGGACAAACCATGAGCCGAGACCTCAAGAGATGACTTGAGGGTCTCTAATACACCATATTGATCCATTTGGAACAATGGATTGATCCAAGAAGCTTGAGCAACAAGTTTCATTTTCATATGCACCACAATTAGGGTTTTAAGGGAAAAGTCAACTGTAACTTTGACTTTTGACCTGGACATGCTCCCAAACCCTAATACATGATTGAATATACCCTATGACACCCATGGAACATGTCCATCAAGTTTGATTTAGGTCAAGGACATGATTTCCTGAAGAATTGCACAGTTTGGAATTCATCTGATAAAAAGTCAACTGTGCACAAAAGTCAACTTTGACTTTTTGAGATTTTTCACCAAAATGGTTTTTTAACCCTAAAATGATGTTAATGTATGATTTGAATCATCATTCATCAAGAAAAATCAAGAAAAGTGAGATAACTTGTAAAAGGGGTAACCATAAAACTTAGAAATTTTTCTAAGTTAAAAATAAAGTGGCAAAGGTACCAACTTTGGAGGACCATAACTCCTAAACCACAAGGCCATTTTTTCTCATCCAAAGATGGATTTGTAGCCTTCACTATCACCTACAAAAACTTCAACTACAAGTCATTCCAATTCATTAAGGATTTTGAGTTATGGAGTGATCAAAGTGGCTGAAAAGTGAAAAAGTCACTTTTTCCAACACTTAGTGAAATTTTCACTAAGTCAGAATTCTGCTTCACTTTTTCCCAAATGTAGGGGGATTTTTCACTTGGAATCAAAAGAGATCAAAACCAAACTTGTTCAAACAGTTGTTGTATCATGTTAGGGCTTTCCAAAATGGCCAAGAACATTGCCAAATTCAACCTACATCATGAGATACAACATTGGCAAGTTGCCTTGCTGAAATCTGTCAAGGCAAGGCAGAATTTGCATTTTGGCTCGATTTGCCAAATTCAGCCAATTGCAATTGCTCCAATCCACTTGGACACCTCAGAGGATTGAATCCAAAGGGGACAATCACTGAGCCAAGCCTCAAAGGTCCAAGGAACAAAGAATAGCATGTTGAACCTAGAATGGCCAAAATAGGGACAAGACTTCAAATTTGGAATGAGGCATTCAATGGAACCATAAGGGTGGCATGGACTGAGCCATTCTCATCTGAAATCAGTCAAGACTTATCCAAGACCAAGGGGACCAAAGCTCTGTGCCCTAACCTCTAGTCAATGACTAGAGGATACTTTCATTTCCATTGGCCAACATTGAGGAAACCTACTTACCAGCTGCCATGTACTATTCCTTACAAAACAAACTTGCTCTACTATAAATAGAGCTCAATTGTGGTCAGTTTAAGCACACCAAAGCCATCTAACAGATGCTTTCCTCAAAATCTCTTTCTCTTGGCAAAAATGCCTTTCTTAGCACGGTAGCTATCGGGTTTTGAGTTTGAGAGCAATTTTGCACAAACCAATCACTCACACACCTCACATACATCACATATGAGCTGATTAAACACTCACATAACATCTGAAACATCAATTTCACAAAATCACTTGCCATCCACACAAGTTTGAAGTGAAGTTGCAGCTGAGATGCCATAAACTGATCCAGTCCATTTCAATTCAATCCAAGTGTTCAAACACACTCCATATGGTGTAGGGAAGCTGTCCAGATCATCACAACTTATTTGTAACACCTCCAACTCAAAATCACATCTGCTCTTGCTGTCACGACTTGAAGGTAAGCCTAAACTTGGGCATCTCTCAATCTATGCATATTTCATCGCACAATAATTTGGCCATATGTTCATAATCATGCATGGAATGTTTTCCCTCAATTAATTGTATTGTTTGTATCGTGTATCAAAAATCCTATCCTTCATGCAGAAATTAGGGTTCTTCAGGTTTCTTCGTGATTTCTTGTTGTATGTTTAATTTAAATGAAATTAAAGTACATAGAAATGATCGTGAGGTTGAGGCGAGCATAATGATATGTGGATTGCATGTTATAATTACGTATTCAGTGAGATTGGATAGAAAATGCAAATCTGGGCAAACTGAAAAACGCGCGTGTTCTTGGTGTTGTTCTTGGCGCCATTTTCATATATTTGAATATTTGAATTTTGTGATTTTGTTTAATTGATTAAAAAATTAATTTCTCTCTGAGTTTTAATGATTTTGAGTTGATTCTTTTTTTAATAATTCACAAAAGTGTTAAAATATTTTATTTTATCAAAAAAATCCAAAAATATTATTTATTTCATATAATTGATATTTTTGTAAAGAATTAATATTTTGATTGTTTTTGGCATTTTAAATATTTTTTCTACATTGATTTTGCAACTTTTAATGCTTTCTAATTATTTTGTAGGTCAATACTTAATTTTTGAAGCATTAATCCAAGATCACAATTTGTTTTCCATGTGTTAAACAATTTTTGATCATTTTAATTGAATTTTTATTCAATTAAATACATTTTTGAAAACAAATTAGGGTTTTGGATTAATTCAACCCTCATAAGTCATTTTCAAAAACACTTTGGGCCTCTATTAGAGTGTAAGACCCAATCCTTTTTTTGACCAAATCATCTTTGGGCCTCACTTATTGTATAAGTCTCGATACCGTCAAAAAAACAAACGGCGCGATCGTCGCCTTTTCAAAAATCATCTGGGCCTACCCTCGAGTAGTAAGACCCATTTCTTTTTCTTTAAAACCTTTTTGGGCCTCTTGAGAGAGTGTAAGACCCATCCCCCCTTGTACAATCAACTTTTTGGGCCTCACTTATTGTATAAGTCCCTCTGTACAAGTAAACGGCGCGATCGTCGCCCGTTTAAAATTAAACCATCTGGGCCTACCCTCGTGTTATAAGCCCCACTCTTTTCTTTAAACCTTTTTGGGCCTCTTGAGAGAGTGTAAGACCCATCCCGTTGTACAGAAAACCTTTTTGGGCCCCAGTCACTTGTATAAGTCCCTCTGTACAAATTCAAACAGTGCGCTCACTGATAAAACCCTGGGCCTCTCCTTGAGCTGTAAGCCCCAAATCTTTCTTTTTCAAAGCACTTTCTCCTTTGATTTTGAATATACTGTTGTTTTTAATCTTTCTTTGTTGAACAACTAACCAAACAGCATGGAAGCTCTACAACCGAGTAAGTGGTTATCGCTTTCATTTACTGCTTTCATATTATAAACTGTATTGTGGGGCTGCTCACTGTAAGTCTCCTTTCATAAACTCATATCTACTGTGTAATAATAGTATAGATATTTTGAGTTTCCCCGGCAACTACGTCTAGAACTAGGTGACGCCGTTTCACTTATTCGTAGAAATAGACACCTAGATCCCCCATAGGAGCACCAGATACAGTCTTCTCTTCGGCTGTCCTCCTTAGGAATCGTCAAGAAATTCTATTCCCCAGAGATGAATTATTCTCGGTGAAACTTCTCTTGAATTTCTTCAAACCGCCGAACGGTTCGGACTCTCTCTAAAAGTTAAAGTCACTGGATAGTAAACCTCGCACGTTTACCAGTGGTTTTAACTCTAAAAGAGTTTTCCTGAACTTTTCTTTGGTTTGGGACCCACGGCCTTCTTAAAAGCATCGGCCTCCTCTTGGGCATCATACAAGGACCCACAGGCTTCCTATAAGCAACCCCGCCTCCTCTTGGGCATTATCCAAGGACCCTACGGCTTCTTAGAAGTATTCAGAGTCTCCTCTTAGGCTTCGTATAATGATCTCTTCCTCCGGGAATGATAGCCTCCTCTTGGGCTTCGTACAAGGACCCATCGGCTTCTTAAAAGATTCCAGCCTCCTCCTGGGCTTCGTACAAATTGTCCCGACGACCTCCTAGAGGTATAGGAACAGAACCTAGTCATCCTCATAGAACAGTCCTTTCATAGAGTCTACTACTGTTTCTCGAAGCATAGTACAAAAGATAAAACTCTAGACTTGGACAGTCTAACTTCCTTGAGTCTCAAAGACATTCTCAAGCACCCTTCGTTAAATAGGAAGGAAACCCGCAGACTCGGATAGTCTCAATACCCTTTGGATTTCCCGTTTCCTCAAAGAAAAGGAAATATCCCTGATCCTCAAATTAAATCCCTGAGTACAGTGTTACTCATATAAGAACTGATTTTCTCTTTTAAATCAGTATATTGGATCTGTCACTCAACTGAAACAGTTACAATAGCCTCCATCTCGGGCTTCGTACGAGATACCAAAATTCTCCCCAGTAGAGTCAAAACAACCTTTTAGCCTCCATCTCGGGCTTCGTACGAGATACCAAAAGATTCCCTCGTTGAGTCAATCACCCTTTTTTGCCTCCATCTCGGGCCTCGTACGAGATATAAATCCCTTAAGCGAGAGTCGAACTCTTTGCTAGCCTCCTCTTAGGCTTTGTATAACGATATGCCCCACTGGGTCAAAAACCTTTAGCCTCTCTCTCGGGCTTTGTATGAGACACAAAATAGCCTCCTCTTAGGCTTTGTATAATGATTTTCCTAGCGGAAATTAGCCTCCTCTTAGGCTTTGTATAAGAAAACCACTGGTTGATCCAATTAACCTTTTAGCATCAAAGTTGTGCCTCGTCCACAGTAAACAAACATCAACAACTCCTTTCCCTTCATCTAATCGCTGTAAGCGGCAAGCCTCTGGATCATCTACATCCATGCCACTGTCCCTCTTTTAGCATGAGAAATTCCTAAGGAAAGATGGCATTGCTCTACACTGAGTTAAAGTCTTCTCCTTCAGGTTAAAAACCCTTTCTTCAGAAATTATGGCATTGCTCGGATCCGCGTATCCCAGTTAAAGTAATTCTCCTTCTCCCCTCTTTAGAGATGACAAATTCTCTCTAAAGTCGAGGTCTTTTAGCTTCACATCTTGGGCTTTGAACAAGATACAAATCACCTTTCGCTTCATGTCTTGGGCTTTGAACAAGACACCAAAAACCAATTTCCTCCCATAGAATAGGAGGAACTACGAATGCTCTGATTTCCCTGTTTCGGTAAACGGGAATACGTAGGCATAAGATCGAAAGAAAAGATCTTAGCGAGCGCAATCAACAAAAAACCCAAATCCCATATCTCCATCAATTAAAAGCAGTATTTCAAAAACATCAGTCCTAACCTCCTAATCCTTATTCCCCGCCAGAAACCCTTTGCCTAGGAAAAAGAAAGAAAGAACCGTATTGGCGAAATACGAATAACCAGTACAAAGGCCCCCCCACATTGATAGCATCCGTAACCTAACAGACCGCTGTTTAAACTCAGTATGCAAAGCAGGGTTAATTGGAGACATCTATTTCCCTTCCTTATTCAGCTCACAATAGGATAAAAAATGAATCGACCTGTAGTTTTAAGCTCAACCGCAGAGAGCGACCAGCGCTTAAGAACCGCGTCCAAAATCGCTCGCTACAGAAAAGTGGCGCCCACCGTGGGGCCGGTGCCTTTCTTTCTACTTCTCTTGTGTGAAATTACACAAATGGCGACTCTGCTGGGGAGTCTCCTTTTCTGCCTTAGGGCATCATCCCCGTTTTCTACGGAAAATGGGAACTCTACTGAAGAGAAAGATTGACCTATGCTGGTCCATCTCTTAGGCAGGGAACCACAGATTGGGGCTTCCGCCGGGGAACCCATTTCTGTCAGGAACTTAAGAATCATAGCTTTATAAGTCTAGGATGATTAGGACAAATATATATATACTGCTTTTCCTAATTGCTATACGTGTTTATTTTTCTGCTACTGGGAATGCGTGTGATGCCGCATGTGGTGAGATTGAGTATACACTTAAGAAAAGCCAACCTTTTTTCGTAGTGCCGAAGCTATCGGAAATAGCTGTTACGCGATACTACCCTCATTTGAGGCTGGTGATCTATTCTCGGTGAATAGCACTTACTCTAAGATTGCACACAACTCGCTGGCGATCCGCTTGTTGTCTGCCTTCCTGGGAGGAGCTGATGATAATGAGTACAGGTACAAAAATCACCCTAGTGTAAACCTTTGGGGATGGGTAGAGCCTTGACTTCATGACAACGACCCTTTGACCCCATGTTTTTTCTATGTTTTTGTGTGCTGCATTCATGCATCCATTTAATAAAACATTAAAACATTCAAAAAACTTTCTCTTCTAGTCTCTCTGTTTTTCAAATTAAACTAAGACTGTGATTGTAAATATCAGAGAAAAAGATTGCATTAATGGATTTTGGTAGAAGGAGAACTCACCAGTATACCTTCAAGGTTCCAAAACTAGGGGATTTGAGAAAGTTAGCGAGGATGATCGTTAACCCAGAGGCTTTCAGAGCCAAGCACGGTGGTTTGCTACCACTGTTAAGAATCCATGTGATTAAGGGGATCATGGACGCGCTCATTCAGTTCTACGATCCGATTTATCATTGTTTCACATTCCTGGATTACCAGCTATCACCAACGCTGGAGGAGTATTCTCATCTGACTGATTTACATATCACTGATCGAGCTCCGTTTTCTGGACTGGAAGAAATTCCAAAGAATCAGACTATTGCAATAGCAATTCATTTGGACGAGTCTGAGGTCAGGACTCACATGACCACTAAGGGTGGCATCCAAGGTTTGCCAACCCAGTTCTTGACAAAGAAAGCTCTGTACTTTGCTAGTATAGGGAACGGGACTGCTTTTGAAAGCATCTTTGTCTTGCTCACCTACGGGTTATTTTTGTTTCCCAACATCAATAACTTCGTCGATATCAACGCTATTAATGTTTTTCTCATTGGAAACCCTGTGCCGACTTTGCTCGCAGATGCGTATCATTCTGTACACTTAGGAAATTTGTACAGCGGAGGGGAGATCACATGCTGTGTACCTTTACTTTACAAATGGTTTATGTCACACTTGCCCAAGTCTGCCGCTTTTTGGGATTACAAGAGTGTCTTATGTTGGTCGCAGTAGATCATGTCCCTCACCAACTCTGATATAGATTGGTGTAATAGGATTTATGAGGGAATCAGAATCATTGACCGTTGTGGAAACTTCCCCAGCTTACCCCTCATAGGAACTAAAGGAGGAATTAACTATCATCCGATATTAGTTCTTCGTCAATTTGGATACCCGATGAGACACATCCCACTGGGTGTTCATCTGGAAGGTCTTTTCTTCAAGGAAGGAGAAAACGACAGAGCACTAAAGATGGAAATAGTGCAAGCTTGGAAACATGTTCATAAGAAAGGACGAGAGTCTCTAGGAAAACCGGACTGTGTCTCGGTGGAGCCTTATCTCCATTGGGTACAAACTAGAGCTCTCAAGCTAAAGATGCCTTATCCTCGTTACGGAATTCTTCCACCGAGGGAAATTGTCATGTACTTCATGACGGAAACTGAAAGGCTTCAGGTTACTCTCAACAAAGTTCAAAAGGAAAGAAGGTCTTGGAAGAACAAGTACCGCACCCTCGACGTAGAGTGTATCCAAATACAGCAATTACTAAAAGAGAAAGATGCTCTGATTGAAATTTTGGAGCAGCATGCTGTAGAGAATCAAGATGACCAAAGGAATTTTCTCACTCCTTTCACTTGGCAAAGGAATGACAACCCGACAATGGCCCAAGAGCCCCGGTCAAAGAAAAGGAAGATACCAGAATCAGCACCCGGTTTCTCTTCAGAGAGGACTCGGGACCCATTAGTTTAGGTTTCTGTTTCTGCACTTTGTAATCTACTGTATTTCCATTTCTGTAATCCTTTGGAACTCAATAAAAAGGGGTTTCCCCAGTGTTTGGTATTTGCAATCTAATTGTCGAAGTTTATTTTGCTTAAACCATTAAACAATTAATATAATCATTGCATTCATCATTCTCACATCGCGTATTCTCCTTACCTACGAATCTCACGTTTGTGTCTCGATTCTAGAGTCAAACTGTCTCATTCGTATAATACTCGGGCCAATCGTCAGAAAAAGATGGATGATCTTGAGGAAGAAAACAGAGAGTTGAAAGAAGAGATCGACACTCTGAGAGAGGATATGAGAAAGCTTCGTAACGACATGCAAGCCATGGCAGAAGCTCAGCTACAAAGAACTGTGATCTCAGAGATCACCTCAACGTCCATCATAGAAAAGTATGATCCTATGTATCAGATACCGAAAGATCGTCCTTGGGGCATGCCTGTTAACTATATCCCGGAAGGATATGTTCCGCCGATCACTAAAGATCTGGGAATCGCAACAGAAGCCGCTGGGCCTGAAGGTTACAAACTTCGGGAAAGCGAAGATGCCAGGGGCATACTGAAGACTCCTGAAGGTTACAAACTTCGGGAAACGCTAAGCCTTACTTCCGTAGTCACGGTACCACCCCCTGTGGTGCACACTGTCCCGGAAGGACAGATTCCACCAACACCTTTTGGTAAGAAGGAAACTATGTTTGACAGAATGGAGGAATTCCAGGAACAGTTCCTGGAAATGCAGAAAGAGCTGCAAGCCATTCGCGGTCAGGATCTATTTGGAAAGGACGCCGCAGACCTCTGCTTAGTCCCCAATGTAAAAGTTCCGCACAAGTTCCAAGTGCCCGACTTTGAAAAATACAAGGGTAACTCTTGCCCTCAGAGCCATCTGGTGATGTACGCTCGGCGGATGTCAGCTCAGACAGAGAATCAGGACCTGCTGATTCACTACTTCCAGGATAGTTTAACCGGTGCCGCACTCAAATGGTACATGGGTTTAAACCGTACTACGATCAGTACATTCAGAGATCTTGGTACTGCCTTCGTCCAACAATACAAATAAAATTTGGACATGGCACCCGACAGAGATCAACTCAGATCAATGTCGCAAAAGGAAAAGGAAACCTTTAAGGAGTATGCTCAAAGGTGGCGTGAAATTGCCGCTCAAATTTGTCCACCTCTTGAGGAAAAAGAGATGACAAAAATCTTCTTAAAGACCTTAAGCTCATTTTACTATGACCGAATGGTTGCCAGTGCACCCAGTGATTTCACCGAAATGGTCGGCATGGGTGTACGTCTTGAGGAAGCCGTCCGAGAAGGACGTTTGGTAAAAGACACTGGATCGACGAGCGGTACTAAAAAATACGGTAGTGTTATCCCTAAGAAAAAAGAGCAAGATATTGGGAATATCTCTCTCGGAAAGCAAAGGCGATGTTATCAGCCAGTAGCAGCTGTTACTCCTGCTATCGGCCCCGCGCCTGTTCCTATGTATCAACCTCAGGTTGCGCAGAGCCAACCTGACCAACAAAGGACACAACAGCCTCTTCAGCAGGCTCGTCCTCCATATAACAACAACCGTACAACACGGCCATCAGGATTTGATCCTATACCTATAACGTACGCAGAACTGTTTCCGTTACTGCTAGCCAAGGGGCACATCCAGACTAAGTCTCCCCTTTCAGTTCCGGAAAATACGCCTTTTTGGTTTAAAGCGGATCAAACATGTCCTTATCATCAAGGAGGTTCAGGGCATAACATTGAGACTTGCCTCAATTTCAAATCCGACGTGCAAAAGCTTGTTAGGAGCGGGCTCTTATCTTTCAAAGATACGAATCCTAATGTTCTTATGAACCCGCTGCCTCAACATGAGAAGGCTGCAGTCAATCTGATTGAGAAAGAGACTAACAATGTCTATCAAATTCACGATGTACTCTTATTGGGGGCCAATCTGGTCAAGATGCATTGTAGACAGAGTGGATATGGCCATGTGCCACCTCATAACTATCACCAGTGTGATATCTGCTCTAAAGATAACCAAGGATGTTCTGTGGTGCAAGCAGCTCTGCAGGAACAGATGGATCTCGGATGGATCCAGGAGCACCGAGTTCGTGGAGTTAACATGGTCTCTACGAATTCTAACGTCATTCAAAACCACGACATCCGTGTGATGAATGTCAACTTGGTGGCAATGCACTCCAGGCAAAGCCAGTATCATAATCTGCCGCGGCACGATTACAGTTCCTGTCTGATTTGCTCGGTAAACAAACAGGGCTGCTCTTTCATACAAGAGGCCCTCCAGCGTCAGATGGATCTTGGATGGATCCAAGACTACCATGATAGGAACTCCTATCAAATCAATATGGTTCAGATCTTCGATATCCGCGTAATGAATACCAACCTGGTAGAGTTACATGCTGAGCAGGTCCGACTCGGATTCTTAATATCGCATGATTATCAAAGCTGTAAAGCGGGTTGCGAAAACGATCGAGGTTGTACCCTTGTCCAGGAGGCACTTCAGCACTTGTTAAATCACTGGTGGATGCCAATCTATATGGACGAAGATACTCAGCAGATTAGTATCAATAACAGGAATCCTACTCGTCGTCAAAGTCAGGATGTCCGATCAATGGAAGGTAACCTAGTGAGGTTACATTGTATTCAAAGTGGGCGTGGCCAGGTGCCCCCACACAACTATGATAGTTGTAGCGTCTGTTCGGAAAGTAACCAAGGGTGTTACCTTGTGAGAGCAGCTCTTCAGGGTCAGGTCGATCATGGAGAAATTCGTCCATATCCGGGTTCTGGACCCATCATTTGGTCGCCGAACTACCTTGCCGAGCAAGTTGAGGATGTTGTCACGATCTCTGGTCATCACAGGACCAGGGATGTTTTTGCCATCATCCCTCTACTTGACGAATCTAGAGTTCCCAACCAGGAACGGATCGAGATTACTTATGATGGTCAGAAAAATCAGAAGGTTCCCATAGTCATCTATCTACCGGGACCATTACCGTATGAATCAGCTAAGGCGATCCCTTACAAATACGGTGCAACAATAATCGAGAATGGAAAGGAAATTCCATTACCCTCCGTCGTGAATATTGCAGACATCAGTCGTGTAACACGGAGCGGTCGAGTCTTCAACCGAGGGGTTGGAGAACCCAACAAAGAAAAGGAACTTCAGGCGGAAATTCCTGATCCACCAGTCAGTCAATCTGGTAATCCCGACTTTTCAAAAGACAAAGATGAGATGCTAAAGCTCATCCAAAGGAGTGAATATAACATTGTTGATCAACTGTTACAGACTCCTTCAAAGATCTCAGTATTATCACTGTTACTCAGTTCAGAAGCACACAGAGAGGCTCTACAGAAAGTCTTGGAGCAAGCCTTTGTGGAGCAGGATGTAACAATCAGACAATTCGATAGCATTGTCTCTAACATCACTTCCTACAATAATTTAGGATTTAGTGATGAGGAATTACCTGAAGAGGGTCGCCGTCATAACATGGCGCTCAACATTACAGTTAACTGCCAGGGCGATGCTTTAGCCAACGTATTGGTAGACACAGGGTCAGCCCTGAATGTTATGCCGAAGTCCACCTTGATGCAATTATCATTCAAGGGCCCTCCGATGAGAGTCAGCGAGGTCGTCGTCAAAGCATTCGACGGATCCAGAAAAACAGTTATCGGCGAAGTTGATCTTCCCATAACTATTGGTCCTCACACTTTCCAAATCACTTTCCAGGTCATGGACATCCGGGCAACATACAGTTGTTTATTAGGAAGACCTTGGATACATCAGGCTGGAGCGGTTACTTCAACCCTCCACCAAAAGCTAAAGTTCGTCAAGAACGATCAACTTATCACGGTTTGTGGGGAACAAGCCTTGCTTGTGAGCAACTTATCATCATCTACTTGTGTGGAACCCGAGGAGGTTATTGGAACTCAGTTCCAAGCACTATCGGTGAGCAAGAACGATCAATCCGAAGAAGGAACTTCAATTTCTTCATACAAAGATGCTATCAAAGCGGTCGAGAGTACCGATACGACAGGATGGGGACGGCTTGTCATTCCTATTGACAATAAAACAAAGAAGGGTCTTGGTTTTTCTGCAACATGTACTCAGACAGCCGCCAACGATGAAAGTCTTCATCCCCTTCAAAACTTCTTCCACAGTGGAGGTTTTCTTCACCCAGTGTCTCAGACAGTTCATGCTATCAATGAGGAAGATCCCTCTGACACAGATGAAGAATGGAAGTCCTACCTTAACAAGGACGGCTATATGTCTCAGGAAGAGGTGCCTATGCCTTTTTGCTTTCCTACAGAAAGTCCGAGATTTATACCAAGATCAGATGTCGAAATGATCTACGAGGATTGTGATCCGGAAGGATGCCGTGCTCCGCCAAATTCATTAGAGGAAGACACTCTGATGAGAGACAACTTTGACCGCAACTACTATGGCCCAATGGATGGTCTGCCAATGTGGCAGCCTTACCCAGGAAACTTGGGACAAGAAAGTCAGCCGAGTAATGAAACTTCGCTGACCATCATTGAACAAAATACCTGTGTCCCCATCATGTCATGGGATCAACACTCAGGTCATTCAGAAACTACTCAACATGAAGATGAATTCGCAACGTTCGCAGGACTTGAGTTCATCAACTATGCTTTTCCCGAGGTCAACGTCATCGAGAGGGATGACTCCTCCAGTTCGAAAAAGTGTGGGACACTTTGGGACAACCAAGTGGAAAATACGACTTTATGGTCAAGTACACCGCTCCTGAAAGCTCTCGTATCAGGCTCGAAGATATCCAGCCAACTGGATGGGGAGATACAGCTGAGAGCACCAATGCTATGCAAAATACAACAGAGGAATCCTCCTACGACAATTCTGCCTGGGAGACAGATTCCAATGATCCTGCTCCACCAGAAATCAGCGTCATTTCTGAAGACAAATCAAGGAAGGTGCCAGACTTTGTGATTCACTGAGGAGTTCGCCGCCAATGGGTTGTTGTCGAGGTTCCGAAGGTCGTTCGTCGGTCAAAGTAATTGCCATCTTTAACCTTTCACCCTGCCCAGGTGAAACGGATGTTTTGATGGGGCTCGCTTTCTGTAAATTTCCCTCTTCGCTTTGCCCGAAGCGACAGAGTTTTGTTTTATAGGGCTGTAGTTTCAAGATTTGACTTGTTCATTAATAAAATAACGTCGTTCTGTAATTTCCATATTATTGCTGTTTTCTCTTTTTGCTTTTTCAGAAAATGGTAATCCTAAAAAACAATTCAAAAATAAAAACAAGCAGTAAAATAAATACACTGCACACACTTACATTTTCTCTATCTCTTCTAAACACGAATCATCACGTCATGCAGATTGCTTGTTTTAAACTCCGTTGAAACATACGATCCGATGCCTTCTTCCAACTTTAAGTTCCCGGTATTCGAGGCTGAAGAAGAAGTTGACAACGAAATTCCAGAAGAGATCTCCCGACTACTCAGACAAGAGGAAAGGTCCATTGAACCTCACAAAGATCCGTTGGAGACGGTAAACTTGGGTTCAGAAAAAGAGAGAAAAGAAATCAGGATTGGGGCACTGCTCAGTCCAACTGTCAAAGAAAGTTTGATAAAGCTTCTCAAAGAATTCCCCGATGTATTCGCTTGGTCCTATCAGGATATGCCAGGGTTGGATACCAGCATCGTGGAACATCACTTACCGCTAAGATCGGAATGTCCGCCAGTAAAGCAAAGGTTGAGACGGACTCACCCGAACATGGCCATCAAAATCAAAGAGGAGGTACAGAAATAGATCGACGCGGGTTTCCTCGCTATATCTGAATATCCTCAATGGTTAGCCAACATCGTACCCGTTCCCAAAAAGGATGGAAAGGTCAGAATGTGTGTTGATTACAGAGATCTAAACAAGGCAAGTCCAAAGGACGACTTTCCTTTACCACACATTGACATGCTGGTTGACAGCACAGCAAAGTTCAAAGTATTCTCCTTCATGGATGGATTCTCGGGCTATAATCAGATCAAAATGGCGCTGAAAGACATGGAGAAAACTCCGTTCATTACCCCATGGGGTACCTTTTGTTACAAGGTAATGTCGTTCGGTTTGAAGAATGTCGGGGCAACCTATCAAAGGGCCATGACTACTCTGTTTCATGACATGATACACAAAGAAATCGAGGTATATGTCGACGATTTGATTGCAAAATCAAGAACAGAGGATGAGCACGTTGAACATCTGTCAAGATTGTTCGAACGTCTTAGAAAATTCAAGCTCCGCTTGAATCCCAACAAGTGCACCTTCGGTGTCCGTTCGGGGAAATTACTAGGATTCATCGTCAGCTAGAAAGGGATTGAAGTTGATCCTGACAAGGTCAAGGCCATTCAAGAAATGCCTTCTCCGAAAACTGAAAAACAAGTCAGAGGATTCCTGGGACGTTTGAACTACATCTCCAGATTCATATTCCTTATGACCGCCACTTGTGCGCCGATTTTCAAGTTATTGAAAAAGAACCAGGATTGCGTTTGGTCAGAAGATTGCCAAATCGCCTTCGACAGTATCAAGGAATATCTGTTGAATCCTCCGATTCTGTCACCTCTAGTGGAAGGGAGACCACTTATCATTTACCTCACAGTCCTAGAGGACTCAATGGGATGTGTACTTGGCCAACAAGACTAAACTAAAAGGAAAGAGTCTGCCATTTACTATCTAAGCAAGAAATTCACCGACTGCGAGACTCGGTACACAATGCTTGAGAAAACTTGTTGCGCTTTGGCTTGGGCAGCCAAACGTCTTCGCCAGTACATGATTCGTCATACTACTTGGTTGGTCTCCAAAATGGATCCAATCAAGTACGTTTTCGAAAAACCTGCTCTCACGGGAAGGATTGCCCGTTGGCAGATGTTACTATCAGAATATGACATAGAGTACCACGCTCAGAAAGCCGTTAAAGGAAGTACTTTAGCCGATCATTTGGCTCATCAACCGATTGACGATCAAGAATCAATCGGGTTTGACTTCCCAGACGAAGATGTCATGTATCTAAAGATGAAAGATTGCGATGAACCGCTACCCAGTGAAGGGCCAGAACCAGGTTCCCAGTGGGGACTCATCTTTGACGGAGCAGTTAATCATTATGGAAACGGAATTAGGGCAATCATTGTTACCCCTCAGGGTATCCACATTCCTTTCACTGCCAGACTTACGTTCAAATGTACGAACAACGAGGCCGAATACGAAGCATGTATTATGGGTCTCGAAGAAGCAATTGATTTAAGGATCAAAAACTTGGACGTATACGGTGACTCAGCTCTGGTTATTAACCAGATAAAAGGAGATTGGAACACATACCAATCAGGATTGATTCCTTACAAAGACTATGCAAGAAGGTTGTTACCCTTCTTCAACAGAGTCGACTTTCATCACATCCCTCATGATGAGAATCACATGGATGATGCATTGGCCACTCTCTCTTCCATGATTAGTGTAGGTCGATGGAATGACATACCTAAGATCGACATCATGCGCCTTGAACGGCCCGCTTACATCTTCATGATTGAAGCAGTCATAGACGACAGACCTTGGTATCACGATATCAAATGCTTCCTTCAGAAACAAGAGTACCCATCAGGGGCACTCAGAAAAGATAGGAAAACCCTTAGAAGATTGGCTGGAAACTTCTTCCTGAGCGGTGACACTCTTTATAAGAGAAATTTTGACGTGGTTTTGCTCCGATGTGTCGACAGACCAGAAGCAGACATGCTTATGAAAGAAATTCATGAAGGATCCTTTGGCACTCATGCCAATGGACACACAATGGCGAGAAAAATTCTCAGGACCGGGTATTATTGGTTGACAATGGAATCCGACTGCTACAAGTACATGAGGAGGTGTCACAAATGTCAGATATACTCCGACAAAATTCATGTACCGCCATCACATCTCAAAGTTCTCTCTTTCCCGTGGCCTTTTTTGATATGGGGAATCGACATGATTGGCTTGATTGAACCTAAGGCTTCAAACGGACATCGGTTCATCCTGGTAGCCATTGACTATTTCACCAAGTGGGTCGAAGCAGCGTCATTCGCCAATGTAACCCAACAAGTGGTGGTCCGATTTATCAAAAACAATATCATTTGCCGTTATGGTGTTCCAAGCGAGATCATTACTGATAATGGATCTAACTTAAACAACAAGATGATGAAGGAGTTGTGCACAGAGTTCAAGATCGAACACCATAACTCATCTCCCTACCGACCCAAGATGAACGGAGCGGTAGAAGCGGCTAACAAGAACATCAAGAAGATCGTTCAAAAGATGGTTGTAACCTATAAAGATTGGCACGAGATGCTACCCTTTGCTCTTCACGGTTATCGAACATCTATCCGCACTTCAACTGGGGCTACCCCTTTTCTCTCTAGTATATGGCATGGAGGCAGTGCTTCCCATGGAAGTAGAGATCCCGTCAATCCGGGTATTGATGGAAGCTCAGCTCACCGAAGCTGAATGGTGTCAAAGTCGACACGACGAACTGAACCTGATCGAGGAAAAACGAATCACGGCACTATGCCATGGTCAGTTATATCAACAGAGAATGAAAAGGGCGTTCGACAAAAAGGTTCGACCTCGTATTTTCAGAAAAGGAGACCTCGTGCTCAAGAAGATACAATCATTTCTCACTGACTCTCGGGGCAAATGGACCCCAAATTATGATGGCCCATATGTGGTCACGAAAGCTTTCTCAGGCGGCGCTTTGAGACTTGCAACCATGGACGGAGAGGAATTTGCCTACCCCACGAATGTTGATGTAGTCAAGAAATACTTCGCCTAAAAAAAACGTCTTGGTGGATCGAAAACCCGAAAGGGCAGTCCAGGCAAAAGTTAGAGACATGAAAAAAAAAGAATCATCCCGATGGATTGGAAATCTCATAGTACAATCCAGGCAAAAATTAGGGATAATGGCAAGTAGCTATGTTCAACAGAGGCAAGTCCCTCAGCAGCAGTTACAGCATCATCTATCGGAGGAAACCTCCAATCAAAGGTCATCTTCGACAGAAGCTCAGGATGCCCTGAATTCAAAATTGGTAGAAGGATAGTGGTCGTTATGTTTCAACGTAGCCCTTTTCCCTGTAAATTACCATTTTCTAACTTTGTATATACTCTTTGGAATCACGCGTTTGGCTGATCTCCATCTTATCAATAAAATTTGAGCCCTTGTGCTTTTGTTTGTAATTCTTTACTTGTTTTAGCTTTACAGAACGACGTTGTTTAAACTTAATCAGCGATTCTTGAAATAAAACAAAAATGAATTTACTTGTTAAAACTTTTCCTGCTTTTAAATTAAAGATGGCATTTCTTTTGACTGTTGAACATCAGAAGAACATCGATTGCTTCTCCCGAAGTAAGCGAATTTCAAAGTGCAGAATCAAAGTACTCCTTCTAAACCAGTATGCCTGAATGAAGGGATCAACTGTGTCAGAGACCTTGTTTCGTCTGACACCCTCGACCGAGTTCTCATCTCCTAAGCCCGATCAACATAGCTCCCCGCGTGGACTATCTCTCCTAAGCAAGGTGGAATTACTATTTTGAATCAACGGTACTTCTTCGCCCCGCGATGGCCGAGTATCCAATTGTGTTCATCCATTAGTCTGTATGTCGCGTCTGTTTTGTCAGCATATACATACATACTTCATGCATTTTTTATTTTCATTCACATTTCATATTGCATCACTATCACTTGAGTCGGTCCTGTCCCCTAGTGATAAACAGTTTTCTCAATCAAGTTTGTCATTTCTTTCCTCGTCAGGAAGTGTTGCGTCTGCACAGTCTCGCCACCAGTATATCTTTAGATCAGAGTCGGCACTTGGCCACTTTGATAACTTGAACCTCTGAAAAGCCAGAGAAAACTCTCAATAAGCATCACTCTTCGCCATTGAAGATGATATCCTTGCTTTCCCGGATTAAGGAAAATCCACAGAGAAAGCCTCGTGATCAGAGATTCGGCAGTACATCGGTATTTCTCCGAAAGGCTGTTGATGAAAAGGTCATCGACACCTCAAGATTGGATCCCATCATATGGAATTTCTTCGGGAAGATCCTGAGAAAAGTATGATGTAACCCCAAACGAAAGCAGTCTCTCAAGAGACTCGCTTTCCCCAGTAGAAACAGATGGCGTCTCCAACAGAGAAGTTTGTAGAACTCTACAACTCAGACGAATGGGTTCCCCAGCAAGTCTGACTTCAAAACTTTTTCCACTCAAATGGCATCTCCCCAGGAAAATTCGGCGAGAAGTTTGAAGGAAATCCGCTATGAATAGCGTCCCTTGTCAAGAAAGTTTATTGACAAAAGAAACTAAGACCAGTTCTTGGTAGGAAACCAGGATCGAGGGGAAGTTTAAATCAGAAACTAAGACCAGTTCCTTGGTAGGAAACCAGGATCGAGGGGAAGTTTAAATCAGAAACTAAGACCAGTTCCTTGGTAAGAAACCAGGATCGAGGGGAAGTTTAAATCAGAAACTAAGACCAGTTCCTTGGTAAGAAACCAGGATCGAGGGGAAGTTTAAATCAGAAACTAAGACCAGTTCCTTGGTAGGAAACCAAGAACGAGGGGAGGTTTATTTCAAAAGAAAACTGAGACCAGTTCCTTGGCTGAAAACCAGGATCGAGGGGAAGTTTACCTTTTCTAAGCATCATTGCTTAGTTAAAAAAGATGAATGCGGAAGCTACCATTCATAACCACCATCAAAATTTCGGATATTCCGATATTTAATCCTCTTGCACCCCGAATGCTTGAATACTAACGTCATTCATACCTTCGGGTCCAAGAAGATTAAATAGGGGCATCTGTAATACCCCAAATTTTGACCACTTAGATTTCCCATCATTGTGAAAATCATCATCACAATATGGATGTACCTTTATGCTTCATCAGTCTCCCCAAAGATGGGTGAGCATCCAATACAATCAAAATTAGGGTTTCAAGCCCTCTCTGAGCCTTAGACAAAGGATCAATCAAGAAATGACATGATCTTCAACTTGTCTAATCTCTCAAACATCCACAAAGGATCAAAAAGGACTCCCACTTCAAGGAGTAAGCACAAGGCTGCTCCCTTCTAGGTGGATCAAGTCTCAAGATCGACAGTGTCACCAAATTAGGGTTTTGGTCAACCAGGGCCTCCAGATGGAAATTTTCATCTGGGCACAAGGCAATGATCCAAAACATGACCTAATATACTTCATGGAACCTCATGAACCCATGCATCAAGTCAATTTTGCCTCAGGGGATGCATTCATCAAAAATCAGGAATTAGGGTTTCTTGACCTAATTCACCCCTAAGTTGACTTTTGGGAAAAACCATGAGCCAAGACCTCAAGAGATGATTTGAGGGTCTCTAATACACCATATTGATCCATTTGGAACAATGGATTGATCCAAGAAGTTTGAGCAACAAGTTTCATTTTCATCTGCACCACAATTAGGGTATTAAGGGAAAAGTCAACTGTAACTTTGACTTTAGACCTGGACATGCTCCCAAACCCTAATACATGATTGAATATACCCTATGACACCCATGGAACATGTCCATCAAGTTTTATTTAGGTCAAGGACATGATTTCCTGAAGAATTGCACAGTTTGGAATTCATCTAATAAAAAGTCAACTGTGCACAAAAGTCAACTTTGACTTTTTGACATTTTTCACCAAAATGGATTTTTAACCCTAAAATGATGTTAATATATGATTTGAATCATCATTCATCAATAAAAATCAAGAAAAGTGAGATAACTTGTAAAAGGGGTAACCATAAAACTTAGAAATTTTTCTAAGTTAAAAATAAAGTGGCAAAGGTACCAACTTTGGAGGACCATAACTCCTAAACCACAAGGCCATTTTTTCTCATCCAAAGATGGATTTGTAGCCCTCACTATCACCTACAAAAACTTCAACTACAAGTCATTCCAATTCATTAAGGATTTTGAGTTATGGAGTGATCAAAGTGGCTGAAAAGCGAAAAAGTCACTTTTTCCAACACTTAGTGAAATTTTCACTAAGTCAGAATTTTGCTTCACTTTTTGCCAAATGTAGGGGGATTTTTCACTTGGAATCAAAAGAGATCAAAACCAAACTTGTTCAAACAGTTGTTGTATCATGTTAGGGCTTTCCAAAATGGCCAAGAACATTGCCAAATTCAACCTACATCATGAGATACAACATTGGCAAGTTGCCTTGCTGAAATCTGTCAAGGCAAGGCAGAATTTGCATTTTGGCTCGATTTGCCAAAATCAACCAATTGCAATTGTTCCAATCCACTTGGGCACCTCAGAGGATTGAATCCAAAGGGGACAATCACTGAGCCAAGCCTCCAAGGTCCAAGGAACAAAGAATAACATGTTGAACCTAGAATGGCCAAAATAGGGACAAGACTTCAAATTTGGAATGATGCATTCAATGGAACCATCAAGGTGGCATGGACTGAGCCATTCTCATCTGAAATCAGTCAAGACTTATCCAAGACCAAGGGGACCAAAGCTCTGTGCCCTAACCTCTAGTCAATGGCTAGAGGAGACTTTCATTTCCATTGGCCAACATTGAGGAAACCTACTTACCAGCTGCCATGTACTATTCCTTGCAAAACAAACTTGCTCTACTATAAATAGAGCTCAATTATGGTCACTTTAAGCACACCCAAGCCATCTAACAGATGCTTTCCTCAAAATCTCTTTCTCTTGGCAAAAATGCCTTTCTTAGCAAGGTAGCTATCGGGTTTTGAGTTTGAGAGCAATTTTGCACAAACCAATCACTCACACACCTCACATACATCACATATGAGCTGATCAAACACTCACATAACATCAAAAACATCAATTTCACAAAATCACTTGCCATCCACACAAGTTTGAAGTGAACTTGCAGCTGAGATGCCATAAACTGATCCAGTCCATTTCAATTCAATCCAAGTGTTCAAACACACTCCATATGGTGTAGGGAAGCTGTCCAGATCATCACAACTTGTCTGTAACACCTCCAACTCAAAATCACATCTGCTCTTGCTGTCACGACTTGAAGGTAAGCCTAAACTTGGGCATCTCTCAATCTATGCATATTTCATCGCACAATAATTTGGCCATATGTTCATAATCATGCATGGAATGTTTTCCCTCAATTAATTGCATTGTTTGAATCGTGTATCAAAAATCCTAGCCTTCATGCAGAAATTAGGGTTCTTGAGGTTTCTTCGTGATTTCTTGTTGTATGTTTAATTTAAATGAAATTAAAGTACATAGAAATGATCGTGAGGTTGAGGCGAGCATAATGATATGTGGATTGCATGTTATAATTACGTATTCAGTGAGATTGGATAGAAAATGCAAATCTGGGCAAACTGAAAAACGCGCGTGTTCTTGGTGTTGTTCTTGGCGCCATTTTCATATATTTGAATATTTGAATTTTGTGATTTTGTTTAATTGATTCAAAAATTAATTTCTCTCTGAGTTTTAATGATTTTGAGTTGATTCTTTTTTTAATAATTCACAAAAATGTTAAAATATTTTATTTTATCAAAAAAATCCAAAAATATTATTTATTTCATATAATTGATATTTTTGTAAAGAATTAATATTTTGATTGTTTTTGGCATTTTAAATATTTTTTCTACATTGATTTTGCAACTTTTAATGCTTTCTAATTATTTTGTAGGTCAATACTTAATTTTTGAAGCATTAATCCAAGATCACAATTTGTTTTCCATGTGTTAAACAATTTTTGATCATTTTAATTGAATTTTTATTCAATTAAATACATTTTTGAAAACAAATTAGGGTTTTGGATTAATTCAACCCTCATAAGTCATTTTCAAAAACACTTTGGGCCTCTATTAGAGTGTAAGACCCAATCCTTTTTTTGACCAAATCATCTTTGGGCCTCACTTATTGTATAAGTCCCGATACCGTCAAAAAAATAAACGGCGCGATCGTCGCCTTTTCAAAAATCATCTGGGCCTACCCTCGAGTAGTAAGACCCATTTCTTTTTCTTTAAAACCTTTTTGGGCCTCTTGAGAGAGTGTAAGACCCATCCCCCCTTGTACAATCAACTTTTTGGGCCTCACTCATTGTATAAGTCCCTCTGTACAAGTAAATGGCGCGATCGTCGCCCGTTTAAAATTAAACCATCTGGGCCTACCCTCGTGTTATAAGCCCCACTCTTTTCTTTAAACCTTTTTGGGCCTCTTGAGAGAGTGTAAGACCCATCCCTTTGTACAGAAAACCTTTTTGGGCCC
The DNA here is from genome assembly GCA_022829125.1 of Lathyrus tuberosus. Lineage (NCBI taxonomy): Eukaryota > Viridiplantae > Streptophyta > Magnoliopsida > Fabales > Fabaceae > Lathyrus > Lathyrus tuberosus. Next base: position 3,050,293 of record JALAZF010000029.1, on the reverse strand, counting down.
CAGTCACTTGTATAAGTCCCTCTGTACAAATTCAAATAGTGCGCTCACTGATAAAACCCTGGGCCTCTCCTTGAGCTGTAAGCCCCAAATCTTTCTTTTTCAAAGCACTTTCTCCTTTGATTTTGAATATACTGTTGTTTTTAATCTTTCTTTGTTGAACAACTAACCAAACAACATGGAAGCTCTACAACTGAGTAAGTGGTTATCGCTTTCATTTACTGCTTTCATATTATAAACTGTATTGTGAGGCTGCTCACTGTAAGTCTCCTTTCATAAACTCATATCTACTGTGTAATAATAGTATAGATATTTCGAGTTTCCCCGGCAACTACGTCTAGAACTAGGTGACGCCGTTTCACTTATTCGTAGAAATAGACGCCTAGATCCCCCATAGGAGCACCAGATACAGTCTTCTCTTCGGCTGTCCTCCTTAGGAATCGTCAAGAAATTCTATTCCCCGGAGATGAATTATTCTCGGTGAAACTTCTCTTGAATTTCTTCAAACCGCCGAACGGTTCGGACTCTCTCTAAAAGTTAAAGTCACTGGATAGTAAACCTCGCACGTTTACCAGTGGTTTTAACTCTAAAAGAGTTTTCCTGAACTTTTCTTTGGTTTGGGACCCACTGGCTTCTTAAAAGCATCGGCCTCCTCTTGGGCATCATACAAGGACCCACAGGCTTCCTATAAGCAACCCCGCCTCCTCTTGGGCATTATCCAAGGACCCTACGGCTTCTTAGAAGTATTCAGAGCCTCCTCTTAGGCTTCGTATAATGATCTCTTCCTCCGGGATAGATAGCCTCCTCTTGGGCTTCGTACAAGGACCCGTCAGCTTCTTAAAAGATTCCAGCTTCCTCTTGGGCTTCGTACAAATTGTCCCGACGACCTCCTAGAGGTATAGGATCAGAACCTAGTCATCCTCATAGAACAGTCCTTTCATAGAGTCTACTACTGTTTCTCGAAGCATAGTACAAAAGATAAAACTCTAGACTTGGACAGTCTAACTTCCTTGAGTCTCAAAGACATTCTCAAGCACCCTTCGTTAAATAGGAAGGAAACCCGCAGACTCGGATAGTCTCAATACCCTTTGGATTTCTCGTTTCCTCAAAGAAAAAGAAATATCCCTGATCCTCAAATTAAATCCCTGAGTACAGTGTTACTCATATAAGAACTGATTTTCTCTTTTAAATCAGTATATTGGATCTGCCACTCAACTGAAACAGTTACAATAGCCTCCATCTAGGGCTTCGTACGAGATACCAAAATTCTCCCCAGTAGAGTCAAAACAACCTTTTAGCCTCCATCTCGGGCTTCGTACGAGATACCAAAAGATTCCCTCGTTGAGTCAATCACCCTTTTATGCCTCCATCTCGGGCCTCGTACGAGATATAAATCCCTTAAGCGAGAGTCGAACTCTTTGCTAGCCTCCTCTTAGGCTTTGTATAACGATATGCTCCACTGGGTCAAAAACCTTTAGCCTCTCTCTCGGGCTTTGTACGAGACACAAAATAGCCTCCTCTTAGGCTTTGTATAATGATTTTCCTAGCGGAAATTAGCCTCCTCTTAGGCTTTGTATAAGAAAACCACTGGTTGATCCAATTAACCTTTTAGCATCAAAGTTGTGCCTCGTCCACAGTAAACAAACATCAACAACTCCTTTCCCTTCATCTAATCGCTGTAAGCGACAAGCCTCTGGATCATCTACATCCATGCCACTGTCCCTCTTTTAGCATGAGAAATTCCTAAGGAAAGATGGCATTGCTCTACACTGAGTTAAAGTCTTCTCCTTCAGGTTAAAAACCCTTTCTTCGGAATTTATGGCATTGCTCGGATCCGCGTATCCCAGTTAAAGTAATTCTCCTTCTCCCCTCTTTAGAGATGACAAATTCTCTCTAAAGTCGAGGTCTTTTAGCTTCACATCTTGGGCTTTGAACAAGATACAAATCACCTTTCGCTTCATGTCTTGGGCTTTGAACAAGACACCAAAAACCAATTTCCTCCCATAGAATAGGAGGAACTACGAATGCTCTGATTTCCCTGTTTCGGTAAACGGGAATACGTAGGCATAAGATCGAAAGAAAAGATCTTAGCGAGCGCAATCAACAAAAAACCCAAATCCCATATCTCCATCAATTAAAAGCAGTATTTCAAAAACATCAGTCCTAACCTCCTAATCCTTATTCCCTGCCAGAAACCCTTTGCCTAGGAAAAAGAAAGAAAGAACCGTATTGGCGAAATACGAATAACCAGTACAAAGGCCCCCCCACATTGATAGCATCCGTAACCTAACAGAACGCTGTTTAAACTCAGTATGCAAAGCAGGGTTAATTGGAGACATCTATTTCCCTTCCTTATTCATCTCACAATAGGATAAAAAATGAATCGACCTGTAGTGTTAAGCTCAACCGCAGAGAGCGACCAACGCTTAAGAACCGCGTCCAAAATCGTTCGCTACAGTTGCGTGTTAATCAGTGAGTTGTATAGAAACTTGCGGTTGTGTTCTAAATAGCTTGAGTTTTGAATTGTGACGAATCAAGAACGATTTGAAATTCCTTGATGGTATTACTTTGGTTATGGGTTGTATATGTTATTGTTGTGGAGTATATGAATTGTATCTTCCATACTTGTTTGGATAAGTTCATAGTGATGTTTATTGGATGATATTCTGATTTATTTTGAATCAAAGGATGAGTATATAGAGTATTTGAGGATTAAGTTACAAGGGTTGAAAGAGAGGGAGCTTTATGATAAATTATCGAGTGAGAATTTTGATTGAAAGAGGTTAGTTTTCTTGGTTATGTTATTTTCAATGATGGTATTGTTGTGTATCTATCTAAAATAGATGCAGTTCTACATTGAGAGACTCCAAAGTCGGTTAAGGAGATTTGAAACTTTTTGGCTTAGTTGGTTGTTACTGCAGGTTATGGAAGACTTTGCTAAGTTAGTACTTCTGTTATCTCAGTTGACTTGCAAAGGGTGAGTCGTTTGTTTTGGATGTTCGTTGTGAGTAAGTTTTGGTGAGCTGAAGTAGAGGTTAACTACGACTCCAATTTTGATTCTGACTGATCCTAATAAACTGTTTATGGAATATTGGGATGCGTCCTTGATGAGTGTAGTTAGTGTGTTAATGCGAGAGGGTAAAGTCATTTCTTATGCTTTACGACAATTGAGGATTGATGATTTCAAGATGGCTGCGGTTACTTTTGTGTTGAGAATCTAGAGGTATTATTTTGAGGGTTTTAGGTTCAAGATGTTTGGTAATCACAAGGGTTTAGAGTACTTGTTTGATCAGAAGGAATAAAGTAGGAGACAACGAGGATGGTTGGAATTCCTGATTAGTTATGACCTTGGCTCGAATTATCCTATTGGTAACGTTAATGTCGTGCCTGATGAGTTAAGTCGAAAGTTTTTACATATGTCTGCTTTGATGGTTAAAGAGTGGGAACTTTTGGAAGAATTTATAGATTTGAGTTGGTGTGTGAATTGACATCTGATAGTGTGAGGTTGGGTATATTAAAAGTGAACAGTGATTTTTGGCGAATATGAGAAAGAGTTAGACTTTGGACGTGGGATTGATAGTTTTGATGGTTATGAGTAATCAGAGTGCGCAACGGAAGCGTGATGTGGCACAATTCGTATATGCGTGTGTGACTTGTAAGAGTTCATAGGTTGAACATTAGAAACATGTAGGAGGGATGAGACCATTGGACGTTTCAGAATGGAAGTGTTAGGTGAAAGGTTTAAATATTATTCATGGGCTACTATGTAGATGGATGTTTTGGTTATATGTTCGATCGGTGAATCGTAGCATTGTTGTAATAATGTTGTGTGACAAGGATGTTGATATTGTGGTTATGTAGAGGTTGTTGAAACGATGTTGGGTCGTGGAACTTTATGTTCTTGTTTTTGTTGTTGCCTCGTTTCCATCGTGATGGTTCGAGTCCGAGTAGTTAATTCCTTGTGGGGAATTAGGGGAGTGTTACCTATGGTGAGGGTAACGATCTTGTTGTGTTTCGGTTCAAGAGTGAACTTGTGTGTTCGTAACTTGGGTATTCCTTGAGTCGTGGGTTGGTCGTCAAGTGCATTTTATGGGCATTGCATCTTACCGTTGTCGTGTCGTTGTAGTAGTTGTTGTTTGCGAGGTGTTTTGTCGGTTTTTGTTATTCGTGGTGTTGCCTTTAATGGCATGAGAGTGGGTTAGTCGGATGCAAGAGTCGTATCCGGAGTTGTTTGCACCAAGTATATTTTCGAGGACGAAAATGTCTAAGTGGGGGAGAATTGTAACGCCCCATTTTGTCTGATTTATTTAATCGAGTCGATTTAATTATTTTCGTTTTTATAATATTTTATTCTTGACTTTTATTTGACAGTATATTATTTTTCATCGTTATTATGTTTTATCGAGTTTTGAGAGGGTTTGCGAGATATTTGAGCTGAGGGGTAAAATGGTCATTTTGAGCGGTTAGATATTTTAGAAAAAATTAGATATTTTTATAAATAGAGATTTGAGAGAAAAAGAGAGAAAAGAAAGAGAAATGAAAGAAAGGAAGAGGAAGTAAAAGAGAAGAAGAGGAAAACTTATGGAAGAAGAAATCATCCGTTCAAGCGCGATTAATCGGGTAAGGGTGAGAAGTTTCGATTATATTGCAATTGTATATGTATATGTGTGTGATTGTGTGAATGTTTTTACATTTGATAAATTGTGAAAAATTGGTAGGAATCGATCGTTTTAACGGTAAAATGTGGAATAAACTGCGTAGAATACTTGTTGGTATGTTTGGAACATGTTTTGGTTGATATAGTGTGATTTGGAAGTGTTTGGGTGGAAGAAATGAGGGATTTTGGCCCCAAATGACCTATATTGACGCTGCTGAGAATTTCTGGGTTCGCAGGTTCGCTTTGCGAACCACAGCGAAGGCGAAAGCGAAGGTTCGGCCAGAAGTTCGCATTGCGAACTTTATGCCCTTTTTCTTCTGACTTGGTTCGCTGGGAGTTCGCATTGCGAATATGAAAGCGAACGTGACAGATTTCCCATTTTGTTTCCTTCATAACTTTTGAACCGTAAGTCCGTTTTGGCCGCCGTTCGAAACGTTGGAAAGCTAATGAAATATTATTTCTATTAAAAATGGCTTGGAGGGCAGTAGATGATTTATTTAAGTCGTGGTTGTGTAGAAGTGTTGGGTTGTCAGGTTTTATCGCGTTAAATGCGTGCGGTCGGTGTTTTACAGTGTGTTGTGCTATTATTATATGACGTGGAGCTTTTATGTGGTTTATATGATGTTGAAGAATGTGATAAGTTATTGTAATTGTTGTGGCCTTATGGCAAAATACTTTGTTGACTTGAATACAAATGTATGGTATTAATGTATGTTGTTGCGGGTAGCCTTCGTGGCGTGAATCCTAGTGTTGTGAGTATCATTGTATGATTGCAGGATTATTGTGGCTGATGGTGAGTAATTCTTGATGTGAATTGATATGAATGTATATGATAAAATGCTAATTGTTGTGGTTTGTGGATTATGATGAAATGTATTGTTTATGTGAAATTGAATGTGTGTTATTTGGTGGCCTTATGGCAAGTAACAGCATTGTTTGAATTGATTTCCAATGCATGATTATTGATGTTGAGACGGTTCACATGGTTATATATGTATATGCATTTGATTGTCATGAGTCATTAGTATGCCATGCATCGTGATATGCACCTTGTGATGTCGTGTTCCCTTGTGGGGTGTGAGCGGCGAAACGATTCCAGAGGGAATTTGCTGTAACGGTCGTGAGCCTTATACAAAGAGGACCTAAAGCGACGTTATAGACGATCGTGAGCCTTATACAAAGAGGACCTAAAGTGATCGGATCATGAGCCTTATATAAAGAGGACCTAAAGCGATCGGATCGGGGAACACTTTTGTTATATGTGTATACATTTGTTGGATCTATTTTGTATTACCTTTGTATGAATATTTTGATGTTATAAAACAATTTATTTTGTAAAACAAGTTAGTTATGGATCTTTCCGCTTTATTCCATAATTGAACTTTCCTTTTATTTAAAAAAGTTTCCCTTTTATGTTTATTCCATTTTGTGTTATGTATCAAATTTATGAGTAGGGATTGTGTTTTCTTTCTTTAAATTTGGCATCCTTGTTTCTGTCTAAAAATAAATTTTTATTCACTCTGATTTATTTATGTATTATTTATCCGCGATGAGAATTGGGGTGTTACACTTCACAAATTCGAACAATATTGAAATGTAAAAGAGTAGGGAAAGAGAGGAAAAATACGATTTGATTAGGCAGTTCTCCAATCGTCCTCGCTATGGGTACCTCTGCCCCTATTTCCACAAATGGAATTGCGATATATATATATATATATAGATTGCCGTTTGCAAATTATTTATACAAGAGAAGACCAATGAATATCCAAACCCTCAAACGTCTTTGATTGTTGATGCAGAGTCTTCTCTCCCCTTGATTCAAGATGAATCAAGTGCCTCGAATCTGGTTGAACAAATCACCGTCTCACGCTACTAGATTGCAAGAACCCACCGTTCTTCAATCACCTTCACTCAGTCGATTTCGATCTTCCGTAATTCGATCCCAAATCTTTCTTCTACGATCCTCCGACTGTAGCTACTAAACCGAACGAACACCCTGTTCTTCGGTTACCTTCGCACGACTGAATCCTTGTAGAACGAAACGATTTGTGCAAAAAACCCCTAAAATCTCCTTGTTTCTTGGAAGACAAAACCTGAGGTTTTATTAAAGAAACACCTACTGATTCTCAACCCAGAACAAACGATTTACAACACACCTAAGTCTGAACGTTATCACTTCACACAATGCAAGACACTTACAAAAATGATTATGTGTAATTGCTAGAGATCACAAGGTTGAAGATGAATATGAAGAGAAAAATCAGTATCTATTTTCACGTTTCTTGTTTTTCTTGATGAAATGAGATTAATCCACTATATATAATGCAAGAATAACCAACTAAAATGAAATAACAGTAAAAACAGAATGCAAAAAAATAGCCCAGACCCGCGAAGGGTCGACCACTCACTAAATGAGGGTCGGCGGGAGCTTACCCGTGGAAGTATCTATCCAAAATAATAGACCATGCATCGACCGCTCATCACCTTGCGTCGACCATAGTTGCTGAATTTGCAGAAATTCAAAAACCCAGAAGCATGCGTCAACTGCATGCATCAGGGAGGTCAGTGTGCGCCAACCCGGTTGTTTCACAAGAAATTGTCAAAGTTGCATGAGTCGACTCATGCTTAGTTGACTCATTTCATGCACACCAACTAAGACTCGATTCATGCACACCAAGCATTAATATCATGATCATGCACATGTAGAAATTGTGTAGACCTCTTGCTATATGTTTAGACAAATGAATAACAATGGTTAAATGCAATGTGACCGACAACGAAGTGATACCGTCCAAATTACAAACTAGAGACTATCCTACTTGTTGACATCATTAAAACATAACTAGATGAAAAACACTTAGCCCTCACACTTGGTGTTATTATATATTCACATGGAACATTGAGATTTGATGTTGCTGTTGTGTTGAATGCTCACTGAACATCATCATTTTATTGTTACTTGACAGATATTTCTGTCTTCATTCACTATATTTTGATGTGTTTTATTTTTCATTTTTTAATTTGTTTTTTTATAATTTATTTCTGTATCATTTTTATTTTTTATTTTGTTTTTTTATAACAATACTAAAAAATTGAGTGCATAATTTTTTTTTAAATATTCGCAAATTGCGGCGGTTCAAACCGCCACAATATACCTTCGCAATCAACAATGGAAACAAAAATCATTAAGCAAGTTAAGACGGTTGAAAACCGTCAGAATTTGGAGATTACGTCAATTAGCTACCCGTCGTGAAAATAACGACGGTTTGTACGACAGTTTTCACAACCGTCGCAATACGGCCTCATGACGCACGTTTCCGCGACAGTATTGAAACCGCCTTAACTTACAAATTGCGACAGTTCTAACCGTCATAATCTTCCAAAATGAACCGTCGCAATTTGCTAATTTTCTTGTAGTTTATGCTCACATTTGGCAAGACAATGTCGAACTTAGAGCTCTGAGATGTATGTTCCTTGGATACCCTAAAGGAGTCAAAGCTTATAAGCTGTAGTGCCTAGAGCCAAGTTACAAGTGGTGTATCAGAATTCGACTTGTAGTTTTCAATGAAGCTCAGTTGGCTTTCAAGAAAACTGATGACGTTGGTTGAAGTTCAAAGATATCTGAAGAAGAGCTGGAACAAGATGAGATTCCTGTTGAGGTGGAGCATAGTGATGCTGAATTGCATAACTCAGATAAAGTGGGATAATAAGCACATGTTATTTATGAATACGAGGAAACTGATAATGTCTACCTACTAGAAAGAGACAGGTTGAGAAGAGTCATAAAACTACCTCTGAGACTTGGTTATGCATATCTCATAGCTTTTGTCTTAATATCTGCAAGTGAGGTTTTTAATGAAGAACCTAGAGACTACAAGGAAGCTGTGAGGAGTCAAAATAAGACTGAATGCCTGAAAGTTTGGATGATAAGATGAAATATCTTCATGATAATAACACTCGGGTGCTAATCGAGAAACCCGATGAAGCCAGGTTAGTCAACTGTAAGTGGATTTTTCAAGGTTAAGGAAGGAATCAAAGGAGTGGTGTTGAAGCGATTTAAGGCAAGGTTAGTAGCTAGCGGGTTCACTCGGAAAAAAGGTGTTGACTTCAATGATGTGTTCTCACTTGTTGTAAAACATAAATCCATTAGAATGTTGTTAGCCATGATGACGAAGTTCGATCTAGAACTTGAACAGATGGATGTGAAGACAACCTTCTTGTATGGTGCTCTATATGAAACAATCTTAATGAGGCAACCTGAAGAGTGTGCAGAAAAGGGAAAGGAGGATTATGTGTGCAAGCTCAATAGGTCTTTGTATGGCCTTAAACAATCTCCTCGATAATGAAATAGGATATTTGACAAGTTCATGGCACATATAGGTTTCACAAGGAGCTAGTTCAACCACCGTGTTTACTTCATATTTTGACCTAGAAATTCACTTGTTATTTTGTTGCTTTATGTGGATGCCATCCTCGTAGCAAGCAACAGTGTCGAAGATGTTATGAAAGTGAAGGATGAACTCGATAAGGAGTTCGATATGAAGGATTTGGGAGATGCCTCTAGAATTCTTAGAATTGACATCCGAAGAGATTAAAAGAAGTCGAGATTATGCTTATCTCAAGAAACGTACCTACTGAAGATTCTCGGCAAGTTTGGTACGTCGAATTCAAATCATGTTGTAACATCGACTAATAATTAGTTCAAACTGAGTACGACTCAATGTCCTAGTACTGAAGTCGAAAGAGTCTATATGAATAGCATTCCATATGCTAGTATAATGAGTTCTTTGATATATGTTATGGTATGTACGAAGACAAATATAGCGTACGGAGTGAGTCTTATAAGAAGGTATATGACCAATCTTGGGAAGACATACTGACAAGCATTAAAGTAAATTCTAAGGTACATAAATGGGTCTCTGAGCAGAGTCCTGATTTATGGTGGAGCCTGTGGTGATGATAGCAAAGTAAAAATTGAAATATTTGTCGACTATGATTATGCAGGTTGTATGGATTCTAGAAAACCCATTTCTAGAGATGGGTTCACTCCGTTTGGAATAACAATCAGTTGGAAAGAAACAATATTGAAGGTTGTTGCCTTATCAACCACTGAAGCAGAATATATTGCCCTCGTTGAAGCTGTGAAAGAAGCATTATTGCTTGAAGGTTTTGCTAAGGAGCTGAAACTTCAAGGTCGAGTTATCACTGTTAATTGTGATAGTCCAGCTGCAATACACCTGTAGTGCCTTAATTTTTGCCCACCTCTTTACAATTATATGGATTTTAGTTGCATTTTATCTTGAATGAATGAGATATCCCATTTGGTAGTGAAGTGAGAATTCAAAAAGGTACAAGCATGAGATTGATCCATTTTGTCAAAAGACTCTTTTAATTTTTGATTGGTCAGATTTTGTCACGGTATACTAACTTCCTAATTTGTCAACCTAATTTTGTCCAATAAATAGGACCCTTTCATTAACAATTTTACAAACACTCTTACACAGAAAATTTTTAAAGTCTCAAAGACATAATTTTATAGAGTCTCAAACACACGAGAAACAAAATTTTCGACTCCAAATATATTTTTTCGTTTAGTTAATTTTTTTTTTTTTTTTTACGTTTTTTCCTTTATTTTAATTGTTTTTCGTTTACTGTAATCTTTTTAAAATCATATGATGATGCTCTGATTGTTTTTTTTTTCTTTCAATTTAACTCATTATATTTTGATTTATTTGTTCATATATTACCTTTGATATTTCTAACCATTAGGACATTAATATTCACAATTTCTAACATTTTTTCTTCTTGTTACAATCTTTTTTTTTTTTTTTTTTAGATAAAGCAGAACAGTTTTCTCAACAAGTTAAAAACTCTTATTTTCTTTTAACAAAACCAATTACACGAGTTCCCCAAAATCCCAAACCCCACACGACGAAAGTGGAGTGGAATTGTCGATGTTGTATCAACATTATCTATTCCAGTTATAGAAAATGGGGAGTACGACAATTTCCAACGTATCAAATATGCTATAGGAATCTGAAGATTTTTTTAAGGTTTTCACATATTTTAAGTTATTTATTAGAAATGTAGAGACTTGTTTGGTGAAACAAATTTTTTATGAGTGGTTTATTTTTGTTATTTGTGAGTAGTTTATTTTTATCATAAATTTGTGGAGACAGATCTAAACTAATCTCGTGCGTGTGTATTTTGGAGATCGCTGTGGCAGTGTTTGTTAACATAATGTATGTATCACATGGTTGTGTGTGAGACTTATTAGTCTGTTTACCACCTTTAAGCCAATAGAGAAGCTTAAAAGCTCACAAATTAGATTAGGGAAATAAACATCGGAATGTATCATAAAGTTTTAAGTGAAGAAAGTTGATGAGAATTCATTTGGATCTAGACAATTCACTTGTATTAATGTATTAATATTTGTTTCCCTAAAAAATAAATAATCACTAATGTAGTTACCTGAATCTATATTAAAATTTAAAAAATTTGATTTGATTTAATCATCATTAAAAAAATACACAAAAAATAAATATTCAAAATTCAAAAATACAAAAAAAAAAAAAAAAAAAAAAGAGAGAGGCTCTTTTCCCATTTAAATCCAAAAAACCATTCATACAAACTCTACCTTAAAACCGTAACCAAAGAATACGAAATTACAAGGGGAAAACATGTCTAATTATACTTGTTTCGGTTAATGTCAATACAGTAGGTAATGTTCCCTTAGTTATCCTATCATTTATTTATTCTTTATTTTATATATTTTTTAATCATTTTACTATTAGTTTAATTAATAGTTTATTTTATTTGATGGACTCATTCATATTTAGCCATTAGTCTCTAATTTCTTTTAGATGTCATGTAACTATATGAGCATCATTAAGGTATTTAGAAAATTTGTTTTTCTTTTAAATTGGATTTTTTTAAAAATGTTTTATGAATTAAAAAAAAGTGAATTATATCAAACGTGGTATCCATTAACTTATTTTTTCTTACTTTTTAAATAGAATTTGTAACGATTACTTAGTTGTTATTTATTTTTTCTAAAATTCATTTTTATTTTAGAGTTATTATTTGTTATAAGAGATAATTAGATGGATATCTTTTTCAGTCTCTAATTAATTTAATTTTTGTGAATAATTAAAATTAGTGGTGATAGATTTGGGCCAATTTACTCTTTACACATTCTATTAGCACTTACTACACCCCATCTAACTTTCATGTTAGTTTTGACTTTAGTTTTTTAGAATAATTATTTTTACTATAAGAAAATACAAATAAAATTTATTTTTTTATTTAGTTTATTAGGTTATTTAATTTAATTTTACTAAAAACACTAAAAAAAATAAAAAATAAAATATAATTGGTTAGATTTATTTAAATTAATATAAAATGTAAGAGATAATGAAACATTTTCATCATAAATAATATGACACACTTGTATACAAATCGAACTAAAAAATCAAACAAAAAACAACAAATATTACAAAATACTTAAAAAATAATTAAAAAATTTACAAAATACTAAAATATAATTAAAAAAGCAATTTTTTTATTTCATTTTTTTCAAGAATACTCCTTTACTTTATATAATTTCAAACTGTCAAGAATATTTCTTTTTCATATAAGTTCATAAATACTAAAAATAAAATATGTCATTAATTCATTCCTTGAACATAATATTTTTTTCCAATTAAATTAACTAACCTTTTATTTCATAATTCAAAACATAATTAAAATCTACATCACACATCAAATCATTTTCTTTTTTCGCTCTTTGCAGTAAATCTCATTTTTGCCTCCGAGCAACAAACCACTTTCTTTTTCCCATGCATTTAATTATAAAGCAAGACAACTCTTCATAAACTAAAATCAACCAACCAACAAAACTAGCGAACTATGATGACTCTGACTTTTCCCATCACTCGATGAAAAATACGTAAGCACAAGGTTGCGAAAGTAAGGCAAGTCCCCTAACCTAAAACTAACATTTTCCCTCTTTAACTCTTGTTGTAAATATCAAATAATTAAAAGAAAGTAGAGATGATAGATGTAAAAAAACTTTAGCAAACAAACACACTTAATCCTAGGCTATAGGAGGTTGTCGTTGAGTATAACAGAGGGGAAGGGTGTCTTACACCTTCCTCTCACTTAACCGACTCTCGAACCCATATTCGATTGCGATGACCATCTTATCCTTTCCTTTAGGGTTTTATCATTATTTCTCATGTTCCTTAGGAATAAATAAAATATAGTGGTGATTCCGTGATATTTTCAGCCGCAATAACACCCATTAAAGAATTCAGCCTATCATGAGCAAACCAATCACATCGATGTGAGGCTGCACTTCGTCAGAGAGGTAATCAAGCATGGAGAAGCCCAAGTGCTGAAGGTTTAAAATGATGACAATGCTACTGATATGATAGCCAAGACATTGCCAAGTAGCAAGTATTTCAACTTTACGCAGTTGATAAAGCTGCATGATGAAATCTAGTTTGTTCCGTTTTTAGTTTGAGTTTGTTCCAAGGTGGAGATTTGTAGTATTTGGTTCGAACTCTAGTCTCGACAGGGATAACTTTATCGTTCGTGTAATACGGTGGAGAACTGACTTTTTAATTTTGTTTTTCGCAAAACATGTTGCGGTTAGCAAGAGTCGCCACCGACTTTTCTTTTATCCAATTTATTTAGGAAAGGTGAAAAGAACAGGAAAGACCTTTTTGAAAAGATTTTGAGTTCGGGGGGTAAGTTATGAAAAGGGAAGGTGTTAGCACCCCTTTTCATCCGTAGTTATCTACGGGCTCTTAATTGCTTGCTCACTTTAACTTGCTTTTTTTTTTGAAATGTGGTGTGTTTAGAAAATATTTTGTAAAAGTTGACTTTGTAATAATTCGTGTAAGAATGTATACAAAGTGTTTGTTTTTTAAAATATTTTTCAAAGTGTGAGGTGTGAAAAGTATTTGTTTTTTTTTTTAGTTGTGAGCAAGCATTTAAAAGTTACTTACCCTTAATTTAAGGTCTTTCTTATACTCATCCTTTTCCTTGATAGATAGTACAATCCATACCATTAGTGGGTAGGTAGTCCTATCTATTGGATGTGAAGGGACAACGAATGGTCATCGAATGGTCATAGAAGGCAACATGTAAGGATACCTTAGCAATTCGAAGGGACTATCATCATTTTTCCGTAGGGTCATCGAGGGACAAGATCATTTTTCGTAGGCAACTCGAAGGGTCATCGAGGGACAAGATCATTTTTCGTAGGCAACTCGAAGGGTCATCAAGGGACTATGATCTTTATATCGAAGGGACTATGATGATATTATTCGTAAGCGTCTTTTGCTAAAGTATCCCTACGTTCGAGGGACATGACCATGTTCGTAAGGCAACTGAGAGAGGCTACCCTAGAGGTGTAAGTGTGATTGAGTGGATTTGTTTCAATTATTTATCTTGAATTAGGGTTTTCTAGATTATTTTTTTAGTTTTGCCATGCAAACCCTAATTACTACACAGTTGTAAGATAAAATAGCGGAATGTAAAGTGCGAAAAGTAAAATCCCTACGCTATTACAAGCCTTTGGGAGAGATACATAAGTATAACAAACCTTGCGGGAAATAAAACTACGGCTATTACAAAAAAAACCTGTGCGATCTATATAATTTTTCTAGGAATTTAAATAGCAAATAAAGAAATAAGCGAAAGAAAATGTCAGAAAAAACTTGATACGAATCCTTATTAGTTAAAAAAAAAGGAGTGAGGAGGCGGATCTAAATTTATCAAAAAAAATGTAAAGCAAAAAGAAATTTTAAAACATGTAAAAAAAAACAACAATGTTGCTACCGCGAAACTGGGATCATCGCAACCGGATCCAAATCGTACCGATCTAAATAAAATGAAAAATAAAGTAAAAGAATTTTTAAGATTTGATAAAAACCAACAAAGTTGCTAAAGCGAAAGCGTGATCATCGCAACCGGATCCAAATCGGACAGATATGAATTTACAAAAAAAGAAGCATAAATAAAAAGGAATTTTAAATGTAATAAAAACTCAATAATGTTGCTAACGCGAAATGCGATCATCGCAACCGGATCCGAATCGGACAGATATGAATTTACAAAAAAAGAAGCGTAAATAAAAAGGAATTTTAAATGTAATAAAAATTCAATAATGTTGCCAACGCGAAATGCGATCATCGCAACCGGATCCAAATCGGACAGATATGAATTTACAAAAAAAAGAAACGTAAATAAAAAGGAATTTTAAATGTAATAAAAACTCAATAATGTTGCTAACGCGAAATGCGATCATCGCAACCGGATCCGAATCGGACAGATATGAATTTACAAAAAAAGAAGCGTAAATAAAAAGGAATTTTAAATGTAATAAAAACTCAATAATGTTGCTAACGCGAAATGCGATCATCGCAATCGGATCCAAATCGGACAGATTTGAATTTACAAAAAAAAGAAGCGTAAATAAAAAGGAATTTTAAATGTAATAAAAACTCAATAATGTTGCTAACGCGAAATGCGATCATCGCAACCGGATCCGAATCGGACAGATATGAATTTACAAAAAAAGAAGCGTAAATAAGAAGGAATTTTAAATGTAATAAAAACTCAATAATGTTCCTAACGCGAAATGCGATCATCGCAAGCGGATCCGAATTGTACCGATCTAAATAAAAAGAAAAATAAAGCAAAAAGAATTTTTTAAAACTTGATAAAAACCAACAAAGTTGCTAATGCGAAAGCGCGATCATCGCATCCGGATCCAAATCAGGCGGATCTAAATTTATCAAAAACGTAAAGCAAAATGAAATTTTAAAACGTTTAAAAAAAACAACAATGTTGCTACCGCGGAATTGGGATCATCGCAACCGGATCCAAATCGTGAGGATCTAAATAAAAAGAAATAAAGTAAAAGAATTTTTTTAAAATTTGATAAAAACAAACAAAGTTGCTAACGCAAAAGCGCGATCATCGCAACCGGATCCAAATCAGGCGGATCTAAATTTATCAAAAACGTAGAGCAAAAAGAAATTTTAAAACGTTTAAAAAAAACAACAATGTTGCTACCGCGGAATTGGGATCATCGCAACCGGATCGAACCAATACAAATGTCACGCATTATGCACATCAATATGCAAATAGCGTATCGACACGGTTCAATCTAAAAATATGTATTAACAAATAAAAACTATATATTAGAAAGATGAACAAATAAAAACTATATATTAGAAAGCAATATGTATTAACAATAGGATTATAAAGAAAATTATTATATATTATGAAAAACGTTAGCATAACCAAATTTTGAACTAGTTTATATATACTTGTCAGTAATATGAATGCGTTTACGTGATGGTATGCCGATGGAAAAAAATCAGTGAGGATCGGAATGAGAAAAGATTGCTTCGTTACTTACTATTTGACAATTCCGGCCGCGTGTTTCTCTTAGTTTTTTCCTTTTTTCTCTGGTCTTCCACTCCGTACACACATATATATAATGAAACAAATTAGGGTTAACTATTTTCTAAAATCCAAAAAAGTCCTTAATGGATAATTTTAGGCCCAAATTAAATAATACTAAATAAAAATTAAACAAATAATAAAAAAATACAATTTTTGTGATTTTTTTGAAAATAATTTAAAATGGACAGAAAGTTAGTAACAAATAACAGAAACAAATTCAAAATGTAACATGTGAGATTCGAACCCGCGACCTCATACTTGCAAGCCTTATCTCCTTTCCAATTGTGTCAATTCATTTATTCGAAACAAAAATGTACTTGAAAGCATATGAAGGTCAAACAACAATTTGTTATTTAAACAATTTAAAGTAAACTATTACCTATTTTTTGAGTAAAACTTACTGTTTAAATGTTAGTAAAACTTGAACCAAAAAACTTATAAAATCAAAGTTAAAAAATAATTTAAATGTTAGAAAATAGGGCAGGCAAATTTTGGGGTACAACAGCTGCCCCTGTTCAATCTTCTTAAACCTGAAGAGTTAGATTGGCATGTCTGCCATTCGTGATCTGAAGGTGGAAGAGGATTGAACACTGAAGTGCCCCAAAATTTGCACTCACGGATGCACGAAGTAATGCTTGTTGGTTGATTGTATTGCTTAAATGGGCTTAAAGATGCCATTCAGAAAGATGACAGGATGAAGATGGTCTTATAGATGTCATCCAAAGTAACTTCTGATAGGAGTATCAGAATGAGTCTAGGTTTGACTGTATCTGAGAAATATACTAGAATGAGTTTGTGTCCAACGGTATCTAGTAGACGTGCTGGGGAATGCCAGAATGATTCTTATGCCTTGATTGTATCTGTATGATATTCTAGAATGAGTCTATGTCTTGACCGTATCTATAAGGAGATCAAAATGAGTCTTTGCCTGACTGTATCTGAGAGCCGTATTAGAATGAGTCTACGTCTGACTGTATCTGGAAAATTAGTAATAGAATGAGTCTTCGACCGACTGTATCTAAAAAATTAGTAATAGAATGAGTCTTCGACCGACTGTATCTTAAAGATGTACTGGAATAAGTATCAGAATGAATCTGTGTCTTGATTGTATCTGAACTATGTCTAGAAGATGTACTGGAATGAGTCTACTCCTGACTGTATCCAAAGGAGTATCAGAATGAATCTTCGACTGATTGTATCTGAAGGATGATAAACTGTTGACAATATTTGTCCGTTTGAGAACTAACCTGAAAAAACCAAGTTAGTTTTATGCAATGTCATGATATATGTAATGCATTGCGTAATGATGCTCTTAAACTAAATGTGAATGTTATATGCATTTTGTATGCATATGCTATGATGTATTGTAAATGATGTATGGGTATGAAATGTCGCTGAAGGTAGCGGTGGCTTTGAATAGTAACGTCAGATTGGGGAAAATAAATCCCTGACTGTTGCTGGGGATGGAGAAAATAAATCTTCATATCCTGTTTAGAATGACTCTACTGGAGATTCATACTTTCCGTTTGGGAATGTTCCGCTGGGGATCTTTGACTTCCGCTTGGGGATAGAAGTATTCTGTCAGGAGAGTCGGTAGTTTGTCGTTCTTTTTATTGAAGGATTTGATTCTTATGTACCCTGACTGGGGATAAAAGAGATGGATAATCCTCCGATACACTATCTGACCAAGTTTCGGACATGGGTGACCACTCTTCTGGGAGTAGTAACCATGGGCGAAATCCTGCTGGAGAAGAGAACTCTGTCGGGTAATTTGTAGCGTTGGAGAAGCAAACTCCGCTGGGGAATTGAATTCTGTATACTTCCAAGAGGGAATATTATCTGATGGGGATCAAAATTCCATAGGTTATGCTGAGGACATATCTGCAATAGGTTGGGGAATGATTAAATTCCTTTTTCTGTTAGGGGATCTATTGGAGAAGATGATCATGTCAAGCCGTCCGTTGGGGAGGTTTCTTTATGTACTCTACTGGGGACGCAATCTCGAATAGACCTGGTTGAAGAGAGAAATTATATCGTAAAGGAGATGTTGGGGAACTCTCTGGAGCGTGCTGTGGAAAGAATCAAACTTCTGTCTTGTTGGGCAATCCTTTGGGGATATGGGAGTGAATTGCTGGAAAGTATCCCAACTGTTGCTTGAGAGAATGTTAATTCTGCTGGGGAGTATATCTCTGTTGAGGATGATCTCCACTGGGGAAGCAACGCTACTGAGGAATAAACTCTACTAGGGACGAGCTTGTGAAAATACCTATGTAGAGATAGTTCCATGGAGATTACTCTGTGGGGATATTACCATGACACCGGCTCCGTGGGGGTGATTCTGTTAAGATCTGTTGGATACAGGACTTGTTGGGGATTCCAACCTCCAAGAGTCTTTAGTAAATGCTGATTCTGTGACAGCAAACCGGGTGGAAAAGATCACTTCGGGCTTCAACTCTGCTATTGCCCCTATGTCTTCAAGTATTTCATCACTTGCTGTCGGTAGAAAATGATAAGATTGATATACGTTGTTTGAACGGAGTTGGCAATGAAAACTGGTATTGACTCGTAAGTGGATGATCCAACTGGACATAGTCGTACGCTTTAATCCCTAACTTCTGCCTGGACCGCCTTTTTAGGTTTTTAGTCCACCGGGATACCCTTTCTTGCCCAAGCCGCCTTTTTAGGTTTTCGACTTGCCGGGTGTATAATTCTTTTATATATGTCCCTAATTTTTTCCCGAACCTTTTTGGTTCGCCGGGATGCCCTTATTTTTGCCTAGGCTTGTCAACCTAGCGGGTCTTTTTCATGCGTAGTATTTTTTGACTATTTCCGCGTTCATAGGGTGCGAGAAATGTTCGCTGTCCACGGTAGTAATCCTCGTAGCGTCGTTAGAAAATATCTTCTTGATTACGAATGGCTCTTCGCACGTAAGAGTTCGTTTGCCTCCGAGATCACCTGTATTTAGGACTTTCGATAGTCTCGACTTCCCCAAACAATTTCTAAGAATTATCATGACTGGATCCGAAGACATGATACTGACACCATCTGATACTATTGGCACAGACAAGTAACTCCCACAATGGCTCTTACTGAAACTCGGGATCAATGCCATGTAACAGGAGGAATGTGCTTCTAGACTGCGGTGGATCGTGTATTCCCTGGTTAATGGTTGAGGAGCTTGCAACTGAACTTGATCTGGTCAGATTTGAAAAGAAACCGTTGCCCCTAGCGGAGGATGATTTGCCCCCGAATGGAAGTATTTGAAAAGAGCTGCCTCAAGAGAAATAACCGGGATGCCCCATAATAAGATGCCCCTTGATTGGAAGATAGTGACCATGCCCCTTGTATACATTGGCTTTTAACCAACCGAGTCAGCGCAGGAAATATTTCTGCTTTTTGATGCACCTCTGAAGCAACATTGTCTGTCGGGAGGACTTTTGTTCATTGAATGTTCATCATGTGAACTTCTCTGCTGTCAAACACTTAGTTATATGCAAACAATGATATTCAAAATGCAACGCTTATGTCTGTCTTGAAGTTTTGAAAAAGAATTGTTTAGCAAAACCATGTTTGTAAAAACTGTGATGTCAACTCAAGATTTATAACAAGCCCTAAAGGAGTCAGGATACCTTTTGGTAACAGTATGCCTTCGAACTAACCATGCTTCCGCTAGGACTTTTAAAGGGTTGTAACGTGGTCTGGTTCACGGTTTAAGAAACAAAGGATAAAGGCTCAAAGTTTATTTGTACCCAACCCATTCTCCGTAATGTTCTTCAGTCCTATACTCAGTTAACTATGCATTCAGATTCCTAGAGATTTTGGAATTTTAACACTGATGTTTGGTGATGGTTCAAAAATCGGAAGTTTATTTGAAAAGACAGTCATTATTTTTTGTAACATTTTTCTTTTGAGGGTTTGTAGTGACCTCTTTTTGACTTTATTATCCCTAACTTTTGCCTGAACTGTTTAATTTGAGATCACAGTCAGCGGGATGTCTCAATTTTTACTAAGTCTCCTTCATAGGTTTTGACTTAGCGGGCTTTTCTTTTGATAGATATTGACTGCCTGACTTAATGATTACAGGGAACCATCACTAATTATGTACAAAAGATCAACTGGCATAATTTAGTTAACTGAGGAACTACCCTGCACCAGGTTATGATTAAGGGTTTTAATTTGCATGAGAAGGAAAACTCCTACTTCTTAGGCTCAAAGGGGTTGACTAGGGATTAACTTCCTTATAACTCCACTGTTTAGGATTTGAAACAATGCCTGTACATCGTCAGCACGGTCTGTTCAAAAGCATACCGTATGAAATTATGGTATCGTTTTCGTCATCCACCCTCTAAAGGCTTACAAGTTTAACGAGAGTTAAATATCACAAAAGAGAAGTAAGAAGCATAGTTTAAATATAGTGAAACGAATGGATAAATTCAAGACGAACATACGCAATGCATTAATGTGAAAAAACCAAAGTTTGACATAACAGTAAGTGCTTAAGCCGACAAAAGGAATTACAAATGAAAATTCAAATGATTTCAAAGCTTCCCTTCCTGAACCTGTCACTTCAGACGATGTGTCTTGCAGCTTCGATATTAGATGGGCGATAGAAGAACTCAGTCTGACCATCTGGTGTGAACTCGAGGACTCCTTCGTCAGTCAGGTCTTGGATCCTATGTTTCAATGGACCACAGTCTTCACCATCATGACCAGGACTATTCGAATGATAAGCACATCTTGCGTTAGGTTCGTAATCAGGAGCAGGTTGGCTGGAGCTGAGTATGAAGGCAACAGAGTTATCAAGTTCTGATTGAGCAATTGTTGCAAAGCCTGAGACAGCGGCATGTGCAATGGGGTAAATGGTCGTTTAGGTTTGGATTTCCAAGTACGTTGACCACCATGCTGCCTACGCTGATCTTTCTGTTGTTGAACTGGTTGTACGACAACCCTATAAGGCCTTCTTCCTTCAATTGAAAGACTATCAGTACTAACCTGTCTCTTTCCTTCTTTTATCCTCATCTTTTTCTCAACCAAGTCAGCTTGTTTCCTTAGAGGCCGACTGATGATCTGATCCCCGACTCTGTTGTCTTGAAGTTTATTGATGAGGACTCTCAGCTATTCTTGCCCCCGAGCTAAGTTTTGGATAAGAGCCATCTAACCATACATCTGGATTCTCATCTCTGCCATCTCATCTTGCAGTTGTTCCAATTGATCATCCTTGTTGTCTTCAGGATTTTTCTTTTTCATGTCCTTAGTGAGGAGGGCTTTCAACTCTTCTTGCCCCTTGAATAGGCTCAGGATCATCTCTTAGAATTGGGTGTTCTGAGTCTGGAGATCCTTGACAGCTTGTTCTAATGCCATTTCTTCTGAAATAAACAGCGAGAAGATGAGAGACCTGTCTTAGAAACCTGTTATGCAATGATTATGAGATGTAGATGCATATGCAATGATTTCAAGGACTTTAGAGTTTATCTTTGCAAACAGAAACAAAAAGAAAACTTTTATTAGTAAACTCAAAATTCATTTTTTTCTTTTATGCCTCTTGGGCTACAATGAAAGGAAATTTCAAAAAAGCAAATTTAAAAACGCCTAAGACCTATGACTCAAGACTCAAGTCTCCCACGGGCGCTTCCTCTTTGTGCCGATGTAAGCATTGATGCTCTGCTCCTCATGAAGTAATTTCGTCAACTCCAACACCTTTTTCTCACTAGTATAGAACTGAGTCTCAAAGGTGTCTCTTTCTTCTTTCATCTGAACCCAGGATTTCTGCAGCTCTTCAAGATCGGTAGGCATATCTGGATGGAGAATGACTTGAGAAACATCTCCCTCAAACTCAGGTTCAACAATCACTGGTCTGACAGCTGGATATGGCATAATAAAATCTCGAGCACGGGTGCACACCCATCTGAGGTAAGGCTCCAAAGGAATAAATTTCTTCTATCCCAAGGTCCTGCTTTCAATCTTATACACATTATTCCATGCGTGTATAAACCTTTGACGGTAACCTTGAGGATCATCTTCATAATCGAACACAATACCCTGAATAAGCATATCAAGAGGACCATCCCTTCGAGCATAACCAAACTGGTGCAAGGCTAGCGAAGGATTACAGGTGATGCCTCCCCTAATGCCAAGGAGTGGTACATTAGGGAATTCCCCACAATGATCAATAAGAGTGAAGCCTTCAAGAGATCGGGCACACCAATAGATATATGAATGGGAGAGTGACGTTATCCTTCGAGACCACTGCAACCTTTGTTTATTCTTCAACACTGACCAGGGAAGGTGCGAAATAAACCACCTGGATAGTAAGGGTACGCAACACATGAGAGTCCCTCGCTCCTTAATAGTACGAGTGTGAAGCGAGTGCAGAATATCCCCGAGCAAGGTAGGTACCGGGTTATGAGTCAGAAATATTTTGATAGCGTGCATGTCTATGAGTTGGTCTGGATTAGGGAACCACACCAACCCATAGATCAACAAAGCCAATACCTCCTCAAAAGCATGGTAACTCATAGCGCTTAGGAACAATTGAGCCTTCTCAATCAAGGAACTTAGCAAGAAACCCCTTGACTCCACTCCTTGTTTCCCAATTAGACACAATGTCTGACCTCTTCAGATGTAAAGCAGCTGCAATGACTTCAGACTTTGGAACATTTTCTAGACCGGTAAAAGGCATCTGATCGAGAATAGGTATTCCAAGTAACTTAGAGAACTCCTCCATCGTGGGCACCAATTGGTAATCCGGGAAGCTGAAACAATGGTGCTTAGGATCGAAGAATTGGAATAGGACTCTCATCATGTCTTCTTCAAAACCTGAGGTAACCAAGTTGAGTAGAAAACCATGCCTTTTGGTGATTCGAGAACCATCGGGAACCTTTGAGACCAATTCTTTAAGCTGGGAAGGAACCCTTACAAAGTTGACTCGGATGAAATTTCTAGGAATGAAAGCCATGACCTGCAATGACGAATAAAGATAAATTCCTTGGTCCTTGAAATGGTTAGTGAAAATGATATGTTATGATGTTATGATGTCATGTACATGTTAATAGTAAATAAGTAGCACACACAAACAAGTCATACAAGAGCCTTAGGTTTAAAGGCTTGTATGAAGTCCATAGGTAAGTACCCTTCCCCATTGAGATTTAGTTGGCTCAACCTATCCTAGCATAGTAACCGGGTTCTAAAGGACTCATATCACAGATCTTTCTCAAAGGGTTTATTTTAGTGCGACACTCGAGTGGCCGACCAAAACATCCCGAAAGTCTGATCTCAATGAGCGTAGCCTCGAGTATCAACCAACTTCGGTCTAAATCCAAAGCCGGCCATCGCACTACCTTCTAATGGCCAAAGATGAGTTAACTAGGGTTCTAAAGACTGTGACCATCATATTAACCATATCGGTACATGCCGTAGAGTCTCCATGATCTATTGTCACTTACCTAAGGAATCACTAGGTCCGGGTGTAGGACCTTTCACACAAGTAACCCCAAAACAAAGCCCATTAAAAATAAAGTACATAAGTCAAACAATTTTAAGCAAGTAGTAAAGTGATCTAACTCTAAGGTAACCCCTCCTTAAAATATCCCCATCAGAGTCGCCAGTTCTGTAATACGGTGGAGAACTGACTTTTTAATTTTGTTTTTCGCAAAACATGTTGCGGTTAGCAAGAGTCGCCACCGACTTTTCTTTTATCCAATTTATTTAGGAAAGGTGAAAAGAACAGGAAAGACCTTTTTGAAAAGATTTTGAGTTCGGGGGGTAAGTTATGAAAAGGGAAGGTGTTAGCACCCCTTTTCATCCGTAGTTATCTACGGGCTCTTAATTGCTTGCTCACTTTAACTTGCTTATTTTTTTGAAATGTGGCGTGTTTAGAAAATATTTTGTAAAAGTTGACTTTGTAATAATTCGTGTAAGAATGTATACAAAGTGTTTGTTTTTGAAAATATTTTTGAAAGTGTGAGGTGTGAAAAGTATTTGTTTTTTTTTAGTTGTTAGCAAGCATTTAAAAGTTACTTACCCTTAATTTAAGGTCTTTCTTATACTCATCCTTTTCCTTGAGAGATAGTATTATCCATACCATTAGTGGGTAGGTAGTCCTATCTATTGGATGTGAAGGGACAACGAAGGGTCATCGAATGGTCATAGAAGGCAACATGTAAGGATACCTTAGCAATTCGAAGGGACTATCATCATTTTTCCGTAGGGTCATCGAGGGACAAGATCATTTTTCGTAGGCAACTCGAAGGGTCATCGAGGGACAAGATCATTTTTCGTAGGCAACTCGAAGGGTCATCAAGGGACTATGATCTTTATATCGAAGGGACTATGATGATATTATTCGTAAGCGTCTTTTGCTAAAGTATCCCTACGTTCGAGGGACAGACCATGTTCGTAAGGCAACTGAGAGAGGCTACCCTAGAGGTGTAAGTGTGATTGAGTGGATTTGTTTCAATTATTTATCTTGAATTAGGGTTTTCTAGATTATTTTTTTAGTTTTGCCATGCAAACCCTAATTACTACACAATTGTAAAATAAAATAGCGGAATGTAAAGTGCGGAAAGTAAAATCCCTACGCTATTACAAGGCTTTGGGAGAGATACATAAGTATAACAAACCTTGCGGGAAATAAAACTACGGCTATTACAAAAAAAAAACTGTGCGATCTATATAATTTTTCTAGGAATTTAAATAGCAAATAAAGAAATAAGCGAAAGAAAATGTCAGAAAAAACTTGATACGAATCCTTATTAGTTAAAAAAACGGAGGGAGGAGGCGGATCTAAATTTATCAAAAAAATTGTAAAGCAAAAAGAAATTTTAAAACATGTAAAAAAAACCAACAATGTTGCTACCGCGAAACTGGGATCATCGCAACCGGATCCAAATCGTACCGATCTAAATGAAAAGAAAAATAAAGTAAAAGAATTTTTAAGATTTGATAAAAACCAACAAAGTTGCTAACGCGAAAGCGTGATCATCGCAACCGGATCCAAATCAGACAGATATGAATTTACAAAAAAAGAAGCGTAAATAAAAAGGAATTTTAAATGTAATAAAAACTCAATAATGTTGCTAACGCGAAATGCGATCATCGCAACCGGATCCGAATCGGACAGATATGAATTTACAAAAAAAGAAGCGTAAATAAAAAGGAATTTTAAATGTAATAAAAACTCAATAATGTTGCTAACGCGAAATGCGATATCGCAACCGGATCCGAATTGTACCGATTTAAATAAAAAGAAAAATAAAGCAAAAAGAATTTTTTAAAACTTGATAAAAACCAACAAAGTTGCTAACGCGAAAGCGCGATCATCGCAACCGGATCCAAATCAGGCGGATCTAAATTTATCAAAAACGTAAAGCAAAAAGAAATTATAAAACGTTTAAAAAAAACAACAATGTTGCTACCGCGGAATTGGGATCATCGCAACCGGATCCAAATCGTGAGGATCTAAATAAAAAGAAATAAAGTAAAAGAATTTTTTTAAAATTTGATAAAAACCAACAAAGTTGCTAACGCGAAAACGCGGTCATCGCAACCGGATCCAAATCGGGCGGATCTAAATTTATCAAAAACGTAAAGCAAAAAGAAATTTTAAAACGTGTAAAAAAAACAACAATGTCGCTACCGCGGAATTGGGATCATCGCAACCGGATCCAAATCGTGAGGATCTAAATAAAAAGACATAAAGTAAAAGAATTTTTTTAAAATTTGATAAAAACCAACAAAGTTGCTAACGCGAAAACGCGGTCATCGCAACCGGATCCAAATCGGGCGGATCTAAATTTATCAAAAACGTAAAGCAAAAAGAAATTTTAAAACGTGTAAAAAAAACAACAATGTCGCTACCGCGGAATTGGGATCATCGCAACCGGATCCAAATCATGAGGATCTGAATAAAAAGAAATAAAGTAAAAGAATTTTTTTAAAATTTGATAAAAACCAACAAAGTTGCTAACGCAAAAGCGCGATCATTGCAACCGGATCCAAATCAGGCGGATCTAAATTTATCAAAAACGTAGAGCAAAAAGAAATTTTAAAACGTTTAAAAAAAAACAACAATGTTGCTACCGCGGAATTGGGATCATCGCAACCGGATCGAACCAATACAAATGTCACGCATTATGCACATCAATATGCAAATCGCGTATCAACACGGTTCAATCTAAAAATAATAATATAATAAATAAATAATAAAAAAAATAGAAAGTTGAACAAATAAAAACTATATATTAGAAAGCAATATGTATTAACAATAGGATTATAAAGGAAATTATTATATATTATGAAAAACGTTAGCATAACCAAATTTTGAACTAGTTTATATATACTTGTCAGTAATATGTATGCGTTTACGTGATGGTATGCCGATAGAAAAAATAAGTGAGGATCGGAATGAGAAAAGATTGCTTCGTTACTTACTATTTGACAATTCCGGCCGCGTGTTTCTCTTAGTTTTTTCCTTTTTTCTCCGGTCTTCCACTCCGTACACACATATATATAATGAAACAAATTAGGGTTAACTATTTTCTAAAATCCAAAAACGTCCTTAATGGATAATTTTAGGTCCAAATTAAATAATACTAAATAAAAATTAAACAAATAATAAAAAAATACAATTTTTGTGATTTTTTTGAAAATAATTTAAAATGGAAAGAAAGTTTGTAACAAATAACAGAAACAAATTCAAAATGTAACATGTGAGATTCGAACTCGCGACCTCATACTTGCAAGCCTTATCTCCTTTCCAATTGTGTCAATTCATTTATTCGAAACAAAAATATACTTGAAAGCATATGAAGGTCAAACAACTATTTGTTATTTAAACAATTTAAAGTAAACTGTTACCTATTTTTTGAGTAAAACTTACTGTGTAAATGTTAGTAAAACTTGAACCAAAAAACTTATAAAATCAAAGTTAAAAAATAATTTAAATGTTAGAAAATAGGGCAGGCAAATTTTGGGGTACAACAGTTCGACAAAGGTATATCATGTAGTCAAAGTCTGTCCACATGCTGATCCTGCATGTTGTAGTTGAAGTATGCTCAAGCATGCATAAATCGAAATGCTAGGATTGTTAGCATGTCGAATTGAGCCTATTTGTTTAACCCAATTGTTTAAGTTAGGTTGTAGCTTAAGTTAGCTCACACTATGCCTAAAAAGAGTTTAGGACGCACTCTCTTTACCAGCGCTTTTTTATAAAAACGCTGCTTAACAATAAAAGAGGACATCAGATATCGCTTTTGATAATAAGCGTTGGAATAAAGTATCCACATAGACAACACTTTGTAATATAAGTGTAATACCCCGTAAATTTATAAACGCTCTGGTGAATATTATTATGATCAACTGGGTTCCGGAGTACTCTGAGTAATTATTTGATAAAATGATTAGAGTAAACTGACGAACTCAGAGTTGATTAAATTAATAGTATTTAACGTTGAGTTTTTTATTAATGGGTGCATTTGAGCTAATTTGGACATTTAGTAGTATTGCTAATTAATGGAAATTATTTTCTATACTGTTTTATTTTCTTTTCATTTCCTTGGAAACAAACAAAAGTTAGAAAGAAAGGAAAAGTGAAGGAAGGAAAAGGAGAGAAATTCCACAAGAGCTCAAGATCATCATCAAGCATCCATTCTTCATCTAATCTTCTCAGTATCAATCTCCTCATCTTGTTGTCCAGGTGGGTTCTAGTTAGACCCTTTAGATTAGAGTTATTTGTTGAGTTTAGAGTTAGGTTGGAAATTGTGAAAATGGGTATTTTTGGTATAAAATCATGAATCTAACTGTTGAAATTCAATGTTTGATTGTATGTTATACTGGTTGTGGTGTTTAAACATGTTTTGATGCTTTGTGATTAATCAAAAATGGGATTTTGGGGTGATTTTGGATCAACCCGTAAACAGGAAATTCTACAGGTTTTTCTGCATTTTTCTCTGCCCATACGCGTATGGGGCTTGTCAATACGCGTATGGGGCTTGTCATTACGCGTACGGCAAGGGTGTTACGCGTATGGCAATTTTAAAAGGAATTTTCAAGGAAAAACGTCTCTGCCGATACGCGTACGGCCTTGGGCAATACGCGTATGGATGGCCGAGAATTTTGGACAATACGGGTATGGGAGGTGCCAATACGCGTATGGCCAGGAGAATTGCAGAAATTCTGCTGTTGTGATTATTTTTCCGATCGTTTGTTTCAAATGCCGTAACTTTTTGTACGTAACTCGGATTGGAACATTTTTGGTATCGTTGGAAAGATAATAAAATGTACTTTCTTATTACAATGGTTTTAAGATTGTCGGCCGATTTAATTAAGTCAGGATTTCTGAAATAGTGTCGTTTTGTCGACTTTTGTCGTTAAAGGTGTGTAATTGTTGTGGAAATATGTTTGCATATTAAAATATGGAATAGGTAGAGTGAGGAATAATACCATAAACTGTGTCGGATGTGTGAATCATCATTTGTGGCAACGCTCGTGCATGAAAGGCCGAGGCGTGTGCATTTTAAATCATAACCACTGTTTCTTGCGGTGTAGTTTCATGAGACTCGAGCACCTCCTCTGAAACGTTATGCACAACTACTTGGCAGGTTTGAGTCCCGTGTTAAGTACGATTGGAGCCTACGGGTAAAGAGACTTGTGACGGTGTACGGGCCGTGAGAAGTGACGGATCACGGTGTACGGACCGATGATCCCGAATCCAATTCCTATGCCAAGTAGCTACAAGGATCCATGACTCGGG
Source organism: Lathyrus tuberosus (assembly GCA_022829125.1). NCBI lineage: Eukaryota > Viridiplantae > Streptophyta > Magnoliopsida > Fabales > Fabaceae > Lathyrus > Lathyrus tuberosus. The sequence goes on along the minus strand of JALAZF010000029.1, from coordinate 3,021,410 downwards.
TCGTCTTTTAGACGTAGAAGCGGACGGGAATAGGGGATGCCTTGGTATTGGTTATTGATTGTGAATCCTTGAGTTTACAGGCTCAGGAGGTACTTCGGTACTAGTGTGAGTTTACAGGCTCACTGTGTTGGTTAGTTGTGTGTGTGTACTCATGGTCTTTCCCCTTTCCCTTGGACATGAGTTAGGTGTATGTTAGAACCTTGTAAAGCCGAGAGGACTTTAAGATAGGGAACTCACTGAGATTTGATGTATATCACCCCACTGTTGTTGTTTACATCACAGGTTCTGCAGGTTCGACGAAGGGTAAAGATAAGGCCGTGTGATTATCCTTACTTATCTGATGGCTTTGCTTCCGTTGTGGAGTTTTGAGATCCTTAGTGATCTAGTTCTTAGTGTTTTGTCTTTTGAAACATCTTGTAGATATACGATGCCGTAGTTTTTTTGTATTTGGCTTTTTGGGCACGTATATGTATAATGTGTTACTAAGAACTTATTGTATGTTTCAGTACCAAACGTACTTTTCATGTATAATATATGATTTGATGCATGTATTTATATGTGGTCTTTATTGTTGGTATCAGAGCAGGCCGTATCCTCGACCTAGCCATGAAATAGAATAAGTAATTCTTTCCGTTTCAGATACGTGGTGTCGCCTTTGGTCTTACATGTTATATTTATGGTATTGAGCCTGATCAACTTAATCCTATTTGTATGACATTCAGGAACATGGTCGACAGACGTAGAAACAACCGTGGAAGACCAAGGACTCCGAGGACTACTCCAGCTGGGACTGTTTCACAGGGTACTGAAGGGAACGCCCCTTTGTATCAATTCATGCAACAGATGCAACAGCAGCAAAATCAGTTCATGCAAGGAATGGTACAGCAAATGGCTGATGGTCTGCATCCTCCCGTGGTTGTTCCTGAAGTTACAGGGGGAACCTATAGAGAATTCATTCGTATGAATCCTCTGGAGTTTCAAGGAGGGTTGGATCCGGTGAAGGCGCATGAATGGATAGCAGGTATGGAACGGATTTTCTTGATAGTGCATTGCAGTGAGGAAAATAAAGTGGTCTTTGCTTCTCACTTGTTAAAGGGTCATGCCATGAGGTGGTGGGAGAGCGCTTCAGCCTTGATGACAATCCAAGAGGTACCAAAAGTGTGGGAGCAGTTTAAGGTAATTTTTATGGAGAAATATTTTCTGAGTTCTTTAAGGTCTCAGAAGGAGTTTGAGTTCCAACAGTTGAGACAGGGCAATTTATCAGTGGCTTCCTATGCGGAAAAATTTGAGATCATGGCTGACTATTCTTAGCAGGCCATGTATGCTCCTGATGAGAGGTGGAAGATTGATCAATTTTTGTTTGGTCTGAGGGCTGAAATTTCGCATAGCGTGTCTCAGAGGGAATTTGCTACTTATGCTGAAATGTTAAGACAATGTTATGTGGCGGAGAATAGTTTGAAAAAGGTACAAATGGAGGTGGATTTGAACAGGGCAACTCAGAGTGACCGTGGAAGGTCGAATCAACAGTTTAGGCAAAGGCAACAGTCTTCCAAAGGGAAGCAAGTACAGGGTTCTAGAACTAGTGTGCCTCCAGTATGTCATACTTGTGGAAGGAATCATTATGGTAGGTGCAATTCGGATGGGATACGGTGTTATCAGTGTAACAAGATGGGTCATGTATCGAGAGATTGTCCTCAGGGTAGGGATCCTACACAAGGGAGGACTAGTGGTCGAGTGTATACCTTGGATGCAAGGAAAGCAAAGGGTGACAACTCCTTGATTGCGGGTACGTGTTTCGTAAATGGACATCCTTGTTTTGATTTATTTGATTGTGGGGCAACGCATTCTTTTGTGTCCACGCGTTGTGTGAAGTGACTTGGGTTGCAAACTATTCCTTTGTTTCCTCCTATGGTGGTTACTACTGCCATAGATGAATTGGTTGAAACACCGCTGATGTGTGAAAATTGTGTGTTGTCGGTGAACGAAAGAGTCTTCCAGATTGATCTTATTTGTTTGCCGCTTAAGAAAGTGGATATGGTTCTGGGAATGGATTGGCTTTCAGCTAATTCGGTTTTTATCGGTTGTGAGGAGAAGCTAATCATTATTCCATCTGCTGAAGCTACTCCGAAAGATGCGTTATCAACTATTTTAGAAGGTACGGTGGGAATGGTAAATTTCTTGTTTGAGAAGGAGATATCTGTTTTATTGGTTCTTACTAAGGAAGGAAGTAGTGAACAGCAAGTTCTGAGTATTCCTATAGTGTGTGAGTTTCTCGAAGTTTTTCCTGAGGATGTTTCTTCTCTTCCTCCGGAGAGAGAAGTTGAGTTCTCTATTGACCTGGTACCGAGAACGGCTCCTATATCCATTTCTCCGTATCGGATAGCACCGCTTGAATTAAGAGAATTAAAGGACCAATTGGAAGATTTGATGTCTAAGCACTTTGTTAGACCTAGTGTTTCACCTTGGGGAGCTCCAGTGTTGTTGGTAAAGAAGAAAGATGGGGGAATGCGGTTTGCATTAATTATCGTAAGTTGAATAAAGTTACCATTAAGAATAAGTACCCCTTACCCAGGATAGACGACTTGTTAGGTCAATTGAAAGGAGCCTGTGTGTTCTCGAAGATTGATTTACGGTCGGGTTATCATCAGATCCGAGTGACGAGTTCCGATGTGCCAAAAACTGCATTAGAACACGTTACGGTCATTACGAATTCCTAGTGATGCCTTTCGGCGTGACTAATGCTCCAGCTGTTTTTATGGATTACATGAACCGTATATTTCGGGCTTACTTGGACCAATTTGTGGTAATCTTTATTGACGACATTCTTATTTATTCTCGTACTCCACAAGAGCACGGAGAACATCTGAGAATTGTCTTATCGGTGTTGCAAGAGAAGCAATTGTTTGCTAAGTTGAGTAAGTGTGAGTTTTGGATGTCGGAAGTAAATTTTCTTGGACATGTTATATCTCAAGGTGGTGTGGCAGTGGATCCATCGAAGGTAGAAGCCGTGATTAATTGGGAGAGACCGAGAAATGTCTTAGAGGTTAGAAGTTTCTTAGGGTTGGCAGGTTACTATAGAAGGTTCATTAAAGGATTTTCTCAATTGGCCTTACCAATGACGAAACTTACTCGGAAGGATTTTGCTTTTGAGTGGGATTCGGGTTTTGAACAAAGTTTTACAAAATTGAAGGAAAGTTTGACGAGTTCTCCAGTATTAATTATTCCTGATCCTAACAACTCTTATGAAGTATTCTGTGATGCTTCTAAGAGGGGATTAGAGGGTGTTCTGATGCAAGGTGGTCAAGTAGTAGCTTATGCTTCTCGACAGTTGAAAGTTCACGAGAAGAATTATCCAACTCATGATTTGGAACTAGCTGCAGTAGTGTTTGCACTGAAGGTGTGGCGTCATTATTTATATGGTGTACGTTTTGAAATGTTCAGTGACCACAAAAGTTTGAAGTATTTGTTTGACCAAAAGGAGTTGAATATGCGACAGAGAAGGTGGATGGAGTACCTGAAGGATTATGACTTAGAATTGAAGTATCATCCAGGAAAGCCGAATAAGGTAGCGAATGCTTTAAGTCGAAAAATGGTTCATAGTGCGGAATTGATGATTGTGGAGTATTCGTTGTTGGAAAAGTTTCGAGATCTTAATCTCCAGTTTGTGTGGACTCCGAATGGTGTAATTATGGGAAATTTGAATGTCAATTCTACTTTAAGAGTTGAGATTCAATAAGAACAATTGTTAGAGGAGAAATTACAAGAATTGTTACTTCAACCGGGTTTTACACGAGCAACTGATGGGATCGTTTTGTTTAATCAACGGATTTGTGTTCCGAAGAATGTGGCATTGAAAAGGAAGATCTTAGAAGAAGCTCATAAAGGTACTTTTACGATACATCCTGGTTCTTCGAAGATGTATCAGGATTTAAGGATGGATTATTGGTGGTCTGGGATGAAAAAGGATATAGCGGAATATGTGTCAGGGTGCGCGGTGTGCCAACAGGTGAAGATTGAACACCAAAGACCGGGCGGTCTGTTGCAACCTTTGGATATTCCAGTTTGGAAGTGGGATAGTATTTCTATGGATTTCGCAGTGGGTTTACCCCGTACCCAAGGTGGGTATGATTCTATTTGGGTAATTATAGATCGACTAACGAAATCTGCTCATTTCTTAGCCGTGAAGACTACTTATAAGGCAAGTCATCTTGCAAGGTTGTTTATTGCTGAGATTGTGAGATTGCATGGTATTCCTTCTAGTATTGTGTCCGATAGAGATCCGAAGTTTACTTCGAGGTTTTGGAAGGTGTTACAACAAGCGATGGGTACGAATTTGCATTTGAGCACTTCGAATCATCCTCAAACGGATGGTCAGATTGAGCGAACAATACAGACGATGGAGGATATGTTAAGAGCTTGTGTGCTAGAGAGTAGAGGGAATTGGAAAGAACTTTTACCGTTAATTGAGTTTTCCTATAACAATAGTTACCATGCGAGCATCGGTATGGCTCCTTATGAAGCATTGTATGGGAGGAAGTATCGAACACCTTTGTGTTGGACTGAAATTGGCGAAGATAGAATTTTGGGACCCGAGATTATTCAAGAGACTACGGAAAAGATTCGAATGATCCGTGAGAAAGTTAAACAAGCACAAGATCGTCAAAAGAGTTATGCAGATAATCATAGGAGACCTTTGGAATTTGAGGAAGGTGATCATGTATTTCTGAAAGTTACTCCGAGATTGAGGTTGAAAGGACCGTTTAAGTCACGTAAACTAAGTCCTAGATACGTGGGACCGTATCAGATTCTAGAAAGGATTGGTGAAGTTGCTTACAGATTAGCCTTACCACCCTCTCTATCTGAAATGCATGATGTTTTTCACGTATCTCAGCTTCGTAAGTTTATTCCTGATCCTCTTCAGCCAATTCTACCAGAATCCGTGGGTATAGAGACGGATTTGACTTTTGAACCACAACCGAGTTGTATAGTGGGAAGAGAAACTAAAGTGTTAAGAAACAAAGATATTCCACTCGTTAAGGTGCAATGGGATATGACGCATCCGGGTGATGCTACTTGGGAACTAGATTCGGAAATGCGAGATTCTTATCCACATCTGTTCAGGTAATGTTCTAAATTCGAGGACGAATTTCAATTTAAGGGGGGGGAGGATTTAATACCCCGTAAATTTATAAACGCTCTGGTGAATATTATTATGATCAACTGGGTTCCGGAGTACTCTGAGTAATTATTTGATAAAATGATTAGAGTAAACTGACGAACTCAGAGTTGATTAAATTAATAGTATTTAACGTTGAGTTTTTTATTAATGGGTGCATTAGAGCTAATTTGGACATTTAGTAGTATTGCTAATTAATGGAAATTATTTTCTATACTGTTCTATTTTCTTTTCATTTCCTTGGAAACAAACAAAAGTTAGAAAGAAAGGAAAAGGAGAGAAATTTCACAAGAGCTCAAGATCATCATCAAGCATCCATTCTTCATCTAATCTTCTCAGTATCAATCTCCTCATCTTGTTGTCCAGGTGGGTTCTAGTTAGACCCTTTAGATTAGAGTTATCTGTTGAGTTTAGAGTTAGGTTGGAAATTGTGAAAATGGGTATTTTTGGTATAAAATCATGAATCTAACTGTTGAAATTCAATGTTTGATTGTATGTTATACTGGTTGTGGTGTTTAAACATGTTTTGATGCTTTGTGATTGATCAAAAATGGGATTTTGGGGTGATTTTGGATCAACCCGTAAACAGGAAATTCTGCAGGTTTTTCTGCATTTTTCTCTGCCCATACGCGTATGGGGCTTGTCAATACGCGTATGGGGCTTGTCATTACGCGTACGGCAAGGGTGTTACGCGTATGGCAATTTTAAAAGGAATTTTCAAGGAAAAACGTCTCTGCCCATACGCGTACGGCCTTGGGCAATACGCTTATGGATGGCCGAGAATTTTGGGCAATACGCGTATGGGAGGTGCCAATACGCGTATGGCCAGGAGAATTGCAGAAATTCTGCTGTTGTGATTATTTTTCCGATCGTTTGTTTCAAATGCCGTAACTTTTTGTACGTAACTCGGATTGGAACATTTTTGGTATCGTTGGAAAGATAATAAAATGTACTTTCTTATTACAATGGTTTTAAGATTGTCGGCCGATTTAATTAAGTCGGGATTTCTGAAATAGTGTCGTTTTGTCGACTTTTGTCGTTAAGGGTGTGTAATTGTTGTGGAAATATGTTTGCATATTAAAATATGGAATAGGTAGAGTGAGGAATAATACCATAAACTGTGTCGGATGTGTGAATCATCATTTGTGGCAACGCTCGTGCATGAAAGGCCGAGGCGTGTGCATTTTAAATCATAACCACTGTTTCTTGCGATGTAGTTTCATGAGACTCGAGCACCTCCTCTGAAACGTTATGCACAACTACTTGGCATGTTTGAGTCCCGTGTTAAGTACGATTGGAGCCTACGGGTAAAGAGACTTGTGACGGTGTACGGGTCGTGAGAAGTGACGGATCACGGTGTACGGACCGATGATCCCGAATCCAATTCGTATGCCAAGTAGCTACAAGGATCCATGACTCGGGTCGTCTTCTAGACGTAGAAGCGGACCGGAATAGGGTATGCCTTGGTATTGGTTATTGATTGTGAATCCTTGAGTTTACAGGCTCAGGAGGTACTTCGGTACTAGTGTGAGTTTACAGGCTCACCGTGTTGGTTACTTGTGTGTGTGTACTCATGGTCTTTCCCCTTTCCCTTGGACATGAGTTAGGTGTATGTTAGAACCTTGTAAAGCCGAGAGGACTTTAAGATAGGGAACTCACTGAGATTTGATGTATCTCACCCCACTGTTGTTGTTTACATCACAGGTTTTGCAGGTTCGACGAAGGGTAAGGATAAGGCCGTGTGATTATCCTTACTTATCTGATGGCTTTGCTTCTGTTGTGGAGTTTTGAGATCCTTAGTGATCTAGTTCTTATTGTTTTGTCTTTTGAAACATCTTGTAGATATACGATGCCGTAGTTTTTTTGTATTAGGCTTTTTGGGCACGTATATGTATAATGTGTTACTAAGAACTTATTGTATGTTTCAGTACCAAACGTACTTTTCATGTATAATATATGATTTGATGCATGTATTTATATGTGGTCTTTACAATAAGCGTTCTTATATATTAAATAAAAAATAATAATTAAAAAAAACTATATATTAGATATCGCTTTTACCTTAAACAACGCTTATTAATAAATAAAAATGTTGCGTTAAGTAGTACATTAGGCAGTGTTTATTAATAAATAAAAGCGATGTCTTATGTAGTACACTAGACACTGCATATTAATAAATAAAAGTGTCGCCTTAACTAGTACATTAGGTGGCGCTAAAAAATAAACAAAAAACGTTGTCTAATGTACACATAGAATCATTAAAATTTTCACTAATTAAAATTTGGGTTAAATAAGTTTTTATTCCCTACAAATATCCCAACTTTTAAGTTTGGTCCCTCGATAATTTTCCTTCAAACAATGGTCCTCATAAAGTTTTCTGTCCCCATATTTAGTCCCTCCCATTAGTTTCCACTAACGGTGGCTTATGTGGCATGCCATGTGTGTATTATTGTTGTGCCACGTCAGAAATGTTGTAAATCCCTCTTCTTCCTCAATTGGAGATCTCTCTAATTCTGGTACCTCTCTTTCTCTCTTCCCTAGGGTTTATAATTTCCCCCAAATTGTTAATCTGCCAAATAATTAATAAAACATACGTTTTTAATTAACATACAAATTAATCAACTAGGTTGCTTCGTTTTTACGACTATGCTTTCAGTTTTTAAGAATGATGAAAACCATTGATTTTGTGTCCTCAATGATCATTTTCACTCACTCTAACCCCAAACTCCTTTCATTCTCCATACCAAAACCCAATATCAAAATCAAACCTTACTCTCTTACTCACTTCTTTCATCTTTCTAACCTCACAGTTTCAGCCATCAAGGATAACAATCCCGACTTACACATTCCCAATGTTGCAGAGGAAATAGCAAAACATCCATTGGATGAAAATGACGTTGAAGAACTTGACCTTGGATGGTTACCTGCTTTTCCCAATGACACACATATTCTGTTATTTTTGTTAGTTTGTTAAAACCTGTTTATGAATTATTTTTAAAGATTGAATGTTAGCAACATTGATTTGGTTATGAAAACAGATTGAAGTTAGTGTTAAAGTTTAGATCGGTGAAGTTTCTGTTATAGTTAATTTTTCTGTCAAACATTTCATCAGTTGTGATATTAGAAAGAAGTAAATCAATTTGGTGAAGTTAGTTAAAACTTTATTGATGTTAGTAGTTAGGAGCTGGATTATGCTAAGTTTGTGTTGAATAAGTTTGGTTCATGATTTCCTATTCTTTTACAGCATTGAGTTGTGTGCATTAATAATCTTCAATGGTGGACTGCAGTCATTCAGATACTAATCTTGATGAGTTAGAGAAGGATACAATTAAGGAAGATGATCGTGCCATTTTGCTGGAAGCAAGGCTTACAAGATCAGCATCAGCAAAATTGCATGCATCATCTGTCAAAATGAATTTGATTTGGTAATTTTCTATGAAATGCAATGTCAAGGGCTTCTTTTAAGTGTTTTACTTTTGTACTTTAAGAACCTTGTCTATTTGCTTGTCCTGTCTAGGTTCTCGACCATGGATGATTCTTTCTGTCTAGAAAATCGGGCAAATTTGAGGGCAATGTAAGTCATTGTTTTGTTAATAACTAAAATATTATATGTTACACTACTGAATCTTGAAACATATTGGCAATTTTTTATAGGGCTGAGTTTGGACTGATTCTGTTTTATTTCTACATATGTGATCGAACCGACATTCTTGGAGCTTCGACAAAGGTACACAAATACCACTTCATATAAATCCACTTGTTTCTGATCTGAAACTTCAGATACTTTTGTATAGTAAAGTGATTTTCTTAGAGAAACTTGTTCCATGAAAATTTCAATTTTTGTATGCTTCTTTGTAGCAGTTTGATTTCTCGTTTTAGCTGTCACACTTTTTGTTGTTATTAATGCTTTGAGTTTTCATTAAAATACTTATGTATGAGTTCTTTTAGAAATGTTGCTAACCTTGGAAATAACTATTCAAGTGATTGAAAAGAATGCTATCTCATAAATGTCCACCATGGTTGGTTTTCACTTTGTCGATTTTAGAACAGCCCACTTCACAATTCATGATGTTTTAGTGTGCTTGGGTGAGAATTATCAGACATGATTATGTAAAATTGAGTTTAAGGTGAAGTGATATGTGTTTTGATGTTTTTAATGTAACATCAAGTTTGACGTACAATTTGGTGCAATCTTTTTCCAGAATAATTGGTGCAAATTTACACAAAACCTACTTTTATCACTTCTTGTTCAACCAAGGTTTGGTAGAAAAACCAATTTTGACTTTTAAAAATAAACATGTTATTCTTAATAAAACCGCGTTTATCCCATGTAGAAGCAAGTTTGGGAAGCTCAAATGCTTCCCCAAATATCCAATTAGACCTATACATTTCAGTGCTGCATTTTTGTTGTTCTATTTCTGTTACTGCTTCTTCATCAGGCTTCAAAAGACATGCAACAATTTTTTGTTCAATTCAAGCTATCAGACTTGTTTAGACATATGCTGCTACACGGGCTTGAGTTTGGAAAGATTGTATCCACTAGGTCTATAGATATATTATTGAATGGAAAGTAGTCTATAAATATTGTTTTCTTACTTGCCTTGCTTCCTTTTTTTGGACAGAATTATAATCGGGATCTTTTCATTTTCCTCTTCATGCTTCTGCTTATAGTTTCAGCAATGACTTCTTTGAAAATACATAATGACACATCATCATTTTCTGTACGAAGCATGCTTTACCTTAATTGGCATCAAACAAAAGAATCACTACGCCAAAATTGTTTTTTCGCAGTACAATATAGACAGCGCTTTTGATCAAAAGCGCTGCTATATGTTTTAAAAAAAACACGCTGAAAAAAAGTGCTGCCTAAAGGCCTACTTTAGATACCGCTTCCTAAAAGCGCTGTTAAAAGCCATACAAATGTGACACCTTAGAAAGCGCTTTCAGTAAAGCGCTGCTAAAGGCACACTTTAGAAAGCGCTTTTAAAAAGCGTTGCTAAAGGCCTTACGTAGATCACACTTTAGAAAGCGCTTTCTGAAAGCGCTGCTATAGGCAATTAAAAAGAAATCGCTTTCATAGAAAAAGCGCTACTAAAGCTAATACATAAGAAAGCGCTTTCCAAAAGCGCTGTCTTATGTTATTATTTCATAAATATATATTAAAAAACTTTTCATTGTTTCAGAAGCCCTAATCATTTCTTTTCTTTCTCCTTTTCTCTCGTGACTTCTTCATCCGCCGTTTCTCCCCCTCTCTCGCGACTTCTCCCTCCGCACTGTTCGTCTTCTCCGACCGGCATTCCTCTGTCCGTCTTCTCCGACTGGCACTGTTCATCTGTTCGTATCTCCATTTTCTCCGACCGGCACTCTTCATCGTCTTTTCTTGAGGGTTTCTTCTTGAGCATCTTGTTTTGTTTTTGTTTGGTTTTTAGTTAAAATGTGTTGAATTTGATTTTGATTTTGATTTTGAAATTGTTGTTGTAGATTAGTTTTGATTTTGAAATTGTTGTTGTAGATTAGTTTTAACAAAACAAGTTTCAATGACATAGGAAGTTTCAACGACCTGCGCAATACTTTAACATGAGCACTTCCTCAAAAAACTCTGCGGCCAAGAAGCTGACCGAGAAAATGAAGAAGGACGGTCCAAATGTTGCAATATCTGCTGCATCATCAATCAGAGCAACCTTGTCTGGGAAGAAATCTGTGACAAAGATGAAATCCCTCACAAAAGACCGCGCTCCGAAACGTGATTTTGGTGCAGATGTTGATGAGGACTGGGATGAAGACTGGTTCAATTTTCTTCCTTCAGGAGGCTGGAGAGAGAGCGATTAGCTTCTAGAGGGGAAGTTGTATTTTGTTGTTGTTTTGGCTCATCTGAAGCATTTTATATAATATGTCGTTTTTCCTCCTGCAAGGAATTACCCTTTCAGGAGTTATTTTGTTGTTTTTGATTGTCTCTTTTTAATTGTACATTGTTTTGGCTCATTTGAGGCATTTTATATAATATGTCGTACACAAGAGTTATTTTGTTGTTTTGTTGTTTTGGCTCATCTGAGGCATTTCAGGAGTTATTTTGTTGTTTACAATGTTTTGTTTTCTGAGACTTTATATTAGCTCAATCACTCAGACGTACACAAGAAGCCCCACTTTAGAAAGCATAAAGGCCAGAAAAAACGCTGCTAAAGGCCTAATTTAGAAAGCGCTTTTCCAGAAAAAGTGCTGCTAAAGGCCTACATTAGAAAGCGTCTTTCCAGAAAAAGCGCTGCTAAAGGCCTACATAAGGCAACACTTTTGCATAAAACAAAAGCGCTGTCTTTACCTATAGCAGCGCCACCTTAGGCAGCGCTTTTAAACGCTGTTAAAAGCCAAAAAAAACGCTGTCTTTTCCCTTCTGTGGCATAGTGAATGGAAAGGATGGATGCAGGTGGGTGCTCCTTTTTTACTGCCCTGAAAACATGTAAATCAAGATGCTGTATTTTTGCTTGCCTCCTAAAAATTATGGTTAAAAGTATTTAATCAACCTTATCTGTTCATTGACATTTTATTTTTCAACTGACATTGTTTTACCTGCTGCAAAATGCCTGATGTGAAAAATTATCCGAGTTCGATTTGGATTTCTCTTTCTTCTATTACTTGTTTACTTTGTTTCTTTTGTTACTTTTTTTATTACATGGATTATGATTTATTTCATAGCCGTTACTAGGAAGAAATTATGGAATACGGAAGCTATTTAATGATACGTCATGAAAACTGAGGCTTTTAGTGATAAAATTGAAACTAAAGTTGAGGCAGCTCAATGTACTGTTGGCGTGTATTACTTTGAAAATGCCATGATTTATCCAAACTTGCTCTTTTTTTATAATATGGCTTTGAATTTGTCAGGTAATTCAAACTACTTGTTCATGTTATTGTTCCGCGTGTTCAATCTTCAATGTCACGTTTTGATCATTGATAAAACATTTCATGGAATAAAAAAGGAGAATCAATGAGTTGTGTGTATTACTAATATAATTGTGTGTTTAAATTAGGTCGGGATTGGCTATTAATTAGCTACAAATTATTAGAATGTTGTGTTTAAATTAGCTAGAGATTAGCTAGGAAGTAGTTGTACATTAGCTACCATTTCTGGGTTTAAATATGATATTAATATAAAAAAATTAAAATTGAAACAATTGACACGTGGCATACATGTCAGCATTTTTTGTCACGTTGGCATTGCCACATGTAAGCCACGTCATCACAAAATTTAAACATGGCATGTCACATAAGCCACCGTTAGTGGAAACTAATGGGAGAGAAAAAAGTTAGAGACGGAAAACTTTTAGAGGACCATTGTTTGAAGGAAAATTTTGGAGGGACCAAACCAACAAGTTGGGATATTTGTAGGGACCTTGTACATATTTAACCCATAAAATTTTCGAAAAAGCTAACATTAGGTAGCGCTTATTAATAAATAAAAGCGATGTCTTAAGTATCACATTAGGCAGCGTTTACTAATCAATTAAAGCGTTGTATTAAGTAGCACATTAGGCAGTGCTTAATAATAAATAAAAGTGTTGCCTTAAGTAGTATATTAGGAAGCGCACGTAAATAAACATAAAGTGCTATCTAATAATGTACACATAAAATCTTAAAAAGTTTTACTAACTAAAATTTCCGAAAAACCAACATTAGGTGACGCTTATTAATAAATAAAAGCACTGCCCTAAGTAGTACATTAGACATCACTTATAAATAAATAAAAGCGCGGTCTTACGTAGTACATTAGACAACGCCCGTAAAAAAATAAAAAGTGCTTGCTAATGTACACATAAACTAAAATTTCTGAAAAAAAATCAACATGTGTGGGAGTAGATCCCCTGGAACTTCAATTATTTGACTGTTACTTTACCAGCCTAACCATTTAGTGTTAATGTTATATGTGCATTATATATATATATATATATATATATATATATATATATATATATATATATATATATATATATATATATATATATATGTAGCACGTATCATATGAGAATATCATTTTTATGTGAGAACACAAGAATGAATCTGAACCATTAGATTTAAAATAAATGGGTGAGAGGAGAGAGAATATTAATTGTCAAAAATATAATATTTTAATTTAATTCATTTATTTTAATAATGGAGGAGAAAGAAAACAAAAATGACATATAATCTCACCAGTTTATTTTAGATATAATTATTCAGATGCATTCTAATGTTATCACATAAAAATGACGTTATCTAATGGTTTTGATTCATTCTCATGTTCTTACATAAAAATGACATTCTCATATGATATGTTCCATATATATATATATATATATATATATATATATATATATATATATATATATATATATATACACAACACCCTTTGCAATGTGGGAGAATTTCGTTTTACCCTCTATAAAATAAATTTGAATCTCATCCATGAAATGTTAAAACTTTATGTCTTTTTTACCTCAAACGTCAAAGTTACACCTTTAAAAAAAATTTTGGTTTACCCCCCAGATCCAGTGTTAAAATTCCACGCATAGGGTGGTAGAACAAAAAACATTTATATTACAGGGGGAAATCCAAAAATATATATATTACAGGGGGTAAATCGAAACTCGCATACATTGCAAGAGGGTGTTATATATAATCTTATGGGTAGATTAGCCTTTTACTTAATTAACCATTAGATTATATTCAATTCAAATGCTATGATTTGGAGTAAGTTAAAAAAACTTATTCTTGGAGTAAGTTGATCCTTACTCTACATGAGCGGGGATCAATTTACTCCAAGAGTACGTTTGTTTAACTTTCTCTAAATCATAACCATTGAATTGAATATAATCTAAAGGTTAAAGTAGCCTGTTACTTAATTAACCATTAGATTAAATTCAATTAAAGGGCTATGATTTGGAGTGAGTTAAAAAAACTTACTCTTTGAGTAAGTTGATCCCCACTCTCTATATATATAACTTAAATAAATTAAATTCTAAAAAAAACTGCTATAATGGAGGATTGTATAACTAATAGACATTTCATGTTATTGTTTCTCTTATTTAATAGTTAATAACTATTTTAAAAATAAACTGAAAAAAATACAAAATTATTTTTCTTTCAACTCAATTATTTCTCTTATTTTTTATTCCATTATTTTTCATTATTGTTAGGGGTTGTCAATTCTTCTCTTTCATTTTATATGTTTTATATTTTTTTTTTGTTTTTTAAGGTTTGTGAAAATTTTTAATTCTTTTTCTTTGTGCTAGCAATGAAATTTTTTCTTTCTTTTTCTTTGTGCTTGCAATGAAATATTTTTAATTTGATTCTTTAGGGTTTAATTTTTGTGAGATACTAGATCGAAGTCTAGTTTTAACATGCCGCCGAAGTCCCCTAACATGTTGTTGTCTAAGACCTACATGCTGTAGTCGAATTGTGTTCTAGTATGTAGGAGATCGAATTGGGCCTTGTGTTATGGATCCAATTGTTTAAGTTAGCTTGTACCCTAAGTTAGCTTGTAATGGGTAATTGTTAAAAAGTCCATTAGTTTAGTATGTTAGGTATATTATAAATAACATACTAGTCTCTCTTCATAATGTGTGGCAAGTCCTTATTAGCTTGAGAGAGATTAATTGTTGGTATTCACTTGTAATCTGTGAACCCTATTGGGAAAGTGAATAGTAAAACATATTTAACCAATTCTCTATTCTTCTTCGTCTTTTCTCTTCCTTTGTGAACCCTAATAGGGTTTCGTGTGTTTGTTCAAGTTTTTCCATCTTTTCTATCCTTGTGGATTTCTTGGTGTTCAAGAAACCAAATATACTTTGTTATTCTGACATCCTAATTCACAACAAATTGGTGCGGTGTGTGTGGAGCAAAGAGACATTGTTGACAAGTGAGCACCATGGTTAGTAGATGGCAGATCTAGAAATTTTTCGGTAACAACGACTTCGGGTTGTGGAAAATTAAGATGCAAGTAATTTTAATTCAAGAGAAGTGTATCGATGCTTTGAAGAGTGAAGCATTGATGCCTGCAGGACTTACACAGGTAGAGAAGACCGAGATGGTGGATAAGATCAGGAGTGCCATTATCTTTTGCCTCAGGGGTAAAGTTCTAAGAGAAATCGCTAGGGTGCAACCTGCGGTTGCTCTGTGGGCAAAACTTGAATAATTGTATATGACAAAGTCTTTGGCTCACAGGTTGTATCTGAAATAACAACTCTATTTATTCCAAGGTGGAGATTTGAGAGATATTTGATTGAAGTTTAGTTTTAGCATGTCGTCGAAGTCCGCTCACATGTTGTTGTTGAAGACCTTCATGCTGTAGTCGAATTGTGTTCTAGTATGTAGGAGATCGAATTGGGCCTTGTGTTATGGATCCAATTGTTTAAGTTAGCTTGTAATAGGTAATTGTTAAAAATCCCATTAGTTTAGTATGTTAGGTTTATTATAAATAGCATACTACTCTTTCTTCATAAGGTGTGTCAAATCCTTATTAGTTTGAGAGAGGTTAATTGTTGGTATTCACTTGTAATCTTTGAACCTTATTGAGAAAGTGAAAAGTAAAATAGATTTAACTAATTCTCTATTCTTCCCCCCCCTCCCCTTTTCTCTTCCTTTGTGAACCCTAATAGGGTTTCGTGTGTTTGTTCAAGTTTTTCCTTCTTTTCTACCCTTGTGGATTTCTTGGTGTTCAAGAAACCAAATATACTTTGTTATTCCGACATCCTAATTAACAACAGTTTTTAATTTTGTGGATTTTTTGTGAAGTTTATGTTTGTTTACAAATAACAATAATGAGTGTAGAAATTAATTTTTAATAATTATTTAGATTGAACCATGTTAACAAAGTATACAATTTTTTTATAATTATATCTATATAAAGTGAAAGTAAGAATTGTATGGAAGAATTGAAACATGCAAGACAATGAGAGCAATATGTAATATTGTATGATTAACTATTAAATTGGTGGTTTTTGATCAAAATCAATAACTAAATTTCATTTTCTCCAATTGAAAAGAATGAACGTTGGAAGTATTGTGGCATTTTCTTCATTTCGAGACAAGAGAGTGGTTATAGTGATTCTGTTAATTGTAAGATACCTTTAGTGATAAGAAATTTTAATTTGACGTTTGTTTGTTTGTCACTATAAATGTTTCAGTATAAACAAAATAATGGAACACTATAAAATAGCAGCTCGAGTATCAAAGACTAAATCAAATAACATTACATGGATCAGAGTTCATAGTGAGTATATATTCTTATAATGTTATGGATTTATAATTTAGTTATTATTTTGATACTTAACAAATTTTTTATCTAATTAGTTTAACTCAATTATATTTGTTATATTATGCATGACTTTGATGACTTAAAGTGTTTTAATTATTTGGAATTTAAATTGAATGAAATTATGAAGGATTGGAGTGAATACACATATGTCAAATAATAGTAACTTAGACAAGTTTGTAAGTTATCAATTGTGATCCTAGAAGTTAAAGATTAATTAAGAGTGTGTTTGGATGAGGCAATTGAGAATTTTTAAGGAATTTAAAATTTCAAGCAATTTAAATGATTCAATTGAAATCCATTATTTTTAAATTTTTTTGATTGGATAGATTATTAAAGTGATTCATTATTAAGTTTTTTGAGTCATTTTCATGAATTTTAAAACTTTTGAGTCAAATTTAAAATATGAAAAATATGGCTTGATTTGCTATTCTTGAAAATTTTAAGGGACTAATTTGTAAAATTTGAAAATCATTAGGTACTTGTTTGCAAATGTTTTAAAATTTTAGGGGTGAATTTGAAGTTTTAATAAAATATAAGGACCATCTTTCAAAATTTAAAAAATTAATAATAAATATTTTAACTCTTACATTAAATAGAGTGAAAGAGCAATTTTAAATTCCTTACCTTTTGGTGTTATTTGAAGTTACTTAAATTTAACTTGAATAAAATACTTCATAAATTTACATCATTTTAACAATTCTCTATATTTTTTTATACAAACAATAGATTTTGGTTAAGTCATTTTAAATTCTCTCAAAAAATTACTTTTCTTCATTAAAATTATTCATCCAAACACACTCTAATAGTTTTAAAAAAAAAAAATATATATGATACTGATATAATATCTGAGTGTCATTTTGCCTTAATTTCAAATGGCTTATTCCACCACTTCAAGTGCAACCATTGAAAATATGCATTTTGGTGAACCAAAATTTTCAATTTGTATATCTTTATATAAATATGATACTCGCTAGTTTCAAAATTTCTATATCACATATGTTGATTGGTCACTAAAATGTTGAATGAAATATAATATATATATATATATATATATATATATATATATATATATATATATATATATATATATATATATATATATATAGATATGACCTAAGCTAATTGGTCACATAAATGTCTTATGTGTAGGGTATTAAAAATTAAAGATTTGAAAGAAGAAATTATTGAAGTAATTACATACCGTATTATAAAAAAAAGGAATTATACTTCAATATATCATGGAGATCATATAATTTTTAATAGATATAGGTTATCATTTTTCTCCATATATGTAATTTTGTTTTTGAATTTGAGAGATTATGAAATTTATACAAATTCAACTTAGTTCACTTGTGGTTATTATTGATCACAATACAATATTGATATATAATTATGAGAATTGTAGAATTTATGATATTTGAATTGAAGAGAAAAATTTGATATTGAAACTAAAAATGACTTATGCCATCGCTTTTATCGGAAATTATTGCCTAAAGAGGACTTATGCCAGCGTTTTTAAACAGAAAGCATAGTCTAGAGTATACTCATGCAAGTAATTTTAATAGAAAATGATGCCTAAAGTGCACATAAGCCCGCATTTCTAACATAAAGCGTTGCCTAAAGTGCACTTACGCCAGCTCTTCTTAAATTGTAATTAAGCTAGCGCTTTTAACAAAAAGTGATGCCTGAAGTTCACTTAAGTCATTGCTTTTAGCAGGAAGCGTTGCCTAAAGTGCACTTAAGTCAGCGCTTTTAAAAGGAAGCGCTGCCTAAAATGAACTTTAGCCAGCACTTTTAACTAAAAGTGTTGCGTAAAATGCACTTAAACCAGCAATTTTACATTAAAAAAACGTTGTTTATACCTTTAGCAATACTAGAATAGACAACGCTTAAAAACGCTAGCAAAGGTTAAAAAAAGTGCTGCCCGAGGTCTTATTTGACATAGTGTCAGTAGTCTATAAATAGATTTTTTTCTCTCAAGTTGTTGAGTGAGAGTTTTGGTTGTGGATATTCACTTTTAATCTTTGAATCCTAATCGAGAAAGTGAATAGTGAAATAGTTATAATCAATTCTTTTTTTTTTGAATAAATAATTATCATTAAAAAGAAGAGTCAAACACAAGATGTGCAAAGACTCTTAAACATAGACAATACTGATACACCACCAAAGTTCAGTCTAAAACAAACCAACTAACAGTGTGTAACTAGTGTCTGCAACATAAAATGGGAGCTAAGCTCCAATCTCCAAAACTAACATTCACCTTCAACAAATCGGCAGCGACAAGCCAAACCCAAGCTCTATGTTTAATGCTCGAGATACACTCCAAAAAACTGAAAATCGTGCCATTAAATTGAATACCGTTCCGTTGATTCCAAATGCTCCAAATCACCGCCAACCAAATCAAGCCTATCGATTGTCGTACAGCCCTTCTAGTTACTTTGTGCTGAAAACGATGGAACTCCTTCAACTCGCTAGTAATACTCTGCAAATCATCTCCGAGCCATTCCCAAATGTTGTCCCAAATTCTACAAACAATATGACAATCAGCAAAGAGATGACTCAAAGATTCATATGCACTAAAACAGAAAATGCAAACCGAGTCCCTCGGGTTCGACAATATCCCTCTCTTAAAAAGCTGATCCTTCGTCCCGACCCTGTTGAAAAGGAATCTCCATCCGAAAACGAGGACTTTGGAAGGCGCCTTAAGGGTCCACAAAAACTCGATCGATTTCCTAATTGACAGATTTTCCGACCTATGCAACTGTTCCTCCCAATAAGTCTTCGTATAGGAACTTGTCGAAAAACGTTGTTCCTCCTCCTTTGACCAAAAGAATTCATCTGCAGCATCCGGTTGAGGCTTGTGCTCTTGTAATACCTCCATTAAATCTGTCATCAATCCTGAACCATCAACAATTGAATTATTTTCCTCTGTGAGAGGCTTCCAATGCCACACTCCTCCAAGCCAAAGATCTGCTTCCGCAACTGTGCTCTTCTGCATATTTGAAACATTAAAAATGGACGGATACATGTCCTTCAGAGCCAAACCTTGCATCCACCTAGAATGCCAAAAAGAAAGGCTACCACCGTCGCCTAACCTGCAAAATAAATTGTTAGAAAAAACTGGTCCCGTTGCTGTTTTTAAGTCGTTCAAAACGAAATCTCTCCACCATAACGAGTCTTTCTTTCCCAACACCGATATGTCTCTAATTTGCACCTTTAGAGCTGTGTTACCGTATCTGAACCGCAACAGCTTATGCCAAATGGCGTCCTTCTCCGTCATGATTCGCCATTTCCATTTAAGAAGTAGAGCTTTATTAATGACCTTAATATCTTTTAACCCCAATCCACCTAGATGCTTTGGCTTGCACACATCACCCTAACTAACCTAGTGTATCTTCCTTTTGTCTTTTCTACCCCCCCCCCCCCCCCCCCCCCCCCCACATAAAAATCGCTTTGAATGCGACGAATCTCTCTGATCACCTTCAGAGGCGCTTTAAAAAAGGACATGACATAAACTGGTAAAGCATTAAGAATTGAGTTTATCAGGACAATTCTACCTGCAATCGACAAATTTTTCCCTCTCCAAACCGACATCTTATTTTGCATTGAATCCACCAATCCCTTCCACATCTTAGATCTCCTCAGGTTGTCCCCCATAATCACTCCCAAGAATTTGAAAGGCATAACTTCTATCTTGCAGTTTAGGAAAGTAGAAGCCGCCGTAAGAAACCACTCCGGCACATTTATCCCGAACAACTTACTTTTGGAAAAATTGACTTTGAGGCCCGACATCATCTCGTAACCTCTCAAAATGGCCTTGATGCTCCACACATTTTTCGCAGTTCCTTCTCCCAGAAATCATATTAGGCCCAAAATCCTTCATCCCGTGAAATCGTTGAAGAAGCTGTTCATACAACACAACTCCTCCTCTCTAACGCAATGTAAGAAAATCAGATTCAGTTTGATGAACGATTAAATCTTGTTACTACTGATTGGGAACAGCAAATCGGTCAACTTCAGACTCGTATGGATAACGCACTACATCTTGCTGACAACAGACATGAATCTATCATGTCCATCCTTAGGAAAATCTCAAATAAAAAAGAACCTCCTCACCAAACAGCTACTGTTCATCCAACAGGTTCCTCTTCAGGTATCACTCATGAACACTCTTCTACTGCTGCTATTCATACAACATTTCATCCTATTGCCCAAACCCTCAGCCCAACTCCCACACCCATAAGAAACTCTGTTTCTTTTTCCACAACTCTTCCACAACCTGTTGCTACAGCAGCAACTCGCATTACCGCTTCACAACCACCTCCACCACACTATACACCTTATATTCCATCACCTACCCCTTTTACACCCACACAAAATTATAATACCCCTTTATTCCCCAGTTTCCCTACCCACACATACCACAAAGTACACCATTACCCCCATTTAGAACACCAAAATTGGAACTTGCAATGTTTGATGGATCTGACCCATTGGAATGGTTGTTTCAAGCTGAACAGTTTTTTAACTTTTACCAATTACCACCGGAACACAGATTGTCTTTAATATTTTTTTATATGATGGGTGAGGCTTTAGGATGGTTTGAGTGGATGTATCAAAGCCAGTTACTAACTGATTGGTTTTCTTTTACTAAAGCCCTAGAACTATGATTTGGTCATTCTACTTATGACAACCATCAAGTTGAATTGTTCAAGCTTAAGTAAAATGGTACTATTGTTGAATATCAAACACAATTTGAAAAGTTGGGAAACCAAGTGGTTGGTTTACCACCAGAAGCAATTTTGAATTGTTTTATTTCTGGTTTATCTAAAGAAATCATAAATGAAATGGCTATTCATAGACCTGTTTCAATCTCACAAGTCATTGGCCTGGCCAAACTCATTGAATCCAAACTCAAGGATGCCAAACCCAAATTCACCAAACCCTTTCCCAATTCTTACACCAAATACACCCCCAATACAACCTCAAATACACCCATCAAACCCCTCAACAATACCACCCTTCAAACTCCCCAAACAACAACTTCTTCAAACATACCCACCCCGCCCAAATTACCTATCAAACGTTTGTCCCAATCACAATTGCAAGAACGCAGGGCCCAAGGGATATGCTTTAATTGTGATGAAAAATTCACAATTGGTCACAAATGTTCCTCTAACAGATTTATTTTATTGATGACTGATGATGACGTGGCAGAACATCAGATTACTGTTGAGGTCAATAATGAATCAGAAGCTGAGTTGGACCCAAATGACACATATTTTCATTTGTCCACAGAGGCCTTGACAAGCCACCTTTTCCCTCAAACCTTGAAATTCAAAGGCCTCATAGGGGTACTCCTTGTTATGGTATTAGTCGATACGGGTAGCACTCAAAACATCCTGCAACCTCGCATCGCTCAACACTTAAAACTCACCACTAAGACTATCCCAAAATTCTCGGTTATGGTAGGCAACGGCTCCCATTTACAATGCCAAGGGATTTGCAATAACGTCCCACTTGTTCTACAAACAAAAACTTTCAACCTATCATTCTACCTCTTACCTATTGAATGAGCCAATTTTGTTCTCAGTATGGCTTGGCTAAGAACACTTGGGCCCATTCAGGCTGATTTTTCAATCCCTTATATCACTTTCCAACACCAATAAAGATCAATGACATTAAAAGGCGATCCAGCAACACACCCCTTCCACACCTCCTTCCACTAACTTAAACACCTCATACATAAAAAATCCATCGCCTCACTCCACCTTATGACTTTCCAAGCAATCGACCCTCAATACCCTATATCTACCACATCACCGCCCACTTTGGAAATAGTGTCCCAAACACTCCACCCAGCCATCTCGGCACTCCTTAACAAATACCCTACCATATTTCAACCCCTTTGTGGGCTTCCACCAACTTGTCCTCATGACCACCATATTCCATTACTACCTCACACAACCCCAATAAACGTCAAACCCTACCGTTACCCTCACTCACAAAAAAATGCCATGACTACCATCATTCATGATATGTTGCATGATGGCATTATCACTCCTAGTACAAGTCCCTTTTCATCACAAGTCCTACTAGTTAAAAAAAAAGATGGGACTTGGCGTTTTTGTGTGGATTATAGAGCCCTGAATGCAGTAACCATTAAGGACTGGTTTCCTATTCCTACAATTGATGAACTGCTTGATGAACTAGGATCAGCCAAAATTTTTACCAAGATTGACCTACGCTCTGGCTACCACCAAATCCGTGTTGCATCGGAAGATTCTCATAAAACAGCTTTTCGAACTTTCGACTGGCACTACGAGTTTCTCGTTATGCCCTTTGGGTTAACCAACGCCCCCTCTACATTCCAGTCTGCTATGAATGACCTTCTGAGGCCATATCTACGCAAGTTTGTGTTGGTTTTCTTTGATGACATTTTAATTTACAGTGCCAATTTTAATGATCATTTATCCCATTTACAGGTTGTTTTTGATTTATTACTTTCCCATTATTTTGTTACGAAACTGTCTAAGTGTGTTTTTGCAGTGGACAGAATTAATTACTTAGGACATGTTATTTCTGTTGGTTGTGTTGAACCAGACCCAGAAAAGATTCAGGCAATGTTGGATTGGCCAGAACCTCGTTCACTCTCGGCACTCAGGGGTTTTTTAGGCCTCACCGGCTTCTATAGACGATTTGTCAAAAATTACGCCACTCTCGCCGCTCCCCTCACCGATCTGTTACGTTTTACTAAATTCTCTTGGAGTATAGAGGCTAGCTTAGCCTTTACAGGATTGAAAAAAACTATGACTAAAATGCCGGTATTAACATTGCCGGACTTCAACAAAAAATTCAATCTGGAAACTGATGCTTCGGGCATCGCCATCGGTGCTGTATTATCTCAAGAGGGTCATCCAATCGCCTTCTTCAGCAAGAAACTGAGTCCACGAATGCAAGCAGCCTCCGTATACGTGAGGGAAATGTATGCCATCACTGAATCCATCAAGAAATGGCGCCAGTACTTGATTGGTCAACATTTCAACATCTACACAGACCAAAAGAGTTTGAGAAACTTATTGTTGCAGAAGATACATACACCAGAACAACAAAAGTGGGCTTCAAAGCTCCAAGGCTTTAACTTTGAAATTTTTTACAAACCTGGTCGCTCTAATATGGTTGCTAATTTACTTAGCAGGAAGTATTCTGATGCTAATTCCTTGCTCCTTATGATCTCCTCACCAATACCAACTCTTATTCAACAACTCCAGAGGTATTATGCAAAAAATCAAGCAGGCATTACATTAGTGTCAAAGCTAACCCAACAGGAACAAGATCATAATCACTACAAGTTTTTAAATGTCTTACTATACCTCAGCAATAAGCTCTTTATACCTGACTTTCCAGATCTACGTCGGGCTCTCATCCATGAATTTCACTGTACTCCTTCAGCCGACCATTCGGGCGTTAAACCCACTGTTGCACGATTAACGACTTCTTTCTCCTGGACAGGCCTCTACACAGATGTAAAATTCTTTGTTAAAAATTGTACTACATGTCAAGTTAACAAGAATAAAACACAAAAAAAGAAAGACCTACTTCAACCTTTGCCTACCCCTCTTAAGTCTAGGAGGATATCAGCATGGACTTCATTACCCACCTCCCTAGTTCCTTTGGTCACACTGTAATCTGGGTAATATGCGACCGCCTCACCAAATATTCTCCTTTCATTGCCCTCCCAACAAAGTTCTCTGCCCAAGATATCGCTTCACGCTTCTCTGTTGAAATCTTCAAGCTTCATGGTATCCCAAAATCCATAGTGTCAGATCGAGATCCTCTGTTTTTGAGTAGTTTCTGGAAAGAATTTTTTAAAACACACGGAAAAATACTTAGGTATAGTTCAACATACCACCCAGAAATAGATGGACAGACAGAAGTTGTAAATCGCGGGTTAGAAACTTACCTTCGATGCTTTACAAGCGATCAACCACGTGGCTGGTACAAGTTCCATCATCTTGCAGATTTCTGGTACAATACTTCCTTCCTCAAATGACTCCATTCCGAGCACTCTATGGCTACTCCCCTCCTTCCATTCCAGATTTCATTTCTAGATCTGTTTCGATTCCGTCCTTGGAAGAATCCTTACAAACGAGAGCAGACATAATATCTCAGTTAAAACAAAACCTGGCAAAGAGCAAACAAAAAATGGAAATCCAAGCAAAAAAAAAAGATATCGGATTTTACCTTTCAAGTGGGGGATCTAGTTCTCCTTCGGCTCCAACCCTACCGACAACAAAGAGTTGTTCGTGAGACTTCTTAAAAGCTCGCCACACGCTTCTTTGGGTCGTTCAAAATCATGGCACATATTGAGGAGGTAGTGTAACACCCCCTTTCTATACCCCCAAATAATCACATAATCATTTAGGCACATATTAAAAATTCCGTCAGAGTATAATTATAAACATAGTATAAAAGAGGTATGTCACATTATACATGAAATTAAAACATTCAACACCTGCTCAACAATTGATATGCAACAGTGGGGTAACTTTGCAACAAAGGAACTTAGTCCTTACACCCACATCTCAATATTTAGAATAAAAGAGGAAAATCTAAACATTGAATAACATCAAACATATATACATATATATATCATCAAGTATTATCCACCAACATAATTCATGTTTACATAAACTTTCATCAACAAGACACATGTACAAATGTATCACAAAAGAATCATAATCATCCTAGCTACCCAGTACTACATATCAGAGCCGACCGACCAAAAGAATGAAGACACGCTCCACAAAAAGACCACCAGCATACCTACTCTGCAATGCCTCATAGAGCATCATAAAACAGCAGAAGGGTGAGAAATATTATCATAATAACAATGCATATAATTATATATCTTAGCATAAAAATACACATATTCTACATTCTCACCACAATTCATACCAACTCACTCATATACATCACAATGTATATATATACAAAACCAAGCATATTCATCATGCATACTTTCACAATTCTTATCATTCCATATAAACATACATATTCATGTTTATTCATCAATGCACAATTATAAAGATGATAAATGCAAATCATAGAGACCGTCGGGCCTACGATGTTCACCCATTGCTCAAACCTCACATAGGCACACAATGTTTATGGATTGCTCACACCTCACATAGGCACACAATACGATTGCTCACACCTCACATAGGCACACAATCCGATTGCTCACACCTCACCTAGGCACACAATCGTTTGTAATCATCGCTCACACCTCACATAGGCACACGACGTTACAACGGATTCTCATTAGAATCATTTAACACAAGAATGTACATCATTATGCTTCACATACAAAATGACTCAAGACATTCTTGAAATGCACACATATTCACAATATATTCATGCATTCATCTCATACAATCACATACAATCTATATACATTCACATCAATGTACTATTGTATGATTCACATCCAAAACACACATTCAAAACAGTAAAAGTCGGTAAATAACACTATTCCCGACTTTTCCGACTTATTTAATCGGCTAACAACCCCAAACTCCTCACCATAAGAAACTACAGCTCAATAGCTATCCAACGATACCAAGAATGTAAAAATCGGATAAACGGAACTCAAGTTACGAAAGAAAACGAAAACGATATTTTGAAAAAGTCCCATTTTTACACTTGTCCTGGCCATACACGTATGGCCCTTCTCATACGCGTACGGCCAACCCTCATACGCGTACCATACGCATATCACCAGAAGGCCGGGAAAAATAACATCTCATACGTGTATTGGCCCCAAAACACGCCCATGATACGCGTATCGCCAAGGCCCATACGCGTATGAACATGCCCCATACGCGTATGACCAGGGCAAAACCAGAAAAATTCTGCAGAACTTGCTACTACGGGTTTCAACAAAAAACCCTCCAAATAATCATCCAAACTCAGAAAAACACCAATTCGAGGTATAACAATACATACTCAACATGTATAAGCAATAAAGAACACAATCAACATGAGTTTAGACACATTTGAAATCAATCTCTACCAATTTCTAAACATTAGGATTTTTACTATATTTCTCCATTTCAATCCAATAAAACCACATACATAATCATACATAATGATATACATTGATGAGATAATAAGGTTTCACACCCTTACCCGGATTCCAAGCTTGCTAGATGATTGTTCTTGATGGTTTTCTAGGTTTGTCCAAGTTTTCTTCTCTTTTCTCTTCTTCCTCTTTCTTTCTCTCCTTTTTCTCTCTATTTTTCTTTTCTTTCTCTTTCTCTCCTATTTCTTCTTCTTAAATCTTTTTCTTTTTTCTATTTCTTTTCCTACTTTCTTTTTTCTCATTTTCTTTTCTTATTTTCTACACAAATTCAATTAATTCATTTTCTCACATAATTCTATTTCCACTAAATTTCTAACTTATCATTAATTGAGAAATGTCCAAAATACCCTCCATTCTAATTTCCCCGAAAACTCTAAAAAACGGTAAAATATCATAACATGTCAACATAGCATATTAACACACCAATTTCACAAATAAAATAATTTATCACTCAATTTAAATAAAAGACTCAACAAAATGGGAATAATCAGAATCGGGGCGTTACAACTCTCCCCCACTTTAGAAATTTTCGTCCTCGAAAATATTACCTGATTCAAATAACTCCGGATACGACTCTCGCATCCCACTCTCTAGTTCTTAAGTCATATTGCCTTCCGCAGCGCCTCCCCACTCTACTTTCACAAGTGCAATATCCTTGCCTCTTAGCTTCTTAACTTCACGGTCCAAAATACTAATCGGTAAAGCTTCAACCGTAAGGTTATCTCTCACTTCAACCTCGTCCATAGGGATAACATGTGACGGATCCGGAACATACTTCTGAAGTTGCGAAACATGGAATACATCATGTAAATTTGAAAGATTCGGAGGCAACGCCACACGGTAAGCCACAACACCAACTCGTGCAGAAATCTGATACGGACCAATAAAACGAGAAGTCAACTTCTTCGACTTAAAAGCACGACCCACACCCGTAACCGGCGTAACTCTAAAAAACACATGGTCGCCTTCTTGAAACTCAAGATCTTTCCTTCTCTTGTCATGATAACTCTTTTGTCTACTTTGAGAAGGTTTCATCTTCTCACGAATAAACTTCACTTTCTCCGTCGTTTGTTGTACCATCTCCGGTCCAACTATCGTCCTCTCACCGGTTTCATGCCAACACAAAGGTGTTCGACATCTCCGACCATACAAAGCCTCAAATGGTGCCATACTTATACTTGAATGAAAACTATTATTGCAGGTGAACTCAATCAACGCCAAATAACTATCCCAAGCACCACCTTGCTCGAGCACACAAGCACGCAATAAATCCTCCAACGATTGAATTGTCTTCTCGGCTTGACCATCCATTTGTGGATGATAAGCCGAACTCAATCTTAGCTTAGAACCCAAAGCCTTTTGTAAGCTCTCCTAAAACCTCGATGTGAATCTAGGATCTCTATCCGATACAATACTCTTAGGAACTCCATGTAACTTCACAACCGCAAGAACATAAATCTCGGCTAACTTCTCCAAAGGATAACTAATATCAATTGGGATGAAGTGAGCAGATTTAGTAAGCCTATCAACGATTACCCAAATAGCATTATGACCTCTTGGTGTATTCGGCAATCCCGTAACAAAATCCATCGATATACTATCCCATTTCCACTCCGGAATGTCCAACGGTTGCATCAATCCACTAGGCTTTTGATGTTCCACCTTAGACTTTTGACAAGTTAAGCACGTATACACAAATTGAGCCACCCCTCTCTTTAATCCGGACCACCAAAAGATTTTCTTCAAATCTTGATACATTTTATTCGCTCCCGGATGAATACTTAAGTTACTTCGGTGTCCTTCTTCCAATATCATCTTTTTCAACTCTGCATCATCGGGAATACAAATACGATCACGGAATCTCAAAACTCCAAAATTATCATCCTTGAAATCCTCATTCTCACTCATCATCAAATCAACGAACTTCAAATCCAGCTTTTGTTTTTCACATACGGTTGCAAGAAAATCATTCGTAACATGTAGGATACCAAGTCTCACTCTTCTCGGCGTCATTTCACAAACCAAACTCAAGTCTCTAAAATTCTCCAAAAGTTCCCATTCTCTCATCATCAATGCGGACATATGTAACGATTTCCGACTCAAAGCATCGGCCACCACGTTTGCCTTACCCGGATGGTAATTCAAACCAAAATCATAATCCTTCAAAAGCTCTAACCACCTTCTTTGTCTCATGTTCAATTCTTTTTTATCAAATAAATATTTCAAGCTCTTGTGATCACTAAAAACTTCAAATCTTGCACCATAAAGATAGTGCCTCCAAAATTTCAAAACAAACACTACGGCCGCTAACTCCAAGTCATGTGTAGGATAATTCTTTTCATGCACTCTCAATTGTCTTGAAGCATAAGCCACAACTTTTCCATCTTGCATCAAAACACCACCTAAACCAGCCAATGAAGCATCACAATACACAACAAATGGTTCCATCGAATTTGGCAAAATCAAGATCGGTGTCGTTGTCAACCTTCTTTTTAGCTCATTGAAACTCTCTTCACAATGAATATCCCAAATGAAAGCCTTTCCTTTACAAGTCAATTGCGTTAACGGAAGTGCCAACTTCGAAAATCCCTTAATAAACCTCCGATAATAACCCGCCAAGCCTAAAAAGCTTCGAATCTCCGTAACCGATCTAGGAGCCTCCCATTGCATCACCGCATCAATCTTGGATGGATCAACACTAATACCACTACCGAAAATAACATGTCCAAGAAAACTTACTTCCGACAACCAAAATTCATATTTCGAAAACTTAGCATACAATTGTTTCTCTTTCAAAATTTGTAACACAGTCCTCAAATACTCTTCATGCTCCTCTTGAGACTTAGAATAAATCAAAATATCATCGATGAACACAACCACAAAACGATCTAACTGTTCATGAAAAATACGATTCATGTATTCCATAAACACACCCGGCGCATTAGAAACCCCGAATGGCATCACGGAATATTCGTAATGGCCATACCGTGTCCTAAAGACCGTCTTTTGAATATCCTCTCCTTTCACACGAATCTGGTGATATCCCGATCTCAAATCAATCTTGCTAAAAACACGCGCACCAACCAATTGGTCCATCAAATCATCGATCCTTGGAAGCGGATACTTGTTCTTAATTGTCACCTTGTTCAATTGTCGATAATCAATGCATAACCACATACTCCCATCCTTCTTCTTTACCAACAATACCGGAGCACCCCAAGGAGAAACACTCGGTCTTACAAATCTCTTGTCCAATAAGTCATTCAATTGCTTCTTCAATTCTACCAACTCCGATGCCGACATACGATACAGTGCCATCGAAACCGGTCTAGTACCCGGAACTAGATCAATAGAAAACTCAACTTCTCTTTCCGGCGGTACATCCGTAATATCCTCCGGAAACACTTCTGGAAAATCACACACCACTGGGAACACATCAAGCTCAACTTTACTCTCCACCGACAATGATGCAAACAAACCGAACAATTGAGCTTCGTCCGCTAAAAGTTTCTTCAACTCTTTAGTGCATAGGAAACTCTCATCTTTTTCATCTTCCAAAGAAGGAAACCTCACTAACTTGTGATAGCAATCTATATGAACTCGATTAAATTGCAACCAGTTCATACCCAAGATTACGTCCAATCCCTCCAACGGCAAACACACTAAATCCATAATGAAGTCTTTACCATACATGGTCAAAGGACAACTTACACACATCAAAGACGTAGTTACCGACCCTGAAGCAGGAGTCTCAATAACCATCTCACCACCCCAAGAAGTCATAAACAAATTCAAACGCTTAGCGCACTCATGAGAAATGAATGAATGAGTCGCTCCCGTATCAATAATAGCAACTAAAGGCGTACTATTAATAAAGCATGTACCTTTAATCAAACGGTCTGCACTAGTAGTGTTAGTCCCCGCTAATGCAAACACCTTTCCGCCCGCTTGAGCTTGTTTCGGCTTAGTACACTTAGTACTAATGTGACCCACTTCTCCACAATTATAGCACTTCACCATATTCCTTCTACAATCGGTAGTAGCATGCCCAAGGCCTCCACAGTTAGAACATTTCACCACGGTCTTCCCACACTCAAATGATTTATGACCCATTTCACCACACTTGTAACACTTAACGGAACCGGAACCTCCTCCTCCAGATCTCTTCTCAAAGTTTCCCCTATGCTTGCCCTTAACAACGGGTGTCACATAAGGTCCACTTCTAGCTTGTTGCTTTCCCTTCCTCTCATTCAAACTTTTGTAATGTGTAGAACGAGCCTTCCTATCTTCCTTGAAGATTCTACAACATTCTGTCAAATCCGTAAACCTTCTTATCCTTTGATATCCCACAACTTGTTTAATCTCGGGACGCAAACCATTCTCATACTTAATACACTTTGAGAACTCAGCAGTAATTGCAGCATAATGAGGATGGAATTGAACCAACCCCACAAACTTAGCAGTATAGTCGACCAAGGACATACTACCTTGTTTCAGTTCAAGGAACTCCATCTCCTTCTTCCCTTTCACACTTTCAGGGTAATACTTCCTCAAGAACTCGGTAGGAAATAAAACCCAAGTTATCTCTTCATCATCCACCTCGAGAACTTGACGCATACCGACCCACCAATCGTCGGCTTCTTCCTTCAGCATGTGAGACCCAAGCCTCACCCTATTCTCCTCCGCACAGCCCATGACTCTGAAGATCCTTTCAATCTCTTTCAACCAAATTTGAGCACCATCGGGATCAAATCTTCCTTTGAAGACCGGTGGTTGATTCTTCCTGAACTCGTCATTAGCATTCACGTTCGGTGCACCTTGCACCGCCCTAGCCATTGCTTCCAAAGCAGCAGCCATCGCATTGTCGATTCTACCAGCCATATTCTGATCATTCCCAAAAATGACAACAAGGTTAAACAACAGTTCAACCATCACAACAACAAGACAGACACAACTGACTCAACACTGGCTCTGATACCACTTAATGTAACACCCCCTTTCTATACCCCCAAATAATCACATAATCATTTAGGCACATATTAAAAATTACGTCAGAGTATAATTATAAACATAGTATAAAAGAGGTATGTCACATTATACATGAAATTAAAACATTCAACACCTGCTCAACAATTGATATGCAACAGTTGGGTAACTTTGCAACAAAGGAACTTAATCCTTACACCCACACCTCAATATTTAGAATAAAAGCGAAAAATCTAAACATTGAATAACATCAAACATATATATATATATATATCATCAAGTATTATCCACCAACATTATTCATGTTTACATAAACATTCATCAACATGACACATGTACAAATGTATCACACAAGAATCATAATCATCCTAGCTACCCGGTGCTACATATCAGGGCCGACCGACCAAAAGAATGAAGACACGCTCCACAAAAAGACCACCAGCATACCTACTCTGCAATGCCTCATAGAGCATCATAAAACAGCAGAAGGGTGAAAAATATTATCATAATAACAATGCATATAATTATATATCTTAGCATAAAAATACACATATTCTACATTCTCACCACAATTCATCCCGACTCACTCATATACATCACAATGTATATATATACAAAACCAAGCATATTCATCATGCATACTTTCACAATTCTTATCATTCCATATAAACATACATATTCATGTTTACTCATTAATGCACAATTATAAAGATGATAAATGCAAATCATAGAGACCGACTCACGACTCTATGCAAATGCAATGCGGTACCAACTCAATCATCTCAAGTTCACTCAGGAACTTATTTGAATCATCGCTTGTTACCAATGTAACTCCCCGTCGGGCCTACGATGTTCACCCATTGCTCACACCTCACATAGGCACACAATGTTTATGGATTGCTCACACCTCACATAGGCACACAATCCGATTGCTCACACCTCACCTAGGCACACAATCGTTTGTAATCATCACTCATACCTCACATAGGCACACGACGTTACAACGGATTCTCATTAGAATCATTCAACACAAGAATGTACATCATTATGCTTCACATACAAAATGACTCAAGACATTCTTGAAATGCACACATATTCACAATATATTCATGCATTCATCTCATACAATCACATACAATCTATATACATTCACATCAATGCACTATTGTATGATTCACATCCAAAACACACATTCAAAACGGTAAAAGTCGCTAAATAACACTATTCCTGACTTTTCCGACATATTTAATTGGCTAACAGCCCCAAACTCCCCACCATAAGAAACTACAGCTCAATAGCTATCCAACGATACCAAGAATGTAAAAATCGGATAAACGGAACTCAAGTTACGAAAAAAAACGAAAACGATATTTTGAAAAAGTCCCATTTTTACACTTGTCCTGACCATACACATATGGCTCTTCTCATACGCGTACGGTCAACCCTCATACGCGTATCACCAGAAGGCCGGGAAAAATAACATCTCATACACGTATTGGCCCCAAAACACGCCCATGATACGCGTATCGCCAAGGCCCATACGCGTATGAACATGCCCCATACGCGTATGACCAGGGCAAAACCAGAAAAATTCTGCAGAACTTGCTGCTACGGGTTTCAACCAAAAACCCTCCAAATCATCATCCAAACTCAGAAAAACACCAATTCGAGGTATAACAATACATACTCAACATGTATAAGCAACAAAGAACACAATCAACATGAGTTTAAACACATTTGAAATCAATCTCTACCAATTTCTAAACATTAGGATTTTTACTATATTTCTCCATTTCAATCCTATAAAACCACATACATAATCATACATAATGATATACATTGATGATATAATAAGATTTCACACCCTTACCCGGATTCCTAGCTTGCTAGATGATTGTTCTTGATGGTTTTCTAGGTTTTTCCAAGTTTTCTTCTCTTTTCTCTTCTTCCTCTTTCTTTCTCTCCTTTTTCTCTCTATTTTTCTTTTCTTTCTCTTTCTCTCCTATTTCTTCTTCTTATCTCTTTTTCTTTTTTCTATTTCTTTTCCTACTTTCTTTTTTCTCATTTTCTTTTCTTATTTTCTACTCAAATTCAATTAATTCGTTTTCTCACATAATTCTATTTCCACTAAATTTCTAACTTATCATTAATTGAGAAATGTCCAAAATACCCTCCATTCTAATTTCCCCGAAAACTCTCAAAAACGGTAAAATATCATAACATGTCAACATAGCATATTAACACACCAATTTCACAAATAAAATAATTTATCACTCAATTTAAATAAAAGACTCAACAAAATGGGAATAATCGGAATCGGGGCGTCACAAGTAGCCCACAAACTAGATCTGTCGCCCTCTTCACGAATCCACCCAGCTGTGCATGTTTCGCAGCTTCGACCTTACTTTGACTCTCCACCTCACACTGATTTCTCATCTTTTTTTAAACTAGGACGAGACTTTGTGACCAATCTACAACATAAAGACTCAAGTTTGGAAAAACTTGGAACTTTGCATGTTGACCCAAGTTTTGACAATCACTTGGATCCACTTTCACTCGTTGGTACTTTGGAAAATCCAAATTTGAATTCATCCTCACATGGCCTTTTTATAAACTCTCCCAATATTTCTGAAGCAAATCCCCAAAATACCCCCACCGCCCCAGCTGTATCACATGCAACGACTATTTTTCCCATTCCCAATACACTTACTGCCACTTCCAACCACTCCCACGTGACACCAACCCCACATTCTTCACCTAACCGGGCCCAATTTCCACTAGCAATAGTAACGCTTCAGAAAAATAATTATTTCTCTGTCCCACCTACGCCGCCCTATGCTTCTTTCCCAAACCCATCCACTTCTTCTTTCTCTTCTCCTAAGACTCCATTCAAAATGCAACCTGCTTCCCACCTTTCCCAACAGAAAATTCACGTGCCTCTCAATTTTCCATAGATTCCCACGGTCCCACCACTTGCTACTTTAGCACATCCTCTCACTTCCTCTCATACTGCCACATCGTCGTCCATGCAACCCTCTTGGATAACAAAAATTCTACGCTTGGAAAACATCCCATTCCCATTGATTATGTGAACTTAAGGACAAGGTTCCTCTCAGGCCCAGAAGTATTGTTAGAAGGCCCATTTTCAAGCCCAAAAGGAAGACTCAACAACCCACATGGCATAAGGATTACTATCAATATTAATAGGGGGTGTTTTAGCAACTTTATTTAATTTTATTGTCTGCTGCAATTTAGTTGTATTTTTGGTATTAGTGGCTTAGGCCCATTTACCCCCTAAAACCCTAAGTAATTATATGTAGTTTTCAGACTTAGAAAGTTATGAATGAAATTAGAAAAGTTGTTTTATGTTTTCTTCTTCCTTTGCAACCCAAGATCTAGTGTAGTTTAGTGTAGAGTATCAAGGGATGATGTAATGCCCTGTATAATATATACCTAGAATAATATAATACAAGCATTTTATTTGGTACTGACACCATCAATGGTGTAGTTCACATACTTGACCATTTCTAAAAACATAATACAAACTATGGCTCAAGATATGGAAACTAGCCAAAACAATAAAAACTAAGAGTATTATACAATATTCCTCATTGTACAAGAAAATAATACACAGCGGAAATAAGCTCAACTAAGCTTCTCTTGAAACATCCAAGCATAGCTCCACTTGTAAATCAAACCTGCAAATACCTCATAAAAATAATCAACAATAGTGGGGTGAGATACATCAAATCTCAGTGAGTTCCCTATCTTATGGATTATCTCGGCTTTACAAGGTTCTAACCAAACCCTAACTCAAGTCAAGGGGAAGGGAAATGACTTTGATAACCCTGTCAAGGCATCCCCTTTCTCCCAACCTCTTCTACGTCTAGAAGTAGGAACGAGTCATGGAACCTCATAGATTTCTTGGCAAACGAAATGGATTCGGAAATAAGGGACACATTATCACCTTAGATCGTCACTTACACGGCCCGTACACCGTCACAAATCTCTTTACCCGTAGGCTCCATTCGTACTATAACATTGGGAATAAAACCTACCAAGAAATCGTGCATTCATTACAAAGGAGCTCGTTACTCATGAAATGGAACATAATAAGATAATGGTTAAGATTTCGTGATCTCACATACAACCATAATTATATTCAACATTTCTAGGCCACATTAGCCTTTAGGCCTCTTTTGCCTTTCTAAAATAAACATAATAAATACACGTGTTCCATACTAGTGTTCACTTTCTCCTAGACCAATACTTGTCACAGATGCACCTTTCTACACCAAGTGCCCGAGCATCGCCATCTAGGTTATCTACTCTTGGCCAGAACTCGTCAAGGATGCACCTTTCTACATCGAATGAACAAGCGTCGCCATACAGAGTTTCCATCAATTCCTAGCCATTACTAGGTTGCACTATCATCAAACTATGCCATTTTGTTTTGGGGTAAAGTTTCCTCACTCTACCTAATTCATATTTTAAACATGCATATTCTCTTGATAATGTTTAACAACGATATCAGGCAAAGCATATTACAATTCCACATTTGAATTACTAATAATAATTTCATCACAAGTTATACAAAAACATATTACAATTGGGTAATAGAATCACATATAATGATTCACCCACAAGTCACATAACTCTTGATTTCCCTCCGATCATTTAATCGGGTATCAAATCAATATTTCACACTCTTATCCCATAGGATATTTTCACAGTTTTACATCGGCTATAACTATGCCTCGATCGGATTCACGATCCAAAAGATATGGATTTCAACATATCACATAAACATTAATTTCATTCAATTGCCACTAATTAATTAATCCCACATCATATTGAATCAGAGTTACAAAGAGGGTCGTCCCAGCTTTCCAACGGTCCCAAGAACGTCTCGATTCGAGTTACGGATCAAAAGTTATGAATTTTTAAAGAAAAGAAAATATTTGAAAACTCCCAGGAGCGCCCGACGCTCAAGGTTTCGCCCGGCGGTGCCCCCTTCGCCTCTACTTCGCCCAGCGAAGCAGCAGCGTCAATCCTACATCCAAAACTCAAAAGTTACAGAAGTGTTCTATGCTACGCCTCTCTATTTTTGCCCGGCGCTCAAAGCGCCGCCCGGCGGTTCGCACCAGAAACATAATTTTCTGCTGCGTTTCCATGGTTCCAAGGGTTCCAAAAGCCACCCTTTCCACACCAGATCGTTTACCCACAACAAAACAAGTATCAACAATTGATCACATGCATACTACGACTACACTACGCAATTTATATCGAATTTCATCCGTTAGATTTCATTTCCTCTCAAATCTAACCTAAGTCCAAAACTGATATTTCTAGAACTTAGAGTGTCTAACTAGAACCCCTGATAATCGAAGAGGAGTTTAAAGAAGATGATGAATCGATGAAGAGATGATGAAGATCCAAGTTCTTCCTTCTTTTCCATTTTTTCCTCTTTCTCCCTTTCTCTTTTCTTCTTCTTTCCAAACTTTCTTCTATTTTTCTTTTCTTTCTATTCTTTCAAATATATATATATATATATATATATATATATATATATATATATATATATATATATATATATATATAATATAATCCAATAGAGTAAAACATCTCCAATTGATATTTTATCATCAAACACCAATTGATCAATTATTAGAGTTACCTTAAAATCCTCTCTTAAACTAATAATTATTGATCTGTCTCTTAATAAAACAATTGATCTCATCTGATATCCAATTGAGCATTTAGATAATACGGGGTATTACACTCTCCCCCCTTAAATTGAAATTCGCCCCTGAATTTCCTCCATTCGACAACAACCACAACTTGCATCACTGTCTTAGATCCACACTTAACTTTATTTCCGTTAGAATTTCTAACATAATCCAAATATCCAACTTAACTTCACAGACCAAAAATCCGTATTTTCACCATCAACAAACTTCACGTCCTTAATCATACTCTTATTCCAATATTGGGTTAACTTTCAACTTGCTTTTTCCCAAAATTCATCTGTTGGTTCTTACTAAAGACTTGGTCATATCTTACCTTCGGAAGAAATACACCATTCATGCTCTTCTACTAAGCCACAACACAAAACCATAATACCTTGTCTTAATTTAGGATAACAAACACTCATCAAATCTTTGCGAAGTAAAACAGTGATTTCTTAACTTCATACAATTACCGACAACTATCCTTTCATAAATCCTTTAACATTCGAACCACTTCAAAATCAGTCAGACGACTTCTTTTACCAGTTCCATCTGGTCTGATGCTGTACATAGTACTCATGAAATCCGATATTTCATCTCTTTCGTATCACACCAAAAAAACATGCTTAGGGCAAGTTCTTCTTATTTCCATACTTATAAGTAACAATCCTTTAATCCTGATTAGTCTGACTGAACTTTCCCATCTGATACCTCCCACTGCGTAATCCAAATCTTAACTTTAGAACATCACGAATTCTTATGCAATACTAAGTAGCTAATAGTCCACGGAGAAACACACTTATCCACTAGGATCCTTAATAACCAATCGACACAAGAACTTACTGACGTCCTATGGTAGAACAATTTCTTTGCCCACACACAGTATCTTAACCTCTGCCCAACACTCTCTAGACAATAAAGACACAAGAGTTACACTGCTACAACCATAACATTCACAACTCCAAATCCATTTTAAACTCGAAATAATATATCCAAAACACTTTAACAACCTCCGGTTCTGGTTACCACATTCCAAATCAATTCTTTTTACGGGGTTCTGACTCACTCAAGGTTTCTTATTGACACGAGATCTCCACCCAAATGATGTAACACCAACAAAGAACTTCAATCATATACAAGTCACCACTTATCAAAACTTAACCCACTCAAGGTACAATTGTGAGTTTTCATACCACTCACCAATCCACAAATAACACTACCCCTACACTCACACTTTCGAAGGCCATGCCACGTTCCTCAATTGAATCTATCTTCCTCATTCGTTATGCTCCCTAAACAATTCCAAGTTACATACTTAACTTCGGATCGCTCAATTCTTACTCGTACTCGGAAGGATAACCTTCAAATTTCCTTCTCTGGGTAAAACACAAATACACACAACTGGTACCACTCTCACAAACTAAATTCGATGCCATGAACTTACGGAAGATAACAATTACTAACTCTGACCAACCGCTCATACCTTACTAATACCATAATTACGCACCGAAATATTCTTGGCAAGACCGATACTTCGTGAGTATTTTACAACTTCGTCCTTAAGACTCGCAACAGTAATACATCTAAGAATTCTCATACCCAACACAGTTTCACATGATTAGTTCCCCAAAAGTCAACCCTCTCGGTTTGAACAATTAGTTAATTACGCAACACCTTTCCAGAAGTCACGATTCCAAAACACAAATCCGTCTTTCATTTACTTACAATCCTGTTTACATTCGCATAATATTCTCCACTCGGAGCAACATAAGGTAACAAAACAAAGATGATGGTTCCTAAGGGATTTCACAATTTGCACACACGTTAATCGATTAACCATCTGAGCTAATCGGTTAACTCCTCAAAATTCAACGTAAAACACTTTCCATGAACGTGTTAATCGGTTAACACTGCTGTAGAAACTGAAAACCAGCTCCTTCTTAATTCAAGCCATCCATACTCAAACCATCAATCCAATTTGTTCTAACCTGAAATATCATTCTCAACTCACGGCTTCATAACTTGTATAACATTTACTAACCATGATCCACTCAGGTAAAACCGACAAAGTCAAAACATGCAGACGACACACTCTAACCAAGTGACAGGCAAAATTCCAAATTCTGACGTGGTCACACTACAAAACTGCAGCGGGATAGTTCATTTTTCTGCTCAACCAATTGCACACCACACTTACATCAAATTTCTTAATGGAAGATTCGCAACCGACAATTTTCATTAACTATTTACAAAACCCTTCTGGTATAAACCATTCCATGATTTACACTTAGTCTGTGATAAGTCCTGAATTACTTTTCGTTATTTTACCGTAATCTTATTTCCTTAAATGCAATACTCACTGTTCCACAAAGTACGCCCCTTCACACTTATCTCAAGAATAAGAATCCATCACGTACACTTGTGATCACGGTGCTACCACTACGCATTTCTTAACGCCAAGGTGTAACTTTCTCATTCCATGTCATACTAACAGGCTCCTCACAGGTGAACCATCCCTAATTACAGTTTCTTAACTATAATTTCATCAACGCCTCAAAACTCTAATATA
Organism: Lathyrus tuberosus; assembly: GCA_022829125.1. Classification (NCBI taxonomy): domain Eukaryota; kingdom Viridiplantae; phylum Streptophyta; class Magnoliopsida; order Fabales; family Fabaceae; genus Lathyrus; species Lathyrus tuberosus. The sequence goes on along the minus strand of JALAZF010000029.1, from coordinate 2,981,519 downwards.
CATTCGTCCCAAAATACATTCCATTGTCACTTCCTCATAACATACCGTTAATACCATTTTCCACATCGCGTTTACCTTGCTCTCCATGGTAATCCTCTTAGGTCCAAATATAAAATCATCTTTCTAAGATTCCCTTAGATCCAAGATACCTACTCTGTTTCTTAGTACAAACTTCTTCTGGTCCGTATCACTACACTTTTCGTTACTAAACGAATCTCATTCTTTCTCCAACACAATACCTTATATTATTCCTTGGGTAAATTTAACATTTCTAAAATTCCAAATTGGTCTCTTACTGAAAACATAAATCATGATGTATTAACTCGAACTTGATCTCCTTTCATAAATGAATATACAAAATTCATCACACACTCTTCATACGTCACATACTTGTTTCACTTGAAGCATGTAAACACATCCTTGTGTTCCTTCACACACTTCTCCTAAAAGCCGAACGTCCCTTAACTCTCAAGTTTTAGCTAGTTGGGAGAAATTGTTCAGAACACATTCCTTAAGATACTCTCGTCCATTCAAGATACCATAGAAACCTTAGAAACAGAAGCATCATAATTACCTCAATTCCGGAACTTACGTCACACGTTCCACAAAACAAATTTTCTTTTTCACGAAATGAGATTAGTTGAAATTCTGATCTATAACAGTGGTCAATCCAGCTCTACTAGAGATTTTACATATTCCTCAATACCTTAACCAATCGTCCGCTAGAGATTTTTAACTTTCAAACTCCATCCTTTCCAAAGGATTTGCTTGAACAACACACCACTCTTTAATTTCCATGCTACCCAAATCACAACTTCTACTAAAACCTCACTGAGATGACCCAAAACTCTTCACTACTAACTCTTGGCTTGAGCCTACCCTCACAACCCAAATTCTGACAACACTTCGGAGTCCTCGTGGCCGCTTAACCATGATTTTACCTATCACATACATAGTATTAGGTTGATCAGGCCCAACGCTACATAGTATGATATTAAGTTTCATGATGGCAAGACACACTTAAGAGTCAGAGATAGATTTACTTATGATGTTTCAAGGCTAGTTCGAGGACACGACCTGCTCTGATACCAACTGTAATGCCATGTATAATATATACGTAGAATAATACAATACAAGCATTTTATTTGGTACTGACACCATCATAAATGCCTAATGGAGTAGTTCACATACTTGACCATTTCTAAAAACATAATACAAACTATGGCTCAAGATATGGAAACTAGCCAAAACAATAAAAACTAAGAGTATTATACAATATTCCTCATTGTACAAGAAAATAATACACAGCGGAAATAAGCTCAACTAAGCTTCTCTTGAAACATCCAAGCATAGCTCCACTTGTAAATCAAACCTGCAAATACCTCATAAAAATAATCAACAATAGTGGGGTGAGATACATCAAATCTCAGTGAGTTCCCTATCTTATGGATTCTCTCGGCTTTACAAGGTTCTAACCAAACCCTAACTCAAGTCAAGGGGAAGGGAAATGACTTTGAGTATATATATATTCTCACAATTTCACAATCTCACACTATATGGAAACACGTTAATGAGCCCGTTACTCAAAATATTCACTTATCAATAACCCTGTCAAGGCATCCCCTTTCTCCCAACCTCTTCTATATCTAGAAGTAGGAACGAGTCATGGACCCTCGTAGATTTCTTGGCATACGAAATGGATTCTGAAATAAGGGACACATTATCACCTTAAATCGTCACTTCACACGGCCCGTACACCGTCACAAGTCTTTTTACCCGTAGGCTCCATTCGTACTATAACATTGGGAATCAAACCTACCAAGAAATCGTGCATTCATTACAGAGGAGCTCGTTACTCATGAAATGGCACATAATAAGATAATGGTTACGATTTCGTGATCTCACATACAACCATAATTGTATTCAACATTTCTAGGTCACGTTAGCCTTTAGGCCTCTTTTACCTTTCTCAAATAAGCATAATAAATACACGTGTTCCATACTAGTGTTCACTCTCTCCTAGACCAATACTCATCACGGATGCACCTTTCTACACCAAGTGCCCGAGCATCACCATCTTGGTTATCTACTATAGGCCATAACTCGTCAAGGATGCACCTTTCTACATCGAATACACGAGCGTCTCCATACAGAGTTTCCATCAAATCCTAGCCATTACTAGGTTCCACTATCATCAAACTACGCCATTTTGTTTTGGGGTAAAGTTTCCTCACTCTACCTAATTCATATTTTAAGCATGCATATTCTCTTGATAATGTTTAAAAACGATATCAAGTAAAGCATATTACAATTGCACATTTGAATTACTATGAATAATTTCATCACAAGTTATACAAAAACATATTACAATTGGATAATAGAATTACATATAATGATTCACCCACAAGTCACATAACTCTTGATTTCCCTCCGATCATTTAATCGGGTATCAAATCAATATTTCACACTTTTATCCTGTAGGATATTTTCACAGTTTTACATCGGCTATAACTATGCCTCGATCGGATTCAGGATCCAAAAGATATGGATTTCAACATTTCACATAAACATTAATTTCATTCAATTGCCACAAATTAATTAATCCCACATCATACTGAATCCGAGTTACCAAGAGGGTCGTCCCAGCTTTCCAACGGTACCAAGAATGTCTCGATCCGAGTTACGGATCAAAAGTTATGAATTTTTAAAGAAAAGAAAATATTTGAAAACTCCCAGGAGCGCCAGACGGTCAAGTTTTCGCCCGGAGGTGCCCCCTTCGCCTCTACTTCGCCCGGCGAAGCAGCGGCGTCAATCCTTCATCCAAAACTCAAAAGCGCTCATCTCCATTTTTGCTCGGCGCTCAAAGCGCCGCCTGGCGGTTCGCACCAGAAACAACATTTCCTGCTGCGTTTCCATGGTTCCAAGGGTTCCAAAACCCACCCTTTCCACACCAGATCGTTTACCCACAACAAAACAAGTATCAACAATTGATCACATGCATACTACGACTACACTACGCAATTTATATCGAATTTCATCCGTTAGATTTCATTTCCTCTCAAATATAACCTAAGTCTAAAACTTATATTTCTAGAACTTAGAGTGTCTAACTAGAACCCACCTGATAATCGAAGAGGAGTTTAAAGAAGATGATGAATCGATGAAGAGATGATGAAGATCCAAGTTCTTCCTTCTTTTCCATTTTTTTTCCTCTTTCTCTTCTTTCTCCCTTTCTCTTTTCTTCTTCTTTCCCAACTTTCTTCTCTTTTTCTTTTCTTTCTATTCTTTCATATATATATATATATATGTATATATATATATATATATAAACTTATTATATAATATAATCCAATAGAGTAAAATATCTCCAATTTATATTTTATCGTCTAACACCAATTGATCAATTATTGGAGTTACCTTAAAATCCTCTCTTAAACTAATAATTATTGATCTGTCTCTTAATAAAACAATTGATCTCATCTGATATCCAATTGAGTATTTAGATAATACGGGGTATTACAGATGATGTGTAGAATTGACAAAATATATCCTTCATTTATCAGATAAAAAACATTATTTTTTCTTATAAAGGACAACTAATGGGAACAAATAGCTTCATTTTTTAATGTCATTCTTTTACTACTAAAATGTTTTGGTTCATAGCAACATTCATTCTTTTACAACAAAAATGTTTTGGTTCATAGCAACATTGTATCATTAATGTTGTTTACCAAATATTATTTATTTTTTGTTGATTAGTTTCTATAATTTTTTCATTGTATTTTTTTTTGTTGTTGTTGGTTTGGATAGAGAATGATGCATGGTGGTTTCAGTTGGGAGGAATATGTAATTAGTTGGCCTTCATTTATAATTAGTGTTGGGAAAAAAATACATATTTTAGAATTTTGGAAACTTTGAAGTACCTTTAAAGTTGAATTTACAAAATATGACTTTAGTGTCGCTCAGCCTCATGTTATACATGATTTGCAGACTTTTGAAATTTAACTTTAGCGTCGGTTTAATTGAAACTAATATATTTTAAAGTTTGACTTTAACTTCAGATAAGCCAAAACAAACATATTATGTTGCTTTTTGAAGTTTGACTATAACCTCGGTTAGACCGAAACTAACATTTTTTATTGAATTTTGAAGTTTGACTTTAGCCCCGGTTTATCTGAAAACTAACATATTTAGTTGACTTTTGAAGTGGTCAGGCTAAAGCTAACCGTTTTATTGACTTTTGAAGTTTGACGGCCTCAATGTAGTCGAAGCTAACCTATTTTGTTGACTTTAGAAGTTTGACTTTAACGTCGGCTTGGCAGAAGCTAACATTTTTATTGATTTTTGAAATTTGACTTTAGCCTCGTATTAGCTGAAGCTAACATATTTTGCTGACTTTTGAAGTTTTACTATAACGTCGTCCATGCCCATGCTAGAAATTTTTTGTTGACAATTGGAATTTTTTTTTAATGTTTGCTTTAGGTAATCATCGACTTTGCCAAGGCTACCGTAGACACGACCCTTTTTAGTCGATGTTATAATGTTATCTTCCAGCGTTTTAGTCTGCCTTCGACACCGACGCTAATCTGATGCTAATCATGATATAATATTGGTTTTTTTTTGCTTATATCGTTGAATAATGGCCAAAGGTTAATATTGTTTTTCTAGTACTGAGTTTGTATTGGTGTTGTTCCCTTGTTAAGTTATTTATAGTGTCTGATTTTCTTGAAGGTTCTTGTTTGGTTCTAGGGATAAGCTCGAGAAAATCTCTATTTGGTTATAGGACCCGACCTAGTAAATGTGTTGTTTGATTATTGAGATTAAGTAGTTGGTAAAATTTCTAGTGACACTACTATAAAATATACCTTTCGTAACGAACTATTACCTCAACCAAATTATCCACCGTGGTAGAATCTACTCAATTAAGCATGTTCATTTTATTTTCATTTTGGCTTAAATGCACTTTTGGTCCCCATAGTTTAATTTTTCTAAACAATTGACCCCCCTTTAAAAAAACCCAGGTTTTAGGTCCCTTGTTTTGATTTTTTTTGGGAAAATTTTGGTCCCCTCCCAGTTTAGCATATGTGGCGCTCCAAAAAATGACATGGCAATGTTTTTGTTAACTAATTTTGATGACTCAATGCCACATCAATAATGTGAATTATAATTTATGAAAATTATTTAAAAAAATCCTATTAATTATATTTTAATTACTTGAAATTAGTAATTGGGTTAATATGTTAATTAATATTTTTTAATTAATAATTATTAAATTAAATTCGATGGATGGCTAGAAATTAATTAGTTAATATATCATTTCTTTTTAATTAATAATTAGTTAATATATCATTTTTTTTTAATAAATTAATAATTATTCATGGATGGCTAGAAATTAATTATTCAAATTTTGGAAAATAATAACTGGACCTAAGCCCAATTTAATTTGCATCAATATCACTTAGCTTTTGTTCAACCCACAAGGTGACAATAAATATTGTGTGATTTCATTTTATAAACACTTCTTTTATTTACAAACAAAACAATGTGGGACTTTGTTATCAACAAAACAACTCAAGCTCATGAACATAAATCCATGCCAGATCTCAAAAAGTCAAATCTGAAAAAAAAAAAAAAGCACGGGTATTCTTCTCCCTTGCGCGTGTCTCACCTTCCCTTTCGTGTGGTGATTTGCGGATGATGGTTTGTTGCAGGTATTATGAGGTTAGGTTTGCAGAATTTGAAGGTTTATTGGATTTGTAAGTTGAGGAAGGTTTGTTGTGAGTTTGAAATGAAGGTTGAACGTGTATGAGCAAGTATTAAAACTGTTGTGATATTGATATTGGTGCTCCACCTGGTTTTCCTCTCAATCTTGTTGACTCTATTACTTTTGGAAAATTTTGCTATGATGATTCAAAAACTAAAACTAGGAAGGTTGATGATTTGTATGTTGATGTTCCTTATGAGCCTCAAGGTGAAAGCCAAAGCAAAAGTATTTCTATCAGAAAAAAAGTCTCTTCCTCTCATGATATGGCTGCTCATGTAGAAGCTCAAGAAACCGTCCTAGAAAAAGCAAGAGATGATGAAGTTATGGTTTTGTTAAAAGAGCAAAACTTGAAGAATAAAAAAGAACTCGCGCGTCTTGCAAGACAACAGGAAAAGATGTTACAGTTAATGGCTTTGAGGGAGAACAGAGATGAAAACCAGGTGGAAAACCAGGTGGAGCACCAATATCACTATCACTTCAAGATTGAGTTTGAAAGCTATAGAATGCCCTAGCCAGGGAAGAACACTGGAGCTACTTCATCTTCTCCATTACACCAAAAAATGAAGCTCTACAACTCGTGACATAAATTCAAAACAAGACTACCATTTAAAGTGAAATTTCACGAAGATCGTGAATATGCCATCAGGAAAGCAAGACAATCATGTTAGCATCAAGAAACTTAAGAAAAGCTCACAAAATTAACGGTCCCGTAGTGATCAAAGTGCTCTGAAAATGAGTTTTGTTCTCACTCCACAATGCTCATTTTGCTTTGATCTTCGTCACGTTCTCTTCCTTGATCTTCCTACTTGAGATCTGGGCAAAGAAACAAGCTTGAGGCCTTGAGAATTGAGAGAACCAAGTTGCTTTTGGTGAGGGTTTTGACTGGTTTGTGCTGAAGGGTTGTGGACTGGTTTGTCTTGCAAATGTATTAGTCCCACATCGTTTTCTTTAGAAAAAATTTTAGTGTTTATAATACTAATTCAAGCATTATATTTTGCATTGAAAACTGACTGCATGGATAAAAAAGGATAGACCCAAAATCTTCATTTTAAGTATAGTGACTAATTAATTTATAAAAAACATAATTAAAATTATTAATTAATAATTATTAATTAAAAAATATTAATTAATATATTAACACAATTAATTAAAAAAACATAATTAAAATTATTAATTAATAAATATTAATTAAAAATATTAATTAATATATTAACCCAATTACTAATTTCAAGTAATTAAAATATAATGAATATGATTTTTTATTTAATCATTTTCATAAATTATAATTCACATTATTGATGTGGCATTGAGTCATCAAAATTGGTCAACAAAAACATTGCCATGTCATTTTTTGGAGCGCCACATATGCTAAACTGGGAGGGGACCAAAATTTTCCCAAAAAAAATCAAAACAAGGGACCTAAAAGCTGGGTTTTTTTAAAGGGGGTTCAATTGTTTAGAAAAATTAAACTATGAGGACCAAAAGTGCATTTAAGCCTTTCATTTTTAAGCCACTTTTTCCTACCGTTGGAATTCCAACCGTACAAACTATACCTTTTGTAACGAACTATTACCTCGGCCAGATTATCCACCGTGGTAGAATATACTCAATTAGGCAAGTTCCTTTTATTTTCATTTTAAGTCACATCTTACTACGGCTGGAATTCCAACCATGGTGACAAGTGGCGCATGTTCATGGGTTCAAATTCTAGCACCGCCAGTTTTTTATTTTTATTTATTTTAAGATACTTTTTTACCGCGATTGGAATTCCAACCTTGGTGAAAAGTGACGTCTGGTCATGAGTTTGATTCTCAACACCAACTGTTTTTTTTTTATTTATTTTTAAGTCATTTTCACCACGGTTAGAGGTAGAAGATAAAGTTCGTGTAAGTTCGGCTAGGGAAAAAGTGAATGAGCATGAAGTATTATATATCTTGAAAATGTAAGTTTTTTTATCTTAAAATAAAAAAATTGCCACTTTTTACCACAGTTGGAAATCCAACCGTGGTGAAAAATGACATTTTCCTCTTTTTTTGTATTTTAAAATTAAAAATAAATTACATTTCCAAGATATATAATACTCTATGTTCATTAAATTTTTCCCTAACCGAACTTAGACGAACTTCATCTTCTACTACCAAAAATCATCTTTCATTTACGAAACTTTATTTTTCCATTAAACCAAACTCAAATACACTGTTTCTTCCATAAGCAAAACAAGAAAGCATGATTTCTTTCATTAACAAGATTCAGAACTCCATCAGCTATTCTCCAACTTCAATGAGACAAGGAAATCATGTATTCACGTTAGCAATGCTAGTTGTTATTGTTGTTGTTGTGTTAGGTAAAATGTTTAATATTGTTGTGTTTTAGATTTAATGTTTAAAAATTTTAATGATTTTGTTTTTGTTTTTTGATTTTGTTGTTTTTCTCCTGTTGTTGTCGTTGAGATTTAGTTTGTAACGATTGTGTTGATTTTGTTTTGTTGTTGTTGAGTTTTAATGTTTAATTATTCTATTAATTTTGTTCTGTTGTTGTTGTTATTATTATTGTTGTTGTTGTTATTGACGTTGTTCTTTTTTTTCTTGTTATTTTTCTAGTTCTTGTTGTTGTTGTTGTTGTTTTTATTATTGTTGTTGTTGTTAAAAATATTTGAAATTATATATTATGGTGGAAAAAATAAAAAATAGGGCTGCCTTACTTTTCACCATAGTTGGAACTTACAACCGTGGAGAAAAGTAGGGTTGACTAACATTTCATCATAGTTGGAAGTTCCAACCATTATAAAAGTGGACAGACTACATATCACCACGATTGGAAATTCTGACTATCGTGATATCTAGCACACTATCTAGTTTTTCAAAACAGTCCTTAGCCCATGGTGGAAAAGTAATGCACTTACTACCACACTCTTCTTTAGAACGAGTCACCATCCATGATTGAATCCTTTACCCAACCATGGTGATATATATATATATAGGAAATGCTAACATACACCTTAAATTGGTGGACCCCACACAAAAATACACTACATTTATTTTCTTTCTATTTTTTTCTTCATCTTTCTAATGTGGGTCCCACCCAAAATTGGTGGGCCCCACACAAAAATGCACTAAGGTGTATGTTGCTAATACATGCGTTAGTAATACCACACCTGTCTTTCCCAGGGGCCACCATCCATGCTAGAATCATTTGCTCTACCATGGTGATATATATATATATATATATATATATATATATATATATACACTTTTTTTAGTAGTGTCGGTTCGTGACACTACAACAAAAGTAAGTTATAACATCGCACCTTAGACAGTGCTTTAATACAAAAGCGCTGCTATAAGTTAAAAACAAGGAAACTAGTCATTTAAAAAAATAAAAGCGCAAAAAAATATAAGACCTTAGACAGCGCTTTGGTCAAAAGCGCTTTATAAGGTCTTATAAATTTTAAAAAAAAAATTAATGGAAAATATTATACAGCGCTTTAGTTAAAAGCGCTTTCTAAGGTCTTATAAATTAAAAAAAAAAATATAAGACCTTAGACAACGCTTTGGTAAAAAGCGCTTTCTAAAGTTTTATTAATTTAAAAAAAAAAATTAAAGGAAAATATTAGACAGCGCTTTCCTTAAAAGCGCTTTCTAAGGTCTTCAAAATAAAAAAAAAATAAAATCAAAAGCGCTGTCTAAGGCCAACCTTAGAAAGCGCTTTTAAAAGTGCTGTCTAAGGTCCACCTTAGAAAGCGCTTTTATGAAAAGCGCTGTCTAAGGTCTAATTAAATTAAAATATATGAATAGTCAGTATTCATTTTCATATTTCCGCTCTTTCTTCTCCCCTTGCGAACTGAGCTCAAAACCCTTGCGAACTGAGCTCAAAACCCTTGCGAACTCAAACCTTCACCGTCAACTGTCCTCCACCGTGCCGTCGTTCGTTGTTGCCGTTGTTGCATTGCCGTCCGTCCGTTGCCGTCGTTGTATTGCCGTCCGTTGCGAACTCATTGCCATCGTTCGTTTCTGCTCTTTGTAACTGATACATTTCGTTCTTGCATTGCCGTTGTTACCGTCGTTAAAGGTACGTCGTTGTTGTGAAAAATAGGGTTTTGTTGCTTTACATTGTTGTTGTAGGGTTTTGTTGCTTTACAATGTTGTAGTGAATGAGTATGTTTGATGAGTTTTGTTAATGAAGTTATGTTGGACTGTTTTATTAATGAATTTTTGTAGTGAATGAGTATGTTTGAAGTTTTGTTAATGAAGTTTTGTAGTGAATGAGTATGTTTGATGAGTTTGTTAATGAGTTTTGTTAATGAAGTTTTGTTAATGAAGTTTTGTAGTGAATGTGTATGTTTGATGAGTATGTTTGATGAGTTTGTTAATGAGTTCTATTTTAAAACATATTTTATATTAAGACTTATAAATAGTTTAGTTTAGTTTTATTTTTTCTACCTCTTAAATCTTCTAAAAAACTCTTAAAATTGATGGAAATGTGCTCTGAATTTTAGAATTCAAAGCTTGTTTTTGAAGGCTCAAAATTCTAGAATTTGAGATGGTTGAGTTAATAAACAAATATAATGAACATAAACATTTCACTAAAACATAAGAAATTCAACCAGTTACATATCAAACACTATCAAACTTGTTCATTTCTTGATTAATATGGTTGAATTAATGTTATTTTGTTGACCTTAATAAGTAGGAAAACCATGGATAAAAAATGGATGGATGCCGATCGATTGTCCAAAGAGTACGAGAATGGGGTATTGGATTTCGTTAAGTTTGCTGTTCAACACGCTGACGCTGAAGAGCTCAATCGAATAAAATGTCCTTGCTTGGGTTGTTGTTATGTGGGTAGGGTTGACGCAGATGGATTGAAATCGCATTTACTGATGAATGGAATTGATCGAAGTTATAAGTGTTGGATACATCATGGTCAGAAAATTAACGAGAATGTTGAACCGACGGGGAAAAGTAATACGACCTATGTTTCAGATGACAAAGACACGGAAATATACGATTGTGATCGAGTCGAAGAGATTGCAGAAGCAGTTGTAGAAGATCTTCATGATTGTCCCGAAATGTTTGAGAGGTTGGTAAGCGATGCCGAGAAACCGCTCTATCAAAGTTGCACTAAATTCACAAGACTGTCTGCGGTATTAAAGTTGTACAACTTAAAGGCGGGCAATGGATGGTCGGATAAAAGTTTCACAGAGTTGTTGGCCCTTTTGAGAGAAATGCTACCGGAGGATAATGTTCTTCCCATTCGAACCTATGAGGCCAAAAAAATGTTGTGCTCTATTGGCATGAGCTATGATAAGATACATGCTTGTCCAAACGATTGCGTTTTGTTTCGAAATGAATATGCATCGTTAACTGAGTGCCCTAAATGCGGTTTGTCTCGATATAAGAAAAAATTGTCTCCAGCCAAGGTCTTATGGTATTTTCCTATAATACCGAGATTTAGGCGCATGTTTCGTAGTGAAACCGATGCAAGACACTTGACTTGGCATGCAGATGAAAGAATTATTGATGGAAAGTTGCGACATCCGGCTGATTCACCACAGTGGTCGAAAATTGATAATGATTATCCTGACTTTGGAGAAGAAGCAAGAAACCTTCGCTTGGCATTATCTACTGATGGAATGAACCCACATGATCTTCAAAGTATCTCACATACCACATGGCCTGTGATTCTTATGATTTATAACCTACCTCCGTCGCTATGCATGAAGCGTAAGTACATGATGTTATCTATGTTAATCTCTGGGCCTAAACAACCAGGGAATGACATAGACGTATACTTGACACCTTTGATCGAAGATTTAAAGATATTGTGGGAGAACGGTGTGGAGGTTTATGATGGATATAGGAAAGAAAGTTTCAATTTAAGGGCGATGTTGTTTGGCACAATTAATGATTTTCCAGCTTACGGGAATCTATCAGGGTACAGCATAAAAGGTGAAAAAGCGTGTCCTATTTGTGAAGATAAAACAGTTTCGAAGCGATTGGAGTTTGGTCATAAGAATGTCTTTCTCGGTCATCGTAGATTCTTAAATGCCAAACATCACTACCGTGGGTGGAGACAAGAATTCAATGGAGACACCGAACAAGGTAGAGCTCCACCTATGTTGTCAGGTGACCAAGTTTTTAAAAAGGTGAAAGATATGCGTACTGAGTTTGGCAAACCTTTTGCACATAAGGTTGTCAAAGGTGGGTGGAAAAAGAGGTCGATATTTTTTGAATTGCCATATTGGAAGTCTTTGTATGTGAGACATTTTCTCGATGTTATGCATATTGAGAAAAATGTATTTGAAAGTGTTATTGGTACGTTACTCAATATAAAAGGAAAGACTAAGGATGGCCTTAAAGCAAGAAAAGACTTGGTAGCGATGGGGATTAGAACTGAATTAGCACCCGTGAAGAAAGGAAGACGAACATATCTACCACCTGCTGCTTTTACTCTGTCTAGAAAGGAGAAGAAAATATTGTGTAAGTTTCTGAGTGGAGTTAAAGTTCCAGAAGGATACTCTTCAGATGTCAGAAGACTTGTGTCTATGAAAGACCTCACGTTGAAGAGTTTAAAGACACACGACTGCCATGTTATAATGGAACACTTTCTACCAATAGGTATACGTTCTATTTTGCCAGTGAAAGTAAGAAGCGCCATAACTAGTTTGTGTTTTTTCTTTAGGTCAATTTGTAGTAAGGTAATCGATCCCGATATCTTACCAACACTACAAAAAGAGATAGTTATTACCTTGTGTGAGCTTGAAATGTATTTTCCTCCCTCTTTTTTTGACATAATGGTACATCTAGTTGTTAATCTTGTGAAAGAGACACAGTTGTGTGGACCAGCTTATATGAGATGGATGTACCCTGCTGAACGTTATATGAAAATATTAAAAGGGTACGTGAAAAGCCGAAGTCGACCAAAGGGGTGTATTGTTGAACGATACATTGTTGAAGAAGCGGTTGAGTTTTGTACTGAATATTTGTCCAATGTTCAGTCGATTGGACTCCCCAAAGCTCATATTTTTGAAAAAAAGGATGGTAAAAAATTAATTGGAAATAAAATTGTGACAGTATCAAGGGATGAACGGGATCAAGTGCATTTGTATGTTCTGCACAATGATAATGAGGTTGAGCCATATGTTGAGATGCACAAGGATGTACTCCGAAGGTTAAATCAGAATAGAAATGAAAATTGGATAGTACGAGAGCACAATCAGAGTTTCATACAATGGTTAAAGGATCATATTTATTCGAAGCGCTCTTCAGATCCTGCTTCAGTAACAGAAAGGTTGAGATGTTTGGCATATGGTCCAAGTTTGCATGTGTATTCTCATAGCGCATACACAATTAATGGATACACATTTTATACCAAAGAACAAGACGATAAAAGTACTATGCAAAATAGTGGTGTCACCGTCCTAGCTGAAGCAATGCACATATCAAGTATGAAGGACTTAAACCCCAAATATGCAAATCTGTCATATTTTGGAGTTATTGAGCACATTTGGGTGCTTGATTACGAGAAGTTTCAGATTCCAATCTTTGGTTGCAAGTGGGTAAATAGTAGTGGCATACGAATGGATAAGTCTGGATTTTTGCAAGTGGATCTTAATAGGGTGGGGTACAAAGATGATCCTTTTATTCTAGCATCTCAAGCTAGACAAGTGTTCTATGTCACTGACCCGACGAGTACGATATGGTCTATAGTGCTTCTATCTAACAAAGTGGTTGATGATAGCGGTGTAGATCAATGTGATATTGATGTTGAGAATGAGTCATGCATTAGACGGAATGAGTTGAATAGAAATGATCAAGATGAGGATCTTATAGCGGATGAGTCATATATCAGAAATGACCATAACGAGGGAATTTGGATCCATTCATCCGTCCGCATTGCTAAGAAACAAGTAATTCATATTCCAACCAAGAAAAGAAAGAGATGTTAGTGAAAGAGGTAAAATTTGTTATATACTTGATTTCTTTATTATATTTCTATTCAACTTATGAGTTATTTTAATATTAACACATATCTCTCATGTCTAATGAAATAGTTAAAACTAAATCAAACTATGTTATATTATTATGTAGTACTTTGAAGAATGCAAGTGTGCTCATTACTCAATTTCTCAATTGGATGAAATTAAAGAGGATTGGTGTCAATACATTATGGAGCTCGGAATTTTACAAGGTATAATATTGTACTCTTACTTTAATTGATGAGAATTTAAATATGTGTAACTTTGTTTATGTATTCTTTTAATTGAATTACAATCTTTGTGTTTTCAGGACCTATAATGTAGATTTGAAGCAATGCTTTGGTTGGATGCAAAAGTACTAGTATAAGTAATATGTGCATTTGTAGAAAAAATGTAATGATTTGTAATTATAAATAGGTGTATATATAATTTTGGTTTGTAATTTTAAATATATATATTGGTTTGAATTGCCAATTGTTTTGAATATATAATTTTGGTGTAAATTGGTACATTTAAATAGGATAAATTGGATTGATTTGAATCTCCAAATTGTGGTATTTTTCTGAAAAAAATTGTTGGTTGAAAAACAGGTTAAATTCTGGTTGAAAAAACCTAGTAAAAATTGTGGTTTAAAAAAATTTATATAAAATTTTTCGTATACCTTAGACAGCGCTTTTGGTGAAAGCGCTGTCTAAGGTGGGGATTAGAAAGCGCTTTTGACAAAAGAGCTGTCTAAGGCGGACCTTAGAAAGCGCTTTTACCAAAAGCGCTGTCTAAGGTATACCTAAAAAAGTTCAAAAAAGGTAGGGCTTAGACAGCGCTTTTTCTGAAAGCGCTGTCTAAGGTATACCAAAAAAATGTCAAAAAAGGTAAGGCTTAGAAAGCGTTTTTCCCAAAAGCGCTGTCTAAGGTATACCTTATAATGTCAAAAAGCGATGTCTAAAGGTACCATAGACAGTACTTTTCATTAAATATACCCCCCTTTAGACAGCGCTTTTGGTATTACCCAAAGCGCTGTCTAAACCTATAGCAGCGCAGGTTTAGACAGCGCTTAAAAGCACTGTCTAAGGGCAAAAAAAGCGCTGTCTAAGGTCTTATCTGTTGTAGTGTGAGCTCAACACATGGAAAAACTTTTGTTTGGATGGGGGATAAGGTAGTGTAAAATCTCTCGATATACTGGTAACAAAGGTTTGTGGGTATAATCTGAAAAAACTTAAGCCATTAATAAAACTCTCAAGAAGTTCTATTAGGGAGGAGACTAGGTTAAGTTTGCGGTGAATCTCTATAAATTCCAATGTTATCTTTCTTAGCATTTTTTTATATTCTATCATTTATTTTTTTAGTTTTATTTCTTTGTACTATTTTTCTCTGTTCTATCTTAATACTGTTAAACTATTATTTTAAATAAATAACTTTTTAAAAAATTAATTACGAATTTAAAATGCTACAATTTACCCCCTTTTTTTACTTGGAATCACATGTTCAACAATGTCTTCTTATTTATTATAAATATAAAGTAGAACCTATTAAGTTGAGAGTGAACCACATAATAGTGATAAGTCTCTTTATTTTATTTTTATTGTTACTTTGAAACTTTCACACAAATGTTAGGAAGCATAAATATTTTTATATGAAAAATATAATTTTAAATTATTTTTTATATTTATTATTAATTAATAATGTTTGAAATATAAATTAAAAAATTAAAAAACATAAAAGTAATAAATGCATGTAATTGAAAATTGAGAGAGTAGACAATACCATTGAAAAAAATTATGAATGCTGTATTCAAAAGTCAAAAACTTAATTTATTTACTGATAATTTTTTAAAAGTAGACTAGTTTTTAAAATAAAAAAAGAAAATATATCATTTAATATATATTATATTTTGAATTTTTGTGTTTTTATTTAATTAGTGCATTTATGATGTCGAAAAGTTAAAAACCCTATTCAATGTATTTTGTTATCATCTACCTCTATATAGCTCTGCCCCAACCAGAGGCTTTGTACAAGAACAAGAGTGAAAGGCAAAACAAACCATAATGGCTAAATTCGTTTGTTCATTTCTTCTCATGATTATTTTCACTTTAGTGATCCAAAATGCTTATGTAAGTGATTCTATCTCTCCCTCTATTGTGAGTCTTTGAGTTTATTAAAATAAAGGCCAATGGCTTCAAATAAGCTCCAAAATTGCATGTTTTATTTGTTTAACCCTTAAATTATTAATTACTAACACTAGTTTATTTTTCTTGATTTATTTTATAGGCCGGTGGAGAAGGATCTCTTCGTCCTGATCGTAATAATTCTAATTAATATTTATTTTAGTATTCTTTTAAAAAAGCTATTTAGTTATACTAATTTTATTCAAATTCAAAATTTTTTTTTTCAGAATGTGCGGGTGCATGTGATTATCGTTGTTCTGCAACTATGTACAAGAAGGCATGTCTAACCTATTGCAATATTTGCTGTGCAAAATGTTTATGTGTTCCATCTGGAACATATGGTCACAAGGAAGAATGCCCATGCTATAATGACTGGCAAACTAAGAGAGGAACACCCAAGTGTCCCTAGTTTTTGTAATGTTGATGCATGCATAAATCTCTGTCAAACCATTTTTGTATTTCTTGATTATTAATAAAAAAATAATATTTATATGTCTTTTTTTATAAGCAATTCATTAATAGGAGATTAATGGAATCTCAAACCAAAACACGCTCCTCTTAACACAAGGAGACTAATTACAAATAGACTTATGCCATTCGTAAAGCCTACACTTCCTACTTTCATCTTGACCTAAGATCAACCAATTCCACGAGACAATTTTGACATCGCTAACAATGTCGTCTATACTATACAAGGCATCATTGAACATAATGTTATTTCTAGATCTCCAAAGGATCCAACAAGTAATAAACCAAATGGCGTTTACCTTACCCGATTTACTACGACCTTTGAGTTTTGCATTCCAATCCTGCAAATGGATCCGACACGAAACAGCCAAAATTCTACTAATGCCAACCCAGTTACAGGTTTTATTCCAAACCAACGAGGAGAAACTACAGGAAAAGAAGAGGTGGGAATTGACCTCGGAATAATGGAAACCGAACGCACAAGCCTTGTCATGCTCAGAAGTTAATAATCCTCTTTTCTCCAAATTGTGTCTAGTAGGGAGTCTGTCGAGGATCAATCTCCACCCAAAGATATGAATTTTCGCCGGCATCGCAGAGTTCCAAAGAAACTCCAGAGGTTCTGCAATTTCAGGATCAAGATCAAGAAGATTGAACGAGTTCAAGAGGAGATAGAAAGATTTAACCGTAAACTCATTTAATTCGTCAAGAGACTAAATCCTTTTATCGAGCACATCTCTAAGTGGCGATAAGTCTTCCAGCATACTGGTAAGGTTTCTCAGTTCCTCTTCGGTTTCTGGTGTGTGCTCACTGACCCCCATGTTTTAGATCCTCCACTGCCAGATATTTCCATCCCAATCTCCCATCTGCTTCACAGACGCAAATGGATTACTGATTCGATCGAACAAGAGAGGAAATTTCAGTTTCAATGCAGCGTTTCCTGTCCAGACAGACTGCCAAAACGCCACATTATCCCCTTCCCCCATTGAACAGACAAGGAATTTACTGAAGTTTTCTAACTGACTAACTACAGAATTAGACATTATATCCTTCATCCAGGCTGAATCGGAATTCGAACGTCCCTCTCCCTCAAAATTCTGAACTTTCAAACTCAAATTACCATACCTTCGCTCAAGAGTTTTTCTCCAGATTTCATTCCCACCTGTCAAGAATCTCCAAAGCCATTTCGCAAGAAGAGCTCTATTAAACCGACCAATATGTTTGATGCCTAGCCCTCCATACTCCTTCGGTTTACACATGGTACTCCAGGAAATCCAAGAAATGAACATATTATTAAAGACTCCAGCCCAAAAGAACCGTCGCTGAATTCCAATAATTTCGTTTACAACCTTCACAGGAGCTTTGAAGAAAGCTAAGTTATGGATGGGCATATTGACCAACACAGAGTTGATAAGGGAAACTCTTTCGCCAATCGACAGAGTTCTCCCCTTCTAGCAAGAAAGTTTGTTCCTAATGCAGGATATTATCGGTTTACAGAAGGAGAGACGCCGGTGGTTGCCGCCAACAGAAATGCCCAGGAATTTTAGAGGCAATCTTCCCGTTTTGCAGTTTAAGAATGCCTCAGCAGTTAAGAGGAATTCAGGATCTGTGCCTATTCCAAATAAGCAGCTTTTGTGGAAGTTAATTTTGAGGCCAGACATTAATTCGAAGGCACGCATGATTGCTTTGAATGCCCAAATATTAGATACAGAACCATCCCCTATAAGGAGGGTGTCGTCTGCGAACTGAAGAATCCCAACAGAAGGAGAATCTCTAATCTTGAACACATAAAGCAAGTCTTTGGAAATGGCAGATTTGGTTAAGCTTGCTAAACCCTCTGCAACAATAGTGAACAAGAAAGGAGCCAAAGGGTCGCCTTGTTTCAAACCCCTACTCGCCTTGAAATCTTTCGACAGACTCCCATTAATAAGAATAGACAAGTAACTATTAAAAACAGACCCTCGTATCCATTTCAGCCAGTTTGATCCGAATCCCATCTTCACCAACATGTCTTCGAGGTACGACCATTTCACACAGTCGTAGGCCTTAGAGAAATCAACTTTGAAAAACAGGCAATCCTTCTTGAATTTTTTGGCATAATCAGCAACTTCATTAGCCAATAGAATTCCATCAAAAATCTGCCGACCCGGAACGAAAGCAGTTTCGGAACTGCTAATGAGCTTGTGAATGATCTTGCCCAGCCTTCTTGCAAGCATCTTCGAAATGACCTTGAGCACGCAACTAACCAAACTTATAGGTCTGTAATCCTCAAAATATTGAGGGGTTTTAAGTTTTGGAACCAGGGTGATGAAGGAAGAAGCAAAGAATTTAGGAAGTATACCAGTTCTAAAGAATTCCAATATACAATTTGGGAAGTCATCACCAATTATATCCCAGCAACACTTTAGGAACTTGAAGTTAAAACCATCGACCCCAGGGCACTTATTACCATCACAACCGAACACTGCTTCTTTCACATCTGACTTTACAAACTCGGAATCAAGGAACTTACGATCTTCTTCATCCAAACAGGGAATATGCTCCAAATTGCTCTTAACATTAAACAGGTTCTGGCGATTATATCTTTCTTTGAAATACTTAACAGCTTCAGCCTTTAACTCCTCAGGTTTGACAACCAAGTAATCTGCCACTTTAAGAGCTGAGATCTGATTCGAACGGTTCCTCACTTTAAGAGAATTATGGAAGAATTTGGTGTTTAAGTCACCATCTTGAATCCATTCCACACGGGACTTCTGAGCTATCATGTTCTCTTTAAGTCTTAACTTTGCCCAAAGCTCCTCTTGGATATTCAAACTGTCACCACCAGCTTCTGCATCTTGACTACGATTAGAGTCCAACTCCAAAATGTTTAACTTCTGAACATTAACTTCAATAGCTAGATGCAGCCATCCAAACACTTCAACATTCCAGCATTTTAGGTCAGATTTGAGAGCACTAAACTTCTTGATCAGAATAGAAGAACAAGAGCCTGTGAATTGGTAAGAATTCCAAACTTGTTTGACAAAAGGCAAGAACTCCTTGTGAGATAACCAACAGTTAAAAATCCTAAAAGGCTTAGGACCCCAATTCACCATATTTGATTTCAACCACACCGGACGATGGTCTGAAATATCTCTATCTCCAACTTCTTGATTCTTCAGAGATAACAAAGAGATAGCTTGGTCATCCACAAGAATTCTGTCGATCCTGGTTCAACTCCTACTGTTAGAATTAAACCAAGTAAAGGTGTTTCCAACCACCGGGAGGTCAATCAGCTTCATCTCCTCAATAAATTGACAGAATTATTTCATTTCAACACTATTGGAATTACTAATACCTTTCCTTTCGTGGCAGTTTTTAACTGCGTTAAAGTCCCCACCTACAATCTAACCATTACAAGGGAACCTCCTCTTGACTTCAATAATGTCCCTCCACAACCTCCTCTTGTCATTGATACCACACGGCGAATAAATATTAAGAACTGTCAGCCTATGGTTATTCCAAGAGAAGTGAATACCCAGGAAGCCATTACCTCTAAAACTAGAACTAGCTGATAAAGTTCCAGAGTTCCATATTGTGACTAATCCTCCAGATCTTCCAGTAGAATTCATACCAGACCACTCAATCTCTTGATCCCTCCATAAGCTATGAACCAGATTAGAATTAAGGTCAGTGACTTTAGTTTCTTGAATAAGACATAGGTCAGCATTTCCTCTGAGAATAGTCTGAGATATTCTCCTTCTCTTCAAGGAACTGCAGCTCCCACGAACATTGTAGGTGACAATATTCATAGTCCAATAGTAGCTACATTCTTCTTGCCTAACCTTGCTAATTTATCTTCTGAATCAAGCTTCCTCAAAACACTATCCAACTCACTATCTTCAAAATCACTAGTAATAACCAAGCTTTTTAGGGATCTGCAAACTTTGGGAGGTACTTCATCTAGCATTTTCCAGCATCTCAGATTCCCTCGAGCCACATCCGTATCAGTGATAGACTCGCAACAAAGGAGAGACGAATTTGAAACAGAAGGAGATACTCTTCTTGGATTACGCTTGTTAGCCACCATATCCTGACTTCTATTTGGAAACTGCTCTAGGACCTTCAAGGCTGAGTGCAGGAGAGTAGAAAAGTAAGAAGGGGAGTAAGGAATCTTAATGCAGTCGTAAACCTCATGCAATAATTTCTTCTTTTTCTTCTTATTCCAATTTGAAGGCCCAATAAGCCCACCAGGAGGGCCAGATATAGGGTTTGTGGGGCCCAGATCTACTACTAACTCACCCTCGAAAGCTCTATTCAGAACACCTTCTTTGTTGGTTAACAAGTTTGGTTCAAATACAACCAGATGCTCAGCAGCTTCAATAACTTCCTGACTAACCCTTTTTTCACTTAAATCGATTTGACCTACTGAGGCTCCTCGACTGACACAAGCTTGCTCCAAACTAGGCTCAGAAGTTTGGTTTACTTCTAGATCACTGGGTCTACCTCCAATAGACCCTAAGTCAGGACTTTCACCAACTAGGGAAACATTATCAGAAAAGTTGCAATCGCCTTCTGAAATATGGGGGGAATGAGAAGGAAAACCCTGAGAAGGATTCGTTTTCGCGACGTTCAATTCCACTCTATCTTCCCCATCGTCTGTTTTCCACGCGCCCTCAACATCAGATGGGAGGGAAGATTCATACTCCTCAGAATCAATCACCTCATCGTCTTCGTCCTCCAGCTGGTAATCTTCCCGACCGATTGACAGGTCTTCAGATAAATAAAGAACATAGTTGGAATTGAGAACTTCCACATGTTCCTTAAAGTTCAATATGACATCCTTGTTAGTTTTGATAAGGAGTCTGATAACATCTAAACGGGACTTGCTCCTTGTGTTCTCGTTGCACTTGATAAAAGAACCCAAATTGAGAGTAATCATCCTGAAGTTGGAATCACTCTAAGCACAACCAGTTAAACCATAGCATTTCACCCAAACTATTCTATCTTTGTCAATCAACTCTGGAGACCAATGTCTAACTTCCTTGAACCATACCTCCAGCCACTCTTTATTCTCCTTCAAAAATTCTTCAATGTCACCTCCCACCGAGTCTTCCAACAGGCAAAGCGAAGCACCCAGAGGATTGACTTTGATATTAAAGTGGTCTTCTTCATTGAAAATCCTCTGCGTATTAAAAGCGTTACCTTCCTCCATAACTTCGCCCACTCTAGAATGCTTAAACCTGTCCACTACACCCTCATCCACCTCAAGCGACAAAACCTTAGGATCACCACCTTGTCTATCTTCAATACTCGGGGAGTTTACCACCACATTAGCGTAGGATTTTCCAAAAGCGAACTGGTTCTCCTTCCTATTTCCGATCTGCATGGAATAGTTGTTCTTCTTCTGGAACTCACGATCCCAATTAGATTGGTTATTCGCTAATTCGAATCTGGGAATGTTAACATAAATTTTCCTACCTTCAAGCGTAATGCTATCTAAATTACAAGCCAAAGTTCGAGGGTTATGAATTTTCCTAAACTTTGCGAAACCGAAACATTTTCCGTGCTTATCCCTCCTAGCAGATATGAATACCTCAGATATAACTCCGAATGCTTTGAACACCTCGAATAAGTCCCTAGCGTTGAACTTATCAGGGAACTCAGAAAAGAAGAAGGAGGTCGTAATCTCGCCAGGAGCAGCTCCATAGCCCTTGTTTTCCTTCCACACTAAAAATCCATTGCTGGTACTCTTCTTAGGATTCCTATTCACCCTCACCCACACCATGAGATCAAAGAAAACAAAAGAAATGGTTTAACAACTCACAGTTCAACCCAGAGGAACTAAGATGATACCAAGGCCCCTAAGCTCGAAAGCTAGGAATTTAAGCCGAAAATATCACAATAGCAATGCTAGGGACAGAACAATGAAAAAGAAAACTACAACCACAATCGCAGACAAGGAAACGAAAGACGGAAGAAAACACGAATCGTAGAAGAAGGTTATGGTGGAAGTTCCAAAGACGAAAATGAAATTCTAGAGAGAAGAAGAGTTTCTCTCTCTTCATCGTAACAAGTTATCATGTTAATTCTCTCTCTCTTTAATAATATTTATATGTTGAAATTACCTTTCGTAACGAACTATTACCTCAACCAAATTATCCACCGTAGTAGAATCTACTCAATTAAGCATGTTCATTTTATTTTCATTTTTAAGCCACTTTTTCCTACCGTTGGAATTCCAACCGTACAAACTATACCTTTTGTAACAAACTATTACCTCGCCCAGATTATCCACCGTGGTAGAATATACTCAATTAGGCAAGTTCCTTTTATTTTCATTTTAAGCCACATTTTACTACGGCTGGAATTCCAACCATGGTGACAAGTGGCGCAGGTTCATGGGTTCAAATTCTAGCACCGCCAGTTTTTTATTTTTATTTATTTTAAGATACTTTTTTACCACGATTGGAATTCCAACCTGGGTGAAAAGTGGCGTCTGGTCATGAGTTTGAGGTAGAAGATAAAGTTCGTGTAAGTTCGGCTAGGGAAAAAGTGAATGAGCATGAAGTATTATATATATTGAAAATGTAAGTTTTTTTATCTTAAAATAAAAAATGCCACTTTTTACCACAGTTGGAAATCCAACCGTGGTGAAAAATGACATTTTCCTCTTTTTTTGTATTTTAAAATTAAAAATAAATTATATTTCCAAGATATATAATACTCTATGTTCATTAAATTTTGGGTTAAATAAGTATTAGGTCCCTGAAAATAACCCAACTTTGAGTTTTAGTCCCTAAAAAAATTTCCTTCAAACTTTGGTCCTCCCAAAGTTTTCCGTCCCTAACTCTAGTCCCTCCCGTTAGTTTCCACTAACGGAAGATGATGTGGCATGCCATGTGTATTATAATTTTTCCACATCAGAAATATTGTAAAATATATATTTTTATAATTATTTAACGTGTATTGTGTGTTAAAACAACAAAGGCTCCATCATTCACCCTTCTTCTTCAATCTTCTTCTTTCCAAACATATTCTCAAGCTTTCTACTTCACTGCAATTACTCGCCGTCGTCGCCACTGGCTCTGCTTTCTGTAACTCAGACTCTCACTCTCCTCCTTTTTAGGTAAGTTCATCTTCCTCCTCTCTCTATGGATATTTTCATTTTTAGGGTTTTTATTTTCGTGTAGAAATTGTGCCTTTTCTAGTATTAAGGGTTGTTATTTTAAGAGTTGGCTTCAAGACCAAATGTTTCTGAGGTTTTCATGGTTCTGTCTAAGATTCAATCCTCTACGTTGGATTGGGATCCATCGTCTAGATCTTTTGTTTGGGTAGTTATTTTTTATTTAAAATTTAGTAAAATACAGCTAGCCTTGTTCATCTCTACTCTAGCCTATGAAATGTAAATACTACTTAGTTTCTTTTAGTTTAACAGATTCTGCAAGCATTAAAACCTATAGTACGTCGTGCTGGATATTGGGGATCAGATAAAAATCTTGTTCGCGATTATGAGATAGTCATATGTTTGCTTTTGTTCACTCCAATTGCTTTTCTGGCTTGGTTTCCTTTTGTTTTAGAATTTCAAAACCGAATGCTGTTCAACCAAGCGTTCAACAGAGGTTTGCAAATTTCTCGTATTCTTGGAGGTCAAAGGAAGGAGCTCGCTTCTTGCAACAAAGAATAGTTTTTCTACAAAAGGCTTCGTTATTAAGAGGATGAGATCCTTTGTTGCAGTTTGTAAGTAGCTGTAATTATGAACGTGACTAATTCTAGGCTTCAGCATTTGATGATTAATGAACATTTTAGAATTTTTTATTTGTCAACCATCTGATACTGTCACGTTTTGATGATTAATGAACCTATGATGATTTATTTGTCAGCAATTGATGATTTAAAAGTCGGTGCAAAGTTAATAACATATTAGAAATGACAAATCGAATATATTTTAAGCTGTTATATAACTTTTCGTTGGCGCTATTTTAAGAGCTTCAAATAGGGTTCAATTTGATTTTGTTTTTAATTTGGTTGTATAGCTTGTTTCAAATAGGGTGCATTCAGATTATTATATATTGTAATTTTAGTCTGTAGCATTGTAAACTGATTATGTCTTGCTAAGCATTGGGCACATTGAACATTGCTTTGTATCGACAACGTAATATGCCTTTATTGGACTCCAAAGAAACAAACAATGGCTAATTTATTTTCTCTAATTTTTACATTAAGGAAAATGATGAAGGAAACAAGCATTTGTGGGTTGTTTACAATATATTTTTGATATAAAAGTAAGGAAAAAGAAATGATTTGTTATATGTGGACTTAGTTGATGCGTGAGGTCTTTATTTGCAATTAAATAGTGGCATCATCAAACATTTCAACTTGTAGATGACTGTCTGATTTTCTTATTAGCATTCCCCAGGCAGATGAAAATTTGAGATTGATAAAATCTTCCCTTCCCGAGTGTAGCGAGCGATTTTGGACGCGGTTCTTAAGCGCTGGTCGCTCTCTGCGGTTTGAGCTTAAAACTACAGGTCGATTCATTTTTTATCCTATTGTGAGCTGAATAAGGAAGGGAAATAGATGTCTCCAATTAACCCTGCTTTGCATACTGAGTTTAAACAGTGGTCTGTTAGGTTACGGATGCTATCAATGTGGGGGGGCCTTTGTACTGGTTATTTGTATTTTCGCCAATACGGTTTTCTTTCTTTTTAGGACTTTCTAGCGGGGAACAAGGGTTAGGATGTTAGGACTGATGCTTTTGAATTACTGCTTTTGATTGATGGAGATATGGGATTTGGGTTTTTTGTTGATTGCGCTCGCTAATATCTTTTCTTTCGATCTTATGCCTACGTATTCCCGTTTACCGAAACAGGGAAATCAGAGCGTTCGTAGTTCCTCCTATTCTATGGGAGGAAATGGGTGTTTTGGTGTCTTGTTCAAAGCCCAAGACGTGAAGCGAAAGGTGGTTTGTATCTTTTTCAAAGCCCAAGATGTGAAGCTGAAAGGTCTATTTGTGCCTTGTTCAAAGCCCAAGACGTGAAGCTGAAAGACCTCGACTTTAGAGAGAATTTGTCATCTCTAAAGAGGGGAGAAGGAGAATTACTTTAACTGGGATACGCGGACCCGAGCAATGCCATAATTTCCGAAGACAGGGTTTTTAACCTGAAGGAGAAGACTTTAACTCAGTGTAGAGCAATGCCATCTTTCCTTAGGAATTTCTCATGCTAAAAAAGGGACAGTGGCATGGATGTAGATGATCCAGGGGCTCGCCGCTTACAGCGATTAGATGAAGGGAAAAGAGTTGTTGATGTTTGTTTACTGTGATACTAAAAGGTTAATTGGATCAACCAGTGGTTTTCTTATACAAAGCCTAAGAGGAGGCTAATTTCCGCTAGGGAAAATCATTATACAAAGCCTAAGAGGAGGCTATTTTGTGTCTCGTACAAAGCCCGAGAGAGAGGCTAAAAGTTTATGATCCGGCGATAGAGTCTTTGTGTCTCGTACGAAGCCCGAGATGGAGGCTATTGTTTGTTTGACTCAACAGGAGAATCTTTTATACTCAACAAGAGAGTGTTTTTGTATCTCGTACGAAGCCCGAGATGGAGGCTAAAAGTTTTGACTCAACAAGAGAGTCTCTGTATCTCGTACAAAGCCCGAGATGGAGGCTAAAGCGTTGTTTGACTCCGCTGGGGAGAGTCATTGTACAAAGCCCAAGAGGAGGCTATGTCAGTTAAGTGACAGGTTCAGTATACTGATTTTGAAAGAGAAAATCAGTTCTTATATGAGCATCACTGTACTCGGGTTAGATCTGAGGATCGGGGTTGTTTCCTTTTCTTTGAGGAAACTGGAAATCCAAAGGGTGTTGAGACTGTCCGAGTCTGCGGGTTTCCTTCCTATTTAACGAAGGGGTCACTTGAGAATGTCTTTGAGACTCAAGGAAGTTAGACTGTCCGTGCCTTGAGTTTTATCTTTTGGTACTATGTTTTGAGAAACAGTAGTAGACTCTATGAAAGGACTGTTCTATGAAGATGAGTAAGTTCTGTTCCTATACCTTTAGGAGGTCGTCGGGACAATTTGTACGAAGCCCAAGAGGAGGCTGGAAACTTTTAAGAAGCCGACGAGTCCTTGTACGAAGCCCAAGAGGAGGCTATCATTCCCGGAGGAAGAGATCATTATACGAAGCCTAAGAGGAGGCTGTGAATACTTCTAAGAAGCCGTAGTGTCCTTGAATAATGCCCAAGAGGAGGCCGATGCTTTTAAGAAGCCCGTGGGTCTTATCATCTCCTTTCCATTGGGAGAGATAACTCTTTTAAAGATAAAAACCACTGGTAAACGTGCGAGGTTTACTATCCAGCGACTTTTAGCTTTTAAAGAGGGTTCCTTAGTTAAGGTCCAAGATTATGACCGTAGTGGGTACCCAAACCCCGAGACATTCAAGGCAAGCTATCCACAAGGAATAGATCAAGTCAGGAAAGTTCGAGAATTTGGAAGAAACTCAAAGATGTCATTCACGGAGAATACATTCATCTTAGGGAGTAGAGCTTCTTGACGATTCCTAAGGAGGACAGCCGAAGAGAAGAATGTATCTGGTGTTCCTATTGGGGATCTAGGCGTCTATTTCTACGAATAAACGAAATGGCTTTACCTAGTTCTAGACGTAGTAGCCGGGGAAACTCGAAATATCTATACTATTATTACACAATAGATATGAGTTTATGAAAGGAGACTTACAGTGAGCAGCCCCAGAATACAGTTTATATATATATGAAAGCAATAAATGAAAGAGATAACCACTTACTCGGTTGTAGTGCTTCCATGCTGTTTGGTTAGTTGTTCAACAAAGAAAGATTGAAAATAACAGTATATTCAAAATCAAAGGAGAAAGTGCTTTGAAAAAGAAAGATTTGGGGCTTACAGCTCAAGGAGAGGCCTAGGGTTTTATCAGTGAGCGCACTGTTTGACTTTGTACAGCGGGACTTATACAAGTGACTGGGGCCCAAAAAGGTTTTCTGTACAAAGGGACGGGTCTTACACTCTCTCAAGAGGCCCAAAAAGGTTTAAAGAAAAAATAGTGGGGCTTATAACACGAGGGTAGGCCCAAATGATTTTTCGTTTAAAAATGGCGATCGCGCCGAGGTTTTCTTTTAACGCAGAGGGACTTATACAATAAGTGAGACCCAAGATGTTTGGTTAAAAGGGGAATTGGGTCTTACACTCTAATAGAGGCCCAAAGTGTTTTGAATGGGTCTTATAGCTCAAGGAGAGGCCCAAATGATTTTTATTTTTTAAACGGGCGACGATCGCGCCGTTTAGTTGTACAGAGGGACTTATACAATGAGTGAGGCCCAAAAAGTTTTTGTACAAGGGGGGATGGGTCTTCCACTCTCTCAAGAGGCCCAAAAAAGTTTTGAAAATGATTTATGAGGGTTGAATTAATCCAAAACCCTAATTTGTTTTCAAAATGTATTTAATTGAATAAAAATTCAATTAAAATGATCAAAAATTGCTTAACACATGGAAAACAAATTGTGATCTTGGATTAATGCTTCAAAAATTAAGTATTGACCTACAAATAATTAGAAAGCATCAAAAGTTGCAAAATCAATGTAGAAAAAATATTTAAAATGCCAAAAACAATCAAAATATTAATTCTTTACAAAAATATCAATTATATGAAATAAATAATATTTTTGGGATTTTTTATGAAAATAAAATATTTTAACATTTTTGTGAATTATTAAAAAAAGAATAAACTCAAAATCATTAAAACTCAGAGAGAAATTAATTTTTGAATCAATTAAACAAAATCACAAAATTCAAATATTTGAATTTATGAAAAATGGCGCCAAGAACAAGCTGAAGAACACGCGCGTGTTCTTGGTTTCTCAGATTTGAATTTTCTATCCAATCTCCATGAATACGTAATCATATCATGCAATCCACATATCATTATGTTCGTCTCAACCTCACGATCATGTCTATGTACTTTAATTTTATTTAAATTAAACATACAACAAGAAATCACGAAGAGACCTCAAGAACCCTAATTTCTGCATGAAGGCTAGGATTTTTGATACACGATTCAAACAATGCAATTAATTGAGGGAAAACATTCCATGCATGATTATGAACATATGGCCAAATTATTGTGCGAGGAAATATGCATAGATTGAGAGATGACCAAGTATGTGCTTACCTCCAAGTCGTGACAGCAAGTTCAAAGTAATTTTTGATCTGGAGGTGTTACAGATGAGTTGTGATGATCAGAACAGCTTCCCTACACCCTATGGATTGTGTTTGGATGGTTGGACTTGATTGAAATTTGCTGGATCATTTTGTGGTACCTCAGCTGCACTTTGGTTAAAACCTTGAGCAACCAGCTGGTGATTTTGTGAAATTGATGTTTCAGAAGTAATCTAAGTGTTTGATCAGCTCATATGTGATGTATGTGAGGTGTGTGAGTGATTGGTTTGATTGGAATTGCTCTCAAACTCAAAACCCGATAGTGACTTGCCTTAGAAGGCAAAATTGGAGTGAAAGAAGTGATTTTGAGGAAAGCATCTGTTTGATGGCTTTGGCGTACTCAAACTGACCACAATCGAGCTCTATTTATAGTAGAGCAAGTTTGTTTTGGGATCCACAGTGAATGGCAACTGCAGCAGGTGTTTCCTCAATGTTGGCCAATGGAAATGCAAGTCTCCTCTAGCCATTGACTAGAGGTTAGGGCATAGAGCTATGGTCCCCTTGGTCTTGCATAAGTCTTGACTGATTTCAGATGAGAATGGCTCAGTCCATGCCACCTTGATGGTTCCATTGAATGCCTCATTCCAAATTTGAAGTCTTGTCCCTATTTTGCCCATTCTAGGTTCAACATGCTATTTCTTGTTCCATGGACTTTGGAGGCTTGGCTAAGTGATTGTCCCCTTTAGATTCAATCCTCTGAGGTGTCCAAGTGGATAGGAGCAATTGAATTTGGATGATTTTGGCAAATCGACCAAAGTTGCAAATTCTGCCTTGCCTTGACAGATTTCAGCAAGGCAACTTGGCAATGTTGTATCTCATGGTGTAGGTTGAATTTGGCAATGTTCTTGGCCATTTTGGAAAGCTCTTACATGATACAACAACTGTTTGAACAAGTTTGGTTTTAATCTCTTTTGATTCCAAGTGAAAAATCCCCCTACATTTGGCAAAAAGTGAGGCAGAATCCGACTTAGTGAAAATTTCACTAAGTGTTGGAAAAAGTGACATTTTCACTTTTCAGCCACTTTGATCACTCCATAACTCAAAATCCTTAATGAATTGGAATGACTTGTAGTTGAAGTTTTTGTAGGTGATAATGAGGGCTACAAATCCATCTTTGGATGAGAAAAAATGGCCTTGTGGTTTAGGAGTTATGGTCCTTCAAAGTTGGTACCTTTGCCACTTTATTTTTAACTTAGAAAAATTTCTAAGTTTTATGGTTACCCCTTTTACAAGTTATCTCACTTTTCTTGATTTTTCTTGATGAATGATGATTCAAATCATACATTAACATCATTTTAGGGTTAAAAATCTATTTTGGTGAAAAATCTCAAAAAGTCAAAGTTGACTTTTGTGCACAGTTGACTTTTTATCAGATGAATTCCAAACTGTGCAATTCTTCAGGAAATCATGTCCTTGACCTAAATAAAACTTGATGGACATGTTCCATGGGTGTCATAGGGTATATTCAATCATGTATTAGGGTTTGGGAGCATGTCCTGGTCAAAAGTCAAAGTTACAGTTGACTTTTCCCTTAAAACCCTAATTGTGGTGCAGATGAAATTGAGACTTGTTGCTCAAACTTCTTGGCTTAATCCATTGTTCCAAATGGATCAATATGGTGTATTAGAGACCCTCAAATCATCTCTTGAGGTCTTGGCTCATGGTTTGTCCCAAAAGTCAACTTAGGGGTGAATTAGGTCAAGAAACCCTAATTCCTGATTTTTGATGAATGCATCCCCTGAAGCAAAATTGACTTGATGCATGGGTTCATGAGGTTCCATGAAGTATATTAGGTTATGTTTTGGATCATTGCCTTGTGCCCAAATGAAAATTTCCATCTGGAGGCCCTGGTCGACCAAAACCCTAATTTGGTGACACTGTCGATCTTAAGACTTGATCCACCTAGAAGGGAGCAGCCTTGTGCTTAATCCTTGAAGGGGGAGTCCTTTTTTATCCATTGTGGATGTTTAAGAGATTAGACAAGTTGAAGATCATGTCATTTCTTGATTGATCCTTTGTCTAAGCACTCAGAGAGGGCTTGAAACCCTAATTTTGATTGTAGTGGATGCTCACCCATCTTTGGGGAGACTAATGAAGCATAAAGGTATATCCATATTGTGATGATGATTTTCACAATGATGGGAAATCTAAGTGGTCAAAATTTGGGGTATTACAGATGCCCCTATTTAATCTTCTTGGACCCGAAGGTGTGAATGACGAAGGGATTCGGGCATTCGGGTGCAAGAGGATTAAATATCGGAATACCCGAAATTTTGATGGTGTCTATGAATGGAGGATCGCATTCATCTTATTTTGCTGAGCAATGATGCTTAGAAAAGGTAAACTTCCCCTCGATCCTGGTCCCCTACCAAGAACTGGTCTCATTTTTCTTTCGAAATAAACCTCCCCTCGATCCTGGTTTCCTACCAAGGAACTGGTCTTAGTTTCCGAAATGAACTTCCCCTCGTTCTTGGTTTCCTACCAAGGAACTGGTCTTAGTTTCTTTTGTCAACTTCCCCTCGATCCTGGTTTCCTACCAAGGAACTGGTCTTAGTTTCTTTTGTCAATAAACTTTATTGACAAGGGACGCTATTAGTAGCGGTTTTCCCTCAAACATCTCGCCGAATTTTCCTGGGGAGATGCCATTTGAGTAGAAAATGTTTTGCTGTCAGACTTGCTGGGGAACCCAGTCGTCTGAGTTGTAGAGTTGTACAAACTTCTCCGTTGGAGACGCCATTTGTTTCTACTGGGGAAAGCGAGTTTCTTGAGAAACTGCTTCTGATTGGGGATATTACATCATACTTTTCTTGGGGATCTTCCCAGAGAAATGCCATATGATGGGATCCAATTTTGAGGTGCCGATGACCTTTTCACCAGTGGTTTTTTTTGGTGCAAAATTGGCGTGCTGCCGAATCTCTGATCACAAGGCTTTCTCTGTGGATTTTCCTTAATCCGGGAAAGCAAGGGTATCATCTTCAATGGCGAAGAGTGATGTTTATTGAAAGTTTTCTCTGGCTTTTCAGAGGTTCAAGTTATCAAAGTGGTCAAGGACCAACTTCTTTCCAAAATTAAACTGGAAGCGAGGTTGTTCAGACGCAACACTTCCTGATGAGGAAAGAACTGACAAACTCGATTGAGAAAACTGTTTATCACTAGGGGACAAGACCGGCTAGAGTGATAATGATGCAATATGAAATGTAAATGCAAATCAAAAATGCATGAAGTACGTATGTGTATGCTGACAAAACAGACGCGACATACAGACTAATGGATGAACACAATTGGATACTCGGCCATCGCGGGGCGAAGAACTACTGTTGGTTCAAGATAGAAATTCCACCTTGCTTAGGGGAGATAGTCCCGTTGGGAGCTATGTTAATCGGGCTTAGGAGATGAGAACTCGGCCGAGGTGTGTCAGACGAAACATGGTCTCTGACATTATTGATCCTTCATTCAGGCATACTGGTCTAGAAGGAGTACTTTGATTCTGCACTTTGGAGTTCGCCTACTTCGGGAGAAGCGATCGATGTTCTTCTGATGTTCAACAGTCAAAAGAAATGCCATCTTTAATTTAAAAGCAGAAAAAGTTTTAACAAGTAAATTTATTTTTGTTTTATTTCAAGAATCGCTGATTAAGTTTAAACAACGTCGTTCTGTAAAGCTAAAACACGTAAAGAATTACAAACAAAAGCACAAGGGCTCAAATTTTATTGATAAGACGGAGATCTGCCAAACGCGTGATTCCAAAGAGTATATACAAAGTTAGAAAATGGTAATTTACAGGGAAAAGGGCTACGTTGAAACATAACGACCACTATCCTTCTACCAACTTTGAATTCGGGACATCCTGAGCTTCTGTCGAAGATGACCTTGACCGGAGTTTTCCTGACGGATGATGATGCAACTGCTGCTGAGGGACTTGCCTCTGTTGAACATAGTTACTTGCCATTATCCCTAACTTTTTCCTGGATTGTACTACGAGATTTCCAATCCATCGGGATGATTCTTTTCATGTCTCTAACTTTTTCCTGGACCGCCCTTTCGGGTTTTCAATCCACCGAGACGTTTTTTTTTTTTAGTTTAGGCGAAGTATTTCTTGACTACATCAACATTCGTGGGGTAGGCAAATTCTTCTCCGTCCATGGTTGCAAGTCACAAGGCGCCGCCTGAGAAAGCTTTCGTGACCACATAGGGGCCATCATAATTTGGGGTCCATTTGCTCCGAGAATCAGTGAGAAATGATTGTATCTTCTTGAGCACAAGGTCTCCTTTCCTGAAAACACGAGGTCGGACCTTTTTGTCGAACACCCTCTTCATTCTCTGTTGATACAACTGACCGTGGCATAGTGCCGTGATTTGCTTCTCTTCGATCAGGTTCAGGTCGTCGTGTCGATTTTGACACCATTCACTTTCGGTGAGCTTCGCTTCCATCAATACTCGAATTGACGGGATCTCCACTTCTATGGGGAGTACTGCCTCCATGCCATATACTAGAGAGAAAGGGGTTGCCCCTGTTGAAGTGCGGACAGATGTGCGATAACCGTGAAGAGCAAAGGGTAGCATCTCGTGCCAATCTTTGTAGGTTACAACCATCTTTTGAACGATCTTCTTGATGTTCTTGTTAGCCGCTTCTACCGCTCCATTCATCTTGGGTCGGTAGGGAGATGAGTTATGGTGTTCGATCCTGAACTCTGCACACAACTCTTTCATCGTCTTATTGTTCAAGTTAGATCCATTATCAGTAATGATCTCGCTTGGAACACCATAACGGCAGATGATATTGTTTTTGATAAATCGGACCACCACTTGTCGAGTTACATTGGCGAATGACGCTGCTTCGACCCACTTGGTGAAATAGTCAATGGCTACCAGGATGAACCGATGTCCGTTTGAAGCCTTGGGCTCAATCATACCAATCATATCGATTCCCCATATGGAAAATGGCCACGGGGAAGAAAGAACTTTGAGATGTGATGGCGGTACATGAATTTTGTCGGAGTATATCTGACACTTGTGACACCTCCTCATGTACTTGTAGCAGTCGGATTCCATTGTCAACCAATAATACCCGGCCCTAAGAATTTTTCTCGCCATTGTGTGTCCGTTGGCATGAGTGCCAAAGGATCCTTCATGAATTTCTTTCATGAGCATGTCTGCTTCTGGTTTGTCGACGCATCGGAGCAAGACCCTGTCAAAATTTCTCTTATAAAGAGTGTCACCGCTCAGGAAGAAGTTTCCAGCCAATCTTCTAAGGGTTTTCTTGTCTTTTCTGAGTGCCCCAGGTGGGTACTCTTGTTTCTGAAGGAAGCAATTGATATCGTGATACCAAGGTCTGTCGTCTATAACTGCTTCAATCGCAAAGATGTAAGCGAGCCGTTCAAGGCGCATTATGTCAATCTTAGGTATGTCATTCCATCGACCTACACTAATCATGGAAGAGAGAGTGGCTAATGCATCAGCCATGTGATTCTCATCACGAGGGATGTGATGAAAGTCGACTCTGTTGAAGAAGGGTAGCAACCTTCTTGCATAGTCTTTGTCAGGAATTAATCCTGATTGGTATGTGTTCCAATCTCCTTTTATCTGGTTAATAACCAGGGCTGAGTCGCCGTATACGTCCAAGTTTTTGATCCTTAAATCAATCGCTTCTTCGAGACCCATAATACAAGCTTCGTATTCGGCCTCGTTGTTCGTACACTTGAACATAAGTCTGGCAGTGAAAGGAATGTGGGAACCCTGAGGGGTAACAATGATTGCCCCAATTCTGTTTCCATAATGATTGACTGCTCCGTCAAAGATAAGTCCCCACTAGGAACCTGGTTCTGGCCCTTCACTGGGTAGCGGTTCATCGCAATCTTTCATCTTTAGATACATGACATCTTCGTCTGGGAAGTCAATCCCGATTGATTCTTGATCGTCAATCGGTTGATGAGCCAAATGATCGGCTAAAATACTTCCTTTAACGGCTTTCTGAGCATGGTACTCTATGTCATATTCTGATAGTAACATCTGCCAACAGGCAATCCTTCCCGTGAGAGCAGGTTTTTCGAAAACGTACTTGATTGGATCCATTTCGGAGACCAACCAAGTAGTATGACGAATCATGTACTGGCGAAGACGTTTGGCTGTCCAAGCCAAAGCGCAACAAGTTTTCTCAAGCATTGTATACCGAGTCTCGCAGTCGGTGAATTTCTTGCTTAGATAGTAAATGGCAGACTCTTTCCTTTTAGTTTCGTCTTGTTGGCCAAGTACACATCCCATTGAGTCCTCTAGGACTGTGAGGTAAATGATCAGTGGTCTTCCTTCCACTGGAGGTGATAGAATCGGAGGATTCAACAGATATTCCTTGATACTGTCGAAGGCGGTTTGGTAATCTTCTGACCAAACGCAATCCTGGTTCTTTTTGAGTAATTTGAAAATCGGCGCACACGTCGCGGTCATAAGGAATATGAATCTGGAGATGTAGTTCAAACGTCCCAAGAATCCTCTGACTTGTTTTTCAGTTTTCGGAGAAGGCATTTCTTGAATGGCCTTGACCTTGTCAGGATCAACTTCAATTCATTTCTGGCTGACGATGAACCCTAGTAATTTCCCCTAACGGACACCGAAGGTGCACTTGTTGGGATTCAAGCGAAGCTTGAATTTTCTTAGACGTTCGAACAATTTTGACAGATGTTCAACGTGCTCATCCTCTGTTCTTGATTTTGCAATCAAATCATCGACATATACCTCGATTTCTTTGTGTATCATGTCATGAAACAGAGTAGTCATGGCCCTTTGATAGGTTGCCTCGGCATTCTTCAAACCGAACGGCATTACCTTGTAACAAAAGGTGCCCCATGGGGTAATGAACGAAGTTTTCTCCATGTCTTTCGGCGCCATTTTGATCTGGTTATAGCCCGAGAATCCATCCATGAAGGAAAAAACTTTGAACTT
Source organism: Lathyrus tuberosus (assembly GCA_022829125.1). Taxonomy (NCBI): domain Eukaryota; kingdom Viridiplantae; phylum Streptophyta; class Magnoliopsida; order Fabales; family Fabaceae; genus Lathyrus; species Lathyrus tuberosus. Next base: position 2,945,992 of record JALAZF010000029.1, on the reverse strand, counting down.
TGTTGTACTGTCTACCAGCATGTCAATGTGTGGTAAAGGAAAGTCGTCCTTTGGACTTGCCCTGTTCAGATCTCTATAATCAACACACATTCTGACCCTTCCGTCCTTTTTGGGAACGGGTACGATGTTGGCTAACCATTGAGGATATTCTGACGTGGCGAGGAAACCCGCCTCAATCTGTTTCTGTACCTCCTCTTTGATTTTGATGGCCATGTCCGGGTGAGTGCGTCTCAACCTCTGCTTTACTAGCGGACATTCCAATCTTAACGGTAAGTGATGTTCCACGATGCTGGTATCCAAACCTGGCATGTCCTGATAGGACCAAGCGAATACATCGAGGAATTCTTTGAGAAGCTTTATCAAACTTTCCTTGGCAGTTGGACTGAGCAGTGCCCCAATCCTGATTTCTTTTCTCTCTTTTTCTGAACCCAAGTTTACCGTTTCCAACGGCTCTTTGTGAGGTTCAATGGACCTTTCCTCTTGTCTGAGTAGTCGAGAGATCTCTTTTGGAATTTCGTTGTCAACTTCTTCTTCAGCCCCAAATACCGGGAACTCAAAGTCGGGAGAAGGCATCGGATCGTATGTTTCAACGGGGTTTAAAACAAGCAATCTGCATGACGTGATGATTCGTGTTTAGAAGAGATAGAGAAAATGCGAGTGTGTGCAGTGTTTTGATTTTACTGCTTGTTTTTATTATTGAATGTTTTTTAGGATTACCATTTTCTGAAAAAGCAAAAAGAGAAAACAACAATTAATGCGGAAATTACAGAACGACGTTATTTTATTAATGAACAAGTCGACTCTTGAAACTACAGCCCTATAAAACAAAACTCTGTCGCTTCGGGAAAAGCGAAGAGGGAAATTTACAGAAAGCGAGCCCTATCAAAACATCCGTTTCACCTGGGCAGGGTGAAAGGTTAAAAGATGGCAATTACTTTGACTGACGAACGACCTTCGGAACCTCGACGGCAACCCATTGGCGGCGAACTCCTCGGTGAATCACAAAGTCTGGCACCTTCCTTGATTTATCTTCAGAAATGACGCTGATTTCTTGTGGAGCAGGATCATTGGAATCTGTTTCCCAGGCAGAATTGTCGTAGGAGGATTCTTTTGTTGCATTTTGCATAGCATTGGTTCTCTCAGCTATATCTCCCCATCCAGTTGACTGGATATCTTCGAGCCTGATACGAGAGCTTTCGGGAGCAGTGTACTTGACCATAAAGTCGTATTTTCCACTTGGTTGTCCCAGAGTGTCCCAAACTTCTTTGGAACTGGAGGAGTCATCCCTCTCGATGACGTTGACCTCGGGAAAAGCATAGTTGATGAATTCAAGTCCTGCAAACGTTGCGAATTCATCTTCATGTTGAGTAGTTTCTGAATGACCTGAGTGTTGATCCCATGACATGGTGGGGACACAGGTATTCTGTTCAATGACGCTCAGCTGAGTTTCATTGTTCGGCTGACTTTCTGGCCCCAAATCTCCTGGGTAAGGTTGCCACATTGGCAGACCATCCATCGGGCCATAGTAGGTAGAGTCAAAGTTGTCTTTCATCAGAGTGTCTTCCTCTAATGAATTTGGCGGAGCACGACATCCTTCTGGATCACAACCTCCGTATATCAGTTCGACATCTGATCTTGGCATAAATCTCGGACTTTCTGTAGGAAAGCAAAAAGGCATAGGCACCTCTTCCTGAGACATATAACCGTCCTTGTTAAGGTAGGACTTCCATTCTTCATCTGTGTCAGAGGGATCTTCCTCATTGATAGCATGAACTGTCTGAGACACTGGGTGGAGAAAACCTCCACTATGGAAGAAGTTTTGAAGGGGATGAAGACTTTCATCGTTGACAGCTGTCTGGGTACATGTTGCAGAAAAACCAAGACCCTTCTTTATTTTATTGTCAGTGGGAATGACAAGCTGTCCCCATCCGGTTGTATCGGTACTCTCGACCGCTTTGATAGCATCGTTGTATGAGGAAATCGAGGTTCCTCCTTTGAACTGATTATCCTTGCTCACCGATAGTGCTTGGAACTGAGTTCCAATGACCTCCTCGGGTTCCACACAAGTAGATGATGATAAGTTGCTCACAAGCAAGGCTTGTTCCCCACAAACCGTGACAAGTTGATCGTTCTTGACGAACTTTAGCTTTTGGTGGAGGGTTGAAGTAACCGCTCCAGCCTGATGTATCCAAGGTCTTCCTAATAAACAACTGTAGGTTGCTCGGATGTCCATGACCTGGAAAGTGATTTGGAAAGTGTGAGGACCAATAGTTATGGGAAGATCAACTTCGCCGATAACCATTTTTCTGGATCCGTCGAATGCTTTGACGACGACCTCGCTAACTCTCATCGGAGGGCCCTTGAATGATAAGTGCATCAAAGTGGACTTTGGCATAACATTCAGGGGTGACCCTGTGTCTACCAGTAAGTTGGCTAAAGCATCGCCCTGGCAGTTAACTGTAATGTTGAGCGCCATGTTATGACGGCGACCCTCTTCGGGTAATTCCTCATCACTAAATCCCAAATTGTTGCAGGAAGTGATGTTAGAGACAATACTATCGAACTGTCTGATTGTTACATCCTGTTCCACAAAGGCTTGCTCCAAGACTTTCAGTAGAGCCTCCCTGTGCGCTTTTGAACTGAGTAAAAGTGATAATACTGAGATCTTTGAAGGAGTCTGTAACAGTTGATCAACAATGTTGTATTCACTCCTTTGGATGAGCTTTAACATCTCATCTTTGTCTTTTGAAAAGTCGGGATTACTAGATTGACCGACTGGTGGATCAGGAATTTCTGCCTGAAGTTCCTTTTCTTTGTTGGATTCTCCAACCCCTCGGTTGAAGATTCGACCGCTCCGTGTTACACGACTGATGTCTGCAATTTTCACGACGGAGGGTAATGGAATTTCCTTTCCATTCTCGATTATTGTTGCACCGTATTTGTAAGGGATTGCCTTAGCTGATTCATACGGTAGTGGCCCCGGTAGATAGATGACTATGGGAACCTTCTGATTTTTCTGACCATCATAAGTAACCTCGATCCGTTCCTGGTTGGGAACTTTAGATTCGTCAAGTAGAGGGATGATGGCAAAAACATCCCTGGTCCTGTGATGACCAGAGATCGTGACAACATCCTCAACTTACTCGGCAAGGTAGTTCGGCGACCAAATGATGGGTCCTGAACCTGGATATGGACGAATTTCTCCATGATCGACCTGTCCCTGAAGAGCTGCTCTTACAAGGTAACACCCTTGGTTACTTTCCGAACAGACGCTGCAACTGTCATAGTTGTGTGGTGGCACCTGGCCACGCCCACTTTGAATACAATGTAACCTCACTCGGTTATCTTCCATTGATCGGATATCCTGACTTTGACGACGAGTAGGATTCCTGTGACTGATACTAATTTGTTAAGTATCTTCGTCCATGTAGATTGGCATCCACCAGTGATTTAACAAGTGTTGAAGTGCCTCCTGGACAAGGGTACAACCTCGATCATTTTCACAACCCGCTTTACAGCTTTGATAGTCATGTGATATCAAGAATCCAAGTCGGACCTGTTCAGCATGTAACTCTACCAGGTTGGTATTCATTACGCGAATGTCAAAGATCTGAACCATGTTGATTTGATAGGAGTTCCTATCATGGTAGTCTTGGATCCATCCAAGATCCATCTGACTCTAGGGGGGCCTCTTGTATGAAAGAGCATCCCTGTTTGTTTACCGAGCAAATCAGACAGGAACTGTAATCGTGCCGCGGCAGATTATGATACTGGCTTTGCCTTGAGTGCATTGCCACCAAGTTGACATTCATCGCACGGATGTCGTGGTTTTGAATGACGTTGGAATTCGTGTAAACCATGTTAACTCCACGAAGTTGGTTCTCTTGGATCCATCCAAGATCCATTTGTTCCTGTAGAGCTGCTTGCACCACAGAACATCCCTGGTTGTCTTTAGAGCAGATATCACACTGGTGATAATTATGAGGTGGCACATGGCAATATCCACTCTGTCTACAATGCATCTTAACCATATTGGTCTTTAACAAGAGTACATCATGAATTTGATAGACATTGTTAGTCTCTTTCTCAATCAGATTGACTGCAGCTTTCTCATGTTGAGGCAGCGGGTTCGTGAGAACATTGGGATTCGTATCTTTGAAAGATAAGAGCCCTCTCCTAACAAGCTTTTGCACGTCGGATTTGAAATTGAGACAAGTCTCAATGTTATGCCCTGAACCTCCTTGATGATAAGGGCATGTCTAATCCGCTTTAAACCAAAAAGGCGGATTTTCCGGAACTGAAAGGGGAGACTTAGTCTGGATGTGCCCCTTAGCCAGCAGTAACGGAAATAGTTCTGCGTACAACATGGGTATAGGATCAAACCCTGATGGTCGTGTTGTACGGTTGTTATTGTATGGAGGACGAGCCTGCTGAAGAGGCTGTTGTGTCCTTTGTTGGTCAGGTTGGCTCTGCGCAACCTGAGGTTGATACATAGGAACAGGCGCGAGGCCGATAGCAGGAGTAACAGCTGCTACTGGCTGATAACGTCGTCTTTGCTTTCCGAGAGAGATATTCCCAATATCTTGCTCTTTTTTCTTAGGGAGAGCACTACCATATTTTTTAGTACCGCTCATCGATCCAGTGTCTTTTACCAAACGTCCTTCTCGGACGGCTTCCTCAAGACGTACACCCATGCTGACCATTTCGGTGAAATCACTGGGTGCACTGGCAATCATTCGGTCATAGTAAAATGAGCTTAAGGTCTTTATGAAAATCTTTGTCATCTCTTTTTCCTCAAGAGGTGGACAAACTTGAGTGGCAATTTCACGCCACCTCTGGGCGTACTCCTTAAAAGTTTCCTTGTCCTTTTGTGACATTGATCTGAGTTGATCTCTGTCGGGTGCCATGTCCAAATTGTAATTGTATTGTTGGACGAAGGCAGTACCAAGATCTTTAAATGTACTGATCGTAGTACGGTTTAAACCCATGTACCATTTGAGTGCGGCACCGGTTAAACTATCCTGGAAGTAGTGAATCAGTAGGTCCTGATTCTCCATCTGAGCTGACATCCGCCGAGCGTACATCACCAGATGGCTCTGAGGGCAAGAGTTACCCTTGTATTTTTCAAAGTCGGGCACTTGGAACTTGTGTGGGACTTTCACATTTAGGACCAAGCAGAGGTCTGCGGCGTCCTTTCCAAATAGATCCTGACTGCGAATGGCTTGCAACTCTTTCTGCATTTCCAAGAACTGCTCCTGGAATTCATCCATTATGTCAAACATAGTTTCCTTCTTACCAGAAGGTGTCTGTGGCATCTGTCCTTCCGGGACAGTGTGCACTACAGGGGGTGGTACCGTGACTACGGCAATAAGTCTTGGCGCCTCCCGAAGTTTGTAACCTTCAGGAGTCTTGAGTATGCCCCTGGCATCTTCTCTTTCCCGAAGTTTGTAACCTTCAGGCCCAGCGGCTTCTGTTGCGATTCCCTGATCTTCAGTGATCGGCAGAACATATCCTTCCGGGATATAGTTAACAGGCATGCCCCAAGGACGATCTTTCGGCATCTGATACCTAGGATCATACTTTTCTATGATGGGCATTGAGGTGATCTCCGAGATCACAGTTCTTTGTAGCTGAGCTTCTGCCATGGTTTGCATGTCGTTACGAAGCTTTCTCATATCCTCTCTCAGAGCGTCGATCTCTTCTTTCAACTCTCTGTTTTCTTCCTCAAGATCATCCATCTTTTTCTGACGATTGGCCCGAGTATTGTACGAATGAGACAGTTTGACTCTAGAATCGAGACACAAACGTGAGATTCGTAGGTAAGGAGAATACGCGATGTGAGAATGATGAATGCAATGATTATATTAATTGTTGTTTTTTTGTTTAATCAAAATAAACTTCGACAATTAGATTGCAAATATCAAACAGTGGGGAAACCCCTTTTTATTGAATTCCAAAGGATTACAGAAATGGAAATACAGTAGATTACAAGGTGCAGAAACAGAAACCTAAACTAATGGGTCCCGAGTCCTCTTCTTTGACCGGGGCGCTTGGGCCGTTGTCGGGTTGTCATTCCTTTGCCATGTGAAAGGAGCGAGCAAATTCCTTTGGTCATCTTGATTCTCTACAGCATGCTGCCCCAAAATTTCAATCAGAGCATCTTTCTCTTTTAGTAGTTGCTGTATTTGGATACACTCTACGTCGAGGGTGCGGTACTTGTTCTTCCAAGATCTTCTTTCCTTTTCAACTTTGTTGAGAGTAACCTGAAGCCTTTCAGTTTCCGTCATGAAGTACGTGACAGATACCCTCAGCGGAAGAATTCCGTAACGAGGATAAGGCATCTTTAGCTTGAGAGCTCTAGTTTGTACCTAATGGAGATAAGGCTCCACCGAGACACAGTCCAGTTTTCCCAGAGATTCTCGTCCTTTCTTATGAACATGTTTCCAAGCTTGCACTATTTCCATCTTTAGTGCTCTGTCATTTTCTCCTTCTTTGAAGAAAAGAACTTCCAGATGAACACCCAGTGGGATGTGTCTCATCGGGTATCCAAATTGACGAAGAACTAATATCGGATGATAATTGATTCCTCCTTTAGTTCCTATGAGGGATATGCTGGGGAAGTTTCCACAACGGTCAATGATTCTGATTCCCTCATAAATCCTATTACACCAATCTATATCGGAATTGGTGAGAGACATGATCTTCTGCGACCAACGTAAGACACTCTTGCAATCCCAAAAAGCAGCAGACTTGGGCAAGTGAGAGATAAACCATTTATAAAGCAAAGGTACACAGGATGTGATCTCCCCTCCGCTGTACAAATTTCCTAAGTGTACATAATGATACTCATCTGCGAGCAAAGTCGGCACAGGGTTTCCAATGAGAAAAACCTTAATAGCGTTGATATCGACGAAGTTATTGATGTTGGGAAACAAAAATAACCCGTAGGTGAGCAAGACAAAGATGCTTTCAAAAGCAGTCCCGTTCCCTATACTAGCGAAGTATAGAGCCTTTTTTGTCAAGAACTGGGCTGGCAAACCTCGGATGCCACCCTTAGTGGTCATGTGAGTCCTGACCTCAAACTCGTCCAAATGAATTGCTATTGCAATAGTCTGATTCTTTGGAATTTCTTCCAGTCCAGAAAATGGAGCTCGATCAGTGATATGTAAATCAGTCAGATGAGAATACTCCTCCAGCGTTGGTGATAGCTGGTAATCCGGGAATGTGAAACAATGATAAACCGGATCGTAGAATTGAATGAGCGCGTCCATGATTCCCTCAATCACATGGACTCTTAACAGTGGTAGCAAACCACCGTGCTTGGCTCTGAAAGCCTCTGGGTTAATGATCATCCTTGCTAACCTTCTCAAATCCCCTAGCTTTGGAACCTTGAAGGTGTACGTATGAGTTCTCCTTCTACCGAAATCCATTAGCGTAATCCTTTTCTCTGATATTTGCAATCACAGTCTTAGTTTAATTTGAAAAACAGAGAGACTAGAAGAGAAAGTTTTTTTTGAATGTTTTAATGTTTTTTTTAAATGAATGCATGAATGCAGCATACAAAAACATAGAAAAAACATGGGGTCAGAGGGTCGTTGTCATGAAGTCAAGGCTCTACCCATCCCCAAAGGTTTATACTAGGGTGATTTTTGTACCAGTACTCATTATCATCAGCTCCTCCCAGGAAAGCAAAACAACAAGCGGATCGCCAGCGAGTTGTAGAGCAATCTTAGAGTAAGTGCCATTCACCGAGAATAGATCACCAGCCTCAAATGAGGGTAGTATCGCGTAACAACTATTTCCGATAGTTTCCGCACTACGAAAGGGTTGGATTTTCTTAGGTGTATACTCAATCTCACCACATGCGGCATCACACGCATTCCCATTAGCAGAAAAATAAACACGTATAGCATTTAGGAAAAGCAGTATATATATTTGTCCTAAACATCCTAGACTTATAAAGCTAAGAATCCTAAGTTCCTGACAGAAAATGGGTTCCCCGGCGGAAGCCCCAATCTGTAGTATTCACACAAGTGAAGAGAAAAAAGGTTAGTCCAAGGTTTTCACCTTAAACGTTTAAGAAAGAATGAAACAGCCCCACGGTGGGCGCCATTTTTTCTGTAGCGAGGGATTTTGGACGCGGTTCTTAAGCGATGGTCGCTCTCTGCGGTTTGAGCTTAAAACTACAGGTCGATTCATTTTTTTATCCTATTGTGAGCTGAATAAGGAAGGGAAATAGATGTCTCCAATTAACCCTGCTTTGCATACTGAGTTTAAACAGCAGTCTGTTAGGTTACGGACGCTATCAATGTGGGAGAGGGCCTTTGTACTGGTTATTTGTATTTTCGCCAATACGGTTTTCTTTCTTTTTAGGACTTTCTAGCGGGGAACAAGGGTTAGGATGTTAGGACTGATGCTTTTGAATTACTGCTTTTGATTGATGGAGATATGGGATTTGGGTTTTTTGTTGATTGCGCTCGCTAAGATCTTTTCTTTCGATCTTATGCCTACGTATTCCCGTTTACCGAAATAGGGAAATCAGAGCGTTCGTAGTTCCTCCTATTCTATGGGAGGAAATGGGTGTTTTGGTGTCTTGTTCAAAGCCCAAGACGTGAAGCGAAAGGTGGTTTTTATCTTGTTCAAAGCCCAAGATGTGAAGCTGAAAGGTCTATTTGTGTCTTGTTCAAAGCCCAAGACGTGAAGCTGAAAGACCTCGACTTTAGAGAGAATTTGTCATCTCTAAAGAGGAGAGAAGGAGAATTACTTTAACTGGGATACGCGGATCCGAGCAATGCCATAATTTCCGAAGAAAGGGTTTTTAACCTGAAGGAGAAGACTTTAACTCAGTGTAGAGCAATGCCATCTTTCCTTAGGAATTTCTCATGCTAAAAGAGGGACAGTGGCATGGATGTAGATGATCAGGGGCTTTCCGCTTACAGCGATTAGATGAAGGGGAAGGAGTTGTTGATGTTTGTGTACTGTGAACGAGACACAGCTTTGATGCTAAAAGGTTAATTGGATTAACCAGTGGTTTTCTTATACAAAGCCTAAGAGGAGGCTAATTTCCGCTAGGGAAAATCATTATACAAAGCCTAAGAGGAGGCTATTTTGTGTCTCGTACAAAGCCCGAGAGAGAGGCTAAAAGTTTATGACCCGACGATAGAGTCTTTGTGTCTCGTACGAAGCCCGAGATGGAGGCTATTGTTTGTTTGACTCAACAGGAGAATCTTTTATACTCAACAAGAGAGTGTCTTTGTATCTCGTACGAAGCCCGAGATGGACACTAAAAGTTTTGACTCAACAAGAGAGTCTCTGTATCTCGTATAAAGCCCGAGATGGAGGCTAAAGCGTTGTTTGACTCCGCTGGGGAGAGTCATTGTACAAAGCCCAAGAGGAGGCTATGTCAGTTAAGTGACAGGTCCAGTATACTGATTTTGAAAGAGAAAATCAGTTCTTATATGAGCATCACTGTACTCGGGTTAGATCTGAGGATCGGGGTTGTTTCCTTTTCTTTGAGGAAACTGCAAATCCAAAGGTTGTTGAGACTGTCCGAGTCTGCGGGTTTCCTTCCTATTTAACGAAGGGGTCACTTGAGAATGTCTTTGAGACTCAAGGAAGTTAGACTGTCCATGCCTAGAGTTTTATCTTTTGGTACTATGTTTTGAGAAACAGTAGTAGACTCTATGAAAGGACTGTTCTATGAAGATGAGTAAGTTTTGTTCCTATACCTCTAGGAGGTCGTCGGGACAATTTGTACGAATCCCAAGAGGAGGCTAGAAACTTTTAAGAAGCCGACGGGTCCTTGTACGAAGCCCAAGAGGAGGCTATCATTCCCGGAGGAAGAGATCATTATACGAAGCCTAAGAGGAGGCTGTGAATACTTCTAAGAAGCCGTAGTGTCCTTGAATAATGCCCAAGAGGAGGCCGATGCTTTTAAGAAGCCCGTGGGTCTTATCATCTCCTTTCCATTAGGAGAGATAACTCTTTTAAAGATAAAAACCACTGGTAAACGTGCGAGGTTTACTATCCAGCGACTTTTAGCTTTTAAAGAGGGTTCCTTAGTTAAGGTCCAAGATTATGACCGTAGTGGGTACCCAAACCCCGAGACATTCAAGGCAAGCTATCCACAAGGAATAGATCAAGTCAGGAAAGTTCGAGAATTTGGAAGAAACTCAAAGATTCCATTCACAGAGAATACATTCATCTTGGGGAGTAGAGCTTCTTGACGATTCCTAAGGAGGACAGCCGAAGAGAAGACTGTATCTGGTGTTCCTATTGGGGATCTAGGCGTCTATTTCTACGAATAAACGAAATGGCTTTACCTAGTTCTAGACGTAGTAGCCGGGGAAACTCGAGATATCTATACTATTATTACACAGTAGATATGAGTTTATGAAAGGAGACTTACAGTGAGCAGCCCCACAATACAGTTTATATATATATGAAAGCAATAAATGAAAGCGATAACCACTTACTCGGTTGTAGTGCTTCCATGCTATTTGGTTAGTTGTTCAACAAAGAAAGATTGAAAACAACAGTATATTCAAAATCAAAGGAGAAAGTGCTTTGAAAAAGAAAGATTTGGGGCTTACAGCTCAAGGAGAGGCCCGGGGTTTTATCAGTGAGCGCACTGTTTGACTTTGTACAGCGGGACTTATACAAGTGACTGGGGCCCAAAAAGGTTTTCTGTACAAAGGGACGGGTCTTACACTCTCTCAAGAGGCCCAAAAAGGTTTAAAGAAAAAATAGTGGGTCTTATAACACGAGGGTAGGCCCAAATGATTTTTTCGTTTAAAAATGGCGATCGCGCCGAGGTTTTCTTTTAACGCAGAGGGACTTATACAATAAGTGAGTCCCAAGATGTTTGGTTAAAAGGGGGATTGGGTCTTACACTCTAATATAGGCCCAAAGTGTTTTGAATGGGTCTTATAGCTCAAGGAGAGGCCCAAATGATTTTTATTTTTTAAACGGGCGACGATCGCGCCGTTTACTTGTACAGAGGGACTTATACAATGAGTGAGGCCCAAAAAGTTTTTGTACAAGGGGGGATGGGTCTTACACTCTCTCAAGAGGCCCAAAAAAGTTTTGCAAATGATTTATGAGGGTTGAATTAATCCAAAACCCTAATTTATTTTCAAAATGTATTTAATTGAATAAAAATTCAATTAAAATGATCAAAAATTGCTTAACACATGGAAAACAAATTGTGATCTTGGATTAATGCTTCAAAAATTAAGTATTGACCTACAAAATAATTAGAAAGCATCAAAAGTTGCAAAATCAATGTAGAAAAAATATTTAAAATGCCAAAAACAATCAAAATATTAATTCTTCACAAAAATATCAATTATATGAAATAAATAATATTTTTGGGATTTTTTGTGAAAATAAAATATTTTAACATTTTTGTGAATTATTAAAAAAAGTATCAACTCAAAATCATTAAAACTCAGAGAGAAATTAATTTTTGAATCAATTAAACAAAATCACAAAATTCAAATATTTGAATTTATGAAAAATGGCGCCAAGAACAAGCTGAAGAACACGCGCGTGTTCTTGGTTTCTCAGATTTGCATTTTCTATCCAATCTCCATGAATAAGTAATCATATCATGCAATCGACATATCATTATGCTCGTCTCAACCTCACGATCATGTCTATGTACTTTAATTTCATTTAAATTAAACATACAACAAGAAATCACGAAGAGACCTCAAGAACCCTAATTTCTGCATGAAGGCTAGGATTTTTGATACACGATTCAAACAATGCAATTAATTGAGGGAAAACATTCCATGCATGATTATGAACATATGGCCAAATTATTGTGCGAGGAAATATGCATAGATTGAGAGATGACCAAGTATGTGCTTACCTCCAAGTCGTGACAGCAAGTTCAAAGTGATTTTTGATCTGGAGGTGTTACAGATGAGTTGTGATGATCTGAACAGCTTCCCTACACCCTATGGATTGTGTTTGGATGGTTGGACTTGATTGAAATTGGCTGGATCATTTTGTGGTACCTCAGCTGCACTTTGGTTAAAACCTTGAGCAACCAGCTGGTGATTTTGTGAAATTGATGTTTCAGAAGTAATCTAAGTGTTTGATCAGCTCATATGTGATGTATGTGAGGTGTGTGAGTGATTGGTTTGATTGGAATTGCTCTCAAACTCAAAACCCGATAGTGACTTGCCTTAAAAGGCAAAATTGGAGTGAAAGAAGAGATTTTGAGGAAAGCATCTGTTTGATGGCTTTGGCGTACTCAAACTGACCACAATTGAGCTCTATTTATAGTAGAGCAAGTTTGTTTTGGGATCCACAGTGAATGGCAACTGCAGCAGGTGTTTCCTCAATGTTGGCCAATGGAAATGCAAGTCTCCTCTAGCCATTGACTAGAGGTTAGGGCACATAGCTATGGTCCCCTAGGTCTTGGATAAGTCTTGACTGATTTCAGATGAGAATGGCTCAGTCCATGCCACCTTGATGGTTCCATTGAATGCCTCATTCCAAATTTGAAGTCTTGTCCCTATTTTGGCCATTCTAGGTTCAACATGTTATTTCTTGTTCCATGGACTTTGGAGGCTTGGCTCAGTGATTGCCCCCTTTAGATTCAATCCTCTGAGGTGTCCAAGTGGATAGGAGCAATTGAATTTGGCTGATTTTGGCAAATCGACCGAAGTTGCAAATTCTGCCTTGCCTTGACAGATTTCGGCAAGGCAACTTGGCAATGTTGTATCTCATGGTGTAGGTTGAATTTGGCAATGTTCTTGGCCATTTTGGAAAGGTCTTACATGATACAACAACTGTTTGAACAAGTTTGGTTTTGATCTCTTTTGATTCCAAGTGAAAAATCCCCCTACATTTGGCAAAAAGTGAGGCAGAATCTGACTTAGTGAAAATTTCACTAAGTGTTGGAAAAAGTGACATTTTCACTTTTCAGCCACTTTGATCACTCCATAACTCAAAATCCTTAATGAATTGGAATGACTTGTAGTTGAAGTTTTTGTAGGTGATAATGAGGGCTACAAATCCATCTTTGGATGAGAAAAAATGGCCTTGTGGTTTAGGAGTTATGGTCTTTCAAAGTTGGTACCTTTGCCACTTTATTTTTAACTTAGAAAAATTTCTAAGTTTTATGGTTACCCCTTTTACAAGTTATCTCACTTTTCTTGATTTTTCTTGATGAATGATGATTCAAATCATACATTAACATCATTTTAGGGTTAAAAATCCATTTTGGTGAAAAATCTCAAAAAGTCAAAGTTGACTTTTGTGCACAGTTGACTTTTTATCAGATGAATTCCAAACTGTGCAATTCTTCAGGAAATCATGTCCTTGACCTAAATCAAACTTTATGGACACGTTCCATGGGTGTCATAGGGTATATTCAATCATGTATTAGGGTTGGGGAGCATGTCCTGGTCAAAAGTCAAAGTTACAGTTGACTTTTCCCTTAAAACCTTAATTGTGGTGCAGATGAAATTGAGACTTGTTGCTCAAACTTCTTGGATTAATCCATTGTTCCAAATGGATCAATATGGTGTATTAGAGACCCTCAAATCATCTCTTGAGGTCTTGGCTCATGGTTTGTCCCAAAAGTCAACTTAGGGGTGAATTAGGTTAAGAAACCCTAATTCCTGATTTTTGATGAATGCATCCCCTGAAGCAAAATTGACTTGATGCATGGGTTCATGAGGTTCCATGAAGTATATTAGGTTATGTTTTGGATCATTGCCTTGTGCCCAGATGAAAATTTCCATCTGGAGGCCCTGGTCGACCAAAACCCTAATTTGGTGACACTGTCGATCTTGAGACTTGATCCACCTAGAAGGGAGCAGCCTTGTGCTTAATCCTTGAAGGGGGAGTCCTTTTTGATCCATTGTGGATGTTTAAGAGATTAGACAAGTTGAATATCATGTCATTTCTTGATTGATCCTTTGTCTAAGCACTCAGAGAGGGCTTGAAACCCTAATTTTGTTTGTAGTGGATGCTCACCCATCTTTGGGGAGACTAATGAAGCATAAAGGTACATCCATATTGTGATGATGATTTTCACAATGATGGGAAATCTAAGTGGTCAAAATTTGGGGTATTACACCGAGGCTGTTGAAGCATGTGTTGATGCTGCAGGTCATGAATTTGATGTTTCGCGCCAACAAACTCTTCTAAGGGCTGCCAGTTATGGGCTTGCCTTTTGTAGGTGAGCTTGATTTGGATTTCCAGTTTGATATACTGCCTAAAATGTTTTAAAAATTGTCGTGATGCCTTAATTACACTCTTTTAATAGTGAAAGTTTGACAAACATATTTTCTGATATTCACTCTCGGTAATGATATCCAGTTGACTTTGGCAGTAATTTTCATGGTGATCGTATCCAAGAAATGTGTAAAATTCTGCGGGTCTTGAATGCATTGCGCAGCCTTGAGATCGGCATTCCTCTTAGTATTCAACAATATAAGGTTTTAAGGCATACATGTCTCCTTCTTTAGTGATGATATTGTCTTTGCTGACATTATACTGAATTTGCCTATTACTATCAGTCGCTTACACCATCTGTCCTGATTGGTCGTATAGCTTGTTTCTTGGGAAGAAGGAGGCTATCGGTCGTCAGACAAACCAATCCCACGAGGAGAGGTTGTAGTTGGTGGATTCAGTGTGACAGCTGGTTATTTTAATAACCAAGACAAAACTAATGAAGTGTTCAAGGGTAATTTTCATGTTTTTAGGTGCATGCCATTTTTCCTTTTCAATTTTCTTTAGTTTAACTTATGTTTGTTTTTGCTGAATAGGTTGACGAGAAAGGCCTGCGGTGGTTTTTGCTGAATATAATGGTTTATGCAAATCCCTTTCACATCTACTATGTTGCTCTAGTTGTTGCTTCACATCAGTCCCTTGAAAAGTGGGTTCAAGAATCTGGTATTTAATACAAAGATTTTAATGATCTGTGTAACAAACCTGAAGCTGTCACTGAGGTCCTGCAGTGCATTTCCAAGGTTAGCTAATATGTGGGATGGTTTTACTTTTTAGCTGCCTATCCAATCTATAGATTATTCACTAATGATTTATCAATTTGAAGATGAAGTAACACTTGTAGCAAACTACCGCACTACATTGCAAGTTTAATAGCCCTTACATGGTTTATGACTTATTTTACTTTATTCATTTCAGGCTGCAAAAGCTGCAAAGCTGCAAAAAACTGAAATTCCTGCAAAGATTAAGTTGTTGGCGGATCCATGGACACCTGAAAGGGATGTTGTGCTTGATTTTGAATTTGAATGTTGCAGGTGTATGTTGTGCTTGATTTTGAATTTTTCTCAATGTGGCTGATGTATTTTCACTTGTTAGTGACATGTAAAACACATTGCATAGCAAAGAAAGATTCAGCATAATGGTTGTCAGAATGGGACATGTCTATTGTTGATTTAATGTTGTACTGAGTAATATCATGATTGTCAGCACATACTTGCAATATCATGAGTACTATGTATACATGCTAAGAACTACTTCATTTTGTAATAATACAGATTTCATAGCATAATTTTCAGGCCAATCCTTAATTTTTTATTTGTTTTGAGTGGATCTTGATTCTGATTTTTGAACCAAAAAGAAGAAAGACTCAGACCTTTACTTAATTGAAAAGTGAGATTTTGAACTATTATTGATGTAGAGATTTAAAAGCTCAAATTCTATTTTTGTTGAACTATTATTGATGACAAGGTTTTAAACTAGCTAGAGATTAGCTTTGAATTAGCTTTAAATTATTAGAATGGTGTGTTTAAATTAGCTAGAGATTAGCTACGAATTAGCTAGGAAGTAGCTGCAGATTAGCTACCATTTGGGATTTAAATATGATATTAATATTAAAAAAATTAAAATTGAAACAATTGACACGTGGCATACATGTCAGCATTTTTGCCACATTGACATTGCCACATGTATGCCACGTCATCAAAAAATCTCCACATGGCATGCCACATCATTCGCCGTTAGTGGAAACTAACGGGAGGGACTAGAGTTAGAAACGGAAAACTTTTGGAGGACCAAAGTTTGAAGGAAATATTTTGAGGGATCAAACTTGAAAATTGGGATATTTTAAGGGACCTTATACATATTTAACCCTTAAATTTTTCACTAACCGAATTTAGACGAACTTCATCTTCTACTACCAAAAATCATCTTTCATTTACAAAACTCTATTTTTCCATTAAACCAAACTCAAATACACCGTTTCTTCCATAAGTGTAACACCCATATATAAAACTCATACATCAAAGAATAAATATTATATATAGATCCAAGTGTTTGGTACTGAAACACATAAGCTCCTAGTTAACACATTGTATACAAATAAATGCCCTAAAGTACAAAGTACAAAAACCTAAGGCATATTATACACAAGATGTTCGAATGATAAAAACTAAGAACTAGATCAACAATGATCCTAAAATACACTTTGCTACGGAAGCTAGCCATCAACAAGCAAGGAAAGGATCACACGACCTTATCCTTACCCTTCAGGAACCTGAAGCACCTGAAATACATCAACAACGTGGGGTGAGATACATCAAATCTCAGTGAGTTCCCTATATTATGGATTCTCTCGGATTAACAAGGTTCTAACAATCCTAACTCAAGTCCAGGGAGAAGGGGAAAGGACTCTTGAGTTCACATTTCAATTCTCACACTATATGGAAACATGCCATGAGTTCATCAACTCAAAAGTATCACTAATTGATAACCATACCAAGGTACCTCCTGTTCCCGTCCGCTTCTACGTCTAGAAGGCGACCCGAGTCATGGATCCTTGTAATCTACTTGACATACGAACGGATTCGGGTTCTACGGGCCATTAACCATTATGAACCGTCACTTCACACGGGCTATTAACCGTCACAAGCATACGCTCCATGGGCGCCATTCGTACAATACGGGGAATCAAACCTGCCAAGTAGTTGTGCATCCATTTCAGAGGAGTCCGAGACTCATGAAACTACACTCAACATAAACCGGTTACGATTACGTAATCACACACACGAACATGATTGTATTCGGCAATCACTAGGCTATCATACCTCAAGGCCTCTCTCGCCTTTCAGACCACAAAGGTTAACCAACATGTTCCATACTAGTGTCTCCAAACCTTCTAAATTCTCCTATAGTTCATAAGAGGGTTTTCCTCACTCTTTCTATTTCTTTTTCCATATTAACATGCATATTCAATTACAATCATGCTAAACAATAATAGGATAGGCAAGGCATCTCACAATTGCATCATAGAATGATTTATAACAATTAAAATATAATTAAAACACTTTTGAACTTTCCCGATTATTTAGTCGGTCGGTAAAATCGACATATTTCATCTCCATTGCATAAAATATTTTCTCGGCTTTACATCGATATAAAGAATGATTGAATCCGATAAACGAGTCGAAAGTTATGAATTTTCCCATTTTGGAGGAAAAACTTCAAGTCCCGGGTCGCGTTAAGCGCACCTCTGACCACGCTAAGCGCGCAACTCTCTGCCATCTAGGGTTGCAGGATTTCAACAGTGCGCTGAGTGGACTTCTGCGCGCTAAGCGCGCTCTGCGAAACTCAGAAAAATGCTTCAGCAAAACAGAAATCTCCTACACCTTCAAACCTCTTCCAAACCACAATCAACCACCAACAGAGGTACAATAACATAGTTTGAGCATGGTTTGAACAACAACATTCTTAAAACCTACATTTTTCTCAAGAACACAAAATTCCACAAACCCTATAATTTTCCAATCAATCCAAAATAACCAAAACATCAAAACAAACATCAATATATGTTTCTACAAGTATAGTGATCATTCATTTCGATTTATATCAATTTAAAACCGTTAAAACATTGTTTTCAACATTCTAACCTAAAACTCATATTATCCAAAAATCTAAAATGACGTTTCTAACTAGAACCCACCTCTTAAACAAGATAAAGATGAAGAGAATGAGATGATTGGGCAAGGATTAGATGAATGGATGATGATTTGCTCTTGGATTTTCTTCAAATTCCTCTTTCTCCTTCTTTTCTCCTTCTTTTCCTTTTCTTTCCCTCTTTCTTCTTTCTCTCTCTTTCTTGCTATATTTTTCTTTTGTTTGGAAAATGGGAGGAAAAGGAATAAGTAGTAAACTAGTATTAGTAAATAATACTACTAAATGTCCAAAAAGTCTCTTAAGTCCAAGTTAGTAAAATACCTCAGAGTCAGATAATATTAATTGGATTTATTCTAAGTTCCACAGTTACTCTAATTATTTTGTCAAATAATTTCTCAGAGTACACTGGGCTCAATCGATCACAATATAATATTATCCAGAGTAATAAAATACGGGGTATTACATCCTCCCCCCCTTAAATAGAAATTGGTCCTCAAATTTAAAGATTACCTGAATAGATGAGGGTAAGCATCTCGCATTTCCGATTCAAGTTCCCAAGTTGTATCACCCGGATGTGTTACATCCCACCGCACCTTAACGAGAGAAATGTCCTAGTTCCTTAATACTTTCATTTCTCTTCCCACAATGCGGCTCGGTTGAGGCTCAAACGTTAAGTATGCTTCTATTTCAACAGTATCTGGTAGAATCGGCTGAAGAGGATATGGAACAAACCTCCGAAGTTGAGATACATGGAAAACATCGTGCATTTCCGACAGAGAAGGTGGTAAGTCCAATCTGTAAGCTACTTCACCAATCTTTTCTAAGATCTGATACGGTCCCACGTATCTCGGGCTTAACTTGCGTGACTTAAACGGTCCTTTCAAGCTCAATCTAGGAGTGACTTTCAAAAACACATGGTCACCTTCTTCAAATTCTAAAGGTCTCCTTCGATTGTCCGCATAACTCTTTTGTCGATCTTGTGCTTGCTTAATTTTCTCGCGGATCATTCGAATCTTTTCCGTAGTCTCTTGGATAATTTCGGGTCCTAAGATTCTATCTTCCCCAACTTCCGCCCAACACAAAGGTGACCTACACTTTCTCCCATACAAAGCTTCATAAGGAGCCATTCCGATGCTCGCATGGTAACTATTGTTATAAGAGAACTCAATCAATGGTAGTAGTTCTTTCCAATTATCCTTACTTTCTAGTACACAAGCTCTCAACATATCCTCCATTGTTTGTATTGTTCGTTCAGTTTGACCATCCGTCTGAGAATGATTAGACGTGCTCAAACGCAACTCCGTACCCATAGCTTGTTGAAAAACTTTCCAAAACCTTGAAGTAAACTTCAGATCTCTATCCAACACAATATTAGAGGGAATACCGTGCAATTTTACAATTTCTGCAATAAACAACCTCGCAAGATGACTTGCCTTGAAAGTAGTCTTCACGGCTAAGAAATGCGCAGATTTCGTTAGTCGATCCACAATCACCCAAATCGAATCATAACCACCTTGCGTACGGGGTAAACCTACTGCAAAGTCCATAGAAATACTATCCCATTTCCACATTGGAATGTCTAAAGGTCACAACAACCCACCTGGTCTTTGATGTTCAATCTTAACTTGTTGGCACACCACACATTCTGACATGAAGACCGCAACATCTCTTTTCATACCGGACCACCAGTAGTCCTTCTTTAAATCTTGATACATCTTTGAAGAACCCGGATGTATAGTAAAAGCACCTTTATGCGCTTCTTCCAAAATCTTTCTTTTCAATGCCGCATCATTCGGAACACAAATTCTTTGATCGAACATAATAATTCCGTCGGTAGCCTGAACAAAACCCGGTAGAAGTAACACTTCTTGCAACTTCTCATCCAATGTTTGACCTTGTTGAATCTCAACTCTTAGAGTAGAATTTACATTCAAATTTCCCATAATTACACCATCTTGCGTCCACACAAACTGAAGATTTAAATCTCTCAACTTTTCCAACAACGAATATTCTAATATCATCAATTCGGCCTTTCTCAAAACTTTACTACTCAAGGCACCGGCCACTTTGTTCGCTTTACCCGGATGGTATTTTAGCTCTAGATCGTAATCCTTTAAATATTCCATCCACCTCCTTTGACGCATATTCAACTCTTTTTGGTCAAAGAGGTACTTTAAACTCTTGTGGTCACTAAACATTTCAAAATGTACTCCATATAAATAGTGACGCCACACTTTCAAAGTAAACACCACCGCCGCTAATTCCAAATCGTGGGTTGGATAATTCTTCTCATGAATTTTCAATTGTCGAGAAGCATAAGTCACAACGTGACTTTCTTGCATTAAAACGCCTCCTAATCCCATCTTAGACGCATCACAAAATACCTCATACGACTTCCTAGGATCGGGAATAGTCAAAACAGGAGCTGTAGTCAATCTTTCCTTCAAACTCATAAAACTTTGTTCACACGCCGAATTCCACTCAAAGGGGCAATCCTTCCGAGTAAGCTTAGTCATTGGCAACGCTAATTGCGAAAAGCCTTTGATAAACCATCTGTAGTAACCTTCTAGACCCAAGAAACTTCTAATTTCCGATACATTCTTCGGTCTCTCCCAATTAGTCACAGCTTCAACCTTTGACGGATCCATCGCTAGACCACCCTGTGATATAACGTGACCAAGAAAACTAACTTCGGACATCCAGAACTCGCATTTACTTAACTTGTCAAAAAGTTGCTTCTCTTGTAAGATCGATAAGACGATTCTCAAATGTCCTTTGTGCTCTTGCGGAGTGCGAGAATAGATAAGAATGTCATCAATGAAGATCACAATGAATTGATCCAAGTAAGTTTGAAATAACCGATTCATATAATCCATAAAAACAGCTGGAGCATTAGTCACACTGAAAGGCATTACTAAGAATTCGTAATGACCATAACGGGTCCTAAATGCAGTCTTAGGTACATCGGAACTCTTAACTAGGATTTGGTGATAACCCGACCTCAAATCAATCTCCAAGAACACACAGGCTCCTTTCAATTAATCTAATAGGTCGTTTATCCTGGGCAAGGGATACTTGTTCTTAATGGTGACTTTATTCAGCTGACAATAATCAATACACAATCGCATCCCGCCGTCTTTCTTCTTTACTAATAAAACTGGGGCTCCCCATGGTGAGACACTAGGTCTAACAAAATGCTTAGCCATAAGCTCTTCCAATTGTTCCTTTAGTTCCCTTAACTCCAATGGTGCCATCCAATACAGAGAAACGGATATAGGAGTCGTTCCCGGTACCAGGTCAATAAAAAATTCCACTTCCCTCTCCAGAGGAAGAGAAGTGACATCTTTGGGGAAAACTTCAGAAAACTCGCAAACTACTGGAATATCCAAAACTTGAAGGTCGCTACTCCATTCCTTAGTGAGAACCAAAAGAACAGATTTCTCTTCTTCGAACAAGAAATTTACCATTCCAACCGTACCTTCTAGAATAGTTGTTAAGACATCTTTCGGGGTAGCATCAATAGATGGAATGATGATGAGCTTTTCTTCACACCTAATAAACACCGAATTAGCAGAAAGCCAATCCATTCCCAAAACGACATCAACTTTCTTAAGTGGTAAGCAAATAAGATCAATCTGAAAAACTCTACCGTCCACATACAAAACACAGTTTTCACACATCGACGGTGTCTCAACTATTTCATCCATGGCGGTAGTGACCACCATAGGAGGAGACAAAGGAACGAACCGCAACCCAAGTCACTTCATACATTGCATCGATACAAAAGAGTGTGTAGCTCCGCAATCAAACAAAACAAAACAAGGAAATCCGTAAACGAAGCACGTACCAGCAATTAAGGAATTGTCACTCTTCTTATTCCTTGCATCTAAATTGTAAACCCTTCCTTGTGGTTGAGTCCTATTCTGAGGACAATCCCTTTTCAAATGACCCACCTTCTGACATTGGTAACACTTCATATTGTCTATACCACACCTTCCATAATGCATCCTTCCACAAGTGCGACACACTGGAGGTGTACTCGCCCTTGAATCTTGAACTTGATTTCCTTTGAAGGCTTGTTGCCTAGGCCTAAATTGTTGGTTGGATCTTCCGCGATCCCCTTGATTCACCCTACTCGTAACACCTTCCGCTTGGACTTTCTTCAAACTATGTTCATCTACATAGCATTGTCTTAGAACTTCGGCATAAGTAGTGAACTCCCTCTGAGATACGCTATGAGATATTTCAGCTCTAAGTCCAAAGATAAATTGGTCCACCTTCCACCTCTCGTCTGGAGCATACATAGCCTGCCTAGAATAAGCAGCCATGTCTTCAAACTTTTCAGCATAACTGGCCACAGTCAGACTACCTTATCTTAGTTGTTGAAAATCAAACTCTTTCTGAGTTCTCAAAGAGCTCGGAAAATACTTCTCCATGAAAACAACCTTGAACTGCTCCCAAACCTTTGGCACCTCCTGGATAACCATTAAAGCCGAAGCACTCTCCCACCATCTCATAGCGGGACCCTTCAATGAGTGAGAGGCGAACAACACTTTGTTCTCCTTGCTGCACTAGACTATCAAGAAAATCCTCTCCATACCAAAAATCCATTCGTGAGCCTTCACGGGATCCAGTCCACCATGAAATTCTGGGGGATTCATGCGGATAAAATCCCAGAATTTCCCACCTTCAGCTTCTGGAACAACTACCGTAGGATGCAACCCTCCAATCATTTGTTGCACCATTTTCTGCATGAATAGATTATGTCGCTGCTGCATCTGTTGCATAAACTGATACAGAGGAGCATTGCCGTCGCCGCCCAGCGGATTCTTCCCTTAAGGAGTGGTGCAGGGTCTACCACGGGTGTTTCTACGTCCTTTAGCCATGTTCCTAAATTTCATACAAATAGGATTAAGTTGATTAGGCTCAATGCCATAAATATAACACTTAAGACCAATGGCGACACAACGTATATGAAACAGAAAGAAATACTTATACTATTTCATGGCTAGGTCGAGGATACGACCTTCTTTGATACCAACTGTAACACCCATATATAAAACTCACACATCAAAGCATAAATATTATATATAGATCCAAGTGTTTGGTACTGAAACACATAAGCTCCTAGTTAACACATTGTATACAAATAAATGCCCTAAAGTACAAAGTACAAAAACCTAAGGCATATTATACACAAGATGTTCGAATAATAAAAACTAAGAACTAGATCAAAAATGATCCTAAAATACACTTCGCTACGGAAGCTAGCCATCAACAAGCAAGGAAAGGATCACACGACCTTATCCTTACCCTTCACGGAACCTGAAGCACCTGAAATACATCAACAACGTGGGGTGAGATAAATCAAATCTCAGTGAGTTCCCTATCTTATGGATTCTCTCGGATTAACAAGGTTCTAACAATCCTAACTCAAGTCCGGGGAGAAGGGGAAAGGACTCTTGAGTTCACATTTCAATTCTCACACTATATGGAAACATGCCATGAGTTCATCAACTCAAAAGTATCACTAGTCGATAACCATACCAAGGTACCTCCAGTTCCCGTCCGCTTCTACGTCTAGAAGGCGACCCGAGACATAGATCCTTGTAATCTACTTAACATACGAATGGATTCGGGTTCTACGGCCCATTAACCGTTATGAACCGTCACTTCACACGGGCCATTAACCGTCACAAGCATACGCTCCATGGGCGCCATTCGTACAATACGGGGAATCAAACCTGCCAAGTAGTTGTGCATCCATTTCAGAGGAGTCCGACACTCATGATACTACACTCAAGATAAACCGGTTACGATTACGTAATCACACACACGAACATGATTGTATTCGACAATCACTTGGCTATCATGCCTCAAGGCCTCTCTCGCCTTTCAGACCACAAAGGTTAACCAACATGTTCCATACTAGTGTCTCCAAACCTTCTAAATTCTCCTATAGTTCATAAGGGGGTTTTCCTCACTCTTTCTATTTCTTTTTCCATATTAACATGCATATTCAATTACAATCATGATAAACAAAAATAGGATAGGCAAGGCATCTCACAATTGCATAATAGAATAATTTATAACAATTAAAACATAATTAAACCACTTTTGAACTTTCCCGATTATTTAGTCGATCGGTAAAATCGACATATTTCATCTCCATTGCATAGAATATTTCCTCGGCTTTACATCAATACAACGAATGATTGAATCCGATAAACGAGTCGAAAGTTATGAATTTTCCCGTTTTGGAGGAAAAACTTCAAGTCCCAGGTCGCGCTAAGCGCACCCATGACCGCGCTAAGCGCGCAACTCTCTGCCATCTAGGGTTGCAGGATTTCAACACTGCGCTGAGCGGGCTTCTGCGCGCTAAGCGCGCTTTGCGAAACTCAGAAAAATGCTTCAGCAAAACAGAAATCTCCTACACCTCCAAACCTCTTCCAAACCATAATCAACCACCAACAAAGGTACAATAACATAGTTTGAGCATGGTTTGAACAACAACATTCTTAAAACCTACATTTTTCTCAAGAACACAAAATTCCACAAACCCTATAATTTTCCAATCAATCCAAAGTAACCAAAACATCAAAACAAGCATCAATATATGTTTCTACAAGTATATTGATCATTCATTTCGATTTATATCAATTTCCAACCGTTAAAACATTGTTTTCAACATTCTAACCTAAAACTCATATTATCCAAAAATTAAAATGAGGTTTCTAACTTGAACCCACCTCTTAAACAAGATGAAGATGAAGAGAATGAGATGATTAGGCAAGGATTGGATGAATGGTGATGATTTGCTCTTAGATTTTCGTCAAATTCCTCTTTCTCCTTCTTTTCTCCTTCTTTTTCTTTTCTTTCCCTCTTTCTTCTTTCTCTCTCTTTCTTACTATCTTTTTCTTTTGTTTGGAAAATGGGAGGACAAGGAATAAGTAGTAAACTAGTATTAGTAAATAATACTATTAAATGTCCAAAAAGTCTCTTAAGTCCAAATTAGTAAAATACCTCAGAGTCAGAAAATATTAATTGGATTTATTCTAAGTTTCACAGTTACTCTAATTATTTTGTCAAATAATTTCTCAGAGTACACTGCGCTCAGTCGATCACAATATAATATTATCCGGAGTAATAAAATACGGGGTATTACAATAAGCAAAACAAGAAAGCATCATTTCTTTCATTAACAAGTTTCAGAACTCCATCAGCTATTCTCCAACTTCAATGAGACAAGGAAATCATGTATTCACGTTAGCAATGCTAGTTGTTATTGTTGTTGTTGTGTTAGGTAAAATGTTTAATATTGTTGTGTTTTAGATTTAATGTTTAAAAATTTTAATGATTTTGTTTTTGTTTTTTGATTTTGTTGTTTGTCTCCTGTTGTTGTCGTTGAGATTTAGTTTGTAACGATTGTGTTGATTTTGTTTTGTTGTTGTTGAGTTTTAATGTTTAATTATTCTATTAATTTTGTTTTGTTGTTATTGTTGTTATTATTATTGTTGTTGTTCTTTTTTTTCTTGTTATTTTTCTAGTTCTTGTTGTTGTTGTTGTTTTTATTGTTGTTGTTGTTAAAAATATTTGAAATAATATATTATGCTGGAAAAAATAAAAAATAGGGGTGACTTACTTTTCACCATAGTTGGAACTTACAACCGTGGAGAAAAGTGGGGTTGACTGACATTTCATCATAGTTGGATGTTCCAACCATTATAAAAGTGGACAGACTACATATCACCACGATTGGAAATTCTGACTATCGTGATATGTGTAACGCCCCAATTTGTTTAATTGTATTTATTTATTTCATTTATGTGAATTTTGTGAAATGTGTGAATTTATTGTATTTTACCTGCTAATTGAGTTAATTGGTTAATTTCTCTGATAGATAAAATAATTGTATTAAATTATAATTTCTTTTCAACTTTTATTTCCCGAAATATATTTCATCGGTATGTTTATGTTTTATCGCATTTTGAGAGCGTTTGGGAGATATTTGAGCTGAGGGGTATTTTGGTCATTTGGGTAGTAGATATTTTATAAATAGAAAGTGGAGAGAAAAAGAGAGGAAAGAGAAGAGAAGAGAAAGGAGAAGAAAGAAAGAGAGAAGAGGAGAAAGAGGAAAAAAGTGAAGATTCATTCGTTTCAAGCTCGAATAATCGGGTAAGGGTGAGAAGTTTCAATTATATCTTGCTTGTGTATGTATATGTGTATGTTTTCTTGGATTGTTTTGGATATTTTCATATAATTTTCATTTTAGGTCGAAATGGTAAAAATGAGTAGAAATCGATGTTTTCACGGACGAAAGTCGGAATATATCGCGTAGTAGAGTCGTGTGATGTTGGGTCTTGATTTAGCGTGATCGTTTGATTGAATCGATTTGAATTTGTAACTTTTGCGTTTTTGATATATATTGATGTTTTTGTGCAAATTGAGGTTGTGATCGAGTAAAAGTGTTTGGATATGTCTGGTAATATTGGTATAGGTTGATATTTAATCGGAAAATGGTTGTTGTTGTGTTTTCGAGCGGTTTCGATCGAGTTTAGAATCAGGTTAAATTGATAAAATTATGTTTCAAAATATTTCAAAAATGGAAAATGTGTTGGATGGTCTTTTAATGGTGAGAATATTGTAGTACGTTGAATTCTGAGACCGGGGCTTTTTACGGAATCAAAATCGGAGGTCTGGAAGGCTTCTGACAGTAAAAAAAAATGCATTTTTCTAGGTTCCGACACGGGCCGTGTCACACAACACGGGCGGCCGTGTCAGACGTGTCAATTTGCGGCCATTTGGAATTTTGGGTGACACGGACGGCCGTGTCAGGCCTGCTGTAGGTTTTCTTTCAAAATTGTTTCGATCGTAACTTTTGATCCGTAGGTCTGTTTTGACCCCCGTTCGAAGCGTTGGAAAGCTAATGAAATATTCTTTCTATTAAAAATGGTTTGGAGGGGAAAATATGATTTAATTAATTCGTGTTTTTGAAAAATAGTCGTGTTGTCGGGTTTTTATCGCGTTAAATGCGTACGGGTGATGTTTTACCGTGTGTTGTGCTATTGTTGTATAACATTGAGCTTTTATGTGGTTTATATGATGTTGATGCATGTGGTTATGATGTGTTGTGGGTAGCCTTTGTGGTGTGAATCTCTTGTGGAAGTAATTGTGATTGTATGATTGTTGTGGTTTGTGGTTTGTGATGAAATGCCATGTGTATGTGAAATTCAATGGGGGTTATTTGGTGGCCTTATGGCAAGTAAATGCATTGTTTGAATTGGTTTTCAATGCATGAATATTGATGATGAGATAATTCATATTGTTGAATTGTGAATGTATGGAATTGATGAGTTGAAATATACGCACGATTATGGATGTGTATATGTGTGCATATTAAATGTCATGAGTCATTGTATGCCAAGCATCATGATATGCATTATTGTGACGTCCTGAGTGACGGATTGATTCCAGAGGGAATCTTCTATAACATCGTGCGCCTTAAAAATAAGAGGACCTAAAGCGATTTGGTATATCGTGCGCCTTAAAAATAAGAGGACCTAAAGCGATGGTTATAGACGATCATGTGCCCATGTGTGGTGTGAGCGATCGGATTGTGCGCCTTAAAAATAAGAGGACCTAAAGCGATCTGATTGGATCGTGCGCCTTAAAAATAAGAGGACCTAAAGCAATCCATAAACGTCGTGCGCCTTATACCAAGAGGACCTAAAGCAACGGGGAACATCGTTTGCCCGACGGGGTGTTACTTGAGTGATCCTCAGTAACGAGCGATGATTCCAGCAGAGTTCCTAAGTGAACTAGTGATGAGAAATATTGGAAGTCGGTTCTGCATGGCAGTTGCATAAAGTCGTTGTGTCGGTCTCTGTGCATTTGCATAAATCATGGATGCATTATGTGTGGAATGTAACACTCCCTTTTATACCCCCAAATAATCAATTAAATCATTTAGGCACATATTAAAAATTTCGTCAGAGTATAATTATAACATGGAATAAAAGAGACCTGCCACAATTTTACATGAATTTAAAACATACAACACCTGCTCAAATAGATATGCAACAGTGGGGTAACTAATCAATTAAGGATCTAAGTCCTTTCACCCACATCTCCAATGTTTAGAATAAAAGCGGAACATCTAAACACCGATAAACATCAACCATATATATACATCATATATATATTCATATACCAAACAGCATGATTCCTCAACGTCAGTCATGTTATATATACACAAGTCATCAGCCAGACACATAAGCAAATGCATCAACAAAAAGGAATTCAAAATCATCCTAGCTACCCGACGCTACATATCAGAGCCAGACGACCAAAAAGAAGTGACGACACGCTTCACCAAAGACCACTAGCATACCTAATCTGCAATGCCTCATAGAGCATTATAAAACAGCAGAAGGGTGAGAAATATTATCATAATAACGTTGCATATAATTATATATATCTCAACATCTAATACACATATACCACATTCTCACCACAACTCATCACTATGCATATATTTATACACATAACATCAAATATATACCATAAGTCATTTACAAGGCATAACAATCCGTAATCAACACATAAAATCCCATAGGCATATCCATTCATGCTCAAATACATGTATCACTAATACATATCCATTTATTCAACATAAACACTCATACCTGTTTACTTACTAATGTATCATTACAACGATACCATCCTTACTGCAAATCATCACATTTCACTCTATATACATCGCAAGGCATATATATATATATATATATATACAAACCAAGCACATTCATCACAATGCTTATCATCCAACATAAATACATACATTTATGTTCATTCCATCAATGCACAAATACAATGATGTCAAATGCAAATCATAGAGACCGACACTCGACTCTATGCAGATGCAATGCGGTACCTACTCAATCATCACTAGTTCACTCAGGAACTCTGCTGGAACCATCGCTCGTTACCGAAGTAACTCCCCGTCGGGCCTACGATGTTCACCCATTGCTCACACCCCACATGGGCACACAATGTTTATGGATCGCTCACACCCCACATGGGCACACGACCCGATCGCTCACACCCCACACGCGGACACACGATCCGATTGCTCACACCCCACCTAGGCACACAATCTGATTGCTCACACCCCACCTGGGCACACAATCTGATTGCTCATACCTCACATAGGCACACAATCTTTTGTAATCATCGCTCACACCTCACATAGGCACACGACATTACAACGGATTCTCATTAGAATCACTCAACACAAGAATGTACATCATTATGCTTCACATACAAAATGACTCAAGACATTCTTATAATGCATACATGTATACAAACATTGTCATGCATTCATCTCTTACAATCACATACAATTCATCAATATGAATTATTTCACCATCTTTATTCATGCATTAGAAATCAATCCAACAATGCATTTGCTTGCCATACGGCCACCAATTAGCATACATTGAACTTCACGTAAGCAATTCATTTTCACACATACATGTAATCATAAACATGCATATAAAACCAATTACAACATATCACATTCATACCATTCACAATTAACATACTTAACATTTTCTACAAAATCACTATTCATAAATAGTCGGAAAAGTCGACCAAAAGTCGGCCAAAAATAATATTTTCCATCATCATCAAAAAGTACTCCTCAACACTTTCGATTCGATATAAAGAACGTTTAAATCGGATAAACAACGAATAAGTTATGGATATTTCAAAATAACGCAAAAATATAAACCGGACGCCCGACACTACGAAACGGTTCGAAAAAACTGTACCGATTGGACTAGGTTCAGACCTCAAAACTATTTTTCCTAGAAAGAACATCTCGTTAGCTTTCCAACGCTTCGAACGGGGGTCAAAACCGACTTACGGTTCAAGAGTTATGAATTTTTGAAGTTTTGCAAAATGCTGTCAAAACCAGAAAATTGCTGTTGCGAAAATACTGTCAAGAAAAACCAGAAAAACTGCTGTACGAAAATGCTACTGTCCAGCCACGAAAATCAACATAAAAACCTCACAAATCCATCATTTCTCATGAAACAAATTGTTATACAACTTATATACATCATATAGCAACTATTAGGATCATAAAAACAAGATGCTATGCTCCACTATTTTTCACCAAAGTCTCAAATTTTCCAAAACCCAAAAACATGAAATCTTCAAATATCAACCGATTTCAACGAAACGAGTTTCTATAATCTCGGCTGCACCTCACTCGACTAATCTACGCAATTTATTTCGAATTCCATCCGTGAAAACATCGTTTACGACCGATTATGTCATTTTCAACCTAAAACTCATATTTCTCTTAAACAACCAAAACAATCAGAAACAATCATACATAATCGTATACAAATTTAGAATAATGATATTTCACACCCTTACCCGAGTTTAGAAACGATCGGAAGTCGATTCGGGTGAAAATTCCTCTTTTCCTTCTCTTTCTCTTCTCCTCCTTTTCTTTTTCTCCTATTTCCTTCCCTTTCTCTTACTATCTCTCTCTATATATAGTTTTCTCTCTTTTTCTTTCCTTTCTAATTTTATCCCTTCTATTTCTTTTCTCACAAACACAAAAATATTTAGTTAACATAAATATCCCAAAATATCTATTAACTCATTAATTGAATACTATTTAAGGTGAAAAGTCTAAAATACCATCTATTCCAATTTTCCCTGCAAACTCTCAAAAACGGTAAAAATGCTTAATATGAAAACATAACATATTAAAACACCAATTTCACCAATAACATAATCATTGTCAAATTAAAGTAAAATACTCCACAAAATAATATAATTAACACCACAAATAGAGATAATTAAAATCGGGTCGTTACAACTCTCCCCCACTTAGACATTTTCGTCCTCGAAAATATGCTAAGCACACACAAACTCGGATACTACTCTCGCGTCCGACCAACCAACTATCATGCCGACACAAGGCACGCCACGAATAACATAAACAACAAACCAACAAACAACAACGACAAGACAACGACCACGACAAGATTGACACCAACACCATTGGTACCACTCCCCTAATCCCCAAACATAGGAATTAGCTACACGTACTCGAACCATCACAATGGAAACGAAACAACAACACGGACAAGAACATAACGTTCCATGACACAACATTATCTCAACAACATCCACAAAACCAGGATACCTGCGTCCTTGTCTCTCAACAACTAATACAAGAATTCCACACTTCCGCTGTGCACTCTGATTACTCGCGACTAACAAAACCACTAATTCCATAATCAACATTTGACTTTTTCTACTAATCACCAGAAAATCCTTGTTCACTTGTTATATCCACTACTTCATTCTATGCTGCATTAGCTTACACACCAGACACAAGCATCTGAACTGCTCAAACAATTCTACTTATCTGACCATCCGATCATACCCATGCAAGGGCTTCCAACTTAACTCATCAGGCAAGACATTAATCCTTCTCAAAGAATAATCCAACTCAAATTCATAACTCGTCTAGGAATTCCAACCCTCCTAGTTGTCTCATACTCTATTCTCTTGCGATTACCAATCACTTCAAACTTAGATCCATAACAACAACACTTCCATACTTTCTACACAAAATCACTGCAACCAATCCCCAATCCTGAATAGTATAAATCCTTGGATGAATCCTCAATTATCGTAAAGCATAAGCTACGACTTAACCATATTGCATTAACCCACCGACTAAACTCATCAAGACATAACTCAATGCTCCTCAAACTGTTCTTTAAGATCAGGCAAAAATCAAAACTGGAGTTGTAGACAACTCCTACTTTTAGCTCCTTGAAACTTATTCGCAATGAACATCCACACTTGGATAACTTATCTTAAAACTTCATCTCTTTTCTAAACTTGCTACTCATACATAATGGTTTCCTTGAAATATACGCACGATTATGGATGTGTATATGTGTGCATATTAAATGTCATGAGTCATTGTATGCCAAGCATCATGATATGCATTATTGTGACGTCCTGAGTGACGGATTGATTCCAGAGGGAATCTTCTATAACATCGTGCGCCTTAAAAATAAGAGGACCTAAAGCGATTTGGTATATCGTGCGCCTTAAAAATAAGAGGACCTAAAGCGATGGTTATAGACGATCATGTGCCCATGTGTGGTGTGAGCGATCGGATTGTGCGCCTTAAAAATAAGAGGACCTAAAGCGATCTGATTGGATCGTGCGCCTTAAAAATAAGAGGACCTAAAGCAATCCATAAACGTCGTGCGCCTTATACCAAGAGGACCTAAAGCAACGGGGAACATCGTTTGCCCGACGGGGTGTTACTTGAGTGATCCTCAGTAACGAGCGATGATTCCAGCAGAGTTCCTAAGTGAACTAGTGATGAGAAATATTGGAAGTCGGTTCTGCATGGCAGTTGCATAAAGTCGTTGTGTCGGTCTCTGTGCATTTGCATAAATCATGGATGCATTATGTGTGGAATGTAACACTCCCTTTTATACCCCCAAATAATCAATTAAATCATTTAGGCACATATTAAAAATTTCGTCAGAGTATAATTATAACATGGAATAAAAGAGACCTGCCACAATTTTACATGAATTTAAAACATACAACACCTGCTCAAATAGATATGCAACAGTGGGGTAACTAATCAATTAAGGATCTAAGTCCTTTCACCCACATCTCCAATGTTTAGAATAAAAGCGGAACATCTAAACACCGATAAACATCAACCATATATATACATCATATATATATTCATATACCAAACAGCATGATTCCTCAACGTCAGTCATGTTATATATACACAAGTCATCAGCCAGACACATAAGCAAATGCATCAACAAAAAGGAATTCAAAATCATCCTAGCTACCCGACGCTACATATCAGAGCCAGACGACCAAAAAGAAGTGACGACACGCTTCACCAAAGACCACTAGCATACCTAATCTGCAATGCCTCATAGAGCATTATAAAACAGCAGAAGGGTGAGAAATATTATCATAATAACGTTGCATATAATTATATATATCTCAACATCTAATACACATATACCACATTCTCACCACAACTCATCACTATGCATATATTTATACACATAACATCAAATATATACCATAAGTCATTTACAAGGCATAACATTCAGTAATCAACACATAAAATCCCATAGGCATATCCATTCATGCTCAAATACATGTATCACTAATACATATCCATTTATTCAACATAAACACTCATACCTGTTTACTTACTAATGTATCATTACAACGATACCATCCTTACTGCAAATCATCACATTTCACTCTATATACATCGCAAGGCATATATATATATATATATATATACAAACCAAGCACATTCATCACAATGCTTATCATCCAACATAAATACATACATTTATGTTCATTCCATCAATGCACAAATACAATGATGTCAAATGCAAATCATAGAGACCGACACTCGACTCTATGCAGATGCAATGCGGTACCTACTCAATCATCACTAGTTCACTCAGGAACTCTGCTGGAACCATCGCTCGTTACCGAAGTAACTCCCCGTCGGGCCTACGATGTTCACCCATTGCTCACACCCCACATGGGCACACAATGTTTATGGATCGCTCACACCCCACATGGGCACACGACCCGATCGCTCACACCCCACACGCGGACACACGATCCGATTGCTCACACCCCACCTAGGCACACAATCTGATTGCTCACACCCCACCTGGGCACACAATCTGATTGCTCATACCTCACATAGGCACACAATCTTTTGTAATCATCGCTCACACCTCACATAGGCACACGACATTACAACGGATTCTCATTAGAATCACTCAACACAAGAATGTACATCATTATGCTTCACATACAAAATGACTCAAGACATTCTTATAATGCATACATGTATACAAACATTGTCATGCATTCATCTCTTACAATCACATACAATTCATCAATATGAATTATTTCACCATCTTTATTCATGCATTAGAAATCAATCCAACAATGCATTTGCTTGCCATACGGCCACCAATTAGCATACATTGAACTTCACGTAAGCAATTCATTTTCACACATACATGTAATCATAAACATGCATATAAAACCAATTACAACATATCACATTCATACCATTCACAATTAACATACTTAACATTTTCTACAAAATCACTATTCATAAATAGTCGGAAAAGTCGACCAAAAGTCGGCCAAAAATAATATTTTCCATCATCATCAAAAAGTACTCCTCAACACTTTCGATTCGATATAAAGAACGTTTAAATCGGATAAACAACGAATAAGTTATGGATATTTCAAAATAACGCAAAAATATAAACCGGACGCCCGACACTACGAAACGGTTCGAAAAAACTGTACCGATTGGACTAGGTTCAGACCTCAAAACTATTTTTCCTAGAAAGAACATCTCGTTAGCTTTCCAACGCTTCGAACGGGGGTCAAAACCGACTTACGGTTCAAGAGTTATGAATTTTTGAAGTTTTGCAAAATGCTGTCAAAACCAGAAAATTGCTGTTGCGAAAATACTGTCAAGAAAAACCAGAAAAACTGCTGTACGAAAATGCTACTGTCCAGCCACGAAAATCAACATAAAAACCTCACAAATCCATCATTTCTCATGAAACAAATTGTTATACAACTTATATACATCATATAGCAACTATTAGGATCATAAAAACAAGATGCTATGCTCCACTATTTTTCACCAAAGTCTCAAATTTTCCAAAACCCAAAAACATGAAATCTTCAAATATCAACCGATTTCAACGAAACGAGTTTCTATAATCTCGGCTGCACCTCACTCGACTAATCTACGCAATTTATTTCGAATTCCATCCGTGAAAACATCGTTTACGACCGATTATGTCATTTTCAACCTAAAACTCATATTTCTCTTAAACAACCAAAACAATCAGAAACAATCATACATAATCGTATACAAATTTAGAATAATGATATTTCACACCCTTACCCGAGTTTAGAAACGATCGGAAGTCGATTCGGGTGAAAATTCCTCTTTTCCTTCTCTTTCTCTTCTCCTCCTTTTCTTTTTCTCCTATTTCCTTCCCTTTCTCTTACTATCTCTCTCTATATATAGTTTTCTCTCTTTTTCTTTCCTTTCTAATTTTATCCCTTCTATTTCTTTTCTCACAAACACAAAAATATTTAGTTAACATAAATATCCCAAAATATCTATTAACTCATTAATTGAATACTATTTAAGGTGAAAAGTCTAAAATACCATCTATTCCAATTTTCCCTGCAAACTCTCAAAAACGGTAAAAATGCTTAATATGAAAACATAACATATTAAAACACCAATTTCACCAATAACATAATCATTGTCAAATTAAAGTAAAATACTCCACAAAATAATATAATTAACACCACAAATAGAGATAATTAAAATCGGGTCGTTACAACTCTCCCCCACTTAGACATTTTCGTCCTCGAAAATATGCTAAGCACACACAAACTCGGATACTACTCTCGCGTCCGACCAACCAACTATCATGCCGACACAAGGCACGCCACGAATAACATAAACAACAAACCAACAAACAACAACGACAAGACAACGACCACGACAAGATTGACACCAACACCATTGGTACCACTCCCCTAATCCCCAAACATAGGAATTAGCTACACGTACTCGAACCATCACAATGGAAACGAAACAACAACACGGACAAGAACATAACGTTCCATGACACAACATTATCTCAACAACATCCACAAAACCAGGATACCTGCGTCCTTGTCTCTCAACAACTAATACAAGAATTCCACACTTCCGCTGTGCACTCTGATTACTCGCGACTAACAAAACCACTAATTCCATAATCAACATTTGACTTTTTCTACTAATCACCAGAAAATCCTTGTTCACTTGTTATATCCACTACTTCATTCTATGCTGCATTAGCTTACACACCAGACACAAGCATCTGAACTGCTCAAACAATTCTACTTATCTGACCATCCGATCATACCCATGCAAGGGCTTCCAACTTAACTCATCAGGCAAGACATTAATCCTTCTCAAAGAATAATCCAACTCAAATTCATAACTCGTCTAGGAATTCCAACCCTCCTAGTTGTCTCATACTCTATTCTCTTGCGATTACCAATCACTTCAAACTTAGATCCATAACAACAACACTTCCATACTTTCTACACAAAATCACTGCAACCAATCCCCAATCCTGAATAGTATAAATCCTTGGATGAATCCTCAATTATCGTAAAGCATAAGCTACGACTTAACCATATTGCATTAACCCACCGACTAAACTCATCAAGACATAACTCAATGCTCCTCAAACTGTTCTTTAAGATCAGGCAAAAATCAAAACTGGAGTTGTAGACAACTCCTACTTTTAGCTCCTTGAAACTTATTCGCAATGAACATCCACACTTGGATAACTTATCTTAAAACTTCATCTCTTTTCTAAACTTGCTACTCATACATAATGGTTTCCTTAAAATTCTTACATTGATACCTTAAGCTCAAAACTCCTTAACTCATTGTAACTCTGTGTTTTGCTTTCCATAGCATCCATACGAGTATACACCACATGCTGGCTATACGAATCAATCATCCATTCTTTGGCTTTACTTTTAATATCTAGAACACTAACACCACCAACATGCCATCTAAGCTGGAAAGACACGTCTACGCCATCCAACACAATTTCCGTCTGCTATCAACAAGAGATTAAGGGTGATCAGTTCCTCAATTTGCCAATAGACAGCCGACAATCATGATGGGGCATAGACCATCTTTACCACGCTATAACAACCTTCCTTGCCTCTTGTGCGCAAAACCACCTAAGGTACAAATCCTTAATTGACATATCCTTACCTCCGCACTCCCTTCGGAATCGGGAACAACACTGTCCAAGCAACACTTACAATCGGGCAACCAACAGCATACTGAGCTAACGCTCCACACCTGAAGTCACTTGGAGAAGTACCAGCTTCTCCCCCACTTATCTCATTCTCAATCCTGAAGACAAAGATTAGAAAACTAGAGAGTACTGATAGTGTTCCACACACCTATCACGTACTAAGGAATCAACAACATCGACAAATACACAAAATCCATAATGAAGACTTTACCATACATGGTCAAAAGACAACTTACACGCCAAAAACGTAGTTGCCGACCCAGAAGCAGTCATAAACAAATTCAAACACTTTGCACACTCATGGGAAATAAACAAATGAGTCTCTTTCAAAACAACATCAGCAACAAAAGGGTACTATTAATAAAACTTATACCTTTAATCAACGATCTGCACTAGTAGTGTCTGACCCTGCCAATGAAAACACCTTTCCGCTCGCTTGAGCTTGTTTCGGTTTAGTACACTTAGTACTCATGTGACCCAATTCTCCACAGTTATAGCAGGTCACTAAACTCTTTCTACAATCGGCAACAGAATGCCCTTTACGTCCACAGTTAGAACACTTTAATGCAGTATTCCTGCACTCCACGGATTTATGTCCGACTTCACCATAGTCATAACACTTAATGGAACCGGAACCTCCTCCGCCAGCTTTCCTATCAAAGTTTCCCTTATGCTTGCCCTTATCAGCGGGTGTCACATAAGGTCCACTCCTCGCTTGTTGCTTACTCTTACTCTCATTCACACTCTTGTAATATGTAGAACGAGCCTTGCTGTCTTCCTCGAAGATTCTGCAACATTCAGTTAAATCAGAAAACGTTCTAATCCTCTGATATCCCACAGCTTGCTTAATCTCGGGACGCAAACCGTTCTCATACTTAATACACTTTGAGAACTCAACAGTAACGGCAGCATAATGAAGATAAAACTGAACCAACTCAACAAACCTCGCAGTATATTCCACCACTGACATACTACCTTGTTTCAATTCCAAAAATTCAATCTCTTTCTTTCCTTTAACACTCTCCGGGTAATACTTCACCAAAAACTCAGTACGAAACAATTCCCAAGTTATCTCCTCATGATCCACCTCAAGAATTTGACGCCTACCGACCCACCAATCGTCGACTTCTTCCTTCAGCATGTGAGATCCAAGCCTCACCTTATCCTCTTCAGTACAATCCATAACCCTGAAAATTCTTTCAATTTCCTTCAACCAGAGTTGAGCACCATCGGGATCGAATCTTCCTTTGAAGATCGGTGGTTGATTCTTTCTGAACTCATCGTTCGCATTCGCATTCGGTGCACCCTGCACAACCCTAGCCATTGCTTCCATAGCAGCAGCCATAACAACATCATTTCTACCAGCCATATCCGACTGTTCCCAAAAATAACAACAAGGTAAACAACAATTTAACCAACACAACCACAAGACAGACACAACTGACTCAACACTGGCTCTGATACCACTATTGTAACACTCCCTTTTATACCCCCAAATAATCAATTAAATCATTTAGGCACATATTAAAAATTTCGTCAGAGTATAATTATAACATGGAATAAAAGAGACCTGCCACAATTTTACATGAATTTAAAACATACAACACCTGCTCAAATAGATATGCAACAGTGGGGTAACTAATCAATTAAGGATCTAAGTCCTTTCACCCACATCTCCAATGTTTAAAATAAAAGCGGAACATCTAAACACCGATAAACATCAACCATATATATACATCATATATATATTCATATACCAAACAGCATGATTCCTCAACGTCAGTCATGTTATATATACACAAGTCATCAGCCAGACACATAAGCAAATGCATCAACAAAAAGGAATTCAAAATCATCCTAGCTACCCGACGCTACATATCAGAGCCAGACGACCAAAAAGAAGTGACGACACGCTTCACCAAAGACCACTAGCATACCTAATCTGCAATGCCTCATAGAGCATTATAAAACAGCAGAAGGGTGAGAAATATTATCATAATAACGTTGCATATAATTATATATATCTCAACATCTAATACACATATACCACATTCTCACCACAACTCATCACTATGCATATATTTATACACATAACATCAAATATATACCATAAGTCATTTACAAGGCATAACAATCCGTAATCAACACATAAAATCCCATAGGCATATCCATTCATGCTCAAATACATGTATCACTAATACATATCCATTTATTCAACATAAACACTCATACCTGTTTACTTACTAATGTATCATTACAACGATACCATCCTTACTGCAAATCATCACATTTCACTCTATATACATCGCAAGGCATATATATATATATATATATATATATATATATATACAAACCAAGCACATTCATCACAATGCTTATCATCCAACATAAATACATACATTTATGTTCATTCCATCAATGCACAAATACAATGATGTCAAATGCAAATCATAGAGACCGACACTCGACTCTATGCAGATGCAATGCGGTACCTACTCAATCATCACTAGTTCACTCAGGAACTCTGCTGGAACCATCGCTCGTTACCGAAGTAACTCCCCGTCGGGCCTACGATGTTCACCCATTGCTCACACCCCACATGGGCACACAATGTTTATGGATCGCTCACACCCCACATGGGCACACGACCCGATCGCTCACACCCCACACGCGGACACACGATCCGATTGCTCACACCCCACCTAGGCACACAATCTGATTGCTCACACCCCACCTGGGCACACAATCTGATTGCTCATACCTCACATAGGCACACAATCTTTTGTAATCATCGCTCACACCTCACATAGGCACACGACATTACAACGGATTCTCATTAGAATCACTCAACACAAGAATGTACATCATTATGCTTCACATACAAAATGACTCAAGACATTCTTATAATGCATACATGTATACAAACATTGTCATGCATTCATCTCTTACAATCACATACAATTCATCAATATGAATTATTTCACCATCTTTATTCATGCATTAGAAATCAATCCAACAATGCATTTGCTTGCCATACGGCCACCAATTAGCATACATTGAACTTCACGTAAGCAATTCATTTTCACACATACATGTAATCATAAACATGCATATAAAACCAATTACAACATATCACATTCATACCATTCACAATTAACATACTTAACATTTTCTACAAAATCACTATTCATAAATAGTCGGAAAAGTCGACCAAAAGTCGGCCAAAAATAATATTTTCCATCATCATCAAAAAGTACTCCTCAACACTTTCGATTCGATATAAAGAACGTTTAAATCGGATAAACAACGAATAAGTTATGGATATTTCAAAATAACGCAAAAATATAAACCGGACGCCCGACACTACGAAACGGTTCGAAAAAACTGTACCGATTGGACTAGGTTCAGACCTCAAAACTATTTTTCCTAGAAAGAACATCTCGTTAGCTTTCCAACGCTTCGAACGGGGGTCAAAACCGACTTACGGTTCAAGAGTTATGAATTTTTGAAGTTTTGCAAAATGCTGTCAAAACCAGAAAATTGCTGTTGCGAAAATACTGTCAAGAAAAACCAGAAAAACTGCTGTACGAAAATGCTACTGTCCAGCCACGAAAATCAACATAAAAACCTCACAAATCCATCATTTCTCATGAAACAAATTGTTATACAACTTATATACATCATATAGCAACTATTAGGATCATAAAAACAAGATGCTATGCTCCACTATTTTTCACCAAAGTCTCAAATTTTCCAAAACCCAAAAACATGAAATCTTCAAATATCAACCGATTTCAACGAAACGAGTTTCTATAATCTCGGCTGCACCTCACTCGACTAATCTACGCAATTTATTTCGAATTCCATCCGTGAAAACATCGTTTACGACCGATTATGTCATTTTCAACCTAAAACTCATATTTCTCTTAAACAACCAAAACAATCAGAAACAATCATACATAATCGTATACAAATTTAGAATAATGATATTTCACACCCTTACCCGAGTTTAGAAACGATCGGAAGTCGATTCGGGTGAAAATTCCTCTTTTCCTTCTCTTTCTCTTCTCCTCCTTTTCTTTTTCTCCTATTTCCTTCCCTTTCTCTTACTATCTCTCTCTATATATAGTTTTCTCTCTTTTTCTTTCCTTTCTAATTTTATCCCTTCTATTTCTTTTCTCACAAACACAAAAATATTTAGTTAACATAAATATCCCAAAATATCTATTAACTCATTAATTGAATACTATTTAAGGTGAAAAGTCTAAAATACCATCTATTCCAATTTTCCCTGCAAACTCTCAAAAACGGTAAAAATGCTTAATATGAAAACATAACATATTAAAACACCAATTTCACCAATAACATAATCATTGTCAAATTAAAGTAAAATACTCCACAAAATAATATAATTAACACCACAAATAGAGATAATTAAAATCGGGTCGTTACATGGAAATTCATGATTTGATTGATTATGTGTGAGAATTGTGAATGGATGCATCATGTGTGGAAAATCATTATTTGATTGATTATGTGTGGAAATTGTGCATTGATTTGTTATGTGTTGAGATTGTGATAGCATTGGTAATTTGATTTACATATGTGATAAATGCATTGGTTGTGGATAATATGTATTAGGCATAGACATATGTTATGTGATGTGTGATGTGTTTCTAAATGTTATGATTTAGTATGCCTTATGTGCAAATATGTGAGTATATTGGATACTTGATATATGCTATATTGTTGGATTAATAGATATATGTTACGTATACGTGGTATGTTATATGTATTAGTATGTGGTGTTTGTAACACCCCCAATCTATACCCCCCAAGCTATTAAAGCAGTAAATACAAATTCAAAATTTCATCAGAGTATATTTCAATTATCATGGCATAGACAGGGAGAATCACATTATATTGAAACAAAACATACAACACCTGCTCATAAAGATATGCAACAGTGGGGTAGCAATAGAGGAACTCAGTTCCTTACACCCATATTTCAGAGTTTTTAGAATAAAAGCGGAAAATCTAAAAACTGAATATCATATATATATATCACATGAAAAGTTAGTCATACGTCAAGTTATACATGCACAAGCCAAAGGATATATATACATAATACACAATAATCGCAAACGGCCTCCCTAACTACCCGGTGTCACATATCAGAGCCGACCGACAAAAGAGTGAAGACATAAGCTTCACAAAAAGACCTCCAGCAACCTACTCTGCAATGCCTCATAGAGCATTATAAAACAGCAGAAGGGTGAGAAACACAATTATAATATAAATGCATATAATTATATATATATCAACATAAAAATACACATATCAAGTATTCTCACCACAATTATCAAATACCAACACATAAAGCATATACCGATTATATTCACATAATCACCTATTCACACATCATGCATATGTTTATACACAAAACACATCATTCATAATTCAATGGATTTAACACGAATGTACAACAATTCACAAATGCTATTCAGAGCTCAATCACACAATTAATCCATCTCCAATTGCATGTTTATCATGCCCAATACATTTATCACAATTGCATATCGCAATGTCTCGCACATAATCAACAAAAATCATGATTTTCCACATATAACCAATGCAATCATAACTCATGCAGATGCAAAGAGACCGACACAACGACTCTATGCAAATGCACATGCGGTACCAACTCCAAATATTCTCAATACTAGTTCACTCAGGAACTCTGCAGAACCATCGCTCGTTACATCACTGTAACTCCCCGTCGAGCCTACGATGTTCACCCACCGCTCACACCACACACACGGGCACATGGTGTTTATGGATCGCTCACACCCCACAGGCGGGCACACGATCGTCTATAACCATCGCTTTAGGTCCTCAGGCTATTCTTACCTCATATTTTCGAGGCTCGCGATGTTATAGCAGATTCCCTCCGGAACCGCCATCCCTTAGGACGCGACAACAATGCACATCATGATGCTTGGCATACAATGACTCATGACAACCAATGCATTTCCACAAATATAAGCAACCATAAACATGCATATATAATCAAATACAACACATTGCATTTATTTGCCTTTCGGCCACAATTCATCACCACAACATGCCATCATATGTATTCACATCATATAACATCATACAAGTCATACGATATCCATATTCAAGGCACATTACATGATACACACCAATTACACACTATTATAACAACAAAAGTCGACAAAATGACTCTATTCCTAATTCTCGACATAATTAAATCGGCTAACAAATTCCAAACCATCATAATAATAAAGTACAGCTCAATAGCTTTCCAATGCATCAAACCACGCCTCAAACCGAACCACAGATCAAAAGTTATGCAGAACACAAAATTTCACAAACAGCACTGTTCACTGGGCGAACCCTCTCGCGAGCATTCGCTAGCACCTTCGTTAGGCGAATATTCCAGCGAACCCACTACTAGCTAAAAACAGACACAAAGTTCGCTAGGCGAACCCCTTGGCGAACCAAGGCAGCAACCACCAACATCAAAAACACCCAAAGTTCGCTAGGCGAACAGCTCAGCGAACCTTCGCCGACCCTCGCTAACTGGTTCGCTAGGCGAACTCGCGAAAACTTCATTCGCTGCCACCTTCGCCCCAGGTTCGCTAGGCGAACCTGCGAATACTCAGAATTCTTCAGCGCTGTTTGAAACCCCAAAAATGATATTTTCTAACCAAAACATTTCCAAATCAACATATATCAATCAGAACCTATTCTAATCATGTCAACAAGCAATCTACCACATTTACATCGATTTCCAACCGCTAAACCATCGATTCTACTCATTTTATCGTTTTCGACCTAGAAGTGAAAAACATGGGAAGCAAGAGAATCATCCAAACACATACATACATAATCATATACAAGCATAGTATATCGAGTTTCGCACCCTTACCCGATTAAATCGATTCTTAGAAGTTGTTTTCCTTGATTTCCAAGCTTTTTCTTCTTTTCTCTCTTCTTCCCTTCTCTTCTTTTTCCTTCTTCTCCTTTCTTTCTCTCTATTTTCTCTCTTCCCCTTATATTTCTATTTTCTTTCTCTTCTAACTTAGTAAATAATTAGGAAAAGACTAAAATACCCTTACTCTCAATTATCCCGCAAACGTTCCCAAAACGCGATAAACTATAATAACAATGCAAAACAACATATTATCACCCCAAAGTCATAAATAAAAATAATATAATACTCAAAATAATTAAATCGACTCGATTAAATAAAATGGACAAAATTGGGGCGTTAAAGTGTTTGTGGTGAGAATAGCTATGCGTGTGAATTGTTATGTATTTGCATATTATTATGCAATCTTGATTTTAGTTGTTATTTCTCACCCTTCTGTTGTTTTATAATGCTCGACGAGGCATTGCAGATTAGATTTGCTGGAGGTATTTTTGTGAAGATTAGTCCTCCGTTCTGTTGTAGGTCTTGGTGTCTGCTCTAATACGTAGCACGGGAGCCGGGGAACGATTATATATATATGTATACATTTGTTGAATGTATTTTGTAGTACTTTTGTGTATATAGTTGATGTTCTAAAATGATTTATTTTGTAAAACAAGTCGGTTATGGATCTTTCCACTTTATTCCATAATTGACCTTTCCCTTTATATGGAAAAAGTTTCCCCTTTGAGGGTATTCTATTTTATGTTATGTATCAAATTTATGAGCAGGGATGATGTTTTGTTTATTTAAATGTGACATCCTTGTTTCTGTCGGGAAAATGAATTTTTAGTTACTCTGATTTTATTTATGTATTATTTAAAAGCGATGGGAATTGGGGTGTTACATTAGTGGTATTAGAGCAGGTCGGTCCGTCCGGCCAAGTTGTTGAGTCAGTTGGTGTGACAGTTGAATACTGTCGATGTTGTTGTTTGTTCCTTAGTACGTGATATGTGTGTGAAATACTGTCAGTGCTTTCTGGTTTTTCTAATCCTTTGTCTTCGGGATTGAGAATGAGATAAGTGGGGGAGAATCTGGAACTTCTCCAAGTGGCTTCAGGTGTGGAGCGCTGGTTCAGTGTGTTGTGAATTGCAAGATTGTAAGTG
Source organism: Lathyrus tuberosus (assembly GCA_022829125.1). Taxonomy (NCBI): domain Eukaryota; kingdom Viridiplantae; phylum Streptophyta; class Magnoliopsida; order Fabales; family Fabaceae; genus Lathyrus; species Lathyrus tuberosus. The sequence goes on along the minus strand of JALAZF010000029.1, from coordinate 2,900,999 downwards.
TTGTTTGGACAGTGTTGTTTCTGATTCCGTAGCGAATGTGGAGGTAAGGTTTATGTCGACTAAGGATTGGTGCCTTAGTTAGTTTTGTGCATGAGATTCAAGAAATGCTATTATAGCTTGGCAAAGACGGTTTATGCCCCATCATAATTGTCGGCTGTCTATTGACAAATTGAGGAACTGATCACCCTTAATCTCTTGTTGATAGTAGACGGGAATTATGTTGAATGGAATAGGCGGGTCTTTCCGGCTTGGATAGTGTGTGCCATGAATTGTTTGGAATTGAGAAAATGATTATGGATTGCTTCGATGAGTTGATGAAGACTCTTATACTGGAAGATGAGATGGATTAGAGGTTTTTGGTATGTTGGTCAAGTTGGGAAGTTATTGAGAGAGGACGATTGGGTATCGTTAATGGCTGTTCTCAGAGAGTAGAGTGTGAACTCAAATTTGACGAAGGTGAATATTTGAGGGTTGGATCTGGTAAGTAAGTAGAAAACTCTTAGTAGATGGGACTAAGATGTTTGTTTTGTCTTTGATGATAGTGTTCCGGAAATTGGCATAAAGGACACAGTGATGAGCTACCGGTTGTGCGTAATTTTTAGATGTATTCCCGGATGGAATATTGGATGTTAGTATTAGAAGTACCCAGACTGATAGAGCAGTTGGAAGATTTACTAGAAACGAGAATTGTGAGGCCAAGTGTGTCGTCTTGGAGAGCTCCAGTATGGTTAGTAACAAAAAGGAGGGATGATTGAATGGAATGACAAGCATTATGATGGTATTGGTATTGAGACTATGGAAAACGAAACTTAAAGTTCTGGAGAAGTTTGGAGTCTTTGGAATTATAGAGCATTAATGGGAATTTTGAGAAAACCTTGAGGGTGGATGTACTATTTGAGAGTTCTTTTGGGATGGTTGTTGCTACACGTGGGGATTTATGGAATTTGGATTGTTAAGAGAAGAAATTGTGTATGGATTGCTAACAGTTGAATAAGGTAACGATTAAGAACAAGTGTCCACTTTCATGAACAGATGACTGGAATGGTTTGGTTGAGTTTGAATGGAGTTGCAAGTGTATGGAATGTTTGATAAGAGTGGTGAATTGTGTGAGTTAAGGCTTTGATCGATTTGATGTGACTGGTTATGTTGTTATCATCGGAATAGGCTGTTAATTACTCGGTTAAGCTTGTGTGTGAGTAACCAGTTACCCAGTGGAAAGTTTTGCAAAAGCTTTAAGAATTTTTATCTTTTGGAGTTTGGTTGGGCATTACAACGTGCAGTGATCTTATTTGGTGTTAGTAATGCGACTGTAATGTTTGTGGAGTAGGGGAATTGTATCTTCTATATTTCATTGGATAAGTTCGTGGTGGTTTTGATTGAGGTAAACTCAGAGGAAGAACAGGTAGAGTGTTTGAGATTTGAATCACAAGTGTTGAAAAGAGACGAAGTTTTATGCTAAGTTATTCAAGTGAGAATTTTGGTTGAAAAGGTTAGTTTTCTTGGATATGTTATTTCTGAGGATGGTATTTGTTGTGGACCCATCGGAAGTAGATGCAGTTCTACAATGAGAGGTTACGAAGTTGGTTAAGGAGATTAGCAACTTTTGGGCTCAGTTGGTTGTTACAGAAGGCTATGGAAGACTTTGCTAAGTTTGTACTTCTTTTATCTCAGTTAACTTGCAAAGGGTGAGTCGTTTGTTTTGGATGTTCGTTGTGAGTACGTTTTGGTGAGCTGAAGTGGAATTTGTCTACGGCTCCAGTTTTGATTCTGTGTGATCCTAATAAACCGTTTGTGAGGTATTGTGAAGTGTCTCTGAAGAGTGTAGTCAGGTGTTAATGCAAGAGAGTAAAGTTGTGGCTTATGCTTTACGACAATTGAGGATTTATAAAAGGATCTATACTATTCTGGATTTGGAAATGGTTGTGGTCGTATTGTGTTGGAAAATTTGGAGGTATTATCTTTATGGTTCTAGGCTCGAAGAGTTTGGTAAGCACAAGAGTTTAGAGTGCTTATTTGGTCTGAAGGAATATAGCATGAGACAACGAGGATGGTCAGAATTCGTGACGAGTTATGAATTTGGCTTGGATTATCCTTCGGGAAAAGCTAAGGTTGTGCCTGAGGAGTTAAGCCGAAAGTTTTTATGTAAGTCTGTTTTGATGCTCAGGGAGTTAGAATTATTTGAGTAGTTCAGAGACTTGTGTCTGGTGTGTGAGATAACACAATGGAGTGTGAGGTTGGGAATATTAACAGTGAACAATGAGTTTTGGCGAATATGAGAAAGAGTTAGACTTTGGACGTGGAATTGGTAGTTTTGATGGTTATGAGTAATCAGAGTGCACAGTGGAAGCGTGTTGTGGCACATTTTGTATATGCGTGTGTGACTGGTAAATGTTCTTAGGTTGAACATTGTGAACATGTAGGAATGATGAGACCATTGGATGTTTCAGAATGGAAGTGTTAGGTGAAAGGTTTAGATATTATCCATGGGCTACTATGTAGATGGATGTTTTGGTTATATGTTCGATTGGTGAATCGTACCATTGTTGTAATAAGGTTGTGTGACAAGGATGTTGGTATCGTGGTTATGTAGAGGTTGTTGAATCGATGTTGTGTCGTGGAACTTGTGTTCTTGTTGTGTTTCGGTTCAAGAGTGAACCTGTGTGTGTTCGTAACTTGGGTATTCCTTGAGTCGTGAGTTGGTCGTCAAGTGCATTGTATGGGCTTTTCATCTTGTCGTTGTAGTGGTCATCGTGTCGTGTTGTAGTAGTAGTTATTGTTAGCGGGGTGGTTTGTCAGTTGTGTTATTCGTGGGGTGTCGTTTGTGGGCATGTTAGGTTGTTGGTCGGATGCGAGAGTCGCATCCGGAGTTGTTTGTATCGGTTATATTTTCGAGGACGAAAATGTCTAAGTGGGGGAGAGTTGTAACGCCCCAATTTGTTTAATTGTATTTATTTATTTCATTTATGTGAATTTTGTGAAATGTGTGAATTTATTGTATTTTACCTGCTAATTCAGTTAATTGGTTAATTTCTCTGATAGATAAAATAATTGTATTAAATTATAATTTCTTTTCAACTTTTATTTCCCGAAATATATTTCATCGGTATGTTTATGTTTTATCGCATTTTGAGAGCGTTTGGGAGATATTTGAGCTGAGGGGTATTTTGGTCATTTGGGTAGTAGATATTTTATAAATAGAAAGTGGAGAGAAAAAGAGAGGAAAGAAAAAGAAAAGAAAGAGAAGAGAAGAGAAAGGAGAAGAAAGAAAGAGAGAAGAGAAGAAAGAGGAAAAAAGTGAAGATTCATCCGTTTCAAGCTCGAATAATCGGGTAAGGGTGAGAAGTTTCAATTATATCTTGCTTGTGTATGTATATGTGTATGTTTTCTTGAATTGTTTTGGATATTTTCTTAGAGTTTTCATTTTAGGTCGAAATGGTGTAATACCCCAAATTTTGACCACTTAGATTTCCCATCATTGTGAAAATCATCATCACAATATGGATGTACCTTTATGCTTCATCAGTCTCCACAAAGATGGGTGAGCATCCAATACAATCAAAATTAGGGTTTCAAGCCCTCTCTGAGCTTTAGACAAAGGATCAATCAAGAAATGACATGATCTTCAACTTGTCTAATCTCTCAAACATCCACAATGGATCAAAAAGGACTCCCACTTCAAGGATTAAGCACAAGGCTGCTCCCTTCTAGGTGGATCAAGTCTCAAGATCGACAGTGTCACCTAATTAGGGTTTTGGTCAACCAGGGCCTCCAGATGGAAATTTTCATCTAGGCACAAGGCAATGATCCAAAACATGACCTAATATACTTCATGGAACCTCATGAACCCATGCATCAGGTCAATTTTGCCTCAGGGGATGCATTCATCAAAAATCAGGAATTAGGGTTTCTTGACCTAATTCACCCCTAAGTTGACTTTTGGGACAAACCATGAGCCAAGACCTCAAGAGATGATTTGAGGGCCTCTAATATACCATATTTATCCATTTGGAACAATGGATTGATCCAAGAAGCTTGAGCAACAAGTTTCAATTTCATCTGCACCACAATTAGGGTTTTAAGGGAAAAGTCAATTGTAACTTTGACTTTTGACCAAGACATGCTCCCAAACCCTAATACATGATTGAATATACCCTATGAAACCCATGGAACATGTCCATCAAGTTTTTTTTAGGTCAAGGACATGATTTCCTGAAGAATTGCACAGTTTGGAATTCATCTGATAAAAAGTCAACTGTGCACAAAAGTCAACTTTGACTTTTTGAGATTTTTCACCAAAATGGATTTTTAACCCTAAAATGATGTTAATGTATGATTTGAATCATCATTCATCAAGAAAAATCAAGAAAAGTGAGATAACTTGTAAAAGGGGTAACCATAAAACTTAGAAAATTTTCTAAGTTAAAAATAAAGTGGCAAAGGTACCAACTTTGGAGGACCATAACTCCTAAACCACAAGGCCATTTTTTCTCATCCAAAGATGGATTTGTAGCCCTCATTATCACCTACAAAAACTTCAACTACAAGTCATTCCAATTCATTAAGGATTTTGAGTTATGGAATGATCAAAGTGGCTGAAAAGTGAAAAAGTCACTTTTTCCAACACTTAGTGAAATTTTCACTAAGTCAGAATTTTGCTTCACTTTTTGCCAAATGTAGGGGGATTTTTCACTCGGAATCAAAAGAGATCAAAACCAAACTTGTTCAAACAGTTGTTGTATCATGTAAGAGCTTTCCAAAATGGCCAAGAACATTGCCAAATTCAACCTACACCATGAGATACAACATAGGCAAGTTGCCTTGCTGAAATCTGTCAAGGCAAGGCAGAATTTGCACTTTGGCTCGATTTGCCAAAATCAGCCAATTTCAATTGCTCCAATCCACTTGGACACCTCAGAGGATTGAATCCAAAGGGGACAATCACTGAGCCAAGCCTCCAAGGTCCAAGGAACAAAGAATAGCATGTTGAACCTAGAATTGCCAAAATAGGGACAAGACTTCAAATTTGGAATGAGGCATTCAATGGAACCATCAAGGTGGAATGGACTAAGCCATTCTCATCTAAAATCAGTCAAGACTTATCCAAGACCAAGGGGACCAAAGCTCTGTGCCCTAACCTCTAGTCAATGGCTAGAGGAGACTTTCATTTCCATTGGCCAACATTGAGGGAACCTACTTACCACCTGCCATGCACTATTCCTTGCAAAACAAACTTGCTCTACTATAAATAGAGCTCAATTGTGGTCAGTTTAAGTACACCAAAGCCATCTAACAGATGCTTTCCTCAAAATCTCTTTCTCTTGGCAAAAATGCCTTTCTTAGCAAGGTAGCTATCAGGTTTTGAGTTTGAGAGCAATTCTGCACAAACCAATCACTCACACACCTCACATACATCATATAGAATTGATCCAAACACTTAGATCACTTCTGAAACACCAATTTCACAAAATCACCAGCTGGTTGCTCAAAATTTCAAACAAGTTGCAGCTGAGGTACCACAAAGTGATCGAGTCCATTTCAATTCAATCCAAGTGTTCAAACACACTCCATATGGTGTAGGGAAGCTGTCCAGATCATCACAACTTGTCTGTAACACCTCCAACTCAAAATCACATATGCTCTTGCTGTCACGACTTGGAGGTAAGCACATACTTGGTCATCTCTCAATCTATGCATATTTCCTCGCACAATAATTTGGCCATATGTTCATAATCATGCATGGAATGTTTTCCCTCAATTAATTGCTTTGTTTGAATCGTGTATCAAAAATCCTAGCCTTTATGCAAAAATTAGGGTTCTTGAGGATTTTTCGTGATTACTTGTTGTATGTTTAATTTAAATGAAATTAATGGACATAGACATGATCGTGAGGTTGAGACGAGCATAATGATATGTGGATTGCATGATATGATTACGTATTCAGTGAGATTGGATGAAAAACGCAAATCAGCCAAACCCAGAAAAATGCGCGTGTTCTTGCTTGTGTTCTTGGCGCCTTTTCCACAAATTCAAATATTTGAATTTTGTGATTTTGTTTAATTGATTCAAAAATTAATTTCTCTCCGAGTTTTAATGATTTTGAGTTGATTCTTTTTTTAATAATTCACAAAAATGTTAAAATATTTTATTTTCCCAAAAAAATCCCAAAAATATTATTTATTTCATATTATTGATATTTTTGTAAAGAATTAATATTTTGATTGTTTTTGGCATTTTAAATATTTTTTCTACATTGATTTTGCAACTTTTAATGCTTTCTAATTATTTTGTAGGTCAATACTTAATTTTTGAAGCATTAATCCAAGATCACAATTTGTTTTCCATGTGTTAAACAATTTTTGATCATTTTAATTGAATTTTTATTCAATTAAATACATTTTTGAAAACAAATTAGGGTTTTGGATTAATTCAACCCTCATAAGTCATTTTCAAAACACTTTGGGCCTCTATTAGAGTGTAAGACTCAATCCTTTTTTTTGACCAAATCATCTTTGGGCCTCACTTATTGTATAAGTCCCGATACCGTCAAAAAAACAAGCGACGCGATCATCATCCGTTGAAAAACCATCTGGGCCTCTCCTTGAGCTATAAGACCCATTCAAAACACTTTGGGCCTCTAATAGAGTGTAAGACCCAATCCCCCTTTTAACCAAAAACATTTTGGGCCTCACTTATTGTATAAGTCCCTCTGCGTTAAAAGAAAACCTCGGCGCGATCGCCATTTTTAAACGAAAAATCATTTGGGCCTACCCTCGTGTTATAAGCCCCACTCTTTTTCTTTAAACCTTTTGGGCCTCTTGAGAGAGTGTAAGACCCATCCCTTTGTACAGAAAACCTTTTTGGGCCCCAGTCACTTGTATAAGTCCCTCTGTACAAATTCAAACAGTGCACTCACTGATAAAACCTTGGGCCTCTCCTTGAGCTGTAAGCCCCAAATCTTTCTTTTTCAAAGCACTTTCTCCTTTGATTTTGAATATACTGTTGTTTTTAATCTTTCTTTGTTGAACAACTAACCAAACAGCATGGAAGCACTCCAACCGAGTAAGTGGTTATCGCTTTCATTTACTGCTTTCATATTATAAACTGTATTGTGGGACTGCTCACTGTAAGTCTCCTTTCATAAACTCATATCTACTGTGTAATAATAGTATAGATATTTCGAGTTTCCCCGGCAACTACGTCTAGAACTAGGTGACGCCGTTTCACTTATTCGTAGAAATAGACGCCTAGATCCCCAATAGGAGCACCAGATACAATCTTCTCTTCAGCTGTCCTCCTTAGGAATTGTCAAGGAACTCTATTCCCAAAGATGAATGTATTCTCTGTGAATGGCATCTTTGAGTTTCTTCCAAATTCTCGAACTTTCCTGACTTGATCTATTCCTTGTGGATAGCTTGCCTTGAATGTCTCGGGGTTTGGGTACCCACTACGGTCATAATCTTGGACCTTAACTAAGGAACCCTCTTTAAAAGCTAAAAGTCGCTGGATAGTAAACCTCGCACGTTTATCAGTGGTTTTTATCTTTAAAAGAGTTATCTCTCCTAATGGAAAGGAGATGATAGACCCACGGGCTTCTTAAAAGCATCGGCCTCCTCTTGGGCATTATTCAAGGACCCTACGGCTTCTTAGAAGTATTCACAGCCTCCTCTTAGGCTTCGTATAATGATCTCTTCCTCCGGGAATGATAGCCTCCTCTTGGGCTTCGTACAAGGACTCGTCGGCTTCTTAAAAGTTTCAAGACTCCTCTTGGGCTTCGTACAAATTGTCCCGACGACCTCCTAGAGGTATAGGAACAGAACATAGTCATCCTCATAGAACATTCCCTTCATAGAGTCTACTACTGTTTCTCGAAGCATAGTACAAAAGATAAAACTCTAGACTTGGACAGTCTAACTTCCTTGAGTCTCAAAGACATTCTCAAGCACCCTTCGTTAAATAGGAAGGAAACCCGCAGACTCGGATAGTCTCAATACCCTTTGGATTTCCCGTTTCCTCAAAGAAAAGGAAATATCCCTGATCCTCAAATTAAATCCCTGTGTACAGTGTTACTCATATAAGAACTGATTTTCTCTTTTAAATCAGTATATTGGATCTGTCACTCAACTGAAACAGTTACAATAGCCTCCATCTCGGGCTTCGTACGAGATACCAAAATTCTCCCCAGTGGAGTCAAAACAACCTTTTCGCCTCTCTCTCAGGCTTTGTATGAGACACAAAAGATTCCCTCGTAGGGTCAATCACCCCTTTTTTTTGCCTCCATCTCGGGCCTCGTACGAGATATAAATCCCTTAAGCAAGAGTCGAACTCTTTGCTAGCCTCCTCTTAGGCTTTGTATAACGATATGCCCCACTGGGTCAAAAAACCTTTTAGCCTCTCTCTCGGGCTTTGTACGAGACACAAGATAGCCTCCTCTTAGGCTTTGTATAATGATTTTCCTAGCGGAAATTAGCCTCCTCTTAGGCTTTGTATAAGAAAACCACTGGTTGATCCAATCAACCTTTTAGCATCAAAGTTGTGCCTCGTTCACAGTACACAAACATCAACAACTCATTTCCCTTCATCTAATCGCTGTAAGCGGCAAGCCTCTGGATCATCTATATCCAAGCCACTATCCCTCTTTTAGTATGAGAAATTCCTAAGGAAAGATGGCATTGCTCTACACTGAGTTAAAGTCTTCTCCTTTAGGTTAAAACCCTTTCTTTAGAAATTATGGCATTGCTCGGATCCGCGTATCCCAGTTAAAGTAATTCTCCTTCCCCCCTCTTTAGAGATGACAAATTCTCTCTAAAGTCGAGGTCTTTCAGCTTCACATCTTGGGCTTTGAACAAGATACAAATCACCTTTCGCTTCACGTCTTGGGCTTTGAACAAGACACCAAAAACCAATTTCCTCCCATAGAATAGGAGGAACTACGAACGCTCTGATTTCCCTGTTTCGGTAAACGGGAATACGTAGGCATAAGATCGAAAGAAAAGATCTTAGCGAGCGCAATCAACAAAAAACCCAAATCCCATATCTCCATCAATTAAAAGCAGTAATTCAAAAGCATCAGTCCTAACATCCTTGTTCCCCGCCAAAAACCTTCTGCCCAGGTAAAAAGAAAGAAAGAACCGTATTGGCGAAATACGAATAACCAGTACAAAGGCCCCCCCACATTGATAGCATCCGTAACCTAACAGACCGTTGTTTAAACTCAGTATGCAAGTAGGGTTAATTGGAGACATCGATTTCCCTTCCTTATTCAGCTCACAATAGGATAAAAAATGAATCGACCTGTAGTTTTAAGCTCAACCGCAGAGAGCGACCGACGCTTAAGAACCGCGTCCAAAATCGCTCGCTACAAATGGTAAAAATGAGTAGAAATCGATGTTTTCACGGACGAAAGTCGGAACAAATCGCGTAGTAGAGTCATGTGATGTTGGGTCTTGATTTAGCGTGATCATTTGATTGAATCGAGTTGAACCGAACTGGGTGAACAATTGATTGTGTTCATATTCTATTTTTATCGTCTTGATCATGCAACAGAGTTTGATGTTGTGACATTGCGCCTTAACATCACACATCTGTACCAGAATTTCAATTGGTATCAGAGCGGGTATCCTGTCTGTTTCTGGATGAGATCTTGGGAAGATACTTTCTGGTTCATGAGCAAGGAAGATAGTGTTGCTGAGATGGTCACATGGTGTTTGAATAGTCCCTTGAAGTGGAGGATGGACTATTGGACCTATCAGTTGTGTAGCTTTGGTGGAGAACTGCTGTTGTGTGTTTTCAAACCTTGTTGTTGGCACTTGGTCTAAGGTGATGGTGTGCAAGGATTATTGAGTAGTGCCTAAAGGTTGTTGAGGAGTTGTTGTGAGTTCCGCTGCATGGTATCTGATGTAACCCTGGTGGTGAGATTCTAGGAAGGTATGCTCTTGGAAAGACATTAGGGTTTGGTCTCCTCAGCAGGATATTCTATGATGTTGCAGTTTGTATGAGGATTATCTCTTATCTGTGTTTTGGGAAAGAAGTGATCAAAAGGCATTGAAGACCAATCTGTCCAGAACATTGAAAGAAGAGGGTGGAGACAAAGCAAAAGAGTATCACTGTCAAATCTTTCATGCGGGAGTGAAGATCTTGATAAGTTATCTCTTAAGCTTAGTTGTGATGACCGAATGAGGAGGAAGTTTCATCAAGAAAGAAGCTGAGCTTAATATGTCAATTCTAATGTCTCGACATCGCGCTACACATGAGCAGTTTATGAAGGATGGCAGTTATCACTCTTAAGTTAGACAAGAGGTCTGAACCTTGTGCTTATAAGAAGAAGCTTCTGGAAGAGTGTGTATACAAGTTACTGCAGCTTTGTTAGTCTGATCTTGGAAGTTGATCAGATGTTGATAGGTTCTCGTGTGTTCCCTACAAGAGATATGTGTGGTTGTAGTCTCCAAATCTATAGGAGATGATTGATGTTAGAACTGATGTTGAAACATCATTTCAGTTCTTTGCTCAGGGTGGAGTAAAAGATCAAGACACTGACCTAACCTGGAAGGCTTTTGTGGTATGAATGGTTGTCATAATGGTATGTCATGAAGAAGATTCAGAAGATGCTGGAATCTGAAGAAGGGTTAAACCACAGGGATTTAAGATCAATTGCTATTTGGGATATTCACAAGTATTTAATTGATTATCCTTGAAAGACAAGTTTAAGGATGTTATGTCAATTGTTTTAACATCTTTTCATCAGAGGTTTGGAGAATCATGGGAGGGGTTCTACATTCGCTCACAAGTCGCCTAGGTGTTGACCTGGGATTGTTGCTTAGCATCTATTTCTAGAAAGTATTATGAATGACTTGTCCAGATGGTGGTGCTGTTGAAGATAAAGATGGAAGACTATGAAGACATCATAATCTTGATGGTTACAGCTTGGATCAGTTTATTTCTGATCTAAGTGGTTTGGAGCATGGTGTTTGCTCTGGTTGTGAAGGTCTAGAACAAGTGGCAGTTATCTCTGGCTTTCTACTGACGGCTCTACTAAGGGAAGTGGCATTCTTTGGTATAAGTATGGGGTAGTCTTGGACTACTTATTTTCTGAAGATTCAGATGTGGTAGGTTTGAAGTCTTTGGAGTTTCTAAGCAGGATGGAGGTTGTCTACTCAAACTTGATTGTTGAATCAAGTCTGTGAGAGCATGGAAATCTGTTTCTGCAAAGGGAGGAGGTTCTTCTGAGTGGCAGAAGGTTGAGCTGAATTCATCAGTTAGATGTTCTGACATCTTGCTCAACATCAGGAGTCTCAGCTGGTGATGTGGCACATCAGCTAATGATAAGGTGATCTACAGGAATGAACAATAGGATGCTTCAAAAAGATCGTTCTCATGGCAGTTTGCGGGAGCTGCAGGAAGGAGAAGATGTTACATGACCATGGCTTAGGGAGTCTAAGTGTGTTTGCTTTTGAGCAAGTGGAACATGTGACTTGAAGATCAAGTTTCCTTGGTGGATCAGGATATCTTTGTGAGAGTTCTGACAAACGTGAAAAAGGTCAAAATGTGGCATTTGGCTGTTTTCATTTGAGGATTCGTGCTTGAGGTGATCAAACTGTGGCATTGGTTGATCTCAGAAGTGAATTCGAAGAATCAAGATAATCAGAGTGTGGCAGCTGGTTATTATTGAGGATTGTCTTGGAACAAGTTACTCTTAGGCAGAAGGGTGATGAGTTGAAGACTCAAGAAGATTATTCTTCTTGAAGGTGGATGAGAGGTTATTCCCTGATGCTTTGGATTACTGTGCAAAAGTAAGTCCAGTTGGTGGAGCATATCAAGAATCAAGGTGATGATGTCTTGGTGTGTGGCAAATGTTCTAACTTGTGTTGGGACATTATCTGGTTGGATATCCGTGGTGAAGGATGATTATGCTCTGGTTCAGGAGCTTGGTGCCTACATTTTGCCTAAGGAGTGTCTACATAGTCATACGGGAGGATGATGAAGTAGAAGGTCTGCCTTGGATGGAGAATGTAGAGAAGACTGAAGAAGTCCAAAGTAACTTGTGAATGTGTCATAAGGAAGAATCAGAAGTTGTCAGACGTGTGCAGAAGAAGAGGTCATACAAATTGTCATGCCTTGTGTGAGAAGTCTGGATATTGTTGTTTGTGGCCATGATGGAGTAGCTTGATGTTTGAAGATGACACCCTGAGGGAACCTTATCAGCTGACTGTATAAGAAGTGTGTGAATTAGTAATCATCATCTGCGGGTTATTTTTGAACAAAGACCTTGTTGGGAGCTTGGTAGTTATCTGATGGACTGGGCTTGTGGAATTGGAAGAAGCAGCATTAGTGTCTGAAGTGGCCGTTTAGTCATTATGGACAGGTTCTGATCTTGAGGTTAAGTAGGTTGAAGACTTATTTAGGTGGGTATAAGGACAGAAGGTTGTTGTCAGTGGTGTGATCTGATCAGAATGGCTGAAGATAAGGAGGTTTCTTCTAATACAAGTAAAAGGTGGTGGCAGTCCTTATCTTGTGTTGCAAGTGAATATGTGAAATTCCAAATCAAGTGTTTTTTTTTGGACTTGACAGATCATGTATCGGAAATAATCATGATGAGATTTTGCTCAACAAACACAAGAAGTGGCAGTTCTTAATGTTGAGAATGTGGCAATTTCATTGTGCTTCTATCTGGTGTCAAGTGTCCATCTTCATAAGGAGCATGGGTTGTTCATGGCAGGGGGAGTTAAGGCTGTTGTCTATGGTCTTTTGCTGCAAGGATGCAGATTTTGTGAAGATTGCGTGCTGATCAAGATTGTGAAGATTGGATATAATGCCAGATAACATGTTATGACATTAGGTTGCTAGATGACATGTTGGTGTTCTAGCCATGTGAATCTAATTGTTTGAATCATATGTACACATGCTTCTAAGGAGGAGTCTGAAGGACAACTTTGTGTGTATCTGGGAGATGTCACACTTGTCTTGGTGTGTTTTTAAGAAAGAGGAGTTTACTTAGAGTTCAGTGGAAGGCATTGTGAGTGTGCTTCAGAACTTGTGGATGATTGTGTGAAGCATTCTTGTCTGGATGAATGAAGACTATGTCTGGAGTTTCCAAATGTTATGGTATACTGGGCAAGAAGCACTAGATAGGGGGAGTTGATATTTTCTCTGCTGATCATTGAAAGTAGTAGCTGCTAGGTCTGGGTTTTGTTATGAGTATATTGGTTGGATGATTCAGAGTTTTCCTTTGGAATTTTTTTTTGTGCTTGCTGCTATGTTCAGAGTTTGTCCAATTATGGCTAAAAAGGGGGAGAGTGTTTCTGATATGGTGCAGCAGTTGAGGGGGAGAGTGTTTGAACAGCTGTGAGCTGGTTCTTGGTTTGAGGGGGAGTTTGCCCTATGCTAATGTGAAAGTGTTCGTCTCTGCTGCAAGTTGGTCCAAGTTGTTCTGATGTAGGCTGAAATTGTTTTAGCCAAAATTAGCCAAAGGGGGAGATTGTTAATTCTTGTAGTTGGCTAGAATTTTGGTAAAACAATGTTGATGTCATGGTTGATGTTTCAACATGAGTTTTTAACAGCCTTGTTATGTTGATTTAACATTCTGGTTATGTTAAGTTTTTAAGGGTTGCAGTTTTGTGCTGATGTCAAACCCGATGTCATAACATCAGATGACAGAACATCAGAAAACCATCTGTGTGGTTTGTGGATTGCAGAATGTTAAGGTGTTGAAGAGTTATAGTGCTGAAGAGTGATGTCACATGCGATGTCTTGACATCACTATACCAGAACATCAGTCTGCTGTGTTTTTAGGACTGCGCGTGTTTCTATTATTGGAGAGATATTCTACTGAAGAGAGTGAGAGATTGTAGCCGAATATCTTGGTAAAGATATATTCTGGTGCAATCATAAGTGGAGCAGATCTTGTTGCTATTTTTAGGACTGAAAGATTTGAAAAGATTTGAAGATAAAATCTGTTTTTAAATTCAAATCAAATCAGATATTTGGAGAAGATCTTGCAGCTGAATAGTGAAGATTTAAAAGATACATAATATCCTGGAAATATTATGTGGAGCTGAATTTAATGCATGGAGAATATTTAGAGTTACTGATTGAAGATTTAATTGAAGATTTAATTGAAGATTTGATTGAGGATTTAATTGAAGATCTATTTAGTAGAAAAATCTGTTGGAGATTTGGAACAGAAGATTTGATATGATTTGAAGGCCCAAATCCAGTTGGGAAATAGGTTATAAATAGAAGCATTATAACCTAGTTTTGCTAAGCCAGCCATCATGTAGATTATAAGGGCTGTGTTGGTTGATGAACCACCCGGTTTGTGGGATGGTCATCGTGTTTATCTCGAAGCCTGTAGGTAAGAGATGTATTGTTCTTGGAGGAAGCTTTGAAGCAACTCCAAAGGGTTGTCATGGAAGTGTGTCTTCCAAAGTCTATGTAATAGAAAAGTTTAAGGAGTCAAGCTGTTGATGCAGTGACGGTGTAGTTGACTGCTAGACATCATCGAGATGATTGGAAGTGAGATGGAGTCTCTTACCTAGGGAGGACTTAGGTAGAAGGGTCATTGGGTAGTGATTGAATTAGGTAGATTGTCAACTGGTGTGTTGAGTCTGTAATTTGATACTACTAATAGTGGACTTCCTTCCTGGCTTGGTATGCCCCCAGATGTAGGTTGGTTGAACCGAACTGGGTGAACAATTGATTGTGTTCATATTCTGTTTTTATCGTCTTGATCATGCAACAGAGTTTGATGTTGTGACATTGCACCTTAACATCACACATCTGTACCAGAATTTCAGAAAGCATCTTTGTCTTGCTCACCTACGGGTTATTTTTGTTTCCCAACATCAATAACTTCGTCGATATCAACGCTATTAAGGTTTTTCTCATTGGAAACCCTGTGCCGACTTTGCTCGCAGATGCGTATCATTCTGTACACTTAGGAAATTTGTACAGCGGGGGGGAGATCACATGCTATGTACCTTTGCTTTACAAGTGGTTTATCTCTCACTTGCCCAAGTCTGCCGCTTTTTGGGATTGCACGGGTGTCTTACGTTGGTCGCAGAAGATCATGTCGCTCACCAACTCTGATATAGATTAGTGTAATAGGATTTATGAGGGAATCAGAATCATTGACCATTGTGGAAATTTCCCCAGCGTACCCCTCATAGGAACTAAAGGAGGAATCAACTATCATCCGATATTAGTTCTTCGTCAATTTGGATACCCGTGAGACACATCCCACTGGGTGTTCATCTGGAAGGTCTTTTCTTCAAAGAAGGAGAAAGTGACAGAGCACTAAAGATGGAAATAGTGCAAGCTTGGAAACATGTTCATAAGAAAGGACGAGAGTCTCTGGGAAAACCGGACTGTGTCTCGGTGGAGCCTTATCTCCATTGGGTACAAACTAGAGCTCTCAAGCTAAAGATGCCTTATCCTCGTTACGAAATTCTTCCGCCGAGGGAAATTTTCATGTACTTCATGACGGAAACTGAAAGGCTTCAGGTTACTCTCAACAAAGTTCAAAAGGAGAGAAGGTCTTGGAAGAACAAGTACCGCATCCTCGATGTAGAGTGTATCCAAATACAACAATTACTGAAAGAGAAAGATGCTCTGATTGAAATTTTGGAGCAGCATGCTGTAGAGAATCAAGATGAACAAAGGAATTTGCTCACTCCTTTCACCTGGCAAGGGAATGACAACCCGACAACGGCCCAAGCGCCCCGGTCAAAGAAAAGGAAAGTACCAGAGTCAGCACCCGATTTCTCCTTAGAGAGGACTTGGGACCCATTAGTTTAGGTTTCTGTTTCTGCACTTTGTAATCTACTGTATTTCCATTTCTGTAATCCTTTGAATTTCAATAAAAAGGGGTTTCCCCACTGTTTGATATTTGCAATCTAATTGTCGAAGTTTATTTTAATTAAACCTAAAAACAATTAATATAATCATTGCATTCATCATTCTCACATCGCGTATTCTCCTTACCTATGAATCTCACGTTTGTGTGTCGGTTCTAGAGTCAAACTGTCTCATTCGTATAATACTCGGGCCAATCGTCAGAAAAAGATGGATGATCTTGAGGAAGAAAAAAGAGAGTTGAAAGAAGAGATCGACACTCTGAGAGAGGATATGAGAAAGTTTCGTAACGACATGCAAGCCATGGCAGAAGCTCAGTTACAAAGAACTGTGATCTCAGAGATCACCTCAACGCCCATCATAGAAAAGTATGATCCTAGGTATCAGATACCGAAAGATCGTCCTTGGGGCATGCCTGTTAACTATATCCCGGAAGGATATGTTCCGCCGATCACTGAAGATCAGGGAATCGCAACACAAGCCGTTGGGCCTGAAGGTTACAAACTTCAGGAAAGCGAAGATGCCAGGGGCATACTCAAGACTCCTGAAGGTTACAAACTTCGGGAGGCGCCAAGATTTACTGCCGTAGTCACGGTACCACCCCCTATGGTGCACACTGTCCCGGAAGGACAGATTCCACTAACACCTTCTGGTAAGAAGGAAACTATGTTTGACAGAATGGATGAATTCCAGGAACAGTTCTTGGAAATGCAGAAAGAGCTGCAAGCCATTCGCGGTCAGGATCTATTTGGAAAGGACGCCGCAGACCTCTGTTTGGTCCCAAATGTGAAAGTCCCGCACAAGTTCCAAGTGCCCGACTTTGAAAAATACAAGGGTAACTCTTACCCTTAGAGCCATCTGGTGATGTACGCTCGGCGGATGTCAGCTCAGACGGAGAATCAGGACCTGCTGATTCACTACTTCCAAAATAGTTTAACCGGTGCCGCACTAAAATGGTACATGGGTTTAAACCGTACTACGATCAGTACATTCAGAGATCTTGGTACTGCCTTCGTCCAACAATACAAGTACAATTTGGACATGGCACCCGACAGAGATCAACTCAGATCAATGTCGCAAAAGGACAAGGAAACCTTTAAGGAGTATGCTCAAAGGTGGCGTGAAATTGCCGCTCAAATTTGTCCACCTCTTGAGGAAAAAGAGATGACAAATATCTTCTTAAAGACCTTAAGCTCATTTTACTATGACCGAATGATTGCCAGTGCGCCCAGTGATTTCACCGAAATGGTCGGCATGGGTGTACGTCTTGAGGAAGCCGTCCGAGAAGGACATTTGGTAAAAGACACTGGATCAACGAGCGGTACTAAAAAATACGGTAGTGCTCTCCCTAAGAAAAAAGAGCAAGATATTGGGAATATCTCTCTCGGAAAACAAAGGCGTCGTTATCAGCCAGTAGCAGCTGTAACTCCTGCTATCGGCCCCGCGCCCGTTCCTACGTATCAACCTCAGGTTGCGCAGAGCCAACCTGACCAACAAAGGACACAACAGCCTCTTCAACAGGCTCGTCCTCCATATAACAACAACCGTACAACACGACCATCAGGGTTTGATCCTATACCCATGTTGTACGCAGAGCTGTTTCCGTTACTGCTGGCTAAGGGGCACATTTAGACAAAGTCTCCCCTTTCAGTTCCGGAAAATCCGCCTTTTTGGTTTAAAGCGGATCAGACATGCCCTTATCATCAAGGAGGTCAGGGCATAACATTGAGACTTGTCTCAATTTCAAATCCGACGTGCAAAAGCTTGTTAGGAGTGGGCTCTTATCTTTCAAAGATACGAATCCTAAAGTTCTTACCAACCCGCTGCCTCAACACGAGAAAGCTACAGTCAATCTGATTGAGAAAGAGACTAACAATGTCTATCAAATTCACGATGTACTCTTATTGGGGACCAATCTGGTCAAGATGCATTGTAGACAGAGTGGATATGGCCATGTGCCACCTCATAACTATCACCAGTGTGATATCTGCTCTAAAGATAACCAAGGATGTTCTGTAGTGCAAGCAGCTCTACAGGAACAAATAGATCTTGGATGGATCCAAGAGCACCGAGTTCGTGAAGTTAACATGGTTTACACAAATTCCAACGTCATTCAAAACCACGACATCCGTGCGATGAATGTCAACTTGGTGGCGATGCACTCAAGGCAAAGCCTGTATCATAATCTGCCGCGGCACGATTACAGTTCCTGTCTGATTTGCTCGGTAAACAAACAGGGACGCTCTTTCATACAAGAGGCCCTCCAGCGTCAGATGGATCTTGGATGGATCCAAGACTACCATGATAGGAACTCCTATCAAATCAACATGGTTCAGATCTTTGACATTCGCGTGATGAATAGCAACCTGGTAGAGTTACATGCTGAGCAGGTCCGACTCGGATTCTTAATATCACATGATTACCAAAACTGTAAAGCAGGTTGCGAAAACGATCGAGGTTGTACCCTTGTCCAGGAGGCATTTCAGCATTTGTTAAATCACTGGTGGATGCCAATCTATATGGACGAAGATACTCAACAGATTAGTATCAATAACAGGAATCCTACTCGTCGTCAAAGTCAGGATGTCCGATCAATGGAAGGTAACCTAGTGAGGTTACATTGTATTCAAAGTGGGCGTGGCCAGGTGACACCACACAACTATGACAGTTGTAGCGTCTGTTCGGAAAGTAACCAAGGGTGTTACCTTGTGAGAGCAGCTCTTCAGGGTCAGATCGATCACGGAGAAATTCGTCCATATCCGGGTTCTGGACCCATCAACTGGACACCGAACTACCTTGCCGAGCAAGTTAAGGATGTTGTCACGATCTCTGGTCGTCACCAGATCAGGGATGCTTTTGCCATCATTCCTCTACTTGACGAATCTAGAGTTCCCAACCGGGAACGGATCGAGGTTACTTATGATGGTCAGAAAAATCAGAAGGTTCCCATAGTCATCTATCTACCGGGGCCGCTACCGTATGAATCAGCTAAGGCAATCCCTTACAAATACGGTGCAACAATAATCGAGAATGGAAAGGAAATTGCATTACCCTCCGTCGTGAATATTGCAGACATCAGTCGTGTAACACGGAGCGGTCGAATCTTCAACCGAGGGGTTGGAGAGTCCAACAAAGAAAAGGAACTTCAGGCAGAAATTCCTGATCCACCAGTCGGTCAATCTAGTAATCCCGACTTTTCAAAAGACAAAGATGAGATGCTAAAGCTCATCCAAAGGAGTGAATACAACATTGTTGATCAACTGTTACAGACTCCTTCAAAGATCTCGGTATTATCATTGTTACTTAGTTCAGAAGCGCACAGGGAGGCTCTACAGAAAGTCTTGGAGCAAGCCTTTGTGGAACAGGATGTAACAATCAGGCAATTCAATAACATTGTCTCTAACATCACTTCCTGCAATAATTTGGGATTTAGTGATGAGGAATTAACTGAAGAAGGTCGTCGTCATAACATGGCGCTCAACATTACGGTTAACTTCTAGGGCGATGCTTTAGCCAACGTACTGGTAGACACAGGGTCAGCCCTGAATGTTATGCCAAAGTCCACTTTGATGCAATTATCATTTAAGGGCCCTCCGATGAGAATCAGCGAGGTCATCATCAAAGTATTCGACGGATCCAGAAAAACAGTTATCGGCGAAGTGGATCTTCCCATAACTATTGGTCCTCACACTTTCCAAGTCACTTTCCAGGTCATGGACATCCAGGCAACGTACAGTTGTTTATTAGGAAGACCTTGGATACATCTGGCTGTTGCGGTCACCTCGACCCTCCACCAAAAGCTAAAGTTCGTCAAGAACGATCAACTTGTCTCGGTTTGTGGGGAACAAGCCTTGCTCGTGAGTAACTTATCATCATCTACTTGTGTGGAACCCGAGGAGGTCATTGGAACTCAGTTCCAGGCACTATCGGTGAGCAAGAACGATCAATTCAAAGAAGGAACTTCAATTTCTTCATACAAAGATGCTATCAAAGCGGTCGAGAGTACCGATACGACAGGATGGGGACGGCTTGTCATTCCTATTGACAATAAAACAAAGAAGGGTCTTGGTTTTTCTGCAACCTGTACCCAGACGGCCGCCAACGATGAAAGTCTTCATCCCCTTCAAAACTTCTTCCACAGTGGAGGTTTTCTCCACCCAGTGTCTCAGACAGTTCATGCTATCAATGAGGAAGATCCCTCTGACACAGATGAAGAATGGAAGTCCTACCTTAACAAGGACGGCTATATGTCTCAGGAAGAGGTGCCTATGCCTTTTTACTTTCCTACAGAAAGTCCGAGATTTATACCAAGATCAGATGTCGAAAAGATCTACGAGGATTGTGATCCGGAAGGATGCCGTGCTCCGCCAAATTCATTAGAGGAAGACACTCTGATGAGAGACAACTTTGACCGCAACTACTATGGCCCAATGGATGGTCTGCCAATGTGGCAGCCTTACCCAGGAAACTTGCGGCAAGAAAATCAGCCGAGTAATGAAACTCAGCTGAGCGTCATTGAACAGAATACCTGTGTCCCCACCATGTCATGGGATCAACATTCAGGTCATTCGGAAACTACTCAACATGAAGATGAATTCGCAACGTTTGCAGGACTAGAATTCATCAACTATGCTTTTCCTGAGGTCAACGTCATCGAGAGTGATGACTTCTCCAGTTCCAAAGAAATTTGGGACACTTTGGGACAACCGAGTGGAAAATATGACTTTATGGTCAAGTACACCGCTCCCGAAAGCTCTCGTATCAGGCTCGAAGACATCCAACCAACTGGATGGGGAGATACAGCTGAGAGCACAAATGCTATGCAAAATGCAACAGAGGAATCCTCCTACGACAATTCTTCCTGGGAGACAGATTCCAATGATCCTGCTCCACCAGAAATCAGCGTCATTTCTGAAGACAAATCAAGGAAGGTGCCAAACTTTGTGATTCACCGAGGATTTCGCAGCCAATGGGTTGCCGTCGAGGTTCCGAAGGTCGTTCATCAGTCAAAGTAATTGCCATCTTTAACCTTTCACCCTGCCCAGGTGAAACGGATGTTTTGATAGGGCTCGCTTTCTGTAAATTTCCCTCTTCGCTTTGCCCAAAGCGGCAGAGTTTTGTTTTATAGGGCTGTAGTTTCAAGATTCGACTTGTTCATTAATAAATTAACGTCGTTCTGTAATTTCCGCATTAATTTGCTGTTTTCTGTTTTTGCTTTTTCAGAAAATGGTAATCCTAAAAAACATTCAATCATAAAAACAAGCAGTAAAATCAAAACACTGCGCACACTTGCATTTTCTCTATCTCTTCTAAACACGAATCATCACGTCATGCAGATTGCTTGTTTTATACCCCGTTGAAACATACGATCCGATGCCTTCTTCCAACTTTGAGTTCCCGGTATTCGAGGCTGAAGAAGAAAATGACAACGAAATTCCAGAAGAGATCTCCCGACTACTCAGACAAGAGGAAAGGTCCATTGAACCTCACAAAGAACCGTTGGAAACGGTAAACTTGGGTTCAGAAAAAGAGAGAAAAGAAATCAGGATCAGAGCATTGCTCAGTCCAACTGCCAGAGAGGGTTTGATAAAGCTTCTCAAAGAACTCCCTGATGTATTCGCTTGGTCCTATCAGGATATGCCAGGGTTGGATACCAGCATCGTGGAACATCATTTACCGTTAAGATCGGAATGTTCGCCAGTAAAGCAAAGGTTGAGACGCACTCACCCGGACATGGCCATCAAAATCAAGGAGGAGGTACAGAAACAGATCGACGCGGGTTTCCTCGCTACATCTGAATATCCTCAATGGTTAGCCAACATCGTACCCGTTCCCAAAAAGGACGGAAGGGTCAGAATGTGTGTTGATTACAGAGATCTAAACAAGGCAAGTCCAAAGGACGACTTTCCTTTACCACATATTGACATGCTGGTTGACAGCACAGCAAAGTTCAAAGTATTCTCCTTCATGGATGGATTCTCGGGCTATAACAATATCAAAATGGCACCGAAAGACATGGAGAAAACTTCGTTCATTACCCCATGGGGTACCTTTTGTTACAAGGTAATGCCGTTTGGTTTGAAGAACGCCGGGGCAACCTATCAAAGGGCCATGACTACTCTGTTTCATGACATGATACACAAAGAAATCGAGGTATATGTCGATGATTTGATTGCAAAATCAAGAACAGAGGATGAGCATGTTGAACATCTGTCAAAATTGTTCGAACGTTTAAGAAAATTCAAGCTCCGCTTGAATCCCAACAAGTGTACCTTCGGTGTCCGTTCAGGGAAACTACTAGGGTTCATCGTCAGCCAGAAAGGAATTGAGGTTGATCCTGACAAGGTCAAGGCCATTCAAGAAATGCCTTCTCCGAAAACTGAAAAACAAGTCAGAGGATTCTTGGGACGTTTGAACTACATCTCCAGATTCATATTCCTTATGACCGCGACGTGCGCGCCGATTTTCAAATTACTGAAAAAGAACCAGGATTGCGTTTGGTCAGAAGACTGCCAAACTGCCTTCGACAGTATTAAGGAATACCTGTTGAATCCTCCGATCCTGTCACCTCCAGTGGAAGGAAGACCACTGATCATTTACCTCACAGTCCTAGAGGACTCAATGGGATGTGTACTTGGCCAACAAGACGAAACTAAAAGGAAAGATTCTGCCATTTACTATCTAAGCAAGTAATTCATCGACTGCGAGACTCGGTACACAAGGCTCGAGAAAACTTGTTGCGCTTTGGCTTGGGCAGCCAAACGTCTTCGCCAGTACATGATTCGTCATACTACTTGGTTGGTCTCCGAAATGGATCCAATCAAGTACGTTTTCGAAAAACCTGCTCTCACGGGAAGGATTGCCCGTTGGCAGATGTTACTATCAGAATATGACATAGAGTACCATGCTCAGAAAGCCGTTAAAGGAAGTATTTTAGACGATCATTTGGCTCATCAACCGATTGACGATCAAGAATCAATCGGGTTAAACTTCCCAGACGAAGATGTCATGTATCTAAAAATGAAAGATTGCGATGAACCACTACCCAGTGAAGGGCCAGAACCAGGTTCCCATTGGGGACTTATCTTTGACGGAGCAGTCAATCATTATGGAAACGGAATTGGGGCAATCATTGTTACCCCTCAGGGTTCCCACATTCCTTTCACTGCCAGAGTTACGTTCAAATGTACGAACAATGAGGCCGAATACGAAGCATGTATCATGGGTCTCGAAGAAGCGATTGATTTAAGGATAAAAAACTTGGACGTATACGGCGATTCAGCCCTGGTTATTAACCAGATAAAAGGAGATTGGAACACATACCAATCAGGATTGATTCCTTACAAAGACTACGCAAGAAGGTTGTTACCCTTCTTTAACAGAGTCGACTTTCATCACATCCCTCGTGATGAGAATCCCATGGCTGATGCATTAGCCACTCTCTCTTCCATGATTAGTGTAGGTCGATGGAATGACATACCTAAGATCGACATCATGCGCCTTGAACGGCCCGCTTACGTCTTCACGATTGAAGTAGTCATAGACGACAAACCTTGGTATCACGATATCAAATGCTTCCTTCAGAAACAAGAGTACCCATCTGGGGCACTCAGAAAAGACAGGAAAACCCTCAGAAGATTGGCTGGAAACTTCTTCCTGAGCGGTGACACTCTTTATAAGAGAAATTTTGACATGGTTTTGCTCCGATGTGTCGACAGACCAGAAGCAGACATGCTCATGAAAGAAATTCATGAAGGATCCTTTGGCACTCATGCCAACGGACACACAATGGCGAGAAAAATTCTCAGGGACGGGTATTATTGGTTGACAATGGAATCCGACTGCTACAAGTACATGAGGAGGTGTCACAAGTGTCAGATATACTCCGACAAAATTCATGTACCACCATCACATCTCAAAGTTCTTTCTTCCCCGTGGCCATTTTCCATATGGGGAATCGATATGATTGGTATGATTGAGCCCAAGGCTTCAAACGGACATCGGTTCATCCTGGTAGCCATTGACTATTTCACCAAGTGGGTCGAAGCAGCGTCATTCGCCAATGTAACCCGACAAGTGGTGGTCCGATTTATCAAAAACAATATCATCTGCCGTTATGGTGTTCCAAGCGAGATCATTACTGATAATGGATCTAACTTGAACAATAAGATGATGAAAGAGTTGTGTGCAGAGTTCAAGATTGAACACCATAACTCATCTCCCTACCGACCCAAGATGAACGGAGCGGTAGAAGCGGCTAACAAGAACATCAAGAAGATCGTTCAAAAGATGGTTGTAACCTATAAAGACTGGCACAAGATGTTACCTTTTGCTCTTCATGGTTATCGCACATCTGTCCGTACTTCAACAGGGGCTACCCCTTTCTCTCTAGTATATGGCATGGAGGCAGTGCTTCCCATAGAAGTAGAGATCCAGTCAATCAGGGTATTGATGGAAGCTCAGCTCACCGAAGCTGAATGGTGTCAAAGTCGACACGACGAACTGAACCTGATCGAAGAAAAGAGAATCACGGCACTATGCCACGGTCAGTTGTATCAACAGAGAATGAAAAGGGCGTTCGACAAAAAAGTCCGACCTCGTGTCTTCAGAAAAGGAGACCTCGTGCTCAAGAAGATACAATCATTTCTCACTGACTCTCGGGGAAAATGGACCCCGAATTATGATGGCCCCTATGTGATCACGAAAGCTTTCTCAGGCGGCGCCTTGAGACTTGCAACCATGGACAGAGAGGAATTTTCCTACCCCACGAATGTTGATGTAGTCAAGAAATACTTCGCCTAAACTAAAAAAAAAAACGTCTCGGTGGATTGAAAACCTGAAAGGGCGGTCCAGGGAAAAGTTAGAGACGTGGAAAAAAAAGAATCATCCCGATGGATTGGAAACATCATAGTACAATCCAGGAAAAAATAAGGGATAATGGCAAGTAACTATGTTCAACAGAGGCAAGTCCCTCAGCCGCAGCAGTTACAGCATCATCTATCGGAGGAAATCTCCAGTCAAAGGTCATCTTCGACGGAAGCTCAGGATGCCCCGAATTCAAAGTTGGTAGAAGGATAGTGGTCGTTATGTTTCAACGTAGCCCTTTTCCCTGTAAATTACCATTTTCTAACTTTGTATATACTCTTTGGAATCACGCGTTTGGCTGATCTCCATCTTATCAATAAAATTTGAGCCTTTGTGCTTTTGTTTGTAATTCTTAACTTGCTTTAGCTTTACAGAACGACGTTGTTTAAACTTAATCAGCGATTCTTGAAATAAAACAAAAATGAATTTACTTGTTAAAACTTTTTCTTCTTTTAAATTAAAGATGGCAATTTCTTTTGACTGTTAAACATCGAAAGAACATCGATCGCTTCTCCCGAAGTAAGCAAACTTCAAAGTGCAGAATCAAAGTACTCCTTCTAAGCCAGTATGCCTGAATGAAGGGATCAACTGTGTCAGAGACCTTGTTTCGTCTGACATCCTCGGCCGAGTTCTCATCTCTTAAGCCCGATCAACATAGCTCCCAACGGGACTATCTCTCCTAAGCAAGGTGGAATTGCTATTTTGAATCAACGGTACTTCTTCGCCCCGCGATGGCCGAGTATCCAATTGTGTTCATCCATTAGTCTGTATGTCGCGTCTGTTTTGTCAGCATATACATACATACTTCATGCATTTTATTTGCGTTCGCATTTCGTATTGCATCACTATCACTTGAGTCGGTCTTGTCCCCTAATGATAAACAGTTTTCTCAATCGAGTTTGTCAGTTCTTTCCTCGTCAGGAAGTGTTGCGTCTGCACAATCTCGCCACCAGTGTATCTTTAGATCAGAGTCGACACTTGGCCATTTTGATAACTTGAACCTCTGAAAGATCAGAGAACCTTCAACAAATGTCACTCTTCGCCATTGAAGATGATATCCTCGCTTTCCCGGATTAAGGAAAATCCCGAGAGAAAGCCTCGTGATCAGAGATTCGGCAGCATGCCAGTTTTGCTCCGAAAGGACCGCTGATGAAAAGGTCATCGGCCCCACAAAATTGGACCCCATCATATGGCGTTTCTCCGGGAAGATCCCGAGAAAAGTATGATGAAAGATCCCAAACGAAAACAGTCTCTCAAGAGACTCGCTTTCCCTAGTAGAATCGACAAATGGCGTCTCCAAAACAGAGAAGTTTGTGTACCTCTACAATTCAGACGAATGTGTTCCCCAGCAAGTCTGACATCAAAACTTTTTCCACTCAAATGGCATCTCCCCAGGAAAATTCGGTGAGAAGTTTGGAGGAAAGCCGCTACGAATAGCGTCCCTTGTCAGTAAAGTTTATTGACGAAAAAAACCGAGACCAGTTTCTTGGTAGGAAACCAAGAACGAGGGGAAGTTCAAAAGAAACTAAGACCAGTTCTTGGTAGGAAACCAGGATCGAGGGGAAGTTTAAATCAGAAACTAAGACCAGTTCTTGGTAGGAGACCAGGATCGAGGGGAAGTTTAAATCAGAAACTAAGACCAGTTCCTTGGTAGGAAACCAAGAACGAGTGGAGGTTTATTTCAAAAGAAAACTGAGACCAGTTCCTTGGCTGAAAACCAGGATCGAGGGGAAGTTTACCTTTTCTAAGCATCCTTGCTTAGTTAAAGAAGATGAATGTGTAAGCTACCATTCATAACCACCATCAAAATTTCGGATATTCCGATATTTAATCCTCTTGCACCCCGAATGCTCGAATCCCTTCGTCATTCATACCTTCGGGTCCAAGAAGATTAAATAGGGGCATCTGTAATACCCCAAATTTTGACCACTTAGATTTCCCATCATTGTGAAAATCATCATCACAATATGGATGTACCTTTATGCTTCATCAGTCTCCACAAAGATGGGTGAGTATCCAATACAATCAAAATTAGGGTTTCAAGCCCTCTCTGAGCTTTAGACAAAGGATCAATCAAGAAATGACATGATCTTCAACTTGTCTAATCTCTCAAACATCCACAATGGATAAAAAAGGACTCCCACTTCAAGGATTAAGCACAAGGCTGCTCCCTTCTAGGTGGATCAAGTCTCAAGATCGACAGTGTCACCAAATTAGGGTTTTGGTCAACCAGGGCCTCCAGATGGAAATTTTCATCTGGGCACAAGGCAATGATCCAAAACATGACCTAATATACTTCATGGAACCTCATGAACCCATGCATCAGGTTAATTTTGCCTCAGGGGATGCATTCATCAAAAATCAGGAATTAGGGTTTCTTGACCTAATTCACCCCTAAGTTGACTTTTGGGACAAACCATGAGCCAAGACCTCAAGAGATGATTTGAGGGCCTCTAATATACCATATTGATCCATTTGGAACAATGGATTGATCCAAAAAGCTTGAGCAACAAGTTTCAATTTCATCTGCATCATTATTAGGGTTTTAAGGGAAAAGTTAACTGTAACTTTGACTTTTGACCAAGACATGCTCCCAAACCCTAATACATGATTGAATATACCCTATGAAACCCATGGAACATGTCCATCAAGTTTGTTTTAGGTCAAGGACATGATTTCCTGAAGAATTGCACAGTTTGGAATTCATCTGATAAAAAGTCAACTGTGTACAAAAGTCAACTTTGACTTTTTGAGATTTTTCACCAAAATGGATTTTTAACCCTAAAATGATGTTAATGTATGATTTGAATCATCATTCATCAAGAAAAATCAAGAAAAGTGAGATAACTTGTAAAAGGGGTAACCTTAAAACTTAGAAATTTTTCTAAGTTAAAAATAAAGTGGCAAAGGTACCAACTTTGGAGGACCATAACTCCTAAACCACAAGGTCATTTTTTCTCATCCAAATATGGATTTGTATCCCTCATTATCACCTACAAAAACTTCAACTACAAGTCATTCCAATTCATTAAGGATTTTGAGTTACGGAATGATCAAAGTGGCTGAAAAGTGAAAAAGTCACTTTTTCCAACACTTAGTGAAATTTTCACTAAGTCAGAATTCTGCTTCACTTTTTGCCAAATGTAGGGGGATTTTTCACTTGGAATCAAAAGAGATCAAAACCAAACTTGTTCAAACAGTTGTTGTATCATGTAAGAGCTTTCCAAAATGGCCAAGAACATTGCCAAATTCAACCTACACCATGAGATACAACATTGGCAAGTTGCCTTGCTGAAATCTGTCAAGGCAAGGCAGAATTTGCACTTTGGCTCGATTTGCCAAAATCAGCCAATTTCAATTGCTCCAATCCACTTGGACACCTCAGAGGATTGAATCCAAAGGGGACAATCACTGAGCCAAGCCTCCAAGGTCCAAGGAACAAAGAATAGCATGTTGAACCTAGAATTGCCAAAATAGGGACAAGACTTCAAATTTGGAATGAGGTATTCAATGGAACCATCAAGGTGGCATGGACTGAGCCATTCTCATCTGAAATCAGTCAAGACTTATCCAAGACCAAGGGGACCAAAGCTCTGTGCCCTAACCTCTAGTCAATGGCTAGAGGAGACTTTCATTTCCATTGGCCAACATTGAGGGAACCTACTTACCAGTTGCCATGCACTATTCCTTGCAAAACAAACTTGCTCTACTATAAATAGAGCTCAATTGTGGTCAGTTTAAGTACACCAAAGCCATCTAACAGATGCTTTCCTCAAAATCTCTTTCTCTTGGCAAAAATGCCTTTCTTAGCAAGGTAGCTATCGGGTTTTGAGTTTGAGAGCAATTCTGCACAAACCAATCACTCACACACCTCACATACATCATATAGAAGTGATCCAAACACTTAGATCACTTCTGAAACACCAATTTCACAAAATCACCAGCTGGTTGATCAAAATTTCAAACAAGTTGCAGCTGAGGTACCACAAAGTGATCGAGTCCATTTCAATTCAATCCAAGTGTTCAAACACACTCCATATGGTGTAGGGAAGCTGCCCAAATCATCACAACTTGTATGTAACACCTCCAACTCAAAATCACATTTGCTCTTGCTGTCACGACTTGGAGGTAAGCACATACTTGGTCATCTCTCAATTTATGCATATTTCCTCACACAATAATTTGGCCATATGTTCATAATCATGCATGGAATATTTTCCCTCAATTAATTGCTTTGTTTGAATCGTGTATCAAAAATCCTAGCCTTCATGCAAAAATTAGGGTTCTTGAGGATTTTTCGTGATTACTTGTTGTATGTTTAATTTAAATGAAATTAATGGACATAAACATGATCGTGAGGTTGAGACGAGCATAATGATATGTGGATTGCATGATATGATTACGTATTCAGTGAGATTGGATGGAAAACGCAAATCAGCCAAACCCAGAAAAACGCGCGTGTTCTTGCTTGTGTTCTTGGCGCCTTTTCCACAAATTCAAATATTTGAATTTTGTGATTTTGTTTAATTGATTCAAAAATTAATTTCTCTCTGAGTTTTAATGATTTTGAGTTGATTCTTTTTTTAATAATTCAAAAAAATGTTAAAATATTTTATTTTCCCAAAAAATCTCAAAAATATTATTTATTTCATATAATTGATATTTTTGTAAAGAATTAATATTTTGATTGTTTTTGGCATTTTAAATATTTTTTCTACATTGATTTTGCAACTTTTAATGCTTTCTAATTATTTTGTAGGTCAATACTTAATTTTTGAAGCATTAATCCAAGATCACAATTTGTTTTCCATGTGTTAAACAATTTTTGATCATTTTAATTGAATTTTTATTCAATTAAATACATTTTTGAAAACAAATTAGGGTTTTGGATTAATTCAACCCTCATAAGTCATTTTCAAAACACTTTGGGCCTCTATTAGAGTGTCAGACCCAATCCTTTTTTTGACCAAATCATCTTTGGGCCTCACTTATTGTATAAGTCCCGATACCGTCAAAAAAACAAACGACGCGATCATCATCAGTTGAAAAACCATCTGGGCCTCTCGTTGAGCTATAAGACCCATTCAAAACACTTTGGGCCTCTAATAGAGTGTAAGACCCAATCCCCCTTTTAACCAAAAACATTTTGGGCCTCACTTATTGTATAAGTCCCTCTGCGTTAAAAGAAAACCTAGGCGCGATCGCCATTTTTAAACGAAAAATCATTTGGGCCTACCCTCGTGTTATAAGCCCCACTCTTTTTCTTTAAACCTTTTGGGCCTCTTGAGAGAGTGTAAGACCCATCCCTTTGTACAGAAAACCTTTTTGGGCCCCAGTCACTTGTATAAGTCCCTCTGTACAAATTCAAGCAGTGCGCTCATTGATAAAACCCTGGGCCTCTCCTTAAGCTGTAAGCCCCAAATCTTTCTTTTTCAAAGCACTTTCTCCTTTGATTTTGAATATACTGTTGTTTTTAATCTTTCTTTGTTGAACAACTAACCAAACAACATGGAAGCACTCCAACCGAGTAAGTGGTTATCGCTTTCATTTACTGCTTTCATATTATAAACTGTATTGTGGGGCTGCTCACTGTAAGTCTCCTTTCATAAACTCATATCTACTGTGTAATAATAGTATAGATATTTCGAATTTCCCCGGCAACTACGTCTAGAACTAGGTGACGCCGTTTCACTTATTCGTAGAAATAGACGCCTAGATCCCCAATAGGAGCACCAGATACAGTCTTCTCTTCGGCTGTCCTCCTTAGGAATTGTCAAGGAACTCTATTCCCAAAGATGAATGTATTCTCTGTGAATGGCATCTTTGAGTTTCTTCCAAATTCTCGAACTTTCCTGACTTGATCTATTCCTTGTGGGTAGCTTGCCTTGAATGTCTCGGGGTTTGGGTACCCACTACGGTCATAAACTTGGACCTTAACTAAGGAACCCTCTTTAAAAGCTAAAAGTCGTTGGATAGTAAACCTCGCAAGTTTACCAGTGGTTTTTATCTTTAAAAGAGTTATCTCTCCTAATGGAAAGGAGATGATAGACCCACAGGCTTCTTAAAAGCATCGGCCTCCTCTTGGGCATTATTCAAGGACCCTACGGCTTCTTAGAAGTATTCATAGCCTCCTCTTAGGCTTCGTATAATGATCTCTTCCTCCGGGAATGATAGCCTCCTCTTGGGCTTCGTACAAGGACCCGTCGGCTTCTTAAAAGTTTCCAGCCTCCTCTTGGGCTTCGTACAAATTGTCCCGACGACCTCCTAGAGGTATAGGAACAGAACATAGTCATCCTCATAGAACAGTCCTTTCATAGAGTCTACTACTGTTTCTCGAAGCATAGTACAAAAGATAAAACTCTAGACTTAGACAGTCTAACTTCCTTGAGTCTCAAAGACATTCTCAAGCACCCTTCGTTAAATAGGAAGGAAACCCGCAGACTCGGATGGTCTCAATACCCTTTGGATTTCCCGTTTCCTCAAAGAAAAGGAAATATCCGTGATCCTCAAATTAAATCCCTGTGTACAGTGTTATTCATATAAGAACTGATTTTCTCTTTTAAATCAGTATATTGAATCTGTCACTCAACTGAAACAGTTACAATAGCCTCCATCTCGGGCTTCGTACGAGATACCAAAATTCTCCCCAGTGGAGTCAAAACAACTTTTTCGCCTCTCTCTCAGGCTTTGTATGAGACACAAAAGATTCCCTCGTAGGGTCAATCACCCCTTTTTTTGCCTCCATCTCGGGCCTCGTACGAGATATAAATCCCTTAAGCAAGAGTCGAACTCTTTGCTAGCCTCCTCTTAGGCTTTGTATAACGATATGCCCCACTGGGTCAAAAAACCTTTTAGCCTCTCTCTCGGGCTTTGTACGAGACACAAGATAGCCTCCTCTTAGGCTTTGTATAATGATTTTCCTAGCGGAAATTAGCCTCCTCTTAGGCTTTGTATAAGAAAACCACTGGTTGATCCAATCAACCTTTTAGCATCAAAGTTGTGCCTCGTTCACAGTACACAAACATCAACAACTCCTTTCCCTTCATCTAATCGCTGTAAGCGGCAAGCCTCTAGATCATCTATATCCATGCCACTGTCCCTCTTTTAGTATGAGAAATTCCTAAGGAAAGATGGCATTGTTCTACACTGAGTTAAAGTCTTCTCCTTTAGGTTCAAACCCTTTCTTTGGAAATTATGGCATTGCTCGGATCCGCGTATCCCAGTTAAAGTAATTCTCCTTCCCCCCTCTTTAGAGATGACAAATTCTCTCTAAAGTCGAGGTCTTTCAGCTTCACATCTTGGGCTTTGAACAAGATACAAATCACCTTTCGCTTCACGTCTTGGGCTTTGAACAAGACACCAAAAACCAATTTCCTCACATAGAATAGGAGGAACTACGAACGCTCTGATTTCCCTGTTTCGGTAAACGGGAATACGTAGGCATAAGATCGAAAGAAAAGATCTTAGCGAGCGCAATCAACAAAAAACCCAAATCCCATATCTCCATCAATTAAAAGCAGTAATTCAAAAGCATCAGTCCTAACATCCTTGTTCCCCGCCAAAAACCTTCTGCCCAGGTAAAAAGAAAGAAAGAACCGTATTGGCGAAATACGAATAACCAGTACAAAGGCCCCCCCACATTGATAGCATCCGTAACCTAACAGACCGTTGTTTAAACTCAGTATGCAAGTAGGGTTAATTGGAGACATCGATTTCCCTTCCTTATTCAGCTCACAATAGGATAAAAAATGAATCGACCTGTAGTTTTAAGCTCAACCGCAGAGAGCGACCGACGCTTAAGAACCGCGTCCAAAATCGCTCGCTACAAATGGTAAAAATGAGTAGAAATCGATGTTTTCACGGACGAAAGTCGGAACAAATCGCATAGTAGAGTCGTGTGATGTTGGGTCTTGATTTAGCGTGATCATTTGATTGAATCGAGTTGAATTTGTAACTTTTTCTTTTTTTATATATATTGATGTTTTTGTGCAAATTGATGTTGTGATCGAGTAAAAGTGTTTGGATGTGTCTGGTAATATTGTTATAGGTTGATATTTAATCGGTGAATGGTTGTTGGTGTGTTTTCGAGTGGTTTTGATCAAGTTTAGAATCGGGTTAAATTGATAAAATTATGTTTCAAAATATTTCAAAAATGGAAAATGTGTTGGATGGTCTTTTAATGTTGAGAATATTATAGTACGTTGAATTTTGAGACTGGGGCATTTTACGGAATCGAAATTGGAGGTCCGGAAGGCTTCCGACGGTAAAAAAAAATGCATTTTTCTGGGTTCCGACACGGGCCGTGTCACACAACACGGGAGGCCGTGTCAGACGTGTCAATTTGCGGCAATTTGGAATTTTGTTTTGATCGTAACTTTTGATCCGTAGGTCCGTTTTGACCCCCGTTCGAAGCGTTGGAAAGCTAATGAAATATTCTTTCTATTAAAAATGGTTTGGAGGGGAAAAGATGATTTAATTAATTCTTGTTTTTGAAAAATAGTCGTGTTGTCGGGTTTTTATCACGTTAAATGCGTACGGGTGATGTTTTACCATGTGTTGTGCTATTGTTGTATAACATTGAGCTTTTATGTGGTTTATATGATGTTGATGCATGTGGTTATGATGTGTTGTGGGTAGCCTTTATGGTGTGAATCTCTTGTGGAAGTAATTGTGATTGTATGATTGTTGTGGTTTGTGATGAAATGCCTTGTGTATGTGAAATTCAATGGGGGTTATTTGGTGGCCTTATGGCAAGTAAATGCATTGTTTGAATTGGTTTTCAATGCATGAATATTGATGATGAGATAATTCATATTGTTGAATTGTGAATGTATGGAATTGATGAGTTGAAATATATGCATGATTATGGATGTGTATATGTGTGCATATTAAATGTCATGAGTCATTGTATGCCAAGCATCATGATATGCATTATTGTGACGTCCTGAGTGACGGATTGATTCCAGAGGGAATTTGCTATAACATCGTGCGCCTTAAAAATAAGAGGACCTAAAGCGATTTAATATATCGTGCGCCTTAAAAATAAGAGGACCTAAAGCGATGGTTATAGACGATCGTGTGCCCATGTGGGGTGTGAGCGATCGGATTGTGCGCCTTAAAAATAAGAGGACCTAAAGCGATCTGATTGGATCGTGCGCCTTAAAAATAAGAGGACCTAAAGCAATCCATAAACGTCGTGCGCCTTATACCAAGAGGACCTAAAGCGACGGGGAACATCGTTTGCCCGACGGGGTGTTACTTGAGTGATCCTCAGTAACGAGCGATGATTCCAACAGAGTTCCTGAGTGAACTAGTGATGAGAAATATTGGAAGTCGGTACCGCATGGCATTTGCATAGATTCGTTGTGTCGGTCTCTGTGCATTTGCATAAATCATGGATGCATTATGTGTGGAAAATCATGATTTGATTGATTATGTGTGAGAATTGTGAATGGATGCATTATGTGTGGAAAATCATGATTTGATTGATTATGTGTGGAAATTGTGCATTGATTTGTTATGTGTTGAGATTGTGATAGCATTGGTAATTTGATGTGCATATGTGATAATTGCATTGGTTGTGGATAATATGTATTAGGTGTAGACATATGCTATGTGATGTGTGATGTGTTTCTAAATGTTATGATTTGGTATGCCTTATGTGCAGATATGTGAGTATATTGGATACTTGATATATGCTGTATTGTTGGATTAATAGATATATGTTACGTATACGTGGTATGTTATATGTATTAGTATGTGGTGTTTGTGGTGAGAATAGCTATGCGTGTGAATTGTTATGTATTTGCATATTATTATTCAATCTTGATTTTAGTTGTTATTTCTCACCCCTCTGCTATTTTATAATGCTCTACGAGGCACGGGAGTCGGGGAACGATTATATATATATATATATATGTATACATTTGTTGAATGTATTTTGTAGTACTTTTGTGTATATATTTAATGTTCTAAAATGATTTATTTTGTAAAAAAAGTCGGTTATGGATCTTTCCGCTTTATTCCATAATTGACCTTTCCCTTTATATGGAAAAAGTTTCCCCTTTGAGGGTATTCTATTTTATGCTATGTATCAAATTTATGAGCAGGGATAATGTTTTGTTTATTTAAATGTGACATCCTTGTTTCTGTTGGGAAAAAGAATTTTTAGTTACTCTGATTTTATTTATATATTATTTAAAAGCGATGGGAATTGGGGTGTTACAATATGTAGCACACTATCTAGTTTTTCAGAACAGTCCTTAGCCCATGGTGGAAAAGTAATGCACTTACTACCACACTCTTCTTTAGAACGAGTCACCATCCATGATTGAATCCTTTACCCAACCATGGTGATATATATATACATATATATATATATATATATATATATATATATAGGAAATGCTAACATACACCCTAAATTGGTGGACCCCACACAAAAATACACTACTTTTTTTTTCTTTCTTTTTTTTTCTTCATCTTTCTAATGTGGGTCCCACCCAAAATTGGTGAGCCCCACACAAAAATGCACTAAGGTGTATGTTGCTAATACACACCTTAGTAATACCACACCTGTCTTTACCAGGGGCCACCCTCCATGCTAGAATCATTTTCTCTACCATGGTGATAAATATATATATATATATATATATATATATATATATATATATATATATATATACTTTTTGTAGTAGTGTCGGTTCGTGAGCTCAACCCTTGGAAAAACTTTTGTTTGGATGAGGGATAAGGCGGTGTAAAATCTCTCGATATGCTGGTAAGAAAGGTTTGTGGGTATAATCTGAAAAAACTTAAGCCATTATTTTTTTTTGATAGGCAATTCAATAAATGAGATTAAGGAAATCTCCAAACCGGAAAAATTACAAATAGTCGAGCGGGAATTTGTACCACTCGTAAAGACGACATGGGATCCTAACTTTCCTACCTAATATCATCCAATTCCAAGAAGAAACTTTGATCTCATTTACAATGTCATTATCATTAAACACACAATCATTAAACAAAATGTGATTACGGACCCTGCATATAATCCAACAGGTAATAAACCAAATCGACAACGTCGTAGCCATGTTGCTACGACCTTTGAGTCTTGTATTCCACTCCTGTGCATGATTGATGTAGGTCGATTCCATAATAAGATCAATGTCCAACCAGTCGTAAATCTGCCTCCAAACCAATATAGATTTTTTACAGGGAAAAATGAGATGGTTCAAGTCTTCTAAGAAATGAGAACAGAAGGCACACACCTTATCAAGATCATTTTCGATTATCTTCCTAGCGACCAAGTTATCTCTAGTTGGTAACCTATCTAATATCAATCTCCACCCAAAAATTTTAATGTTTGCTGGTAAACTGGATTTCCACATTAGCTGAAGCAAAGTCTTGTTTTCCAGCGCATTCCCATGATTAACAGAATTAGCATTCAATATGGAGTAAAAAGAACTCACCGGGAAAACCAAGGAATCGCATAAAATCCAATTCCATTCGTCCTTCTTGTTTTTCTTCGGGGACAGACCTTCTAGAAGTTGACTGCAATCGATTCAATCCTGCTGCAGATTGTGGTCTTCAATATTCAAAGTGTCGAGGACTTTCCACTTCCACTTATCTCCTTCCCACACCACCATCACACTAACCGAACAATGATGCTTCATGCAGGCATGATACAAACCAGGGAATCGGTCCTGCAAAGCCTCATTACCGTGCCATTTAGTATGCCAAAAACACTACGCCAAAATTGGCTTTTCACATCGCACCAAAGACAACGCTTTTTGTACAAAGCGCTGCTATAGGTCTTTAAAAAATTTCGCTAAAAAAAAGCGCTGTAAAAGACAGCCTTTAGAAAGTGCTTTTTAAACACGCTGTTAAATGCCCTAAATGGAAGCCACCTTAGAAAGCGCTTTTTGAAAAGCGCTGCTATAGGTTTTACCTTAGAAAGCGCTTTAAAAAAGCGCTCTTATAGGTTAACCTTAGAATGCGCTTTCAGAAAGCGCTACTATAGGTCTTAAATTCTCCTCACTTTAGAAAGCGCTTTCTAAGGAAAGCGCTCTTATAGGTAGCACTTAAGAAAACGCTTTTTGAAAAGCGCCCTCTAAGGTCATTTATGAATTAAAATATAAAACACATTTCGTATCATTTTCAGAAACTTCTTTTCATTTTCTGCTCTCGACCGTTTCTTTCTGCTGAAACCCTTGCTTTCGTTCATTCTTGCCATTGCCGTCGTCCATTGTCGTCGTGAAGAAAACCTTGCCATTTCTATTGTTGTCGTCATTGTTGTTGTTGTTAGGTCGTTCTTGCTGTTGTTGTTTCTAACATTGTTGTCGTTCTGTTGTTGCCGTCGCTCTTCAATATGTTGTTTATTCTCTGGTGTGTATTTGAAGAATATTAAAATGTTTGAGATAATGAATGAAAATTGTTTGAAAATGATTGAGATAATGAATGAAAATAGTTTGAAAATTGTTTGAATAGGTCGTTCTGGTGTTTATTCTTCAATACGTGAGTACTGTGTCCACTGGTTTTATTTATTTAACTGCAAAATAAAATAGCAACAGCCTTTTCTTACATCATATAATAAACAGAAAAATGTGACTAACTAACTCTCTTTTCAACTATACAAATCATGTTTAGATTAATCATTCTCTTACCTCTATTGTCAATAATACACATATTGTTATGATTATTAAAATAGATAAATTTGAGTTTATATCTAATTGTAGACCTATATCATTATGTGATATTGGTTATAAAATTATATCAAAATTTGTTGTGAATTGTTAGCCACAACATTTTCCTTTATCAATCTAGTTCTGTTATGGGGATATTCATCAGCATAATAGTATTTTGGCTTAGAAATGGTTTAATTTAGATTGTAATATTAGTATGTGACTCATTAATCTATTAAAAAATTTTTATATAGGATTGAATTATTCATAAAGCACGTTTGGTAGGTGCATGTTTACTTGTTTAGGTATTGCTTAGATTTGAATCTTGTTAGGTTTAGGACGAATTCCTCTAATTCTTGGCTACTTGTTTAAGTATGCTTGGTTACTTGTTTAAGTAATCTTGTTAGGATTATGGATTATGGATTTTTATATTTGTCATTTAATTTTTTTTTTCTTTCTTTACAGGTCAAATGGCTAGTAACCAGGACGACACACACGAGACACATGATGAAAACGAAGCTCAGAATGAACCTTCGAATGTAGAAAGTGAAATAAAATGTGGAATAACTATTATGAAGTCAATCATCCGTGCTAGAGATAAAGGGATCAAGTTTGATGTACATTGGAGTGATGAGAACCAACTAATTGAGCATAACGGTTCAATGTTGTCTTCATACATTGGTTCACTTGTCCGTCAGCATATTCCAATTATCAGTGATAATTGGAGGAGTCCAAAGTTGAAAGCTGGTAAAGATAAGATATGGACTGAGATACAGGTACTTTAATTTACTTATACTAACACACTTTATGTTTATATGTTATTAAGATAAGATAAGTCTTTAATTTACTTATACTAACACACTTTATGTTTATATATGTATGTTTTTTTGTAGAGGTCCTTTAATATTGATGAAAGCTGGAAAAAATATTGTCTTCAGTTGGCCGAAAAGAGACACGGAGGGTTCCGAGCCTTATTATCAAACAAATATCTTAGGGGTGCGGATAAAATTTTTGTTGAAGCAGAACTTCCACAGTTGTATGCGGACGTGATTGAACCCGAAGAATGGAGCATGTTTGTAGCCAAACGGAAAACCGAAAAATTCAATGTAATGTTATCTTGTCATGTCTATTAATTGTATTATATACTTGTTGCATTAGTTTGTTCTGATATGACTTAAACTTGTTTATCCAGGATTTGAGTGCCATTAATCGCCAAAGAGCATCAAAACCCGCGTATCCATACAGAAAAGGGCGTTTGGGATATGCACGGTTACAGCAAAAATTGGTAAGTATATATTAATGCTATGATTTTATTAATTGTATTATTTTGTTATACTTGATGAATTTATTATTTAACTAAATGTGTAGTTAGAAGAGACGAAACGTGAAGAATCATCACTTCCGGTACATGTTTTGTGGAAGGAAGCTCGTGTGGGTAAGGATGGAGTTGTTAGGGAAGATGTTCAGCATGTTTATGACGAATGTGTAAGTATAACATTATGTCTTTAAGTTAATCAAAATTTTATTAAAATATAATTAATTTTTAATCCCCACTAATAATTTTTGATATGTCAATGAATTTCAGGAGACTCTATCTAAATCCTTAACCACAGGCGAGGAGGATTGCAGGAGCATTCTTAATCGAGTACTAAATGTTCCTGAGTATTCCGGCCGGGTGAGAGGTAAAGGATTTGGTGTGACTCCATCTTCCTTGTATGCAAAGAGAAAAAATCCCAGCAACTGAGAAGTCATGCAATCATTGGAGGAACTAAAGGCGCAAGTCCATGAATTGCAAAAGGATAAAGAGAGATATGAGGCGGAAAAGCGCGGTTCCGGTTTGAAAGATGCTAGTGAGAAAGCTAGTATCAATTGTAAAAATAAAATTCCCGAGGTAATTAGCACATATTTATTTTAATTAAATTAACACATTTATTTTAATTGACCTTTATACACATTAACAGTTACATATTTATTATTGCTTCAGGGCATTTCATCTTGCCAGCTGTATTTGTCGTTACCGACTTATCGTATTGTTGGCAAGGGAAAAGTGCATAACCATGTGGGAGAGTTACTTCGACATTAACCGCTCCCTCATGGACATCTGAAAGTGTCGGTTGATATCGCTTTAGATACCGATGTGATACTACCCATACCTGACTCGGTTTCAGATGTTACATTGTTGCGAGATGCAATAGGTTCGTTTGTTGCATGGCCGTTAAACCTCATTTCCATAGATGATGAGGTATGTTGAAAACCAATACGAATCTCTTAGTATTCAAATGTCAAATCTGAACGATTATAAAAATCATTCTGAACCATTACTTACATTTTTTTTACATGGTAATGTTAGACTCCTACAAAACCCGCAGCTAAGAATAAAGGGGTTTTGCGGCAAAACGAGTCTGTTGAATCACAAAGAGAGGTACATTTTAAGTGTTATTCTATTATCCAAATTCAAAAGTTTCATGATTTTCTACTTTACCTAACTTATATGATTGTTAGGTTCCTGATCAAGCTTCACAGCAGGCCAGCAAGAAAAAAACTCCTACTAGGACCGTGCAGGCAAAAAGAGCTCCTCCTCGCTTTCAGTCGTGTCTAGAAACACTTATGGCAATGTCAGATTTGATGGATGGTGCTATTCGTCAAATAGACATGTACGAAGGTGTTTTTGGTTTTCCTCATTCCGAGATAATCGGAAGAGAGGACATGGAGCAGATTTTCAAGCATATTGAATTAGGCATCGGTGTTATGCATTCATACATCTGGTACTCCGATCAATCAATTATTTATTTAGTTGAACAATTTATTTACACATTTCAATGAAAATAGTCTAATGTTTATTATGTTTTTATTTAAGGTGCTTGTATGAAAAATTGATGCAAGGGACGGAATTGTCAAACAGATTCCGTTTCTTCTCTTGCACCCTTGTCAATGCACCGACAATTGGTATGAATGCACTTTCAGTAAGAAACCACTTAACTGAGAGATTTATGGCCAGCAAGACAGAAAGTTTGTTTCTTTTACCGTATAATACTGGAAACGGGTAAGATTTTCATTCTAATTTCATTCTAATCTTTAATTTATATCTTTTGCATAGAAATTATTCATCTAAACTTTTGTTGTATTTTACAGTGGACACTGGTTGTTGGCTGCCATTAATCCTACAAGCGAAGTGGTCTATTATCTGAATTCATTGGATACTGATTGGTCAACATATCAGGATATGAAGGGTGTGGTTGATACGTATGTGAGATTGTTCGAAATATTCGTGTGTATTTATATATTTAATTATTTCTGTGAGATTGTTCTAAATTTACATTTTTCTTTTATAGAGCAATACTCGTATACCGAGCACAAAAAGAATCTCGAGTAGCACGGGCTAAAGCAACCAACGTTACATGGGTCAAAGTGGAGGTATATTAAATTTCATAATGTTGCTTATTAGTGATGCTACTTGATAACACAAAACAACTATATATTAATTCTTATTTGTTTGTCTATGTGCAGTTCCCTCGTCAGCGTAATGGCATAGACTGCGGGTATTTCGTTTTGAGGTTTATGAGAGAAATCCTTCAAATGGATCGATTAGAGATTCCTATTACAGTATGCATGGATTTATAACTTAGGATTTATTTTAATATTTATCGGATATGTCATATAATTTATTATTTTTAACTAAATCATGCATATTTTGTTTTGTTATGTAGTACTTTGATGAATACGCGTGTTCTCATTACACGAAAGATAAATTGCAAGAAATTAAGGAGGAATTGTGCGAATACCTTATTGAAAAAAGAATCCTATATATATAAGGTATAGGATTATGGGATTATGTGAATGTATAGTTTTGTGAATGGTTAATTTTATCGGATAGTATAGTTTTGTGAATGGTTTATGTTATTTATGTGATTTATGGGATTATGTGAATGTATAGTTTTGTGATTGGTTTATTTTATGGGATAGTATAGTTTTGTGAATGGTTTATGTTATTTATGTGATTTATGTTATTTATGGGTTTATGTGATTTATATTATTTATGTGATTTTGGAATGTAATTGTATAGTTTTGTGAATGGTTAATGTAAATGATTTGAATTATAATGGAAATGGTTTATGTGGTTTATGTGATTTATGGGATTAGTGGAAATGGTTAATGAACCATACTAGAAATTGTTAATGGAAATGTGAAATATACAGGTTTATTGAAATGGCTTGAATTATACAGGTTTCTGCATAAAAAAATGGTTAAAATGAGATTTTTAAAAAATATCATTAAAATTATACGTAGAGAAAAGACAGCGCTTTCTAGAAAAAGCGCTGTCTATAGTTCACAACAGAAAGCGCTTTTCCTAAAAAGCGCCCTTTAAAGGTATAGAAAAATTGATAACTAAAATTATAGGCATACATTAGACAGCGCTTTAAAAAGCGCTGTCTAAAGGGGGCCTTTAGAAAGCGCTTTTCCTAAAAAGCGACCTCTAAAGGTATAGAAAAATTGATAACTAAAATTATAGGCATACATTAGACAACGTTTTTTCTTGAAAAAGCGCCCTCTAATGTATACTTTAGAGAGCGCTTTTTCATAAATAAAAAGCGATGTCTTTACCTACGACAGCGCTACCTTAGGCAGTACTTTTAAGCGCTGTCTAAGGCCTAAAAAAGCGCTGTCTAATGTCTTGTTTGGTGTAGTGAAAGCCACGTTTTTCCCGTCACCAATCGCACATTCCATGAACTCACTAAATAAAGAGGCAGGTTCAGACTTTGTGATGGCCAAAATATCCCTCATCCACGTCGAATCGAGTCTCGAGCTTCCTACATCATAATAACTTTGAGATTTTATGCTCAGACTGCCATATCTGGTTTCCA
This sequence comes from Lathyrus tuberosus, assembly GCA_022829125.1. NCBI lineage: Eukaryota > Viridiplantae > Streptophyta > Magnoliopsida > Fabales > Fabaceae > Lathyrus > Lathyrus tuberosus. The sequence goes on along the minus strand of JALAZF010000029.1, from coordinate 2,858,746 downwards.
AAGTATTCCTCCAAATTTCGTTTCTGCCAGTATGGAATTTCCAGATCCATTTAGCAAGTAGGGCCTTATTGAAATGGCCTACATGTTTTAGACCGAGTCCTCCCAGATCCTTCGACTTGCAAATGGTTTTCCAAGGAATATCCAAGGAATATATCTTTTTTCTGCTGCACCAATCCACAGGAATCGCCTTTGAAGAGCAATAATATCCTTCACAATCTTCTTAGGCGCCTTATAAAAAGCAAGGTGGTGGATTGACATCTTAGCAAGAACCCAATTTAAAAGCGTAACTCTGCCTCCGATGGAAAGGTTTCGGTTACTCCAACTGGATAACTTCTTTTTCAGACAATTTAAGATGGGTTCCCAAAAGGATAACCGTCTATGATTCCCGCCAACCGACAACCTTAGAAAATGAAAAGGAAAATTTCCTGACTTGCAGTGTAGAAAGTGTTCAGCAGCAGAGAGCAACTCTAAATCAACACCTATGCCATAAATGCAACTCTTTGAATAATTAATCTTAAGGTCGGATGAGACTTCAAATATGAGTCTTATAGCTCAAAGAGAAGCCCAATTGATTTTGTTAAAAAAAGGCGACGATCTTGCCGAACGTTTGAAAATATACAAAGGGACTTATACAATGTGTGAGGCCCAAAAAGTATTATTTACAAAGGGGTTGGGTCTTACACTCTATTAGGGAGGGGACTAGGTCAAGTTTGAGGTGAATCTCTATAAATTCCAATGTTATATTTCTTACCATTTTTTTTATATTCTATCATTTATTTCTTTGTACTAGTTTTCTCTGTTCTATCTTAATATTGTTAAACTATTATTTTAAATAAATAAATTTTTAAAAAATTAATTACGAATTTAAAATGCTACAATTTACCCCCTTTTTTTACTTGGAATAACATGTTCAACAATGTCTTCTTATTTATTATAAATATAAAGTAGAACCTATTAAGTTGAGAGTGAACCACATAATAGTGATAATATTGATAAGTCTCTTTATTTTATTTTTATTGTTACTTTGAAACTTTCACACAAATGTTAGGAAGCATAAATATTTTATATGAAAAATATAATTTTAAATTATTTTTTATATTTATTATTAATTAATAATGTTCAAAATATAAATTAAAAAATTAAAAAACATAAAAGTGATAAATGCATGTAATTGAATATTGAGAGAGTAGACAATACCATTGAAAAAAATAATGAATGCAGTGTTCAAAAGTCAAAAATTTAATTTATTTAGTGACAATTTTTTAAAAGTAGACTAGTTTTTAAAATAAAAAAAGAAAATATATCATTTTATATATTATATTTTGAATTTTTGTGTTTTTATTTAATTAGTGCATTTATGATGTCGAAAAGTTAAAAACCCTATTCAATGTATTTTGTGATCATCTACCTCTATATAACTCTGCCACAACCAGAGGCTTTGTACAAGAACAAGAGTGAAAGGCAAAACAAACCATAATGGCTAAATTCGTTTGTTCATTTCTTCTCATGATTATTTTCACTTTAGTGATCCAAAATGCTTATGTAAGTGATTCTATCTCTCCCTCTATTGTGAGTCTTTGAGTTTATTAAAATAAAGGCCAATGGCTTCAAATAAGCTCCAAAATTGCATATGTTTTATTTGTTTTCCCCGTAAATTATTAAGTACTAACACTAGTTTATTTTTCTTGATTTATTTTATAGGCCGGTGGAGAAGGATCTCTTCGTCCTGATCGTAATAATTCTAATTAATATTTATTTTAGTATTCTTTTAAAAAAGCTATTTAGTTTTACTAATTTTATTCAAATTCAAAAAAAAAAAAATTTCAGAATGTGCGGGTGCATGTGATTATCGTTGTTCTGCAACTATGTACAAGAAGGCATGTCTAACCTATTGCAATATTTGCTGTGCAAAATGTTTATGTGTTCCATCTGGAACATATGGTCACAAGGAAGAATGCCCATGCTATAATGACTGGCAAACTAAGAGAGGAACACCCAAGTGTCCTTAGTTTTTGTAATGTTGATGCATGCATAAATCTCCGTCAAACCATTTTTGCATTTCTTGATTATTAATAAAAAAATAATATTTATATGTTGAAATTACCTTTCATAATGAACTATTACCTCAACCAAATTATCTATCGTGGTAGAATCTACTCAATTAAGCATGTTCATTTTATTTTCATTTTTAAGCCACTTTTTCCTATCGTTGGAATTCCAACCGTACAAACTATACCTTTTGTAACGAACTATTACCTCGCCCAGATTATCCACCGTGGTAGAATATACTCAATTAGGCAAGTTCCTTTTATTTTCATTTTAAGCCACATTTTACTACGGTTGGAATTCCAATCATGGTGACAAGTGGCGCAGGTTCATGGGTTTAAATTATAGCACCGCCAGTTTTTTATTTTTATTTATTTTAAGATACTTTTTTACCACGATTGGAATACCTATGGATTTTACTGCGATTTCGTGTGGATTTTACTGCGATTTCGTTCGCAGGAATTAGCTATCCATTGAAAACTCAAAATCCTCCGGAAATGTCGCAGGAATTGCTGCAACTTTTGCTGCGAATTTTACTGCCACTTTTGCTGCAAATTTTTAGTATAATTTTTTTTAAAAAATTTAATTATATTTTTAATATTAATAAATAAAATTATAAAATATAATTGACATATTGATTCCAATGATATGTTTTTGAATATTTTAATTTTATATTAAATGTTTTAACTATATCTATTGGATTTATTAATTATTTTTTAAGAGATTTGACACTATTGTGTGTTTAAGGATGAATTCGAACTAACCCACTGGGGTTGGCCAAGCGGCCGAGCGCTTGGGTCCTTGGGGCACTATTGGATTAGTCAGTAAAAAAAAAGGTTGGATACCAATATATCAAAGAAAAAAAGGATGAATTGTAACTCAAAATCTCTGGTAAAATTAGAAAAGACCCCGCCATCTCATCCAAATGCTTTTGTGTGAAATCTCATTATTTAATCTAATGAATTTTTTTAATACATATATATTTAATTTAAACTTCAAAAATTGAACTTTTATGAAGACATTTGAAATAATAAATCATAAATATATTTATTTATTATTGGAAAAAAATTGTGATTCGATGGTGTCAATTTATAGACAATATAAAAAATTGAAAAAATTATGATTATAGACACTTAATTTGTAATTGTCATATTTAATATGAAAAATATAAAATTTTGAATATACTAGGATTATAAATTTATCTCTTTTTCTAATAAATTAAATTATTCTCTTATTTAAAACACATATATTAAATTAGTTAAAATAATATTAAGTAAATTAAAAATAACTATACTTGAATAATTGCGTCATTATAAGAAATAATATTAAGTTTATAATATATTATAATTGCATCATTATAAGAAATAATATTAAGTTAATACTATATTATAATTGCATCATCATTAAATAATACTATTAAGAAATAAAAACAAAATAAAATTTAAAAACAAAAACAAAATTTCAACAAATCCTTGTTTCTTCTCAAAAGGAATCCTTTCTTTTCTCTCGCAAGAACAAAGTTTCAAATATCGCTTCTCCAAAATCGCTTCTCAAAAACCGCTTCTCAAAAATCGCTTCAAACAATTCAGATAGTTGATTTTGTGTTCATTGATTGCAAAATCTCTTCATCAATTTTATGGATTGAATGCTTTACCCATTAAAGTTGTTCATCAAAGAAGAAATCCTAAGCCCAGATTTTCACTTCTCTCTCTTATGTGATTTATGTAAGCTCTAATCTCTCCTCTTCCATCAACTTACACTGTTTCTGTACTCTTCTCTAATATATGCATGTAACCCTAAAATCCTCTCAAAACACCCTTATCTTCGTCCTATTCTGTGTAGATACCTCGCGTTTCATAATCAGCTAGGGTTTTAGGGTTACACTTCAAGTTCCACGCATTTACTTATTCATGATTTTTTAATCCAATTTCATTTTTTTATACTAAAATGCTACTGCTGTGCTGTACAACACATGGACGGGAACGGTGACCTCTCGCTCCGCCATGATCTTCCCTCGTAAGAAATCCACACTTGCCATCGTTTCTGGGAAGCTCTACATTGCAGGCGGAAGCTCGCGGACCCTTTGTCGGCGCATTTTGCATGCTCACTTTCGGACTCGGTTGCATATGAAATGTGAAAAAAACTGTGAAGAAAAAATGTAAAGTGCACATGAAGTGTTTGACATAAGTTCTGTACTAGATTCTTCGCTGCGGTTGAATTAAAGTTTCATAGGTATATCTAATTAATTGGTTTGTAACTTAAAAAAGTTTCTACTATTTTTTCAGAACCTGAAAAATTGGTAATTGTCCTATTTGGTTTCAACTTCATGTGTTGGCAGAGCTGATTTTGTTCATTGATTTACTTAATTTTTATCTATATTTTAATATAGAGAAATAACACATAAGGGTAGCTAATTAAAGCTAATTATTCTCGTACATTCTGTTATTATGAAAGCTAATATTAAAGCTAATTTAGCTACCTATATTTGCCATACAAATATTAGCCATATAAATCTTCAACGATGCAGATGGAAATACGTTTTCCAAGTGATTCAACTGAAGCTTTCTGAGTTGAAATATAGGTAGGCATATAAATAGTAGAGGCTTACTAATATAACATGATAAGGTTAAATGTAGGAAGAAAGATACTGTATAAGATAGATAATTTTAATTTAGGGGAATGCTGAGTGAGGTAGTGTATGTTAGTGGATCACAACCTTGAAAGAAGACAAATAAAAAGGTACTTATAATATTACACACTTAGTCATTGGAAACTACAGTAATGACCTATAATATTATGATAATGTGTGTAGGTAGTATAATCATGGAAGGAAATTTTTGACACTTATCCATCCGCGTCTAGTCGTGGTTTATGTTTTGAGCGAGAAATTATCATTACACTTCATGTAGGCAGAGTGAGTTTTCTAACTTATTTATTTCTTAGAATGTCAACAAAATCAATTAATCAAATATGATTAACTAATTTATTATTTGAATTACATAAACCTCTTTCTTCCATATAGCAAAATTTATTTTTGAGATAACGTGATAGTAGAGTGTCTTAACATCAACTTATGCTTAAGTTCTCCAAGCGTGTTTTGTCATATTTATAATTGCCATTAATCTTACTTCAATTTGAATAGATATATAGAAAGAGAACCTGAAATGCAGAGGCTTCAGTGGTGGTACCCATGCCAAACTCATCCATATTAGTTTTCCCAACAACAATACCACCCAACTCCCTCATTCTCTTCACGGCAGTAGCATCAAAGGCAGCCGGTAATTTTTAAGTATACTAACTTTATTTTTATATTATGGTTATTTTAAATCAATACACTACTAGAAATACTCTGTTTTCCTGCGGATTTACCTGCGAATTTTGACAAAATTTCCGCATGAAACGTATTACCTGCGATTCTTCCTGCTATTTTCTATTCCCAGCTAAAACTTTCGTGCATAATTAATTTAGCAGGTAAAGTCGCAAGAAAAAGTCGCAGGAGAAAGTCGCAGGAAAATGTAGTAGGTAAAACAGCTAAATTCACAGATAATATCGCAGGTAATTGAAAATTTTGCAGGAAAAGTCGCAGAAAATTGGGAATCCGCAGGTAAAATTTCTTTCAGCCTTTTAATTTTTTTTATTGTGCTTTAATTCATATTTAAAATATTATAATAAAAGTTAAATATCAAAGTAACAATAATATAAAATAAAAAATCTAATTTGAATAAGCCAATGCAACACTAATCACATTCAAATTTTTAAAGCAACCAAACATTACTATAAAGTTAATAACAAGTACTTCTAGAGTTACATTACTAAAAATGACACAATCAAGTTACTAATAATCACTTGTCCAACCAAATTAATAAAAAAAAATAATTCAAATTCTAAATTAGTTAACAAGAAAAAAAATATCCAAATCAAAATTCATTACTAATGTGTTCGCTAATGTCTTCATCTGATTCATCAACATCATCTTCACTTGGATTATCAGTTTCATTATTGCCTTGAAGTGGATGAGAAGATGCAGCTCCCTCCATTCAACATATCACACATTGACCAAAATGTAAGTGCATTGTTGCTTCCGATGACACTCTCATCCAGGTCCACACGTCCCTAAAAATAGATTCAAAATGTGAAAACCTAACCAACGAATACAAAGATTCAAGCATTCCAAAGCAAAATAGAACTTTAATACAAAAATAAATAATTGATTAATAGTACTAAATTGAGATTAGGAAGAAAGAATTTACCCCCATAGAATTTGTCCATTGGTCTGATTGAGGGTGCATTTGAAATGCCTCTCATGATAGATCAACAGGAAAAGAAGGCCACCAATAGTTTACAAATGGAACTACCAAAGCTGCTCCCAATAACAGAAACAACAAAGTCAGTTAGACTAGTGACTATTAGAAAATAAACAGAAAACAAGATTAAATATTCAAATGTCTATCTATAATCTATAACACGTAATACCATATAATCTATAACACGTAATACCATTATGCTGTTACATAACTTCATTTTCAATTTCATAGGCATCATCATCACGGACCTAAAATATCAATATGTTTTGCCGCTCTCTTCGCAGATACCATTTATAACCTGGGCAAATTGGCTTCTATAGCAGAATCCTCCGGATAAGAAATATATTAATAATGCTGTCATAAATACCTGTAAAACAAGTCCTGAAAGAAACTCAAGGAGATCTACCTGAAAAATAGAAGAAAAAGAGCACAATCAGTTAAAACAAAACATACCAACTCATTTGTAAAGATTATAGTTAATATAGATAACTTAAAATTGCTCTGCCTTCTGCATAGGAGAGAAAATTCAAAGAGAATCTTGAATTTAAAAGACATGGGATACAAGACACAAATTCACTATGTAGCTTGGCAAAGAGCAAAATAATCTTATAAGACAAGACACAAATTTCCTATGTTGTGAGTAGATTGGCATTAACTTTTCTTTAGGGTCAGGGAGAGGAAAATAATGCTAAACAACCGTCCCAAATTAACTATCTTATATTCTCTTACATTAAAATAATTAAGCATAGAAGACAATAGAAAAGAAAATGAAGTAGACTCAAAATAACAACATATCATAATGAAAATAAATCGGGCATCATTATTAGCCCAAGAATGTAAGTACACTGCACATGTTCTTTAAGCTCAAGAATTGAATGTGGTCTTCCAGTGGGTGATAGCAGAAAAAGGTTTTTACATGACCACTGGAAAGGAACAATTTAACATTGAACTAAGAAAAGCTAGTAACTAGATAGTATCATCTCATCGGCCTAGATTTACCCCTACCTCCTTTTCTCAAATTGAACACTATCCTAATCTAAGAAACAATTACATATCACTAGCAGAACTCCAAACCCAGAAACATGTATGCCCTACTCTTTCTATTAGGCGTTAGTCTGATGAGCAACCTATCATAGTGTCATAGATGTGATGACAGAGTGCTGACTTCAAATAGTTGGGCAAATATTCAAAAAGAGGACTATAAGAATGGATCATGAAGTGTCAAAATATATTATTGAGAAGTGAGAACCAAACGACCACATATGCAATTTATCCCAAATACTTTAACAAGTAAACGAAAAACTCAATATCACAAATATAAATTAGAAACATGTTTGCAAAATTTCATCACTCGAGTTAGTTCTTGACAAAGGAGCGCATTAAAAACTAAGTTGTCGGCGTCACAAAATTAAATTGGAAGAAGGATTTTAATTTCTAACCAAATAACCTAGAGTTTTAGTTTACAAGATTTCTTGGCTTTACTCTGACATGTTAACATTTGGTTTACTTAGTTTACAGATCACATTACACTTGAATAATGCAGGACGTGGCATTTTTTTATGCGCATACCGGCCATTACAAATCTTGTGAGCTTCAGAAGCGTTGTAGGGACATAAACGGTGCCAAGACCACTGAATGATGTAGTCACATTGAAAGAATAATCAACCTTTTACTCAACCTTTTTGGAGATTGAATCGATTGGCCATCGCATAGTTGCCTCGAGCCTTGTGAATCTTATCCAGTAACACTGTAACATTATCAGAGAACACCATATTAAACAGTCATAAAGTTACCAGGAAGATGTTATTACAAGTAGCCTCTGTTGGAACCGAAACATCACTGTCTCCAGCAGTTCAAACCTTCTGGAAGTGGCTACAGGAAGGTGTCAATGTGTCATCACTGCCAAGATCCCAGTGAAAGCTAGTGTGAACAAGAAATTAGCACAACATCGAAGAATAATACAATATGAAGTTGAAGAATATTCTATAAGAACCAAAACGGAATCTATCAACTACACAACAAACAAATGTTATTGAACTAAAACAAAATCGAACAACTACACGAAAAATCTGGTGCACATTATTAAATTGGCAAGTGACACATGATTCGTTATAAGATAGTGCTGATCATTTAAGAAAATAAATGCTTACCATCAGCAGCACAAGGGTACCCTTTCGGTTTAGTTCTGTCACCGAGGAGTGAGGAGATTCTGAGTTGATTTCCTGCACAAAACAAAGTAAAGTCACAGTGTGTCCACGACCATTCTCGTGCTTCACACACGCAACAAGCATCCCTGCTCTCACCGCTTCCATCTCCGCCAAATGCAATTGGAACTTTGCCTGTTCACAATCACTTACAAATGAATAATACTAACAAAGAATAAAAAACTGTGAATGAAATTTAATTGAATTGAGATTTGAAACCTTTCTCTGGCGTTCATCTTTCCTCTTTCTCCTTTTGATCTTTAATTTATTGCGCTCGGATAAGAGAGGACTGTCTACAGGCTCCGGCTTCCTCTTCGGAGCTTCACCATCGTCTAATCCCTCATTCATACGAAAAGGCGCGCCAAAGCTTCGAACTGTCGGCTTCGCCTTCAACCTGTAAGAATAACAATTGATTGTATTATCACCTAAATATATTACAAAGTATAATAAAATCTATCATTTCCATCATATCATAAAAAATCATATTCATATTGTTTTACAATTTTACAATTTTACACCCACATGTGATAAACTATTAAAAGCAATAACACAGTAAAAGCCTCTATTACTCTTCCTTTTTGAGATAAGTATATAACATGACAGTAGCTAAAGTTTGGTAAATTCATCAAAACCAGCTTCTGCTCAATACACTGTTTCTTTCTACATCTCACCATGCATTTAGGAAGACATTTTTATTATCAAAGTTGGTACTTGGTAGGGTCATAACTCCACTTGTTACCAATAGTAAAAAACTTGAAAATCTTAGCAAATCCAACTCATACACAAAAGACACTCAAAAGGAATCAATCACCAATAACATAAAAGATAGAGAAGAAAACATCATGTTTCTGTTGATATGCATTTTTTTCACATGGCTCTTAAACATCTGCACAATGTTTTCTCCTATGATTAAATAGCCAATACAAGACAGAGATTTGAAAACATATTTTCTCTTATGATTAACCAATAATTCAATCCTACATGGAGGTACAAAGTGCAAGTGCAATTGCATATTGGAGAACAAGCAAAATCACGTAAATTTTTTGTCTCAGATCCATTCAAGTAGTGTAGCTACAATCTACAAAATATGTTTGTTCAAATGAAGAACAAAAGACGTTTACATATGGGTATAACTAAATCAACACTGAAACAACACTAACTTAGATTAAGATTACACGATAGACAGAGAGAATATAAGCTCTGAAATCCAAAACAAATTAATCTGATTCCGAAAAAAGAGAGAGATTCTTACGATTGTGCGGTGGCGTTCCACTCTACAGATGGATTTTGAAGCTCGGCGGCGGCGGAGGATTTTGAATCGAAGGAGTGTGACGATGAAGCAGAAATGAGAGAATTCAAAACCCTAGCCAAAGGCTGAGAAGTAATAAAATGGATTTTGAATCGGAGGAGTGTTAAACCCGACCCGCGTAGAAGTAAAATGGGTTTTGGTACAATGGAATAACTAATATAAGTAAACAATACTTCGCTTAATACAAGAGTTAATCACTGATACTTTTCCCTAAGATCAACGTGATTTGAAAGAAACTCAATAATATTTAACTCAATAATACATTTTTTATTTAAATGAGTTTTTCTCGCTGTATCATCACATGATAGTCTTTAATGTTTAACTCAATAATATTTATATTTAGAAAATATTAAAAATGTACATCATGGAATTAAGAATTTTAATTTAAATAAAAAATATTTAACTCAATAATATTTATATTTAGAAAATGCTAAAAAATGTCTTAAAGATATTCTTTAATTTTAAAGTGGTAAGATTTTTTTGAAGATACATGTATTGAAAATTAAAATAATTAATTTTTATAAAAAAGTATTTTTTTATTTGATTTCTTTAAAATTAACTTGACTTTTAAAATAAAATATTTTCCATAATAAAATATCTCATTCTAACTTAGATAAATAAAAAATAAATTAAAATCTTTGTGACGTCACTACATACATGCACTACTATATTTTTCCTTTTTTCATTATCATCTAGAATAATAGATATATTAAGATTTAAAAGGTGTTTTTATTTTGGTATAATAATAGTGGTTGTGTAAGTTTTTTTTACTCATCAAAAGGTGGTGGTTGTTGTTATAGTAAAAAAAAAATCCATTCGGGCGTGGTTTTACGAAACGACCTATTCCTGTAAGATTGAAAATGTATATCATGAAGGCTTACATATCTAATTTTACGAAACGACCCTTTAAAAAAATTTTAGTTTTTCTAGTTTTCACAATAATAAAAAGAGTATTAAATAAATAAATTTTTGTTAAAAATAACAAATTGTAAAATTTTTAATATGTTAATTATGTTTTATAATTTTATTTATTAATAAAAATATAACTAATTAAAAAAAATTAAAAAAAATAAAGCCGCAGCAAATATCGCAGTAAACTTCTCAGCAAAATCCGCAGCAAATTTCGCAGCAATTCCTGCGACATTTCCAGAGACTTTTGAGGATGGCCAATTCCTGCGAAATAAATCGCAGTTAAATCCGCAGGAAAATTAATAAATTATTTTAAAATATAAGTCGCAGGTAAGGTCCCAGGAATTCCTGTGAAATTTGCTGCGACTTCTGTTTCCGTAGGAAATAATGTTTTGCAGTTTAAATTCGCAGGAAAAGTCGCAGGTGTACCTCTGGAATATTTTCCGCAGGAAAATCCGCAGGTAACTCGTGTATTTCTAGTAGTGATACATAAGTGAGTGAGTGAATAGATAGTGAATATGCAATAGATAGTGCACCATTAACTACTTTGCAGAGTACTGACTGTGTCTCGCCTAATTATATGGCTGAGCAATTTGATATTAATGGGTAATTTTCTCCTCAACCGACACAGTTTGTACGCTACAGGATGGTTAGCTTTGTGAATAGCTTTATCCATTTAATTATATATCCACATGATCTTTGTTTCAACACTGCATATATCTTGAAAGCGTTAACCTTTGGAAAGTATGTACATTTTTTTCTATAAGTTCTCTAAAAATAGTATTTAAAGATTGATCGGAAATATATAACTTTGTTCTAATTTAAAAAATAAATCTAAATTTAAAATAAAAAATATCAATTTTAATAATTCAAAATGACGCACCAAAAATACAATTATATACTAACCAAATGAAGCATAAAAAAATCCAATATTATTTTAATGACATCTGAAATTTGTGTCTTTAATGTTTTTTGTTTTTTTTTTTTATATTTTCTTTTATCAAATAATAATGAAAAAACTAGGCCATCAGAATTTGGGAACAATGTTGTAGTGCTTACTGCACTTGTGAATGGTCGGATTCTGATACCAACATCATGCAAGTTCTTAATGTTTTTGTAATATAACTGAAGACTCTATCCAATTAATGAAAAAACACTCAACTCTAACTTTTCGAATCGATCATCGTAGGATAAATCGAATGCATATTCCCCGTGGGATGGAAAATCCTACATGCATTACGCTCAATAACTGCTTTGAGTGTCTATAGCCTTCTTGTGGTGAAGGGTCCTTATTGTTGATCTTCTAAGATTTCTGTTATGATTGCTTTTGTTCCTTGGTATTGGGATCAAGCTACGGTATTCTTGGTAAGTAGAGTCCTCCATTATTTTTTTTCTGAATGGTGTGATTTAGAGGAGTGATGTTGTATTAGGTGTTTTTTTTTTCTTTTGGAACCTTGTTTTATTTTAGATGTAATTTATGTTTTCCCTTTAATTAACACCTGTTATGTCACTGTTATTTGTGTATGCGCTGTGTTATGCTTTATTGGTTATATTATTAATTTATTTATATATACTAGTGTTCAGACAGACACTGTCAGTTTTTATAATACGCATAACAGAGAAATATAAACGTGTATATGTTTTTTGAGGTTTTTATTGTATGTCACATTAAAAATGTCCAAAAGCTCAACCGACATACGGGAGTTCTACTTTGTGCACTTTGAAAGATCTCTAAACACCCTTTTGCATTTTCAGTTCGAAAAACTCCTAGGCTAGAATCCTCAAGCAAACCTATTAACTTTTTTAAAAAAAAAGGAGATCAAAATTTATTGAATGTGGCCCAACATGTAAAATACGTGTGTTTGGTGGCGTCACAATAAATCAGCATACACACCTAAGCTTTCGGTGGCACAATAAATCAACATACATACATATGCTTAATACAATGACAGAATAAATCAACACACACCTAGGTTTTTGGTGGCTGGGACACGATAAAGCTGCATACACGAGTCGTTGTGAGAATCGGAAATCATAGCTATTGAGTTAGCTAGACTTCACAAATCTTAAGATATCACCACTGATCTTTAATTTATCCAAGGGAATGGGTAAAGAAAGAATAACCCATAAATATGCAATCAAATCAAAGCAATAAAGAGATATAAGGTTCGGGGGTTGGTTATACTAAGGGAAGATATTAACACCCTAATTATCTATAGTATCCTATAGGAGCCTCTTGTTGTATTTGTGTTGGGTTAAAAGTTGTTTGCTATTGGATTAATTGGGGAGATGAGAAGTGAAATGTTTTTTATTGTTTTTGTTTTTGGAAAGACACAAAGTCTTGTGCCTACGTACCAATAAAGGATCAATATCTCGTAATTCGGGGTAAAAATTGAAAAGGGTTTGTTATGATGGATTTTATTTAAGAGACAAGTTGTCATCTTAAGGAGAATACTCAACTTCAACAACCACAAACATGTGAAAGAGGGATCTTTGCTTCACATTGAGAGAAGGTCTCCAACTTGGATATATAATAAACAAGTATGCCATATACCTCTCTCAAGTGGAAAAGAATCAATCATCTTTCTCACAACATCATGGGGTGGGAGAATTATATCTCAACCTAGGATGACTAATGTCTAATCTATTTGAAAAGGTTTTAAATTGAAAAGCCAAAGTTGCAAAAGGTTTGAATTGAATTTTGTGTCTTTTACTCTTTGTGAAAGAGTTTGAATATGCTTAAGATGTCTTGAAGCATTTGTTAAGAAAAAAAGTTTGAAAAGATCAATGACCTAAAGTCAAGGTTTTTTTATTGAAAGTGATTTTGAGTTTGAGAGAAGGGAAACCCTAATTGAGTTGTCTAAGTGGATAATGATCCTAAGGGAAACTTCCTAAGGGATAACAAGTCAAAGGATTACAAGTTATGAGATATATACAAGAAGATGTAAAGATGCATATGCAAAAATGGCAACAATAAGTCCCTCCCTTGGATTTAAGCAATATGATAAACAAGTATACACCATTTATTCAACAAAAGAAGAGGAACATGAGGAACATGGTACCAACAAGGATGACATGGTTCAAAATATGGACAAGGTTCATAAACAAACACATTTGGTCATGGTACACAATACTTAAGAAACATGGACACATTATTTATAAGGCATGCTTCAATAGGACAAGTTAAGGACCAAGTCATGATTTAAATAAAAGAAAGATCATTTATGAACTATCTAGAGCAAACATGGCTCAACAATTTACAATACGTATACACAAGAATAAGCATCAGCTTAAGGATGAAGGCTAGGGAATGGTTTCATCACATTTTAGGGCAAGAAACAATTCCTAAACACATTGATAACTTTTAACAAAACATGGCCATTAATTAATCATCTAAGGCAATAAAAACAAGATAAAGATGGCATTGAGAATAAGAATGGATAGGTCATGGATCAAGCATCAAGGATAAAGAACAACATATGAACACAAAGTGTTATAGCGCGGTTTTCATGACCGCCCACATCCGCCTGCGGATGGGATTGGGTGCTACTTTCTAATTTCTTATTTATCCTATGAAGCTGGAAAGGAAAGGGAAGTTATCTCAAACTAACCTTGCACGCAAATATTTTCTTTAATAAATGCTAAGAGATTGAGTTGTCAACTACCCATCCTATACATGGTTATCCATGGGTTGTTAGCAATTTTCCTTACTGTTCTACTATTTTCTACTTACTGGTGTTTTTTCTGTAAATTGGGTAAGTTTCTCTTTTGGGAAGGTTGAGAGATGTTGAAAAGATATTTTTGTTGTTTTCGGGTTTTTCGATGTTTTTGATATGGTATTGGACCTAAGGTTTTTGTTTAGTGTGCTCGCTAAGATTTCACAATCTTATGCCTACGTATTCCCATAATGATAACAGGGAAATTAGAGAAATCGTAGTTCCTCCTATTCTATGGGAGAAAAAGATGTTTGGTGTCTTGTTCAAAGCCCATGACGGAGGCTAAAAGGATGTTTGTGGGAATTGATTGAAAGAGTGAAGAGATTAAAGATTGAGATATAAATATCTAGGAAAAACATCGGATGATAATAGAAGGAATATTCGGAAAAGCGTCGGATGTAAAGAAAAGGAATATCCGAGAAAGCGTCGGATGTTAAAAAAGAGGAAAAGGTTGCTTTGGTGTCTTGTTCAAAGCCCAAGACATGAAGCTAAAGGGTATGTTCGTATCTTGTTCAAAGCCCAAGATGTAAAGCTAAAGGTGATTTGTATCTTGTTTAAAGCACAAGATGTGAGGCTAAAGGGGTTTGACTCAACCAGAGAGTGTTTTTGTATGTATCTCGTACGAGGCCCGAGACGGAGGCTAAAGGTGTTTGGGAATGTCTTTGAGACACAAGGGTATTTAGATTGTCCAAGTCTACGGGGTATGTCCTTGTACAATGCCCAAGAGGAGGCAAATGAAGATCTAGACTCAATTGAAAAACTGCTCTATCAAGATGACTAATTTCTGTTCCTATACCTTTAAGAGGTCGTCGGGACAATTTGTATAAAGGCCAAGAGAAGGCTATCTTCCCTGAGGAAGAATTATTATACGAAGCCTAAGAGGAGACTGGGAAAACTTCTAAGAAGCCGAAGGGTCCTTGTACAACGCCCAAGAGGAGGCGGGGATGCTTTTAAGAAGCTCGTGGGTCCCAAGCCGGGAAAGTTCAAGAAATGCTATTCACAGAGAATAAATCATTTAGTGAGAGTTCCGGGTTTGAGGAACTCAAGAGATTCCATTCACCGATAATAGATCAACTCTGGGGAGTAGAATTCCTTTGACAAGCTCTAAAGGTGACAGCCGAAGAGAAGACTGTATCTGGTGCTCCTATGGGGGATCTAGCTTTGACTATATTAAAGAGTGACCAACAAGGCTTTACTTAGGTCTAGACCTAATTGCCAGGGAAAACTCTAAATAACTATACTAGTATATATACAATTGATATATGACTGGTATGTAAAAGTTTATGAAATGAAACTTACAGTGAGCAGCCCCACAATACAGTTATATGTATGAAAGTAGTAAAGAAAGCAAGTAAACACTTACTCGGTTGTAGAGCTTCCATGTTGTTTGGTTAGTTGTTCAACAAAGAAAAATTTGATAACAACTGTATTTTGGGATTCAAAACCAAAGGAGAAAGTGTTTTGAAAAGGCGACGATCGCGTCGTTGTTTTGAATTTGTACAGAGGGACTTATACAAGTGTCTGGGGCCCAAAATTGTTTTGGTTAAAAAGGGATTGGGTCTTACACTCTATTAGAGGCCCAAAAGTGTTTGAAAATGTTTGATAAAGATAAAAAATCAAAGAAACCCTAATTTCATTTTTTAAAGGTATTTTTCAAAGAGAAATCAAGTAAAAAATGATAAAAATATCAAATAAAATCATTAATCATGTTATAAACAAGGATTAAGGTTTATGAAAAAGTATTTTATCCACATGAATATTAAAAATCATTTTGGTTTTAAAAATCAAGAAAATGAAATCATTTTTAAAGCATTTATAACAATTTAAAACAATATTTTTAAATATATTAAAAATATATCAAATAATAATATTTTTTGTGATTTTTTGTGGATTAAAATATTATGGAGTATGAATAAGAAGTGTGTAAAACAAAATTGGAAAATGATGATTTTTGCTATGTAAAAGAATTGGTTGAGTTTTGAAAATAAAATAAGAAAAAGAGGAAATATGTCACAACATCACATTCGACATCTCTTTTAGTTTTCAACATCTTTTTTATCAAACTTCCAACACTCATAACTCTCTCAATTTTTAACGAAATTAAAATCCATAAGAACCTATCTTGACCGATTTTTCGCAAGGAATCCAATGGTATCACTTATACATACTGAAACTTAATGTACAGAACACACAATGCAAAAAACTAGAACTGCACATGTAGTTTTAAAACAACATAAACTCCACATATAAACATGTTAAAGTGCAAACAGTAGGAGGATCACATCATACACATTAAGGACTACATTTTTTGCTTCAAGAATTGTTCAATATGATGCATGTATGTGGACATCAAAGGAAAGCATGATTCAAAGAATTCAAGTTGTGAATTTTACCTCTTTTTTGGAGATTTTGTGCAACCTACCAAGTTCTTTGTTCCAGAAATGATTTAATGCTTTAGACACCCTCAAATGACCTCTTAGAAGCTTTTAGGATGGTTGGAATCAGCTGGAAACCTCTGGAGAAAGTTTGAGCTCTTTCTTGTAAAATGGGCAAAAGTGACCAAAATGCCAACTCTCTCAAATGGTGTTCCAGATGGGGGGACCATTTGGGACAGTTCAAGGATGATATTTGGAGTGTGTTTGAAGTTTTATCTGGTTTGGAAAGTGACTGAATCAAGACATGGCTTGAAAAATGCAAAAAAGTCCAATTTTGAGGTTTTGAGAGGGGACTTTGTGATCTTGGTGTTACAGGTCACTTATGAGAGTTTGGACAGCTTAGATATGACATATTGGAAGTGTTTGGATCATGAGCTATAATGGAAATGCTCTCTAACTCAAAAACTCAGAATTACCTTGCTAAAGAAGGCACTTTGGAGTGAAAGAAGTGATTTTGAAGAAAACATTTGTTTGATGGCTTTGGTGTACTCAAACTGAGCACAAATGAGCTCTTTTATAGTAGAGAAAGTTTCTTTTGCAAGAAATAGTGGATGGTGGCTGCAGCAGAGGTTTGTCCAATGGTTGCATTTTGGAATCTCAAGTCTCCTCTAGCCATTGACTAGAGGTTAGGGCACAGGTTGTTGGTTCCCTTATTGTTGGATGAATCTTGACTGAATTCAGTTGGAGGAAGCTCAGTTCATGCCACCTCTAAGCATCCATTAAATGCTCCAAACCAAAATTGGAGTCTTGTCCCTCTTTTAGGGTTTTTTAGGTTTGGCATGCTACTTTTGGTTCCAAGGACTTTGGAGGTTTGGAGATCAGATCATCCCCCTTGGATTTGATCCTCAGATGTGTCCAAAGTGATGACAAGGCTTGGAATTCATGTGGCACAAGAAATGTACAAATCTGTCCTGAAACCTGTCTTAAAAATCAGCTGCAGCAAGCCTTGTTGTAAAATCCATAACTTCTTGCTCAAGAATAATAAATGGTTGTTCCAGGACATTATGGAAAGCTGAGATGACATACTTCAACTTTGATGTTTGACCCTAGACTTGGTTCAACTTGGATCATGGAGAAAAACATCCTTGAAGTTGGGACATTCTTGCTGGAAAAATATTAATGATGTCCTATGAAATGTCGGAACATTGGACATTAAGAATTCCCAACTTTGATCACTTATATCTTTTAATCCTTATGATATTTTGAGTTGATTCCTTCTACAATAAATACCCTCTTTAAAAGTAGCTCTTACGCAAAATCAATGGATGCTTGGATCAATAGTTACAACCTTGAAAAGTTGTGCACTTGAAGATGATTTTAACTTAGAAAAAATTTCTAAGTTTCCTTCAATTTGATCAATTTTGCAATTTTGCATGATTTCTTGATTTAAATTTGATCAAATTAAATCATCCATCATATTTTCTTGAGTAATGGCTTGTGAAGCTCAAAGTTGACCAAAAGTCAAATTTTGACTTTCTGCGTCAGTTGACTTTGTATTAGATGAACTTGAAGCTTGATCCATTTGGAATGTTGCATTCTTGTGCTTAATTCTTGATGTGGGAGTCCTCTTGATCCTTTGTGGGTTTTTAAGAGGTTAGACAAGTTGAAGATCATGTCATTCCTTGATTGATCCTTTGTCTAAAGGCTCTGAGAGGGCTTGAAACCCTAAGCTTGATTGTAGTGAATGCTCAACAATTCCTTGAGGAGATTGATGAGGCACAAAGGTACATCCATATTGTGATAATGATTTGCACAATGATGGGAAATCTTAGTGGTTAAAATTTGGGGTATGACAAATGTCCCTATTTAATCTTCTTAGACCTGAAGGTATAAATAGCAAAGAGTTTTAGAAATTTGAGGTATAAGAGGATTAAATATCAGAGTACCTAGAATTTTGACCGTGAATACAGATGAAATGATATGTGATGAATGGAAGACTTTTTAACACTGTGGGGAATGATGCCACAGGAGACAGACCAACATAATTTTCTTGGGGATGTAAGATATTGTGGAAATTTGCCGAGGTGTCAAAGAGCATTCAGTAGTATTTGGAAAGAGAGGGATAAACCCTGGAACAAAGATACAAACATCCGGCAAATCATCAGATGCGAAAGAAGTAACACACTCTGGAAAACATATCTGCAACATCTAGAAAAGCGTTAGATCTATTAAAAATAACTTTGAGGGTAAATCTGAAACGCTTAGACAAGCGTTAAATGTACAGGAAAAAATTTAGAAGACTGGCAGAATGACGGACATATCCAAAAAAGCATCAAATAAGCATATCAGAACAAAAGTTACATATGGAAAAACATCACATGAGAAAAAGTCATATCCGGGAAAGCATCAGATAGACATGTAAGGAGTTTTTGGAAGAGCATCAGAATAAAAGAGACATATCCGGAAGAGCATCGGATGAACACAAAGAAAGTTCTGGAAAAGCATCAGAACAGGTTTTGGAAAAATTTCAAAACCAAAAGATACATCTGGAAGAACATCGGGTAGACACAGAGAAACGTTCTGGAAAAGCATCAGAACAGATAGACATATCCGGAAGAATATCGGATAAAGAAAGAAAGTTATATCTGGAAGAACATCAGATAAGACATAAAAGTGTAGGTGCCAGATAAGTTGGACTTTGTGGAAAGGTAAGATGTTGATAATACCACGACCACTGATGAATGCAAATAAGGATTAAACACTCGTGAATGCATAGTATATGAAAATGTTATGATGTATGATTAAATGTAATGCAAATGAAAATGCCGACAATAAGTTTAGACTCTTTGAGGAGTGAAAACCAACAAGTTTATACTCTTTTGGGGAGTGAAAATCAGACTGGAAGACTGATTCCCCAACACAGAGATTACTGCCATTGTTTAGGGACTGAAAATGCTGTATACTGGGAAGGCTTGCCCCAGTAATGAGTTTTGAAATTTTTTCCGAATAAACTAATTCTGAGAAGGACTTGCACTGAACAAATCTTGAACTAATTCTTAACAGGCTCTGGAAAGAACTTGCCCCTGATAGGATCACTAACCAAGTTTCTAAACTAATTTGAAAATTCCTTGAGAGGAAAGCTTGTTTGCAATAAAAAATGTTTATTTAAACATGGCAAATTTAATGCAAAGTTCATGTAAGAATTTTGAAAACAAAATCATTGTTTTATAAAAAGCACAGTAATATGGATTACTGATTAAAAACACGGTGGTTTAAAACATTTTGAATGAAAAGTAAAATAGAGGTATAATACCAAAACAAATGATTTGTGCTGTAGTATGCTCTCAAAATTACTTTGCTTCAATTAGGTCTTTTGAGGGTTATAACGTGACCTGGTTCACGGTTTATGAAAGAAAGATAAAGGCTCAAAATTTGTTTGTGCCCACCCCAACTTCGTGATGTTTTCCAGTCCTATGCTCAGTTAAACTTAAATTGTACATTCAGGTTTAAAAAGGTTTCAGAATTGTACTGATGATAGTGATGACGATGATCCAGAAGTCTTGAGACAACATCTACTGCTTCTTTACAACATTTAGTTTTTAAAAGAACTGCCAGTCTTGGATCAACAGTTACAACCTTGAAAAGTTGTGTATTTGAACATGATTTTAACTTAGAAAAAAATTCTAAGTTTCCTTCAATTTGATCAATTTTGCAATTTTGCATGATTTCTTGATTTAAATTTGATCAAATTAAATCATCCATCATATTTTCTTGAGTAATGTTGTACTCTTTTGCTTAAGCCATTTGGAATGTTGCACTCTTTTGCTTAATTCTTGATGTGGGAGTCCTCTTGATCCTTTGTGGGTTTTTAGAGGTTAGATAAGTTGAAGATCATGTCATTCCTTGATTGATACTTTGTCTAAAGGCTCTGAGAGGGCTTGAAACCCTAAGCTTGATTGTAGTGAATGCTCAACAATTCCTTGAGGAGATTGATGAGGCACAAAGGTACATCCATATTGGGATAATGATTTGCACAATGATGGGAAATATTAGTGGTCAAAATTTGGGTGTACCTTCATGCCTCATCAATCCTCTCAA
Organism: Lathyrus tuberosus; assembly: GCA_022829125.1. Taxonomy (NCBI): domain Eukaryota; kingdom Viridiplantae; phylum Streptophyta; class Magnoliopsida; order Fabales; family Fabaceae; genus Lathyrus; species Lathyrus tuberosus. Next base: position 2,837,785 of record JALAZF010000029.1, on the reverse strand, counting down.
AGATTGTTGAGCATTCACCTCAATCAAGAAGTAAGGGTTTTGGGCCCTCTCAGAGCACTCAAGCAAAAGATCATTCAAGAATTGACATGATCTTCAACTTGTCAAGCCTCCCAAACATCCATGAAGGACCAGGAGGTCTCCCATATCAAGAATCAAGCATGAGAATGCAACATTTCAAGCTGATCAAGCCTCAAGATCACCAGTGTCACCAAATTAGGGTTTTGCTCGACCAAGGCCTCCAGAGGGAAATTTTCATATGGGCATGATCCAATACTTCAAAACATGATTCAAGAAGCTAAAAGGGACCTCATGGATCCAATCATGAGTTCAAAATAGCCTCAGGGGATGCATTCATAAAAAATCAGGAATTAGGGTTTTTTGACCTAATTCACCCCTAAGTTGACTTTTCGAGCAAGGCTTGAGCCAACACCTCAAGAATTGTTTTGAAGGCCTCAAGTATCTTGTATTGATCCTCTCACAAGTTCAAATTGACACAAAGAACTTGGTTCATGAGCAATATAAAGATTTAAATTCATCTGAACCACAAACTAGGGTTTCTGAGAAAAAATCAACCATACCTATGACTTTTGACCAAGGCATGTTCTCAAACCTTGGGAAATGATTCAAGACACTCTAAAACACCTATGGAATCCATCCATTAGGTTTTATTTTGCCCAAGGACTTAATTTCATAGAGGAGCACTGTAACACCCCCAATCTATACCCCCAATTAAATAAAGCGATAACAATAATCAGAGTATAATAAAAACATTCACGACATAGACTGAGGCGTCACATCAATTGAAACAAAATACAACAACCTGCTCATTTAGATATTCAACAATCAAGTAGCACATACAGAGGAACTCAGTTCCTAACATCCACAATTCAGATACAGAATAAAAGCGGAAAATCTGCAACTGAAATCTCATATATATATATCATAAAAGTTTGTCTGTCATATACAGAGCCATACATATACAATCCAAAAAGAACATATACATATACACATAATGATAAACGATCTCCTCGACTACCCGGTGCTACATATCAGAGCCGACCGACAAAAGAATAAAGACCTAAGCTTCACAAAAAGACCTCCAGCATCTAATATGTAATTCCTCATAGAGCATTCAAAACAACAGAAGGGTGAGAAACACAATCATAATATAATTCCATACAATTATATAATGACACAAAAATACACATGTAAAATATTCTCACCAAGACATACACCAGAATTCAAATATAAAGCCACACATTTGATATCTCATATATCCATTACAAAGACATATCAATCATGCTCAACGCATTTATCACCAACACACACACACACACACACACACACACACACACACACATATATATATATATATATATATATATATATATATATATATATATATATATATATATATATATATATATATATATATATATATCAACAACATCAATTCCATTCACAATTCCACACAAAATCAATCCATTCATGATTTATGCAAATGCACAGAGACCGACACAATGACTCTATGCAATGCAATATGGTATCATTCCATCCATCATCTCATCATTAATTCACTCAGGAAGTATTGGAATCATCGCTTGTTACTTAGTGTAACTCCCCGTCGGGCAAACGATGTTCCCCGTCGCTCACACCTCTTTGTATAAGGCACACGATGTTTATGGATCGCTCACACCTCTTTGTATAAGGCACACGATCGTCCATAATCATCGCTCACACCTCTTTGCATAAGGCACACGATGTTATAGCGGATCCCCTCGGGAATCGTTTCGTCGCTCATACCCACTAGGGCACATGACATCACAAGAATGCATATCATGATGCTTGGCATACAATGACTCATGACATTCAAATGCACACATATACACATCCATACTCATGCATATACAATCAAACATAACATAATGCATTTTCTTTCCCTTAGGCCACATACCATCATCACAACATTTCATCACATGCATTCATATCATATAACATCACACAAGTAATACGATATATATCAAAAGCGTAACGCATGATAACACATCAAATACACACAATTAAGATGGTAAAAGTAGACAAAATGACACATTTCCAAATTCCCAACATAATTAAATCGGCCAACCATCCCAAAACCATTTCTATAAGAAAGAACATCTCATTAGCTTTCTAACGCACCCAACCGCGCCTCAATCCGACTTACGGATCAAAAGTTATAAAAAAAACAAAATGGAATAATCTGTCATGTTCGCTATGCGAATCTCCTAGCGAGCATTCGCTGTGCGAAGCTCTAGCGAACCGTGGCAGAGAAAAAACAGCATAAAGTTCGCTTTCCGAACTGCTGGTGAACATTCGCCCACCCATTCGCACTGCGAAGCCCTGGCGAGCCTTCGCTTTCCTCTTCGCTGCTTGTTCGCACTGCGAGCCTGCGAATTCTGGGATTCACAGCAGCGCTGATACTCACTCCAATTCACCATTTTCCCCATCAAAACCCATCCAAACCATATCATAACAACCAGAATATATTACAATCATAACAACAAGTATTCTACCGCATTTACACCGATTTTCAACCGCGTAAACATCGATTTCTCTCGTTTCCTCTCAATCGACCTAGAATTGAAAAGCTAGGAAAACCCAACAAACATATACATATTCATACACAAGCATAAGATAATTGAGTTTCACACCCTTACCCGATTAATCGCGCTTTCCAAAAGTCGGTTGATTCAAATTCTTTCTCTCCAAGTTTTTCTCTCTTTTTCTTCTTTTCTTCCTCTTTTCCTTCTTCTCTTTTTATTTCTCTCTATTTTTCTCTCTTTCTAACTTCTAAATTCTATTTTAAATGAAAAACATAATATCTACCCATCAAAAGACCAAAATACCCCTACACTCAAATATCTCGCAAACGCTCTCAAAACGCGATAAAACATAATAACACAGAATAAAATAATATAAAGACCAAAAATAATTAAATCGACTCGATTAAATAAATCTAACAAAAACTGGGGCGTTACAACTCTCCCCCACTTAGAGATTTTCGTCCTCGAAAATATGACCTGAGACGAACAACTCCGGATACGACTCCCGCATCCGACTCTCCAACTCGAAAATATCCTTGCCCCTTAACCGCTTCAACTCGCGATCCAAAATCCTCACCAGTAATGCCTCAACTGTAAGGTTCTCCCTTACCTCAACCTCATCCATCGGAATCACATGCGATGAATCCGGAACATACTTCCGAAGCAGTGAAACATGGAACACATCTTGCAAATTCGAAAGACTCGGCGGCAACGCCACCCGATAAGCCACAGTACCCACTCTCGCGGATATCTGGTAAGGACCAATAAACCGAGAAGTATGCTTCTTCGACTTCAATGCACGACCAACACCCGTCACCGGTGTAACTATCAAAAATACATGACCACCTTCTTGAAACTCAAGATCTTTCCTCCTTTGATCATGATAACTCTTCTGCCTACTTTGAGAAGCCTTCATTTTCTCACGAATAAGTTTCACCTTTTCCGTAGTCTGTTGCACTAACTCCGGTCCAACCACCGAACTCTCACCAGATTCATGCCAACACAACGGTGTTCGACATCTTCTTCCATACAACGCTTCAAAAGGTGCCATTCAAATACTCGAATGGAAACTGTTGTTATACGTGAATTCAACCAACGCAAGATAACTATCCCAAGCACCACCTTGCTCAAGAACACACGCTCTCAGCAAATCTTCCAACGACTGAATAGTTCTCTCGGTCTGACCATCCGTCTGCGGATGATAAGCAGAACTCAATCTCAACTTGGAACCTAACACCTTTTGCAAACTTTCCCAAAATCTGGAAGTACACCTCGGATCTCGATCTGAAACAATACACAACGGAACACCATGTAATTTCACAATCACACTGATATAAATCTTAGCCAACCTCTCCAAAGAAAAACTGATGTCAATCAGAATGAAATGCGCCAATTTAGTCAGTCTATCCACAACTACCCAAATGGCATTATGTCCCCTCTGTGTATTTGGCAACCCTGTCACATAATCCATAGAAATGATGTCCCATTTCCACTCGGGAATATCCAACAGTTGCAACAATCCACTAGGCTTCTGATGTTCTACCTTAGACTTCTGACACGTCAAACACGCATAAACAAACTGAGCCACATCCCTCTTCAATCCGGACCACCAAAAGATCTTCTTCAAATCTTGATACATCTTATTAGCTCCCGGATGTATACTCAAATTACTCCGATGTCCTTCCTCTAAAATCATCTTTTTCAAGTCCGAATCATCAGGAATACAAATTCTCCCACGGAATCTCAACACACCCTTATCATCCACTTTAAAGTCACCATTCACACTTCGATCTCCAACCGTCACCAAATCAACAAATTTCACATCCAACTTCTGTTTCTTGCTAACGGTTAACATAAAATCATTAGTGACCTTTAACATACCAAGCCTCACGCTGTAAGACGTCAATTCACACACCAAACTCAAATCTCTAAATGCTTCCAAAAGTTCCCACTCTTTAACCATCAAAGCGGACATATGCAAATATTTCCGGCTTAACGCATCGGCTACCACATTAGCTTTACCAGGATGGTAATTCAACCCAAAATCATAGTCCTTCAAAAATTCCAACCATCTCCGTTGCCTCATATTCAACTCTTTCTGATCAAACAAGTATTTCAAACTTTTATGATCACTAAAGACTTCGAATCTTGCACCATAGAGATAATGCCTCCAAATTTTCAACACAAAAACCACTGCCGCTACACTACACCAAAAATGACTTTTACTAGCGCACCTTAGACAGCGCTTTTATGCAAAAGCGCTGCTATAAGTTAAATAAAAAATAAAACACGGAAACTGTATACGAAAAAAAGTAAAAGCGCTACTAAAAGCCCTACCTTAGACATCACTTTTTTAAAAGCGCTGGTAAAAGGCCTACCTTAGACAGCGCTTTTTTAAAAGCGCTGGTAAAAGGCCTACCTTAGACAGCGCTTTTTTAAAAGCGCTAGTAAAGGTCCACATTAGCCAGCGCTTTTTGAAAAGCGTTGTCTAAGGTCTTATTAATTAAAATAAAAAATTTCATAGTATCAGTATTCTATTTTTCATATCTCTATTCTTTCCCTCTCTGCTATGAACTGCGAACGACGAGAACGAATGAAGAACAGCTCTCGCCACTGTCGTCCACCGTCCTCCACCGTCTCGGTTACAGTCTCGCCGTCGTCCTTCCTCCATTGTCCTCCACCGTCCTCCACCATACTCCACCGTTCTCCACCATTTCGGTAAGATTTCTTCTTTTCTGTTAAGGTTAACATTAGAGATGATAAATAGTGGTTCTACTCATGAATGTAGCTTGGTACTGACTTTGGGATAGATGGTTAGGGTCATAACAAGACTCCATTACTTTAATCATTACAAGTTTTTTCTCAGTCATCAAACAACTGTTCCATGGATTTGTAAGGTCCATTTTCTGATATGAACATTTCTGGAATGGCTTATTCCATGGTTTTAGTTTTGGAATTCAATTTTAGTTTTTAGTTTTGAACATTTCTGGAATGGCTTATTCCATGGCTTTTCTGGAATTCAATTTTAGTTTTTAGTTTTGGAATTCATTTTCTGATATGAACATTTTAGTTTTTAGTTATGAACATTTCTGATATGAACATTTTAATTTGAACATTTCTGGAATTCAATTTTAGTTTTTAGTTTTGGAATTCATTTTCTGATATGAACATTTTAGTTTTTAGTTATGAACATTTCTGGAATGGCTTATTCCTGCTTTAATCTCTCTTGTGTTACTAACATCTTCATGGTTTTAGTTTTGAAGTTGATATTGATTGCTTTCAATTGTGATTGTTCTTTTCAGATTATTGTTTGAGGAGAATTTGTTTTGAACCAAGTGCTACTACGAGAAAGGTATTTTATTCTTCTTTATTTTTCAATAAATTTTCAATAAATTTATATACTCTTCTTTATTTTTCATTTTATATATCATTTGGTAATTTATAGCTTAGACAAGTACTTTCATCATAATTTATATTTGATATCCTTGTTTTCTTTATTACAGGTAGATGGCTACTAACGAGGATCACCCACATGATGATTCTATTCATGATGGAGGTAATAACGTAGCTAATGCGGAAGAGGAAATTAAAAGAGGAATAACAGTTATGAAGAAAGTGATTTGTGATAGAGATCGAGGCATCATATTAGATGTGCATTGGAGCCCACAAGGCCTTCTTATTGAGCCTAACGGTTATACGTTGACAAGTTTTATTGGTGCACTTGTAAGGAATGAGGTTCCAATTACATGTGATGATTGGAGAAATAAACAGTTGAACGAAGCTAAAGGAAAAATTTGGAGTGAGATAAAGGTACCATAATTATGTCTTTAATTATGCCAACTAATTATGTCTTTTAAATTACTTGTACTAACGCACAATGTATATGTTTTTCTTAGAGGTGTTTCAACATTGATGATGATAGAAAACCTTTTTGTCTCAAATTGGCCGGAAAACTACTAAGAGGGTTTAGAACATTTTTATCAACCATGTTTCTTAGGGATGCAGAAGATAATTTTGTTGATGCAGAGCTTCCATCAAAATATGGATGTTTGATTTCACAAAAAGAATGGGACACGTTTAAAGCCAAACGAAAAACCCCAGAATTTCAAAGTGTAAGTGAAACAAATCGGGAAAGAGCATCAAGTCCCGTGTATCCATACAGAAAAGGACGTGTTGGATATGGACGCTTAGAACAGTCTATAGTAAGTATCTATAAATTGCAATGATATACTTGTTCATCATGAGTTATATTTGATCATATTATTTGGCTTAATGTGTAGTTACCGTAACGCCCCGAGTTTGATTATTTCCCAACTATGTGGAGTCTTTTATTTTAATTGGGTGATAAATTATTTTAATTGTGAAGTTGGTGTGTTAAATGTTATTTTACCGTTTTGAGAGTTTTCGGGGAAATTAGAATGGAGAGTATTTTAGACTTTTCTCAATTAAGGATAAATTAGAAATTAAGTGGAATTAGAATTTGTGAGAAAAATGAATTAATTTATTGTTTGGAAAATGAGAGAAAAGAAATAGAAAAGAAAGAAATAGAAAGAAAAGAGATAGAAAGGAAAAATAGAAGGAAAAAATAGTAAGAAAAGAGAATTAGAGAAAAAGAAGAGAAAGAAAAAGGAAGAAGAGAAAAGAAGAGGAGAAAGTTTGGGAAAACTAGGAAAATCATTAAGATCGATCAATTAGCAAGTTTGGAATCCGGGTAAGGGTGTGAAATCTTGTTATCTTAGCAATGTATACGATTATGTATGATTGTATTGTTGATTTTGTCGATTTTCATGAGTTTTGGTATAAAACCCATTTGTGTAGAAAATGGTAGAAATCGATGTTTTCGCGGATGGAAATCGATATAATTTGTGTTGTATGATCTCCCTATGTTTATGAACCATTGCTATTAATTGTTTTGCTGATGGAAGTAATTTGGGGAAGAAAATGGAGATTTTGGGGGTTTTGGAACAGTGAAAACGAAGCAGAAATTCTGCTTCTGGTGTGAAGCGCCGGGCGAAATGCCCAGAGCGCCGGGCGGTTCGTGCCTTCGCCGGGCGAAATTGAGAGGCGAGAGGGTGTCAGGCTACTGGTTTGGTTCACGTTTGTGGGGATTTCCTTCGCCCCTTCTTCGCCGGGCGAAGCGAAGGCGAAATTGAAGCGTCGCTGGGCGAAATGTTCCTGTCGCCGGGCGCTTTTGTTTTTTTATAATTTTCATTTCTTTTAAAGATTCATAATTCTCGAACCGTAATTCCGATTTAGGCGTTCTTTATATCGTTGGAAAGCTATTGAGCTGTACTTTGTGATTATGATGGTGTGGAAACTGTTGGCCGATTTTATTATGTCAGAAAGTTGGGAATAGTGCTATTTAGCGACTTTTACCGTTTTGACTGTGTGTTTGAATGTGAATCATACACTAGTGCATTGATGTGAATGTATATAGATTGTATGTGATTGTATGAGATGAATGCATGAATATATTGTGAATATGTATGCATTTCAAGAATGTCTTGGGTCATTTTGCATGTGAAGCATCATGAAATACATTCTTGTGTTGAGCGATTCTAATGAGAATCCGTGGTAACATCGTGTGCCTATGTGAGGTGTGAGCGATGATTACGAACGATTGTGTGCCTATGTGAGGTGTGAGCAATCGGATTGTGTGCCTTGGTGAGGTGTGAGCAATCAGATCGTGTGCCTATGTGAGGTGTGAGCGATGATTACAAATGATTGTGTGCCTAGGTGAGGTGTGAGCAATCGGATTGTGTGCCTGGGTGAGGTGTGAGCAATCGGGTCGTGTGCCCAGGTGGGGTGTGAGCGATCCATAAACATTGTGTGCCCATGTGGGGTGTGAGCAATGGGTGAACATCGTAGGCCCGACGGGGAGTTACTTTGGTAACGAGCGATAGTTCCAGGAGAAGTTCCTGAGTGAACTTGAGATGATTGAGTCGGTACCGCATTGCATTTGCATAGAGTCGTGAGTCGGTCTCTATGATTTGCATTTATCATCTTTATAATGATGTGTTATTGAGTAAACATAACGGTGTATGTTTATGTGGAATGATTGCGAATTGGGAAAGTATGCATGATGAATATGCTTGGTTGATATATAGATATACATTGTAATGTATATGGGTGTATTGTGATGAACGGTAATGAATTGTGGTGAATTGCGGTGAAAATGTGGAATATGTATATTTTTATGTTTATATATATAATTATATGCATTGTTATTATGATAATATTTCTCACCCTTCTGCTGTTTTATGATGCTCTATGAGGCATTGCAGAGTAGGTATGCTGGAGGTCTTTTTGTGAAGCGTGTCTTCATTCTTTTGGTCGGTTGGCTCTGATATGTAGCACCGGGTAGCTAGGAAGTACATTATTCTTTTGTGATACATTTGCATATGTATCTAGTGGATAAATGTTTATGTAAACATGAATTGTGTTGGTGGATAATACTTGGTGATGTATATATCTATGTATATATATATGTTTGATTGTGGTTCAATGTTTAGATTTTCCGCTTATTATTCTAAATATTGAAATGTGGGTGTAAGGACAAAGTTCCTCTGTGGCAAAGTTACCCCACTGTTGCATATCAATGTTTGAGCAGGTGTTGTATGTTGTAAATTTGTGTATGATGTGACATGCCTCTTTTATGCCATGATTTAATCGTACTCTGGCAAAATTTTGAATATGTGCCTAAATGATTTATGTGATTATTTGGGGGTATAGAAAGGGGGTGTTACATTAAGTGGTATCAGAGCCAGAGTTGAGTCAGTTGTGTATGTCTTGTTGATTGTGTTGGTTGAACTGTTGTTTAACCTTGTTGTTATTTTTGGGAACGATCAGAATATGTCTGGTAGAAACGACAATGCGGTGGCTGTTGCTTTGGAGTCAATGGCTAGGGCGGTGCAAGGTGCACCGAACGTGAATGCTAATGACGAATTCAGGAAGAATCAACCACCGGTTTTCAAAGGAAAATTTGATCCCAATGGGGCTCAAAATTGGTTGAAAGAGATTGAAAGAATCTTTAGAGTCATGGACTGTGCGGAGGAGAATAAGGTGAGGCTTGGATCTCACATGCTGAAGGAAGAGGCCGACGATTGGTGGGTCGGTATACGTGAAGTTCTTGAGGTGGATGATGAAGAGATAACTTGGAATTTATTCCGTACTGAATTCTTGAGAAAGTATTACCCTGAGAGTGTGAAGGGAAAGAAGGAGATGGAATTTCTTGAACTGAAACAAGGTAGTATGTCGGTGGTGGACTATATTGCTAAATTTGTGGAGTTGGTTGAATTCCATCCTCATTATGCTGCGATTACTGCTGAGTTCTCAAAGTGTATTAAATATGAGAATGGTTTACGTCCCGAGATTAAGCAAGCTGTGGGATATCAAAGGATAAGGAGGTTTTCCGATTTGACAGAATGTTGTAGAATCTTCGAGGAAGATAGTAAGGCTCGTTCCACACATTACAAAAGTGTGAATGAGAGGAAGGGAAAGCAACAAGCTAGAAGTGGACCTTATGTGACACCCGCTGATAAGGGCAAGCATAGGGAAAACTTTGATAGGAGGTCAGGAGGAGGAGGTTTCGGTGTTATTAGGTGTTACAAATGTGGTGAACTAGGTCATAAATCATTTGAGTGTAGGAAGCCAGTGGTGAAATGTTCTAATTGTGGAGGTACTGGGCATGCTGCTACAGATTGTAGAAGGAATATGGTGAAGTGCTATAATTGTGGAGAAGTTGGTCACATTAGTACTAAGTGTACTAAGCCGAAACAAGCTCAAGCGGGCGGAAAGGTGTTTGCATTGGCGGGGACTCAAACTACTAGTGCGGACCGTCTGATTAAAGGTACTTGCTTTATTAATAGTACGCCTTTAGTCGCTATTATTGATACGGGAGCGACTCATTCGTTTGTTTTGTCTGAGTGCGCGAAGCGTTTGAATCTTGTGTTGCCTCTGATGGATGGTAAGATGGTTATTGACACTCCAGCGATGGGGTCAGTAACTACTTCCTTGGTTTGTGTGAGTTGTCCTTTGACCATTTATGGTAAAGACTTCGAGATGGATTTAGTGTGTTTACCGTTGGAAGGTTTAGACGTAATCTTGGGTATGAACTGGTTACGATTTAATCGAGTTCATATAGATTGCTATCACAAGTTAGTGAGGTTTCCTTCTTTGGCAGATGATGAAGATGAGAGTTTCCTATCCACTAAAGAATTGAAGAAACTTTTAGCGGACGAAGCTCAATTGTTTGGTTTGTTTGCATCATTGTCGGTGGAGAGTAAAGTTGAGCTTGATGTGTTCCAAGTGGTGTGTGAAGTTCCAGAAGTGTTTCCGGGGGATATTACGGATGTGCCGCCGGAAAGAGAAGTTGAATTTTCTATTGATCTAGTTCCAGGTACTAGACCGATTTCGATGGCACCGTATCGTATGTCGGCATCGGAGTTGGTAGAATTGAAAAAGCAATTGAATGACTTTTTGGACAAGAAATTTGTAAGACCAAGTGTTTCTCCTTGGGGTGCTCCGGTATTGTTGGTGAAGAAGAAGGACGGGAGTATGCGGTTATGCATTGATTATCGACAATTGAACAAAGTGACAATTAAGAACAAGTATCCGCTTCCAAGGATCGATGATTTGATGGACCAATTGGTTGGTGCGCGTGTTTTTAGCAAGATTGATTTGAGATCGGGATATCACCAGATTCGTGTGAAAGAAGAGGATATTCAAAAGACGGCCTTTAGGACACGGTATGGCCATTACGAATATTCCGTGATGCCATTCGGGGTTTCTAATGCGCCGGGTGTGTTTATGGAATACATGAATCGTATTTTTCATGAGCAGTTTGATCATTTTGTGGTTGTGTTCATCGACGATATCTTGATTTACTCTAAGTCTCGAGAGGAGCATGAAGAGCATTTGAGGATTGTGTTACAAATTTTGAAAGAGAAACAATTGTATGCTAAGTTGTCAAAATGTGAATTTTGGTTGTCGGAAGTAAGTTTTCTTGGGCATGTTATTTCCGGTAGTGGTATTAGCGTTGATCCATCCAAGATTGATGCGGTGATGCAATGGGAGGCTCCTAGGTCGGTTACGGAGATTCGAAGCTTTTTAGGCTTGGCGGGTTATTATCGGAGGTTTATAGAGGGATTTTCGAAGTTGGCACTTCCGTTAACGCAATTGACTTGTAAAGGAAGGGCTTTCATTTGGGATATTCATTGTCAAGAGAGTTTCAATGAGTTAAAAAGAAGATTGACAACGGCTCCGATCTTGATTTTGCCTAATCCTAATGAACCATTTGTTGTGTATTGTGATGCTTCATTGACAGGTTTAGGTGGTGTCTTGATGCAAGATGGAAAAGTTGTGGCGTATGCTTCTAGACAATTGAGAGTGCATGAAAAGAATTATCCTACACATGACTTGGAGTTAGCGGCCGTGGTGTTTGTTTTGAAAATATGGAGGCATTATCTTTATGGTGCGAGATTTAAAGTTTTTAGTGATCACAAGAGCTTGAAATATTTATTTGATCAAAAAGAGTTGAACATGAGACAAAGGAGGTGGCTAGAACTTTTAAAGGATTATGATTTTGGTTTGAATTACCATCCGGGTAAGGCAAACGTGGTGGCCGGTGCCTTAAGTCGGAAGTTGTTACATATGTCCGCATTGATGATGAAAGAATGGGAACTTTTGGAGAATTTTAGAGACTTGAGTTTAGTTTGTGAAATGACGCCGAGAAGTGTGAGACTTGGTATGCTACATGTTACGAATGATTTTCTTGCAACGGTAGGTGGAAAGCAAAAATTGGACTTGAAATTCGTTGATTTGATGTTGAATGAGAATGAGGATTTCAAGGTTGATAATTTTGGGGTTTTGAGATTCCGTGGTCGTATTTGTATTCCCGATGATGTAGAGTTGTAATAGATGATATTGGATGAAGGGCACCGAAGTAACTTAAGTATTCATCCGGGAGCGAACAAAATGTATCAAGATTTGAAGAAAATCTTTTGGTGGTCCGGATTAAAGAGAGATGTTGCTCAATTTGTGTATGCATGCTTAACTTGTCAAAAGTCTAAGGTGGAACATCAAAAACCTAGTGGATTTTTGCAACCGTTGGATATTCCAGAATGGAAATGGGATAGTATATCGATGGATTTTGTTATGGGATTGCCGAATACGCAAAGAGGCCATAATGCTATTTGGGTAATTGTTGATAGACTTACTAAATCTGCTCACTTCATTCCAATTGATATTAGTTATCCTTTGGAAAGGTTAGCCGAGATTTATATTCTGGTGGTGGTGAAGTTGCATGGAGTTCCTAAGAGTATTGTATCGGATAGAGATCCTAGATTTATATCGAGGTTTTGGGAGAGTTTACAAAAGGCTTTGGGTTCTAGGCTAAGATTGAGTTCGGCTTATCATCCGCAGACGGATGGTCAAACCGAGAGGACAATTCAATCGTTGGAGGATTTATTGCGTGCTTGTGTGCTCGAGAAAGGTGGTGCTTGGGATGATTATTTGGCGTTGATTGAATTCACTTACAATAACAGTTTTCATTCGAGTATAAGTATGGCACCATTTGAGGCTTTGTATGGTCGTAGATGTCGAACACCTTTGTGTTGGCATGAAACGGGTGAGAGAACAATAGTTGGACCGGAGATGGTACAACAAACGACGGAGAAAGTGAAGTTTATTCGGGAGAAGATGAGAGCTTCTCAAAGTAGGCAAAAGAGCTATCATGACAAGAGAAGGAAAGATCTTGAGTTTCAAGAAGGCGAACATGTGTTTTTGAGAGTTACGCCGATTACGGGTGTGGGTCGTGCCTTGAAATCGAAGAAGTTGACTTCTCGTTTTATTGGTCCGTATCAGATTTCTGCACAAGTTGGTGTTGTGGCTTACCGTGTGGCGTTGCCTCCGAATCTTTCGAATTTGCATGACGTTTTCCATGTTTCGCAACTTCGGAAGTATGTTCCGGATCCGTCACATGTTATTCCTATGGACGAGGTTGAAGTGAGAGATAACCTTACGGTTGAAGCTTTACCGATTAGGATTTAGGACCGTGAAGTTAAGAAGCTAAGAGGCAAGGATATTGCGCTTGTGAAGGTAGCGTGGGGAGGCGCTGCGGAAGGCAATATGACTTGGGAACTAGAGAGTGGGATGCGAAAGTCGTATCCGTAGTTGTTTGAATCAGGTATTATTTTCGAGGACGAAAATTTCTAATGTGGGGGAGAGTTGTAACGCCCCGATTTTGATTATTTCCCAACTATGTGGAGTCTTTTATTTTAATTGGGTGATAAATTATTTTAATTGTGAAGTTGGTGTGTTAAATGTTATTTTACCGTTTTGAGAGTTTTCGGGGAAATTAGAATGGAGAGTATTTTAGACTTTTCTCAATTAAGGATAAATTGAATTTAAGTGGAATTAGAATTTGTGAGAAAAATGAATTAATTGATTGTTTGGAAAATGAGAGAAAAGAAATAGAAAAGAAAGAAATAGAAAGAAAAGAGATAGAAAGGAAAAATAGAAGGAAAAAATAGTAAGAAAAGAGAATTAGAGAAAAAGAAGAGAAAGAAAAAGGAAGAAGAGAAAAGAAGAGGAGAAAGTTTGGGAAAACTAGGAAAATCATCAAGATCGATCAATTAGCAACTTTGGAATCCGGGTAAGGGTGTGAAATCTTGTTATCTTAGCAATGTATACGATTATGTATGATTGTATTATTGATTTTGTCGATTTTCATGAGTTTTGGTATAAAACCCATTTGTGTAGAAAATGGTAGAAATCGATGTTTTCGCGGATGGAAATCGATATAATTTGTGTTGTATAATCTCCCTATGTTTATGAACCATTGCTATTAATTGTTTTGCTGATGGAAGTAATTTGGGGAAGAAAATGGAGATTTTGGGGGTTTTGGAACAGTGAAAACGAAGCAGAAATTCTGCTTCTGGTGTGAAGCGCCGGGCGAAATGCCCAGAGCGCCGGGCGGTTCGTGCCTTCGCCGGGCGAAATTGAGAGGCGAGAGGGTGTCAGGCTACTAGTTTGGTTCACGTTTATGGGGATTTCCTTCGCCCCTTCTTCGCCGGGCGAAGCGAAGGCAAAATTGAAGCGTCGCCGGGCGAAATGTTCCTGTCGCCGGGCGCTTTTGTTTTTTTATAATTTTCAATTCTTTTAAAGATTCATAATTCTCGAACCGTAATTCCGATTTAGGCGTTCTTTATATCGTTGGAAAGCTATTGAGCTGTACTTTGTGATTATAATGGTGTGGAAACTGTTGGCCGATTTTATTATGTCGGAAAGTCATGAATAGTGCTATTTAGCGACATTTACCGTTTTGACTGTGTGTTTGAATGTGAATCATACAATAGTGCATTGATGTGAATGTATATAGATTGTATCTGATTGTATGAGACGAATGCATGAATATATTGTGAATATGTATGCATTTCAAGAATGTCTTGGGTCATTTTGCATGTGAAGCATCATGAAATACATTCTTGTATTGAGCAATTCTAATGAGAATCCGTGGTAACATCGTGTGCCTATGTGAGGTGTGAGCGATGATTACGAACGATTGTGTGCCTATGTGAGGTGTGAGAAATCGGATTGTGTGCCTAGGTGAGGTGTGAGCAATTAGATCGTGTGCCTATGTGAGGTGTGAGCGATGATTACAAATGATTGTGTGCCTAGGTGAGGTGTGAGCAATCAGATTGTGTGCCTGGGTGAGGTGTGAGCAATCGGGTCGTGTGCCCAGGTTGGGTGTGAGAGATCCATAAACATTGTGTGCCCATGTGGGGTGTGAGAAATGGGTGAACATCGTAGGCCCGACGGGGAGTTACTTTGGTAACGAGCGATGGTTCCAGGAGAAGTTCCTGAGTGAACTTGAGATGATTGAGTCGGTACCGCATTGCATTTGCATTGAGTCGTGAGTCGGTCTCTATGATTTGCATTTATCATCTTTATAATGATGTGTTATTGAGTAAACATAACGGTGTATGTTTATGTGGAATGATTGGGAATTGGGAAAGTATGCATGATGAATATGCTTGGTTGATATATAGATATACATTGTAATGCATATGCGTGTATTGTGATGAACGGTAATGAATTGTGGTGAATTGCGGTGAAAATGTGGAATATGTATATTTTTATGTTTATATATATAATTATATGCATTGTTATTATGATAATATTTCTCACCCTTCAGCTGTTTTATGATGCTCTATGAGGCATTGCAGAGTAGGTATGCTGGAGGTCTTTTTGTGAAGCGTGTCTTCATTCTTTTGGTCGGTTGGCTCTGATATGTAGCACCGGGTAGCTAGGATGTACATTATTCTTTTGTGATACATTTGTATATGTATCTAGTGGATAAATGTTTATGTAAACATGAATTGTGTTGGTGGATAATACTTGGTGATGTATATATCTATGTATATATATATGTTTGATTGTGGTTCAATGTTTAGATTTTCCGCTTATTATTCTAAATATTGTAATGTGGGTGTAAGGACAAAGTTCCTCTGTGGCAAAGTTACCCCACTGTTGCATATCAATGTTTGAGCAGGTGTTGTATGTTGTAAATTTGTGTATGATGTGACATGCCTCTTTTATGCCATGATTTAATCGTACTCTGGCGAAATTTTGAATATGTGCCTAAATGATTTATGTGATTATTTGGGGGTATAGAAAGGGGGTGTTACAGTTACAAAAGGAGAATAGTTCTGAAACATCTCTTCCGGCACATGTTTTGTGGAAGGAAGCTCGTGTGGGCAAGGATGGAGTTGTTAAAGAAGATGTTCAACAAGTATTTGAGAAATGTGTAAGTATAACATTATTTCCTTAATTAAATCAAAACTTTATTAACAAATATTTGACAAATATTAGATATTCATCTGATTTTCAGGAGACTTTATCTCAGTCTTTATCTCTAGATGAAGCCAATGATTCCAGGAGCATACTTAGTCGGGCATTAGATGTCCGTGAGTATTCTGGTCGGGTGAGGGGTAAGGGATTTGGGATCACTCCGACATCCTTGAATATTAAAAAACAAAAGGCTCCTAGTAATAAAGAACTTTAGCAAACATTGGAAGCACTGCAAGCTGAAGTTCGTGAATTAAGAAAGGAAAAAGAAAGAGATAGCGCTTCAGGTTTTAAAGATGCTTCGGACAAAGATAGTATCAACTGTAACTTTCTACCGAATATTCCAGAGGTAATTATATATATTTTTATGAAATTAAATTATTAGCTTAAATTATTTAATTGACATATATACACATTAACAATGTCATATTTATTATTGGTTTTAGGGCATTTCCCCTTGTCACCTCTACTTATCGTCACCAACTTATCGGATGGTTGGCAAGGGAAAACTGTATAACACTTTGGGAGAATTACTTCACACTAAACCGCTCCCTACTGGATGTTTGAAAGTCTCGGTTGATATTACTTTAGAGATGGATGCATTATTACCATATCCTGACGATGTTTCGGATGCAACATTGGTGGGAGATGCAATAGGTTCGTTTGTTGCATGGTCGTCAGGCCTCATTAGCATAGGATATGAGGTATGCTTAAAACCATTATGAACCTTTGAGTATTCAAAGTTTTTACGCGCATTTTACGTACATTTTTTACATGGTAATGTTAATTAGACTCCAACAAAATCCAAAGCAACAGATAAGGGGATTCCGCAGCATACCGAGTCTGTTGTTTCAAAAAAAGAGGTACATCACAATTATATGATATTTATACATGGAAAATGTTAAATTCGTGATCTTATACTTCATCTAACTAATTATATGATATATAGCTTCATGGTAACAAGATTAGCAACGTTTCCACACAAAAAAAGGTCGTTGCTAAGAAGACCGCGCCTAGAAAAAAACCTACTTCCAAGTATAGGTCGTGCCTTCAGACATTTCTAGAAATGACAAATATTCCGAACGGAGGTACTCGTCTTGTACCTATGGAGGAAGGTATTTATGGCTTTCAATATGAAGAATCAATTGGTAATGAGGAATTTAGCAAGTTTTTCGTCATGAGGAATTAGGCATCAGTGTTATCAATACATACGTGAGGTATATCCGATCTACTTTGTTATATTAATTGAACAACTTATTTACTTTATGTTTCAAATGAATAGTCTAATGTTAATGATGTTTTTATTTAAGGTTTCTGTATGACAAATTGATGCGCCCACGTGGATTGGAGCAAAGACTCGCATTCTTAAGTCCCGCGTGTACCAACTTAGGGTTAATCATAAATAAACCAGATGATGTCATGGTGTATGTACTCAACCGCTTTATGGCCGACAAAGATACAGAAAAGTTGTTCTTTTTACCGTTTAATACTGGGTTAGATTTTCATTCTAAATTCATCTATTATAATTTTTTTGTATTTTGACGTCGTGTAGAAAGTTTCCATCTAACATTTGTTTAATCTTACAGTGGACATTAGTTGTTGATCGCGATTAATCCTATCAGAGAAGTTGTGTATTATCTGGATTCGTTAGGAAATGATTGGACAACATACCCGGATATGAAGAATATGATTGATACGTAAGTTAGATTGTTCTAAATATTCATGTGTATATTTATTTATTTATTTATGTGAATTGTTCTAAATATTCATTTATATTTTATTAGCATTATACAAGCTTTTCAAGCACAAAGAGATATCCAAGTACCAAAGAGGAGAGCCAACAACATTACATGGATTGGAGTGAAGGTATATTAATTATCACATTTTTTATTATATTAGTGATGATACTTGATAAAACATAGGATTTATCCATATTTTCTTTTCATGTGTAGTGTCCTCGGCAACGTAATGGTATAGATTGCGGTTATTTCATGTTGAGGTTTATGAGAGAAACTCTTTTTTTGGATCGAATAGAGATTCCATCCGATGTATGTATTTCTAACTTATGAGTTATTTTAATATTTAACACATATTTCTCATATAATTAAATAGTTGAAACTAAATTAAACTATGTTATATTATTATGTAGTACTTTGATGAATTCAAGTGTGCTATTACTCAAAAGATCATTTGGATGAAATTAAAGAGGATTGGTGTCAATTCATTATTGAGCTCGGAGTTTTATAAGGTATATTGTACTCTTACTTTAATTGATGAGAATTTTGAGTATGTATAACTTTGTAACTATAGACATTGTTTATGTCTTGTTTTAATTGAATTACAATCTTTTTGTGTTGTTTCAGGTTATATGTGCAAAGTTGAAGATAGAGTTATATTGATGTGCATTTCTTTTTGCTTAGCATTTCTATAAGTAATATGTAGATTTGAAGCAAAATGTTTTGTTAGATGAAATGATTTGTATCATCAATTGTTTTGTATATATAAATTGTTGGATGAAAATTGTATATATAAATAGGCAAAATTGGTGCGTATATATTGGTTTGAAGCTCCAATTCATGATATTTTGGTGCAAAATGTGGTTGAAAAACAGATGCAAATTGTGGTTGAAAACCTAGTGCAAATTGTGGTTTAAAAACAGGTGCATATAAACTGTATAAAACAAACAGTGCTTTTTTTAAGTAATTTATATAAAAAATTTCGTATACCTTAGACAACGCTTTACACCAAAAGCGCTGTCTAAGGTGGGGTTTAGACAGCGCTTTCACAAAAAGCGCTGGTTAAAGTGGGGTTTAGACAGTGCTTTGACTAAAAAGCGCTGTCTAAAAAAAAAGGCAAAAAGTGCTGTCTAATGTTAGTCTGGAAAAAACAAAAAGCACTGTTTAAAGCACCATTTAGACAGTGCTTTTACAATAAAAGCGCTGTCTAAAATATAAGCAAAAGCGCTGTCTATTGTAAAAACGATGTCTAAAGCGGTGCTTCGACAGCGTTTTTTCAGTCAAAGCACCCCTTTAGACAACGCTTTTGACATTAACCAAAGCGATGTCTAATCTTTTAGCAGCACCAGTTTAGACAGCGCTTTTAAGCGTTGTGTAATGCCAAAAAAAGTGTTGTCTAAAGGCTTTTATGGCATAGTGCTAATTCCAAATCATGAGTAGGGTAATTCTTCTCATGAATCCTCAATTGCCTCGAAGCATAAGCCACAACCTTACCTTTTTGCATCAACACCCCACTTAAACCAATCAAAGACGCATCACAATACACCACAAACGGTTCACTAGGATTCGTTTAGACCAAAATCGGATCTGTAGTCAATATTCTCTTCAGCTAACTAAAACTTTCCTCACACTGAATATCCCAAATGAACGCTTTACCTTTACAAGTCAACCGGGTCAAAGGAAGTGCAAACTTGGAAAAACCTTCAATGAATCTTCGATAATATCTGATAAGTGCAAAATGTACCTATTTTTGTATATATGTTTTGTTGCACTTATCAATGCTTTGTGGTAAATATCGTGCAAATAAAACCCGATTTGTTTATAAATACGTTTACTTTACTTTTTAGTGTATATATTGCGTATAGTGTAAATATCATTGTTTTAATTGATTTTTTCTCAATTTTTGCAGGTATCCAATCAAGGATGTCTGCCATTGTTAGATAAAGCATTGAATAAGCTTTCCAATGCTTCGAACCGGGCAAAAAACGGAGTTACGGTTCAAAAGTTACGAATAAAACACTGCAGAATTTTTGTTGTTCTGGTGTGCTGCACCCCTGCAGGGCCAGGCGGTGCAGTGTCGGGCGCTCTGGAACAGCACTGGAACTTTGAAAATAAGCCGCCTTTCGCCACCGGGCGCCCCAAACCACCGTCGGGCGATGCTGTGCGGGCTGAAACACCATTTAAGGCCAAAAACACTATTTTTTTAGGATGGTTTTGGGGTTTTGTGATCCCAACTCCGTCAAACTTCATTTTTCATTGGAGAGCTTAGAAAACAACTGTGGAGCATGCATACGGCTGAACCCGGGTGGATTGATCGTCGACCGGCTCTGACAATCCGCGAGATGTGTGGTTCATTTCTCTTTTTCTTTGTGTTTTTCTTTATGGTTGGGTTGTGTATATGTATTTGCTATGAACTCATGTATATTTGTCGCCCATGGCGTTGTATAAAACTTGCTTTACAAATCTTTATTGGTGATTGTCTCTGATTTTTGCTTTATGCGCTGGGTTCGAGTTGCGTTAGAGATAATCCTCGCAAACTTCGATTAGGGATGATTATCTGTTAGTTTCTGGACTCAAGAGATAGATTTAAGAGCTAACAATCTTCAATAGGCGTCGAAGCTTAATGCCTTCCGTGTTTCGAGGCTTTGCTCGCGAGAGTGCCGAAGAGAGTGACACGGTTGTTATCTCAACTTTGCGTTAGACATAACCCTTGTTGTGAGCGATGCTGGGTGATATTGAGGAGTATTGTAGGTGGAGTATAACTGGTCGGTAAGTTTAAGTTTGTGAGGAGGGATTTATATGCATTGTCGGACGAGATTTTCTCTCCGAAGAATGATTTCTTTTTGTTTTAATGTTTACTTTTATGTTTTCTTGTTTGAAACTATTTTAATCCAAACTCATAAATGCGAAAGACTGTCGAACGACATTCTTTCCCTCGAACCGATCCTTGTGGACACGACCTAAATCCCGGAGGGAATTCTTCCGAAAATAAAATATTTTTGCTTGCTTGCCCTATTCTGCAACCAACAAAATGGCGCTGTTGTCGGGGATCGGTTTTCATATTGAATCGCATTGCGATAGTTTCTTTGTTTTTGAGTTTTGTAGATATCGTATATATTGTATATTTTCACTTGTTATACTGATACTTGTAGATTAACGTTTGTTTAAGTGTTTGGTTAGGACGCTTGCTTTTGGTTGCGCGGTGAGACGTCACCATGGCATGAAGAGAGGAAGTTTCTAATTAAGCATCGTATAGGCGTCGAGCTTACGACGTAAAACAAGCATGTTTTATAGTTTTTCTTTTCTAATGTTTTGTTTGTTGTTTGGTTGCAAGTCTTGGTCGACTTATTTGAGGATGCTTTTGTGATTTTCCAAGTTGGTTCGCTTCAACTTGCGGATGTATGGTAATGATTTTGTTAAGTTTTGTACACGTCCGAGGTATGTATTTATCGCTTTCTATACTTTAGCATATTCATGATACTTAGGCTTTTTACAAACTTCCATGCCAACCATTCTTTTGTATACTTGTTCTATTGTGAATCACTTTAGTTCCCAACCTATTTGTGAGGTGGCTTTCCATTGTTCATATATGCGCGGAGAACCAACATTCTTGTTCTAACTAGATTTTATTATGTTGAATCTTTTGTTTCTGTTGATTATATGAATGCATGAAAAGGATCAAGGGAATTGTTTCATTTTGAGCACAACCACCTTAGCCAAATAGTTAATTCACCTTGTGAGGGTGTGAGAATTCGTAACCCCTTTGAGCTTTTTGATCCATGTTTTTATTTGAACTTAATGCTTGTCTTTGAGTATTTAGTTCACTTATTTTTGAATGGATTTTGTTTTTTCTTGGAACTCAACTTTGTGTTGTTGTATGGATTTTTTCCTTGCCTTAGAAAGTAGGGAGTATTCACATGATGGTGCGGTTGAATTCAAGTTGGGGAGAGGATGATTGTATACTCATTGGTTGGATTCTATGCGGATTGAAAAATAAAAGAAAAAAGAGAAAAAATTGTGAAAGAGAAAGAGAAAGAAAAAAGAAGAAAAAAGAAAAATCCTTGAAAAAGGAAACAAAAAGAGTTTCAATAATTGTGCTAAATAAGTATTGTGTGTTGTGTAGCACTTGGGATTTTGGAAGAAGTTGGTTGAAATTTTGTGTGTGAATCTTTGTGAATTTTCACTCCCTTAGGTTTAGGCGTGTTTTTGTTTCAATTACCTTTAGAAATTGCCCCTTGTTTGTTTACCCGACCACGTTACAACCTTGAAAGTCCTTGTGATTCTTGCCATTGTATGTTCAATATGAATTTGTGGATGTATGCATAATTTAGTCTTTTGTTTGCATGAGTGTTGTGTGAGTGTAAAGTACCTTATTGTGTGTTTTTCATCTACCGATGATTATTTTTGCTAGGTGTGATTCACTTTGGAACTTGTGTTATTTTAGAATTTTTCGCAAGATTTTTGTATTTTGCATTTGTTTCGTGACTATGTTGTCGTCGTAGTTTAGTGGTAAGTATTTACTTTTTGTGTGTACCATTTTCATTTGAACCATTCATTCGTTTCCCTTTTTCAAAACCTGTTGATTCGTCTTACTTTGGATATCGCTTTTGTGTTTTCAAGTTTGTTTGATTCTTGTTTGTGGACAAACAAGTATGTAAGTTGGAGAGAGTCGATAAGTGCAAAATGTACCTATTTTTGTATATATGTTTTGTTGCACTTATTAATGCTTTGTGGTAAATATCATGCGAATAAAACCTAATTTGTTTATAAATACACTTACTTTACTTTTTAGTGTATATATTGCGTATAATGTAAATATCATTGATTTTAATTGATTTTTTTCAACGGTTCAAAAGTTACGAATA
This sequence comes from Lathyrus tuberosus, assembly GCA_022829125.1. NCBI lineage: Eukaryota > Viridiplantae > Streptophyta > Magnoliopsida > Fabales > Fabaceae > Lathyrus > Lathyrus tuberosus. The sequence continues at coordinate 2,814,754 of JALAZF010000029.1, read as the reverse complement.
AAACACTGCAGAATTTTTGCTGTTCTGGTGTGCTGCGCCCCTGCAGCGCCGGGCGGTGCAGCGCCGGGCGGTATTTCCAGCCCCTGGCGCTCCGGAAGCGCACTGGAACTTTCAAAATGAGCCGCCTTTCGCCACCGGGCGCCCCAAACCACCGTCGGGCGATGCTGTGCGGGCTGAAACACCATTTAAGGCCAAAAACACTATTTTTTTAGGATGGTTTTGGGGTTTTGTGATCCCAACTCCGTCAAACTTCATTTTTCATTGGAGAGCTTAGAAAACAACTGTGGAGCATGCATACGGCTGAACCCGGGTGGATTGATCGTCGACCGGCTCTGACAATCCGCGAGATGTGTGGTTCATTTCTCTTTTTCTTTGTGTTTTTCTTTATGGTTGGGTTGTGTATATGTATTTGCTATGAACTCATGTATATTTGTCGCCCATGGCGTTGTATAAAACTTGCTTTACAAATCTTTATTGGTGATTGTCTCTGATTTTTGCTTTATGCGCTGGGTTCGAGTTGCGTTAGAGATAATCCTCGCAAACTTCGATTAGGGATGATTATCTGTTAGTTTCTGGACTCAAGAGATAGATTTAAGAGCTAACAATCTTCAATAGGCGTCGAAGCTTAATGCCTTCCGTGTTTCGAGGCTTTGCTCGCGAGAGTGCCGAAGAGAGTGACACGGTTGTTATCTCAACTTTGCGTTAGACATAACCCTTGTTGTGAGCGATGCTGGGTGATATTGAGGAGTATTGTAGGTGGAGTATAACTGGTCGGTAAGTTTAAGTTTGTGAGGAGGGATTTATATGCATTGTCGGACGAGATTTTCTCTCCGAAGAATGATTTCTTTTTGTTTTAATGTTTACTTTTATGTTTTCTTGTTTGAAACTATTTTAATCCAAACTCATAAATGCGAAAGACTGTCGAACGACATTCTTTCCCTCGAACCGATCCTTGTGGACACGACCTAAATCCCGGAGGGAATTCTTCCGAAAATAAAATATTTTTGCTTGCTTGCCCTATTCTGCAACCAACAAAATGGCGCTGTTGTCGGGGATCGGTTTTCATATTGAATCGCATTGCGATAGTTTCTTTGTTTTTGAGTTTTGTAGATATCGTATATATTGTATATTTTCACTTGTTATACTGATACTTGTAGATTAACGTTTGTTTAAGTGTTTGGTTAGGACGCTTGCTTTTGGTTGCGCGGTGAGACGTCACCATGGCATGAAGAGAGGAAGTTTCTAATTAAGCATCGTATAGGCGTCGAGCTTACGACGTAAAACAAGCATGTTTTATAGTTTTTCTTTTCTAATGTTTTGTTTGTTGTTTGGTTGCAAGTCTTGGTCGACTTATTTGAGGATGCTTTTGTGATTTTCCAAGTTGGTTCGCTTCAACTTGCGGATGTATGGTAATGATTTTGTTAAGTTTTGTACACGTCCGAGGTATGTATTTATCGCTTTCTATACTTTAGCATATTCATGATACTTAGGCTTTTTACAAACTTCCATGCCAACCATTCTTTTGTATACTTGTTCTATTGTGAATCACTTTAGTTCCCAACCTATTTGTGAGGTGGCTTTCCATTGTTCATATATGCGCGGAGAACCAACATTCTTGTTCTAACTAGATTTTATTATGTTGAATCTTTTGTTTCTGTTGATTATATGAATGCATGAAAAGGATCAAGGGAATTGTTTCATTTTGAGCACAACCACCTTAGCCAAATAGTTAATTCACCTTGTGAGGGTGTGAGAATTCGTAACCCCTTTGAGCTTTTTGATCCATGTTTTTATTTGAACTTAATGCTTGTCTTTGAGTATTTAGTTCACTTATTTTTGAATGGATTTTGTTTTTTCTTGGAACTCAACTTTGTGTTGTTGTATGGATTTTTTCCTTGCCTTAGAAAGTAGGGAGTATTCACATGATGGTGCGGTTGAATTCAAGTTGGGGAGAGGATGATTGTATACTCATTGGTTGGATTCTATGCGGATTGAAAAATAAAAGAAAAAAGAGAAAAAATTGTGAAAGAGAAAGAGAAAGAAAAAAGAAGAAAAAAGAAAAATCCTTGAAAAAGGAAACAAAAAGAGTTTCAATAATTGTGCTAAATAAGTATTGTGTGTTGTGTAGCACTTGGGATTTTGGAAGAAGTTGGTTGAAATTTTGTGTGTGAATCTTTGTGAATTTTCACTCCCTTAGGTTTAGGCGTGTTTTTGTTTCAATTACCTTTAGAAATTGCCCCTTGTTTGTTTACCCGACCACGTTACAACCTTGAAAGTCCTTGTGATTCTTGCCATTGTATGTTCAATATGAATTTGTGGATGTATGCATAATTTAGTCTTTTGTTTGCATGAGTGTTGTGTGAGTGTAAAGTACCTTATTGTGTGTTTTTCATCTACCGATGATTATTTTTGCTAGGTGTGATTCACTTTGGAACTTGTGTTATTTTAGAATTTTTCGCAAGATTTTTGTATTTTGCATTTGTTTCGTGACTATGTTGTCGTCGTAGTTTAGTGGTAAGTATTTACTTTTTGTGTGTACCATTTTCATTTGAACCATTCATTCGTTTCCCTTTTTCAAAACCTGTTGATTCGTCTTACTTTGGATATCGCTTTTGTGTTTTCAAGTTTGTTTGATTCTTGTTTGTGGACAAACAAGTATGTAAGTTGGAGAGAGTCGATAAGTGCAAAATGTACCTATTTTTGTATATATGTTTTGTTGCACTTATTAATGCTTTGTGGTAAATATCATGCGAATAAAACCTAATTTGTTTATAAATACACTTACTTTACTTTTTAGTGTATATATTGCGTATAATGTAAATATCATTGATTTTAATTGATTTTTTTCAACGGTTCAAAAGTTACGAATAAAACACTGCAGAATTTTTGCTGTTCTGGTGTGCTGCGCCCCTGCAGCGCCGGGCGGTGCAGCGCCGGGCGGTATTTCCAGCCCCTGGCGCTCCGGAAGCGCACTGGAACTTTCAAAATGAGCCGCCTTTCGCCACCGGGCGCCCCAAACCACCGTCGGGCGATGCTGTGCGGGCTGAAACACCATTTAAGGCCAAAAACACTATTTTTTTAGGATGGTTTTGGGGTTTTGTGATCCCAACTCCGTCAAACTTCATTTTTCATTGGAGAGCTTAGAAAACAACTGTGGAGCATGCATACGGCTGAACCCGGGTGGATTGATCGTCGACCGGCTCTGACAATCCGCGAGATGTGTGGTTCATTTCTCTTTTTCTTTGTGTTTTTCTTTATGGTTGGGTTGTGTATATGTATTTGCTATGAACTCATGTATATTTGTCGCCCATGGCGTTGTATAAAACTTGCTTTACAAATCTTTATTGGTGATTGTCTCTGATTTTTGCTTTATGCGCTGGGTTCGAGTTGCGTTAGAGATAATCCTCGCAAACTTCGATTAGGGATGATTATCTGTTAGTTTCTGGACTCAAGAGATAGATTTAAGAGCTAACAATCTTCAATAGGCGTCGAAGCTTAATGCCTTCCGTGTTTCGAGGCTTTGCTCGCGAGAGTGCCGAAGAGAGTGACACGGTTGTTATCTCAACTTTGCGTTAGACATAACCCTTGTTGTGAGCGATGCTGGGTGATATTGAGGAGTATTGTAGGTGGAGTATAACTGGTCGGTAAGTTTAAGTTTGTGAGGAGGGATTTATATGCATTGTCGGACGAGATTTTCTCTCCGAAGAATGATTTCTTTTTGTTTTAATGTTTACTTTTATGTTTTCTTGTTTGAAACTATTTTAATCCAAACTCATAAATGCGAAAGACTGTCGAACGACATTCTTTCCCTCGAACCGATCCTTGTGGACACGACCTAAATCCCGGAGGGAATTCTTCCGAAAATAAAATATTTTTGCTTGCTTGCCCTATTCTGCAACCAACAAAATGGCGCTGTTGTCGGGGATCGGTTTTCATATTGAATCGCATTGCGATAGTTTCTTTGTTTTTGAGTTTTGTAGATATCGTATATATTGTATATTTTCACTTGTTATACTGATACTTGTAGATTAACGTTTGTTTAAGTGTTTGGTTAGGATGCTTGCTTTTGGTTGCGCGGTGAGACGTCACCATGGCATGAAGAGAGGAAGTTTCTAATTAAGCATCGTAAAGGCGTCGAGCTTACGACGTAAAACAAGCATGTTTTATAGTTTTTATTTTCTAATGTTTTGTTTGTTGTTTGGTTGCAAGTCTTGGTCGACATATTTGAGGATTCTTTTGTGATTTTCCAAGTTGGTTCGCTTCAACTTGCGGATTTATGGTAATGATTTTGTTAAGTTTTGTACACGTTCGAGGTATGTATTTATCGCTTTCTATACTTTAGCATATTCATGATACTTAGGCTTTTTACAAACTTCCATGCCATCCATTCTTTTGTATACTTGTTCTATTGTGATTCACTTTAGTTCCCAACCTTTTTGTGAGGTGGCTTTCCATTGTTCATATATGTGCGGAGAACCAACATTCTTGTTCTAACTGGATTTTATTTTGTTGAATCTTTTGTTTATGTTGATTATATGAATGCATGAAAAGGATCAAGGCAATTGTTTCATTTTGAGCACAACCACCTTATCCAAATAGTCAATTCACCTTGTGAGGGTGTGAGAATTCGTAACCCCTTTGAGCTTTTTGATCCATGTTTTTATTTGAACTTAATGCTTGTCTTTGAGTATTTAGTTCACTTATTTTTGAATGGATTTTGTTTTTTCTTGGACCTCAACTTTGTGTTGTTGTATGGATATTTTCCTTGCCTTAGAAAGTAGGGAGTATTCACATGATGGCGCGGTTGAATTCAAGTTCGGGAGAGGATGATTGTATACTCATTGGTTAGATTCTATGCGGAATGAAAAAGAAAAGAAAAAAGAGAAAAATTTGTGAAAGAGAAAGAGAAAGAAAAAAGAAGAAAAAAGAAGAAAAAAGAAAAATCCTCCAAAAAGGAAACAAAAAGAGTTTCAATAATTGTACTAAATAAGTATTGTGTGTTGTGTAGCACTTGGGATTTTGGAAGAAGTTGGTTGAAATTATTTGTGTGAATCTTTGTGAGTTTTCCCTCTCTTAGGTTTAGGCAAGTTTTTGTTTCAATTACCTTGGTTAATTGCCCCTTGTTTGTTTACCCAACCACGTTACAACCTTGAAAGTCCTTGTAATTCTTGCCTTTGTATGTTCAATATGAATTTGAGGATGTATGCATAATTTAGTCTTTTGTTTGCATGAGTGTTGTGTGAGTGTAAAGTACCTTATTGTGTGTTTTTCATCTACCGATGATTATTTTTGCTAGGTGTGATTCACTTAGGAACTTGTGTTGTTTTAGAATTTTTGGCATGACTTTTGTATTTTGCATTTGTTTCGTGACTATGTTGTCGTAGTAGTTTAGTGGTAAGTATTTACTTTTTGTGTGTACCGTTTTCATTTGAACCATTCATTCGTTTCCCTTTTTCAAAACCTGTTGATTCTTCTTTCTTTGGATATCGCTTTTGTGTTTTCAAGTTTGTTTGATTCTTGTTTGTGGACAAACAAGTATCTAAGTTGGAGAGAGTTGATAAGTGCAAAATGTACCTATTTTTGTATATATGTTTTGTTGCACTTATCAATGCTTTGTGGTAAATATCATGCCAATAAAACCTGATTTGTTTATAAATATGTTTACTTTACTTTTTAGTCTATATATTGCGTATAGTGTAAATATCATTAATTTTAATTGATTTTTTCTCAATTTTTGCAGGTATCCAATCAAGGATATCTTGCCATTGTTAGATAGAGCATTGAATAAGCTTTCCAATGCTTCGATCCGGGCGAAAAACGGAGTTACGGTTCAAAAGTTACGAATAAAACACTGCAGAATTTTTGTTGTTCTGGTGTGCTGCGCCCCTGCAGGGGAACATCACTGGAACTTTCAAAATAAGCTGCCTTTCGCCGCCGGGCGCCCCAAACCAGCGTCGGGCGATGCTGTGCGGGCTGAAACACCATTTAAGGCCAAAAACACTATTTTTTGAGGATGGTTTTGGGGTTTTGTGATCCTAACTCCATCAAACTTCATTTTTCATTGGAGAGCTTAGAAAACAACTGTGGAGCATGCATGCGGATGAACCGGGGTGGATTGATCATCGACCGGCTCTGATAATCCGCAAGATGTGTGGTTCATTTCTCTTTTTCTTTGTGTTTTTCTTTATGGTAGCGTTGTGTATATGTATTTTCTATGAACTCATGTATATTTGTCGCCCATGGCGTTGTATAAAACTTGCTTTATAAATCTTTATTGGTGATTGTCTCTAATTTTTGCTTTATGCGCGAGGTTTGAGCTGCGTTAGAGATAATCCTCGCAAACATCGATTAGGGATGATTATCTGTTAGTTTCTGGACTCTAGAGATAGATTTAAGAGCTAACAATCTTTAATAGGCGTCAAAGCTTAATGTCTTCCGTGTTTCGAGGCTTCGCTCGCGAGAGTGACGAAGAGAGTGACACGATTGTTATCTCAACTTTGTGTTAGCCATAACCCTTGTTGTGAGCGATGCTGGGTGATATTGAGGAGTATCGTAGGTGGAGTATAACTGGTCGGTAAGTTTAAGTTTGTGAGGAGGGATTTATATGCATTTCCGGACAAGTTTTTCTCTCCGAAGAATGATTTCTTTTTGTTTTAATGTTTACTTTTATGTTTTATTGTTTGAAACTATTTTAATCCAAACTCATAAACGCGAGAGACTGTCGAACGAAATTCTTTCCCTCGAACCGATCTCTGTGGACACGACATAAATCCCGGAGGAAATTCTTCCGAAAATAAAATATTTTTGCTTGCTTGCCCTATTCTGCAACCAACAATATCCAGCTAAACCCAAAAAGCTTCTAATTTCAGTAACAGATCTAGGAGCCTCCCATTGTAGAACTGCATCTACTTTAGATGGATCCACAGCAATACCATTACCTTAAATCACATGCCCAAGAAAACTCACTTCTGACAACCAGAACTCACACTTGGACAACTTGGCAAAAAGTCTCCTTTCCTTCAAAATTTGCAACACAATTCGCAAATGTTCCGCATGTCCTCCCGGGACTTAGAATAAATCAAGATGTCATCAATAAGCACAACAACAAATCGATCCAAATGCTCATGGAAAATACGATTCATATACTCCATAAACACACCCGGCGCATTAGAAACCCCGAACGGCATCACATAATATTCGTAATGACCGTATCATGTCCTAAAAGCCTTCTTCTGAATATCTTCCTCTTTCACTCTAATCTGATGATAACCCGACCTCAAATAAATCTTACTAAACACACAAGCACCTACCAACTGGTCCATCAGATCATCAATTCTTAGAAGAGGATACTTATTCTTAATCGTCACCTTATTCAGCTGGCGATAATCAATACACAATCGCATACTTCAATCTTTCTTCTTCACCAAAAGAAGTGGAGCACCCCAAGGCGATACACTCGGCCTCACAAACCTCTTTTCTAACAATTCATTCAACTGCTTCTTTAACTCAACCAACTCAGATGCCGACATACGATAAGGTGCCATAGACACAAGTCTAGTACCAGGAACTAGATCTATAGAAAACTCCACCTCTCTTTCTGGTGGCACATCTGAAATATAGTCTGGAAACACCTCTGGAAAATCACACACAACTGGAAACACATCAAGTGCAACTTGACTATCCACGGTCAACGATGCAAACAACCCAAACAACTGAGCTTCATCCGCCAAAAGTTTCTTTAACTCTTTGGTAGATAAGAAACTCGATTGCTCGTCTTCCTCAAGAGAAGGAAATCTTACCAGGTTATGATAACAATCGATATGAACTCGATTGAACTGCAACCAATTCATACCCAGAACCACATCTAAACCCTCCAACGACAAACACACCAAATCCATCTCAAAATCTTAACCATAAATGGTCAAAGGACAACTTAAACAAACCAAAGAAGTAGTTACCGACCTCATTGCTGGAGTATCAATAACCATCTCTCCACCCATCAAAGACAACAAAATATTCAAACGCTTCACGCATTCAGACGAAATAAACGAATGAGTCGCTCCCGTATCAATAATAGCAACTAAAGGCGTACTATTAATAAAACAGGTACCTCTGATCAGACGGTCTGCACTAGTAGTCTGAGTTCCTGCCAATGCAAACACTTTCCATCCAGCCTGAGCTTGCTTTGGTTTATGACACTTCGCACTAACATGACCAGGTTCACCACAGTTGAAACACTTCATCACATTCTTCTTACAATCAGCTGCAACATGTCCTATACCTCCACAATTGGAACACTTTCTCATATCCTTTCTACATTCAAACTAACGATGTCCTAAGTCACCACACCTAAAACATCTCAGAGGATTAGACATACCTCCCCCACTTGACCTTTTATCAAAACTACCCCTTTTCTTACCCTTGTTAGCTGGTGTCACATAAGGACCACCACGAAACGGTTGCTTCCCTTTCCTTTCGTTCACACTCTTATAGTGAGTTGAACGAGCTTTGCTATCCTCCTCATAAATTCTACAACAATCAACCAAATCCGAAAACCTCCTAATCCTTTGATAACCGACTGCCTGCTTGATCTCAGAATGCAATCTGTTCTCAAACTTCACACATTTGGAAAACTCCACAGTTGCTTCAGCATAATGTGGATAAAACTAAACAAGCTCCACAAACTTAGCAGTGTAATCCACAACAGGCATGTAACCCTGTTTCAACTCCAAGAACTCTATTTCCTTCTTTCCTCTAACATCTTCAGGAAAATACTTCCTCAAAAACTCCCTGCAAAACAAAGTCCAAGTGACCTCTTCATCTGCAGCTGCCAACACATGACGCGTGCTAACCCACCAATCATCAGCCTCCTCCTACAATATGTGAGTACCCAGTCTCACCTTATGTTCCTCAGCACTGTCCATCACTCGAAAGATTCTTTCCATCTCCTTAAGCCAAATCTGTGCACCATCAGGATCATGTCTCCCTTTGAAGACAGACGGTTTGTTCTTCCTGAACCCGTCATTCCCACCAGCATTAGGTGCACCCCGCATAGCCTGAGCCATAGCTTGCATAGCAGCAACAAGAGCAGCATCATTCCTACCAGCCATATTCTATTCATATCCAATAACAGCAACTATGGTTAAACAAACAGCTCACCCCAAACACCAAGACCGACATGGACTGGCACGAACTGACACAAACTGACACGGACTGGCACGAACTCACACAAACTGACACGGACTGGCTCTGATACCACTTAATGTAACACCCCCAATCTATACCCCTAATTAAATAAAGCGATAACAATAATCAGAGTATAATAAAAACATTCACGGCATAAACTGAGGCGTCACATCAATTGAAACAAAATACAACAACCTGCTCATTTAAATATGCAACAATCAGGTAGCACATACAGAGGAACTCAGTTCCTAACACCCACAATTCAGATACAGAATAAAAAGCGGAAAATCTGCAACTAAAATCTCATATATATATATATATATATATATATATATATATATATATATATATATATATCATAAAAGTTTGTCTGTCATATACAGAGCCATACATATACAATCCAAAAAGAACATATACATATACACATAATCATAAATGATCTCCCCGACTACCCGGTGCTACATATCAGAGCCGACCGACAAAAGAATGAAGACCTAAGCTTCACAAAAGGACCTCCAGCATCTAATCTGCAATGCCTCATAGAGCATTCAAAACAGCAGAAGGGTGAGAAACACAATCATAATATAATTGCATACAATTATATAATGACACAAAAATACACATGTAAAATATTTTCACCAAGACTTACACCAGAATTCAAATATAAAGCCACACATTTGATATCTCATAATCCATTACAAAGACATATCAATCATGCTCAACGCATTTATCACCAACATATATATATATATATATATATATATATATATATATATCAACAGCATCAATTATATTCACAATTCCACACAAAATCAATCCATTCATGATTTATGCAAATGCACAGACACCGACACAACAACTCTATGCAATGCAATGCGGTACCGTTCCATCCATCATCTCATCATTAGTTCACTCAGGAACTATTGGAATCATCGCTTGTTACTTAGAGTAACTCCCCGTCGGGCAAACAATGTTCCCCGTCGTTCACACCTCTTTGTATAAGGCACACGATGTTTATGGATCCCTCACACCTCTTTGTATAAGGCACACGACCCGATCGCTCACACCTCTTTGTATAAGGCACACGATCGTCCATAATCATTGCTCATACCTCTTTATATAAGGCACTCGATGTTATAGCGGATCCCCTCGGGAATCGTTTCGACGCTCACACCCACTAGGGCACACAACATCACAAGAATGCATGTCATGATGCTTGGCATACAATGACTCATGACATTCAAATGCACACATATACACATCCATACTCATGCATATACAATCAAACACAACACAATGCATTTTCTTGCCCTTAGGCCACATACCATCATCACAACATTTCATCACATGCATTCACATCATATAACATCACACAAGTACTACAATATATATCAAAAGCGTAACGCATGATAACACATCAAATACACACAGTTAAGACGGTAAAAGTTGACAAAACGACACATTTCCAAATTCCCGACATAATTAAATCGGCCAACCATCCCAAAACCATTTGTATAAGAAAGAACATCTCATTAGTTTTCTAACGCACCCAACCGCGCCTCAATCTGACTTACGGATCAAAAGTTATGAAGAAAACAAAATGGAACAATATGTCATGTTCGCTATGCGAATATCCTAGTGAGCATTCGCTTTCCTCATTCGCCGTGCGAAGCTCTAGCGAACCGTGGCAGAGAAAAAACAGCATAAAGTTCGCTTTCCGAACTGCTGGTGAACATTCGCCCACCCATTCGCACTGCGAAGCCCTGGCGAGCCTTCGCTTTCCTCTTCGCTGCTTGTTCGCACTGCGAGCCTGCGAATTCTGGGATTCACAGCAACGCTGATACTCACTCCAATTCACCATTTTCCCCATCAAAACCCATCCAAACCATATCATAACAACCAGAATATATTACAATCAGAACAACAAGTATTCTACCGCATTTACACCGATTTTCAACCGCGAAAACATCGATTTCTCTCGTTTCCTCTCAATCGACCTAGAATTGAAAAGCTAGGAAAACCCAACAAACATATACATATTCATACACAAGCATAAGATAATTGAGTTTCACACCCTTACCCGATTAATCGCGCTTTCCAAAAGTCGGTTGATTCAAATTCTTTCTCTCCAAGTTTTTCTCTCTTTTTCTTCTTTTCTTCCTCTTTTCCTTCTTCTCTTTTTATTTCTCTCTATTTTTCTCTCTTTCTAACTTCTAAATTCTATTTTAAATGAAAAACATAATATCTACCCATCAAAAGACCAAAATACCCCTACACTCAAATATCTCGCAAACGCTCTCAAAATGCGATAAAACATAATAACCCAGAATAAAATAATATAAAGCCCAAAAATAATTAAATTGACTCGATTAAATAAATCTAACAAAAACTGGGGCGTTACAATCACAAAGTTTGAAATTCATCTGATAAAAAAGTCAACTGTGCCTAAAACCAAGTTTGACTTTTGAGATTTTTTGACAAACATGGCTTCTTTAAGACAAAAACAATGTTAAATCATGGTTTGGATCATTATCAATCAAGAAAAATCAAGAAAAGTGAGGTTACTTGTAAAAGGGGTAATCTTAAGAAACTTAAAATTTAACTAAGTTATGGAAAAAGGATGATTTTTACCGAACTTTGCAAGACCATAACTTATAATCCAAGCAACCATTTTCTTCCATCCAAAGGTCAAATGAAAGCTCTCATTCAATACTACAAAAGTGTCCTCCTGGCCCATAGTCAAAAAATGCATGGATTTTGAGTTATAAATCCAGGAATTTAGGGTTTCATGGAATTTTCACTTTGACACTTTGTGAAATTTTGAGACAGAATCTGTTTTTATTTTTTCCAACTTTGAGGTCACTTTTCTCCATGATCCATAATGATCCAAGACAAAAGGTAAACATTAAAGTTGAAGTATGATGTGAAAGCTTTTCAAAGAGTACAAGAACATCATCAAACTCCATTTGAGCAAAGAGATATGGAGTGATCAATATGCCTTGCTGCAAGCTATTTTTCAAAACCAGTTTGATCACGTAGTTGCCATGCACGATTTTCTTGTCAAGTGTAATGATCAATGCCACTCCCATTCAATGCATAACAGAAGAAATCATAGCAAACCTGCAAATTTGAGTCAAAAGGTCAAGAAATACTTCAACTTGGAGTAATGGCTTTTGTCACATTATGCCTTGAATTCAAAGGAATTTATGTTCAATAGTGCACATTTAACAAAAGGACATTTCTCAGTCAAGATGCTCACATAAACAACAATAAAATGACTGAGGAATGTTGAATTGGTCAATTGGTAGCTGAGCTATTTGGAAGCATTGGTGTACCTTGCATTAGGGGTAATGATACCATTCCAAAATCATTGAACCAAGTTCTTATCTTCCAATTTGAAGTTGTTCATCGAATAAAAACTCATTCACCTATAAATAGAGGCCACATTGCTTCATTCAGATCACACCAAAACAACCACAATGTTTGTTTTCTCACAAATCCTCTTTCTTGCAAAATTCAAAGTTCTCAAAGAGTGAAAACTTAGAATTCTCAAACCAGTCCAATTCCACTCAAACCAAACATCCAAACACTTCACATACGCATCATAGAAGTCATCCATAACCTCTAAACACTTCTGTAACATCAGAATCACCAAGTCACTATCCTTTTGCTCAAATTTTCCTCAAAGCTGCAGATAGGGTCGACCCAAGTGATCCAGAGGTTTTCAATTCATTCTAATAATTGGAACACCATCCTTTGGGGTCAAGGATGCTGTCCAGATCATCATTTTGCATCTATAACACCTACATTGCAAAATTCGATTCTCACTTGCAAGGTAAGCTTCCTCAAATTTGAACTCTAAGATCCATGCATCATAAATGTATTTTCAAGTTACCAACATGTTTCTGCACTTATGTAGAGTGTTTCCCCTCAAATAATTGCTTTGTATCTATCACTACAACATTTAGGCTCTGCAACAACAATTGGAAAATGTTCCCAAAACTCCGGAAAACGTTGCCTAAAAGAATAGGGGATGTTTTCTAGGCGTCTCCTGTGCGAGCGTTTCCTATTGTCTTAAGGGACGCTCCAAAGTACTTAAGGGCACAATTAACAATCGTTAAATGTGCTCTAACATGTAAAATACGTGCTTTTGGTGGCGTCACAATAAATCAGCATACACACTAAGCTTTCAGTGGCACAATAAATCAACATACGTACATATGCTTACAACAATGACACAATAAATCAACACACACCTAGGTTTTCGGTGGCTGGGACACGATAAAGCTGCATACACGAGTCGCTGTGAGAATCAGAGATCATAGCTATTGAGTTAGCTAGGCTTCACAAATCTTAAGATATCACCACTGATCTTTAATTTATCCAAGGTAATTGGTAATGAAAGAATAACCCATAAATATGCAATGCAAAACAAAGCAATAAAGAGATATAAGGTTCGGGGGTTGGTTATACTAAGGGAAGATATTAACACCCTAATTATCTATAGTATCCTATAGGAGCCTCTTGTTGTATTTGTGTTGGGTTAAAAGTTGTTTTCTATTGGATTAATTGGGGAGATGAGAAGTGAAATGCTTTTTATTGTTTTTTTGTTTGGCAAGACACAAAGTCTTGTGCCTACGTACCAATAAAGGATCAATACCTCGTGATTCGGGGAAAAAATTGAAAAGGGTCTGTTATGATGGATTTTATTTAATATATAAGTTGTCATCTTAAGGAGAATACTCAACTTCAACCACCACGAACATGTGGAAGAGGGATCTTTGCTTCACATTGAGAGAAGGGCTCCAACTTGGATATATAATAAACAAGTATGCCACATACCTCTCTCAAGTGGAAAAGAATCAATCATCTTTATCACAATATCATGGGGTATGAGAATTATATCTCAACCTAGGATGACTAATGTCTAATATATTTGAAAAGGTTTTAAATTGAAAAGCCAATGTGACAAAAGCTTTGAATTGAATTTTGTGTCTTTTAGTCTTTGTGAAAGAGTTTGAATATGCTTAAGATGTCTTGAAGCATTTGTTAAGAAAAAAAGTTTGAAAAGATCAATGACCTAAAGTCAAGGTTTTTTTATTGAAAGTGGTATTGAGTTTGAGAGAGGGGAAACCCTAATTGAGTTGTCTAAGTGGATAATGATCCTAAGGGGAACTTCCTAAGGGATAACAAGACATGGGATTACAAGTTATGGGATATATACAAGAAGATGTCAAGATGCATATCCAAAAATGACAAAGATGTCAACAATAAGTCCCTCCCTTGGATTTAGGCAATATGAAAAACAAGTATACACCATTTATTCAACAAAAGAAGAGGAACACGAGGAACATGGTACAAACAAGGTTGACATGGTTCAAAATATGGACAAGTTTCATAAACAAATACATTTGGTCATGGTACACAATACATAAGAAACATGGACACATTATTTATAAGGCATGCTTCAATAAGACAAGTTAAGGACCAAGTCATGATTTAAATAAAAGCAATATCATTTATGAACTATCTAGAGCAAACATGGTTCAACAATTTACAATATGTATACACAAGAATAAGCATCAGCTTAAGGATGAAGGCTAGGGCATGGTTTCATCACATTTTAGGACAAGAAACAATTCCTAAACACATTAATAACTTTTAACAAAACATGGACATTAATTAATCATCTAAGGCAATCAAAACAAGATAAAGATGACATTGAGAATAAGCATGGATAGGTCATGGATCAAGCATCAAGGATAAAGAGCAACATATGAACACAAAGTGTCATACCCTAAATTTTGACCACAAGATTTCCCATCATTTTGCAAATATTCACCCCAATATGGATGTACCTTCATGCCTCATCAATCCTCTCAAAGATTGTGTAGTATTCACCTCAATCAAGAAGTAAGGGTTTTGGGCCCTCTCAGAGCACTCAAGCAAAATATAATTCAAGAATTGACATGATCTTCAACTTGTCAAGCCTCCCAAACATCCATGAAGGATCAGGAGGTCTCCTATATCAAGAATCAAGCATGAGAATGCAACATTTCAAACTGATCAATCCTCGAGATCACCAGTGTTACCAAATTAGGGTTTTGGTCGACCAAGGCCTCCAAAGGGAAATTTTCATCTAGGCATGAGCCAATACTTCAAAAAATGATTCAAGAATCTCAAAGGGACCACATGGATCCAATCATGAGTTCAAAATAGCCTCAGGGGATGCATTCATTAAAAATTAGGATTTAGGGTTTCCTGACCTAATTCACCCGTAAGTTGACTTTTGGAGCAAGGCATGAGCCAACACCTCAAAAATTGTTTTGAAGACCTCAAATATCTTGTATTGATCCTCTCACAAGTTCAAATTGACACAAAGAACTTGGTTCATGAGCAATATAAAGATTTAAATTCATCTGGACCACAAACTAGGGTTTCTGAGAAAAAATCAACCATACCTTTGACTTCTGACCAAGACATGATCTCAAACCTTAGGAAATGATTCAAGACACTCTAAAACAACTATGGAATCCATCCATTAGGTTTTATTTAGCCCAAGGACTTAATTTCATAGAGGATCACAAAGTTTAAAATTCATCTGATAAAAAAGTCAACTGTGCCCAAAACCAAGTTTGACTTTTGAGATTTTTTGACAAACATGGCTTCTTTAAGACAAAAACAATGTTAACTCATGGTTTGGATAATTATCAGTCAAAAAATATCAAGAAAACTGAGATTACTTGTAAAAGGGGTAATCTTAGGAAACTTAAAATTTCACTAAATTATGGAAAAAGGATGATTTTTACCCAACTTTGCAAGACCATAACTTATGATCCAAGAAACCATTTTCTTCCATCCAAAGCTCAAATGAAAGCTCTCATTAAATACTACAAAACTGTCCTCCTGGTCCATAATTAAAAGATGCATGGATTTTGAGTTATAAATCCATGAAGTTAAGGTTTCATGGGATTTTCACTTTGACACTTAGTGAAATTTTGAGGCAGAATCTGTTTTCATTTTTTCCAACTTTGAGGTCATTTTTCTCCATGATCCATAATGATCCAAGACCAAAGGTAAACATCAAAGTTGAAGTATGATGTGAAAGCTTTTCAAAGAGTACAAGAACATCATCAAACTCCATTTGAGCAAAGAGATATGGAGTGATCAATATTCCTTGCTGCAAGCTGTTTTTCAAAATCAGTTTGATCACGTAGTTGCCATGCACGATTTTCTTGTCAAGTGTAATGATCAATGCCACTCACATTCAATGCATAACAGAAGAAATCATAGAAAACCTGCAAATTTGAGTCAAAAAGTCAAGAAATACTTCAATTTGGAGTAATGGCTTTTGTCACATTATGCCTTGAATTCAAAGGCATTTATGTGCAATAGTGCATATTCAACAAAAGGACATTCCTCAATCAAGATGCTCACATAAACTGTAAGTTCTTGTAATTGGCTGAAATTTTGTTAAAACAATGCTGATTTCATGGTTGATGTTGCAACATGAGCTTCTAACAGTATTGATATGTTTAGGTAAACATTCAGATTTGTTAAAGATGTAAGGGTTGCAGCTGTGTGTTGATGTTACACCCGATGTCGTGACATCAGTAGTGAACATCAGGTCTGAGATGTTTGTTTAGGGCTGCACATGGTTTTGGTTTAATGAGATGTTCTGCTGAAGAGAATCAGAGATTGCAGGCGAATATCATGGGTGAGATATGTTCTGTTGCAATTAGTTATGAAGAAGATTAGTTTGTTACTAATTTAATGCATAAAGATATGGAGAATAATTAGAGTTAATAATGAAGAGTTGATTGAAGATTTAATTGAAGATCTATTTAGTAGCAGAATCTTTTGCCGATTGGTAGCATAAGATTTGATATGATTTGAAGGCCCAAATCCAGTTGGGAAAAAGCTATAAATAGAATGCTTGTATCCTAGAATAGGTACGGGTCCAAGATGTAATTCATTAGGGCTTAGTCTAAGTGACCAACTCGGATTGTGAGATGGTCACTGTGTTCGTACTCAGAAACCTGTAGGTAATGAGTATTATATTGTTCGTGGAGGAAGCTTTGAAGCAACTCCAATGTATGTTGTAAGTTGTTGGTAATCAAGCTGTTGATGCAGTGGAGGAGATGTTGACTGCTAGACATCATTGCGATGATTGGGAGTGACATGGAGTCTCTTATCTAGGGAGGACTTAGATAGAAGGGTCATTGGGTAGTGATTAAATTAGGTAGATTGTTAACTGGTTTGTTGAGTCTGTAATTTGATACTACTAATAGTGGACTTCCTTCCTGGCTTGGTATGCCCCCAGATGTAGGTCGATGAACCGAACTGGGTGAACAATCCTTGTCTTGATTTACTGTTACTATTATTGCCTTGTTCATACATCAGATTGCGATGTTGTGACATTGCACTTGACATCACACATCTGTACCAGAATTTCAATTGGTATCAGAGCAGGCATCTTGCCTGTTTCTGGATGAGGTCTAGGGAAGATAATTTATGGTTCATGAGCAAGGAAGATAGTTATGGACTTGGTCAGTTCATATAGTAATTTGTATGATCCCTTGAAGTGAAGATTGGACTATTCATAAGACCTGCTGTTGTGAGTGTGTTGTGTTGACACTTAGTTTATTTGGTGATGATGTGCAAGGATTATTGAGTAGTGCCTGAAGGTTGTTGAGGAGTTGTTGTATGTTCCGCTGCATGGTATCTGATGTAACCCTGGTTGGTTCTTGTATCTCTGGTGGTGAGATTCTAGGAAGGTATTCTCTTGGAAAGACATTAGGGGTTGGTCTCCTCAGCAGGATATTCTTGATGTTGTAGTTGATGCAAGACAACTTCAACCGTTTTGTTAGAGATACAAAAGTCACTTGAGGATTATCTCATATCTTTGGGGAAAGAAGTGACAAAAAGATGAATGAATCTTATTGAAGACTGTATGACATGGAAGGTTCTGTTTCAAATTGGGCATTGAAGACCAATCTGTTCAGAACATTGATTCCTTCTTATCAATTTTAGTGATGATGAAAGAAGAGGGTGGAACCAAAGCAAAAGAGTATCACTGTCAAATCTTTCATGCGGGAGTGAAAATCTTGATAAGTTATCTCTTAAGCTTAGTAGTGGTGACCTAATTAGGAGGATCTTTCTGGTTATGATATAGTTCTTGTATATCTGAAGATACATGAATTGGAGGAAGTTTCATCAAGAAAGAAGCTGAGCTTGATTTGTTCCCTACAAGAGATATGTGTGGATGTAGTCTCCAAAGCCATAGCAGTTGTTTAATGTGATGTAGACTGATGTCGGAACTGATGTTGAAACATCATTTCAGTTCTTTGCTTTCTCAGCCAAAGAAAGTTAGTTGTGCTCATGGTGAAGTATCAGGTCAAGCCACTTACCTAATCTGAAGTGGTCAGTGGCGTGGATTAGCAAAAGAGGGATCAACTAGTGCCTCAAGTCTGTAGGAAAAGGATGTCAGACCAGATCAAATGTTGTATCTTGTGATAAATAGCTTGACAATAATTGAGTATTTGTCTGCTTTTGCTAATGTTGTGCATTCAACTAATGACATTATACATTGACGGGAGACGATGTATATGTTTGAGGTAAAAGTGCAGGACTGCAGAAGTGTTGAGAATTTACTTTTCTCTATGTGGCTGTTTTGGAAGTATTTTCAAGGGTTAAGCACTTTGGAGTTGAATCAACTGGTGGGGTTGATCGGTGACTATGGAGTATCATCCAAATTGTCTGGGATGAGTTTGGATTATGAGAGGCAGATTGATTGTGGAATGTTGATGACATCTAACATCTCAAATTCAGACAAGTTGCTGGTTTTAAGGCTGAAAGATATGAAGACATCACATCTTGATGGTTACAGCTTGGATCAGTTGTTTCTGACCTAAGTGGTTTGGAGCATGGTGTTTGCTCTAGTTGTGAAGGTCGAGGATAAGTGGCAGTTATCTCTGGCTTTCTACTAACGGCTCTACTAAGGGAAGTGACTTTCTTTAGTATTACTATGGGGTAGTCTTGGACTACTTATTTTTTGAAGATTCAGATGTGGTAGGTTTGAAGTCTTTGGAGTTTCTAAGCAGGATGAAGGTTGTCTACTTAAACTTGATTGTTGAATCTAGTCTATGAGAGCATGGAAATCTGGTTCTGCAAATGGAGGAGGTTCTTTTGAGTGGCAGAAGGTAGAGCTAAATTCAAAAGTTGGATGTTCTGACATCTAGCTTAACATCAGGAGTCTCAGCTGGTGATGTGGCACATCAGCTAATGATAGGGTGATCTACAAGAATGAACAATAGGATGCTTCAAAAAGATCGTTCTCTTGGCAGTTTGCGGGAGCTGCAGGAAGGAGAAGATGTTACATGACCATGGCTTAGGGAGTCTAAGTGTGTTTGCTTTTGAGCAAGTGGAACATGTGACTTGAAGATCAAGTTTCCTTGGTATCTTTGTGAGAGTTCTGACAAACGTGAAAAAGGTCAAAATGTGGCATTTGGTTTATCTCAGTAGTGGTTTCGAAGAATCAAGATAATCAGAGTGTGGCAGCTGGTTACTATTGAGGATTGTCTTGGAACAAGTTACTCTTGGGCAGAAGGGTGATGAGTTGAAGACTCAAGGAGAAGGTGGATGAAAGTTTAATTCTCTAGTTCTTTGGATTACTATGCAATAGTAAGTCCAGTTGGTGGAGCATATCAAGAATCATGGTGATGATCTCTTGGTGTGTGGCAGATGTTCTAACTTGTGTTGGGACATTATCTGGTTGGATATCCTTGGTGAAGGATGATTATGCCCTTGTTCAGGAGCTTGGTGCCTACATTATGCCTAGGGAGCGTCTACATAGTCATACGGGAGAATGATGAAGTAGAAGGTCTGCCTTGGATGGAGAATGTAGAGAAGACTGAAGTAGATCAGGTAAATGTTGATTGGAAGTCTGAAGATGAAGAGTATGATAGGGAATGACTACCTTTGGAGAAAGGGACAATGGTACCAAAATGCATGTGCTCAGCAAGTGTGCTCAAATGTTCATCTTCATCTAGAGCATTAGTTAACCATGACTGAGGGAGTACTTGTCTATGGATTTTGCTGCAAAGGTACATACATTGTGAAGATTGCATACTGATCAAGATTGTGAAGATTGGTTGAATCTTATGAGGGTATAATGTCAGATAACATGTTATGACATTAGGCTGTTGGATGACATGTTGGTGTGGACATGAATGATTCTAGCCATGTGAAGCTAATTGTTTGAATCATATGCACACATGCTTCTGAGGAGGAGTCTGAAGGGCAGCTTTGTTTGTGTCTGGGAGAATGTGCTTTTCTCTGCAATTTCTGGAAGAACTCAGTAGGGTTTTTGTTGATGGGAGATGTCACGCTTGTCTAGGTGTGTGCTTTTAATTCAAAGTAAGAGGACTTGACTTAAAGTGTAGTGGAAGGCAGTGTATTTGTGCCTTAGAACTTGTGGATGTTTGTGTGAAGCATTCCTGACTGGATGAATGAAGACTATGTCTGGATTTTCCAAATGTTATGATCAAGAAGTTCATTCCTGAGAGAAGTTGATCAGCTTGGCAAGATGTGAGTTTTGGAGCATGAGAAGATAACCAACCAAGAGGGAATCATGTGAGTTTTGGTATAGGATTAAGCATTAAGTGAATGCGTTCAGCAGGTGAGTTGAATAGAGGGTGCGCTCTTGAAGACATGAAGATGAGTCTTATGTTTTCCATTCTTTTAAGGTGTTCTTCTTGCAAAGGAGCACTAATTATCTTAGATAGGGGGAGTTGATATTTTGTTGAAAAAGTGTTTTTCTCTGTTGTTCTGAAGGAATCTAGAAGGGATTGTGAGTTGTGTTGATCAATGAAAGTTGTGCTTGTGTGCATAATATTCTGAGGAGTTTTGGGTTGATAATATTGTGAGCCAGCAGACAATGTCTGATGCGATGTCAGAACATGGTATAGGACATGTTTGTCTTGAGCCAGACAAGGAATTATTCTGGACGGTGGTGTAGGGATAAGGTGGATCACGTGTCTTCGACTATGCATGGAACTGTTTTGGCACAATTTATGGTAAAGATCAGTTAGGAAACAATAAAAGTGGTCAAGACTGTTTTGGACGTAGGCATTGAATTTGGAAGGAGTTTTTAGTACCTAAAATAGCGTTTCTGTGACCAAGAACCTTGACATAATCAAAGCTCGTTAATTCCTAAGTAACTGATCAGCTATTTATAGGGGTTATTCTGTTCTCCTTCAGCCAGTGAGTGTTCTTGTTTCATAAGTCTTATGGCTTTTGTTTGTTTTTGGGTGAGCACTACTTGGGTTTGGTTCTGTGAGGGCTTTCTTTGCCAATTTTCGACTAAAAAGGGGGAGAAAGGGTGTGCAGAGGTCTGGCTTCTTAAGTTCCAGATGTGGTTCAGATATGTCGAAGAGGATGGCCTATCCTTAAGCCATGTTGAGTCTTTGTGACTTGTGTCCTAAGTTATGAACACAGTTGTGACTTGTGTTCTGAGTTACCTGGGTTGGAAGATTGACACTTCTTAAGTGTCATCTTATGCCACAGGTCGACTGGGGGCGTCTGATCAAATATGGTGTGCAGAATTCTCTTATGCCACCATTGGTCTTTGATGTCTAGACAGACATTTCTTTTCTGGAGGAGTCTTCTACAATTGTTCTGGGTCTGACCTGGAAGGAAAAAGAAATGTGTTGTATTGAGGGGTAGTGTCAGATATCTTCTTCCTCATGTGCACCAAATAACTTCAGGACTTTCCACTTCTTAGGTCCTAATGTGATGCTTGAAGTTGTTGTGCTGGAAAGAGTTGTTAAACATGATGTTCTAACATCATTCAGATTTTCCCAAGAAGATGGTTCTCCATGGTTGCTGTACACAGTAGCTATAGATGGATACTGTTAGGATCAGAAGTTGCTGATGACTACTGACAGTAGTATAGGGTTGTTATTGCTGCTGTAATTTGAGTTGTAATATTTATATATTTGTTTTAGCCAAAATTAGCCAAAGGGGGAGATTGTAAGTTCTTGTAATTGGCTGAAATTTTGTTAAAACAATGCTGATGTCATGGTTGATGTTTCAACATGAGCTTCTAACAATATTGATATATTTAGGTAAACATCCAGGTTTGTTAAAGATGTAAGGGTTGCAGCTGTGTGCTGATGTTACACCCGATGTCGTGACATCAGTAGTGAACATCAGGTCTGAGATGTTTGTTTAGGGTTGCACATGGTTTTGGTTTAATGAGATGTTCTGCTGAAGAGAATCAGAGATTGCAGGCGAATATCATGGGTCAGATATGTTCTGTTGCAATCAGTTATGTAGAAGATTAGTTTGTTACTAATTTAATGCATAAAGATATGGAGAATAATTAGAGTTAATTATGAAGAGTTGATTGAAGATTTAATTGAAGATCTATTTAGTAGCAAAATCTTTTGCAGATTGGTAGCAGAAGATTTGATATGATTTGAAGGCCCAAATCCAGTTGGGAAAAAGCTATAAATAGAATGCTTGTATCCTAGAATAGGTACGGGTTCAAGATGTAGTTCATTAGGGCTTAGTCTAAGTGAACCATTCGGGTTGTGAGATGGTCACTGTGTTCGTACTCAGAAACCTGTAGGTAATGAGTATTATATTGTTCGTGGAGGAAGCTTTGAAGCAACTCCAATGTATGTCGTAAGTTGTTGGTAATCAAGCTGTTGATGTAGTGGCGGAGATGTTGATTGCTAGACATCATTGCGATGATTGGGAGTGAGATGGAGTCTCTTATCTAGGGAGGACTTAGATAGAAGGGTCATTGGGTAGTGATTAAATTAGGTAGATTATTAACTGGTTTGTTGAGTCTGTAATTTGATACTACTAATAGTGGACTTCCTTCCTGGCTTGGTATGCCCCTAGATGTAGGTCGATGAACCGAACTGGGTGAACAATCCTTGTGTTGATTTACAGTTACTATTATTGCCTTGTTCATACAGCAGATTGCAATGTTGTGACATTGTACTTGACATCACACATCTGTACCAGAATTTCATAAACAACAATAAAATGACTGAGGAATGTGGAATTGGTCAATTGGTAGTTGAGCTATTTGGAAGCATTTGTGTACCTTGCATTAGGGGTAATGATACCATTCCAAAACCATTGAACCAAGTTCTTATCTTCCAATTTGAAGTTGTTCATCCAAGACAAACTCATTCACCTATAAATAGAGGTCGCATTGCTTCATTCAGATCACACCAAAACAACCACAATGCTTGTTTTCTCACAAATCCTCTTTCTTACAAAATTCAAAGTTCTTAAAGAGTGAAAACTTGGAATTCTCAAACCAGTCCAATTCCACTCAAACCAAACATCCAAACACTTCACATAAGCATCATAGAAGTGATCCGTAACCTCTAAACACTTCTGTAACATCAGAATCACCAAGTCACTATCCTTTTGCTCAAATTTTCCTCAAAGCTGCAGATAGGGTCGAGCCAAGTGATCCAGAGGTTTTCAATTCATTCTAATCATTGGAACACCATCCTTTGGGGTCAAGGAAGCTGTCCAGATCATCATCTTGCATCTATAACACCTACATTGCAGAATTCGATTCTCACTTGCAAGGTAAGCTTCCTCAAATTTGAACTCTAAGATCCATGCATCATAAATGTGTTTTCAAGTTACCAACACATTTCTGCACTTATGTAGAGTGTTTCCCCTCAATTAATTGCTTTGTATCTATATATCGTGTATGGAGTTTCATAGTGTTCTTACAAAAATTAGGGTTCATCTATTCTTTATATGATTTCTCACTCTACATTTAAAAGAAATGCAATTAATTGGTACCATTGAAATCCTTGTTAAAAAACGAGCAACTTTCATGTTTACAAAAGTCAATTTCATTACGTATTCAGTGAGATAGATGAGTTTTTGCAAATATGAAAATGGAGGGTGGCACGAGGAAGAAGAAGATGGCCTTGGCGCCATTTTTCAAAATTTTGAATTTTTATATATTTTTAATATTTTCAATTAATTTCAAAAATTCATATCTCTCTCATTTTTAATATTTTTCAAATGATTTTATAAACATAAATAATTTATACATTTTAATATTTAATTCCCCAAAAAAAATAAAAAAAATATTTAATATTTGATATATTTTTGAAATTTTCAAAGAATTTCTTTTTAATCGTTTTAAACATTTTTTAATAAATTCTTCCTCTTGATTTTCTAAAACCAATTGAATTTCAAATCATATTGTGAATTAAAACATCTATTTTCAAACATTTTTCAAAGTTCATAACATGTTTTTGAATAAATTTGATATTTTATATAATTTTTTATTTAATTTTTCTTTGAAAAAATGAATTTTAATTAAAATTAGGGTTTTTCCTTGATTTTAAAATTTTCAAACTTCATTTGAAACACTTTTGAGCCTCTAATAGAGTGTAAGACCCAACCACTTTTGTAAATAAATAATTCCTGTGCCTCTGTCATAGTATAAGTCCCGGTGCGATTTTCAAAATAACGGCGCATTCATTATTTTTCATCTGGGCCTCTCCTTGAGTATAAGCCCCACTTTTATTCTTTTAAAACACTTTTGGGCCTCTAATAGAGTGTAAGACGCAAACCCCTTTGTACATAAATAAATTTTGGCGCTCTGCTATAGTATAAGTCCCACAACGTCTTTCGGTATCGCAGTGCGATCACTATTTTCAAAATAAGTCATCTGGGCATCTCCTAGAGTATAAGCCCCAATATTTTGTACATAAACCTTGTTTTAAACAATAAACAACTTCCATGGGGCTCACCTTGAGTTGTAAGCCCCATACCTCTGTTTTCAAAATCATCTGTCTATTTTTAAACTTGTACTAAGAGGAGCATTATTCCAAGTGAAATTGCTCTTAGACCACTTGGCCCTCTCTTTGAGTTATAAGCCCCAAACATTCTTTTCAATTAAATTCAATAAAATTTCTTTCAAATTCAAACTCAAGGTTTTTTAAAAACTTTCTTTAATTTCTTAAAACCCTAATCATACAGTTGTAGTCAATACACTCAACCACAATACACTTGGGCCTCTTTTCAGAGTGTAAGACCCAATAACTTTTCAATTCACTGCATACTTGTTTATATACCTGTTAATTCACTTATTCGTATATACTTTGTATATCTGTCTAGATTTTCCCCAGCAGTTAGTTTTACACTTAGGTCAAACCAAAGGTCACTTCTAACATAGTCAATAACTAGTTCCCTCATAGGAAACTTCCCTCAATATAATCGGCCTCCTCTTGGGCTTTATTCAATATGGAATAGAGAAAGGCTTTATTCCCAGTGAAACTTTTCTCATGACTGTCAAAACTTAGACATATATATATATATATATATATATATTAAAAGAAATTCATTTCCCCAGGGAGGATTAATTCCCGGTGAAACCTCTTTTGAATTTCTTTAAACCTTTGAACTATTCAACAGAGAAAGGATTATTCCCCGTGAAACCTTTCTTGAATTTTTCTTAGGCATGGACCAACAAGATTCTTAGAAGTTTCCCTAGCCTCCTCTTGGGCTTAGTACAAGGACCAACAGGCTTCTTAGAAGTTCCCCCATCCTCCTCTTGGGCTTAGTACAAGGAACCAAAGGCTTCCTAAAAGCATAGGATAGAATTTAGTCATCTCTACTAGTTCAATCCCCAGGAGAGTCAAAACCTTAGAACATCCAGTCATTCAAGGTTTGATCTTCATCCCTTGAACCAACAACCTCCTCTTGGGCATCATATAAATATCTTTCTCCAACCAAGAGTTTGCCTTTTCTTAAAGAGACTTGGACAGTCTCAGCCTCTTCTTGGGCTTCATATAAGTAGACTTAGAAAGTCTCACCCTCATAGTCTCTTCTTGGACTTAACACAAGGACCCACAAGCTTCTTAAAGGCATAGGATAAGTCCTGGTCATTTTACCAATACACCAACCCCCATAAGAGTTAAAGCTTCTAAGGTTTTCCAACTCATCTTTAAACCCCTCTGACCCCCAACAAGTCTTAACTTTCACCTTAAAAATCCCAGCCAGGGTCAATTTACCATCAATAAATCCCCAACAAAATCAGAGCCTCATGGCATCTGGTAATTCAACTCTTCCTCGATTCCCCAGCAAGAGTTAGTTTCCCTTTGGATTCCCGAATACAATTTAGTTCTTCTCTTGGATTTCAATAAATCCTCAGCAAGAGACAGCCTCCTCTTAGGCTTCATATAAGAATTTCCCAGTTAGCCTCAATCTTGGGCTTTGTACAAGACAGATATAACACTCCCTAGAGGAGTCATTTTCTTTCAGCTTCATCCTTGGGCTTTGAACAAGGCACACAAAAAAACAACATCCCTTCAGATGAGACCATGGGTCCTCTCTGTAGGAGGATATCCCCTCTATACATCACATATATCAAAACAAACAATCAAAACCTTTTTTCCAAATAATTACTGTAAGTGGCACACTTGTTGATTCAAAATCCAAGCTGGAGTCCTTCCCTTATCCAGGTTAAAACTTCTCTTTCATCTAACAGCTATAAGTGGCAAGCCTCTAGATTCCTTACATCTAAGCCAATGTCCCTCTTTTAGCATGAAAGATTCATAAAGGAAAAAGTGGCATTTCTCTACACTGAGTTAAAGCTTCTTCCTTTATGACATATCTCTTATAAAGGAAACTATGGCATTACTGGATTCTATAAATCCCAGTTAAAGTAATTTCTCTTTATAACCAGTTACTCAACATATGTGATGAATAAGTGAGATTTCTCCCTTTAGAGATGACAAATTCTCTCTCTCACTCAACTGTTAGCTTCAATCTTGGGCTTTGAAAAAGATACAAATACTCTGTAAGTTCAATCTTGAGCTTTGAACAAGATATAAATACTCTATTAGCTTCAATCTTGGGCTTTGAACAAGACACAAATACTCTGTTAGCTTCAATCTTGGGTTTTGAACATGACACCAAATTTTTTCCTCCCATAGAAATAGGAGGGACTACGATTGCTCTGATTTCCCAAATCTCTTTACGGGAATACGTAGGCATAAGATTACGAAATCTTAGCGAGCACACAAATCAAAAATCTTAGGTCCAGTACCTTCCCAAAAACAATAGAAAACCCGAAAACAACAAAAACATTCTCTTAACACTCCCAAAGGAGAAACTTTTCCAATCCATAGCAGATAAACACAAGAAAGCATTTCAAACAGCAGAAATACATGCAAAAGAAGGTTCCTATAGATCACTATAGATACTCTAGGTGTTAATAGCTTCCCTTTGTATAACCAAACCGCGTTCCCCGATCTCTTAGCATTTGTTAAAAAAAAACACTTGCGTGTAGGGTTAGTTTAAGATATTTTCCCCTTCCTTTTAAGCTTCATATGATAAATACATAAATCAGAAAGTAGCACCAAATGTCGTAGGCAGTCGCGTCACCAAAAAACCGACGCTACAGAAAAATGGCGACTCTGCTGGGGAGTTTTAGGATTAGATTTCCTAAGAGGTTTAGGCCTTGTTTTGCATTTAGTTTTCTGCTATCTTACTTGCTTTCTCATTTTTATATATCATATGTTGTCATATTACTTAATATATTTGTTTAAATTACTGTTATCTGGGAATGCGATTAATACGCATGTGGTGAGTCTGAGAGAACATTGAGATAAGTGTTGTCAATATCAGGAAGGCTTATAGGGAGTGAGTCTCGACCAAGCTAACTTAAGAGTCCGCCGAATCAGTGGAGGTGCTTTCGTGGAATTACCAATGTTGAACGAGCAAGTCGTGAAAGCATTATTTTTTCCCATTGGGTACCCTTGAAGCTGAGGATTAGTAAACATTTAACCATTTGACCATTAGGTAGTGCGGTAAGTATCGGGAATAGTTGATATGCGATACTACACCCAAAGAAGATTCATCTTTGGATATTACAGCTCTCATGAGTCATTCAGTTTGTTGTTAATATCTTTAAGAGGGGTCAATGATTTTTGGAACCTTTGTTAGAACCCGTTCTACAGGTAGATCCACCTTGGGGATGGGTAGATCCATGGCTCCATGCTCGTGACAATGAACCTTTAAACCCATGTTTTCAAATGTTTTTGTTTGCTGTATTCATGCATCCATGCATTTCATTCATTAAAAAAACTCTTTTTAACAAGAAAAAATATTTTTCTAAAAGAACTAAAAAAATAATTGAAAATATCAGAAGTTGTGTTATGGATTTTGGTAGAAGTAAAACTCACAAGTACACCTTTTAGGTTCCAAAACTGGAAGACCTAAGGAAATTGGGAAGGATAATTACTAATCCTGAAGCTTTCATAGCTAAGCACGGAGGACTGTTGTCTCTTTTGAAGGTCAACATGATAGAAGGAGTCCTGTCTACATTGGTTCAGTTCTATGATCCAGTATACCACTGCTTCACATTTCTGGATTATCAGCTTACACCCACACTAGAAGAGTACTCTCACCTGCTTGATTTACCTATCACTGATCAAGATCCATTTTCTGGACTGGAAGCAATTCCAAAAGATCAAGCCATTGCAAGAGCAACCTCTTTGGAAGAGTCAGAAATCAGAACTCACATAACCACCAAGGAAGGGATCTAAGGTTTACCAATTTAAATTCGTGATGGAGAAAGCCCTATACTTTTCCATTATAGGAAATATAATTGCTTTCGAGGATGACTTTGTTCTGCTCATATATGGGTTATTCCTCTTTCCCAACATTGACAACTTCGTAGACACCAATTCTGTTAAGATATTCTTAATTGGGAACCCAGTCCCAACCTTGCTCGCGGATGCTTATCATTCTGTACACTTAAGGAATTTGTATAGTGGAGGGATGATCACATGCTGTGTACCATTACTCTACAAATGGTTTAATTCCCACTTACCCAAGTCCGCTGCTTTTTGGGATCCTAAGAGTGGTCTGCGATGGTCGTAGAAGAATATGTCTCTTACCTATTCTGACATAGATTGGTACAATCGGATCTATGACGGAATAAAAATCATCGACAAATGTGGAAATTTCCCCAACATACCCCTCATTGGTACTAAGGGATGAATCAACTACCATCCAATTTTAGGTCGCCGTCAACTTGGATACCTGATAAAGAGTATCCCACATAATATTTATCTGAAGGGTCTTTTCTTCAAGGAAGGAGAGAATGACAGGGCACTAAAGAAAGAAATAGTGCAAGTCTGGCAACATGTTCACAGGAAGGTGAGAGAGTCCTTAGGAAGGAAAAATTGCGTCTCTGCAGAGCCTTATCTCCACTAGGTACAAACTAGGGCCATCAAACTAAAGATGCCCTACCCCCGTCAAGAAGTTTTTCCCTTGAAGGAATATGTCCTTTATTTAATGTCCGATACGGAAAAAATCCAAATCGCTCTAAACAAAGTCCAACGTGAGAAGAAATCTTGGAAGAACAAGTACCAGATTATTAATTTGGAGTTCACAAAGATCCAAGAACTGTTGAAGGAAAAGGATGCTCTGATTGAGATATTAGAGCAGCATGCTATAGAAAGTCAGGAGGAACGAAGAAATTTGCTCTCTCCTTTCACTTGGCAAAGGATCATCGACCCGACAACAGTTAAAGGGGCCCGATCATAGAAAAGAAAAATTCAGGAACCAGCGTTTGAGCTTTCCTCAGAGAAAACTCAGGATCCATAGGCCTATTTTTCCTTCTCGCACTTTGTAAAATACTATACTTTTCCTTGTAAAATACTGCAATCTTTTGAGTTCACTGAAAGGGTTTCCCTAGGGCATGCCTTTCATTTTTATACCTGAAGGATATATACCTCCGGTCACTAAAGACCCGGAAGCCGTAGCAGGAACCTCCAGACCTGAAGGTTACAAACTTCAGGTAAATGAAGATGCAAGGGTTACGACAGAAACTCCCGAAGGTTACAAACTTCAGGTCACTGAAGCACCATGAGTTACCGTCGTAATGTCTATACCACAACCGGTGGTACACACTATCCCGGAGGAACAAGTTCTGTAGGCCACTTCTGGAAGAAACGGAGAAGTATATGAAAGGATGAATGAATTCCAGGAATAGTTCTTGGAAATGCAGAAGGAACTACATGCCATTCGTGGACAAGACTTGTTTGGAAAGGACGCCGCTGACCTCTGTTTGGTCCCTAATGTAAAGATACCGCACAAATTCAAGGTACCTGACTTTGAAAAATACAAAGGCAACTCTTGCACTCAAAGTCATTTGGTAATGTATGCTCAAAAAATGTCTACCCAGACAGAAAACTAATCCATTACTTCCAAGACAGTTTAACCGGTGCCGCACTCAAATGGTACATGGGTTTAAACCGCACCAATATTAGTACTTTCAGAGATCTTGGGGCAGCCTTCATTCTATAGTATAAATATAGTTTAGACAAGGTGCCAGATAGGGACCAACTCAGAGCAATGTCCCAAAAAGATAAAGAAACCTTCAAGGAGTATGCTCAGAGATGGCGTGAAATCGCGCCCAGATCTGTCCTCCTCTTGAGGAAAATGAAATGACAAAGATCTTCCTAAAAAAATTAAGCTCGTTTTATTATGACCGATGGTTGCCAGTGCACCTAGTGACTTCACTGAAATGGTGAACATGGGGGTATGCCTTGAGGAAGCAGTCCGAGAAGGACGATTGGTCAAAGATGCAGAACCGTCCAACAATACTAAAAGATACGGCAGTGCTTTCCAAAAGAAGAAAAAGCAAGATATCAATCATATCTCTTTGGGTATGAAAAGACGAAGGTATCTACCTCGGCATGTAGCAGCAGTAACTCCCGCTATCAACCCAGCGCCAACTCCAACATATCAACCTCAGGTTACTCAGAACCAACCAAATCAACAACAATATCAGCAAAGGCCGCAATAGCCTGTTCAGTAGGCTCACCCACAGTACAATAATAGCAATCGTACTACACGATCACCATGGTTTGACCCTATACCAATGATATATGCAGAGTTATTTCCACTTCTGCTGGCCAAGGGGCACATTTAAACCAGGATTCCTCTCACTGTACTGGACAATCCACCTTTTTGGTTCAAAGCGGATCAAACTTGCCCCTATCATCAATGAGGATCAGGACATAACATTGAGAATTGCCTCAGCTTTAAATCTGATGTACAGAAGCACGTCAGAAACGGGGTTTTATCTTTCAAAGATACTAATCTGAATGTTCAAACGAACCCATTTGCGCAACATGAGAAGACTACGGCGAATTTAATAGAAGGAGAACCTGGCAGCAGATGGATCTAGGCTAGATTCATGATCACAGGATTCCTGAAGTAAACATGGCCCATGCACATCCAAACATTGTTCAAAATCATGACATTCGTGCAATGAACGTCAATTTAGTTGCAATGCATTCAAGACAAAGTCAGTATTACAACTTGCCGCTGCATGACTACAGCGCTTGCCTGATTTGCTCAAAGGACAATCAGGGATTCTCTTTTGTACAAGAGGCCGTCCAGCGTCAAATGGATCTCAGATGGATCCAAGACTACCATGAAAGGAATGATCATCAGGTTAACATCGTTCAGATCTTCGACATCTGCTTAATGAATACTAGTCTAGTGGAATTTCATGCCGAGTAGGTCAGAATTGCTTTCTTGTCCCCGCATGATTATCAAAATTGCAAAGAATGCTCTAGAAACGATCAAGGTTGTGCACTTGTACAAAGAACTCTTCAACATCTGTTGGACCACTGGTGGCTTCCAATCTATTAGGATGAAGACACGTGACAAGTTATCATAACTAATGCAAATCCTGATATACACCAAAGTTGTGATATCCGCTTACTAGAAACAGATCTGGTAAGGATGCACTGCATACAAAGTGGGTACGGTCGGGTACCACCTCATAATTATGAACGCTGTGGAATATGTTCATAAAATAACCAAGGATGCTACCTCGTGCGAGCAGCTCTCCATCATCAGTTAGACCGAAAGGAAACTCAACCATGCTTAAATTCTCAATCAATCAACATGGTGCAAGGTTGCTTCCCTATTTAAAACAAGGGCCGGGGACTACTGGACATAAGCATTGTCACAATTTCTAATAAAAGAGAACCTGTCAATCATGGAATTACCAAGGATGTTTTCACCATAATTCCTCTGCTCAATGAGTCAAAGATCCCACTTAACAGTAGAAAAGTTCCCAATCTAGAGTCGATTGAGGTTGCCTATGACGGTCGAAAGACCCCAAAGACCCCTGTGGTTATCTACTTACCGGGACCAATACCATACAATTCAGAAAAGGCTATTCCGTACAAGTACAGTGCAACTACGATAGAAGATGGAAAAGAAATTCCACTTTCATCCATTGTAAACATCGCTGATATCAGTCGAGTTACCAGGAGCGGTCTAATCTTTAACAGAGAAGTTGAAAAACCTGCAAAAGAAAAGGAACCTTAAGCTGAAGTTCCTAATAAACAAATCAGTCAATCCAGCAATACAGAACCTGTAAAGAATAACGAAGAAATACTAAAGCTCATCCAGAAAAGCGAGTACAACATTGTGGATCAATTGTTGCAAGCTCCTTCTCGGATTTCTGTGTTATCTCTCCTGCTCAGTTCATAACCTCACATAGAAACTCTACAGAAGGTTTTAGAACAAGCCTTTGTAGAACAAGATGCGACAGTGGGTCAGTTTGACATCATCATCTCCAACATCACTTCCTGCAACAATTTGGGATTCAGTGATGAAGAACTTCCAGAGGAAGACAAGAATCATAACATGGCACTCAATATCATAGTCAATTTCCAAGACGATGCTTTAGCCACCGTACTGGTAGGCACAGGTTCATCCTTAAATTTCATGCCAAGATCAACTTTGGTACAACTATCTTTTCAAGGTACACTCCCATGAGAGGAAGTGAGATCATCATCAAAGCCTTTGACGGATCCAAGAAAACAGTTATCGGCAAAGTCGATCTTCCCATAACCATTGGTCCTTACACTTTCCAAGTCATTTTCCAGGTCATGGACATCCGAGCGACATACAGTTGTTTATTAGGAAGACCTTGGATACATGAAGTCGGGGAAGTCACTTCGACACTTCACCAAAAGCTGAAGTTTGTCAAGAACGACAAGTTGGTCATAGTATGTGGAGAAAAAGCTTTAATTGTGAGCAACCTATCATCATTTTCATATTTAGAACCAGAAGAGGTTGTTGGGACTCAATTTCAAGCACTCTCGGTAAGCAATAAGAATCACCAAGAAAGGGGAACGTCGATTTCCTCATACAAAGATGCTCTCCAAGTAATGGGGAGTGATAACATAAAAGGATGGGGACAGATTGTAATTCCTGCTGATAACAAGACGAGAAAGGGCCTTGGTTTTTCTCCAACATGTACCCAGACTACAAAGAAGGATGAAAGCTTTCGTCCCATTCAGGATTTCTTCCACAATGGAGGTTTCCTTCACCCGATATCTCAAGAAGTCCACACCATCGAGGAAAACAACTCTTCTGATACAGACGAGGAGTGGAAATCCTATTTTAACGTTGAAGGTTATATATCTCACGAAGAAACTTATATGCCATTCTGCTCTCCAAAGCAATGTCCCAGATATATACCAAGATCACACGTCAGAATGATCTATGGAGATTGTTATCCCGAAGGATGCCGTACTCCACCAAAATCATTAGAGGAAGACACACTGATGAAAGACAACTTTGACTACAACTCTTATGATCCCTTTGATGATTTGCCTATTTGGAAGCCTTACATGGAAGACTCAGGGAAAAAGAGTCAGCCGGATAATGCATATCTGCTGAATGATTTTGAAAAGAATACGCATGTTCTCTCAGAGTCATGGAATCCTTACCCGGAACATTCCAGAAATGTCCAACACCACGTTGATGAATATGCAAATATCGCGGGGGCAAGAATTTATTAACTATGCATTTCCTGAGGTCAACATCATTAAAGAAGATGACTCATTTATTCCCACAGAAACCTGGGATACCTTGGGGCAGCCAAGCGGCAAGTACGACTTTCTAGTAAAATACACTGCTCACAAAAGCTCTCGTATAAGATATGAGGACATCCAGCCAACTGGATGGGGAGATCCTCTTGAGAGTGAAATTACTATGGAAGATGTAACAGAAGAGTCCTCCTATGATAACTCTGCATGGGAAGAAGACTCGAATGATCCCACTCCGCCAAAAATCAGTGTCATTATCGAAGACAAACCAAGAAGGAAAGTATTGGACTTTCTGATCCACGGAGGAGTTCTCCACCATTGGGTTGCGGTCTATGTCCTGAATGCCGTTCATAAATCGAAGTAATTGCCGCATCTTTGTTTTGACCTTTCACTTTGCCCGGGTGAAATGGATGTTTTATAAGGCTTACTTTTGTGTAAATGTCACTCTTCGCTTCGCCCAAAGCGATATAATTTTGTTTTATAGGGTTGTGTTTCAAGAATCGACAAATCATAAATAAATAATGTCATTCTGAATTCCTGCATTTATTGCTATTTTCACTTTTCGTTTTTTCAGAAAATGGTAATCCTAAAAAACAACCTAAAATTGAAACAAGCGTTTTAAAAAAAAATACACTGCACACACTGTTGCATTCTCTCCGCCTTTTCTAAAAAAGAATCACCACATCGTGCATATTACTTGTTTTAAACCCCATTGAAACATATAATCTAATGTCCTCTCCCAACTTTGAATTCCCGGTATTTAAAGCTGAAGAGGAAGAGGACGAAGAAATTCCAGAAGAGATCTCTCGTCTACTCAGACAAGAGGAAAGGTCCATTGAACCTTACAAGGAGTCGTTGGAAACGGTCAACGTGGGTTCAGAAGAGGAAAGAAAAGAAGTTAAGATTGGAGTAATACTCAGTCCAACTGTCAGAGAAGGCTTGATAAAACTTCTCAAAGAATTTCCCGATGTGTTTGCTTGGTCATACCAAGACATGCCAGGGTTGGATACCAGCATCGTGGAACATCACTTACCACTTAAAACATAATGTCCTCCGGTAAAACAAAGATTGAGAAGGACTCATCCAGATATGGCCATCAAACTTAAGGAGGAAGTGCATAAGCAGATCGACGGAGGTTTCCTTGCCGCCTCAGAGTATCCTCAATGGCTAGCCAACATAGTGCCAGTTCCAAAGAAGGACGGGAAAGTCATAATGTGTGTAGACTAGAGGGATTTAAACAAAGTAAGTCCAAAGGATGATTTTCCCCTACCACACATTGACATGTTGGTTGACAGCACAGCAAAATTCAAATTCTTCTCCTTCATGGATGGATTCGCGGGCTATAATCAAATCAGAATGGCACCAGAAGATATGGAGAAAACTTCATTCATCACCCCATGGGGCACCTTTTGTTATAAAGTAATGTCGTTAGGTCTAAAGAACACAGGGGCAACTTATCAAAGGGCCATGACAACTCTATTTCACGACATGATGCACAAAGAAATCGAAGTATATGTCGATGACATGATTGCCAAATCTAAGACAGAAGAAGAACATGTGGAACACCTATCAAAGTTATTCGAGCGTCTGACAAAATACAAACTCCGCCTGAATCCCAACAAATGTACATTCGGCGTTCGTTCAAGAAAGCTCTTGGGATTTATCGTAAGCTAATCTTCAAACTACTCAGAAAGAATAAAAGTTGTATATGGACAGAAGACTGCCAAAAGGCTTTCGATAGCATCAAATAATATCTGCTGAATCCACCAATTTTGTCTCGTCCAGTGGAAGGAAGACCCCTGATCATCTACTTAACAGTCTTGGAAGACTCCATGGGTTGCGTGCTTGGCCAACAATACAAGACAAAAAGAAAAGAGTCCGCCATTTATTACTTAAGTAAGAAGTTCACGAATTGTGAAACTCGATACACTATGCTCGAGAAAACTTGCTGCGCTTTGGCTTGGGCAGCCAAACGTCTTCGCCAGTACATGATTTGTCACACTACTTGGTTAATCTCTGAAATGGATCCAATCAAGTACGTCTTTGAAAAGCTTGCTTTAACGGGAAGAATTGCCCATTGGCAGATGTTGTTGTCAGAATACTACATCGAGTACCATGCTCAGAAAGCCATCAAAGGAAGTATTTTAGCCGATCATTTGGCTCAACAACCGATTGACGATCAGGAAATGATCAAATTTGACTTCATAGATGAAGATGTAATGTACTCGAAAATGAAAGATTGCGATGAACCGCTTCCAAGCGAAGGGCCAGAGCCAGGATCCCAATAGGGACTAATATTCGACGGAGCTGTCAAAGCTTATGGAAATAGAGTTGGGGAAATCGTCGTAACACCTCAGGGTACCCATATTCCTTTCACCGCCAGATTGACATTCAAATGCACAAACAATGAGGCAGAATACGAAGCTTGTATCATGGGTCTCGAAGAAGCTATTGACCTAAGAATAAAGAACTTGGATGTGTATGGAGACTCAGCCCTGGTTATAAATCAGATCAAAGGAGAGTGGAACATATATCAACCAGGATTGATTCCTTACAAAGATTACACAAGAAGGTTGTTACCTTTCTTCAACAAAATTGAGTTTCATCACATTCCTCGTGAAGAAAACCACATGGCTCATGCATTAGCCACCTTATCCTCCATGATTAGTGTAGGTCAATGGAACGACGTACATAAGATTGACATAATGTGCATTGAAAGGCCTGCTTATATCTTTACAATTAAAGCAGTTATAGATGATAAACCATGGTATAACGATATCAAATGCTTCCTTCAAAGACAAGAATATTCGCCTGGGCGTCGAGAAAAGACAAGAAGACTCTCAGAGGACTGGCTGACAACTTCTTCCTGAATAATGATACACTCTATAAAAGAAACTTCGACATGATTTTGCTCAGATGCGTAGACAGAGAAGAAGCAAACATGTTAATGAAAGAGATTTACGAAGGATCCTTTGGCACTAATGCCAATGGACACACAATGGCCAGAAAAATTCTGAGAGCATGATATTATTGGCTGACAATGGAATCCGATTACTACAAGTACATGAGGAAATGTCAAAGGTGTCAGATATACGGCGACAAAATTCATGTACCACCAACTCATCTCAAAGTTCTTTCTACTCCATGGCCTTTTTCTATATGGGGAATCGACATGATTGACATGGTTGAACCCAAAGCCTCAAACGGACATCGCTTTATCCTAGTAGCCATTGACTACTTCACCAAGTGGTTGAAGCAGTATCATACATCAATGTGACCCGACAAGTGGTGGTCCGATTTATCAAGAACAATCTCATCTGTCGTTATAGTGTTCCAAGTCAGATCATTACGGATAATGGATCAAACCTGAACAACAAAATGATGAAAGAATTGTGTGCTGAGTTCAAAATTGAACACCATAACTCGTCTCCCTACCGTCCTAAAATGAATGGAGCGGTATAAGCAGTTAATAAGAACATTAAGAAAATCATTCAAAAGATGGTTGTAACCTACAAAGATTAGCCTGAGATGCTACCCTTTGCTCTTCACGGTTATCGCACATCCGTCTGAACTTCAATAGGGGCAACCCCTTTCTCTCTAGTATATGGCATGGAAGCAGTGCTCCCCATAGAAGTAGAAATCCCTTCAATAAAAATCTTGATGGAAGCCAAGCTAACAGAAGCTGAATGGTGTCAAAGCAGATACGATGATTTGAATCTAATCGAAGAGAAGAGAATGATGACTTTATGCCATGGTCAGTTATATCAACAACGGATGAAGAAAGCGAGACCTCGTGCTCAAGAAGATACAATCATTTCTCACTGATCCCAGGGGCAAATGGACTCCAAATTACGATGGCCCCTATGTTGTAAAGAAAGCCTTCTCAGGAGGTGCCTTAAGACTCGCAACCATGGATGAAGAGGAGTTTACTTACCCCACAGATGTTGATGTAGTCAAGAAATACTTCGCCTAAATAGAAAAAATGTCTCGTTGGATTGAAAACCCGAAAGGCCGGTCCAGGCAAAAATTATAGACATAAACAATGACCATCCCGATGGATTGAAAACCTGAAAAGGCAATCTAGGAAAAAAGTAGGGATTTATGGCAAGTAACTGCATCTGACAAGATTGGATCCTCAGAGGCAATGTCATCTGTTAAGAAATTCTCAATCAACATCTTCTTCGACAGAAGCTCGAAAATACCCAGAATTCAAAGATGGTGGAAGGATAGTGGTCGTTATGTTTCAATGTAGCCCTTTTCCTTTAAATTACCATTTTCTAATCTTTGTAATGCTCCATGGGATCATGCGTTTGGCTGATTACCATTCTATCAATAAATATTTGAGCCCTTGTTCCTTTTGTTTGCAATTGTCATTCATCCTGCTATGCAAAATGACATGTTTATTTGATTAACATTCTTGAAAAAAAATTATTTTTGCTTTCAAATTTACTTGTGCTTTTAAAATAAAGATGAAAATTTCCTTTTGATTAATGAACACAAGAAGGAATATCGACGACTTCTCCGGAAGTGCTCAAACCTTAAAATGCGGAATCAAAATAATCCTTGTGATCAGTACACTCTGAATAAAGGATCAATTGCTTCAGATGGAATGTCCCATCTGTCATCCCCGGTAGAGTTTTTACCTCTGAGAACCAATATTTGGTTTTTCTCACCAGTAGAGTCTACCCTTGAAAAGCAAGAATGAGTTTCTATCCCTAGCAGGTTTGTACCTCCGGAAACCAGAACAAACACGGGAATCCCTGTTCCCAAACAAAGTACTACCTTCAAAATCTCAAGTGATACCCCCAACTCTCAGAGTGGCCGAGTATCTAGTTGTGTTCATGTCATGTTTGTCTTGTCCGCATAAGCATTTCATACATACATCATGCATAATTGATTCATATTCATATTCATATTGCATTACAATCACTTTGGTCACGTTTATCCCCAAGTGATGAATGCCCTTTCTCCGATAGAGTTGTCAGTATTCCTTTCTATGTCAGAAAGGATAAAATCCCGGTTAAGTTCTTTCCTTGTCAGGAAATGTATCGTCTAAACAATCTCTCTCCAATAGATTCCTGGATTGAAATCGCTCTTCGACCACTTTGATAACTTAAACCTCTGAAAGACAAGAAGCCATTTGGTTATACACCTTTGGAACTTCACTCTTCACAAATGAAGATGATATTTTGCATTCCCGAATTAAAGAAAATCCCCAGAGAAATCCACTCAACAGAAGATTCTTGGAAATACGT
Organism: Lathyrus tuberosus; assembly: GCA_022829125.1. Lineage (NCBI taxonomy): Eukaryota > Viridiplantae > Streptophyta > Magnoliopsida > Fabales > Fabaceae > Lathyrus > Lathyrus tuberosus. The sequence goes on along the minus strand of JALAZF010000029.1, from coordinate 2,775,384 downwards.
CAGTTTCTCCTAAAATTTTTTGCTCTCAATAGAGTCATCAGCACCTCAAAATGGGATTACATCATATGGAATCTCTCAGAAAAGAGGAGGTATGATGTAATTTCCGCAGCAAATGGCATCTCCCACAAGAGAAGTTTGCACACCTCTGCAATTCAGACAGATGGTCCTCACCAACAAGTCGGACATCAAACCTTTACTCATCCTATGGCATCCCTCCGAAGAAATTTCGGAGAGAAGTATGATGAAGCACGTTTTCCATCAAATGTCATCTCCCTAGCGAGAAGTTTGGTGAAAACCATCACATATAGCATTCCTGGTTGAAAAACGGACTCGACAAGAAGAAACTGAGACCAGTTCCGTGGCTGAAGACCAGGATCGACGGGAAGTTTATTTCAAAAGAAACTGCGACCAGTTCCGTGGCTGAAGACCAGGATTGAGGGGAAGCTTATTTCAAAAGAAACTGAGACCAGTTCCGTGGCTGAAGACCAGGATCGAGGGGAAGTTTATTTCGAAAGAAACTAAGGCCAGTTTCGTGGCTGAAGACTAGGATCGAGGGGAATTTTTACCCTTTTCTAAGTAGTATTGCTTAGAGAAAGAAGATGTATGAGCAAATAACTGCTATTCACAACCACAGTCAAAATTTCGGGTATTCTGATATTTAATCCTCTTTTACCTTGAATGTTTGAACGTCTTCGCCATTCACACCTTCAGGTCCAATAAGATTAAATAGGGGCATCTGTCATACCCTAAATTTTGACCACAAGATTTCCCATCATTGTGCAAATCATCACCACAATATGGATGTACCTTCATGCGTCATCAATCCTCTCAAAGATTGTTGAGCATTCACTTTGTCATACCCCAAATATTGACCACCAAGATTTCCCATCGTTGTGCAAATCATTACCACAATATGGATGAACCAACATGCCTCAATAAATATCCTCAGAGATGTTTGAGCATTCACCACAATCAAGAATTAGGGTTTCAAGCCCTCTCAGAGCACTTAGAGAAAGGATCAATCAAGGAATGACATGATCTTCAACTTGTCTAAACACATAAAGGATTAAGAGGACTCCCACATCAAGAATCAAGCACAAAGTTGCAACATTACAAGTGGATCGAGCCTCAAGATCGCCTGTGTCACCAAATTAGGGTTTTGGTCGACTGAGGCCTCCAGATGGAAATTTTCCTCTGGGCATGAGCCAATGCTTCAAGGCACAACCCAATATACTCCAAGGGACCTCATGGACCCAATCATCAAGTCAATTTAACCTTAGGGGATGCATTTACCCAAAAATCAGGAATTAGGGTTTCTTGACCTAATTCACCCCTAAGTTGACTTTTGGGAAAAAACATGAGCCAAGACCTTAAGACATGATTTGAGGGTCTCCAATACACTACATTGATCCATTTGCAACAATGAATTGATCTAAGAAGCTTGATCCACAAGTTTCAATTTCATCAGGACCATAGTTAGGGTTTCGAGGAAAAAGTCAACTGTACCTTTGACTTTTGACCAAAACATGCTCCCAAACCATGGGAAATGATTCAATACACCCTATAACACCTATGGAATATATCTATTAGGTTTAATTAAGGTCAAGGACTTGATTTCACAAAGGATCACACAGTTTGGATTTCATCTGATAAAAAGTCAACTATGTACAAAATCAAGTTTGACTTTTTGGAATTCTTCACAATTTTGGTTCCTTGACCCTAAAACAATGTTAATATGTGATTTGAATCATCATTCATCAAGAAAAATCAAAGAAAGTGGGTTAACTTGTAAAAGGGGTAACCATTAAAAACTTAGAGTTTTTCTAAGTTATGGAACAAAGTGGCTAGGGTACCAACTTCCAAGGACCATAACTTGAGATCCAAGCAACCATTTTGGATGGTCTAAAGCTGAATTTGTAGCTCTCACTACATACTTAAAAAGTGTCAACTACACCTCACTCCAATTACTCATGGATTTTTAGTTATGGAGTGATCAAAATGGCTGAAAACATAAAAATGACTCTTTTCTAACACTTAGTGAAATTTTCACTAAGTCAAAATCTGTCTTACTTTTTCCAAAATGTAGGGACATTTCTCACCTTGATCCAAGTCAAACAAGGTCTAGGGGTGGACATCAAAGTTAAATTATGTCATGAGGGCTTTCCAACAAGTACCAGATCATCTCCAAATTCCATTTAAGCAAGGAGATACAACCCTTGGAACATGGCATCATGAACTGTTTTTTACAAGGCAGAATTTGTGCATTATGCTCGATTTGTCCAAATCTGATAAATCCAAGCCTCCAAAGTCCAAGAATCTACAATAGCCATGCCAAACCTAAAAAGAGCTAAAAAGTGCCAAGACTCCAATTTTGTTTCCAAGCCTTTAATGAATGCATCAAGGTGGCATGAGCAGAGCCTATTCCAACTGAATTCAGTCCAAACTTATCTCTGAACCAAAGCTACAAAGCATGTGCCCTAATCTCAAGTCAATGGCTAGAGGAGACTTGAGATTTCTTTTGCATAACATTGGCCAAAGGCCTGCTGCAGCCTCCATTCACTATTGATGCCAAAACAAACTTGGTACACTATAAATAGACATCAATTGTGATCAGTTTGAGTACACCAAAGCACCCAAACTGATGCTTTTCTCAAAATCCCTCTCTTTAAGCCAAAATGTCTTCTTTCGCAAGGTATCTCTGAGTTTTTGAGTTATAGAGAAATTCCATCATAGCTAATGATCCAAACACCTCTAATATATTGTAGCTAAGTTGTTCAAACACTAACATGTGACCTATGACACCAAAGTCTCAAAGTCCACTTCCAAAACCTCAAAATTGGACTTTTTTTCATTTTTCAAGCCATGTCTTGATTCAGTCACTTTCAAAACCAGATAAGACCTCAAACACACTCCAAATATCATCCTTGAATTGTCTCAAATGGTTCCCCACATCTGGAACACCATTTGAGAGAGTTGCCATATTGGTCACTTTTGCCCCTTTTGCAAGAAAGAGCTTAAATTTGTTCCTGAAGATTCCAGCTGGTGGTGATCATTCTAAAAGCTTCTAAGGGATCAATTGAGAGTGTCTAAAGCATCAAATTGCTTCTGGCACAAGAAACTTGGCAGATAGCACGAAAAGCTCCCAAAGAGGTAAGCATCACAACTTGAACTCTTTGAATTATGCATTACTTTGAAGTCCACTACTGATAAACATCTCATACATATTGTATATGTTGTGTTTGAATCAATTCATCATACAATTCTAGCCTATACCATTGTAGGTGGCTAATTTCGACGCCAGGAAAATGGTTCAAAAGCAAATGGAAAATTTCGACAGGGCGATTCGACAGGACATTTCAATGAGGAAATTTGTGATTGAAAAAGTGAAAGTCGAAGGCAAATGGTACTTAGGGGAAGCATGGGTAGATTTTACTGAGTAAGGAAGATAATTTCGACATAAGAAGAATCGGTCCATTCGACGGGTGTTTGAATTTCAAATTTCAGGAGGGAGTTTCACTTTTGAAATTGGACGCGTGGAACGCATCTAGGAGGCGAGTACATGCAAAATGACATTTGTCGCCATTAGGAGGAATAGCTGTTATGGGTAGTTATTTTGTTTGTATATAAATAGGAGGTCTTGATGTTAGATTGGGGTGTTCCAAATTCTGTACAAATTACCGTAAATACTCAAAGTAACCGTGTGAGAGAAACCAGTGTTCTGGAAAATGTATGTATAGGAAACACCAGTTTACATTTATGCATTTCAATAAAATTCCAAGCTTTTCTTCATTTCTTTACATTCAAGTCATGTTCTTTATTTCAGAAATTTACTTTGTTTTCCGTTTAACCTTATCTTCAGTTACTTTTTCGCCAGTATTGCGTCTTTGTTCTATTAGTCGAAAACACTATTAAAAGAAACCTTAGAAAACACAAAACGAATACATTCCTTTTCAAATCAAAGACATTCTCAAAAGCACTTTGTCCTAGGATTTGTTTGGTTGGTCCTGTTAGTAAACTAATTTTCATAAATTAGAAAACTAGAGATTGTTTGCCAAATTCACCAGCGAACAAATTGGCACGCCCAGTGGGACCTAGTGCATTTGTTTAGTTTATCCTTTTTGTTCTTATAGCAAATTCTTAGAAGAAAAGTTTTATTTCGTTGTATGATTCTAAGGAGTGGCAAGTTAGCCGTGAACAACGAAGAAAGACCAAAAAGAACAAGAACAAGACGAATAGCGAATCAAAACGCGCCTAGTAATCAAAATGTTAACAACCCAACGCCTATTCCTTCGACAGGAGACAATACGGCGCCAGTTTCTGTGTCAGAAGCAATACCATCATCAACGGGGTCAATTCCAGCGTTTTTGGCACCCCAAAACGCGCCCAGTATTTCTACGATGGGACCCCAAATGTCTCAAATGACCCCTCCTCCTTTAGGGGGTGTTCATAGGCCATTTGTGACGAATTTTTCAATGCCTCCACATAATAGAGAACAGCCTTATGGAATGCCAACAACAGTGATGGCAAGTTTGCACAATTCGTCGTCATTATATTCTGATCCTTTGATGAATGTCACTTCGCCCCTACAAGGATCAGGGTCTTGTATGAACCACATAGGCATAATAGGTCAGCCTGTGTCAACGGGATACCAAACTTATATGCCTGCAATCACTAATAATTCTGCACAAGTCATTAGGCAACAAATGGACGAAAGTAACCATGACATGGTGCAGATGCTAACACAACAAATGGGGGTTGTGTTTAATCCTTTAATCCAAAATACCACCTAAACGAACCAGTTATTAGTAGCGCAAATGACGCGCATCGCTGATTTCTTTGGTGTTCCTCAAACCCAACCAAGGGAACAAATAGTTCAGAATCCCAGAGTAGTTGTCGAAGAGGAAACCATAATAAACCAGAGGCCAGCGAATATTCCTCAAGGAAATCATAGAAACCAAGAGGTAGTGATCGAACTGCCTCATGTCAAAATTCCTGTCCAACAAGAGCCTAGAAGGGTGTTAGTCCATAGAGACGAAGATGCTGATGGTGTTGTGCAACAATTACGCCATAACAACATGCCAGTAGAAAACAACTTAGCAGCCATGGTCGAAAGGATTATGGCTAGAAATGGTGTGAATGTGGGACTGCAAAGGCCCAGTTATACATCTTCATTGTCTGAGTATATTTTGCAACAAGAATTACCCCCAAGATGGAAAGTCCCCAAGTTTACCAAATTCTCAGGGGACACTAGCGAATCCACTGTCGAACATGTAGCCCGTTACTTGATCGAAGCAGGAGAAATTGCACGCAATGAAACATTAAAAATGAAATATTTTCCAAGTTCTTTAACGAAAAATGCCTTTACTTGGTTCACATCTTTGCCTGCAAATTCGATCCACACGTGGGTCCAGTTAGAAAGGCTGTTCCATTAACAATTTTACATGGGACAAACAAAAATAAGTTTGAAGGAGTTGGCTAGCGTTAAAAGAAAATTCTCTGAGCCAATTGATGATTATTTAAATAGGTTTAGGCTACTTAAGGCGAGATGTTTCACGCAAGTGCCTGAGCACAAATTAGTCGAAATGGCAGCAGGTGGTCTAGACTATTCAATTAGAAAGAAGTTAACACTCAATATCTGAGGGATATGGCACAATTGGCGGACAGTGTGAGGCAGATCGAACGTTTAAAAGCCGAAAAAGCTAGAGCAACTAAAAATAAGAAAGAAAGAGTGGCTTATATGGGGGTATGTCAAGAAGATGATGATGACGAGAGCGAATCGTTTACTTTCGACGAACAAGAAGTTGACTTAGCAGAATTGAAACAGGGTCCGCCATACTCTTGTAAAGTATTGGCTCCATCGAACGGAAAAAACCCAGTCGAACCTGAGAGGAATGATAAGTTTCCTAAAAGGACTTATACATTCGACGTCACTAAGTGTTACGAAATATTTGAATTGTTGGTTAAAGATGGCCAAATGATAGTGCCACCTGGCACCAAAGTGCCTCCCATAGAACAACAGAAAAAGAGAGTTTTTTGTAAGTACCATAATTTTTTAGGTCATAAAACATCTCAATGTTTCCTTTTCAGGGATCTGATGCAAAATGCCATTCGTGACGGAAAATTGAAGTTCGGCGACAAGTCGAAGCCACCAATGAAGGTTGACTCAAATCCGATGTAGATGGTCGAAGCCCACTATGCTGAACCGTCCACAGTGAACATGGTGGAGGTCGAAGAGGGTTCTGACTGCAGCTTTGAGATGATAGAAGCAACTGAAGGTTTCGACGCAAATGTGAACATGGTAGAGATCACTGAGATCCCTACAGACGAAAGTGATATGGAGGAAATATTTGAAGATTTCGTGAATAAACCAGTGATGATCAAGGTCACTCAATACCTTGACAAAGGAAGCTTGAAGAATTGCATCAGCAAAGAGGCCACTGAAGGCCTCAACAATGTGAACAAAGATGAGACTACTGAGGGTCTCAACAATGCAAAGAATGACAAAAATACTGAGAGTTCCGTCGAGAAAGACAAAGATGAGACTACTGAGGGTCTCAATAATGCAAAGAATGACGAAACTACTGAGAGTTCCGTCGAGAAAGAGAAGGAGACTACTGAGGGTCTCGACTTTGTGAAGAATTACGAAACTACTGAGAGTTCCGTCGAGAAAGAGAAGGAGGCTACTGAGGGTCTCAACTTTGTGAAGAATGACGAAGCTACTGAAGGCTTCGTCGAAGATAAGAATAAGGCTACTGAGGGCCTTAAGGGAGACAACATGGAGTTTGGTGTTACCGTCGATCAAGCCAATACTGAGATTGGGAAAGGTATCTCTAAGATTAACGCTATGACTACTGATGGTCTTGCGAAGCCAACTGTTTATGGGATTCTACGAAGAACAATGGAGGATCTCAGAGAGAAATGTGTGGGTTTTTGTTGCCAACATGACATTAAGAAGCCATCGCCATAAGATATTTTCGACCTGGCAAAGAAGAAACATGAAATTGAGGAGGGAGTAACTCTGAAGATGAACAAGTTAAGTATTGGAGATGGGCAAACAACCAATGTTAATATGGTGGAGGTATCCCAGAAAGCTCCAATGCAGACTTACGAAGAGCGCCGTAGAGAGGAATACCAAAAAGTGGCGTACCCTAAAGAGGAAGAGAATCTGATTGAGTTCCTTCAAAGGTGTCAGAAGAAAAGATCTGAGGTTATGCTGTGCCCCCGCTGTAGTGCCGTGTTCGACAAGAAAGCAACAGACAACCTGGAGGGAATGGAAAAATCCAAAAGGAAAGGAAACTGGGGGGCAGTTCCACCTGCGAGAACGGAGAGGTTCGACCCAAGGCGAAATGATCAAAACCAGCAAAAATTTGGACGAAGATACCCAAATACCTTCAAACCCACCAACAAAGCCCCAAATGACAAATGGGTTTAACCAATAAGGGAAGCCCAGGGACAGAGAAAGTGGAAAATTTTTGAAGTTCAGAGGGGTTCTTCTATGGCTGGCAACAAGGAAGGCGAAAGGCCAAAACCAAGGCCTTATCCCTCAGAGAATTATAAAGGCAAGAATCCCATGTCGAGGTCCCAATGGAGGCGATTCCAAATACAAAAAAGGGCGGAAAAGGAAGCTGCTGAGAAAAGGGTTGCTGAGGAAGTCTATGTCGAAAGAAGCAAACCAGAGTCAAGTAGCAACGTGGAAGCAATGAATCAAAAAGAGGCATCCTACAGCAATAATTCCTGCAATGTAATGGAACCAATGCCATCTAAAGAGAAAATGGGAGAGGATGATGAAATGATTGATGACTTCAGGTCTGAGTCGGACGCGTCTCTCGACATCGTGTGCAACGTGGTCTCTGTCCTTCCAAAAGAATATGACCAAATTATGGAGGTCGAAGAAGAGGAGGATGTTATGGAAAGTGAAGTTATAGGGCACAGGCCAGTATGTTACTATATTATGAATAACTGCTGTGTCGAGGAACAAAATGCCTTTTTTGAAAGGCCAGATGACTCCATGCATGGCCACCTCAAGCCTCTATTCATAAAGGGAAAAGTAGTGGGAAGATTGTGGGACACGTGGAGAGTATGAAGTGGATGATTCTAACGGTGGCAGTGAGGGTTTTTTGACCCACGATGTGTAGAGGTTAGAGTAGGAATGATGAAGATCTCAAAAACGTGGGCTGAAAAGACATTTTGGGAAAAGCGTAATGATGATTCTGACATTTCTAACGTCTAAATCATATGAACAGTCACTAGTCGAATGATTCATGTCGTCGAATTGCACTGGAAAAAAATGTTTTTCTCCCTCGGTCGAAAATGCATTTTTTGGGGGGAAATTTGTAGGTGGCTAATTTCGACGTCAGGAAAATGGTTCAAAAGCAAATGGAAAATTTCGACAGGGCGATTCGACAGGACATTTCAATGAGGAAATTTGTGATGGAAAAAGGGCAAGTCGAAGGCAAATGGTACTTAGGGGAAGCATGCGTAGATTTTTCTGAGTAAGGAAGATAATTTCGACATAAGAAGAATCGGTCCATTCGACGGGTGTTTGAATTTCAAATTTCAGGAGGGAGTTTCACTTTTGAAATTGGACGCGTGGAACGCATCTAGGAGGCGAATACATGCAGAATGACATTTGTCGCCATTAGGAGGAATAGCTGATATGGGTAGTTATTTCGTTTGTATATAAATAGGAGGTCTTGATGTTAGATTGGGGTGTTCCAAATTCTGTACCAATTACCGTAAATACTCAAAGTAACCGTGTGAGAGAAACGAGTGTTCTGGAAAATGTATGTATGGGAAACACCAGTTTACATTTATGCATTTCAATAAAATTCCAAGCTTTTCTTCATTTCTTTACATTCAAGTCATGTTCTTTATTTCAGAAATTTACTTTGTTTTCCGTTTAACCTTATCTTCAGTTACTTGTTCGCCAGTATTGCGTCTTTGTTCTATTAGTCGAAAACACTATTAAAAGAAACCTTACAAAACACAAAACGAATACATTCCTTTTCAAATCAAAGACATTCTCAAAAGCACTTTGTCCTAGGATTTGTTTGGTTGGTCCTGTTAGTAAACTAATTTTCATAAATTAGAAAACCAGAGATTGTTCGCCAAATTCACCAGCGAACAACCATGAGGTAGCATAGAAAATGCAAATCGTGGCCTATTTAGAAATCACCATCGGGTTTTAAAATGGAGACCTCATCTGAAAAAACCAAGGGCACCATGGGATTCCTTGTGAAATTCTAAGTAGGATAGACCTAAATTTTGTCCCAATCCATGGAGAAATGAGAAAGTTACAGCCTTTATGTTTTTTGCCCCAGAACTTGCCTTGTCTTGCCTTGGCCAGGCCTAAAACAAGGCACCCCTTATATATATTTATGGGGTGGTTTTGATACACGGATGTATCACCACCCCAGTGATTGCGCGCTCATGTGTTTGGCTAGGAGATCTGGGGTTCGAATCCCCCTCGCCCCAGACCTTTTTTTACCACTTTTTCCATTTTTTTAATATTTGTCATATTATTTTAAATGATTTGAAAAATTAATTTCTCTCTTAATTTTAATTATTTTTTATTGGTTCTTTTTGTAAAAAATCAAAAAAATGTTAAAATATTTTATTTCACAAAAAAATCAAATTTACATTATTTATTTAATATAGTTGATATTTTTGTAAATAAATTCATTTTTATTGTTTTTAAACATTTCATAAATGAATATTCATCTTGAAAATCAAAATCAAATGAGTCTTAAATCATCTTGTGATTAAAATCTCATTTTTCAAACCTTAATAAAAAATCACAAGTAGTTTATTTAGACTTATTTGAAATTTTTGTCATTTTTATTCATTTTATTAAAAGGGTTACTTTTAATAGAAAATGAAATTAGGGTTTCTTTGGTTCTTGATCTTTATCAAACCTTTTAAAACACTTTGGGCCTCTAATAAAGTGTAAGACTCAACCCTTGTTGTACATAAACCATTTTTGGGCCTCAGAAATTGTATAAGTCCCGACACGATAAAAATTCTCGGCGCGATCGCCATTTTTAAACAGAAATCCTTTGGGCCTCCCCTCGCGTTGTAAGTCCCGTATTTTTTCTTTTAAAACATCTTTTGGTCCTCTTGAAAGAGTGTAAGCCCCAACCCTTTTGTAAATAAATCTCTTTGGGCCTCAGTCTTTGTATAAGTCCCGATACGATCTTCAAAACAACGGTGCGATCACTGTTAAACCCTGGGCCTCTCCTTGAGTATAAGCCCCTACAATCTTTTAAAAGATAACATCTCTTTTGATTTAGATTCAAATATACATGTTGTTATCAAAAATTTCTTTAATTTCTTTGAACGACTAACAATACAGCATGGAAGCTTGCTCACCTGTAAGTTTTAACAGCTTTCATTTATTCGCTTTCATATATATAACTGTATTGGGGGAAGCAACTCCCCTGTAAGTCTTATTTCATATCATTTTAGATACTTGTCATATATCAACTGTATATGTATTAGTATAGTTATTTAGAGTTTTCCCCAACAACTAGGTCTAGAACTAGGTAAAGCCAGTTGGTCACTCTTTAAATACCGTCAAAACTAGATCCTTATAGGATTTCTAGATACAGTCTTGCCTTCTCTTGGGCTTAAACAATATGAAACAAAGAGAAAGGAAGTATTCTTCGTGAACCTTTTCTCAGGCTGTCACTGTTAGAAATTGTCAAAGAAATGCTACTCCCCAGAGTTGATCTATTCTTGGTGAATAACATCTCTTGAGTTTCTTAAAACTTCCAAACTTTCACTAAATGATCTATTCTCGGTGAATAGCATTTCTTGAACTTTTCATGGTTTGGAACCCACAGGCTTCCTAAAAGCATCCCTGTCTCCTCTTAGGCTTTGTACAAGGACCCTCCGGCTTCTTAGAAGTTCTCATGCCTTCTCTTTGGCTTAATACAAGGACCCTGAAGACCTCTTAAAGGTATAAGACAGAACTTAGTCATCCTTTGCTAGAGCAGTCTTTCCAGTGTCAAATCTCAGACCAATTGAGGGTTGATTCTCATTCCTTAATACCCTTGCCTCATCTTGGGCATCATACAAAAGATAAAACTCTTCCACACTAGTAGACTTGGATAGTCTAAATCCCCTTGAGTCTCAAAGACATTCTCAAGTTCCCTAAAAACATAAGAGAAACCCTGATCATTTTGGATCAATCTCCAGCAGAGTTAAAACACATGGGTTCTAAACCCCAGTCTCTCTCCTAAAAAATCCCCAAGCCAGGGTCAGTTTATCATCAGTATAACACTATCCCAAATTAGAACCTCAAGGTCTCTGATTTCTCAACTCTTCTGTAAACCTTAGCAAGAGTTGATTCCCCACTTAGACCTTCCTAGGGATCTCAATAATCCCCAGCAGAAAGATAGCCTCCTCTTAGGCTTTGTATAATGATCTTTCCTCAGCATAGCTAGCCTCCTCTTGGGCTTTGTACAAATGATTCTCCCCAGCGGAGCTAACCTTTTCAGATTCTCTTGTTGAGTCAATCACTTTTCAGACTCTCTTGTTGAGTCAATCACCTTTTCAGACTCTCTTGTTGAGTCCATCAACTTTTCAGACTCTCTTGTTGAGTCAATCACCTTTTAGCACACTCTTGTTGAGTCAACCCTTTTAGGCTCAATCTTGGGCTTTGTACAAGACAAATAAAGTCACTCTCTTGTTGAGTCAATCTTTTCCAGCCTCCTCATAGGCCTGGTATAAAGATTTCCCCTAGCAAAAGTCAGTCTCCTCTTAGGCTTTGTATAATGATTTCTCCAGGTTGTTCAGCCACAATCCTGGGCTTCGTACAGGACAGATAAAAACACTCTCTTGTTGAATCAAAACCTTTTAGCCTCAATCTTGGGCATTGTACAAGACATAAAGCTTCATAACCTTCCCTTAAGTTTGGGACAAATATCTTCCCCAACGGAGTCAATTCCTCCCAGCTTTCTTTTAGGCTTTGAGGAATAAATTTCCTAAGCTGAGTCAGATAATACTCTCCAGCAGAGTCAAACTCATTTCAGCCTCAATCTTGGGCTTTGTACAAGACACATAAAAATATCCTCACCAGAGTCAGTTAAATTTCCCATTTCAGCCTCAATCTTGGGCTTTGTACAAGACACATACAAACCTCCTCGGCGGAGTCAAAATCCCTTTTAGCCTCAATCTTGGGCTTTATACAAGACAGACAGAACAGTTTCCCCGAAAAAGTCAAATTTTTAGCCTCATCTTAGGCTTTGTATAATGATATCCCCAAAGAGTCGGTCTCTTTTTCGCCTCAATCTTGGGCTTTGTACAAGACATATAAACACTTTCCTGTTGAGTCGATCATTTTCAGCCTCCTCTTAGTGTTTGTATAAGGACTTCCTTAGTGGAGTCAATCAACTTCTTAGCTTCAATCTTGGGCTTTGATCAAGGCACACAAAAATCAACATCCCCTATAAAGGAAATTATGGCATTACTGGATTCGCATATCCCAGTTAAAGTAATCCTCCATTATAAACAGTCACCCAAAAGTTGTGATAAACTGACGAAATGTCTCCCTTTAGAGATGACAAGTTCTCTCTCAGTCAAACCTTTTAGCTTCAATCTTGGGCTTTGAACAAGACACAAACAATCCTTTAAGCTTCAATCTTAGCCTTTGAACAAGACACCAAAACATCTTTTTCCTCCCTTAGAATAGGAGGAACTACGATTGCTCTGATTTCCCTGTTTCATTTAAATGGGAATACGTAGGCATAAGGTTGCGAAATCTTAGCGAGCATACTAATCAAAAACTCTAGGTCCAATACCTTCATACCAATCGAAACTTAGGTCTAGTACCTTACCAAAAACATCGGGAAAACCCGAACATCAACGAAAACTCACTCACTCACTCATATTTCCCAAGAAACTTTCCCAACCCATTAACAAATAAACACCATCAAGTACAAAGCGAGACCTAAATCTAACATCCTGTGGATAACCACATATAGGATGGGTAATTGACAACTCCCCATTGTATAACCTGACCCCGGACCCCCCAATCTCTTTAAAGTGTTTATTCAGTTAAACATTCGCCTGCAAGGTTAGTTTTAGATATCTTCCCTTTCCCTTCCAGCTTCATGGGATAAAAAAGAAATCAGAAATTAGCACCTCATCCTCATTGTGAGGATAAACCCAAAAAAAATTATGCGATAAGGTGGTCGCGTCACCGACAAAAATCGCGTGCGACACACCTCAATCAAGAAGTAAGGGTTTGGGGCCCTCTCAGAGCACGCAGGCAAAAGATCATTCAAGAATTGACATGATCTTCAACTTATCAAGCTTCCCAAACATCCTTGAAGGATCAAGGGGTCTCCCATATCAAGAATCAAGCATGAGAATGCAACATTTCAAGCTGATCAAGCCTCAAGATCACTAGTGTCACCAAATTTTTGTGGTAAACTTTGTTGTAAATGAACTTTTGAATTAAGTTTAGATATTAATGAGATTGAAGGGATTTTAAAAGATGTATAAAAAATGGATTAAAAGGGAAATGGATTTAGAAATTGGAAATGTTTTTATGAAATGTATATATAAAAAAAAAAAGGTATCTCAAGAATAATGGATAAAAGTATAGAAGTTGGATAGTAATGGATATTTGGAAGTGAGATGAATAATGGATTTGAGAAATGGATTTAAATAGTGATAAAAAAATGGACTTTTTTAGAATTGGATTTGAAATAAGTTTGGATATAAGTTTAGAAAAAAAATGGAGAATTGGAATTGGTTAAAGAAAATGGTTAAAAAGGATGGATTAGAAAATGGATTATTTATGGATTATTGATATGGAAAAAAAGGGATATGGAAAAAATTGAAAGTTTGAATGGAAAAGGGTATGGTTTAGAAATTGGATAATAGAAATGGTTTAAATGGATAACCAAATTTTTTCACAAGCCACTGATAAAGTGCACACAACTAACACTGAACAAACCACAATTGAACAACAACCATTTGAATCTGTTTGAACTTGTCTGAATCAGTTATCTGGGAAAATAAATCCACAGATGAACACAATCTGGACTGGTGAACTCATATGAACTTGATAGACATCACCACACAACAACTTGACAGTCACTACTTGATAAATAAACCACTGGCGCAAATAACTCGCACTTGAAGCAATCTCTTGATGGTTTGACCAAGATTAGGTCAAACTTCCATCTGAACTGGATCATAGCTGCAAAACCACACTTGACATGAAATTGCTTCATTGTCTTTGAAAAACCTGTACAACACACAGAGAGAGAAACTACAACAAACTACAACATATTTTTTGGTATTTTGGTTAGAGGTTAGTAAATAGAAACAAGTAAGAATAATATACAGATGCTCAGAAGAAACACAGATTGTGATCTTGTTTGTGGTATGAGATGCAAATGAAATGTGCGAAATCTTAGGGGTAAAAATTAGGGTTCAATAGCTGCCCCTATTTAAGTTTCTTCTATCAGGAGATATGAAGGTTGAAAACTTCGTCTCGACAAGATTGAAGATACTTAAATACAAAAAACCAAATTTTAGCCATAAGATGCCACAAGATGATATGAATGCAAAGGATGAAACAGACTGCGGGGAAACTTGAAACAAAGGAGTTACGGTAAATTGAGAGAGATAACGCGAAAAGGCATGCCGGGGAACACAAGCTATTTCTGGAGATCCATCAAGGTGACAAGAAGTATCCATCAATAGTTGGAAAGAGAGGCACAAGACCCTAGAAGACGAGTAGTCACATCCAAGAATAGCATTGGATAGAAACTACGAATGAGACAAAGGTATGTCAAAAGATGTCCAAGAATGGCATTGGACCACAACAAGGAAGTTTTTGGCAAAAACAGCAGCGTCATCCAATAATAGCATTGGATGGAGGTGAAAAACACTATATTGGGGATAAGATATCCAAGAATGGCATTGGATAAAAGGAACTAAAACATTCATGAATTGCATTGAATGGGGCAACAACAAACATCAGAGTCATCCAAGAATAGCATTGGACTCAGCTGAGGAAAAGATATCCAAGAATGGCATTGGATGAAAACAAAACTTCCATTTGAAAAACTTCATTGGGGACATCCAAGAATGGCACTGGATGGCAAAGTCAGACATCAGATATATCCAAGAATAGCATTGGACTCTGCTGGGGGAACCTCTCCCTTGAGGGGTTTAGGCTACTTTGATTTATTTACTGCTTTTCATCTGATTTGCTTGTTACTTGATTGTTCTATTTTGGAGTTCCTCTGTGTGTGAGATAGTCCTATACCCGGATCAGAGTGTACTTTGAGATAGGAGGATGGTATAGTCAAGGGAACTTTAAGGGAGTCGAATCCTGAAAAAGAAGAACTTGAGAATCCATCCGCTCGGTGGTTGCCTCTTTGGAATTACTGATGCCGATCGAGCAATCGTGAAGGCATTACTTTTTCCATAGAAGCCTATAACACTGAGGACCGTAGTAACCCTTAACCCATCTTAGCCTTTTTAGGATCGTGGAGCGGAAGCTATGAAGATGCAAATCTGACTTAGCTGTTACGCGATGCCACACTCAAGTTAGATTCTCTTGAGGATAACTACCGACCTCCGAGCAAATCGGTGCGTTGGTGTGTCTGATAGTGGATTGTGGACCCTGGACACTCTGTTAGAACCGCTGTTTTCTGCAGGTACAATGAAGATAAACCTTAGCACATACCTTTTGTGGGTTGGTCCTTAAGCTTGGCTTCATGCTCGTGACTCGGACCTTTAAACCCGTGTGCTTTGAGTGATCTTGTTTATGATTGTTACATCCATGCACTCTTGCATCCATGAGCATACATATGCATTCTTCCAAGTTGCCTCAGAAACTCATTTCAACTGTCTTCTTCTTCAGTTATTTGTTAACTGTCAAGTTGTTTCCTCAACACAACTACGAAACTAGAGCTGCTATCAGATTGAAAATGGATAACCAAGAACAACACAATGCCGAAGTCAGAATGGAAATTGATGAGTTGAAGGCCGGTATGACCAAGCTCACAGAAATGCTGCAAGTTCTGATTGCTAGAGGTGAACCACCTCAGAGACCGTGATTGTTGAAACTTCAACTGCTGTTGTTGACCCTTCACTGACTCCGCAACCAGCTTCTACTTGGCCAGGGTTTGGGTTACCTCTGAATTACTCGCCACCCTTTGTAACTACTCCTGTGTTTGTCTCGCCAGTATCTTCAGCTCCATTATTCACTGAACCTCAGCCTGTTGTGCATTTTGTTGCTCAAGCTATTCCTGAGAATCCTCATTTCGTGTACCATGCTGCTGGTCCGCAATCTGAAAGTCAGGGAGATCCTAGATACATTAAAGAAGTCAGAGAGTAATGGTAAGCTCTAGACAAAAGGATAAGAGCCGTGGAAGGAAGTGATGTCTTTAATGCTGCCGCAATGGACATGTGCTTGGTTTCCGACTTGGTTATTCCTCCAAAATTCAAGAATCCTGATTTTGAGAAATACAAGGGGAACACCTGTCCCATAACCCACTTGGTGATGTACTGCCGCAAGATGGCTGCACATGCCAAAAATGACAAACTGCTCATTCACTGTTTCCAAGACAGCTTGAGTGGGGCTTCAATGAAATAGTATATGGGACTTGAGAAGAACTGTATCCAAAGCTGGAATGACTTGGCTAATGCTTTCTTAAAGCAATATAAGTAAAATTTGGACATGGCCCCTGATCGCCGTCAATTGCAAAATATGTCTAAGAAAGAAAAAGAATCCTTTAAGGAGTATGCTCAGCACTGGAGAGAGCTAGCTGCTCAAGTGGAGCCACCATTGGCTGAAAAGGAATTAACTGGATTGTTCATGGACACTCTTCAGCCACTCTTTTGGGAAAAGATGATAAGCAGTGTATCATCTGGTTTTGCTGACCTAGTCACTATTGGAGAAAGACTAGAAGAAGGTATCAAGAAAGGAAAGATTACTAATGCTGAAGCCTTTAGTGGTGCTAAAAAGTATGCTGAGAATTTTCAAAAGAAGAAGGATGACGATACCCATGCTGTTTCAGTTGAAGGGAAACCTCGTCACAGGAAACAACAATATGTAGTTGCAGCTGCTCCTGTTGTCAATGCTCAACCAGTTCAAGCTCCTCGTCAGGCTGTTAGACAGAATCAGAATCGCAATAGGGTTAACTTTGATCCTATCCCGATGTCCTACAATGAGTTGTATCCATGTCTTGTGAAGAAAGGTTTGATTACAATGAGGGATCTACCTCCTCCTCCAAATCCTCTCCCTGTCGGCTATAGGGCTGATCTTCACTGTGAGTTCCATTGAGGTGGGGCAGGCCATAACTTGGAAGGTTGCTATGCATTGAAATCTAGAGTACAAGAATTGGTGAACTCAAAGATTCTGACTTTTCTTGATGATAATCCCAATGTTGTCAACAATCCTTTGCCAGAGCATGCCAAGTGAAGTTTGAGTCAGTTCAGACAGATCATCTCCTAAAGCCAGTGTTTCAGACAGGACAGCTCATCCTTGTTACTGATTAGTCACTAGGCCTTGTTTCTTTCTGTTTGCATTTTTCTTTGATTGTATTGATTGTTTGCATTCGAACTTTATTTGTACTTTCATGGTAATTTCAATGAAATGAGCATTGCAATGTTTTGATTCAATTTATTTATACCCACTATGTGCATCTTTATGCTTTCTTTTTCACAAAACAAAAATTTTATCTCCTGTTCATTTTCTTTATCAAGCTTTTGTTTATGCAAAGATTGGAGGGAGGATGATGAAAACGAAATACCTGAAATTGCTAAACTGTATGCTTTCTATTAAAACTTGGCTGATGATGTACAGGTATTGTTTCAACTCCCAAACACTGGAGAAATAAGGAAGTTAATCCCTTGTCAACCCCTTTGAGCCTAGAAGTTGGAGTTTCTTTCTGTACGAAAAAAACCGCAATTTTAACCTGGGGATGGGTAGTTCTTAGTTAATTTGACTGTGTATTTAAACACAAGAGAATCATTGCAATCACGAACTTTCCTTCGCACACGTCAAAGAAGTGTCGAAGATGTCTTTCAAATAGAAAGCCAATGATGGTTCACCGCAATCATTAAGCCAGACAGTCACTATCTTTAAAAAAAATATGATGAAAAAAATCAAAATAAAAGCCCGCTAAGTCAAAACCTATGAAGGAGACTTAGGCAAAAATTGGGGCATCCCGCTGACTGTAAGCTCAAATGACACAGTTCAGGAAAAAGTTAGGGATAACAAAAGAAAAATCAAGAGGTTTCCAAAATCTTCAAAGCCAGGTCAAAAGGTTGTCATTCCCCAGCAGAGTCGCCACTTTTCTGTAGCGGCAAAATCGTGAGAGTAAGCTATTGATTAACTTAACTCGAAAAGCAAGAGTCACCACCACACTTTTATTTTATCCAAAAAGGAAAGGAAAAAGAGCGAACAAAACCTACACAAGCTCTAAATAAGAGCAAGTGAAGAGAAATCGGGTAAGGGGGGTTGGTTACGCAATGGGAAGGTGTTAGCACCCAAAACGTCTATAGTACTCTATAGGAACCTTTGAAATATCTACCGCTTTTGGTCTGAAAATGGTTTGCTTGAAAAGTGATTAAGGAGATGAGAAGAGAAATTGTTTTTTAAGATTTTTGTGTTTGGAGAGACTTATCGCCTCATGCCTACGTACCCACGAAGTGCAATTTAGGATCAAAACCTCGTAGTTCGTGGTACAAAGAATGAAATTTGTTTGTTTTGGTTGATTTTAAATGTAAAGACAAGTCGTCATTTCCAAACGGATAATTCCGCTTAAAGAAATGAATCATGTCTAAACTTCTGAAAAAGTTAAAGGAAAAAGTGCACGAGGGCACAAAAAAAGAGTTTGATGAGTTTGGTGTTTTTTAAAGTCTTTTGAAAAAATGTGTCAATATGCTTATGTAGTTTAGCACTTGTTAAGAAATGAAAAGAAAAGAGTAAAATCACTTGACAAAGTCAAGGTTTGCTTATGAAAGAGGTGATAGTTTGATATCAAGAAAGTTTTGAAAAAGGGAGAGAGTTTTGAAAATTGAAGAATGGGTGGAGAAGAAGTGACTATCCTAAAGTATAAAGTAAAAGCTAAGGATAAGAATAGCCTAACCACACGAGCAAGCTTCATAGTCTTCGAACCATAATTCCAAAGCAAGGGAAAAAGTCCTAGTGCTAAGTCCAAGGTTTCAAGAATTGCATTGGATGTTCAAGTTCTAAGTCCAAGTATTCAAGAATGGAATTGAAGTCCAAGGTGTAGGTGCAAAACTCCATGTCCATTGCAAAGGATAGTAACCATAGTCCAAGATTTAGAAGCACAAGTTTTTTAGAGATTTTGGCCTTTATTAATGTTTTAGGTCCAAGTGGACAAAGAGAAGAAGGCATAAGCGTAAACATGTGTCCAACGAACAAAAGAAAAATTGCGGAAGCATAAACATGTGACCAACGGACAAAGGAAAAATTGCGGAAGCATAAACATGATATGAAATGATTAAAATGACATAAAGCATAAAAAGTAAAGAGAGATAGGGAGCGAGAAGGAAATGTAAAGTTAGAAGTTAGTAATTAGTTGTTAGTTGTTAGAGTTAATAATCAATAATAATTTAATAATTGCACTTAGGCCAAGGTTGATGAAAACTTATTAGAGGATTGATAAGACCAAAGCCTCCTAACAACAGGCGTTCGCTACTGAGTTCGCTGTGCGAACCTGCTCGCTGGCAAGACACGTCTATTCCATTCAACATAATCCTGTCTACTATCAACAAGAGATTAAGGGTGATCAGTTCCTCAATTTGTCAATAGATAGCCGACAATCATGATGGGGCATAAACTGTATTTACCAAACTACAATAGTGTTCCTTGCATCTTGTGCACGAAGCTACCTAAGGCACAAATTCTTAGTTTCCATAAGCCTTATCTCTGTATTTCCTTCAGTTTCGGAAATAGCACAACTCCCACAATGCTCGCACCCTTGCAATCAGCGGCACACCGATTTAACATTCCACAACCAAAACATATCAGAGAAGCAAAAGCTTCTCCCCGACTTGTTTCAAACCAACTCTTGCAGACAACGGTTAGAAAACAAGCAAGTACCGACAATGTTTCACACACATGTCACGTACTAAGGAACAAACAACATTAGACAACCTGGTCGGATGGACCGACCTGCTCTAATACCACTAATGTAACACCCTTTTCTATCCCACAAGTATACATGGCAAAATACATAAATTATTAGAGTAAAATCACCTCAGAAGGGTGCACATTTCTCAATAAACTCAAAATAAAATATTTGCTCCGTAAACAACGGGTTTTCCTAAAAATAAATCAAAAACCATCAAACAGCAGCAGAACCACCATAACCACAATAATTCAACATAAAAGGTTTTCAAAATAAAACCATAGTCATCAATAACAACAAAATAACAACTCAACAATGGTTCGACTAAACGACCCAACCCGATGTTACACTATCAGAGCAAGACCCTCTACATCGACCAAAATCAAATAAACTTCAAAAGTCCTCGAAGGCGTCCACAGCTAAGCCTGATCACCTGCACGTTACCCACGTGGAGGCAACATTCAAACAGGCAGGGTGAGTAATCACAATTCATTATAATCAATATAAAAATAGGATATACATAAAATGGCGTCATCATCATATACAACATCTTCAGGGTTATCACAAGGAAAACCTCAAAATCACAACATCATAAAATACATCAATGCCAACTAAAATGCAATGCACAACAAGACTCATGCATGTGGTACCAATCGTCACAGTCGATGGACACTAGGCCATCACCCTCCAAAGATCCCCGTCATTAGGATCGGTTCCACACAAGAACCGGAGCACGTCAAAATTTACCTCATATCCGCACAATGGGAATGAAGTCTAACATCATAACTGAAATGCTATGAATGCATGATACACAACGTCAATAATTATCATCATCAATAACACCATTACGTGCATCATCATTCATCAATATCTCATGTTAAATCATATCACCATATATTCATTAAACATCATAAAACCTCATCTTGTAATCATCGGTATACGCAAGGTAAATCATCAGAAAAATCCCAGCATCAAAACATCAAGACAGCACAGAATCATAACAAAATTTTGCGAACAGCAGGCGTTCGCTACTGACTTCACTGTGCAAACCTGCTCGCTGGGACCTTCGCTTTGCGAAGCTGACAGTGAATCCCCATCCCTATACAAAAATCAGAGAGGCTTCCCCTCTGTCCCTCCTCGCTACCTCCATTCGCTTTGCGAAGCCACTCGCTTGGATATTTGCTTTGTGAGCTAAAAATCACAGTCAGGATTCATCTCAGTACCTCAACACAAAATCATCGCGCATTCGTTGCGCTACTCGCTTTGCGAGTCTGGGGCGAGTGTTCGCCTTGCGAAGGAAACATTCGTTTTGCGAACCTGCGATTTCCCACAATCGCAGCTACGCATCAGTAGCACTCCAGACCACCAAATTCTTACAGGTTCAACCAAAATACACTCCCAAAAATCCTCAAAACCTTCCTAAAGCATTATGGTAATGAAAGGCATAAAACCTACGACTGTTAGGTCGAATAATTTCACTATCCTAACTGAAAATCACTTAAACCTTCACAAAAATGCACGAATATTATATTTAAATAAATTAAATAAATATTCTAACAAAATTTGGGGTGTTACAATAGGTGTTATAGTAAGGGATATATGGGGAGGGATTTGTGGGATACCTGATGAACTTGCAGCAGACTGGGTAGGAACAGGTTGTCGTTCCTTTTGCATGGTCAATTGTTTGAGAGACGCCATGAGGGATTCAAATCTGGAATCTGGAACTTGTTTTTCATTGTCCATTCTGTTGTGAATCTGGCCGATATAGTGTTCCAAATCAGCTGTAGCTTTATCAAATCTCTCATTCATTTGCTGTTGGGTTTGAGCCATAGCATTATCTAGGTGAAGATGAGCTGTTTGAACTACTTCTTCTACAACATCTTTAGGGTTTTGGGGTTTTGGGGGAGCCATGAGAACAATAGATGAAAGCACCAATGATAGAAACACTAAACTACCAAGATCAGAATTGCATTAAAAGACATAGCAAATAAACAACTTTTCTTCCTAAATTTTCAAACAGCTCATACAATGCATATATAGTTAGGGTTAGAGATAAATAGATGGCCCACGGGCCTCTCACACTACTAACAGCAACAATAAAATTACTAAATACACCTCTAATGTATAATAAAATCCTTAAGTAAAACCGAAGCCCTTTTAGTTCTATTGGGCCTATTGGGTTTCCTAACATCATCCCAGAAAATCAAAAAGAAATTTTTTTTGTAACTTGGTGAACTCTCCTGCACTTCTTCTTGTTGAAAATAAACTTCATTTATTGCCTTACACTGAACATCTTAAGATTTTCGCTTTCAGTTCTCTATTATTTTTCAGGATCGTGCTGCTTTTTGTTGATCTAAAGTGTTCTTAATCTAGTTTTTGGAATGAATAATTTGAGGTTTGCAGATTAAACAATTAAATCTCCCACAAAGTAGTTTATATGGATTTTTTCTTCTATGATGAAATTTTGATTTTTCGGTTATGTCAAATTTAGGGGATTTAGATAGTTTGTTTTGCTTTTCTAGGGTTTCAATTATCTTGGATTTTTTTTACTGAAGGTCTGGCCTAGGGCAATCCCAGATGATAAACGAACGTGCTATGGATCAGGGTACTACAAACGCCATAGAATTTTTAAAAGAAATAAAGGGTAGATTAATTCAAGATAAGTTTGACGAGTTTGTGAAAGCCTTCAAGGATTATAGGGCACAAAGGTTAGATCATGTGTTCCCTTATTTTATTTCTTTGTTTATATGGTGAGAGGGATTTAGATTTTTTATCCTAATTTTAATTTTAGTTGTAATAATTTTTCAACCTGTTTTGTGCATTTGTAGGATTGAGGATTATGATCTTAGGGTTAAAATGAAGGAAATATTTGAAGGTCATAGAGATATGATGTTGAAATTAAACACCTTTATGCCAATTGGATATGAAATCAAATTCCATTGGAAGATGATCAATCTCAGCCAAATAAGCAAGTCAAATTGGAAGATGCTACACGTTTTTTGTATAAGATAAAGGTCTGTGTCTTGTTGAGTTTTATACTCCCTCCGTCTCAAAATGAAAGTCTTTTAAGGTTGTTGCATATAGATTAAAAAATATAATGATTAAATGATTAAGTGTAACAATTTTAGAATACTGCCCTTAATTATTATTGGTTGTCACAAAAGTATAATATGATGTACTACCTCTGTCTCAAATTATAAGTCACTTTATAATCTCAATACAACATTAATGACATTTTTCCTAATATACCCTTAACTATTTATTTCTCTTTCTTCTTTTGATTTTATTAATTTCTCTTTCCTCTGTAATTAATGAAGGACAATAGTGTAAAGTTATACATAATTTCTCTTTTCCATACAACATTGATTACTTTTCTTAAACTGTGTGAAATGCCCAAAACGTCTTATAATTTGGGACGGAGAGAGTAATATCTTGAAAGTAGTGTAGACAATATTTATTAGGGGTAAAGTTGGTAAAAATTAATTAATGCTGCATTGAAAACTTAAAACGACTCTTATTTTGGGACACATTTTTTGTCTAAAAAGATTTTCATTTTGGGACAGAGGGAGTAGACTCTTAGGAAAAACAATTTATTTTTAACGTATGACTATTTTTTTTCAGGCTCAGTTTCAAGGCGTTGATTTTTTTTAATAGGGAATGATATAGAAATACGCAGCACAAGGGGTGCTACAAACCCGGGTACAACTAGCGGGAATGCGACTTCCGCTTAAAACAAGCTAAAAGGGCACTGTGCCAATCATACAAGCTACATCTAATACAACCTGATCTAGAAAATAATAACTTCCAAGAAAGGAACTTAATGGAAGAGACAGTATCGATAACAGAAACCGATTTATTCATGAAAACTTTGCTATTCCTGCTAGCCCAAATGCACCACGTTGTCACAGACCAAATGATAGACCCAAAACCTCCACCATAATACTTGTCCGCTGGATAGATAGTTGAAACGAAGGAGGAGAGGCAAGAATCCTGAACTTTGAATCCTAAACCAGTCCACAACTCAATGCTGCCCCAAACTTCTGCTGCAAAAACACAAGAGAAGAAAAGGTGAAAACTCGTTTCCACACACGAGTCACAAAGTGTACACACTGTCGACACTCCGTCTGAGATAATCTTCCTCTTCTCCAGCTGCTCCTTCGTGGCCACGCGGTCCCTAAACAATCTCCAAAGAAACACCTGCATTTTAGATTGGATGTTCAACTTCCACACTACTTGAACGGCTTCTAAAAACTCAGCCGAGGCTATATTCACGTTCCCTGCATTCGACATAGAAATCTTCCTATAATAGTCAGCTACAGAAAACTCCTTCGAATCTGTCGCTTCCCAACTCACAACATCCTCACCC
The DNA here is from genome assembly GCA_022829125.1 of Lathyrus tuberosus. Classification (NCBI taxonomy): domain Eukaryota; kingdom Viridiplantae; phylum Streptophyta; class Magnoliopsida; order Fabales; family Fabaceae; genus Lathyrus; species Lathyrus tuberosus. Next base: position 2,750,889 of record JALAZF010000029.1, on the reverse strand, counting down.
TCCAGCTTTGGGGATAAGGCTTGTAAAGCATACCACAAATCAGATTCCTCCCGAGCCGTGACAGAATCAGGGCCAAAAGGATGAAATTCCACTTCCCACTTCCACACACCCTCCCTCCAGTAACCCAAAGAAAAGACAGAACCGTTAGGATGTTTCGCGTGCACGTACAGATTAGGGAACAAGGATTGAAAGGATACGTTAAACGCCCACTTTCACTTCCAGAAAGAGAGATCTCTACCATCTCCTAATGAACAAATTAAATTATCCACAAAGATATCACTAGGATAGACTTTAGATATACTAACCTGCTGGATGTCCCTCCACCAAATGGATTGAGTTTTAACCTGCTTAAGATCAGAACTACCAGTGACAGCTATTGACATTCCATCTTTCGCATACCTGTACTTCAGTAAGTCGTACCATATAACTTTCTTCTCCTTCAAGCATCTCCATTTCCATTTCATCAAAAGAGATCTATTGAAATTCTCAAGATCCTTTATTCCCAGGCCACCGTTCTCCTTTGAGGAACACACCGTCTTCCAATCAACCCAGTGAACAACTCTCCTCTCTATAGAACCACCCCAAAGAAAATTGCTCATCAATCTCTCGATAGCCTTGATAATACCTTTAGGAGCTTTATAAAATGGCAAAGAATACAGAGGGTGAGAGTTGAGGACGTTGTTAATAAGGACAACCCGACCCCCAATAGATAACTGTCTTCCTTTCCAAGTAGCGAGTCTCCTACCCACCGAGTCCGCAAGATCCCTCCAAATCTTCCTAACGCGCGGACTATGGCAAATATAAATACCAAGGAATTTAAAGGGAAAAGTGCATAACTCACAGTTCAAAAACTCTGCTGCAGCTAGCAGAAAATCCTGGCTGACATTCACTCCACCTAATCGACTCTTATAAAAGTTAACCTTCAAACCCGAAATTAACTCAAAACCTCTAAGAACCGCCTTGATACACCACAAATTCTCCCACTTAGCTTCCCCTATTAACAGCGTGTCGTCGGCAAACTGAACTATGTTAAAAACCAACTCCTCGGAAGCTTTGAAACCCGAATATAACTCTAAACTAACTGCCTTGTTAAGAATTTGGGTTAGAACTTCCATCACCAACACAAACAAGAAAGGAGACAAAGGGTCCCCTTGCCGAAGGCCCTTCCCAACTTTGAAATCTCTTGTTGGACTCCCATTAACAAGTATAGACATCGACCCACTGCAAACCAACGACTTCATCCACTCCATCCACCTCCTCCCAAAGTTCATATTGATAAGAATAAAGCGAAGGAAATCCCAAGAGACGCAATCGTACGCTCTCTCGAAATCAATCTTTATGACCATACAATCTCGTTTTCTCCTCTTGGCTAAATCCAAGCATTCGTTAACCACTACCACCCCGTCGAAAATACACCTACCAGGGGCAAATGCAGATTGTTCAGATGACACTATAGACCCAACAACTTTCTTTATACGACAAGCCAATATTTTAGACAAAAATTTTTGGAAACAGCTAACTAAACAAATGGGGCGATAATTGACAAGGGACTGAGGGTGCTTCACCTTAGGAACCAAAGCAATGAATGAGGCAGTCGCAGCTTTGGACAAGGTGGGGTTAGAGAAGAAATCTTTAACGAATTTGATAACATCATCCTTAACCGTGCCCCAACATTTCTGAAAAAAAGGTGAAAGTGTAACCATCAGGACCCGGGCTTTTATTACCTTCACACGACCACACTGCAGCTCTAATCTCTTCTTCAGTAAACTCTTCTTCAATAAAACATTTATCCTTCTCCGACAACTTCTTAAATTCCAAATTCTGAATATCCGGACGCCGATGAAAGTCTTCAGCAAAGTTCTTCTCAAAGAAATTGGCAACCTCATTTTTAATCTCATCCACCTTATCCAACACTGAACTACCAGAATTAATTACAGATAACTCATTCCTACGTCGTCTGCCCCTCATAACGTTATAGAAGAATCTCGAGTTGCTGTCTCCATCTTTCAGCCATAAAGCTCTTGCCTTGAGCCTTAACATCCTTTCCTTCAAGTTAAGGTTACTCCACACCATACCTCTAGCTGCCCTTCTTTGGACCCCCAAATCACCATCCCCATCCACACCACTAGAACCCGCCTGCTCATCAAGATCATTCATCTTATCCACCGTCTGGTCAATGTTGAGATCAATCCACCCAAAGGTTTCCCTATTCCACATTCTAAGAATTTTTTTCAAAAGACCCAGCTTAGTTTTAAGAACAAAATCGCCTCTGCCTCTGACTTCATACGACCTCCATTCCTTATCCACAAAAGCAAGAAAATCGTGATGCTCCAACCAGCAGTTGTTAAAAACAAAAGGTTTTGGCCCCCAGTCCTTACGGTTAGGTCTCAACCATATCGGACAATGATCGGAGACGTCCCTCTTACCAACGTATTGACCCACAATCCCCCACTCCTCCACAATGTAAGGAGAGATTAAAAATTTATCCAATCTACTCTTAGCTGAGCCCGAGCTATTAAACCATGTGAATGCCCCTCCAAGACACGGGACGTCAACGCAATCCATATCACAGATAAAGTTGTTAAACTCCTCAATCTCCTTGCTTCTTCTACGTTGACTACCTCCTCTCCTTTCACTGTGATGAGAAATCGCGTTGAAGTCACCACCAAAAACGAGACCCACACTGCCAAATTTCCTTCTCAGAGCCACCAAATCGTGCCACAGTTTCCTTTTCCCAGCCAAATTACACGGGGAATAGACATTGATATGAAGAATGTCTTTGCCCTTCCATTCAATCAGAACCCCTAAATACCCCTCTCCCTTACAACTCAGAATGACTTTGAATTTCTCCTTCTTCCACAGAATAACAATACCCCCAGCAGCACCAACTGCATTCACTGCAAACCAATCGACAAGAGGATCTCCCCACAACGAAGAAGCCATACGCTCATCCATAGAACCCAATTTAGATTCTTGTATAAAGCAGAAATCCATGTTACCCTCACGAAGAACCCCTGCGAGCCTCTTCCTTTTCACTATATTACCACACCCTCTGATATTAAAAGATAGAATATTCATTTTCCACCTTTTAAAATAGACTCCCTTATGACTTTACCTGATTTATCTCTAACCTCAAACCCTTGGATTACTTCAATTAAGTTATCCTTCTTCTCTTCGATGTTGATGCCAATAGAATTGATAATGTCACAAACCTTCTTCGATACCTTTGATTCCACTTCAGCCCAAAACCTTGTGTTACCCTTTGCCACTTCGGAGTCTGTGACAGAGAAACAACGAGAAGCCACATCTTCCGTCTAAAGGAAATCCTCCGCTTTCTTCTTACCCCTGGTGAAAGGAAGCTTGGTTTTGGTCGCCCTTGCCACCGCACGCCTAAAAACTCTACTAGTATTAGAGCAGTCTTCCTTCGACGAACTCGACAAAGAAGAACAATTATTAAAAATAGGGGCTTCCTGAAACCCTAGTTTTGCTCCCAGAATACCTGAAGGAGAAAGGGGAAATTTGCTTCCACCCTGTTGGATCAAAACCCCTTGCCCATCCTTCCCACTATTGGGCCTACGATCTAATTGGGCTTTTAGCAATCCATCAAAGGTAACAGAATTGTCTCTCAGCACAATACCATCCCCCACGTGATACTTGGATGAAGTATTGGGCCCCACAAAACCGTTGACAGCAGAAACATTATCAACATCCAATGGGGAGGCGATAAGCTCCTTCGTCCTATTAGGTGCCACTGAGTCCACCCTATCCTCGAGACGTTCACCTTTCCCAGAAAAGGTAACTTTTATCTTCTCCTTTGATATTGCATTTAATACAATAGGACCTAATTTTACGTCAACACGATCCCCCATATTAGCCCTCCGCAGATCTTCAGATGTCCCATCCACACCTACCTCTCCTGATGACCAATCACTATCACCCTCCTCTGCTCTTACACTGCCTATGCTATCTCTCAGAAAGGAGGATTCTGACTCCGATTCAGCCACAACTCCGTCCTCCCTCTCCACTGTCCTAGCCAGCGGACCTAGCGTTTCCTCAGCCAACCTAATCCTGAAAACAACACCATTGATAGAGACTCTAACCACCTCGTCGGTCAGGGTCCCCACCTTTGTTCTAACCATGATGCTAGCAACATCTAACTTAGTAGCATCCATAGAACTAGCTTCGCTGCACACGTAATGACCAACTAAGGAAGAGAGAAATTCAAAGAACTCGAACGACCAGGCGTGGCAGGGAATGCCATAACATCTAAGCCAAGTGATACGTTCTGGATCCACCATATGAGGCTCCCATTTGACAATTTCCACGAACCATTGAGAAAGCCAGTCCCTAGCACCAGACAATAAATCCTCCAATTCACCGTCACCTGTATCTTCTAAGCGACATAGATTGGCACCGAGGGGGTAACTATAACACCAAAATACCCTTCAATATGGAAGTTCATATTCGTGTTGTAGGTTGAGCCAGGATTGATCACTTTCCCCACGTAAGCTCGTTGAAATCTACCTAACGATTCATCCGGAACGACATATTTCAAACACTTTCCATCTTGAGAACCTTTGTTCCCTGCTACTTCAGAATAGCTCAACTCATTCCTAACCCCTCCAGATAACGGTTTGACCATATCCCTGTTAGGGTTCTCAGACTTTGCTTGATTTCTATTCGTGCCTACCTCTGAATTCCCCGCTGGAACATTATGATTCACACCTACCTTCTTAGCAAACCTAGGTAAGTTGGCAAACAGTTTTTTGCCTTCAATCAAGGCATTAGCAAGTCTCAGGACCAGAATTCTAACATCCTTCACATTAAAGAACCGCACAAACCCGAATCTTTTCCCTCTTTTGTCTCTCTTATCTGGTATAAAAACCTCATCAACTTCTCCAAAGTTTTTCATCGTTAAGAATAGATATTTTGCCCTATAACTCTCTAGAAATTCTGTTATGAAGATCGTTGTGGAATCCTGAACTTTCTTCCCTTTCGTTCTACCTTCCTCTTCCCAGTGGACGTTGCTCCTCTTACGGTTCCGTCGTTGAACATGCTCCCAACCATTGCCATCGTCTTCATGCCCTCTCATGTTTAATTGAGAATCTTTTTATTTTATGTGTTACATCTAAAAATTGCTACTTCAAAGAAAGTAAGTTGACAAATCATTCATGAAGATATTAATTATGTATCATAAGAAACATAAGTCTTTCACTATGGTTTGCCAAGAGGTATATTTGTTCAATTTAATTATGCTTGTTAATCATTTATGAACATCATTTGCTTATTTAAAAAAAAATATTTATGAACATATTTCTTCGATATTTTTTTTTTTAATTTCACATAAGTATGCTTGATTTGTCATAACTGAATTTCTACAGGTTACTACACTTTTGCAAGGCCATCCTGACCTTCTTGATGAATTTTATGATTTTCTTCCAAAATCTATTTCTGCTTATTATGTTGCTGCACGGAATTCTGTGCGTGGAGAAATATAGGAGATCTTCAATACTAAATAGGCGGCAAATTTTTGTTGATGAAATTTGGAGAATTTAATAAAATATATGGAATGGAATTCAAGCTTTATTGCGAAAATCTATGTAAGGTTTGAGAGACAATTCGATAAATTTTGTCTTTGAATATATTGGAATAAAATCAAAGTACTTTATATGAGGATTAATTAAAGAGAAATTGACTAAGGATTTTATTGCAACCATGGCAATTAAATGAATTTATTTATCTGATATTGTTATAACATCGTAATACCATGCTATATTTTTTTCAAATCTTGTTTGATTTGAAGAGGAAATACAACACACAGATTGACATAATGTCATTCATTCATTCTATGGCATTGGTTCTTCTATTGTTTTTTTTTTAATAAACAATGATATTAATACAAGCAAAGGGGTGCTTGAACCCGATAAACAAAATAGTAGAAATATTACATCCGCTTGATACAATCTATAGAAGCAATAAACCAATCCTAAAAGTTACAGATAGGGAATTTAGGGTACCCTCCCCACCATTTCCAAGAGTAGAAAATGACCGAATTGATAATATACCGTCTATTGCCACCAATTCGTTTTTGAATATTAAACTATTCCTACTGTACCAAATAAACCACGCCGTAATTATTCAAACGGAAATTCCAACTGAGTTGCCTAATATATTTCTAGAAGTAACAGAGAATTTGTTAAAAGAATCAATACACGAACAATCTGTCAAAACCTTCAATTATCTTTTGATTCTTTGCTGTCAATTATCTGAGTTCGGATTTGTTCAGGAAAAGAAACGTGGCTAACTCTAGGTTTGGTTTTGTCAGATTTGGTGAAGTTAAAATCCTTAACAAACTCCAAGTGAAACTCAAAAGTATATGGTTTGGAAGTTTTAAATTATGAATTCACTTGACTTTATTTACAAAACCAAACTCTAGGTATTCAAGAGAATGTTTGAAAAACCTGGATTCCAAGGATCCATAATGTTAGATCAGATAGGAAAAGCTCCTTTAAAGGTGTTTTGTTAAAAGCTCCAAGTGAGGGTGGTAGTAAGCTTCCAACTCTTATTCTCGACGGTTGCAAAACAGTTGGCTTTTGGAGAAGATGATCCCAATCAAATTTGACCCTCTCTTGTATTGTAGGTATCTTGAAAAACAAAATTTTTTTTGAGGGGTGTTAGAAAGCTTCATTCTCCTTTGTTTCACGTACTTTATGCTCTCAAAATTTGGTGGAGTTTACATTCTCCTTAGCTCTCCTAATGAAGAATCTCTAGATACGTTATGGAAATATTGTGGCGGTATGAAAAAAACGACCTACAAGCACATCACACGCTCGCAGATGATTAAAAGAGTCGCCATCGAACTTTATTTATTTTAAAGAAGGAAAGGGAAAAAATCGATAAAATCTTTAAAAGAAAATAGAAAATGGTTTTCGCAACTAAATTTGGGTTAGGAATCGATTATGCGAGGCGAAGGTAATAGCACCCGTCACATCCGTTGTACTCAACAGGGACCTTAGTTAGATTTGCGATTAGAATTTTAGCTTACGTCGTTTGTTTTCTATGAATGATTAAAAGTTCAAAAAGGAAAAGAAAAAGGGTCACCAAATGGTTTTTATTAGGGTGCTTGACAAGATTGCGGATCTTGCTCCTACCTATCCTTAGGTGCGATGATAAATTCAAAGCGACATAGTTCTAAGCAAGACAAAACATATTTTTTGGTTTTTTGTTAGAGTGCTTGAGAAGATGTTGAATCTCGCTCCTACTTATCCCCAGGCGCGATGGGGAACTCAAATATATGTAGTTCCAGGTAGAAAACGAGTGTAGGTTACAACAAAAGGCAAACCTTGCTCATCCTTAGGAAACACGTCAGGATACTCAACACACCACTGGCCCATCTACAGTCAAAACATCTCCTTCCCATTCACCAGGAAGCAAACAATGAAAACACCTGACCATCTTCCCTCACGGATTACACCATTTTGCCAACCGAAACTATCCTCGAATCCGACCTCCATTCGGGTTCAGGAAGGCGATGATTTACCCCTCAGTTTCATGAGATAACTGAGGTGAAACTGTGTTTTCTCCATTTCAAAATTCCAAAAAGGTCTCCCTGGGGATAGAACCCATGACCTTTTCACATACCCATTGGTTTTTCTAAAACTTAGAGGTAAAGTATGCACTTTTCATGATGCCCTTCATTACCTCAGCATTGTAACCAAGGTGAAATCCATTTCGCGTCTGGCATGAAATTTTTTATTTGTAGTAATGGCCACACATGGCAATGGCTAGTTGGTTGGGAAGTCTTCCAAAGACCATCCGATCGACAATATTCTCGGTGATATCTTTAAGTGAGTAACCACTCGCTCTAAACTTAATGACTTTTGTTATTACTCCGCTTTTGTGTCACAAGTTGAACCTAAAAACGCAAAGGAGGCGTTACTCGATGAGCATTGGTTTTTATCAATGCAAGATGAACTAAATCAATTCAGGAGAAATAAGGTTTGAGACATTGTCCCCCTTCCGCGAGGTCATCGAGTAAACGGCACCCAATGGGTTTTAGGAATAAACTTGATGAAAATGAAGTTATAACACGAAACAAAGCACAGCTTGTAACGCAAGGCTATAACCAAGAGGAAGGAATCGACTATGAGGAAACTTATCTGTCGGTTGCCCGACTCGAGGCTATACGCCTTTTACTTGCTTATGCTTGCACTAAAAACTTCAAATTATTTCAGATGGATGTTAAAAGTGGTTTCCTTAATGGATATATAAAAGAAGAGGTTTATGTAGCCCAACTTCCGGGTTTTGAATCCCATGAATATCCCGATCATGTTTATAAACTTAAACGTGCTTTGTACGGAATTAAACAAGCCCCTAGGGCTTGGTATGAATGTCTAATCAAAGTTTTACTTGATCAAGGGTATTCAAGAGGGAAGGTTGACACAACCCTCTTTATTAAACGTCAAGGAAAACACTTAATTTTGGTACAAATTTATGTTGACGATATTATCTTCGGGTCTACAAACATGACCTTGGTCAAGGAGTTTTCTAGTTTGATGTAGGGGGAGCTTGAAATGAGCATGATGGGGGAGCTCAACTATTTCCTCGGATTGCAAATCAAACAACTCGAAGAGGGCACATTCGTGAGTCAAACGAAATATTGTCTTGATCTTCTCAAACGTTTCGACATGCTAAACTGCAAAGCAATAGATCCTCCAATGCCTACTTGTGCCAATCTTGATCGTGACGAAAATGATAAGGATGTAGAGGTAAAAAGGTATAGAGGTATGATTTGATCTCTTCTTTATCTTACCGTATCACGTCTCGATATTATGTTCTGTGTATGCATGTGTGCAAGGTATCAAGCACGTCCCAAGGAATCCCACTTAAAAGCGGTTAAGCATATACTTAGATACCTCTCCGGTACTCCAAAGTACAGGTTGTGGTATTCCAAAGGTAGTGTTTATTCCTTAGTTGGCTAATCCAATTCCGACTTTGTCGGGTGCAAATTGGATAGGAAAAGTACTAGTGGCACGTGTCACTTTTTCGCAAATTCCTTAGTGAGTTGGCATAGCAAGAAACAGGTTTCCGTTGCTTTTTCAACAGCCGAGGCGGAATACGTTGCCGCCGGCAGTTGTTGTGCTCAAGTCCTATGGCTTAAGAAACAATTGCTTGATTTCAATTTAAAACTTGAGTGTATTCCTATTTTGTGCGATAACACTAGTGCTATTAACCTAACTAAGAACCCTGTATTACATTCACGCACCAAGCATATCGAAATTGTTAGACTATGGCTATGGATCTAGAATGGGGGGTTGAATAGATCCTTCGAGTTTTACACGCAAAATTCAATTTTAAAAAATTGTTTGAATGGAAGCTACCACTGGATTAAAAGTCTACAACGAACCTTCTACCAAAAGGATCGGATATGCGCGTATATATATTGCGAATGAGTATGGAAGAGAAAAATTCAGTTTTATTAATGTAATCAAACGCAATCAACAAATTATAGCGTGTTTATGTATAATCCAAACCAATGAAGCAAACAATGAAACACTAACAGTGTTTGAATTTGCTTTGCAACAAATTATCAAACACTTGGTGTGTATACACACACTAAGTGCAGAATTTCTATGGTTAGTAATTTCAAGCTGCTCCTAGAAACAATTCAAAGAATTGTATCACTTTAACAAAACGATTTTTCAGCTTTAGATTACAACACCTCAGAAATTTAGACAACTTGAAAACTTGGCAAATTCAAACAATGCAGAAAAATGTAAAGAGTTAAAGGAGAAAGAGAACGAACGCGATTTGATTAGGCAGTTCCCCAATCGTCCTCGCTATGGGTACCTCTGCCCCCAATTCCGAACATGGAATTGAGATATATATATTATCATTGTAATTGAGTGTTTATACAAGAGAAAACTTCTGAAAAAACAAATCTTCGAACGTCTTCGAATTGTTGATGTAGAGCCTTCTCTTCCCATGATTCAAGATAAATCAAGTGCTTCGAATATGTTTGATTCAATTATCGTCCCGCGCTACTAAATCGAAAGAAAATACAGTTCTTCGATTACCTTCACTCGATCAATTGCAATCTACCAAAGATTCGAACCCAAACCTCTCTTCTACGATCCTCTGATTACAGCTACTAAACCGATCTCTTCGGTTACCTTCGCCCAGCTGAATCCTTGTAGAACGAAGCGGCTTGTGCAAAACCCCCCAAAATCCCTTTGATTCTTGGAGGAGAAAACCCTAAGGTTTTATTCAAGAAACACCTACCAAAAATCTCAACTCAGAAATGAAGATAACACTTCCTGAAATCTGAACCTTATCACTTCAAATCAATGAACACAACAAACAAAAATTGGTTATGTGTAGTTGTTTGAATGCTCAAGGAAGAAGATGAAATTGATGAGAGAAATGGCATAAAATCTTTCATGTTTCTTGTTCCTTATTAAAAAATGAACTAACATGATATATATATTATGCTATGTAATAATGTGGAGATAACAGAATTTTAAGATGAAAATACAAGTGAAAATATTGGCAGGAATCAGCGAGCGGTCGACCTATACAGAAGGTATAGGCGACCTGTGCAAGCCCGCGCGCACAACTACGCAAAAATGCATACTATGCGTCGACCGGAACAGGGAGTGCGTCGACGCATACCTCCCAGTTTTCTACACTATCAAACGCAGACTGCATAGGTCGACCTATGCAGGGTGATGAGTCGACTCACACCCTAGAAACATGCAAAAAATCAGGATTTTGAGATTCCTAAGGTGTTGGGACATCTCTAATGAACCTAGATCATTTCTAATCATAATCAAACATATGTGCAATACTTAACTACTATTTCAAATTGAGTTTTTCATATAAACCACTATGTTCTAATCATGAAGGTTTTGACATCTTTAAAAATAAAGTACATAGAGAGAATCTTCCCTCACATACTCCCCCTTTTTGATGATGGCAAAACACTCGATGTGAGATGGTATCCTCCCCCTGACTTTATGCATCCACTAATGTTTGATTATCTCAGTACCTGTTCCAATGTCCTCTCCCCCTTTGACAACATCAAAAAGAGAGAGAGAAAATAGCATGAATAGAAAATATCAACTGAAAGTGCATCTTAAAAAATTATAACGATAAGCATAAACAAACATTCACACATAATGGATGTTAACGAATCATAGTGAATATGAAATTAAAACTAGTTAACGGATATGCAAAACATGCAACATTATAGCCACACAGTTAAAAATGAAACATTGTCACGAGAACTAAAAATATAACAGGCTAAAGTCACCTAGAATCATAAACAAAACATGATGCAAGATGAAATGTTGTTCCTCATGGCCTCCTCCCCCTAAATGAATGGCCTCTGCCGCGAAACGGTTAAGGATGATAAGGTGGTGGAGGTTGCACATCCAGCTGCTCGGTCATCTCCAACACTGTACGATTCAGAATGTTGAAGCTGTTTGTAAAAGCCCAGTGCTGATTCGCAGAAGTTTCGGTCATTGTGTTGAATCTTCCCATCACATTAGTGGCAAAAGATTCAAATTTGTTGGCATGAGTGTGAATTTCTTATTGCAGAGACTTGAACCTTTCCTCTTGAGTTGTGGCAAACCGCTGTTGATCAAGTTGCATCGTCCTCATAAGTTCAAGAATGTCTTCATTGTTTTGTTGAAGACACGGAGGTGAAGGAGGAGTGTAATATGACTCTTGGTAGTTCAACTCTTGTGTTGGTGGCCTATAATTGGAACCAAGAATGGTCCAACAATTATATTGCCATTGACCTCATCCTTGGTCAACTTCAGTTTCCATTGGAGATTGCCATCCTGTATTTTCTTCAGATCCTTGATACATCCATGCAGCATTATCATCAGCCCCCATATCCATTTGGTGCCATTGAGCATTGTCATTTTGATTCTCGTCATCATCATTCTGTTCATTCTCACCTTCTTCATTTTCCCTTTCTGCTTCTTCGTCTTCGTCATCTTCTTCACTAGAATCTTCCAGAACAGCCATGTTGGCTTTCACAATATACTTATATTTTTTCTCTACAGCATCCCACATATGGCCCATCATAGTCATAGTTTTCTGGCAGAACTCTTGATTTGTAGTGATGGTCTTATAGGGAATACCAGGAACAACTATTGTAGCATTATTGAAAAACTTTTGAATCACGGATGCATACCCAAGTGCAGTCCCTCTACCGGATCCACGAAGAGCATACATTCTACTCGCAAAGTAATAAGGCCAACTGATTTTTATCTTATTCATCAGAATGTAGATTAACTGAATCTTAGGTTGATCTACCCTAGAATAACTGCCTTGCTTGGGTCTAAGAATATGAGCAATGATCCACTGTAGAATTCTAGGGATAAGAGCCAGTTTTCACGTTGTCACTGCCTTAGGGAAGAGATTACTTGCCACAACTTCATCAGTGTATGGTCTCCTGAGCATAGAATTTAAAGCCTTCTTATACTCATAACCATTTACATGCGTAGTACAGTGATGTGCTGGACAGACCTCTCATTAGTTACAGACGAATCGAATAAATCTTGCCATGTGGTGTTTTGGACAGTAAGAACCTTATTTCCTAGTTTACAGTTGAACATAAAATCATCAAATTGTCCAACGAGACCCGTATAGAAAAGCCTTACTTGATCCTCATTATATTTGACGTCACATTCCAAAAAGCCATTTAGATTCTGAAAATCGAATAACTCTATGATTTTGTCCAAGTGCATGCGTTGAACCGTAAGCCGATAATACACATATTGTTTGATTACAGTTCTTTTCTTCATACTCTTAAACAAGTCAAGATTTTTAGGAGAAAGTAGAGAGGGAAGAGTTACCGGCGAATCTTGTGGAGGTTGAGAAGGACCGGCTTGAGCAGGGGTTTCTCTTGAGACCCTTTTACGGGTGACTCTTCGTGTAGCCATTTGATGTTTGATGTTGAAAGAGGATGAGTAATGAAGAAATTCCCAAGATAGTTATGGAGCCTAATCTTTGTGGGTGAGAATGATGAAGTTAGGGTTTTTGGTGAAGATACGATTAGGGAAGAGGAGGAGGTGACGCAATGAGGTAATGATGCAAAGAAAACATAAAATGTTTTATCAGTAACTCGAGAACAAAAACATTTATAGCAGAATTCGAGCGAACGGTCGACCTAAGACCTTTACGCGTCGACGCATACTGAAGAAAAATGTATAATTTTAAAAGTTGAAGCTATGCGTCGACCTACTTAGTCGACCTGTTCAGACCTGCGCTTGCTAGTGGAATAATGCACCAACCATGGGTCGACCTACAGACTATATGAATCGACGCAAATCATGAACTTGTCAAAAAAACATAAAATTTAAATTTTTGTGACATTTAAACTGTAGTGTTGGCTAAATAGAAAGCTAACATGCACACCAAACATACAAATGAAGAAAGTGAGTGTATTATAGGCAATAAACAACAACAATATTACTCAATCATGGTACATTTAATTTCTAATGAAAGAGAACGATATTACCTTGATCGTCTTTGATGATGCAAGACCTTACATATGTGGTAATAGCTTTTGAAATTGTTAGTGACAAAAGTATAGATGTGCATATTGATAAAGTAAGGATACGACATTTTATATAGACATTAAGCACGATCCGAAATGTCGAGAATGCCAAGTTCCCTTTTTCCTCACGATCAAGATTAACACTCGTAGGCATAGGAGTATCTATAGCTTTGCAGTTCAGCATATCAAAACATTTTAGTAACTCAAGACAATATTTCGTTTGACTCACGAATGTGCCCTCTTCAAGTTGTTTGATTTACAATCCGAGGAAATAGTTAAGCTCCCCCATCATGCTCATTTCAAACTCCCCCTGCATCAAACTAGAAAACTCCTTGACCAAGGTCATGTTAGTAGACCCAAATATACTATCGTCAACATAAATTTGTACCAAAATTAAGTGTTTTCCTTGACGTTTAATAAAGAGGGTTGTCTCAACCTTTCCTCTTGAATACCCTTGATCAAGTAGAAATTTGCTTAGACGTTCATACCAAGCCCTAGGGGCCTGTTTAAGTTCGTACAAAGCTCGCTTAAGTTTATAGACATGATCAGGATATTCGTGTGATTCAAAACCTGGAGGTTTGGCTACATAAACCTCTTCATTTATATATCCATTAAGGAATGCACTTTTGACATCCATTTGGAATAGATTAAAGTTCTTTGTGCAAGCGTAGGCAAGTAGAAGACGTATGGCTTCGAGTCGAGCAACCGGCGCATAAGTTTCCTCATAGTCGATTCCTTCCTCTTGGTTATACCCTTGTGCTACAAGCCTAGCTTTGTTACGCGTTATTACTCCATTTTCATCAAGTTTATTCCTAAACACCCATCGGGTACCTATTACTCGATGATCTCGCGGAGGGGGGACAAGGTCCCAAACCTCATTTCTCCCGAATTGATTTAGTTCATCTTGCATTGATAGATACCAATGCTCATCGAGTAACGCTTCCTTAGAGTTTTTAGGTTCAACTTGGGAAACAAAAGCAGAGTAATAACAAAAGTTACTAAGTTTAGAGCGAGTAGTTACTCCCTTAGAGATATCACCGAGAATGTTGTCAATTGGATGGTCTTTTGAAGACTTCCAAGCTGGAGGAAGTTCATCTTCCTTAGCATGATGATCATCCTCACTTTTCACTGGTTGGTGATCCTTTTCCTCCTCAATACGCACTGCTTCAGGCTGATCTATTCCCTTATCAGTGTCCTTGAGTATGTCTTCAGTAGGCACACCTGCACCATGAAAAGAACTACCTTCTCTGACATTTCTCGGATAAGACTCGTCAAAAGAAACATGAACTGACTCTTCAACTACACGTAACCTTTTATTATAGATTCTATAAGCTTTACTTGACTGAGAGTATCCAAGAAAAATACACTCGTCATCCTTGGCATCAAATTTGCCGAGAGTCTCTTTTCCATTATTTAACACAAAGCATTTGCAACCAAATACATGAAGGTGAGAGATGTTTGGCTTACGCCCTTTTAAAAGCTCATATGGTGTCTTGTTTAGAATAGGCCGGATGAGCACCCTATTCAAAACATAACAAGCCGTACTTATGGCGTCGACCCAAAAGTATTTTGGTAATCCACTATCATTGATCATAGTCCTTCCAAGTTCTTCCAAAACTCTGTTTTTACGTTCCACTACCCCATTTTGTTGAGGGGTACGTGGTGCGGAAAAATTATGATCAATTCCGTTGGAATCACAAAATGCTTCAAATAAATGATTTTCAAACTCACCCCCATGGTCACTTCTGATTGACCCAATGTTTGTGTTTAACTTGTTTTGATATAACTTAGCAAATCGTTCAAAGGCCGAGAAGGTATCACTCTTATTTGCTAAGAAAGTTGTCCAGCAAAACCTAGAAAAATCATCGACTATAACAAATCCATAATAGTTACCACCTAGGCTTTTAACCCTAGATGGTCCAAAGAGATCCATATGGAGGAGCTCAAGGGGTCTCATAGTTGAAACAATGTTTTTAGATTTGAAAGAGATCCTTGTTTGCTTCCCCATTTGGCACGCATCACAAAGATGATCCTTTGTAAATTTAATTTTGGGCAAACCGATGACTAAGTCTTTAGAAACAATTTTGTTAAGCAAATCAAAGTTGATATGATCCAAGCGTCTATGCCACAACCATGAATCTTCATTCATAGTGACTAAACACTAGTCTCCATCTAATGATACCTCGTTTAAGTCTAGCATATAGACGTTATTCACCCTCAAGCCCTTAAACACATTCTTTTTGTGGCAATCTTCAACTACGCAACAATCCTTTGAAAAAGAGACTTTATAATTTTTGTCACATAGTTGACTAATGCTTAAGAGGTTGTGTCTAAGGCCTTCCACTAGAAGTACATCAGAGATAGTAGTAGATGAGGGGTTACCTATACTACCTTTACCGAGAATCTGTCCCTTGTTGTTATCTCCGTATGTGACAAACCCCTTTTTCTTCGCCACAAAGTCGATGAAAAGAGATATGTCTCCGGTCATATGTCTTGAGCACCCACTATCTAGAACCCATCTTCCTTCGGTGGTCTCAAGACTTTGTACCTACAAAAATAATCAAGGGAGAGTAGGTACCCAATTCTCATTGGGTCCTTTATGGTGAGTGAAACCAAAATTGCCTTTGGGCAACCATTGATAAATGCCCTTTGGAACAAGAAATCTCCGAAAGTGGCACTTAGCAATAGTATGACCGGGCTTACAACAATATAAGCAATCACGATTAGCTTGGAGTTTACCTTTGATATCACTATCTCGAATCACATACGTGTATTGTTGATATGGATTATTCATTGTTTCACGATAATGTGATCGATCAATAGCAAACGTAATCTTAGGCTTGAGAGCCTTGTCTAACTTGGCTTTGAGGGTTCTCACCTCTCTTTGCCAAATGTGACAAGTACCACAGCCCCCAAGGTCAAACCATGTATATTTATTCTCATCGATCTTAGTTTTTGATACATTCACCATGGAGTTTTTAAGATCTTCCAATTCCTTTTGGGAATCGGAAACCTTTTTCTCCAAATAGGAAAAAATCTTTTTATTCGAAGCTAAGCGTTGAAATGCTTCCTTAGCTTCGTGGTGTAATGTATCAAAAGCTCTTTTTAATTCAGCATGAGACATATTTTGACAGTTTTCATATTTAGAGTGTTTTACCTCTTTTCCTTTGTTGTGACGTGCCATGAGACAAAGGTTGATGGAGTCACTTTCGTCACTTGAGGAGTCATCTTTCTCCGACTCGCTATCGCTTTCCCAAGCGATGTATGCTCGTCGAGACTTGTAGGACTTTTTGTTTGAGCGACTCTTGTCTTTATCCTTATCTTTGTCTTTCTTTAGGGATGGACAATCCGGCTTGTAGTGCCCGGATTTTCCACAGTTGTAGCACGTCCCTTTTACCTTGCCATTTTTATTTCCTTCACTTCTAGATTGCTTCCAAAACTTGACAAGATTTCTGTCCGAGTGCTGAATATCATTCTTACGAATATATCTATTGTATCTTTTCACAAATAAGCTCATATCATCACCGGATTCTTCATCTTTGTCATTTTTGGCTTCATCATCACTTAGCTCTTGATGTGTAGACTTTGAACAAGAAGCCTTAAGAGCTATCGACTCCTTCTCCGTATCTTTTGCCTTCTCTTTCTTTATACTCTTCTCATGTTTATCCAGGCTAATGAGCACTTGCTCATGCTCATTGAGTTTACCAAAGAGTGTTGTGAGGTCTAGAGTAGCAAGATCATTGGCCTCCTTGATAGCGGTAACCTTCGGTTGCCATTCCCTGCTAAGACACCTCAGAATTTTATTAGTAGAAACCTCATTTGGAATTGGATTACCAAGAACATGCAATTTATTGATAATGTGAGTGAATCTTTTTTGCATATCCGCAATGGTTTCCCCTTGCTTCATGTAAAACAAATCAAACTCTTGCGTTAGTGTATTAATACGAGCCAATTTAACATCATTAGTGCCTTCGTGGGCTACTTGTAAGGCATCCCACATAGCTTTGATTGTTTCAGAATGGGAGACTCGATAATACTCATCAACTCCCAAAGAGTAAATGATCATATTACGAGCCTTCCGATCATAACTGTACTTTTTCTCGTCCTCCTCAGTCCATTGGTCTTCAGGTTTAGGAACGACAACGCCTTCCGCGTTAGTCATAGTGATTGCCATGGGACCGTTTAAAATAATGTTCCAAACCTTCCGATCTAAGAAGTTAATATGAACGTGCATACAATCCTTCCAGTAGCTGTAGCTTTCACCAGTAAAAACTGGAGCTCTATTATAAGCCCTCTTAGGTTCGTTCGCCATGATCCAAGAAGTTTTACCGAAGCACCAGAGTAAACCGGAGCTCGTGATACCACTTGTTAGAATATGGCTATGGATCTAGAAGGGGGGGTCGAATAGATCCTTCGAGTTTTACACGCAAAATTCAATTTTAAAAATTGTTTGAATGGAAGCTACCACTGGATTAAAAGTCTACAACGAACCTTCTACCAAAAGGATCGGATATGCGCGTATATATATTGCGAATGAATATGGAAGAGAAAAATTCAGTTTTATTAATGTAATTAAACGCAATCAACAAATTATAGCGTGTTTATGTATAATCCAAACCAATGAGGCAAATAATGAAACACTAACAGTGTTTGAATTTGCTTTGCGACAAATTATCAAACACTTGGTGTGTACACACACACTAAGTGCAGAATTTCTATGGTTAGTAATTTCAAGCTGCTCCTAGAAACAATTCAAAGAATTGTATCAGTTTAACCAAACGATTTTTCAGCTTTAGATTACAACACTTCAGAAATTTAGACAACTTGAAAGCTTGGCAAATTCAAACAATGCAGAAAAATGTAAAGAGTTAAAGGAGAAAGAGAACGAACGCGATTTGATTAGGCAGTTCCCCAATCGTCCTCTCTATGGGTACCTCTGCCCCCAATTCCGAACATGGAATTGAGATATATATATTATCGTTGTAATTGAGTGTTTATACAAGAGAAAACTTCTGAACAAACAAATCTTCGAACGTCTTCGAATTGTTGATGTAGAGCATTCTCTTCCCTTGATTCAAGATGAATCAAGTGCTTCAAATATGGTTGATTCAATTATCGTCCCGCGCTACTAAACCGAAAGAAAACACCGTCTTCGATTACCTTCACTCGATCAATTGTAATCTACCAAAGATTCGAACCCAAACCTCTCTTCTACGATCCTCTGGTTACAGCTACTAAACCGATCTCTTCGGTTACCTTCGCCCAGCTGAATCCTTGTAGAACGAAGCGGCTTATGCAAAACCCCCAAAATCCCTTTGATTCTTGGAGGAGAAAACCCTAAGGTTTTATTCAAGAAACACCTACCACAAATCTCAACTCAGAAATGAAGATAACACTTCCTGAAATATGAACCTTATCACTTCAAATCAATGAACACAACAAACAAAAATTGGTTATGTGTAGTTGTTTGAATGCTCAAGGAAGAAGATGAAATTGATGAGAGAAATGGCATAAAATCTTTCACGTTTCTTGTTCCTTATTAAAAAATGAACTAACATGATATATATATTATGCTATGTAATAATGTGGAGATAACATAATTTTAAGATGAAAATACAAGTGAAAATATTGGCAGGAATCAGCGAGCGATCGACCTATACAGAAAGTATAGGCGACCCGTGCAAGCCCGCGCGCACAACTACGCAAAAATGCATATTATGCGTCGACCGGAACACGGAGTGCGTCGACGCATACCTCCCAGTTTTCTACACTATCAAACGTAAACTGCATAGGTCGACCTATGCAGGGTGATGAGTCGACTCATACACTAGAAACATGCAAAAAATCAGGATTTTGAGATTCCTAAGGTGTTGGGACATCTCTAATGAACCTAGATTATTTCTAATCATAATCAAACATATGTGCAATACTTAACTACTATTTCAAATTTAGTTTTTCATATAAACCACTATGTTTTAATCATGAAGGTTTTGACATCATTAAAAATAAAGTACATAGAGAGAATCTTCCCTCACAGAAATACGTCATCATTTCCTTAGGGATCATGTAGAGAAAGGTGATGTGGTCTTTGAGCATGTTGATACTAAAAATCAACTTGTTGACATCTTTACAAAACCACTAGCTACAGAGCCTTTCTTTCACACCCGTAGGGAACTAGGCGTTCTCGACATCTCGGATCGTGTTTGATATTCCTTTAAGATAGTAGTTCTTCACATATATATATATATATATATATATATATATATATATATATATATGTTTGGTTATGCTTTTGACTAACAATGCAAAGAGTTTTTGAGCTATATGTGAGGGCTCTCATCATCAATCATGATCAAGGTAATATCGTTCCGTTTCATAAGTTTTCTTTAATATATGTACCATTTTGGGTGTTTAAAATTGATGTTTATCACACATTTTGAGCATATGTTATTCATTTGGATGTTTGATTTATGTGTTAGCATGTTTATTTATCTTATCTTGGTGCATTTGTATGATAAAACATGAATTTTTCCATTTTTCTTTTGGATGAGTCGACCAAAGCATGTCATGGGTCGACTCATGGATTGTCAAATTTTTCAAGAAAAGAACCGGGTTAGCGCGCGCCTACCTTGCGTCAACGCATCTCAAGAAATTTAAAAAAATTTCAAAGTCTCGTTAGCATGCGCCGATGCATGACCTATTTAGGTCGACGCATGGGTGACGAACCCAGATTCTTGTTTTTCTTGGGAAAGCGCACGCCGCCCCATTGTCATCAAAAAGAATTACACACATTTAATACATTTTATTTCACATATTTGCATGTCATAACTCGGATTTCTTTGGTCTTCTCCTCTCCTTCTCTTTCAAACTTCTCATTCAAACTCCATTAAAACCCATAACCATCAAAACCCACAAATATTGGATTCACAAGGTCTTTAAGAAAGAGGTTTCATTTCACTTTGGAAGCAATAACACTGTTACTATTCATCATCCGCGCACTATTAATTTGCGCACTGTTTATCGCTACTGTTCATCTTCTTCCTCACCGTGCTCAACAATGGCTTCTCAACGGGCAACTGGTAAACGAACTACAAGAGCATCAACATCAAGGGTTGGAACTTCATCAAGACCGATAACATACCTACTACCCTCTGATGGCTCCAGATTATCATCTCACAGAGGTAACTGAAATGCTGAATGTTCAGAAATTTGATGAATTTCTGGAATGCGACGATAAATTTAATTGTGATTTGGTTCGGTTGTTCTATTATTGAATTGAGGATAAGTTCACAGGTACGGATTTTAAGTATTCTATGAATAACCAGTCCTATTCTATGAACGATGACGTATGGAATAGCTTGTTCAAATTGGAAACCTATGAAGATCTTCCTGAAGTAACTGATACCAAGTTTGTTCGTGACTATGAGTTTAAAACTGCATTGAACTCAACGTTACGTGAACCGTATTTGGATGCGGCCGTGAACAGCGAGCTGTTTCCAAAATCTATTACAACGAGTCATTTGAAATTTGTTGATCGCATTCTGCAATGGATTGTCGCTCACATTTTGCAACCTAAGAAAGGAGGGTTCTCTAGAGTTGATTAAGCGGAGGTTCATCTCATCTACATCCTGAAGAACAAAATTCAAATCAACTGGCCATATTACTTTACGTATCGAATGTTTGCCATCCGGGATTCAACAAGAGGTACGTCTTTGTGCTATGCGTCGTGTATTCAGAATATTTTAAATAAGGTTGGCATTTCGGTTCCGGACATTCGTTATATTACTATCTCATCTGAGCATCAATTCCAACAAAAGACCCTAACTATGATGGGTTACTTTTGGAATCCTGAGAGACAAGAGTACCACTACAGAGCCAAAGCAACTCAGCCTCCGCATGAGGTTCCTGATGACCAAGCGGTAGAGGAATGAAATGTGAATGAAAACCAAGCTGGTAAAAATTCTGATGTGAATATGATGGAAGCAGATAATGAGGCATGAATGGGTTAGTCTCAACCGCGGGAGACTTATGATAATCAGGGCTTGGGAGAATGGCAGCACACTGGTTGGACTACTCTTGGTGCTGCTTATGTTCCTCAAAACTATGGTTGGCAACAACAGGATGACAAATACGACTGGCAATAGCCTGAGTATTCGACACCTCCGACTCCACAGACCCAACAAGCTTTCCAGGACACTGAGGAAATTCTACCTATATTGAATCAGATGCAGTTAGAACAAGAGGAATTCCAGGAATTACAAGAACAGAGGTACACTGCTCAGGAGGAGAGGTTCACCTCTCTTTCAAATCAGTTGGCTACTCCCACCCAGAACTTCAATAGGTTTGTTGATGCCTCAATGACCAGATTTACTAATTTGGATAATGCTATGGAACTTCAGACCCGGAATATCACCAATAGTCTAGGCATTCTCAACAACGCGGTTATCGAATTGAATCAGTATCTAGAGGAACAACTGCTCCAACCACCACAAGGCCACCATTATCGAGGACGAGGTCATCCATTCAGGGAGAGGAGACCATAGGGATTAGGATCATTTTTAGTGCATGTTATCATTTGTGTTTTAGTTGTATGTTTTGATCTTTTCTTACGTGATGTTTCAGCTTGCTTTCCTTTTGGATTATGTTCTTTTATCTTGAACTATTATGGAATCAATTATGTTTGCTTCTAGTGTTCCGTATTTATCCGCTTTTATTCTCGCATTAACTTCATTATATGTGGATAAGTGTTAGTGTCTATGTTTGCAAATTATTTCGTGAGGTTTCCATATTATAATGCTCTATCTTTGACCACCTTCTATTTCTCTTTTTGATATTGTCAAAGGGGGAGAAAGATACATCTACTAGCAGCAGAAATTGATCTAAATTTGAATGCTTAAATACCTCACAAAGATAGGGGGAGTCTTCAAATTACAAATCAAGAGAAAGACGAAAAATGTTGCCATCATCAAAAAGGGGGAGTATGTGAGG
Source organism: Lathyrus tuberosus (assembly GCA_022829125.1). Classification (NCBI taxonomy): domain Eukaryota; kingdom Viridiplantae; phylum Streptophyta; class Magnoliopsida; order Fabales; family Fabaceae; genus Lathyrus; species Lathyrus tuberosus. The sequence goes on along the minus strand of JALAZF010000029.1, from coordinate 2,728,331 downwards.
GCTAAGTGCTTTTCATCTAGCTCTGTTTTAATGATGTCAACAAGTAGGATAGTCTCTAGTTTGTAATTGGGATAGTATCACTTCGTTGTCTGTCACATTGCATTTATCCATTGATATTCATGTGTCTAAACATATAGGAAGAGGTCTACACAATTTCTACATGTGCATGATCATGGTATTAATGTTTGGTATGCATTAATCGAGTCCTAGTTGGTGAAAATGTGCAGAAAAATGAATTTTTGAAGTTTTGCAGGTCTTGAGTCGACCTAAGGTAAGCATGAGTCGACTCATGCAGTTTTGACCATTTCTTGTGAAACAGTCGGGTTAGCGCACGCTGACCTCCCTGATGCATGCGGTCGACACATGCTTCTGGGTTTTTGAATTTCTGCAAATTCAGCATGCTTGCGTCGATGCAAGGTGATAAGCCATTGACGCATGGTCGTTTATTTTGCATAGACACTTCCACGGGTTAGCTCCCGCCGACCCTTCGCTGGTCTGGGCTATTTTTCTGCATTCTATTTTTTCTGTTTTTGCTGTTATTTCATTTCAGTTGGTTATTCTTGCATCATATATAGTTGAATCATCTCATTTCACAAAACAACAAGAAACGTTAAAATACATATTGATTGTTCTCTTCATCTTCATCTTCAACCTTGTGATCTCTAGCAATTACACATAATCATTTTTGCTAGTGTCTTGCATCGTGTGAAGTGATAACGTTCAGACTTAGGTGTGTTGTAAATCCTCTTTTCTGGGTTGAGTATCAATAGGTGTTTCTTGAATAAAACCTCAGGTTTTGTCCTCCAAGAATCACGGTGATTTTGGGGGGGTTTTTGCACAAATTGTTTCGTTCTACAAAGATTTAGCCGTGCGAAGGTAACCGAAGAACAGGGTGTTCATTCGGTTTAGTAGCTACAGTTGGAGGATCGTAGAAGAAAGATTTGGGATCGAATTGTGGAAGATCGAAATCGACTGAGTGAAGGTGACTGAAGAACGATGGGTTCTTGCAGTCTCGTAGCGTGAGACGATGATTTGTTCAACCAGATTTGAGGGACTTGATTCATCTTGAATCAAGGGAAGAGAAGACTCTGCATCAACAATCAAAGACGTTTGAGGGTTTGGATGTTCATTGTTCTTCTCATGTATAAACAATTTGCAAACGAAAATTTATATATATCTCAATTCCATTTATGGAATTGGGGGAGGAGGTACCCATAGCGAGGACGATTGGGGAACTGCCTAATCAAATTGTGTTTGTCCTCTCTTTCCCTACTCTTTTACGTTTCGATATTATTCGAATTTGTGAAGTATCAATTGATCGAAATTTCTGAGATAATGTAATTTAGAGCTGAGAAATTGTTTTGTAAAACTGATACAATCCATTGGATTGTATTTAGAATCAGCTTTAAATTCACATTATTTGGAAATCTGCACTTGGTGTGTTTGCGCACGCCAAGTGTTCGATAATTTTATTAAACGCAAAATCGAACGCATTTGCAATTAATTGTTGTCAACCTATCTCGTTGGTAATTGGATTAACATCAAGCAAACAAAACTTGGTTGATTGCGTTTAGTTTTTATTGATTAATCTAAATTTTTCTCTTCCGTTATTTCATTCCTAATATCTTCGCGCATATCCAATCCTTTTAGTAGAGGTTCGTTGTAGATGTGTGATTCAGTGGCTGCTTTCGTAAAAACTTTTTAAAACCAATTTTTGGAACCATTTGCGTGTATAAAATTATGGGATCTATGCAACCCCCCTTCTAGATCCTCGCCATCGTCTAACACAACCTACATTGGAAAAAATCACTAAATATCTAAAAAAAAGGGTCCACATTAATACCTATAAGGAAACTCTTGGAAAATTTAACTCGAAGCCCTGAAAGTAACTTGTACCTCCCATATATAACAACATACATCAAAGCATATATATTATACATGAATCCAAGTTTTGGTACTGAAATACCATAAGTTCCTAGTTAACACATTGTATACATTACATGCACAAAATACAAAGTACTAAAAGTCTACGGCATAATATATACAAGATGTCCCAATACACTAAGAACTAGATCAATACAATGATCTCAAAATAAAACTCCAAAGCGAAAGTCTTGCCATCCCAAAAAGCCAAGGAAAGTAAGGAAAATCAAACGACTTTATCCTTACCCTTCGCGGAACCTGTGGTACCTGTAATATAATCAACAACATGGGGTGAGATATTAAATCTCAGTGAGTTCCCTATCTTATGGATTCTCTCGGCTTTACAAGGTTCTAACCAAATCCTAACTCAAGTCCAAGGGAAAGGAAAGGACTTCGAGTTCACAATCTCATAATCTCACACTATATGGAAACATGTTAAGAGTCAGTTAACTCTAAAATAATTATCACTATCGATAACCTTATCAAGGCATCCCTTCTTCTCGTCCGCTTCTACGTCTAAAAGTCAGAGCGAGTCATGGATCCTCATAATTACTTGGCATACGAGATGGATTCGGAGCTAAAGGACACATTATCGCCTTAAGTCGTCACTTCACATGGTCCGTACACCGTCACAAGTATCTTTACCATATAGGTTCCATTCGTACTATAACATTGGGAATCAAACCTACCAAGTAATAGTGCATTCGTTCCAGAGGAGCTCGTTACTCATGGATGACACATAATAAGGGAATGGTTACGATTTCGTGATTTCTCTTACAACCGTGATTGTATTCAATAAACTAGGCCACATATGCCTTTAGGCCTCATTTGGCTTTTCAATACCTAACATAGCACACATGTTCCATAATAGTGTTTTATTCCGTTCTATACCATTCGGTATTGGGGTACACGCTTCGGCCTTTCATGCACGAGCGTTAACATTAGATTGTTTACCAATTTCCTAGCCCATTACTAGGTTCTAATATAATTTGGTGTATGTTTTCATCACACTTCCTATTTTATCTTTTAAGCATGCATATCTCTCATAATCATGTCTAACAACAATAAGATAGGCAAAGCATATTACAATTGCACAATAGAATTACATATGATAATTCAAACGTAATTATACCACATTTGGGTTTCCTCCGATTATTTAATAAGGCAATAAAATCGATATTTTTTACTTCCATTGTATAGAATATTCTCATAGCTTTCAATCGGTACCAAGAACACCTCGATCGGAAACACGGTTTGAAAGATATTAATTTTCAAAGATAATTTTTCAAAGTATAACATTGGTAACCGGTAACTCACAATGTGATAACCGGTTACTCAAGCTTTACTGTTCACACATAATCAAATTGAGAGTTAGAGACACTTTTGGGTAACCGGTTACTCACTATAGGGTAACCGGTTACTTCATTCATTTTCTGCACAGGAAGCCGTTTTTTTCAAAGGGTAACAGGTTACTCACCAGAGGGTAACCGGTTACTCTGGGCGCAGAATCAAAAATACTTGTTTTCATGAACTCTCTTCCATTCCAATCTCATTCAAAAGATAATCAAACACACAAACAAGTATCAACAGATGATCAAACATACATATTAATCATTCTAAGCCATCTATACCTCATTTTATCCGTTAGATTTCATTGATTTGCAAAATTACTCATTTTCTCAATATCCAACCTAACTCTAGAAACTTAAGAAATTTCTATAACAATGTCTCTATCTAGAACCCACCTTAGAGTTGGATGATGATGAGGAAGATGAGATGAAAAGATGAAGAGTAGATGATGATTCCAAGCTTCTTCTTCTTCCTCTAGGGGTTCTTCTTCTTTTCTTTCTTTCCCTCTTCCTTCTCTCTAACTTCTCTCTCTCAAATGTTACTATGTTTGGCAAGGGATGAATAAGAAATGATATAGGGAAATATCATTATTTAGTAACACTACTAAATATCTGAATAGTCTCTATAGCTCAAATAAATAAAACCTCAGAGGCAGATAATATTAATTGGATTTGCTCTGAGCTCAACAGTTACTCTAATTATCTTTGCAGATAATTTCTCAGAGTACATTGAAACCCAGTTGATCACAACTTAATATTATCCAGAGCAATATAAAATACGGGATATTACATAACTCGAGATCCTGGAGGATAACTTTGATCATTCAAAGATTCTCCATCAACGCTTCAGACATAATAAGGTTATAATCAATATATTGAAGATGAAATACAACTTAATCAGAGGACCCAACTCTAAATCTGAAATAGAGATTCAACTCTAAAGCACTATAAAATAACCCATTAAAACCATCTACAACAAGAAGAAAAAGGAAAGGAACAAGGGGTGCCATTTTTCAACCCTCTCTTAATACCAGCCCTAAAGGTCAGACTCCTATTAAATAAAACTGCCAATTTGCTAAAGAAAACACAAACACCCATGTAAGTGTTCCACTTCTAATCAAACAAAAAACTGAAGAGCATATAATCCAAGAAACTCCAGCTCATGTTTTCATATAGATAGTTGTCTATTGAAAGTATTTTAATTGATGGATTATATTATTTTTATGATTAATGGATTGATTAGATTGTATTGTTTTGTAGAATTTTAATAGATTATAATGAATTAAAAAAAACAAATAGATGTATTAATTATCATAAAAAATCTAGTCAATCTTTCCATTTTTCACTGTTTTTAGATATAATTTTTTATTGTGTGCGTGTCTGCGTGCGTGCGTGCGTGTTTTCGAATTTGTTGATATCTAGTGCCAAAATTTACATTCACACCAAATTTTATTCCATCATTTTTTAATCTAAAGGTTAATTTTTATTCATATAAATTTGAATTTGTTCTATTTAATAAATCTATTTTACGAAAAAATTATAGTTTTGTTTCTCTTAAATTTACCTAATTCACGAAATTAATTCCTATATTTTAAGTTCAAACAGTTTTGGTCACTAAGTCTTATATTTTAGACTTAATTGCAACTTTGATCCCTCAATTTTGTATTTTTTTTTAGTTTTGATCCTCCTATTTTAAAAACCACTGTTTTGGTCCCTAATTTAACTTTTGAGTTTGGTTTTAGTCCTTTTCCATTTTAAGTTCAATTTTTAATGATGTTGCAGGTTCAAAGGTAATGTGGCAATTCCATGTCATTTAAAAATTACATCCATTTCATTTATTATAGTCCACTTCATTTTCAAAATTGTATTCCATGTCATGTCTCATTTACCAAATTGTATTCCATGTCATTATTTTTAAGTTTAAAATTATGTTAATGATATTTAAAAAAAAAATACTTTATTAATAATAATATATTTAATTGATAATAGCAATTTTCCAAATCCTTATCTCCTTCCCCAATTTTCCGAATCCTCACCCACAAATCCACCACCACATTTCATTAATATTACCAATTTTCCATATTATATCATCTCCTTCCCCAATTCTAAAACCCTAACTCCATCATTACATCTTCTTTCTCAAATTGCCATGCTATTGAAATAGCAGCAAACATTTCCATCTCTTATGAGTAAAAAGCAAGGTGGGATCCACCACTACCATTTTTCTCACGTTGAAAGCAAATAAAGACAGAGCATTCTTTTTCCTCTTTTCTTGTCGAAATCGCTCTTGTGCTAAGCAAAAAAAAACTCCAACACCATCTTTGTGCGGTCGAAGATTCAACCCTTTCACAAAAACAACAACAGTATCACCGTCCAACATCGCTTCATACGCAACCCTATCCCAAGATTGTGGCGTTTGCTTCTTCAAAACACTTAAATTCCGACCACCTACTTCCCCAAACCGCAGCAAGTCGACAACTTTAAACCCAGCAAAAGTCGAGTAGTTCATTTCATGAAACGGGCATCTTGCTACAGATCGAGATTCATCGTAATAGTCTATAGATTGAACCGGTTGAACCTGAACATCAAGGACCGGTTCAACTAAACCGAGAGAAGAACCGTTGAGTACATAATAAACACACTCTACTTCATGGGTTTAGATTTTTTCATTGTTGTTGAGGATTATGAGGTAGTGATTGGGGAAGAGGATTTGATGTTGAAGAGATAAAGAAATCTTTGTTATTTTTGCTAAAGAGATAAAGTTGAGAGTAGAAATTCAATGGCTGAAAACATTTGGATAATTGATATTTGATACATAATTTGATTTAATGTTATAATTAATTAAATAAAATATTTCTGAAAATGAAGTGGACTATAATAAATGAAATGGATGTAATTTTTAAATGACATGAAATTGCCACATCACCTATGAACGTGCCACATCATTAAAAATTGGACTTAAAATGGAAAGGGGACTAAAACCAAACTCAAAAGTTAAAAAGGACCAAAATAGTGGTTTTTAAAATAAGAAGATCAAAATTCAAAAAAATGCAAAATTGAGAGACCAAAGTTGCACTTAAGCCTATATTTTAAATTTAAAATAGGGAGGTCAATTTCGTAAATCAGGTAAAATAGGAGGAACAAAGCTGTAGTTAAAGCTATATTTTATTTCCTGTTATAATATCAAATACAATTTTTTTAAAACACTCTCTCATTCTCTTTTTTTTTTTTTGGGGTTATTGTTTTCGAAATTTAGAACTTCAAATTATATTACAATTTTACTAGTTTTATAACTATAAGTTAATATTTTAAAACCAAAAATTATTTAAATTGATATTATGAAGTGACTTTTCTCCTTGTTTATGAAATGAATAATAATATTAAAAGAATATTATTTTTACAAAAGAAAATATTCAACAATATTTTTGAAGAAATTCCAGAAAATACTCATCAACAAACAAAGGACATAATAATAATAATAATAATAATAATAATAATAATAATAATAATAATTATATAAATAATAATAATAATTAATATTATGATTATTATTGTTATTATTATTATAATAAAAGGTGATATTAATTTATTTTATTTTTGATTGAATAAAAAATAATATTTAATATTTCTCTTATTTATGTGTAATATTAATATTTTAATAAATTCCTTATATTCGTCAATTATTTTTCAATTTCTTTATTAATATACCAGTCATATTGTACTATGGACTTTAATGATGATAATAATAATAATAATAATAAACAATTTTGGAAAAATCAAAATATATAAAGTTAATTTAAAATTATATGAAATATATAATGAATGAAATCAAAGTAGTACATTTAATTTTTAAATTATATTTATAGCATTTTTTGAGGTATATACTATACTAAAATTGGTTTTTTAAACTAAAAAAAAAACATTAATTTGATTTTAGAAAATACAAAAGAAATACTAATATTTTCAAAACCTATTAATTTTTAAAATAATATAATAATTTGTATTCAAATTAATTGTTTGACTTGTTGAAAATTCATATTTATAATTTATTAAGATGTCTAAGCTACACATTAATAAGGGAATGGTTGAATATTATCATTGATTCAATAAATAATTAATAGTTCAACATTATCTTTTAAAAATTATATTCTTTCAATATTATGTATACTATGATCAAGAAAAAAACGACTTCTCTTCATTACGCAATTTCTAATGATTTTTATTTTAAAAAGTTAATTTCTAATAATAAAATTATTAAAATTAAACTTTAAATTTAAATTCTAAATATTAAAAAAAAAAAGAGAATGAGAGAGAGATTGAGAGTGTTTTAAAAAAACATCTTATTTTACTAAACATTGTATTTGAATTAATTAATTTAATTAAATAGAAGAAATTCAATGTTAAAAAAATAAACATGAACATTTAGATTTAAAAAAAGAAGAAATACCGTTTATATATATATATATATATAAAGACAAGCAAATAAAAGAAATTAATGAAAATGAGAAAAATGTTGGGATTTCGACGAATCCTTAATGTTGGAATTTCACCTAAAACTTATAGAATTTCGAATCAATCTTGATGAATAAAAATTAATTTTTACGATTGATTACTTCTCTTGTTCTTCACTCTTCACTCGAGTGAATCAACCATATCTTGGTTGCAAGATGGTTCTATTGCACAAAGATTATTGAAGAAGAAAAGATAATATGAACTGGAGAAGAAAAGAGAAATTAGGGTTTAGATTAAAGGGGAAGAAGTAGAAGAATTATGCAGAGTTTTTCTCTCTGTTTTCAAACTGAAATTTTATTCAACTTTTCTCTATGCAACATCATAATTACAAACATAGGGTACCTTCCTATTTATAGGCTGAGACTGCTTGCACACCAAGCAATCTCCAATGAACCTAACTCAGCTAAAAGTATAAAATAAAGCTAAGTCTTAAATTCTGTCGAAGACACACTTCTTCGACATTTTGACATCTTAACAATTTCTGAGCAGAGCATTTCAAAATCAACAGACTCTGTTAAAATGATGCCATGACACAAAGAATTATATTCTCAACACACCAACTAATTCATTATATCTAAACTATCTACATTCATCATTTTTCGTAGTCTTTTAAACACTTCAACCTGCACACATTTCTTCATGATGTGTGCAATACAGCGTTTCAACACTATTAAAAAATTCGCGTTTAGTGACCGAATTAGAGACCAAAAATGCCTAAGAATCGGCCACTATAACGTTTAGCGACCAATAACGTGACTACCAAAAAAGCCTAAAAATCGGTCACTATAACCTTTAGAGACGAATTTAGTGATCGAAATTAGTGACCGATTTTAGTGACTGAAATTAGTGACCGATTTTAGTGACCATTTTCAATTGTTTAAAAAACTTAATATAAAACAAAAGTTTTATCTTTAGTTGGAATCAAACAAATGCACTTTACTTTGCGAGGCTTTCGGGTGTCCACTAAGCCATTTGGTTTTTGTTATATAATTTACATTCGAAATTTATATATTATTAATGAAATAGAACTTTCAAATATTATTTAAAAAGATTCTTACACTAATTGTCATTAAAATTATATTTTATCTATATTAATAAATTTGTATAAGTTAATTATATATATAAATATATATTTTATTTGTTAAAACAATAAAAATGTAAAATTTTGACTAAATAATTTAAAAAAAATAGGGTTAAATATACAATACCCCCTGCAATGTTAGCGATTTCTCATTTTAGCCCCTGGTAAATTTTTTTTTTAAAAACCCCCTCGTAATATCCAGATTCCCTCACTTAGCCCCCTGGCTGCCACATGGCAGCAAAGATTCCTTTCTCTTTGCTTGCGTGGCAGCCAGGTGGCATTTTTTATATTATTTTATTATTTTATTATTTTTTTTATTTTTTTTATTTTTTATTTTTTTTTTATTTTTTTATTTTTTTTTATTTTTTTTTTGTTTTTTTTTAAATTTTTTTTATTTTTTATTTTTATTTTTTTTATATTTTTTAAAATTTTTTTTTATTTTTTTTATTTTTTTTTACTTTTTTGTTTTATTTTGTTTTATATGTTTTATTTTTTTTATTATAATTTTTATAATTTTTTTTTCTTTTTTTTATTTCTTTTTCGTTTTTATTTATATATTTTTTATTTTTTTATTTTTTTTATTTTTCACTTTTGGACCTAATTTTTATTTTTAATTCTATTTTAAACAAATTTTTATTTTAAAAATTACACTAGTGCAGAAAAGACTTTTTACGTCGGGCGAAAAACACATTTTACATCGGTTCTGGGTCCGATGTAAAGCCAAGCGATGTAGTAAATCAAAGACATTTTACATCGGGCCATAGTCCGATGTGAAAAATACATCTACTACATCGGTTAACTATTAAGTCTGATGTGAAATACATCTACTACATCGGTTGACTATTAAGTCCGATGTAAAATGTATGTTTTTACATCGGTTGCCTTTCTGGGCCGATGTAAAATGTATGTTTTTACATCGGTTGCCTTTCTGGCCCGATGTAAAATGTTTTTTTTTCTTACATCGGTTTCCTTTCTGGCCCGATGTAAAATGTATGCTATCTTTCTTAAAATGTATGTTTTTACATCGGTTGCAAGGCGAAAAAGAAATAAAAAAAAAGAAAAAAAATTATAAAAATTAGGGTTAAATATACAAAACCCCCCTGCAATGTTAGCGAATTCTCATTTTAGCCCCTGTAAAATTTTTTTTTTTAAACACCCCCTCTTAAAAAAAAAAATTAAAAAAATTTAACAAAAATAAATAAAAAAAATTATAAAAAAATAAAAAAAATAAAAAAAAATAGAAAAAAAATAAAAATAAAATAAAAAAAATTAAAAAAAATTAAAAAAATTAAAAAAAATTAAAAAAAATTAAAAAAAATTAAAAAAAAAATAAAAAAAAAAAAAAAAAAAAATAATAATAATATTAAAAATGCCACCTGGCTGCCACGCAAGCAAAGAGAAAGGAATCTTTGCTGCCATGTGGCAGCCAGGGGGCTAAGTGAGGGAATCTGAATATTACGAGGGGGTGTTTAAAAAAAAAATTTACAGGGGCTAAAATGAGAATTCGCTAACATTGCAGGGGGGTTTTGTATATTTAACCCAAAAAAATAAAAGGAGAAAATTGGGATGGAAGCACTTAATAATGAAAAAAAAATTAGTGACCGAAATTTCGGTCACTAAAATCTTTTATGCATGAATTTATATAAAAATGATTATTTGAGACTGGAAATTATGGTCACAAAATATAAGTCGCTAATTTGGTGGCTAATTTTATTTAGTGACCATTTAGTGACTTTTAAAATTTTACTAACATGATGTCTAATTTTGGTGGCTAATTCGGTCACTAGAGTGACCAAAATTTTTCGGTCACTAAAAGCGAATTTTCTAGAAGTGCAAGTTCAACTTCCCATTCGCTACTTGATCTTGAAGATAATGGAATCTCATTTCGATGTGTATGTTTCTTCCATGTGCTATCGAATTCTTCGGTAGATTGATAACAGTCATGTTGTTGATGTTCATGGTAACTTTCACGACCAAATTGACCATCCAAGTTGCTTGACATGCACAAAGAGAAGCAGTTATGTAGTCAGCTTCACACGATGACAGTGCCGCTAGTAGCTCTTTTCTTGAGTTCCAAGCAACTGGTGCACCACCTAGCATAAACACATAGACAGTTGTGGATTTTCTATCCTCAACATCATTACACCAACTTGAGTTGGTGTAACCCACTAGTTTGCATTCTTTTCCTTCATCAGCTGTAAGAAACAAAATTCCATAGTCGAGAATTCCTTTAAGATACCTTAATATATGGCTTCTGCATGAATCTACCCAGCATACCTACATTGTATTCTAGATCAGGCCTTCTGTGACAAGGGTATCTTAACTACCCAATAAGTCTTATGTACTTTGTTGGGTCAACATCATCTTCCTCTGAGTCTTTCCACAGTTGCAGTATTTGTTCAGTAGGTATCAAAGGTGAATTGTAGTCTTCCATCTCAAATCTCTTGAGCATTTCGCTTGCATATCTTCTTTGATGCATTATCAAGCCTCTACTACTCTTGTAGAGTTCAATACCTAGGAAGTATAAAATGTTTCCTAGATCAGGCATTTCAAACTCCATGTTATTAACAAGTCATCGATATAGAGGCACAATATAAGAAATTCACTCTTTCTTCTTCTTACATATATTGCATGCTCAGTTGTGCACTTCAAAAATTCCTTCTTCCTTGTGCACCCTATATGTTTTTCTTTCTTTGTCTTGTTTCACAAAACTATCTAGTTGTGTAACGTAAACTTCTTCATATAAAGGGGCATTCAAGAAAGCATATTTCACATCCATCTGACACATATGCCAATTGTTCATGTTTTCTAGACCAACAATCAACCTGGTTACTTTGATTCTAGCAACAGGTGCAAAGACTTTGTTGAAGCCGAATCTTTCTTGCAGAAGAAATCCTTTCACCACAAGTCTTGATGTAACGCCATGTATAATATATATCTAGAATAATACCATGCAAGTGTTAATATTTGGTAGTGACACCATCATAAGTGTCTATTGGCGTAATTTACATACTTGACCATTTCTACAAAACACAAAAGACGACCTATGGTACAAGATATGGAAAGTGCCAAAAAATTAAAAACTAAGATTGGAGTACAATATCCATCATTGTAAGAGATACATAATACACAGCGAAAAACATAATCTAAGCTTCTCTTGAAAGATCCAAACATAGCTCCACTTGTAAACTAAACTTGCAAAAAATACCTGAAAAACAACAATAATGTTGGGGTGAGATAATAATCACAGTGAGTTCCCCTATCTTATTAGTTCACTCAGCTCTACAGGGTTCTAATAAATTTCTATCTCAAGTCAAAAGGGAAAGGACTAAGACTTGAGTTCACATAATTCACAATATATGGAAACATGTCTCTTGAGTCCACCAACTCAAACAATCACTAATTAGAAACTATACCAAGGCATCCCCTTTTTCCGTCCTCTCCTACGTCTAGGACTTTCGGAACGGGTCATGGATCCTTGTAATGTACTTTGACATACGAAATGGATTCGGATTCAAGGTGGTTTCCACATGAATCGTCGCTTCCCATGGAAATACCCCCTCCCAAGAATTTTACCTGTAGGCTCCATTCGTACTACACACGAGAATCAAACCTGTCAAAGTAATAGTGCGTATATTCCAAAGGAGCGCTCTACATTAGCCTCAACTCTTGGAACGACACATCTCAAGGGATTGTTTCTGACTACATGATAAAGTATAACATAACGTCAAATAGATTCGGATTCTAAATGACATATAGTCGACCTTATAATTCGTCACTTCCCATGTGAATACCCCTATCTCAAGCATTTTACCCGTTGGCTCCATTCACTTATGTAACCACTAAAGATAACGAGATTGTATTAGACAATAACAAGGCATCACATTCACCTTGACCATTAATAAAAAACCTATACATGTTCCATACAAAGCTCTCCTCACAACTAGGCAACTACATGCCAATGATACACACCTAGGCATCATTGCACAAGCATTATCATCTATGTTATTCATCATGACCTAATCACTTTACTAGTTCATTCCATTATTTAATATCAAGGGTTTGCTCTCCATTCTTATAGTCTTTTAAGCATGATATCATGCAATCAAACATTCAATCAAAATCCACATATGGCATTATCATACATGAAACACACATATGGTAATACAACATTTCAAACATAACCAACATAGTAGTTCACATACATATTAAGGCACACAAGCCACTACTATCCTCAACCAAGCATTTTTGGTTAGTTCACGATCTCACATAACCATTTAATAGCCCATTAGATTACCCTTCCAATTCTTCAAGTCCCATATCAATTAGATCCTCGATTCATGAATTATGGTGGGAACAAAATCACACTTTTCACATGTTATTCCACAATTAATTTGAATTCAATTTTATACTATCAACCAAATATTAATTTCAATTCAATGTTATTCCCCGATTCAATGTTATACCCCAAAGCGAGGCTGGTTCGCTTTCGCTTCGCACAACGAACCCAAGGCAAGGTGATGGCAGAACCGAAAAGGCACCATGGTCGCACATCGAGCAGTTAGTGAGCAGCACGTTTTCTATTTGCTAAAGTTCGCACAACAAGCGTAGCAGAAAAGCTGGTCGCCTAGAGCTCGCACGTCGTCCCATACGAGACTCAGAATTCCATCAGCGTGAAAATCGATGGAACCATGGTCAAAACTCATACCCACATGTTTATAAAGCATACAATCACCCAACTCAACATAGTATAGCATGATTTAAGCATGGAATTCATCAAAACAACATGTATCAACATCAAATTCACATTTAATCATGTTTTCACACAAAACTTAACCCACCCAAAATTCTCCAACTTTCCCCCAAAAGGTATACTATCTATTGGAACTCAACTGGCAATGGAGAAAAATGAGATGGATTGATGATGATGAATTCCTCTTCTTCCTCTCCCATGAGCACTTTCTTCTTTCTCTCTTTCTCTTCTCTTTTCCTCTTTCTTTCCTTACTAACTTTCTTCTTCTTTCCTTTTTTTTCACATAACACACACACACACACACACACACACACACACACACATATATAAATCATATAATATTATATAATGATAAAATATCTCCATCAGATATTTTGTCATCTAACACCATTTGACCAAATACTAGAGTAACCAAAGCGTCCTCTCTTATACTTATTAATATTGGTCAGTCCCTTTTATTAATAATTGATCTCTTCAGAGTTCACTAGTTACTCTATCGGTCCCAACTGATAACATTTAGAGCAGTTAGGATCTTCAATTATTCTAATAAACAAAAGATAGAGTAAATAGGAACTCAATTGATCTCAACTAATATCCAATTGAGAATTTAGAAGAATATGGGGTATTACACTTGACTTATCTCAATTTACTTCTCCTTTGGGATTCATCTTCATGTTATATACCCACTTCATAACGATTTCCTTATTGCCTTAAGGTAATTCAATAAATGAAGAAGTGTTGTTGACTTCGATTGACTTATGTTTCTCATTCATTTTTTTCATCCACTTCAAATCCTTCAATGCCTCAGCTGCATTGACTGGTTCGACATTTGCAGAGAAAGCATAGTGTACAAGCTCACCTCCATTATTGACAATATCATATGATGTAATCACGCATTCCTGCAACTTTGTAGGCATGTGTCTAATTCTTTAAGGTCTACCTATGGTTGCTTGACCTCTTATTTCTTCTTGTCGAACTTCCTTTTCGACTTCACTTGCTGGTTCTTCGCATAAGATTCTCATTAAATCCTTCTTGACATTCTCAGTCCAATCCCATTTCTTAAGCTCATCTATGATCACATCCCTACTGATCCCTACTTGCTTGTTTACCAGGCCGAACAACTTGTATCCACCAATTCAAATGATATCCTATTGGGATCATTTGAATTAACTTGTCATCAAGTTTTCTTCTCAACTGATTAGGAATATGTCTATGTGCTACATATCCAAATTCCTTCAGATGACTCAGATTAGGCTTGACACCAGACCAACATTCTTCTGGCGTGATTTCTTCTAGCCTTTTCATCAAACATTTGTTCAAAAAGTATGTTGTAGTCGACACAACTTCTCCCCTTAATTTTTTGGGTAAATGCTTGCCTTTCAACATACATCTAACCATATTCATGATGGGTATATTCTTCCTTTCAGTAGTTCCATTATGTTGTGGAGTGTAGGGTGGCACCACCTCATGCCAAATCCCTTCTTTCTAACATAATGTGTTGAAGTCTTTCGACACGTATTCTCCATCAACACCAGTCCTCAAAATTTTGAGCTTTCGACCACTTTGTCTTTCGACCATATATTTAAATTTGGAAAATACCTCAATGACTTCACTTTTCTTCTTGATCAGGTAAGTCTGCAGTTTTTGACTAAAATCATTTATGAATGTGACAAAGTATATATTACCTCCAAACGAATCCACCCGAAAAGGACCACATACATCAGAGTATATGATTTCATGAATTGGCTTCGACTTGCTTCTTGCATCCTTACTGAAGTTGTTCTTGTGCTACTTTGATTGTACACATTCCTCACACACTTCATTTGAAATGTTTATTTTTGGTAACCCTGACACCATTTTTTTTTAGATCTCAAAAGTCATTGAAATTGAGAAGACCAAGTCTATAGTTCCATATCTTTTCATCTCTACTAGTTGCAGTTGCAAGGCACTTTTGCTCCATCATATTAAGTTCAATCTTGAAGGTTCTATTATGAGACATGGGGGATTTCAAAATTAACTTTCCACATGAGTCGAGAACTCTCATCAACTTGTCTTCAATAGAAACTTTTGAATTTTTTTCAACCAACTTCCCTATGCTGAGCAAATTACTTTTCATGCATGGTATATACAATACATTGGAAACTACTAACCTTTTTCCATCTTTCCTCAAAATCAGAACATCACCAATACCTTCAGCTGCAATAGTATTGTCATTTGCAAATTTCACCATGTTCTTCATTGAGGGTTTTATGTTGATAACCCAATCTTTCCTACCAGTCATGTGTGATTAGCATCCTGAGTCCAAGTACCATTGGTCCTTGAATCTTTCTTCATCTCTTGTTGTGAGCATCAAAAACATCTATTCTTCTTCATGTTTTGCCAACTATGCATCATTTTCTTGATTCTTTTGTTTTTCAGGACAGTCACTAGAGCAGTGACCATACTTCTAACAATTGAAACACTGAATGTGACTTTTTTTCCAGGTTTTTGCCCACCAACTTTTCATCTACTTGCAACAACGCCTATGTGGTTGCTTTGGTATGAGTGTATTATTTGATTCAACGAGTTTCCTTCTTGCTGGTTTCCTCTACCAGTCGAATCGTTGTAGCCTCCTCTACATTTGTTGTCGAATCATTTTCGTTTGCCTTTCTTTTCTTTTGTTGATTGCGCCTACAAAGCCACATCAATCTTCGACTTGCTTGCAGCTCTTTCAGCCATTCTTTGTTCATGAGATTCAAGCATCCCTTGAAGCGCTTCCTATTTCAATGTTGACAAGTCTTTTGATTCTTTTATGGTTTCAACTACGTGATCGAATTTTGAAGTCAATGACCTTATGATCATTGCAATAAAATATCTTAATGTCAACACTTCTCCACATACATTGATTTGATTCACCTATTCTGTAAACCTTGTGAAAAAATCAGTTAAGCTTTTACTTTCTTCCATCTGAAGCAATTCATAAGTTCTTTTGTGAGTTTGTAACCTCGCCTCTTTCACCTTCTCTGCGCCACCAAACTATTTCTTCAACATTTCCCATGTTTCTTTCACTGATTCAACATTACTCATCTTTTCAAAATTGTCTAGATCAACACATTGATGAATTATAGAGCGAGCTTTATAATCTTTCTTCTTCAATTCTTTATGTGCAACATTTTTCTTCATCTGTCCCATTTTCTGCAAGTAGCATTACTTTTTCCTTCACAAGATCCCACATGTCTTGATAACAGAAGACAATCCTTATCTGCTTACACCAATTATCATAATTCTTACAATTTAGAATTAGAAGACTTGCCGGAATCACACATTCAGTCACGCAATCCTTGTTTGGATTATTCATCGCACTATGCTTCCATGAATCACACATTCAGTGCTCTAGATAGCATATGTTGTGATTTCGACGAATCACTGATGTTGGAATTTCACTCAAAACTTTGATAATTTTGAATCAATCTTTTTGAATGATTATTCCTCTTGTTCTTCACTCTTCACTCGAGTGAATTAGCGACATCTTTTTTGCAAGATTTCCACCCTGTACAACGATTATTGAAGAAGAAAAGAAAAGATGAATTGGGGGAGAAAAGAGAAATTAGAGTTTTAGAGAAAAGGGGAAGAAGAAGAAGAATTATGCAGAGTTTTTCTCTCTGTTTTCAAAATGAAATTTTATTCACCTTTTATATATACAACTGCATTATTACAATGATAGGGTACCTCCCTATTGATAGATTGAGATTTTGCACACCAAACAATCTCTAACAAACCTAACTCAACTAAAAACACTAAATAAAACTTAGTCTTAAATTCTGTCGAAGATACACTTCTTTAATATTCTGACATCTATACAATTTCTGCGCAGAGCATTTCAACAACAACAAACTCTGTCGAAATGATGTTTTGAAACAACATTATATTCTGAAAAAAAATACACAACATTATTTTAGAATTGTGTTGACTGATTTAGATTCTTTTGATTTTTTAACGAAACTCAAGTCAATTATAAATGTAAATGGTAAGAAAATTTTGAAATGGAATTTAAACACATAATTTTAATCTTATTTCACTCTTTAACTCTAAGCTACAACCACTCCCCACTAAGCTATACTAATAGTGTAGGATATAATTAAACTCTTATTTTTTTATTAAGACCACATATCTTAGTTTTTACTATTATAATCTAAGTTTTGGAAATATAATTACATGGAAAACATAAAAATAAAATCATTAATTTTAGAGTTTTAATCATTAATTTGATTTTTTATTTTTATTTTTTATTTTTGACATATTTTTTATATATTTTTATTGATAAATTAAAATCATCTTAATCATATAGAGTTATATGTGCCAATACATACACTTATTTAATATAACAACACGACAATAGTTAAAAGATAAAACTCCTTTTTAATTGAGCTGAAATAGTTAAGTCATTGATGAAATATAAACCCTAATCCCCATAAAGATATCTAGAAGCAATAAATAGATTACTCAAATATGACCGAAACGGCACTTGATGATTTTCAATTTAGCCTCGTTAATAATTTAATTATTGCGCCAAAACAATTGATATTTAGCCCTAAATTTCTTTATGCAGAATATCCGGAAGAAAGAACAAGATCTTTGACACCGACATACATATATGTATCGTATCCCTTTTCTTCTTTGTCAATATCATCTTTAACTTGATAAATACATATATTGCTTATTAAAAAAAAATCTTCTTTATCTTGGTTAATTCGTCGGCTGTTTTTTGTTGATCTGAAGTGTTCTTAATCTAGTTTTTGGAATGAATAATTTGAGGTTTGCAGATGAAACAATTAGATCTCCAACTAAGTAGTTTATATGTATTTTTTTTGCTATGGTGAAATTTTGAGTTTTGGGTTATGTCAAATTGAGGGAATTTAGATAGTATGGTTTGCTTTTCTAATTTTTCTAGGGTTTTAATTATCGTTTATTTGCATATCGGCAACTTTTTCATCAAATTTTCCTGATCCTGTGTTTTTTTTACTGAAGGTCTGGCCTAGGGCAATCCCAGATGATAAACCGAGGTGCTATGGATCAGTGTACTAAAAACGCCATAGAATTTTTAAAAGAAATAAAGGGTAGATTAATTCAACATAAGTTTGACGAATTTTTGAAAGCCTTCAAGGATTATAGGGCACAAAGGTTTGATCATGTTTTCCCTTATTTTATTTCTTTGTTTTTATTGTGAGAGGATTTGGATTGCTGATCCTAATTTTTTTTAGTTCTAGATAGTTTTTCTATCTGTTTGGTACATTTGTAGGATTGAGAATAATGATTTTAGAGACAAAATGAAGGAAATATTTGAAGGTCAGAGAGATTTGATATTGAGATTAAACGCCTTCATGCCAATTGGATATGAAATCAAAGTTCCATTGGAAGATGAACAATCTCAGCCAAAGAAGCATGTCAAATTGGAAGATGCTACACGTTTTTTGAATAAGATAAAGGTCTGTGTCTTGTTAAGCTTTATAGACTCTTAGGAAAAGCAATTTATTTTTAACGTATGACCATTTTTTTGCAGGCTCAGTTTCAAGGAGTTGATGACCATACTTACAAATCATTCATGAAGATATTAATTATGTACTATAAGAAACATAAGTCTTTCACTATGGTCTGCCAAGAGGTATATTTGTTCAATTTAATTATGCTTGTTAATCATTTATGAACATCATTTGCTTATTAAAAAAAATATTTATGAACATATTTTTCGATTTTTTTTTAATTTCACATAAGTATGCTTGATTTGTCATAACTGAACTTCTACAGGTTACTACACTTTTGCAAGGCCATCCTGACCTTCTTGATGAATTTTATGAATTTCTTCCAAAATCTATTTCTGCTCATTATGTTGCTGCTCGGAATTCTGTGCGTGGAGATATATAGGAGATCTTCAATACTTAATAGGGCAAATTTTTGTTGATGAAATTTGGAGAATTTAATAAAATATATGGAATGGATTTGATAGGGATATAATTCAAGCTTTATTGCGAAAATCTTGTAAGGTTTGAAATAAAATTCGATAAATTTTGTCTTTGAATATTTTGGATTAAAAACACAGTACTTTATATGAGGATTAATTAATGAGAAATTGACTAAGGATTTTATTGCAACCATGGCAATTAAATGAATTTATTTATCAGATATTGTTATAACATCGTAATACCATGCTATATTTTTTAAATATTTTGTTTGATTTGAAGAGGAAATACAACACACAGATTGACATAACGTCATTCATTCATTGTATTGCATTGGTTCTTCTATTGATTTTTTTTTAATAAACAATGATATTAATACAAGCAAAAGTGATGCTTGAACCCGATAAACAAAATAGCGGGAATATTACATCCGCTTGATACAATCTATAGGAGCAATAAATCAATTATAAAAGTTACAGATAGAGAATTTGGGGTACCCTCCCCACCATTTCTAGGAGAAGAAAATGACCAAATTGATAATATCGTCTATTGCCACCAATTTGTTTTTGAATATTAAACTATTTCTACTATACCAAATAAACTACGCCGTAATTACTCAAACGGAAATTCCAACTGAATTGCCTAATATGTTTCTAGAAGTAACAGAGAATTTGTTAAAAGAATCAATAACGAACATGGCAAAACCTTCAATTATCTTTCGATTCTTTGCCGTCACTTATCTGAGTTCGGATTAGTTCGGGAAAAGAAACGTGGCTTACTCTAGGTTTGGTTTTGTAAGATTTACTGAAGTTAAAAACCTTACCAAACTCCAAGTGAAACTCAAAAGTATATGGTTTGGAAGTTTTTAATTATGAATTCACATGGCTTTATTTACAAAACCAAACTCTAGGTATTAAAGAGAAAGTTTGAAAAACCTGGATTCCAAGGATCCATAATGTTAGATCAGATAGGAAAGGCTCCTTTAAAGGTGTTTTGTTAAAAGCTCCAAGTGAGGGTGGTGGTAAGCTTCCAACTCTCATTCTCGACGGTTGCAACAAAGTTGGCTTCTGTAGAAGATGTTCCCCATTAAATTTGACCCTCTCTTGTATTGTAGGTATCTTGAAAAACAAATTTTTTTTTTAGGGGGTGTTAAAAAGCTTCATTCTCCTTTGTTTCACGTACTTTAGGCACTCAAAAGTTGGTGGAGTTTACATTCTCCTTTGCTCTCTTAATGAAGAATCTCTAGATACGTTTTGGAAATATTGTCGCGGTACGAAAAATACGACCTACGAGCGCATCACACGCTCGTGGATGATTAAAAAATTCGTCATCAAACTTTATTTATTCTAAAGAAAGAAATGAAAAAAATCGATAAAACCCTTAAAAGAAAATAGAAAATGGTTTTCGCAACAAAATTTGGGTTAGGAGTCAATTATGCGAAGCGAAGGTAATAGCACCTGTCACATCCGTTGTACTCAACAGGGACCTTAGTTAGATTTGCGATTAGAATTTTAGCTTACATCGTTTGCTTTCAATGAACGATTAAAAGTTCAAAAAGGTAAAGTAAAAGGGTCATAAAATGGTTTTTATTAGGGTGCTTGACAAGATTGCGGGTCTTGCTCCTATGTATCCTCAGGTGCGATGATAAATTCAAAGCGACGTAGTTCTAAGCAAGAAAAAACATATTTTTGGGTTTTTTGTTAGAGTGCTTGACGAGATGTTGAATCTCACTCCTACGTATCCCCAGGTGCGATGGTGAACTCAAATGTAAGTAGTTCTAGGTAGAAAATGAGTGTAGGTTAGTTGATTTTAGTGACCGAATGTTTAGGTCGCATTTCAATGGTAAAATGTCGGCTTCTAATTGGTTCTCCGACTCTGCAAACTCTGATGCTGACATCCTGTATGGTTCCATAGAAACAGGTCTGGTACCAGGGACAAGATTAATAGCAAACTCTATCTCTCTGTATGGCGACACATCTGAAATATCATCTGGAAACACGTCTGGAAATTCACTCACCACTTGCAACTCATCAATCACCGCTTGACTCTCCACAGATAAGGATGCAAACAATGCAAACTCTTGAGCTTCCACTTCTAAAAGCTCCTTCAACTCTCTAGCAGACAGAAAACCAGTTTCCTTCTCATCATTAGAAGCAAGAAGCCACACTGACTTGTTATAACAGCTGATATGAATGTCATTGAACTCCAACTAATTCATTCCAAGAATAACATCAAATTGTTACCAAAAAAAGGAAAACCGTGCTCATCATTCGAAAACAAGTCAGGATACTCAACACACCTCTAGCCCGTCTCCAGTCAAATCATCGTTTTCCCCTTCACCAGGAAGCGAACAATGAAAACACCTTACCATCTTCCCTCAAGGATCATGCCATTTTGCCAACTGAAACTATCCTCGAATCCGACCTCCATTCGGGTTCAGGAACAACACAACATTCTCAAAACAATTGAAGTAGCCAACACTGCACTCTCGCATGCAGCAACACGATATCCAATCTCTCTACAGTTGGAGTATCCACGAGGAGCAGACGCTTTTCCCCACTTGGTTCATTCCCAATCTACAAAAGGAAAATAAAACAAGCATCGACAGTGTTTTCACACACGTGTCGCATACTAGGGAACAACCTTATTTAAAATACCTGGTCGGACGGACGTACCTGCTTTGATACCATTAATGTAACACCCCAAATATACCCGCACAATTTAAATATAAATCAAAGTTATTTCATCAAAATATATTCAGAATGTCACACAATTCATACTACAACTGCTCATATAACAAGATATGTAACACATGCAACTTATTTAAAAATTATTTATAATAACTATAAGACCTCAACGTGTCTGAAAACATCAAAACCTTATTGAAACAGCGGAAGCATCAACATTAACAATTATTCATGGCATAATTATTCCCTCAAAACAACATAAACAATGAATATTCTAGAGATATCCAAAAATCTCTATCAAACGCATCAAAATACAACGTTCCCTGGCCCCGGTGTTACACATCAGAGCAGACGCCGACACTAAAAGGAAAACAAAAGACTTTATCTTCTACTCACTTCAACTCCTCTATTGCGAGTTATCTGCACAATGCCCATGTATAGGCAACATTTAAACATAAGGGGTGAGATATCATAATTAGATAAATGAAAGCATGATAATTAAGTAAGCATTGATTATTCATGCACAAACACCCATTCCAAAACATACAACCATACAACAGTAGCTACAACCAACATCTCAACAAATCCAACAACAACAACAAACACAACTGAAATGCAATGCAGTTAAGACTCTCAAATCGACTCACTGGATGTGATACCATCGATGCCTATTTAAAAAGCCGATCCCTATTTCAGGACCACAATTCCCATGTCGGAATTTCCATAAAGTCGCTCACACCCCACATGGGCACACGACTTCCATGATCGTTCATACCCAACATGGACAAACGATCACCGTGACCACTCACACCCCACATGGGCACATGATCACCTCAACAACAAGAACGATATAATTTCGCAATCTGAATCCGAATAAGGCGCTCATTTCCCACATGGGCACATGACTTATCTCACAACTCATGCAACCATAAAATGTATAACAACAACGATAACGACCATCTAAAAATACAACATATCACAACAGGACAGTAATAACCAAGTGCCATACAGTCCAACAACAATGACATACAACATAGCAAGCATCCACAAGGCATTTAGAATCATATCACACCATAACTTAATGATAATAATGCGTTTAATACAACCAACCACAAAATTATTCAACTTCTACCACCGAAACTATTTTTAGATTAAAGTTCAACATATCAGCTTCCCGACTCTTCAAACGGCACTTGAATCGGACTCTCGAAACAAAAGTTATGAATTTTAGAAGATTTACAAAAGACAGCAGAGTAACCGGTTACGCAAAATGAGGTAATCGGTTACACCTGGGTAACCAGCCACTGCCACTGGGGTAATTGATTACCACAAAACCCGTAATCGGTTATGCCTTCGAAAAAACCAAAAATACATTTTTTTAGGCAGTGTAACCGATTACGCCCAAAGTTGTAATCGATTACACTGCATCCAAAATCAAATTTTCAGTAGCTTATCATATGAAAATCACTTTTGAACCCTCCCAAAACTCAAAGTTTCTTATAAATTGTTTGGAACATATTTTAACACGAAAAAGCATTTTTCTAAAGTCTCAAACCCCAAATCCTTTTCGTCAAAAATTGCTCATGACTTTGTTTCGACTCTAACTCGTGATCACAACAACCAACAACATCAACAACATTCAACAATCAAATATATGATTCCAACTGAAGAAACTACAACGATTCATCATTCTAATATCAATCAAAACATCAACATCATACACAATCCATCAAGAGTTCATTATAGCACAAACAACATCAACAACATGCAACAATCATTCTATCATCTATCACAACAATAACAACCATTCACAATTCATTAAGAATTTCATCAAACATACAATACCAATTCTTCAGAGTCTTCATAAATTGAGCGCAAAAATTGAAAGACAGGCAATCCTTTAGAGGCTCTTCAATCATAGTCACACTTAGAAGCTTTAGCACGATCGTTCTTCAGAACTTTTGTCTAAAAGCTTTCTAGAACTTGACAGCATCTTGTAAAACACTTGTATCTCTTTAAAGTCAGTCTCTTTAGAGTCAAAGTGTGTTCATTATAGAGTCTGATGACGCACACATCAAAGCTTCAGAGTCAGAACCTGTTTAGCAAAAGCTACACACTAAACAAAAACCATTAATGTACAAAATTGTTCTCTAAGAAACAATGCATTGTTATCATCAAAACTAAAGGCCATATGCAGAACCAAATCTTGTTCTAACACCTCGGTCCTTACTGTCTTCTTCTCATTCACGGCAATAGCTTCACCTTGAATTGTGTTCACCTCTCGGGGAGAAGTACATGCCTTAGAAATTTGGATGTCTACGGTTGTTGCTTGTGGTGGAGGAATGGGAGGAGTCTGTTGGTCAGCACTAATATCAAACTCGCTATCTTTCTTAGGAGACTAACAAGGTTTGACAATATTAGTAAAGAAGAAACTCAGTTAAAACAGATGATAGAGTAAAGGGTACAAACCAACATCTTATCATCGGAGGAACCATTGGCATCATCGCCTAAATCTTTTGGCTTTGTTGGTCTTGCAGAAGTAGATGAATTTGTTGTTTTGTTACCCTAAGAGAGCAGGTGTGGGTCAGTAACATTGAAGAAATAGAAAACAAAAAGAGAATTAATGAAATAGTGATTCTTTACCCTTGGAGCACTCGAAGTATTGGTGCCATGAGAACTAGTCATCAAAGTTTTTAGATTATTGGGAATACATACATAGGACCAGAAAGAATTTGTAAGCCAAAAATATCCGAGGTAAAATAACAAATTAGTTCAAGTATAGTCGACGAAACTTACCTCTTTCTCTCAAGAAGGAAAAAGCATCAAGACGGTGTGCCATGAGGGTGCGGTCTGGCGCAGTCTGCTAATGGATAGCCCAACATTCCTTAAATTCTTGAGTACCACTAGTGCAAAGTGGCGAATATAATTTTAAAATTTACACTCATTATATTAAAAACGGGTGTAAATAATAAACGTGGTGGAAAATTTGTAAATAAAATGTCATTTATAGTAGCAGTATGTGACAATAGACACCCTATTTAAAAAAAGGTGTAAATTAAAAACATTATTATAATAAATTAAAATCATTACTATAATAATATCTCTATTACTCCCATTTAAGAAAAAACGGGTGTAAATTAAGATTGGTTGAAAAATAATTATTTAGTTTAATAACTCTAAATATTAACCTTAAATATCTTAATAAACTACACTATATTTTATTAAGAGATATTTGGATAAGTAAATAAATTAAAGGGTGTAAATTTATTAATTAATATTTTGTAAATAAAATAATAACAAAATACATATCAATATCAAATTTAATTATTGATATCAATCAAACCTATTTCTCTCTAATCCCCATTTCTCTTCTTCTGTTCATTTCATCGAGAGTTTCATCCTCTTCATTCATCGCGATTTTCATCCTCTTCATTCATCGCGAGTTTCATCTCCTTCCTCTAAATCTTCAAAAAATATCATGATAATTATTTTTGTTTAATTAGCGACGGAAAAATTTCAAAAATTTGTCGCTAATTTGACGAAAAAATTAAAATAGTAAGTTTTGAAGAGTTAAAGAACCAGTATGAATTTTTTTTAGGAGAAAGGATCTGATGAAATCGTTCTCAAAGCAATGGGACGTGCAATTAATAAGACTGTAACGATTACCGAGCTAATAAAGGTGGGATGGTAGATAATTAGATATCTCTATGGATTAAATTGGTTGGCATTTAGTTAGTTTTATTATTGTGGCTGATCTTTTTACCTGTTTCAGAGAAGGATTATTGGTTTGCATCAGAACACCGTAATTGGATTGACAAATATAACCGACACTTGGGAACCGATTGAAGAAGGCCTTCTTCCGTATGGCTAACTATTGTTTCCTTTATACTGATTTGTTGAATAATTTATGTATGCTTGGGTTTGACTGTTTTTGTTGTGCTTCAATGTTTCAATGATCACAATTACGTTGTCGAAGAAAGAGCTGGATACATCCTCAACAGGGTAAGGACTTCAATTATATTGTACGATTTGCTGGATCTCTAAATTGTGTTGTCAGATGCTTTATCTTTTAATAGGCTTAGTTATTTTTGTGTGAACCACTTGAGGGTGAGGATACGTGTTCACAATGCGGCACGACACTTCAAATTGGAGGAATGTCAAGTGTTCAACACAAACATGACATTGACACATCATATTACATTTAATTGCCTTCATTTTCTCAAATTTTTATCGATGTTGTGTTGTGTTCATTGTATGCCATGTGCTGCAAATTCAATTCGTATCGACGAAGTTTACAAATAAGCTTTAGTTATGTTTAAACCTCTTATGTTTATACCTTTATTCCTGCCTTTTGTCGCTGTCTTTGAATTTTGCTGACATGTTCTTAATTGTGGCTTTGGTGCACCCACTTCTGTATGTTACTGCTAGAACCTTGAATTGATTTTCATGTTGACATGTTTGAGTTTCTATATTGTACCATGTACCAATTATTTTGGATTGTGAATTTGTTGCTTTTATTCACATACTTGCTATGTACTGCTCTGTACCTTGTGCTATGACTTCTTTGGTTTTCATGTTGATAAATTTGGCACAAGTTGGATGAAGCATGAGGATTGGCTTGCATTGGCAATATTATCTTAAATCCCCCCTTCCTTGGTAAGTTTTAAGTGTGTGTGTTTTTTTTTTGAACTCATTTTCTGTTGGATTCTACTTTAATTACTCTTGGCACCTTTGGTTGTGTAGGTTGTGTGATCGTGATGAAGGTGGAAGCACTTGGAAACATGAAGAGGATTGGCGACGTAAATCATGAAGCATTGATGAAGAATTGAAAGCCATAGGTATTTGTACAAGACTTGAGGTATTTGGAATGACATGCTTTTCACTGCTGTGTTATCTTGACAGATGAGACTCATATTGTTTTTTTGCAGAATATCCATGAATGTGTCTGAGTTTGGTACAAAGAACTTGGACAACTTGAAGGTTTGGATTAGGAAACTGGTGGTTTGACACAAAGGTGGCATTTGAGCTTACACTCCATCATCCAAGTGAGCATGGTGAGTAACTTTCAAGTTTTTTTGGTTTGTATACCTACTGCCCTTGATTTTTGTTAACATTATTTGGTGTTGAATTGTGTAATTGTCCTCAAAATTTCATGTATGCCAAGTACTTTCCCATGGCTGCTGCTATGTACTTTAATATGCTCTCAAATTGTGATTTGGTTTCCATGTACACATCTTATGGAGAAACTTGGAACAATGATGGTTTGGTGTGATAAGGAAGCAAGTCAAGGATGCTCTTGTACTTGGAGTACTTGGATTGGTAAGAGCTTGCGAATTTGGAAATGGTTGCAACTGCTTGCGCTTGGTGCAAGGGATAAAGTGTGATCTTCAGTTTGTGTCCCATACTTAGTAGTAACTAATCTCTATTCTATTCATGGCAGGTTTTGAAGATCAGCTGGTACTTTTCCTTTTTTGCAAGACACAAAGATGGAGATGACTTGTGGAAGGAAACATGGTGTGGATATCGAATTGAGACTTGCAGAACTGGACAAGAACTTATGGCTTAGCTTGGAGACTTGAGTGTTTTAACTCATGAATGCATTTGTTTGCTCTTTGACTTAGGTGTGATGTAGATTTTAGGTTGCAACTCATGGATACATCTTAGGCTAAATCGTGTTTATAATATAATGCAACAACATTCATGGATACATCTTATTCTAATGGATATTTTGACATGGATATTGAATTTTATATTCTGATTGGTATTGGATATTGGATATTGGTTCACCATTCTACATTATGTTATGTTAACTCTACTAGAAACATTTAAATGTGTAGGACTTTGTGAAGGAAGTTTTACACTGCAATTGTTGTCTTGCTAACTATTTTTCATGCCTTTTTCAATGCTTTTTAACGATACACCAATTACTATTACAATATTCATGTTAGTTCTTTTCATACAGTTTAAGTGTTATGACATTAACACTAATTCATGTTGTTATTTTAGTATTATATGAGTATAAGTTGAATATTCTCATGTTCTATATTTTTTTAGAGATTTACTCAATATCTTAACTAAATTACCCATGCGGGAGTACGGGTTTCTTACTAGTGCTTCATAGCAACTTAGACCCTAGACTTATAGTAGTGTGGTAATACTACTTCTTCCGTGCTGCTATACTTATTGTTACTTGACTTTGATGTAGATTTATGGAAGGGTTTGATTTTATTAACTTAGTAGTCTTTCAGTTTCTGACAGTGCTTTTAACTTTCATCGTTTCTAAGTTTTGTCTTCTAACAATAAACGAATTAAATTAAATGTTCAATTCTTTAAGTATTAATGTCCAACCATGAGTTATACAAGTCTGGCTTGACTATCTTTCACATTTGGAATATTGTTATTTCTTTAATTGTATTCTCTGTGGGCAAGTTCTTATTTGTTTTTCTTCGTGCAGATATCAACCTCCTATACCGACTGATAAAGTAAAACTGTTAAATGAATATGAAGAGGAAGAAGGTGAATTCATAGTCTTTTCTTTGATATTTTAAAAGAATTAAAAGTTGTGATTATTATGGCATTTGCAGTTTTTAACTATGATTTTTGATACAGAAGGCTCGCCAAGGATGCGTGGAAGGGGGCATGGTCGTGGAAGGGGAAGGGGCAGAGGTAGAGGTAATTATATACATCACACGTCAAAGCATTAGCCAAAACTTTCTACATCACACCATTTGTAGAGATTGGTCAGTAGCCAAATGTTAGGTCATTTTTCATTGGAGTTTATAAAAGTCTTTGTCTTAACCCGAAATTTGACCTCCTTTTTTTCTTTTACATTCGCATCGCCGGTAAACACATTAGCACATTTTTTCTCTTTGATTTTATTGCAGGAATATTCAGGTTTTCCAAACCCGACTAATCACATCCTCACAAGATCATCACATCATCAAAACAAGCATAAAATAAGGGTTTCCGTGCCTATTCATCAAAACAGGAAATGGAAAATCGAAACCGGGGCTTCAGCGCTTATTCCTGAGTAATCTGGGCAAATTTTGCCTAAAGTAACCAGTTACTCAGTACATATTTGCAGATTCTACTGTAATTTTGGGACAACAACTCTGCACTCTCTTTGTTTTGGGATTCTACTTGATTCTAGCAGTGTGTGAAATATTCTAGACATCTCTAGACATTTCAAGACTATTCAAAGCACTCCAATTACATTTATTCCAATGCCTCATTTTAAATTAAGTGCACCATGTTCCTTGATTTCCAAGCATCTCAACCCTTGGATGTGAAGCTTACATTGGGATTGTTACCGAGTTAACTTCCTAACTAATCGAGTTAACCGCTTGACTCGGTGAGTTAAGTGTAACTAACTCCTAGCCTAATTCCAAACCACCCAAAGCGAGCTCCTAGCCTAAGTCCAAACCTCTCACACTCCAAACCAAAACTCTATATAAATAAAGCTTCACTAGTTTCCCAAAGGTTCCACAATCTCTCAACCATTTCACACACTTCACTTTCAATTCTCTCACATTCTCCCTGAATTTTTCTGCAACTTCTTCATCTTCACCAACATTTTCTTCCCAAACCTCACTATAGCTCTTCACCATGGAAGAAAATCCTTTTCACCTTGGAAGTGATTATTTCTTGAGCTTAACTTTCATCACCTTGCAATTATACTTGGATTTCTAGAATTCTATTAGCTTTTGGATTCATTTCAAGTGTTTTCTTCAAGATTCAACGGTTCGAATTCGTATTTCGGAGTTTCATCGTAATTTGCTCGGTTTCGATACGTTTCGGCTATAATTGAAGATTCCTATGGTTTTCTTTAATTATCTTCATCAAGATTCATTTGCAACAATCACAAGGCCAATTCGTCGGCCTGTAGGTTGGTAGCTCTCACTCATTTTACTGTTTCGAACGTTTTCGTATCATTCGCGATGTAGTTTCGATGCTTTGGTGTGTGAATTAATTATGCCATTACTTGATCCTCGATCTTGATGATTTAATTAATTCCATCACTGCTTATTTTCTATTTTCAAGCTTGATTTTCGTGCACTAATTCATACCCTAGCATGTGGTAACTTGAACAAGTGATTTAGATGCTTTAAGTGATTTTTTGAAAGTTGTTTTTGCCACTGTTACAGTGGTAACCAGTTACTCAATGTAAGGTAACTGATTACTCTTCACAAAATTTGCTTCAGCGCTACCTTTTTCAACTGAGTAACCGGTTACTCAATATAAGGTAACCGGTTACCCTGCACAAATTTCACCAGATTTGCATTTTTCGAGAAAGTAACCGGTTACCCACTTTAAAGCATGATGGTGAATTTTCCGATCTTTCGATTTCATAATTATGCTCATTCTTGACATTGCATGCACATGCTCATTCTTGCACATTTTTATTCACATAATAATATAATTTGTGTTGCATTTTGGATTGACATTTGGTACTTTTTTACACTCTCATTCATGTTTGAATTAAGCTTGTTCTTCAAGGATAAGCTTAATCTTGTATAATCAATAATGCACCCTTTGCTTTAATAATTTTTCAATTCATTTTGGAAAGTTACTAGCATATTCCTCCCTCTTGATTTGTTAATCGAAACTTCATTTTGATTATTAATCTTCCCGTTGACGCTTCTCTTTAGGCTTCCTTTAGAGCTTTCTCTCTCTCCCCCCCCCCCCCCGGCGGAGTCAGAGATTTGCACGACACTGGAGCATTGTACAACTTAGAGCTATTACGCTGTTCGTTTCAACTTCTGCACTACACCCTATGTGTTAGAGAAGGAATGCGAATGGAGAATTCCTACTCTCATTATGACCACTTCAGGTAGGGGACGAATAACCCTGTGCCTGGCTTAGTCATCTCTATCTCCAAGCAGTAGTGTATCTCCTTCCCCAGTTGAGTCGATCCTCGATCACTCTTATCTCTTTCAATCAGTCTTTTGATCTATCACCATTCCCTTGGTTCACGATCATTAGCAATCTTCAGAGAGTCAATCTCTTGCTCTTGTTCAATACCTTTCCCTTGTTCTCTTCAAGAGAGTTTCAATTACATTTTCTTGTGGCTAGTCATTTCTTTTGTTGATTCCCCATGAGAGTGGTAATCATTATTTGTTTGGTTGATCACACTCATAGTGTTAAAACCAATGCTCTATTCCCCTGCAATCTCACTCTTTCTTCGGTTAAACACAGTTTTCCTGTTAAACACCGAAACCCTTGCGGAGTTCAAAACCTTCTCTTGGCTCTTCTCCTTTTGATTGGTTAACCACTGTCTGTCAGTTAAAACACCAATTTGCGCGTCTTCTCAGTTAATCACAGTCTATCTGTTAATACTGAATTCCTCTTGGGTTAATCCCCTTCGCTTGGTTAATCACCCATTTTTCAGTTAATCACAGTCTATTTGTTAACACACTGAGTTACTCTAGGGTTAATCACCTTCTCTTGGTTAATCACCCATTCTTTCCGTTAACCACAGGCATTCTGTTAAAATACTGAACCCCTTTTGAGTTAATCACCTTCTCTTAGTTAATCACTCATTTTTCTAGGTTAATCACAGTATTTTTGTTAAAACCGAATCCCCCAGCAGTTAGCAACCTTCTCTTGGTTCGAATACTTACACACTTTGGGTCACGATCTTTGCTTGGTCTCACACCCGTCCTTTGGGCCACGACCTTCGCTCGGTCCCACACCCGTCCTTTAGGTCACGACCTTCACTCGGTCCCATTCCCGTTCTTTGGGGTACGACCTTCGTTCGGTCCCACACCCGCCCTTTGGGTTATAACCATCGTTGGGTCCCACACCCGTCCTTTGGGTCACGACCTTCGCTTGGTCCCATAACTGTCCTTTAGGTCACGACCTTCGCTTGATCTCACACCCGTCCTTTGGGTCACGACCTTCGCTCGGTCCCACTCCCGTCCTTTGGGTCACGACCTTCGCTTGGTCTCACACCCGTCCTTTGGGTTACAACCTTTGTTGGGTCCCACACCCGTCCTTTGGGTCACGACCTTTGCTCGGTCCCACACTCATCCTTTGGGTTACGACTTTTGCTTGGTCCCACACCCATCCTTTGGGTCATGAACTTCGCTTGGTCCCACACCCGTCTTTTGGGTCACGACCTTCGCTTGGTCCCATACCCGTCCTTTGGGTCACGACCTTCGCTTGGTCCCACACCCGTTCTTTGAGTCACGACCTTCGCTTGGTCTCACACTCGTTCTTTGGGTCACGACCTTCGCTTTGTCCCACACCCGTTCTTTGGGTCACGACCTTCGCTTGGTCCCACACTCGTCCTTTGGGTCACGACCTTCACTTGGACCCACACCCGTCCTTTGGGTCACGACCTTCGCATGGTCCCACACCCGTCCTTTGGGTCACGACCTTCGCTTGGTCCCACACCCGTCCTTTGGGTCACGACCTTCGCTTGGTCTCACACCCGTTCTCCTGGTTTCAACACCACCCCTTTGCTCACTCCCCGGTGGAGTCTCTATTATTCTTTTGCTCCTTTATCTTCTTGGTTTCGACACCACTCTTGGACGTTATCCTCAGCACAGTTACTATCTTTTCCTTTGCACTCCTTTCTTGGTTCTGACACCAATTCTTTTGCATCCCCAGCGGATCTTTCTCTACCTCCACTACGCCAAACAAGGGAAAAGAGGGCGCTTTTTTTGGCCTATGACAGCGCTTAAAAGCGCTGTCTAAGCCAGCGCTGTCGTAGGTAAAGACAACGCTTTTTTATTTATGAAAAAGCGCTCTCTAAAATGGGACTTTAGACAGCGCTTTTTAAAAGCGCTGTCTAATGTATATGGAAATGATTTTTTTAATATAACTTTAGAGAGCGCTTTTTCCCTAAAAGCGCTCTCTAAATAGGATTTTAGTGTGCGTTTTTTTCTTAAAAGCGCTCTCTAAAGTATACCTATAATTTTATTGATTTTTTCCTATAACTTTAGAAAGCGCTTTTTCCTCAAAAGCGCTCTCTTTTGTCTACATATAATTTTAAAGATTTTTTTAAAAAATCGCATTTTAACCATTTTTGTTTATGCAGAAACCTGCATAGTTTCAAACCTGCATTTCTTATAGAATTTCTTGCAACAACAGAATTATTTACATTTTAATAAATAGAATTCTTGAACAACAGAATTCATATACATTTCAATAAACACAGAATTTCCTTCTATTCACAAAACAAGAATTTACAACAGAATTGAATTTACAACAGAATTTTCTTATATTCACAAAACTAAAAGTTACATTCCCAAAACTATACATTCAATAAATTTTGTTTAGAAGAAAGAATTCGCACAATTCATCCGTAATATAATTCAATTGTTTCCTTGTGTAAGAAGAACACGCCATATCTTCGAAATACTACATAACAAAACAAAATACGCATTATTTAGTTAAAAATAATAAATTATATGACATATCCGATAAATATTAAAATAAATCCTAAGTTATAAAACCATGCATACCCTTTTAGGAATCTCCAATTGGTCCATTTGAATGATTTCTCTCATGAACCTCAAAACGAAGTACCCGCAGTCTATGCCATTACGCTGACGAGGGCACTACACATAGACAAATAAATAAGAAATAATATATAGATGTTTTGTGTTATTAAGTAGCATCACTAATAAGCAATATTGTGAAAATTAATATACCTCCACTTTGACCCATGTAATATTGGTTGACCTAGCCCGTGCTACTCGAGTCTCTCTTTGTGCACGGTATAGTAGTATAGTTCTATAAAAGAAAAACGTAAACTTAGAACAATGTCACAGAAATAATTAGATATACAAATACACACGAATATTACGAACAGTCTCTCTTACATGTCAACCACATCCTTCATATTCTGATATGTGGACCAATCAGTATCCAATGAATTAAGATAATAGACCACTTCTGTAATAGAATTAATTGCAACCAATAACCAGTGTCCACTATAAAGTTTAACAAAAGTTTAGATGGATAATTTGTACGCAAAAGATACAAATTAAAGATTAGAATGAAATTATAATGAAAATCTTACCCGTTTCCAGTATTATACGGTAAAAGAAACAGACATTCTGTGGTGCTGGCCGTAAATCGCTCAAGTAAGTGGTCTCTTATGTCAATTGCATTCGTACCAATTCTCGGTGCATTCACAAGGCTG
The DNA here is from genome assembly GCA_022829125.1 of Lathyrus tuberosus. NCBI lineage: Eukaryota > Viridiplantae > Streptophyta > Magnoliopsida > Fabales > Fabaceae > Lathyrus > Lathyrus tuberosus. The sequence goes on along the minus strand of JALAZF010000029.1, from coordinate 2,693,939 downwards.
CAAGAGAAGAAACGGAATTTGTTTAACAAATTCGTCCCCCGCAAGAATTTTTCATACATGCACCTTAAATAAAAACATAATAAACATTAGACTATTATCATTGAAATGTGTAAATAAATTGTTCAACTAAATAAATAATAGATTGATTGGAGTACCAGATGTATGAATGCATAACACCGATGCCTAATTCAGTATGATTCAGAACCTGCTCCATGTCCTCTTTTCCGATTATCTCGGAATGAGGAAAACCAAAAACACCTTCGTCCATGTTGATTTGACGAATAGCACCTTGCATCAAATCTGACATTTCCAAAAGTGTTCCTAGACACGTCTGAAAGTGAGGTCTACTTTTTTCCTTCACGGTCCTTGTAGGAGCTTTTTTCTTGCCGGTCTGTTGGGAAGGTTGAGCAGTAACCTAACAATCATATAAGTTAGGTAAAGTAGAAAATCATGAATTCGGATAATTGAATAACACTTAAAAGCTACCTCTCTGTGTGATTCAACAGACTCGTTTTGCAGCAAAACCCCTTTATTCTTTGCTGCGGGTTTTGTAGGAGTCTAACATTACCATGAAAAAAAATGTAAGTAATGGTTCAGAATGATTTTCAAAATCGTTCAGAATTGACATTTGAATACTAAGAGATTCGTAATGGTTTTCAACATACCTCATCACCTATGAAAATGAGGTCTAACGGCCATGCAACAAACGAACCTATTGCATCCCGCAGCAATGTAACCTCTGAAACCGAGTCTGGTATCGGTAGTAACGCATCCGTATCTAAAGCGATATCAACCGACACTTTCAGATAACCTTGTGGGAGCGGATGATGGTGAAGTAACGCTCCCGCAATGTTATGCACTTTTCCCTTGCCAACCATGCGATAAGTCGGAAACGACAAATACAGCTGGCAAGATGAAATGCCCTGAAGCAATAATAAATATGTAACTGTTAATATGTATAAAGGTCAAATAAAATAAATGTGTTAATTATGTACTAATTACCTCGGGAATTTTAATTGGAGAATTGATACTAGCTTTGTCACTAGCATCTTTCAAACCGGAACCGCGCCTTTCCGCCTCATATCTCTCTTTATCCTGCTCCAATGCTGGGATTTTCGCTTGTAGTGTCATCGTAGTTTGCATGATTTCTTGGTTGGTGGGATTTTTTTTCTTTGATTGCTTATACAAGGATGATGGAGTCACACCAAATCCTTTACCTCTCACCCGACCGGGATACTCAGGAGCATTTAGTACTCGACTAAGAAAGCTCCTGCAATCAGCCTCATCTGCGGGTATGGATTTAGATATATTCTCCTGAAATTCATTGACATATCGAAAATAATTAGTGGGGATTAAAAATTAATTATAATTTAATAAACTTTCAATTAACTTTGAGACATAATGTTATACTTACACATTCTTCATAAACATGTTGAACATCTTCTGTAACAGCTCCACCCTTACCCACGCGAGCTTCCTTCCACAAAACATGGTCCAGAAGTGATGATTCTTCACTTTTAGACTCTTCTAACTACACATTTAGATATGTACTAATTTCATCAATTATAACACAATAATACAATTAATAAAATCATAGCATTAATATATATACTTACCAATTTTTGTTGTAACCGTGCATATCCCAAACGCCGTTTTTTGTATGGATACGCGGGCTTTGATGCTCTTTCGCGGTTAATGGCACTTAATTTCCGGATAAACAAGTTTAAGTCATATCAAAACAAACTAATGAAACAAATATATAACACAATCAATAGACATGCCAAGATAACATTACATTGAATTCTTCGGTTTTCCGTTTGTCTACAAAAAGGCTCCATTCTTCCGGTGTAATCAAATCCGCATACAACGGTGGAAGTTCTCCTTCAACAAAATTTTTGTCTTCATCCCTAAGATACTTGTTTGATAACAAGGCTCTAAACTCTCTGTGTCTCTTTCCGGCCAATTGAAGACAATACTTTTCCAGGTTTCTTCAATATTAAAGCACCTCTACAAAAAAACATACACATATAAACATAAAGTGTGTTAGTATAAGTAAATTAAAGACTTAATCGTCAACAAAAATCTAATAACATCAATCATATTTGGTAAGTACCTCTATCTCGGTCCATATCTTTTCTTTACCGGCATCCAACGCTTTACTCATCCAATTATCACAAGTGATTGGAATATGCTGACGGACGAGTGAACCAATGTATGAAGCCAACATTGAACCGTTAGGCTCAACTAGTTGGTTCTGTTGACTCCAATGTACATCAAATCTCATCCCCTTATCTCTAGCACGGATGATGCTCTTCATAATGGTTTTTCCTCTTTTTATTTCATGTTCTACATTCGAAGCTTCATTCTGAACTTCCTCTGAATCATGTGTCTCGTGGGTGTCTTCCTGGTTATTAGACATTTTACCTGTAAGAAAGAAATAACAGTTAAAAACCAACATTTAAAAGAAATAAAAGAATAAGTTCACTAACTCTCTAGTATCAATTTAACCTACTTCACTAACTTTATCATCAACAGTCTAGTTTTTTTAATTCTTCACATTGCAACAATTCCTTTTCCAAACAGTCCAAACTTCACCCCAAAACAATCTTACATAGCATTCAAAATTATTATGCATCACAACATGTCAACATCTTAATTAATATGCAATTCAAGTTGACAAACTAGCACAAGGCCACCATCTTTCAAATAATTAACAGTTCCTAATTCTTTTTAGTATAATTAACCACTCCTAACATTAGCTTAGTTGCAATTCAATAACATCAATCACATTTCCATTATGCTAACAAATCCATTTCAATCACTAACAGTTCTGTTTCAAATTACAAGCATGCCATAGCTCAATTAAGTCACCACATTATCATTCTAATATCATTTCCACTAACCTAATGCATCCAAGCATAACTAACACCAAAATCCACACAATAGCAGTTCAATACTACAACAATAATTTAAATTCATATCTACATGCAACAACAACAGTAACAACAGTAACATGCAACAAAAATAACAGTCTAGTTTAAACATCAACAGCAACAACGAACAACGAACAGCAACAACAACAACGAACAACAGTAACAACTAAAACGAACAGCAACAACAAAAATAGTTTAAAAAAAAGAAGAAGTTGCAGTAGAAGTAACAACGAACAACGAACAGCAACAACGAACAATGTTAGAAGTAAGAACAATGTACCTCTTCTTCGTCACGATGGCAGCAAAACGACGGCAGCAGTGGTCACGACAATGATCGACGAGGGTTTAGAGAAACGGTCGAGAGAGAAAATGAATAAAAGTGCTCTGAAAATGTTTAGAAGTGTTTTATATTTTAATTAGTAAAGCACTTTAGAGAGCGCTTTTCCTTAAAAAGCGCTTTCTAAGGTGGCCTTTAGAGAGCGCTTTTTATAAGCGCTCTCTAAAGTGACACCTATAGCAGCGCTTTTTGGAAAGTGCTTTCTATACCTGAAAATGTCAAAAAATCTAAAAATGAGTCTGGGGCGAGGGGGATTCGAACTCCAGACTCAAAGCATGGCAAACATATACACAAACCTCCTTGACCAGCGGTACTACGCCCTCATCCATTGTTTATTCTCACTCTATAAATATATATTTTAAATACGTTAAAATGTTTGTATTAAATATAGTTTGATATAATTTAAATACGTTAAATTATAATTTAATATAATTTAAATATAGTTTGATATATTAATATAATTTAAAGTATATTTTAAATTATATATTAATATAATTTATATATATTAAATATAATTTAAATATATTAAATATAATTTGATATATTAATATAATTTAAAGTATATTTTAAATTATATATTAATATAATTTATATATATTAAATATAATTTCAATAAGTTAAAATGTTTGTATTTAAAACATATATATTTAAATATATTATTTGAATAATTTTAGGAATATTATTCTGAATTAATTTCAAACATTGAAACAAATACGCCTCATATTTATTTTAAACTTATAATAAATTTTTAAATAATCAATTTAGTATATAAAATTAAATATTATTTCAAATTTATGTAAAAAATTAGTTTTAAAAAAAAATATTTGTGTTTGACCTTAGAGGGCGCTTTTCAGAAAGCGCTTTCTTATGTGCTACCTATTAAGAGCGCTTTGCTTAGAAAGCGCTTTCTAAAGTGAAAAGAATTTAAGACCTATAAGAGCGCTTTTCTGAAAGCGCTTTCTAAGGTTACCTTTAGACAGCGCTTTTTAAAAGCGCTGTCTAAAGTAATACCTATAGCAGCGCTTTCCAAAAAGCGCTTTCTAAGGTGGCATCCATTTATGGCATTTAACAGCGCTTTTTTAAAAGCGCTTTCTACAGTCTGTCTTTTACGGCGCTTATTTTTAGCGAAATTTTTTTATTGTTTTTAACAGCGCTTTTTTATAAAAGCGCTGTCTTTTTGGTGCTGTCTATTCCTATTTTTGGCGTAGTGCTCTTTTGCTCTTGGTTTTGACATCGTTTCCCTTTTCCTTTTTCGTCTTAGTTCCACGAACTACGGAAGCTCTGATTCTGCATTCGTTCGAATGTCAGATACGTAGGCACGAGGGCCCTAATCCTCCGCGAGCACTTCTTTCTTTCTTTTCTTTTCTTCTCTCTCTCTCTCTCTCTCTCATTCTCTCTCTCTCTTTTAGCTAGAAGCCTTTAGATAGATAACCCATCCAAGCCTAGAAGCAAGCGAAATGGTTCCCGTCTAGTATGACGGATGTGTTAGGTGCTAGTACCTTCCTCTCGCATAACCGACCCCTGTTCCCGTTTCTCTTCCCCTTGGGTTTTATCGATATTTTCCCTGTCCTTTGGTACTAAATAAAGTTCGGTGGCGAATCTGTTGTATCTTTGAGTTTGCGATTCACTCAGTTATAAACCAGCCATCTTCAGTCTTCACTTCACCAATTTTTCTTTCATCATGCAACGTACGTTCTGAGTTGTCTTCTTTACCATACAAGATAGTGACACACACGCATACACTTGCCTCAAACTTGTTAAACACCATTTTCATATTCTATTCTGTCTGCAAGGAAAACTGAGAGGGGAGAATATGGATAAAGCTATGACGAAACTTGGAAGCTTTTGGGTCTCCAAGAAAGCCAAGGAAGAGATTTCCAACATAACCAACAACATATCTGTTAGTCTTTTTTCTATTTCTGGTTTATTTTTTCTTCATTTCTTCAGTATTGCCTTTAAATCTTGAATTTCTGATTGTTTCTGAGTTATGTAGCACCGACACCTCTAAAAAAAGTGTGTCGTGTCAGTGTTCAAAACTGACACTGGCACTTGTTGTGATCATGTTTGTTTTTTTTTTCAAATTGGTATCCATATGATGTATAATGTCGTTCCGAGCTTCATAGTTTCTTAGTTGATGCAAACATAATTTCATGTGCAAAATACTTATATGCATTTGCACATTCAGTCTTTCTCAAATACTGTTGAAGACAAGGCTAAACATTTCATCAACAAACTCAAAGGTACTTATTTTGAGAGAAAACAGGTTACAACAACAATTTTGAGGCTAATAACAATCAAAACAACATTTGACTCTTCATTCAATTCTATTTTCTTACAGGAAAAACTCAAAAAGCCTTACCGGATCTCCCACGAGAGCACAACCTTCCTCCAGGTCTGTTTCCTCGTAACATAAGATGCTATGAGTTTGATGAATCAAAAGGAAAGTTGATAGCGCACTTGTCCTCTCCTTGTGAGGTACGCTTCAAGGACTCATCCATTGTTAGATATTCTAATAGTGTGAAAGGGACACTGACAAAGGGGAAACTGATTGTTATTGATGGAATGAAAACCAAGGTTCTTATGTGGGTTAAGGCCACAAGTGTTTATGTTGAGAGTTATAAATCTGAAAAAGTATGGTTCACTACTACTGTTGTTAAGAAATCAAGGCCTAAAGATGCCTATGAAATGCCTCGGGAAGCTATTAAGGTTGAAGAATTTTGATTCCAATGAATATAGACATAGACTTATTAATGATTGAACAATTCATTAACTCAATTTGTGCGTGGAAATGTGTGAAGCTATGATATATATGATATTATAGTATACTTGGATATGATATGTACATTACATTTTATATTGTGTAGTGACATGTGTGTTAAAAAGAGTACTCTCTGTGTTTGCAAATCCAATGTTGTTTCTGTACTTGATAGTGTGTTAACTCTAAATGTACTTTATGCTAATGATTCTCCCAATGTTTATGCATATGATTATGCATTAAGAAGATGATAAAAAAAAGCTTAATATTTTTTTTCCGTATCATATTCTCGGAGTTCATTTTAGTCCTTTAACTCAAAAAAGAATTCATATTGATCCTTTAAATCTTCAAAAAATATCATGTTAATTCTTTATGTTTAATTAGCGACGGAAAAATTTCAAAAATTTGTCGCTAATTTGACGAAAAAATTAAAATAGTAAGTTTTGAAGAGTTAAAGAACCAGTATGAATATTTTTTAGGAGAAAGGATCTGATGAAATCGTACTCAAAGCAATGGGACGTGCAATTAATAAGACTGTAACGATTACCGAACTAATAAAGGTGGGATGGTAGATAATTAGATATCTCTATGGATTAAATTGGTTGGTGTTTAGTTTGTTTTATTATTGTGGCTGATCTTTCTACCTGTTTCAGAGAAGGATTGTTTGTTTGCATCAGAACACTGCAATTGGATCGACAGATATAACCGAAACTTGGGAGCCAATCGAAGAAGGCCTTCTTCCGTATGGCTAACTGTTGTTTCCTTTATGCTAATTTGTTGAATAACTTATGTGTGCATGGGTTTGCCTGTTTTAGTTTGTGTTTTACTTGTGCAGTTTGGAAACTACTAGACATGTTTCAATGATCACAATTAAGTTGTCGAAGAAAGAGCTGGATACATCCTCAACAGGGTAAGGATGTCCATTATATTGTAAGGCATCTGTATCTCTAAATTGTGTTGTCAGATGCTTTATCTTTTATTAGGCTTAATTATTTGTGTAAACTATTTGAGGGTGAGGATATACATGTTAGGAATGTGGCACGACACTTCAATTTACTAGTGCAAACAGTGTTAAAGAACATCATATGAGTTATGTTGCACTAGATGGAAATGGTATTGTGAACCATTTTGCAAATTTGAGCCTGGATGCTTCAAGGACTGGAAGTTTGAAAAGTTCCTTAAAAAATGGCAATGGTGTTGATACTTCAAAGTTATTTGATGAAGACTTGAACAAGGCACCAAATGGGCATGCTGTTATGCATGTTAAGGAACTGCTGCCTCGAAGCCTGATTAACTCTGGGAATTTATGCTTCCTTAGTGCAACCATGCAGGCTCTTTTGGCTTTTTCTCCTTTTGTTCAGCTTTTACAAGAGTTAAAAAGTCGGAACATTCCTGTCGCGGTGAAAATTGGATAACAAGCTATTAGTTAACTTGTATCGCATATTTTAATGTCACACCGTCTTTGATTTTATCCAAGGGAAGGGAGAAAGACCGAATACCCACAATGCAATGCAAATGCACTAAGATTCTAAGTTCGGAGGTTGGTTATACATAGGGAAGGTGTTAGCATCCTAGATATCTGTAGTACTCTACAGGAACCTCTTGATTTATTTTATATTATCTGTTATTGTTATTTGTTTGCTAAGGGTTTAAGGGTAAGTGAAGAAGATGAGTCATCATCTTAAGAAAAGACTTGAAAAGGTTTGAATGTTTGTGGGGTATGGGATTGTATGTCCCTTTCTTTGAGATGATTAACATCTAATTCTCTTGTGTGGAGAATTAGGTGGGCTAAAGTTTGATTTAAAATCAAAATTGAGGGGGGGACTAACCTAGGAAATCTATCCTAAGTTGTCTAAATGATTTAACTTAAGGGTGTCGTTTATGAATGCAAATGATGTGCACCATGCACAATAACATGGTTATCATGCATGGGATTTTCCCTTGGATATTAACGGTTAATTATATTATTTAGGCGGGTGTGCTAGCAAAGTGATGCTAGGCTTGTGTCCAGTGATCAAAAGGTCGAATGCGATGCCCTAAGGCGATCGACTTACATAGGTAGAAAATTGGCTCGACGTTGGATCGAGAATTTTTATTGTTTTTGAAAAGGGTTTGAAGCAGGAACATAAATCAAGTAAACATAAACAGACAAATAAGGCAAACATCCGATCACTCACGATCCTATGACTAAGCATGGTGAAAGATTTCTAAACGGGAGGCGATCTAAAGGTTGGTCTTGAACTTATTATTTTAATTAGGAAATTAAGCTAGAGGTTTATTATTATAAAACTCTAAAAATCATTACTAATAAAGTTTTAATTTTTTTAATTATAAAAAGTTTGATTAGTCATTATCATAAAAGAAAAAGTTTTTGATTAATTATTAAAAGAAAATTTTAATTTTACTATAAAAGAAAATTAGGTTGATTAATATTATAAAGAAGGGTTTAGATTAATTATAAAAAAAGGTTTTAACTTAAATTATTATTAAAGTCTTAAATTAAATTATTAATAAAAGGTTTTAATCCTAATTTAACTTTAATTATAGAAAATTATTTGATTATAAAAAGGTTTTAAACTTAATTAATATAGAAAAGGGGCTTTAGTATTCTCTCTTTTTCTTTTTTTTTTTTTTTTTACGAAACGTTTAAATTGATTTTTTTTTACGGGTTTCATTTATTAACTAACAACAAAAAAAAAGAAAAAAAAGAAAAAGAGGGCGCTTCTCTCTCTCGTCATCCTCTCCATCTCTCGTAAAGAAAACCTAAGCAAAATCCGCCGCCGCCCTCTCGAACCTATCTCGATCACTCATCTCTCCGGCGATCTGCAAAAAAAAAAAACAATCAAACAATCAAATAACCCCACCCCACACAGCCCTAATACCCCGATTTCACTATACTTTCATTTTTTACAGATTACAATGATGCAGAAATGAAAATAAGAGCGAAAAAGAAAGGCGAGTGGTTGCGACGGCGCGGACGGCTTCTTGTGAGGGAAGCTTCTTTCTTTACCTCTGTGTGATTTTGCGTTGTTGCTTTGCTCCTTCTGCTTTGAATGCTGCGGCGATGATGATCACCTCCGGTGCTCTGAGCCTGGGTCGGTGGGTTTGGAAATGGTTTTTGGCAATTTTGCGTAACTACTTGATTTTGTGATTTGTCTCTCTTTCGTCTCTGGTTTTCGTCCCTTTTCTGATGAGAAAAGCGTCCCTTTTATAGGCCAATGATGAGTATGAAGGTATGGAAATCGTTAATGCTGATTGATACTGTGTTAAATGCCATGATCTGATATGACTTGATTTGGGAGGTTTTTGAACTGATTTGAATTTGGAGATATTCTGATACGATTTTGTTTTGATTTCTGAAGTTAATGTTGAATTGAATGCTCTGATTGATCCAATACCGGAAGGAATTGATGTTGGTGGTATCCCTTTGGGATATTGCCCATCAATTCGAGATGATGCAATAAAATCTGCATTGAAATTTGAAGATCTGAGGCCAAAAATAGGAAACTTTTCAAAATTGTGTTGGGAACGTACTCTCTGCGTTTGGGAACTTTTTCAAATATTGTCTGATATTGTTGCTTTTGTGGTCATATGTGAGTTAATTTTTTAATCGTGAAATTGAATGGGAGATTTGATGTCGATTCTGACTTTGGAGAGAAGACACGACCGTTAAAGACATGATTTCTGCTCGAATTATGTGGCCAATAGTTTTATAGAAAGTGCATTTTTAACAGTTTGGCTTTGATTTCCTGTCTTGTGATTGGCAAACTTCCTTTTTCCCATTTGTCATGTTCAACACTTAATGAAAGATATGTGACAGATTTGGTGGAATTTCAGTTACTCATCTCACTTCGAAATCTAAGTCCATGTTTTCTTATTGCAGGTTCAGGTTCGGGATTCAACTCGATCTTCTTCATCCATCACTTCAGAATTGTGCAAGTATCTCTGCTGTAAAGAGAACTATCACTTTCCTAGTTGCAGACATGTCGTTTATTGATGAGTTTCTTGATGTGAGTCTCCGAGAAGAATTCATAATTTATCAAAGTTTTCAATGGCCATTACTTATAAAATCTTGGCATCCTGGTGCTCCTTGGTAAGCCTGGTTACTTAGAGCATAATGTGTTGTTTATGGGCTGTGTCACACTTGATGTCACCTTCGATGTCATCCTTCCGTCATTAATAAACCCCTGCTTTGAAATTGTTGCAGGTGCATTTGGGAAGACCGCACCAAAGAAAGCAAGTTTTCAGCTTTTGTTTAGCTACGTCCTTCAACCCTTTAAGCATTTGATGATCTCTCCTATGGGTCCTGACGTAGTTTTGTGTGACAGGCTAAAAGCTGGTGTTGAATTTGTTGCTGCTGTTGGGCGATTCCTGATTCTGCAGCTAATGGTATGGATTTGTACTAAAACCAATAATTCTAAATGTAAGTGAATACTAAGCTCAACCTTTTAGTTCATACATCTGACTAATATCAGCAGCATTTCCAGGTGAGTAAAGCGTCGTCGACTTCGCCATTGGATGACGAACAAAACATTGCCCTGATCCCCGTTTTATAGTGACTGCAGAAATTCGACATTTCATGGTGCGGGAATGATTCCATCAACAACGTGTCGACCTTTGTCTGAACATTGTCTTTTGGTAACTTGGGAATTAGAGTGTGTCATGATGTTAACTTTTATTTTCCACATTACAGGTAATTAGGACAATCAGTTATGATATACAAATTCCAATGTTACTCTTGCGTTGGTTTCCTTATTCATGCTTGGAATAACTTCCAACTCCATCAGGTATGGCTTCCGATTCGCATGCTACCACTTCTGTTACTTTCCGCCGCTCGGACCTTACCATGATTTTCTTTAGAACTTGATTGGTTCTCTTCTTTTAATTTAAGAATAGATTGAATTTTCTACCAGGCAGGATCGACTCCTCCAACGAATTAGATAGCTGCTCAAGATAAGTTATGCTCCTCAAAAGCTTTTGTTTAGACAAACTTTGGATGATTCCATTCTTAGCTGCTTTCTTGAAACTTCTTGCAGGTTTTTGGAATTGTGGAGTTTTAATAGTAGCTTCTCAAGTTAAAGAAGGCGTGGGGCACCAGCTGGCAATGGTCATGGTGAGTGACGAGTCATTATCAGTATGTAAGTGCACCGTTCAAGTGAAAACCCAAGGGCAACCCCCTCAACGGTAGCTCTTACGTCACAGTCGTCTCTTCTTATTCCTCTCTATTTTTAGTATTGGCAATATATTTTGTTTAGGCATTTTACCGCTGATGTGTTAATCATATGCTTGGTGTATCGAAGTGGCTGAGAGTCAAATTCTTTTGGTTGCAGACGGTGTACGCAAGCTGCTGGTTCTAATGAATTGAGTTTGTTGGTGGTGCAATTTACAGGGTTATCGAAGACTGTGGTTGATGTGTGAGTTTGTACATGATTGAAGGTTGAAGTTTGTTGAAGGTTAGTTGAGGATTCTGTTGTATCCTTGTGATGAAATTGAGTTCAGTGACAAACTGATATGATCTAAATGCGTATCTAAAATTCCAACTCTGAATATGAATTGCTTTGTTAATTTCCAATTTGTTTCACCTTCAAATAGAGATGTAATTCCTGATTCTTATCGCCTTGAATGCTAGCGTATCCAGTTCAGGCACTGCAAAATGCAACGTACGCGAAACAAACTCTTAGGCACTTCAGTAGTTAAAAACAGCTCTGATTTCAAACTGCAGCAATGAAACCGTCAGCTATGAACCGTGCGAAGCAGCAACTGGTTACAAACATATGGAATCTCATCAAGCATTTTTGGAGTCACCGGGCATGCAGAGGTGTTAGCGTATTCAACGAATCTATGGTCACTTCAGCATGCAAAAACGAACAGAAGACAATGCTTTTAAAGAAACTACTACAGATGCACTTCGTAAAATCCCAGCAGGTCCTGTCAACTTCAATATAACATCTTCATGGTATTCATGAACTATGGATGAAGTTGAGGTCGACCGTACCATATGCCATTGTAGTGGACAATTTTGACTTCTCTTGTAACCACAATCTCTTGGGAATTGTATTCTTGGAAAAAAAACAGATACTTGAATGGCTCTTCCTTTTCTAGTTATTATGATGGCTTGAGAATGATGTACGTGACCTTAATGGAATTTTTTTATGATGAACCTTTGAATTCAATCAAGTTCTTTATGCTTTGAATGAACAAGGTTTCTTACTTAGTCTCCTAAGAAGTGATTCCTATTAGTTTTAATTCCTTTATTGTGTACAAACCAAAGATCTCTTGCCTTCATGAATTTGAACTTAGTATTGGTGAATTTCATCGTGACGTATGAACCAAAAACTTCTTTTTGAAAGTGAAAGATCTTTTGCAATACATTTCAACCATCTGATCCTACGGAATCTCAATGTTATTTGCAAATACACGTCTCCAAGCAATGTCCATTGTTAAATTTTAGAAGAGGCCTATAGAAAGCCTAAGCGCCTGGTTTTCTTTTGACCCTTCAAGCTGCTTTGAATGAGACTTGCTTCCTTGGACCATAAAATAAAAATTCCTCCATTTAAATCTGAATTCAGACTCCTCTTGTAATGGTATACTCATTTGGATACAAATCTTTGCTTGAACCAACGAATAAGTCTTGCACTTCATAACATTTAAACATTATTTCCAATACTCCTTGAGGCTTTTAAATCTTAGTTTTCCATTAACCTTTGTAATGTGCTTATCTTATGATCCATCCAGCATCTCACCATAGTTTGGACATATCCTTAATTGCAAGTTGATTGTGCCAAAAAAAACCTCGATTCAAAATCTCCACCACTATGAGTAACATGCTTGACATATGCCTTTTCTTTTATCTCCTCTTGAAATTGCCAAATCTACATAAATTGGTTAGTGATAACAAACAATACACACAAAGACCTAAAGATGCCATGCAAAGAACAAGGGATCTTAGGGTCAAAAATTAGGGTGCGACAGATGCCCCTAATTAAGTTTCTCCTATTCGGAGGTATGGAGATTGAAATCTTCGTCTCGGCGAGATAGGAGGGACTTAAATACAAACGTGCACAACATTTTTGGCCCTAAGATGCCGCCAAATTCACATGATATGATATGCTATGCAAGACAAGGAATTCTGTGAGGAATAATGTCACAGGGGAAAAACTGCGGTTGAAACGCTGAAACATAACTAAAGAAAGGAAGACCTGATGAGGAATAGCTTAACAAAGCAAGACTCCACGGGGAAAGATCTAACTCCACTAGGGGAAAGAGACTACCAACTGACAATCACAAGGCAGCTTAAGCACATGGCAAGAAACTTGAAAGGAACAGGATAACTTACTACCAACAGCTGGTAGCCTAAGCAAAGGTATCTAGTTGAAATGAAAGGGCGTATATTACCTACTATCCACACGATAGCCTAAGCAGAGGTAATACTGGGGAAGACGGATCACCTACTGCCAACTTGTGGCAGCCTGAGCAAAGGTGTCCGACAAAAAAAAAAGTGTGTCACCTACTATCTAACGTATGATAGCCTAAGCCAGGTAAACACAAGAAGGAAAGATGACCTACTACCACCACGGTAGCCTAAGCGAGGCATCTGACCCAAAAAGAGGTATGTTACCTACTATCAAGCATATGATAGCCTAAGCCAGGTAAACACAAGAAAGAAAGATGACCTACTACCACCACGGTAGCCTAAGCGAGGCATCTGACCAAAATACAGACGTATTACCTACTATCCCATGATAGCCTAAGCCAGGTAATAGACTGGAAAAAAAAGGATCACCTACTGCCAACTTGTGGCAGCCTGAGCAAAGGCGTCCAACCAGAAGATGTGTTACCTACTATCAAGCATATGATAGCCTAAGCCAGGTAAACACAAGAAGGAAAGATGACCTACTACCACCACGGTAGCCTAAGCGAGGCACCTGACCCAAAATACAGACGTATTACCTACTATCCCATGATAGCCTAAGCCAGGTAATAGACTGGGGTAAGCTTCAACGATCAAGATAATAATTCCGCTTCCTTAAATATTTTGCTTAGGAAGAGTAAATACTTTCCCATGCCCCAAGGTTGTATGCCACGGGCGAGTCTTGGGAATAAGTGTTGTGAGGTTGTCTGCCTCAAACAAAGTCTTGAATTTCCCACCCTCTTCAAAGAGATCTCATCTGGTGGGAGTAACTTGAATAATGGATTCACTGGATATACCCATTGTAGAGCAATATTGCTGTAGTTGAAATTTCAGTGAAGTAAATAGGATTCTTGCAACGGGAGTTCTCAAATAAAGAGAATGCCTGTAAAGTCCTCAATAAGTTTCCCGGACGGATTTCCGAGGAGATAACATTTGATGGAAAATGAATTGATAACCTTGATAACTTTGTTGGGGATAGACAAACTGTCCTGAGGAGACTGCCATTTGTCGTAGAAATCTTTGATAACCGAACTGCTCAAATAAAGAGCAGCTACTTGTTGTCTGGGTGTAAATCCCTTGAAAAATGTGATAATCATTGTTGGAGAAATAATTTATGTCTTCCATAGAGATCTTCAAGTAAACTCTTCTTGGGGAGACAAAGTGCAAAATAAATGCACGCTTAATCCGGATTCAATATCTCAGAGATATCCGAAATTGTGATTGTCAGGGACCGAAGTTCAACCCAGGAAATAACTGGAGAGAAACGGTCAAACAAGGACTCCATCCATTGAGGATTGAGTTCAACGGGTTTATCTTTATCCAAAAATGGAAAAGAAAACTAAAGCAACCATCTTCCACGAGGATCGAGCTCGGTGGGGAATTAGAAAATATATGCTTTTTCTGCCTAGGACTGATGACTCTACTTGGAGGGAGCAGACAAAACCAGTCACTTGGGGATAAACACGACCAAAGTGATAGAACGAAACAACACAAAAAATGCGAGATGCAAGGAAAATGTGCACGTGCCATGAATCTACATGAAAGAATGCCATGTTATGCTTATGCTCATGCTGACAAAACAACAACAAGAAGCAAACTGGAGACGAAGACAAGCATCTCGATACGGATACTCGGCCAATCTTTGCAATATAAGAAGCATCACTGGGGATGAACGGAAAAACCATATATGGAAACATGTCCCACTTCAAAGCTTTAAACTTCTCTGGGGAAGAGAGAACACTCCACTTGGGGATGAACATCGTGACTTCACTTAGGATTGTCAAGATGAACCTTGTGATTCTACTGGGGATGAGAAAGATTCACTGGGAACGAATCAAAATCATGATCGAAGAGGCTTCATGGGGGATAAAATAAATATCCACTGCGGACTGAAGTAATCCTAGTAAAAGTTACAACTGGATAAAATAAATATCCACTTCATCGGGGAAACTCGAAGACAACAATATAGCGGTTGAAGATATCGGAGATAAAACTTCGAGAGGATGAAATAAACATCTGTCTTCGCTGGAGAAGATTGATATAGTTTAATGAGGAGTGAAATAAACACTCGCTTCGTCGGGGAAGGTCGAAATCAAAGAAGCTCACCAGGGATAGTCGTGATTACTTGAAGTAACTTACTGGGGAGTTGCCACATTGCCTGGGATAGAAATTCTTTTGAGCCGTGGCTTATGGAGACGTCAAAATCCCTTTTGGTGTCCATAAATCAAAGTAATCCGCCCACGAGACAATTTGAAATTTATTATCAAAGATACAAAAAATCATTTTGCAAGATAAAACAATTTGCCGATAAATGACAATTGTAACTTCATTTTATAAAATGGTGATCAGCAAATCGCGTGATTCCATATGTTATTACAATGTCGGAAAGTGGTAATAAAAGAAATTACATCAAAACAAAACAATGCTATTTCTTAAGCGAACTAGAGTTTCCCATGTTCCAAGACCTCTTGAAGGCTCTGTCTTCAACTGTTGCAGTAAGCTTTGGCGAACCAAACTGAGCCAACTTCTCTAGGTGTAGTATTTCTTGACTGAGTCCACATTCACGGGACGGGTGATCTCCTCTCCATCCATAGTTGCTAACATCACAGCACCCCCTGAAAATACCTTCTTGACTACGTAAGGACCATCATAGTTAGGAGCCCATTTCCCCCTGGAATCGGTAAGGAAAGACTGGATCTTCTTAAGAACAAGGTCTCCTTCTTTGATCTCACGAGGCCGAACCTTCTTATCAAAAGCCTTCTTCATCTTTTGCTGGTATAGTTGTCCACGACATAGAGCTGTCAATCTCTTTTCCTCAATCAGATTCAGTTGGTCATATCTGCTTTGACACCATTCAGCCTCTGAGAGCTTTGCTTCCATTAGAACTCTCAGAGAAGGGATCTCTACTTCTACCGGGAGCACAGCTTCCATACCATAAACAAGGGAAAAGGGAGTAGCCCCTGTTGATGTGCGTACCGAAGTACGATATCCGTGTAGAGCGAACGGGAGCATCTCATGCCAATCCTTATAAGTGACCACCATTTTCTGAATAATCTTCTTTATATTCTTATTTGCTGCTTCGACCGCTCCATTCATCTTTGGACGATACGGAGAAGAGTTGTGATGCTCAATCTTGAACTCTTCACACAATTCCTTCATCATCTTGTTATTCAGATTTGACCCGTTATCAGTGATGATTTTACTCGGCACACCATATCTGCAAATAAGCTGGTTCTTGATGAATTTGACGACCACCTGTCTAGTAACATTCGCATATGAAGCGGCTTCAACCCATTTGGTGAAGTAATCAATCGCCACTAGGATAAAGCGATGTCCATTAGATGCTTTCGGTTCTATCATACCAATCATATCGATGCCCCACATAGAGAAGGGCTACGGAGACGATATAACATTCAGGAGAGTTGGTGGTACATGAATTTTATCCGCATAGATTTGACACTTATGGCACTTCTTTGCGAACTTGTAACAATCTGATTCCATCGTTATCCAATAATATCCTGCTCTCAAGAGTTTCTTTGCCATAGCATGACCGTTGGCATGGGTACCAAAAGATCCTTCATGAATTTCGGTCATTAACATATTCGATTCTCGCTTGTCAACACATCTCAGCAAGACCATGTCGAAATTCCTCTTGTACAGTACATCATTGTTCAGGAAAAAGTTACCAGCTAGTCTTCTCAAAGTCTTTTTGTCCTTGTTAGATGCCCCAGGTGGGTACTCTTGCTTTCGGAGAAACGATTCAATATCATAGTACCAGGGCTTCTCATCAATAACTTCTTCTACAGAGAACACATAAGCAGGCCTGTCGAGGCACATAACATTAATCTTAGGACAATCATTCCAGCGGTTCACCACAATCATAGAAGCCAGGGTTGCCAAAGCATCTGTCATCCTGTTCTCGGTACGAGGAATATGGTGGAATTCAACTCTGTTGAAGAAAGGGAGTAGTCTTCTTGCGTAATCTCTGTATGGAACCAAATTGTCTTGTTGGGTCACCCATTCCCCTATGATTTGGTATATCACCACAGCAGAATCGCCGTATACATCCAAATTCTTGATTCTTAAATCCATTGCCTTTTCAAGGCCCATGATGCATGCTTCATACTCGGCCTCATTATTCGTACATGGAAACGTCAATCTTGAGGTGAAAGGGATATGAGATCCATGAGGAGTCACAATAATTGCCCCGATCCCTTTACCGTAGCTGTTGACAGCACCGTCAAAAATCAAACCCCACTGAGAATCTGGTTCAGGCCCTTCATCTGGTAATGGTTCTTCACAGTCCTTCAGTTTTAGATACATCACATTCTCATCAGGGAAATCGTCTTCCACAGACTGGTGGTCTTCAATAGGTTGATGAGCTAGGTGATCTGCTAAAACACTTCCTTTAATTGCCTTCTGAGTGTGGTATTCGATATCGTATTCGGATAACAGCATCTGCCATCTGACAATCCTTCCCGTCAGGGCTGGCTTCTCAAAAATGTACTTGATGGGATCCATCTTAGATATCAGCCAAGTGGTATGATTTAGCATGTATTGGCGCAAACGGCGAGCCGCCCATGCTAAGGCACAATAGGTCTTCTCTAGCATTGAATATCTGGACTCACAGTCGGTGAACTTCTTACTGAGGTAATAAATGGCATGTTCCTGCTTCCCGGATTCGTCTTGTTGACCGAGTACACACCCCATGGAATCTTCTAAAACCGTCAGATACATGATCAAAGGTCTGCCCCTAACCGGAGGAATCAAAATAGGAGGCTCCAAGAGATACTCTTTAATACTATCAAATGCCTTCTGGCATTGTTCAGTCCAGACATAACCTTGTTCTTTTCTGAGAAGCTTGAAAATGGGTCCACAAGTAGCAGTCATATTAGAGATAAACCGAGAGATATAGTTCAAACGACCCAGGAACCCTCTGACCTGTTTTTCCGTAGTCGGAGCTGGCATTTCCCGTATGGCTTTGACTTTATCTGGATCCACTTCGATTCCCTCTTGGCTAACAATGAAACCTAGCAGCTTTCCTGAGCGGACACCAAATGTGCACTTGTTAGGATTCAAACGTAGCTGATACTTTCTCAATCGTTGAAACAACTTCAAAAGATGTTCGACATGGTCTTCTTCAGTCTTAGACTTGGCTATCATATCATCTACATAAACCTCAATCTCTTTATGCATCATATCATGGAAAAGAGTAGTCATAGCCCTCTGATACGTTGCACCAGCATTCTTTAAACCGAACGGCATAACTCTGTAACAAAATGTGCCCCAGGGTGTGATGAATGATGTCTTCTCCATGTCTTCAGGAGCCATCCTAATTTGATTGTAACCCGAGAACCCATCCATAAAAGAGAAAATTTTATACCTTGCAGTACTATCCACCAACATGTCAATTTGGGGGAGAGGAAAATCATCTTTAGGACTAGCTTTGTTCAAATCTCTGTAGTCGACACACATGCGAACTTTACCATCCTTCTTCGGCACAGGCACAATATTGGCTAACCACTGCGGGTACTCGGATGTAACGAGAAAACCTGCATCAATCTGCTTCTGTACCTCTTCTTTAATCTTCAAGGCCATGTTAGGGCGAGTCCTTCTGAGCTTCTGCTTGACTGGCGGACACTCCGGCTTCAAAGGTAGACGATGCTCCACTATGGCAGTGTCGAGACCAGGCATGTCTTGGTACGACCAAGCGAACACATCGACATATTCCTTGAGTAATTCAATCAACCTTTCTTTCACATTAGACGCGAGCAAAGCTCCAATATTCACTTCTTTACGGAGCTCTTCGGTACCCAAATTAATAACCTCTACTGGCTCTTTGTGAGGCTGAATGGCTTTATCTTCATTCTCAAGTAACCAGGATATTTCCTCAGGGACCTCTTCTTCCTCTTCTTCGGCTTCGAACACAGGAAACTCAAAGTTCGGAGAAGGCATTGGGTCATTGTTTTTGATGTTCAATTCGTGCAGTAATCTGCACACGTGATGTGATTTTATTTTAGATTTTGAGCGAGTGAGAGTGTGTGTACGAACGTGCAAAGTGATTTAAAATTGTGATTACCATTTTCCTTAGAGTAATAATAAATGGAAATAGAAAATAGGAATGCAAAATGATGACTTTATTGATGATAATAAATTTCAAACAAAAGCCCCAACACAAAATCACCTTTGCCTTGGGCAGAGCAAAAGGAATTATGGAAAGTAAAGCCCACACACAAACGTCATCGCCTTGGGCAGAGCGAAAAACTTAAAACAAATGAAATAACAAAACCATTACTTTGATAATGGGATCACAACAGGAACATTAACAGCACTCCAATTCCGAGCCATTTCCCCATGCGTCAGAAAATTAGGCTGGTCTTCGACAGACTCATCTTCAAGAATGGCACTGGCTTCATATTCGGGTCCTTGGACTTCTGGTTGAGGAGGAAATAGAGGAATGGCAGCATCTTCAGAACCTTCTTCCACGATATTTACCTCTGGCGAATGGATAGTCCCTCTGCTGTGAAACACATTCTTGATAGGGAGAATAACCATATTTCCTGTGGGAGTCTTCTCGGAATTGTTGCCTTTGAAACCCAAACCTTTCTTGTCTTTGTTTTCGGGTAACTCCAGCATTTGTCCCCACTTCCCTTGAGAACCACCTTCCACCACTTGTTGTGCGTCTTTGAAAGATGCCATAGAAGCTCCATTATTATTAGTATTGTTAATAATCGAGAGGGCTTGAAATTGAGTCCCCACCTCTTCTTCTGCATCGACGTAAGAAAAGGAAGAAAGATGGCTTACTACTAGAGCCCTTTCACCACAAACTGTGACCAATTGTCCATCGCAAACATATTTCAATTTTTGGTGAAGAGTGGATGTGACAGCTCCAGCCTCATGTATCCCTGGCCTGCCTAATAAGCAACTGTAGGAGGCATGAATGTCCATGACCTGGAATGTAATCTGAAAAACACTGAGCCCGATAGTCATGGGTAGATCCACTTCTCCAATCACCGTCTTTCGCGAACCGTCAAAGGCTTTCACCACAACACCACTGGGTCTCATTGGTGGTCCCTGATAAGTCAGCCTTGCGAGAGTTGTTCTTGGCATCATGTTCAACGAAGAACCAGTATCAACCAAAACCCCAGATAACATGTCATTCATGCAATTTATGGAAATGTGCAGAGCCAGATTATGCTTCCTCCCTTCTTCGGGTAACTCCTCATCGCAGAATCCCAGATTGTTACATGCAGTGATGTTACCCACTATTCCACTAAACTGCTCTATAGTTGCATCATGGTCAATGTATGCCTGCTCAAGTACTCCTTGCAATGCCTGCCTATGGGCCTCGGAGCTCATCAACAATTTTAACACGGATATTTTAGATGGTGTCTGTAGCAGCTGATCCACCACCTTGTATTCACTTCTCTTGATCATTTTTAGAACCTCATCAGATTTGTCTACAAAATCATTCCCACTGGACTGCCCCAGAATCGTATTCTTTACAACTGGCTGCTCAGAAGGGACCTCTTTATCTTTTGGCGCCAAGAAAACTCGACCACTCCTTGTAACTCGGCTAACATCAGCAATGTTGACCACAGATGGCAAATTAGGCAAAGGAACCTCCTTACCATTTTCAAACATAGTAGCGTTATACCTGTTGGGAATAGCCTTGCTGGAAGTATAAGGAACTGGACCAGGTACATTAATAACCAGAGGATTAGCAACAGTCTTCCGGCTATCATAAGTAAACTCAATTCGTTCCAGATCTTTGATGTGGGGAACTATCACAAATACCTCTTCATCCTCATCTGTAGGACACTCTTGGATCATGTTCACATTGGCCGCTCCGTGCTGCGGTAAAGGATTATTCTGCACATTTGGATTTGAATCTTTGAAAGTCAGGATTCCACTCTTGACTAATCTCTGAACATCGGCTTTCAATCCATAACAATTCTCAATATTATGGCTAGGCGCACCCTGGTGATATGGACAAAACTGATCAGCTCTGTACCAATAAGGAAGGTCCTTAGGCACCGCTGGTGGGGACTTAGTCTGGATATGGCCTTTTTGCAACAATGCTGGGAAGAGCTCGGCATATAACATAGGAATCGGATCGAAATTTGGTTTCCTGACCACATGACCGGGGCTGTTGAAAGGCTGTCGAGCTTGTTGAGGAGATGGATGATTTTGCTGACGATATTGTTGTTGTGGCAAAGCAGGTGGAGTTTGAGGTGATGGTTGATAAGGTTGTGCAAACTGTGGTTGGTAAGCTGGAGCATTGATAACTGGGGTCACAGCAGCGACCTGCAGGTGTTGGTGATATCTTCCTTTTGACCGTCCTTGGTGCACAGCACTTACTTCTTGTTCTTTCTTTTTCCCAAAATTACTTCCATACTTCTTGGCATTGCTGGAAGCACTTCCTTCCCTCACCAATCTTCCTTCACGGACACCTTCTTCCAATCGCATTCCCATGTTGACCATTTCAGTAAAATCGCTAGGGGCGCTCGCTACCATTCTCTCATAGAAAAATGGGTTCAGTGTTTTCAGGAAAATTCTAGTAATCTCCTTCTCCTCCAGAGGTGGAGTGACTTGAGCAGCAAGTTCACGCCAGCGCTGGGCGTACTCCTTAAAATTTTCTCTTTCCTTCTGGGCCATGGCTCTCAGCTGGTCTCTATCTGGCGCCATGTCGACATTATATTTATATTGCTTGATGAAAAGCTCACAGAGGTCATTAAAGTTGCGGACCTTTGAACTATCTAGCCCCATGTACCACTTGAGGGCTGCCCCAGTCAAACTATCCTGGAAGTAATGTATCAATAGGGAATCATCATCCTTATGCGCAGAGATTTTCCGGGCATACATAACTATGTGACAATGTGGACAAGAATTTCCTTTATACTTTTCCAGATCAGGGAGCTTGAACTTTGGAGGAATCTTAACATTAGGCACCAAGCATAGCTCAGAGGCACTCTTTCCGAATAGCTCCTTCCCACGAAGGGCCTTGATTTCTTTCTTCATTTCTAGAAATTGGTCCTGGAAATCATCCATTCGCTTTTCCATTCCAACACTCTCACTAGGTTCAGCATGAAACACAGGTTCTTCCAGATGAAAAGGAGTAGCATTCACCACAGGTGGTGGCACAGTCATTACAGCAGTGGTGGCAATAGCTTGAGAAATAGGCGGGCGGTATCCAGCTGGAGTAAAATTAGGAGGCATACCCCACGGATAACCAGGAGGCATAGAATACTGAACTTCATTTGTAGTGGGCACCACTGGGATCGGTGCTGATATTATCTCAGAGATAACAGTGTTGTATGATGTCGTATTATGTGATGGCTGATTCTGAGCAGCCATCAAAGCTTCCATCATCCCATTGATCTTCTTTAGACTCTCTTTCAGTGTTGAAACTTCTTCCCGGAGTGCTCTGTTTTCCTGCTCGAGTTGATCCATTCTCTTCTTACGACTGGCTCGAGTATTGTATCGATGACTCAGCTTGTCTTCTGAAAGGAGACACGGATAAGAACCTGGAATGCAAAGAAATACAAATGCGGGTGCGAATGATGCGTATGATGCATCATGCACTTCAAGGAACTCAAAAGCGTATTTTAAATATCGTAATTGGAAATTTATTTTACTTAAAATTTTAATTTTTCATAACAACGATACACCTTCAGGGCTTTATTATAATAAACGAACAAGATATAAAAAAGGGAACTAGGGCTTCGATCCACTGGATGATGCTCCCTTCCTTTCACTGAGTTCTTCCATCAACTTGTCAATCCGTTCCTGCAATATAAACTTGTCCAAGGTCAGCTTCTCTACTTCTGCCTTCAACCTTGATACTTCGTTTGATTCCACCACGGGAGGCTTGGGTCGAGGATACGACATTGTCAGAGTGAGAGCTCGTTTGCGTGACCACTCCAGGTAAGATTCCGTGACTGTGCAGTCGGGGTCTGTTGTTGCAGTCATCCCTTGTCTGTTGATTCGACGCCAAGAAAATAAAATCTGAATCTTCAGCTGAAGGTCTTCTCCCTCATAAAGGAAAATTCTCTTCAAGTTCTCTAGATCAGGTATTTCATTCATCGGATGTCCAAGCTGGCGACGGGCGAGAACGGGGTTGTAACTGGTGCATCCTTCTGTGCTAAGGAGAGGCACATTGGGAAAATCTCCACAGCTGTGAATCATGGGAATTCCTCCGTACATTGGATCATGCCAAACAATATCCGTATGAGTGAGAGCCATAAGTTTAGCGGGCCATTCAGAACCGTCTTTCACATCCCAAAAGGTCGCGGACCTCGGTAGGTGCGAAATAAACCACCTATAGAGGATAGCAGTGCAGCAAACAATCTGACCTTCTCCTTTCAGAATCTTTGAATGAATTGAATGGTATGCATCGGCCAACAGCATTGGAACAGGATTCTTGAGCATGAAGATTCTGACCGCGTGGACATCGACAAAATCTTCGACATTAGGAAACAGGAACAAACCATAAGCTAGTAACGCGAACAGGTTCTCAAAGGCCTCAGTACTCCCCTTGTTGGCGAATTGTTGAGCTTTCTTGAATAAGAACTGAGCAGGCAAACCGTCGATTCCTCCTCTGACCGTCATGTGAGTCTGGATCTCCAACAGCTTGATGCGAGTCACTCTTGCAATGTCTTCCTGCCTGGGTCTTCCTTCTCCACCGTAGAACGGGGGTGAGTCTTTGACGGGGATCCCCAATAAAGCGGAGTACTCCTCCAATGTGGGCATCAACTGGAAATCTTGAAAGATGAAGCAGTGGTAGATTACATGGTAGAGTTGAACCAGCGTCTCCAATAGACCAGCAGCTACTTGTACCTGCAATAAAGAGAGAATCTGTCCATGCTTTGCAGTGAAGGCCTCTGGATCCTTTATTTGACCTCCTAGTTCCCTTAATTGTTCCACATTAAAGACCCTGAAGGTGTATGGCAAGGTTCCTTTCCTTCCATAATCCATTTTACGATATCTAAAAACAACAAGCTTTGAGTTCTTTGAGGAAAAAACAAAAAAGAGAATGCAAATGCAGATGAGATGCAAAAGTTCGTGGAATTTGAGTACTTATAGTCGTCATAGAATACCAAAGGTCACAAATTTTATTAATCATAAAAAACTGTTACAAATAAAAGAAACGGGAATTGAAAACTCATAATGAAAACGTTACAACCGTTGGTATTCTCACAAGAGCTTCTAACGATAATTAAATAAAAGCTAATAAAAGGCCTAAGGAGACTCCCCCAATAATCTCAGCTTGTACCTCTTAATTTCCTCTTCCATTCAAGATTTCTCGAGAATTAGCTCATCCACTATCGACTCCCACGACGTAGACTCAGAGATTGAGGGACTTGGGTCTTCATGTAACTTCCTTTTTTTGTAGAGAACTTCCTCACTCTTTGCTTTCAGTCGTCCTTGAAGTGCTTCATTCTCTTCCACAACTACTTCATACTTATCCTTCCAAGCGTTCCCTATTTGCTGAGCTTTCCTTAAGGCAATCTTTAATTCCTCTGTTTCAGATGCAAAGATGAAGACAGGTTCTTCGTTCAGGACCATAGGTTCTTGGCGATCGTAGGGCATCCTAAGCTCGATGGCTCTCCTTCTAACCCATTGTAGATAAGGGTCTAAAGAGACACAATTACGCTTCCCCATGGCATTCCTATCCTTCTTGCTCTTGTCCTTCCAAGCTTCTAAAATCCTAACCCTCAATTCCTCCTGCTTTTCATAATCTTTGGAGAAAAATCCTTCTGTATGAATACCAAGAGGCTTTACCTTCAAAGGGTACCCCAACTATTTGCGAGCTAAGACCGGATTATAACTGGTTATTCCTTGTATGCCAAGCAGAGGCACATTCCCGAACTCTCCGCAGCTATCGATGATTACGACTTCATCATACCTATGATTATACCAAACGACGTCAGAATGAGTGAGGGCCATGATTTTCTTAGACCACCAGCCCTTATTAGGATCCCAGAAAGTAATGGCTTTGGGCAAGTGTTGAGTAAACCACTTGTACAATAGGGGCACACAACAGGTGATTTGTCCTCCTTTAACATGCTTCAGATGGATGGAGTGATAAGCTTCTGCTAATAGAGTAGGGACTGGGTTCCTTTTTATGAATATCTTAATAGCATTGAGATCCACAAAGTCTTTGAGATTGGGAAACAGAAAGGTACCATAAATCATCAAAGCAAAGATAGCCTCAAATGCAGCCATGTCTGAACGTTTGGCATAATGTTGAGCTTTCTCCATCAGAAACTTCATAGGCAAAACAGAAATCCCTCCTTTAGTAGTCATATTCTTTCGGATGTCCACTAACTCCAAATGCGTTGCATTAGCAATCTCTTGTTCCTTAGGATCCTTATCAAAAATGGGGAAAGGAGACTTATCCAGAATAGATAAACCAGTCAGACTAGAATATTCCTCAAGAGTAGGTACCAACTAGTAGTCAGGAAAAGTAAAGCAGTGATAGAGTGGGTCATAAAACTGAAGTAGGGTGGAGAGAAGTCCTTGATCAACCCTCACCTTCAATAAAGACAATAGTGCCCCATACCTACGTTGGAATCCTTCTGAATCAGCCAACAGAGTCTCCAACCTCCTTAGATTAATCGTATCAAAGCTCTTGTAAGTATACTTCACGGTACTCCATCTTTCATTGTCCATGGTACCCTACGATGTAAATAAAAGACTCAGATTCCACGAACTTGAATGAAAATGATGCTTATGTACGTATGCACAAACACAAACAAAAGGGCACACAAACAACCAAACAAAAGGTCCTAGGTTCAAAGGAGCATGAATGGAGTCAAGGGTCTACCCATCCCATAAGGTAGTGTGGTTTCAAATGTACCTGTCGAACGGGTTCTAGAAGTTCCCAGAGTCTACAACCCATCTTTCGAATATTATCGACTTCCCAAATTACTCGGTTAGTCAATAATATTCTCAAGAGAATCTCGTCTGAGTGTAGTATCGCGTGACAACTATTTGGAAATAGACTCCCGCATAGTCACCGCACTAAATCCTAAGAGGCCAAGTGGGGTTAAAGGTGCTACGGTCCTCAGTCTTATGGGTTCTTGGTCAAAGTTAATACCGTTCTCACGAATGGACTCGTTCAAACAATATTAATTTCAAAAGAACCTAAACTGAGCGGTGATTTTCTCAATTCGACTTTTCAGGAATCGACTCCGTCAAAGTACCCTTGACCATATCATCTCCTATAATTACACTCAAGTCCGGGTCTAGGACTCTCACCACTCAAGAATCCCTCCAAACAGCAAAACAAGTATATAACAGATAAATTAAAAGATCAAGTTAGGGGGAACCCTCTTATGAGAGTCCCCAGTGAAGTCGCCATTTCTGTCGCGGTGAAAATTGGATAACAAGCTATTAGTTAACTTGTATCGCATATTTTAATGTCACCACCGTCTTTGATTTTATCCAAGGGAAGGGAGAAAGACCGAATACCCACAATGCAATGCAAATGCACTAAGATTCTAAGTTCGGGGGTTGGTTATACCTAGGGAAGGTGTTAGCATCCTAGATATCTGTAGTACTCTACAGGAACCTCTTGATTTATTTTATATTATCTGTTATTGTTATTTGTTTGCTAAGGGTTTAAGGGTAAGTGAAGAAGATGAGTCATCATCTTAAGAAAAGACTACCACACTTTTGAAAAGGTTTGAATGTTTGTGGGGTATGGGATTGTATGTCACTTTCTTTGAGATGATTAACATCTAATTCTCTTGTGTGGAGAATTAGGTGGGCTAAAGTTTGATTTAAAATCAAAATTGAGGGGGGGGGACTAACCTAGGAAATCTATCCTAAGTTGTCTAAATGATTTAACTTAAGGGTGTCGTTTATGAATGCAAATGATGTGCACCATGCACAATAACATGGTTATCATGCATGGGATTTTCCCTTGGATATTAACGGTTAATTATATTATTTAGGCGGGTGTGCTAGCAAAGTGATGCTAGGCTTGTGTCCAGTGATCAAAAGGTCGAATGCGATGCCCTAAGGCGATCGACTTACATAGGTAGAAAATTTGCTCGACGTTGGATCGAGAATTTTTATTGTTTTTGAAAAGGGTTTGAAGCAGGAACATAAATCAAGTAAACATAAACAGACAAATAAGGCAAACATCCGATCACTCACGATCCTATGACTAAGCTTGGTGAAAGATTTCTAAACGGGAGGCGATCTAAAGGTTGGTCTTGAACTTATTATTTTAATTAGGAAATTAAGCTAGAGGTTTATTATTATAAAACTCTAAAAATCATTACTAATAAAGTTTTAATTTTTTTAATTATAAAAAGTTTGATTAGTCATTATCATAAAAGAAAAAGTTTTTGATTAATTATTAAAAGAAAATTTTAATTTTACTATAAAAGAAAATTAGGTTGATTAATATTATAAAGAAGGGTTTAGATTAATTATAAAAAAAGGTTTTAACTTAAATTATTATTAAAGTCTTAAATTAAATTATTAATAAAAGGTTTTAATCCTAATTTAACTTTAATCATAGAAAATTATTTGATTATAAAAAGGTTTTAAACTTAATTAATATAGAAAAGGGGCTTTAGTATTCTCTCTTTTTCTTTTTTTTTTTTTTTTACGAAACGTTTAAATTGATTTTTTTTTACGGGTTTCATTTATTAACTAACAACAAAAAAAAAAGAAAAAAAAGAAAAAGAGGGCGCTTCTCTCTCTCGTCATCCTCTCCATCTCTCGTAAAGAAAACCTAAGCGAAATCCGCCGCCGCCCTCTCGAACCTATCTCGATCACTCATCTCTCCGGCGATCTGCAAAAAAAAAAAAACAATCAAACAATCAAATAACCCCACCCCACACAGCCCTAATACCCCGATTTCACTATACTTTCATTTTTTACAGATTACAATGATGCAGAAATGAAAATAAGAGCGAAAAAGAAAGGCGAGTGGTTGCGACGGCGCGGACGGCTTCTTGTGAGGGAAGCTTCTTTCTTTACCTCTGTGTGATTTTGCGTTGTTGCTTTGCTCCTTCTGCTTTGAATGTTGCGGCGATGATGATCACCTCCGGTGCTCTGAGCCTGGGTCGGTGGGTTTGGAAATGGTTTTTGGCAATTTTGCGTGACTGCTTGATTTTGTGATTTGTCTCTCTTTCGTCTCTGGTTTTCGTCCCTTTTCTGATGAGAAGATCGTCCCTTTTATAGGCCAATGATGAGTATGAAGGTATGGAAATCGTTAATGCTGATTGATATCGTGTTAAATGCCATGATCTGATATGACTTGATTTGGGAGGTTTTTGAACTGATTTGAATTTGGGGATATTCTGATACGATTTTGTTTTGATTTCTGAAGTTAATGTTGAATTGAATGCTCTGATTGATCCAATACCGGAAGGAATTGATGTTGGTGGTATCCCTTTGGCATATTGCCCATCAATTCGAGATGATGCAATAAAATCTGCATTGAAATTTGAAGATCTGAGGCCAAAAATAGGAAACTTTTCAAAATTGTGTTGGGAACGTACTCTCTGCGTTTGGGAACTTTTTCAAATATTGTCTGATATTGTTGCTTTTGTGGTCATATGTGAGTTAATTTTTCAATCGTGAAATTGAATGGGAGATTTGATGTCGATTCTGACTTTGGAGAGAAGACACGATCGTTAAAGACATGATTTCTGCTCGAATTATGTGGCCAATAGTTTTATAGAAAGTGCATTTTTAACAGTTTGGCTTTGATTTCCTGTCTTGTGATTGGCAAACTTCCTTTTTCCCATTTGTCATGTTCAACACTTAATGAAAGATATGTGACAGATTTGGTGGAATTTCAGTTACTCATCTCACTTCGAAATCTAAGTCCATGTTTTCTTATTGCAGGTTCAGGTTCGGGATTCAACTCGATCTTCTTCATCCATCACTTCAGAATTGTGCAAGTATCTCTGCTGGAAAGAGAACTATCACTTTCCTAGTTGCAGACATGTCGTTTATTGATGAGTTTCTTGATGTGAGTCTCCGAGAAGAATTCATAATTTATCAAAGTTTTCAATGGCCATTACTTATAAAATCTTGGCATCCTGGTGCTCCTTGGTAAGCCTGGTTACTTAGAGCATAATGTGTTGTTTATGGGCTGTGTCACACTTGATGTCACCTTCGATGTCATCCTTCCGTCATTAATAAACCCCTGCTTTGAAATTGTTGCAAGTGCATTTGGGAAGACCGCACCAAAGAAAGCAAGTTTTTAGCTTTTGTTTAGCTACGTCCTTCAACCCTTTAAGCATTTGATGATCTCTCCTATGGGTCCTGATGTAGTTTTGTGTGACAGGCTAAAAGCTGGTGTTGAATTTGTTGCTGCTGTTGGGCGATTCCTGATTCTGCAGCTAATGGTATGGATTTGTACTAAAACCAATAATTCTAAATGTAAGTGAATACTGAGCTCAACCTTTTAGTTCATACATCTGACTAATATCAGCAGCATTTCCAGGTGAGTAAAGTGTCGTCGACTTCGCCATTGGATGACGAACAAAACATTGCCCAGATCCCCGTTTTATAGTGACTGCAGAAATTCGACATTTCATGGTGCGGGAATGATTCCATCAACAACGTGTCGACCTTTGTCTGAACATTGTCTTTTGGTAACTTGGGAATTAGAGTGTGTCATGATGTTAACTTTTATTTTCCACATTACAGGTAATTAGGACAATCAGTTATGATATACAAATTCCAATGTTACTCTTGCGTTGGTTTCCTTATTCATGCTTGGAATAACTTCCAACTCCATCAGGTATGGCTTCTGATTCGCATGCTACCACTTCTGTTACTTTCCGCCGCTCGGACCTTACCATGATTTTCTTTAGAACTTGATTGGTTCTCTTCTTTTAATTTAAGAATAGATTGAATTTTCTACCAGGCAGGATCGACTCCTCCAACGAATTAGATAGCTGCTCAAGATAAGTTATGCTCCTCAAAAGCTTTTGTTTAGACAAACTTTGGATGATTCCATTCCTAGCTGCTTTCTTGAAACTTCTTGCAGGTTTTAGGAATTGTGGAGTTTTAATAGTAGCTTCTCAAGTTAAAGAAGGCGTGGGGCACCAGCTGGCAATGGTCATGGTGAGTGACGAGTCATTATCAGTATGTAAGCTCACCATTCAAGTGAAAACCCAAGGGCAACCCCCTCAACGGTAGCTCTTACGTCACGGTCGTCTCTTCTTATTCCTCTCTATTTTTAGTATTGGCAATATATTTTGTTTAGGCATTTTACCGCTGATGTGTTAATCATGTGCTTGGTGTATCGAAGTGGCTGAGAGTCAAATTCTTTTGGTTGCAGACGGTGTACGCAAGCTGCTGGTTCTAATGAATTGAGTTTGTTGGTGGTGCAATTTACAGGGTTATCGAAGACTGTGGTTGATGTGTGAGTTTGTACATGATTGAAGGTTGAAGTTTGTTGAAGGTTAGTTGAGGATTCTGTTGTATCCTTGTGATGAAATTGAGTTCAGTGACAAACTGATATGATCTAAATGCGTATCTAAAATTCCAACTCTGAATATGAATTGCTTTGTTAATTTCCAATTTGTTTCACCTTCAAATAGAGATGTAATTCCTGATTCTTATCGCCTTGAATGCTAGCGTATCCAGTTCAGGCACTGCAAAATGCAACGTACGCGAAACAAACTCTCAAGCACTTCAGTAGTTAAAAACAACTCTGATTTCAAACTGCAGCAATGAAACCGTCAGCTATGAACCGTGTGAAGCAGCAACTGGTTACAAACATATGGAATCTCATCAAGCATTTTTGGAGTCACCGGGCATGCAGAGGTGTTAGCGTATTCAACGAATCTATGGTCACTTCAGCATGCAAAAACGAACAGAAGACAATGCTTTTAAAGAAACTACTACAGATGCACTTCGTAAAATCCCAGCAGGTCCTGTCAACTTCAATATAACATCTTCGTGGTATTCATGAACTATGGATGAAGTTGAGGTCGACCGTACCATATGCCATTGTAGTGGACAATTTTGACTTCTCTTGTAACCACAATCTCTTGGGAATTGTATTCTTGGAAAAAAACAGATACTTGAATGGCTCTTCCTTTTCTAGTTATTATGATGGCTTGAGAATGATGTATGTGACCTTAATGGAATTTTTTTATGATGCACCTTTGAATTCAATCAAGTTCTTTATGCTTTGAATGAACAAGGTTTCTTACTTAGTCTCCTAAGAAGTGATTCCTATTAGTTTTAATTCCTTTATTGTGTACAAACCAAAGATCTCTTGCCTTCATGAATTTGAACTTAGTATTGGTGAATTTCATCGTGACGTATGAACCAAAAACTTCTTTTTGAAAGTGAAAGATCTTTTGCAATACATTTCAACCATCTGAGCCTACGGAACCTCAATGTTATTTGCAAATACACGTCTCCAAGAAATGGCCATTGTTAAATTTTAGAAGAGGCCTATAGAAAGCCTAAGCGCTTGGTTTTCTTTTGACCCTTCAAGCTGCTTTGAATGAGACTTGCTTCCTTGGACCATAAAAAAAAAATTCCTCCATTTAAATCTGAATTCAGACTCCTCTTGTAATGGTATACTCATTTGGATACAAATCTTTGCTTGAACCAACGAATAAGTCTTGCACTTCATAACATTTAAACATTATTTCCAATACTCCTTGAGGCTTTTAAATCTTAGTTTTCCATTAACCTTTGTAATGTGCTTATCTTATGATCCATCCAGCATCTCACCATAGTTTGGACATATCCTTAATTGTAAGTTGATTGTGCCAAAAAAAACCTCGATTCAAAATCTCCACCACTATGACTAACATGCTTGACATATGCCTTTTTTTTTATCTCCTCTTGAAATTGCCAAATCTACATAAATTGGTTAGTGATAACAAACAATACACACAAAGACCTAAAGATGCCATGCAAAGAACAAGGGATCTTAGGGTCAAAAATTAGGGTGCGACAATTCCTAAGGTAGTATTTCTTCTGCTGTAAATATCAGTTAATACTGCTGTTTGAAAATTTTAGAGTAACTCATGGGCAGCAGCATGGCCATCAATGAACACATATAAAAGTTGAATTAAAAATTTTATATTTAAAATATAAATTTTCTTATAGACATTGGATCGTTGTATGTGTTTTAACTTCCCTTGTAATTAGAAGAGATAAGAAACTGATATTGCATGCTTATTACCGTGTAACTTTTTAGGTTGGCTATCCCACGCTTAAAGCATTTGCTGAGTTTGTAACTCAATTTGACATGCCAAGCGGAATAAAATTAAAGAAGAAAGATACAGATTCTTTTGATTTTGGGTGCACCCTCAATTTTGGGGTACCAATTCATCGTTCCTTTTTATTATCACAAATTTGATGTTTATATTATGTAATTTTACTCAATGGTTTTGATTTTTTGAGGTTATTTAATTAGAATTTGGCCTAGTTCTATCAATTAGAAGACCTAAATTTAATTTTAAATTGGCTAGTGTTGAAGTGAGAAAGTTCTGTTTTTTTCAAATTCTAATGGAACCGGTTTCACTCGAGTTATTAAAGTTTTACATGAGTTTTTCTTTCTTGAAGTTTTACTTGAGTTTTTCCTTCTTGAAGTTTGGATTGAGATTGAACGTGAGAAAGAATTTGACTGAATGTCTATATGCAGGAAGAGGAAGATCATTATGACAAACAAGCTTTGGGCCAAGATGACATGGGGGATCGTTTGTATATAAATGCTATAAATGAAGATGGAATCGGGATAAGTTTTCGTGCGTTTGGAGATTTTTCGAGAGACCCGCGAGCGAATCATGTGGCTGCTAAGATTAAGTTGGAGCAGGATGAAAATTGAAATTCTGGTACAGATGTGTGATGTCTAGTGCAATGTCACAACATCGCAATCTGCTGTATGAACAAGGCAATAAGTAACAGTAAATCAACACAAGGATTGTTCACCCAGTTCGGTTCAACAACCTACATCTGGGGGCATACCAAGCCAGGAAGGAAGTCCACTATTAGTAGTATCAAATCACAGACTCAACAGACCAGTTGACAATCTACCTAATTCAATCACTACCCAATGACCCTTCTATCTAAGTCCTCCCTAGATAAGAGACTCCATCTCACTCCCAATCATCGCAATGATGTCTAGCAGTAAACATCTCTGCCACTGCATCAACAGCTTGATTACCAACAACTTTTCTAACATAAAAAACTGGAAAACACACTTCCATGACACACATTGGAGTTGCTTCAAAGCTTCCTTCAAGAACAATACAATATTCATTACCTACAGGTTTTTGAGTAATACGACAGTGACCATCTCACAACCCGAGTGGTTCACTTAGACTAAGCCCTAATGATCTACATCTTGGACCCGTACACATTCTAGATTACAAGCATACTATTTATAACCTTTTCCCAACTGGATTTGGGCCTTCAAATCATATCAAATCTTCTGTACCAAATTTGCAAAAGATTCTGCTCCTAAATAGATCTTCAATCAAATCTTCAATTAAATATTCAATAATTAACTCTAAATATTCTCCATAACTTTATGCATTAAATTAGTAACAAACTAATCTTCTTCACACATGATTGCAACAGAATATATCGCCCATGATATTCGCCTGCAATCTCTGATTTTCTTCAGCAGAATATTTCATTAACCCAAAACCATGTGCAGCCCTAAACATCTCAGACCTGATGTTCACTACTGATGTCACGACATCGGGTGTAACATCAGTACACAGCTGCAACCCTTACATCTTTAACAAACCTGAATGTTACCTAAACACATCAATAATGCTTGAAGCTCATGTTGCAACATCAACCATGACATCAACATTGTTTTAACAAAATTTCAGCCAATTACAAGAACTTACAATCTCCCTCTTTGGCTAATTTTGGCTAAAACACATAAACATTACAGCTCAATTTACAGCAGCAATAACAACGCTATACTACCGTTAGAAGTCATCTGATCCTAACAATAAACATCAGTAGCTATTGTGTACTGTATCCATGCAGAATCATCTTTTTGGCTAATTTTGAATGATGTTAGGACATAACATCACCATATAACAGCAACTCCAGGCAGCACATCAGGACCTAAGTACAAGACAGTCCCGAAGTATTTGTGCACATGAGGAAGAAAATATCTGACACTCCCCCTCAACACAACACATTTCTTTTTCCTTCCAGGACAGACCCAGAACAAAAGTAGAAGACTCCTCCAGAAAAGAAATGTCTGTCTAGACATCAAAGACCAATGGTGGCATAAGAGAATTCTGCACACCTCATTTGATCAGACGCCCCCGGTCGACCTGTGGCATAAGATGACACTTAAGAGGTGCCAATCTTCCAACCCAGGTAACTCAGAACACAAGTCACAACTGTGTTCATAACTCAGGACACAAGTCACAAAGACTCAACACCAACTTAAGGATAGAACATCCTCTGCAACATCAGGAACTGCAAACTCCAGACATAACATCTGCGCAAACCAATTAGCACATCCCTTTCCTTTCTCCCCCTTTTTAGCCACAAATTGGCAAAGGAAGCCCTCACAGAACCAGACCCAAGAAGTGCTCACCCAAACACGAACAAACGCCATAAGACTTATGAGACAAGGACACTCACTGGCTGAAGGAGACTTATGATAACATGAGCAAGCTTAGACAACACAAAGAACCAAATCATTATCTCAACATGCTAGCAAGCATTCAAAAGTGATCCATGATGACATGAACAAAAAGAACATTCAGTCAATACCTAAAACTCTAACAGATTGGAAACAACATTGCACCATTGAAACTTAAAAAACTGATATGGTTATGACCACCTATCAACATGTCATTAACAAGTAGGTACAAATTTATCACTCATCATAAACAAAAGCAACATCCAAACCGTATTACAAATATCATGCACATATAGGTTCAGTTTTAAAGATATAAAAAGAGAGAGACCAACTGTTGGCTTCAACATCACCTTCCATATAGAACTCTCCATAACTCAAACCATACAATATCCATAAAACATCAACAGCATGTAAAAATAAAAGTTGATACACATTATGCTTCAAAAATGATATTTGGTGTTTTAAAATAGGGTTACAAACATGAGTAATATCTTGAACAGAATATTAACGTATACCTCAAGCACACTCCATGATGCATAAGAGAAAAACATCCCAACAACATATTTAACATATATCAGACATTCAAAAGGATCCCTATCTTGGTGTTCAAAGGTCAAGATTAACACATTTTCTATCATGGATTAAAGATGGTATTCGCAACAATTATTTCAAAGTAAAACAGAAGCAGTATGAACATGGTAACATTAACTTCAATCATACAAACTCGTGACCAACCAAGCCAGCATGTTTTCAACATAAGCTCACACATGAAATGATTAAACCAATAGGGCAGCCATGGATAAGTTAGGGTTTTCTCACGACAAACTTAACATGATATTTATAACATCAAGATATATACCAAACATTTTAAATATTAAAACAACAGAGATGATGATCTAACATAATATGATGAGCATGGTAAATGTGAGTTTGAGAGACTTACCTCTTTTCCACGCAAGTTGCAAGAATTCCTTCTCCTTCCTAGCTAGCTTTCGTGCTCCAAGTAAACAAGCTTCAGAATGGTTTTTGTGTTTGTTGGTGTCGAAATGAAGAAGAGAATGGTCCCTTTTATAGGGAACCCAGCTGGTCCGAGAGAGTCAAGAACCATCGTGCTAAAGGTTTGTTTTGGGAAGAAATATCGTGGAAAAGATTTGGAAGATGGCTTGTCTGACCACCACAACATAGAGCCAAGTGAAGTTTCTTTTTGATGCAAATAAGTCAGAAAAATAGCATGCTTTAGTTTGTGTCCTTTGGTTCAATGAAGTGTACGAAGGAAAGGTTTAAGGTAGCTTGCAAAGGTTAATAAAAAGTACAAAAGCAAGAGCATTTTGCAGCGTGTTTTTAGGAAAAGAGTGATGTTGGAAAAGATGTAATGGCTCTGCAGAGAGTGTACTTGGATAGATAAGAAGGAAATTCAAACTCAAAATGGTGTTCTTGGTGCAAAACAATTTTCGTGTGGCCATATTGCTCAAATTATATCTCTTGACTTAATGATCCAAAATTCATGCTCTTAGATTCAAATGAAAGCTCTTGCATGATACTTCAATATTGATGTTGGAAGATAGTTGAAATAATGCTTGAATTGGTAGCAAAATCCCTCACAACTTGCGTCCCCAAAACTGCCAAAATGAGACTTAGAAAAATTTCTAAGTTAGAATTTTAA
The DNA here is from genome assembly GCA_022829125.1 of Lathyrus tuberosus. Classification (NCBI taxonomy): domain Eukaryota; kingdom Viridiplantae; phylum Streptophyta; class Magnoliopsida; order Fabales; family Fabaceae; genus Lathyrus; species Lathyrus tuberosus. The sequence goes on along the minus strand of JALAZF010000029.1, from coordinate 2,657,215 downwards.
CAACTTCAAGTGCCCTTCTTGAATAATTCATAACTTGATAACGGTTCATCCCCTTGAGATGTTCCACATATGGTTGGAAAGCTCACATCATGCTCTACAACTTTCATTTGGGACTCAAGACTTGAATCCAAATGGAAAAGGATGAAAAGTGGTGCCAAAGTTGAGAAAAAGAGTGCTGGAAAGATGCTGAAAAATTTCTAAGTGTTTGGCCAAAATGTCTTGTAAGCTTCATAACTCAAAAACCAAGCATTTTTAGACAAAAAGTCATATTGAACAAATTGAAGATCTTGAAAAGAGCTTTCCAACGAGCTTTGAGCCACTCCAATTGGATGCGTGGTTTAGGAGTTATGGCCATTTCAAAATAGGCTATTAGGGGAAAAATCTCACAAATGACACCTTTCTTGATTAAAACCCTACTTCCCTTGCAAGAAACCTCATGAAACTTGATGTGGATACTTTGTATACTTCATGAGACAATATATGATGATTAGAACCAATAATACTTCATTTGAACCAAAATCCAAAAGATTAGGGCTTCAGTCAAACCCTAATTTTGACTGTGAATGCACTGAGGTTAGATCTTGTAATCTTGCTTCTTCCTTGTCATCTAAAGGTCTTAGGAGACTCTTGAGGATGTTGATAAACCAATAGAATCAAGAATTAAGGTTTGGGAGTTCATCTTGATGAAGATCAAGGCCATTGACTGATAAGTGTCACAGAAACCCTAATATGGAGGTATAGAGAGGTTGAGGCTCAAACTTCTCTTGTTGAGGGCTCATAGATCTTGGATTTTTGTTGAATGATGTCCCTTGAATGTAGATGACTTCACATGGTAAGTGAACCACACAAATCTTGACTTGGTAGAGCCAATTCCTTAGTGACTTCTTCAGAGCAAACCCTAATTCCAAAGTCCTTGCATTGGGGGTCTTCTGTTGACTTGACTTGCTTCAAACAACTTGTGGAGCTTCATGGTGATATGTAAACCTAATTTGAATACAAAGAAATAAACTACAAGATATGGGTTAGCTCAAACAATGCATAGATGCTCCTAAGATGCACAAAAGCTGGATGACATCTAAGGGTAAAAATTTAGGGTACAACAGCAGTCAACAACTCCGCCACTGCATCGACAGCTTGTTTACCAACAACTTTTCTAACACAGAAAACTAGAAGACACACTTCCATGACTCACATTGGAGTTGCTTAACAACTTCCTCCAAGAACAATACAATACTCATTACCTACAGGTTTCTGAGTAATACCACAGTGACCATCTCACAACCCGAGTGGTTCACTAAGACTAAGCCCTAATGATCTACATCTTGGACCCGTGCCTATTCTAGATTACAAGCATTCTATTTATAACTTTTTCCCAACTGGATTTGGGCCTTCAAATCACAACAAATCTTATGCTACAAATCTGCAACAGATTATGTTCTTCAATAGATCTTCAATTAAATCTTCAATCAAATCTTCATAATTAACTCTTAATTATTCTCCATATCTTTCTGCATTAAATTAGCAACAAACTAATGATTGCAACAGAATATATCTAGCCCATGATTTTCTCCTGCTATCTCTGATTCTTTTCAACAGAATATCTCATTATCACCAGAAATACTTGCAGCCCTAACAACATCACAACCTGATGTTTTAATGTTCTGGTATAGTAATGTCAAGACATCGCATGTGACATCATTCTTTAGCACTATAACTCTTTTACAAGACCAGAATGTTAACTAAACACATCAATAATGCTAGAAGCTTATGTTGCAACATCAACCATGACATCAGCATTGTTTTAACAAAATTTCAGCCAATTACAAGAACTTACAATCTCCCCCTTTGGCTAATTTTGGCTAAAACACATATATAAACATTACAGCTCAAATTACAGCAGCAATTACAACCCTATACTACTGTTAGAAGTCATCTGATCCTAATAATAATCATCAGTAATCATCTGTAGCTACTGTGTACTGCATTCATGGAGAATCATCTTCTTGGCTAATTATGAATGATGTTAGAACATCATGCTTGACATAACATCACCACAGCACAACACCTTCAGGCAACACATCAGGACCTAGGTAGTAGACAGTCCTGAAGTCATTTGGTGCACATGAGGAAGAAGATATCTGACACTCCCCCTCAACATAACACATTTCTTTTTCCTTCCAGGACAGACCCAAAAAAAATGTAGAAGACTTCTCCAGAAAAGAAATGTTTGTCTATTCATCACAGACCAATGGTGGCATAAGATAATTCTGCACACCTTCATTGATCAAACATTGGGTTTAATCCGTAGCATAAGATGAAACTTAAGAAGTGTCGTTCTGCCAACCCAGGTAACTCAGAACACAAGTCACAACTGTGTTCATAACTCAGGACACAAGTCACAAAGACTCAATCACCAACAGCAGGATAGGATATCCTCTGCAACTTCTGGAACTGCAGACTCCAGACATAACATCTGCGCAAACCATTTAGCACATCCCTTTCCTTTCTCCCCCTTTTTAGCCACAAATTGGCAAAGGAAGCCCTCACAGAACCAGACCCAAGTAGTGCTCACCCAAACACAAATAAACGCCATAAGACTTATGAGACAAGAACACTCACTGGCTGAGGGAGAACAGAATAACCCCTATAAATAGCTTATCAGATACTTTGGAATTAACGAGCTTTGAATAGTCAAGGTTCTTGGTCATAGAAACGCTATTTTAGGAACTAAAAACTCCATCCAAATTCAATGTTTATCATCCAAAATAGTCTTGACCACTATTATTGTTTCCTATCTAATTTTTACCATAAATTGTGCCAAAACAGTTCCATGCACAATCGAAGCCACGTGTTCCACCTTATCCTTACACCACCGTCTAAAGTACTTCCGTGTTTGGCACAAGAAAAACATGTCTTATACCATGTTCTGACATCGTATCAGACATTGTCTGCTGGCTCACAAAATTAACAACCCAAGACTCCTCAGAATATTAGCACACAAGCACAACTTTCATTGATTAGCACAACTCATAATCCCTTCTAGATTCCTTCAGAACAGCAGAGAAAAACACTTTTTCAACAAAAGATCAACTCCCCCTATCTAAGATAACCAGTGCACCTTTGCAAGAAGAACACCTTAAATGAATGGAAAACATAAGACTCATCTTCATGTCTTCAAGAGCGCACCCTCTGTTCAACTCACCTGCTGAATGCATTCACTTAATGCTTAATCCTCAAACAATCCAAATACCAAGAATCACATGATTACTTCTTGATTGGTTATCTTCTCATGCTCCAAAACTCACATCTTGCCAAGCTGATCAACTTCTCTCAGGAATGAACTTCTTGATCATAACATTCGGAAAATTCATCCACAAGTTCTGAGGCACAAATACACTGCTTTACACTTTAAGTCAAGTCCTCTTTCTTTGAATTAAAACCACACACCTAGACAAGTGTGACATCTCTCATCAACACAAACCCTTACTGAGTTCTTCCAAAAATTGCAAAGAAAAGCAAATTCTCCCAGACATAAGCAAAGCTGCCCTTCAGACTCCTCCTCAGTAGCATGTGTGCATATGATTTAAACAATTAGCTTCACATGGCTAGAATCATTCATGTCCACACCAACATGTCATCCAACAGCCTAATGTCATAACATGTTATCTGACATTATACCCTTATAGGATTCAGCCAATCTTCTCAATCTTGGTCAGCATGCAATCTTCACAACGTATGTACCTTTGCAGCAAAGTCCATAGACAAGTACTCCCTCAGTCATGGTTAACTAATGCTCTAGATGAGGATGAACATTTGAGCACACTTCTGAGCACATGTATTTTGGTACCATTGTCCCTTTCTCTAAAGACAGTCATTCTTTATCAATACCTGATCTACTACGGTCTTCTCTACATTCTCCATCCAAGGCAGACCTTCTACTTCATCATTCTCCTGTATGACTGTGTAGACGCTCCTTAGGCATGATGTAGGCACCAATCTTCTGAACCAGGGCATAATCATCCTTCACCAAGGATATCCAACCAAATAATGTCCTAACACAAGTTAGAACATCTTCTCCACTCCATGCTCCATCAACTGGACTTAATATTGCATAGTAATCCAAAGAACTAGAGAATTAAACTCTCATCCACCTTCAAGAAGAATAGTCTCCTTGAGTCTTCGACTCATCGCCCTTCTGCCCAAGAGTAACTTGTTCCAAGACAATCCTCAATAATAACCAGCTGCCATGCTCTGATTATCTTGATTCTTCGAATCCACTTCTGAGATCAACCAACAGCCACAATTTGATCACCTCATTCACGAATCCTCATATGAAAGCAGCCAACTGCCACATTTTGACCTTATTCACGTTTGTCAGAACTCTCACAAAGATATCGTGATCCACCAAAGAGCCTTGATCTTCAAGTCACATGTTCCACCTGCTCAAAAGCAAACACACTTAGACTCCCTAAGCCATGGTCATGTAACATTTTCTCCTTCATGCAGCTCCCGCAACTGCCCTGAGAACGATCTTATTGAAGCATCCTATAGTTCATTCCTGTAGATCACCCTATCATTAGCCGATGTGCCACATCACCAGCTAAGACTCCTGATGTTAAGCTAGATGTCAGAACATCCAACTGTTGAATTCAGCTCTACCTTCTGCCACTCAGAAGAACCTCCTCCCTTTGCAGAAATAGATTTCCATGCTCTCATAGACATGATTCAACAATCAAGTTTGAGTCGACAACCTCCATCCTGCTTAGAAACTCCAAAGACTTCAAACCTCCCACATCTGAATCTTCAGAAAATAAGTAGTCCAAGACTACCCCATAGCAATACTAAAGAAAGTCACTTCCCTTAGTAGAGCCGTCAGTAGAAAGCCAGAGATAACTGCCACTTATCCTCGACATTCACAACCAGAGCTAACACCATTCTCCAACCTGATCCAAGCTGTAACCATCAAGATGTGATGTCTTCATATCTTTCAGCCTTAAAGCCAACCACTTGTTTGACTTGAGATGTTGGATGTCATCAACATTCCACAATCTGCCTCTATTTGGATGATACTCCATAGTAACCAATTAACCCCACCAGTTGATTCAACTCCCAAGTGCTTAACCCTTGAAAATACTTCCAAAACAGCTACATAGAGAAAAGTAACTTCTCAACACTTCTGCAGTCCGGCACTCAGACATATACATAGTCTCCCGTCAATGTATATTGTCGTTAGTTGAATGCACGACATTATCAAAAACAGACAGATACTCAACTATTGTCAAGCTATTTATCACAAGAAACACTATTTGATCTGGTCTGACATCCTTTTCCTACAGACTTGAGGCACTAGTTGATCCCTCTTTTGCTAATCCACACCACTGATTACTTCAGATTAGGCAAGTGGCTTGACTTAATACTTCACCATGAGCACACCTAACTTTCTTTGGCTGAGAAAGCAAAGAACTGAAATGATGTTTCAACATCAGTTCTGACATCACCTTAAACAACAGCTATGGCTTTGGAGACTATATCCACACATATCTCTTGGAGGGAACACATGAGAACAAATCAATCTCAATTTCTTTCTTCATGAATCTTCAGATATACAAGAACTATATCATAACCAGAAAGATCCTCCTAATTAGGTCACCACTACTAAGCTTAAGAGATAACTTATCAAGATCTTCACTCCCGCATGAAAGATTTGACAGAGATACTCTTTTGCTTTGGCTCTACCTTCTTCTTTCACCATCAAGAAGAAATCAGTGTTCTGAACAGATTGGTCTTCAAAGTCTGACTTAAACTATATTCTTCTTCTGATCCATCCATGTCAACCATTCTTTTGGAAGATCCATTCACCTTATGATCACTTCGTTCCCAAAGCAAAGATATGAGATAATCCTCAAGTATCTTTGGCATCTCTAACCAAATGGTTGAAGCTGTCTTGCATAAACTAAAGCATCATAGAATATCCTACTGAGGAGACCAAACCCTAATGTCTTTCCAAGAGAATACCTTCCTAGAATCTCACCACCAGAGATACAAGCACCAACCAGGGTTACATCAGATACCATGCAGTGGAACACACAACAACTCCTCAACCAACCTTCAGGCACTGCTAAAAAATTCTTGCACACTCTCAGCATAAACCACGTGGCAACAATACTTTATCATGAATAGTTCATCCTTCACTCCAAGGGATCATCCAAACAACTTTCTTCCTTGCTCATGCACCAGAAAGTATCTTCCCAAGATCTCATCCAGAACCAGACAGGATGCCTGCTCTGATACCAATTGAAATTCTGGTACAGATGTGTGATGTCTCGTGCAATGTCACAACATCGCAATCTGCTGTATGAACAAGGCAATAATAGTAACAGTAAATCAACACAAGGATTGTTCACCCAGTTCGGTTCAACAACCTACATCTGAGGGCATACCAAGCCAGGAAGGAAGTCCACTATTAGTAGTATCAAATTACAGACTCAACAGACCAGTTGACAATCTACCTAATTCAATCACTACCCAATGACCCTTCTATCTAAGTCCTCCCTAGATAAGAGACTCCATCTCACTTCCAATCATCACAATGATGTCTAGCAGTCAACAACTCTGCCACGGCATCGACAACTTGTTTACCAACAACTTTTCTAACACAGAAAACTAGAAGACACACTTCCATGGCTCACATTGGAGTTGCTTAACAGCTTCCTCCAAGAACAATACAATACTCATTACCTACAGGTTTCTGAGTAATACCACAGTGACCATCTCACAACCCGAGTGGTTCACTAAGACTAAGCCCTAATGATCTACATCTTGGACCCGTGCCTATTCTAGATTACAAGCATTCTATTTATAACTTTTTCCCAACTGGATTTGGGCCTTCAAATCACAACAAATCTTTTGCTACAAATCTGCAACAGATTTTGTTCTTCAATAGATCTTCAATTAAATCTTCAATCAAATCTTCATAATTAACTCTTAATTGTTCTCCATATCTTTCTGCATTAAATTAGCAACAAACTAATGATTGCAACAGAATATATCTAGCCCATGATTTTCGCCTGCTATCTCTGATTCTTTTGAACAGAATATCTCATTATCACCAGAAATACTTGCAGCCCTAACAACATCACAACCTGATGTTTTAATATTCTGGTATAATAATGTCAAGACATCGTATGTGACATCACTCTTTAGCACTATAACTCTTTTACAAGACCAGAATGTTACCTAAACACATCAATAATGCTAGAAGCTCATGTTGCAACATCAACCATGACATCAACATTGTTTTAACAAAATTTCAGCCAATTACAAGAACTTACACACGTGTTCCACCTTATCCTCACACCACCGTCCAAAATACTTCCTTGTTTGGCCCAAGAAAAACATGTCCTATACCATGTTCTGACATCGTATCAGACATTGTCTGCTGGCTCACAAAATTAACAACCCAAGACTTCTCAGAATAAAACTTTGAATGATCAGCACAACTCACAATCCCTTCTAGAAAAGATCAACTTCCCTTATCTAAGATAACCAGTGCACCTTTGCAAGAAGAACTCCTTAAATGAATGGATAACATAAGACTCATCTTCATGTCTTCAAGAGCGCACTCTCTGTTCAACTCACCTGCTGAACGCATTCACTTAGTGCTTAATCACATAATTCCCTCTTGAATGGTTATCTTCTCATGCTCTAAAACTCACATCTTGCCAAGCTGATCAACTTCTCTCAGGAATGAACTTCTTGATCATAACATTTGGAAAATCCAGACATAGTCTTCATACATCCACAAATACACTGCCTTCCACTACACTTTAAGTCAAGTCCTCTTACTTTGAATTAAAAACACACACCTAGACAAGTGTGACATCTCCTATCAACAATAAACCCCTTCTGAGTTCTTCCAGAAATTGCAGAGAAACGCAAATTTTCCCAGACATAAGCAAAACTGCCCTTCAGACTCCTCTTTAGTAGCATGTGTGCATATGATTCAAACAATTAGCTTCACATGGCTAGAATCATTCATGTCCACACCAACATGCCAAGCCAAGATCCTAATGTCATAACATGTTATCTGACATTATACCCTCATAGGATTCAACCAACCTTCACAATCTTAATCAACATGCAATCTTCACAACGTATGTACCTTTGCAGCAAAGTCCATAGACAAGTAATCCCTCAGTCATGGTTAACTAATGCTCTAGATGAGGATGAACATTTGAGCACACTTCTGAGCACATGCATTTTGGTACCATTGTCCCTTTCTCTAAAGGCAGTCATTCCCTATCATACTTCTTCATCTTCAGACTTCCAATCAATCAGTACCTGATCTACTTCAGTCTTCTCGACATTCTCCATCCAAGGCAGACCTTCTACTTCATCATTCTCCCGTATGACTATGTAGATGCTCCTTAGGCATAATGTAGGCACCAAGCTCCTGAACCAGGGCATAATCATCCTTCACCAAGGATATCCAACCAGATAATGTCCCAACACAGGTTAGAACATTTGCCACACACCAAGACATCATCAGCATGATTCTTGATATGCTCCTCCAACTGGACTTACTATTGCATAGTAATCCAAAAAACTAGAGAATTAACCTCTCATCCACCTTCAGGAAGAATAATCTCCTTGAGTCTTCTGCCCAAGAGTAACTTGTCCCATAATAACCAGCTGCCACACTCTGATTATCTTGATTCTTCGAATCCACTACTGAGATCAACCAAAAGCCACAGTTTGATCACCTCATTTACGAATCCTCATATGAAAACAGCCAAATGCCACATTTTGACCTTTTTCACGTTTGTCAGAACTCTCACAAAGATATCTTGATCCACCAAGGAAACTTGATCTTCAAGTCACATGTTCCACACACTTAGACTCCCTAAGCCATGGTCATGAAACATCTTCTCCTTCCTGCAGCTCCCGTAAACTGCCATGAGAACGATCTTTTTGAAGCATCATATTGTTCATTCCTGTAGATCACCCTATCATTAGCTGATGTGCCACATCACCAGCTGAGACTCCTGATGTTAAGCTAGATGTCAGAACATTATGTCATCCAACTGTTGAATTTAGCTCTACCTTCTGCCACAAAGAAGAACCTCCTCCCTTTGCAGAAATAGATTTCCATGCTCTCATAGACTTGATTCAACAATCAAGTTTGAGTAGACAACCTCCATCCTGCTTAGAAACTCCAAAGACTTCAACTCTACCACATCTGAATCTTCAGAACATAAGTAGTCCAAGACTACCTCATAGAAATACTAAAGAAAGTCACTTCCCTTAGTAGAGTCGTCAGTAGAAAGCCAGAGATAACTGCCACTTATCCTCGACCTTCACAACCAGAGCAAACACCATGCTCCAAACCACAAAAAAAACTGATCCAAGCTGTAACCAACAAGATGTGATTCCTTCATATCTTTCAGCCTTAAAACCAGCAACTTGTCTGACTTTGAGATGTTGGATGTCATCAACAATCCACAATCAATCTGCATCTCATAATTCAGACTCATCCCAGACAATTTAGATGGTACTCCATAGTCACCCACCAGTTGATTCAACTCCAAAGTGCTTAACCCTTCAAAATACTTCCAAAACATCCACATAGAGACGGGTAAACTCTCAACACTTCTGCAGTCCTGCACTTTTACCTCAGACATATACATAGTCTCCCGTCAATGTATATTGTCGTTAATTGAATGCATGACCTTATCAAAAGCAGACAAATACTCAACTATTGTCAAGCTTTTTATCACAAGGAACACCATTTGATCTGGTCTGACATCCTTTTCCTGCAGACTTGAGGCACTAGTTGATCCCTCTTTTGCTAATCCACACCACTGATCACTTCAGATTAGGCAAGTGGCTTGACCTGATACTTCACCATGAGCACCCCTAACTTTCTTTGGCTGAGAAGGCACAGAACTGAAATGATGTTTCAACATCAGTTCCGACATCACCTTAAACAACTGCTATGGCTTTGGAGACTGTATCCACACAAATCTCTTGGAGGAAACACATGAGAACAAATTAAGCTCAGCTTCTTTCTTGATGCAACATCCTCCAGTTTATGTATCTTTAGATATACAAGAACTATCTCATAACCAGAAAGATCCTCCTAATTAGGTCACCACTACTAAGCCTAAGAGATAACTTATCAAGATCTTCACTCCCGCATGAAATATTTGACAGTGATACTCTTTTGCTTTGGTTTCACCCTCTTCTTTCATAATCACGAAAATTGATAAGAAGAAATCAATGTTCTGAACAGATTGGTCTTCAACGTCTGACTTGAAATATAATCTTCTTCTAATCCATCCATGTCAAACAGACTTCAATAAGATCCATTCATCTTTTTGTCACTTCTTTCCCAAAACAAAGATATGAAATAATCCTCAAGTGACTTTGGTAACCCTAACAAAACCGTTGAAGTTGTCATGCATCAACTACAACATCAAGAATATTCTGCTGAGGAGACCAACCCCTAATATCATTCCAAGAGAATACCTTCCTAGAATCTCACCACCAGAGATACAAGAACCAACCAGGGTTACATTAGATACCATGCAGCGGAACATACAACAACTCTTCAACAACCTTCAGGCACTACTCAATAATCCTGCACATCATCACCAACCAAGTGCCAACAGCAGTTCATACTCTGTCATGAATAGTCCATCCTTCACTTCAAGGGATGAACTGACCAAGTCCATAACCCAGCAAAACTATCTTCCTTGCTCATAAACCAGAAAGTATCTTCCCAAGATCTCATCCAGAAACAGACAGGATGCCTGCTCTAATACCAATTGAAATTCTGGTACAGATGTGTGATGTCTAGTGCAATGTCACAACATCGCAATCTGCTGTATGAACAAGGTAATAAGTAACAGTAAATCAACACAAGGATTGTTCACCCAGTTCGGTTAAACAACCTACATCTGGGGGCATACCAAGCCAGGAAGGAAGTCCACTATTAGTAGTATCAAATTACAGACTCAACAGACCAGTTGACAATCTACCTAATTCAATCACTACCCAATGACCCTTCTATCTAAGTCCTCCCTAGATAAGAGACTCCATCTCACTCCCAATCATCGCAATGATGTCTAGCAGTCAACATCTTCGCCACTGCATCAACAGCTTGTTTACCAACAACTTTTCTAACACAGAAAACTGGAAGACACACTTCCATGACACACATTAGAGTTTCTTCAATGCTTCCTCCAAGAACAATACAATACTCATTACCTACAGGTTTCTGATTAATACCACAGTGACCATCTCACAACCCGAGTGGTTCACTTAGACTAAGCCCTAATGATCTACATCTTGGACCCGTACACATTCTAGATTACAAGCATACTATTTATAACTTTTTCCCAACTGGATTTGGGCCTTCAAATCATATCAAATCTTCTGTACCAAATCTGCAAAAGATTCTGATCCTAAATAGATCTTCAATCAAATCTTCAATTAAATCTTCAATAATTAACTCTAAATATTCTCCATAACTTTATGCATTAAATTAGTAACAAACTAATCTTCTTCACACATGATTGCAACAAAATATATCTCCCATGATATTCGCCTGCAATCTCTGACTTTCTTCAGCAGAATATTTCATTAACCAAAAACCATGTGCAGCCCTAAACATCTCAGACCTGATGTTCACTACTGATGTCACGACATCGGGTGTAACATCAGCACACAGCTGCAACCCTTACATCTTTAACAAACCAGAATGTTACCTAAACACATCAATAATGCTAGAAGCTCATGTTGCAACATCAACCATGACATCAGCATTGTTTTAACAAAATTTCAGCCAATTACAAGAACTTACAAAAATAAATAACACAAGCAAGGGAAAATAAATAACACATTCATTAGAGGCCATGCCTTGGAGATTTTGAAAAATGGGAGAATGCTGAAAATGCTTTTAGAGAAGCTTTGGATGAGTTTGGCAAGCCATGGCAGGTATTCTATATTTCTTTAATGTCAGTTAATGGATGTTACTTTAAACCGTCCTTATAATTCCGACTAAATTTAATCTCAAGGCATCTGAATTTGATGTATGCTTGTCGTTTTGAATTCAACTGTAGGCTTGCTTGATACCATATGTAATATTACACAAGGTATGTAAGTCTACCTTAATAATTGGGTGTAATATTCAACTGTAGGCTTGCTTGATACCATATGTACTGTTCTGAACTCCCTCTACATTTGTTAATTTGTCAGTAACAGGTTGGGGATCTAGATTATCTTCTCTGAAACATGACTCATGGATATTGTGTACTATTAAAAAGGCAAGGTAGAGTACCCAGTACATACCTTATACTGTTGTGCTGTTTCGTATTCGTTTATGACAGTTGAAGATCGTGTTCATTTGTGACAGTTGAAAGAGATCAAAATCTAACAATATTATCATTATTTTAATATAATGTAATATTATTTATATATTTGAATTTCTTTGTTTGTTGTTGTAGCCATACTTATAAACTCTAGGTTGGACACTTCCATATGTTATTTGTGTTGTCCTTGGTGCAGATGTCCTTATCCAGGGTATATAAGCCATTGTTGAGCTCTTCTAGTCCTATACAAGACATGTTTTTAGATTTCATTTTGTATAATGTAATGTCAATCTTGTAATTTATTACTATTTGGTTGGAACGTTGTGTTGTACACATGTTGTTAAGAATAGGGAAGGAATTATTATACTTTATAAGGGAACTGTCAAGAAAGTAGGCACGAATTGTGAAAGAATAGCAGGTATATTGGTTTAGAAAAGTTTCAGATGTTTACCTTCCCTATGGAACTAGATCACCTACACAGTTAGAGTGGATCTTATCATAGTATTTTTGGGCAGTATATATTTTAATTGCTAAAAATTTTGGCATGATGTCACCTGATGCAGATTATTTTGAATTAGAATTAGAATATGATCAGCTCGTCAAGAGTTTTAATTTTTTCTAAGAGTTTAATTTTTTTCAATGGGTTTGTTTCAGAGATATTGGTATTTGTCTGTGTATGGTTTATTCTTGAATTGTTTAATATGAAATATTGATATATCCACACTACAATGAGATTTGTTTTTCACTCAATTTAGCAAAGTGAAATATTTTGTTTAGTTATAAATATAATTATCTTCTATAAACCCATAATGTCAAGTATCTACTCTAAATTTTTGCTAAATGGAGAAACATTGAATTCAGACGCATGTTAATACTTGAATGCTAGACAACTGAATATTTGAACTTCCTTTCAATGTATTGTTCTAAACTCCCTCAACATTGGTTATATATGATGATTTATCAGAGTTTGTTAATTTTCCAGTAACAGGTTGGGGGTTTTAGATGATCTTCTCTCAAACATGACTCATGGATATTGTGTAATATTAAAAAGGTAAGGTAGAGTACCCAGCCAAGGTACCAGTACATACCTTGTACCGCTGTACCTTTTCAGATGTACTGTTCTGAACTTTAGGATTTGAATTTGGCTGTACCTTTTTCTCAATTGGGCGTATTTGTTTTATTAATTATATTATAGACTTACAGCGTATTTGTTTTCGGCTTCAGGCTACCGAACTCCCACATATATCAGGGTACTTTATTGAACTTCACATATTCAGTTGTAACCTTTCTTCCAAATGTGTTTCCTAAATATAATTTTTGCAGGATAAGTGGCGTAACCTTCTCCGAGCCAGTTCTGCACAAAAATTCATCCAGAAAGAGGTTAACTTTCTATTTTCCTTTTCTGAAACTTTATTAAATTAATCTGATCATGACAAAGCAATTTTGTAAATCTGCTATATTTCTGATGTAAATTATTTTGAGGATAAGTTAATGTAAACAATCATTTGGTGATTGTAGGGTGATGAAAATGACAAGATTACCCCGAGGTCCTTACATGTCAGTGTGGCAAGCCGAGTACTGGAATTGGCTAAAATTCATCCTTACCCAAAGCGACGAAACTCAAAGAGATCGTCAGATAGCCATGTCGGATCTTCTGTCACTGCCAGTCAAAGCAGTGGTTCTTCTATTAGTCTTGGCAAAAGAAATGTTCGTAGGAAAAAGTGTAGTACTTAGAAGCAAAACTTCATGTGTAAAATCGTCCAGTGAATCATAGTCAAAATAATCTTGAATTTTCAGTAACATTTGCACAATTTTGTACTTTTATGTAATTTCTGCTTGTATATCTACAGAGGCATATAAATTTCAATTTCTATTTTTTCAATATTCTATAGTGAGTTTTTTCTATAAATTTAATAACTATTGAGAAAATCTCAAGTCCCGCGTTGCTTGGTGGTAGCAGTCGGAAAGATTTTAAATCGTTCTCTTTTAAAGAGCTATGAATGATTTAAAAGAATTATTAAGTCAAAGATAATACATCTGATGGGAAATTAAAACACAATGACATAACAATACGTATCAGATATAAAATTCTCCACATTTGTTTCTTTGATCTTTGTTACACTTCAGTTTTATGAAATCGGGTTTAAATTTGTTTGATTGAAATGCAATTATTTACACGTTTACCCCCGTTTTCTATAAAATAGGGTGTAAAGTTGAATATATATACATTTGTTTAAAAAAAAGGTGTAATATACCATCTATAAATGTATATATGTAAAAATTCACACCCGATTTCTATAAAAAAGAGTGTAATTTAACATCAAATTTACACCCGTTTTCTATAAAATAGGGTGTAAAGTTGAATGTATATATATCCGTTTTAAACAAAAAAAGGGTGTAATATACCATCTATAAATGTATATATGTAAAAATTTACACCCAGTTTCTATAAAAAAAGAGTGTAATATAACATCAAATTTACACCCGTTTAAAAACGGGTGTAAATTTGTCAGACATTTCTCACCCGTTGAATTCACACCCTCCAATAACGGGTGTTAAATATATAAAAATCGGGTGTAATTTCATATATCTGCACTACTGTACATTGGTATTGGGTCGAACCCAGGTAACCTTTGAACACGATTGTTGTTGTTATTATATTGTGGACGAGCCTGTTGTAAAGGTTGTTGCTGCCTATGCTGATACTGTGGTTGTTGTTGCTGATGTTTGCTAACGAGAAACCGTATCGTATTTTTAGGTTCATTGCACATATGATTCGTCTGTTTTAATTTGGGTTTTATTTGCATTTTACTATGTTTTGTGTGTTTTGCTGTTGATAGCTTCATCTGTTGCAGAATCGGGAGAAAAGCGGAAAAAGAGTGAAAGAAGAGGAAAATCCAGCAAGTAAGAAGAAAATATGCACTTTTGCTGATATGAAGTTCCCCATGGCTATATGGCGTTCGCCATACATCAACATGCCACGTATTTAAGTGAATCAAGACCATGGCGTTTGCCATGGTCTTGTGGCGCTCGTCATAGCAGCGCAATTGCAGAATTCAAATTCTTCAACTGTTTTGGGCAGTTATTCCCACTCCTCTTTTCCCTCCACTCAAGAGCATGACATGGGCAGTTCTCATCTGAACTTTCTCTATATATAGGACCCTCTGGTCATGTTTCATACACACGATTTTCATGCAGAAGCTCTGTCGAAATTCTGTTTATATTTTTAGGCTTATATTCACTTTCAAAACGACAATTACTCACATCGAGGAATTGTCACAACTTCATTGTAATTTTCTTTTCGTTGTTGTATTTTGGATTACGAACAAGCCTGCCGGCATTATTTGCAATACAATTCCGAATTTTTACTTCACAGGTTATTTCTTATTTTTATTTCGCAGTTGAATTTATTTTGTTTTGTATGTAATGTTAATCTTGATTTCAATTACCGTTAATATGTTTACAACAAAAAATAACATGTCTTGTTAAATTTATTTGAGTTCGGCGTATGACGACCGTCGTTACTGACGGGACTCCGTAGAAAACTTAGGTGCGAAATTATTGATTGTATGTTAATTTTGGTCTTTGTTTCTAATTTTCATGTCTTGTTATTCTGACACGAGTGAGGAATATACTAAGTTTGGACAGATAGCGCGAGAGTGTGAGGGATGAACCGATCCTAAAAGCAGCGAGAGCGCTTTAGGCATCGTTTATAATTTTATTAACTTTCAAAATACGCTTTTCAATTAAAACGGGCGATAATCCAAGGCTTATGTGTGTAATATGAAGTCCATGTAGAACTTCCTCACTCCAAGTCCGCTCCATACTAAATTACATGGGAATAGAAAAGAAAAGTTCATGGCAGAATCTCGTGACAGTTCGTTTTGGTAATTAAGGTCACTCAAATGACTCCATAGTGATGGTACACGTTTTTATAATATGTCTTAGTTGTCCAAAGATTGCTTTCTGTTTTGACATCAGTACGGTAGTGATAATTCCTATCTATAGAACTAAGTATATAACAGCAAATTGTGATAACAGAATTGGGGAAAATTAAAAAAAAACATCACAAGCTTCATAACAAAAAGTTGCAGGAAGAAATATATAACCAGCAAAGAAAAAGATAGCAGGAAGATTTTGCGTAGCAGAAAAGAGAATATACATAACAGAAAAAACCGTAACTGCAAAAACAGTTACAAAAACTCATAACAGAAAATTGAGAAGAAATGGTAACATAATTTCAATCCCAATTCAGTGGCAGTAGCATTACAAGGGCGGGAGAGGAGAATTACAAGGCAATTTGGAATAAAAAAACTATAACAGATTTCACCAAAAGAAGTCACAAGGACGTTTTGAGACGTTGCGAAGGGATGAGCGAAAGAAGTAGATGGAACTCACTGGCTCAGGTTTGAATTTCATAATTCCTGTTAAAGCAAGCGATTTCAGTTCATGGAGGAATCTTCCCAACACAGATTTCGAGGTTGAGAGACCACCTCCCCCAATCAAGAGTGCTCCAAATGAATCTGGACTGAATTTATCTACTTATATGTCGAATGGTGACGCGGCTGAGTTGTCTCCTATCAGTAGCAAGAAAAGGAAGGACTTTTTTCTTACAGGTAATGATGAAGAATGTTACTTGGCTGTTAATCCTTCACCTGATCGGATTCCGGATTTGGAAATGCACCCTAGTGAACAACACTGGTTGAACGAGTTTAACGAAGTGATGAAAAACGTCGGTGGACCGACTACAGCTGCAAAAACAATTTACGAAGATGAACAAGCTGCTTTGCAAAGGTATGGGTACGTACCCAGTACCCGTATACGGGTACTGGTACGGAAAAGATAAAAAACTTGGTTGTGCAAGGAGTTTCAATGTGATGGATTGAAGTTTAGCGATTAAAGATCCATAAGTTATCAATCATTTCATTGATTTCAAGATCCACTTATCTTACAACGAATCAAATTTGTCAAATTCTACGTAAGCACTTAAAAAGTCCATTAAAAAAAGTATAAAACTTTACTATTAGAAAAAAAAATTGAGTTCATGTATCCAATATGTACCCGTTGGAGTACCAACTTAAAAAACAATAAATAAAAAATAAGTACGGTGTCGGTACGTACCGAGTATTATACGCGTACTGATATCCGGTAAGTATCCAGTACCGGTACTTTACCTAAAATAGAGTACCCAACTTGATCATTAGTTTTCCTTTTGTGGATCTTCCCAGTGTCAAAGTTTCTTGGAGTAATACACTCACTCATGGTACCATAAAAGTTTCTTGTGTAAGTACATCGCGAAAGCCATTTATCAAGAGAAGTGTTGACGGCGCAGGGAAAGAGAAATGGAGGAAATGATATAAGCTGAGTTTATCAGGGTTATTGAAATAGGATTTTTGTTTCCTCAACATGGACTGGGTCGCATATGCTCATGGCCCTTTCAATACCATGCCGCATCTCACGTTTCTCACCACCCAAAGATACTGACTGCACCCTCCTATGCTTGCGGTTTGCTTTAAATTAATTGATTTGTTTTGACTTAATGAGTTTTTGTTTTAGTTACTAGAAATTCTTTCCTTTTTTTTATTTTTGAATTAATTCTTTTATTAGATTTTAACCAGGTGATAAGGCTAGATTAGAATTAATGTTAGAATTAGAGTTTCTTTAGAATTAATTTTAGAATTAGTTTCAATTAGATTTTCTTTTCGATATTAATTTTGAAATAGAAATCAACCTTGTTTTTAATTGACTTTGAACTATGGTTAGATATTTTTGTTAATTGGGAATTATAATTTGTTGAAATTTTGTTTAGAACTTTTTGGTTAAAGCCTTGTTAATCACCTTGTTTAATTTATGTTAGACTTTGGCTTCGATTTCAATTTTGACTAAGTGCTAATCGTACTTTGATTGTTGTGATTGTGGATAATTGTTTAGACTTCTGATTGTTTCTCTTGTCATATAAGAGTGGATTAATCTGGTGATGATTTTGTATGGATTATTTTTCATAACGTTGTTTGGACTGATGAGATCTCTTGATGCAGATTATGATTAGTCCATGATATTGTTTGAACCGATTCTTGATGTTAATTCTGGGTCTCCTTATTGATTACCTTTGATGATAGTTGTTTACATTTGATGCTTGTTAGATTCTGACCTATTTTAAATTTGATGTTTAAGGCTTAACTGTTGGGCCCTCTTACTTGCTTGAAGTACTTGATAGCTTGATTCTCTTCCACCTTGGAACCTAGCTTTGAGCTTGTTGCGCGCTTTGAAGAGGCAACGAACCTTCTTCGTTAGGTACTACTTGCACACTTGTATGCAGCATGTTTAGGGTTTAGCGTTGTTGCTTACGACTTGCTGTTGAGTTAGGAATTTTCATTCCTAGTTGTATACTTGGCTCGGATGCCAATTCATTGATAATTTGATGTTGTTTGCTCCCTGTTTGTCTTACTTTGTGATGGAGGAAGAGTCATTCAACTTCCTTAAAGTTGAGATCACAACATCGTTTTCATCCTGTGGTTAACGAAGAGTCACTCGCCTTCCTCATAGTTGAGATCACGACATCGTCCGTTTCTGTTGCATTCTCTTTTAGTTAAGGACGAGGAGTCACTCGGTTTTGTTTCTTGGCTGAGATCACGACATCGTTTATTTTGTGATTGAGTTGTCTTGTGTTTACTTGTGTTTGTTCACATGATCCCTTAGGATTCCTAGCTCCACTTAACTTCTGATTAAGTTGGAGGTAGGAGAGACATCAGGCTTTCAATCCAAGCATGACAACATTAGGTAGATTTCCCTCCTAATCCTGACCTTAGGGCCACAATGCATGATAACTTGTAGGATCGAGTTTCCTTAGACCTTCTGTGTGTCTTTTTCTCTCGCACCCGTGCGATCGAGACCGTTTCAGTTTCCCGTAGTCGTGTGAACTATGGATGCTCTGATTCCTCATTCCCTAATGAGGATACGTAGGCACGAGATGCGATATCTTTGCGAGCACACTAACAACTAACTTCCCTTTTTCTCTCGCTCCGGTGCGATCGAGACCAACTAGATAACCGAACCTTTTATCTTGCCCTAGTGCGATCGAGACTCTTTCACTAAACAAACAAAACCGACCCGTAGTGAAAATCTGGCATATGCAGACAACAGATGTCCTAGGTGCTACATGTTATTTCTTTGATTTTGTGGTTGGCATTTATTTTGCTAAAACTTTCTAGCAGCAAGGTGTTGATAAATGATGTTCTAATTTGCTGCTTTCAACATGTCGAATGAAGATGTCCCATGCCTGCTCATAGGACATCGCGTCTGGATTCAGTTTTACAAGCAGATTCTGTTGCTGAGATTTGTTACTGAATATTCTGTGAATATTTGGTTATCCTACATGGCATCCAAAGCATTTTTGGATTGTGTTTATATGTTGGTTTTTCGGATTTTCAGCTTTTTTTAATTATGGAGACATAATAGGAAACTTTTGATTGAAGACCTATTTTCTTGGAGTTTATTTTGTAGATTTGTGAGCAGTCTATTTGCTGCGTTTTTGAAGCCCAATTCAGTCCAGATTAAATGCTATATATTGACTGAGGTAAACCTAGTTTAGGTGTGGAACTTACTTGTGTTTTTGTTAGGGTTTTCGAGTGTATTTTGTGAGCCTAACTGGTATCATTCTGATAACAGTATAAGGACTGGTTTTTGTGTAGTAAGTTCTGTCAGTTACTCATAAGCTTTTAAGCATTGAGTTTCTTATGTGTCAATTCTCATAAGCTTTGAAGTATTGAGAATTGTGTGTTTTGAAAGTGTGACTTTCGGTTTGTTACTTGTGTAGAAAGAAACCAATCACGGGTTATGGTTGTAGAGGGATTTGAGGAGGGCCTGATACCTAGGTGAGTCTTAGGTAGAAGTCATAGGAAGGGTAGTGATTAAGTGAGCAGATTATTTGGTAATTGTATGATCTGTGAATTGATACTAACGTATATTGGTTTCGTCCCTGGCTTGGTAGCCCCCAGAGTAGGATTATTGATCCGAACTGGGTAAACATATCACTGTGTTATTTACTTTCTGTACTGTTATCTTGTTCATTGTGTTGGATATCAGTGTCTCAACATCTGTGTAGGACATCTGATATCTGTGCCAGAATTTCAATTGGCATCAAGAGCTTGCACCCTTATTGGTTCGGGGTGAGATTCAGGGAAGGTACTTTCTGGTACAATGGACAAGGATGGAGGATTTTTGAACAAACCACCTCTGCTTGATGGTTCCAACTATGATTATTAGAAACCAAGGATGATAACATTCATCAAATCCATGGATGATCAAGCATGGAAAGCTGTTATAAAAGGATGGGAGCCCCCAAAGGTTAAAGATGAAAAAGGTACCCCTACTGATGTGGTGAAGGAAGAGGAAGACTGGAATGATGCAGATTACAAAGGGTCCGTGGGAAATTCCAAAGCCATGAATGCATTGTTCAATGGTGTTAACAAGAATATCTTCAAGTTGATTGAACACTGCACCATTGCTAAAGAGGCTTGGCAGGTCTTGAAGATTGCTCATGAAGGGACCTCAAAAGTGAAGATGTCAAAACTTCAGATTCTCACTACCAGGTTTGAAAATTTGAAGATGAAGGAAGATGAGAGCATTCATGACTTTCACATGAACATTATTGAGATAGCTAATGCTTCAAGTGCTCTAGGTGAAAAGATGTCTGACAGCAAACTGGTCAGAAAAATCCTCAGATCTCTACCTAAGAGATTTGACATGAAAGTGACTGCTATTGAGGAAGCTCAGGACATAGATAAGATGAAATTGAATGAACTTGTGGGATCACTTCAAACATTTGAATTGGGGATCTGTGAAAAGACTGAAAAGAAGAAGAGTATAACTTTTGTGTCAAAGGCAAGTGATTCAGAAAGGGAAAGTAATTTAGACATAGATGAAGGCCTCTCAGAAGATCTAGTGTTACTTGGCAAACAATTTAACAAAGTACTCAGAAGGGTGGATTGGAAGTCAAGATCAAATGTTAAGGACAAGCCATCTGACATCAGTAAAAATAAGAATGTTGGGAGAAATACCAGTACTGAAGATAATTCCAACCAAGAGAGAGGAGCTCAATGTCATGAGTGTGAAGGTTTTGGGCACATAAAGTCTGAGTGCCCTACATATCTCAAGAGGCAAAGGAAGGGGCTATCAGTCTCATGGTCAGAAGATGACTCTGAAACTGAAACTGATGAGAAGTCTGGAAAGAGGGTCACAACATTAACAGGTGTGTGTGAGTCTGATGAAGAATCAGTCAGTGATGATCTTACTTTTGAAGAGCTAGCTGCTTCCTATAAGAACTTATGCATTAAAAGTGAAGAAGTGTGTCAGCAGAAAGAAGAACAAAAGAAAATTATTGCACATCTAAAAGCTGAACAGGTAGAGCATTTGGCTACTATCTCTGATCTAAAAAGTGAAGTGGTTGTTCTGAACTCTAAACTGGATAATGTCATCAAGACAGTCAGAATGCTTAATAGCAGCTCTGATGTGCTAGATGAGATTCTGAAGTCAGGGAGAGATGTTGGAGATGTTAAGGGTCTTGGGTTTGAAAGTTCCAGCGAGATGGACAAGGGAAAATGGCCTGAAGTGACACCTGCTCAACCTAAGGAAGAATTAAAGATGCCGTATAACATGTTGCAACATCCTCACAGACATCAGAAGAATTTCACAAGAAGAAAGAATCAAAGATGGAAATGCCACTATTGTGGAAGGTTCGGCCCTATAAAACCCTTCTGCTACAGATTATATGGCTACCCCAAGACTAGGCTACGGTCTAGTAGGAAATAGGAGTGGGTTGGAGAAACGAAAGTGTGGACTCCCAAGAGTACTGCAGAGGAACACATAGTTCATAAGTCTTTCAGTGTCTTTGCAAGGGAAAAGTGGTACTTCGACAGTGGATGTTCCAAGCACATGACTGGTATCATGGGATGTCTGTCAGATGTTAAGTCTCATTCTATTAACTACGTGACCTTTGGTAATGGATCAAAAGGGAGAGTAATAGGTGTTGGAAAACTGGACTGTGCAAGTCAACCCAATCTGGAGGAGGTATTACTTGTTGAAGGCTTAGATGCAAACTTGATCAGCATAAGTCAACTATGTGATCAAGGTCTCAAGGTTAACTTTACCAATTCTGAATGTCTGATAACAAATAAGAAGGGTAAGGTTATCATGAGAGGTAAGAGAGCGTCAGATAACTGTTATCTGTGGAGTTCTGAGAACACTGGAATAGGCTTGGAGACTAAGAAAGCTATTGGAAAGACTATTAAGTTAGAACAGGTGCTGATAAATTGTAAAGCAACTCATAATGTTTGCATGGTGAGCTGTAATAATGAGATTAAACTTAGTAAGTATGCCAGCAAGGTAAGTTTAGAAGGAGAATTTGATAAATGTACACTTGAGACGAATAGGGTACTCAAAGTCTGTGAATACCGCTCTTCTCTGGGCCCAGTCCTCAAAAGTATAAATAGGCGAGCAAACACACCACATTTTCAGCAAACTTATTCTACACAAATTCCTCTTGCCCTTTCTCTCCAAAGTTCACGTGTCTTAGGGTTTTCTCCTAACATTCTCAAGATTGTACAGTGTGATCAATTAAAAATGTCTCAACATCATGACTCCGAATCCATGCACAGCTCCTCTGATAACTCAGGTTCTCCTCGAATCAATGCTGGAGATGATTAATCACTGCGGATGATGAATCTCTCTGATCTAGTGCTAGATATTGCTCATTTGAATGTTGTGCCGGCTGACCCTAAAGAAAACAGCAAGCTTCTCACACAACGAATGTCAATATTCATGGTAAGAAGTCTAAACCTCTTTCTCCTAGGAAGAAAGTTCACTCCATGACTAGTTTGTATGCTGACCAAGTAAGCCCTAGGAAAAACGTGTCTGAAAAGGGGTCTAAGTCTGGTTTAGTTGATAAGAAGAAGGATACTAAATCATGTGGTATGAACAAGAATTCCACTGATGATGATGTTGTCAAGAGGGATAAGGAACTTAGGAGGTTTGTTGCCGCGGTTCTGAGTGGAGTAGAGACAGATGTCGGGTCTAATGTTCCAACATCTTTGACTGGAAATGTAAATAGCAGCCCTACTGATATGACTGATGATGGTGTCCCAATTCATGTGGACCGTGAAAGAAGGAGTAAAAGGAAAGCTGATGTAAGGACTGATGATGTTATTAATGTTGATGACCTCACTTCTGATGAGGAACCTATTGCTGGAATCCTGAGAAAAATTAAGAGAAGAAGAGAGAAAACTGTGATAAGTGAAGGCTCCAAGTCTTTGAAACTGCGTAAAAAATCTGGAGGTGGGGAGGGAAAAGTTCGAGCAGGGCCTCCTAAACAATGGAGCAAGGTTGTAGTGCCCACTAAGAAGAGAAAAATCACTGATCACAGTGAGTCCGACTATGAAGTTGCAACAGATGTTCAGGACATCATTGGTATGAAAACCTCCACCTGCAAAAAGACTTATGCTGAAAGTTCTATGAGAAATGCAGATAGATGGAAAATTGTGGATCAAAGGAGGATTGCTCTGGAGAGAGAGTTGGGAAAGGATTTTGATAAGTACAAAGAAATCATGGATCTCATTGCGGCGGCTAGATTGATGTGAACGGTGTCCAAGATAGGACCATGCTATGGGAATCTAGTCAAGGAATTTGTGGTGAATATATCTGAAGAGTGTGATGAGAACAGGGGTAACATCCTCAGAAAAGTATCTGTGAGAGGAGAAGCTGTCACTTTTTCTCCTGAAATTATCAACAACTATCTGGGCAGGTGTAAGGAACCTCAACCTGAGTTAGAGGTTACAGACAATGCTGTATGCAAGGAGATTACAAGTGGGTGTATTAGACATTGGCCAAATGAAGAGAAGCTGTCGTT
Source organism: Lathyrus tuberosus (assembly GCA_022829125.1). Lineage (NCBI taxonomy): Eukaryota > Viridiplantae > Streptophyta > Magnoliopsida > Fabales > Fabaceae > Lathyrus > Lathyrus tuberosus. The sequence continues at coordinate 2,632,942 of JALAZF010000029.1, read as the reverse complement.
TGGAAAACTAAGTGTCAAGTATGCCATCCTCCACAGGATTGATGTTGTGAATTGGGTTCCTACCAATCACACATCTACTATTTCCTCCACACTTGGCAGATTCATGTATGCTATCGGAAAAAGGTTGCTTTTGATTTTGGATCATACATCTTTGAACAGATTCTGAAACAAGCTAGCTCAACTGCTGTCAAAATGCCCATTTGTTTCCCTTCCTTGATATGTGGTGTTATTCTAGATCAGTGTCCTAATCTTGTGTTGAGGGGTGACACAGCGCTCAAAAGAAAACCTCCTTTATCCCTTCACTACAAGTTACTTGGTGGAGCACATGTCTCAGACATTGTTGGGACATCTTCTCAGACCTCCAATCATGCTAATCTTGATGATAAAGTAATTGCACAGCTGCAAGAAACGTGCAAGGAATTGGAAGATTCCATCAGAAGAGACACTGCTCGGAAGGCCAAACTTGAACAGTTAATCAAAACCTTCATGGAGAAAAGGAATGCTTCTGCTGGGACAGCTGGTAAAGACCAAGGAACTGCTGAAGGTGATGCCTCTGTAGAATCTGATAGAGAATGTGAATAGAGTTCAGATGACTCAGGATCTAGGAGTGGTGGTACTGATACTGATGCTGTTGCTGATGGAGAGAGTGAAGACATTGCAGAATCTGACGATGATGGTGCTGCATAATAATGGCATAATTTCTGCAGAAGTTTTTTTTTTTTTTTTTTTTTTGTCTGAACACCTAGAATAGCTTTTCTATGTATCTCTTCTGAACTTTAACCTTGTTGTGTTTTACTTATCACTGTTCTACTTACCTTTGTCATATTTATGGCTAAAAAGGGGGAGTAGTATGTTTGTGTGTGGTGTGCTTGTGGTGCTGCAGTTGAGGGGGAGAATGTGGAATGTTTGTGTTGCTGCAGTTGAGGGGGAGTTTTGTTATGCTGTGCTGTGTATTGTATGCAGTTGAAGGGGAGTGCTGCTATGCTGGATTTTTTTGCTGTGTGTTGTTGGTCTTTCGCTGCTGTCTGATATGGATTTTTTTTTGTTGCTTCTTTGCAAGTTTTTTTTGGTGTGTAGTTTTAGCCAAAACAAGCCAAAGGGGGAGATTGTTATTTCTTTGATTATGTGGTTGGCATTTATTTTGCTAAAACTATTCTAGCAGCAAGGTGTTGATAAATGATGTTCTAATTTGCTGCTTTCAACATGTCGAATGAAGATGTCCCATGCCTGCTCATAGGACATCGCGTCTGGATTCAGTTTTACAAGCAGATTCTGTTGATGAGATTTGTTAATGAATATTCTGTGAATATTTGGTTATCCTATGTGGCATCCAAAGCATTTTTGGATTGTGTTTATATGTTGGTTTTTCGGATTTTCAGCTGTTTCTAATTATGGAGACATAATAGGAAACTTTTGAGTGAAGACCTATTTTCTTGGAGTTTATTTTGCAGATTTGTGAGCAGTCTATTTGCTGCATTTTTGAAGCCCAATTCAGTCCAGATTAAATGCTATATATTGACTTATGTAAACCTAGTTTAGGGGTGGAACTTACTTGTGTTTTTGTTAGGGTTTTCGAGTGTATTTTGTGAGTCTAACTGGTATCATTCTGATAACAGTATAAGGACTGGTTTTTGTGTTGTAAGTTCTTTCAGTTACTCATAAGCTTTTAAGCATTGAGTTTCTTGTGTGTCAATTCTTATAAGCTTTAAATTATTGAGAATTGTGTGTTTTGAAAGTGTGACTTTCGGTTTGTTACTTGTGTGGAAAGAGACCAATCACGGGTTGTGGTTGTAGAGGGATTTTAGGAGGGCCTCATACCTAGGTGAGTCTTAGGTAGAAGTCATAGGAAGGGTAGTGATTAAGTGAGCAGATTATTTGGTAATTGTATGATATATGAATTGATACTATCGTATATTGGTTTCGTCCCTGGCTTTGTAGCCCCCAGAGTAGGATTGTTGATCCGAACTGGGTAAACATATCACTGTGTTATTTACTTTCAGCACTGTTATCTTGTTCATTGTGTTGGATATCAGTGTCTCAACATCTGTGTAGGATATCTGATATCTATGCCAGAATTTCACTACATAATCAAGACATTGTGCTACATAATCATTTAAACACAGAGGCGCAACAGCAAACTGATACCTTGAATATCAGAACTGCAGGATCATAGATGTTACGACATCTGATCCAACCTGTTTATCATGAATCCTAACAGAAAACGTAAATCTGCAGAATGGTAAAGAACACACAGCAATTGTTAACCCAGTTCGGTGCAATTCACCTACATCTGGGGGATACCAATCTAGAAAAAAGACTCCACTATCTGTAGAACTGTTACAAAGCTATACTCCGCCATTTACAACTTTATACCTAACATCTACCCAATGAACATCTTTACCAAAGTTAAACTCCAACGTTTACAACTCTGGTATGAGATACCCCACTCACTTCCCTTAATTACCAACTGTGATTTCTACATCATCTCTGTCAATACAGAAATCTGTCAAGCTTTCTTAACAAACAAGCTAACTCGGATTTGCTTAAAAGCTTCATCCAAGAATAATACACAATCCAATACCTCAAGGCTTATGGATCTGTGTGACACCTATATTTGCCACAATATATCAACTGATACAAAGGGAGACTTACAACCTAGAGAGCCAACGACTCTCAAAACCCTAAACCCTTGTTTCTTACGCAAGAGAACCAGGTTACAAAAGGCATTTGAAATCCTAGGTCTAAGTTTTCTTTTATAGGCTTTTACTACCTTGGGCTTCAATCTTCTGTTTGCTGATTCCTTGATCCACGTTCTAATTGCTTCCTTAATTCTTGTACCAGGCTTAAAAATAGCCTACTGTATCAGTTTAAGATGCCAGGACATTTGTTAGGACATCATGTCTTCATCATGTTGGAACACTTCATCCAACGCCTTATTTTACCAAAAATTTGCTCAAATCTGCAGAGCCTTCAATCTCCCCCTTTTGACTAATTTTTATTTAAAACTTCTTTGGTAGAAGAAGAAAGACCGTGCATTTGGTAGATATGATTGGAACCCCTCTGAGACTATTTCTTACCCCTGAAATTCCTAGTTGTATGTTGGTGTACATGAGGAAGAGTATATAACTCTCTCCCCCTGAAACCAGTACTTGCCACGGTGGGATAAATCTTCCTCTTGAGGGGCATAAGAGAACCCATAAGAAGATCCAGAAAGAGCTTAAGAAGGACCAATTATATCATTTTTAACATAGAGTTCACAGAGAATGCAATTCAGTTCACAAGACACACCCTGCTTCATAACTCAGATCACAAGGCACAAGGGAAGAACTCAAGGATGTCAGAACATCTCATCCAACACCTCTGCTTGCACAAATGAGTATGTGTTAAAGCAACCAGCAGATGCATCCATAAGATCCATACTTCTTATCTCCCCCTTTTTAGCCAAAAAATGGCATAAGTAGCCAATGCAGTTCCATATCCATATGTTACTTATCCAAACACGAATGAAAGACATGATGAATCAACTCACAATCTGGAATTCCTAAACAGATGCACTTTTTAAATACCTAAACATTCTCTCTAGATATCCACGGTCCAAAGAAGTTACCGCTGAACAATTCAAAGGAGAAATAAATTTAGGTAGGTAAATTCAACATTAATAACTGTGCACCACCCAACTAGGACAATGTTGTTCAAACTTTTAAGAGTAACCGTCCAAAAGAAACACTTGTAACAAAACACATGTTACCCATGCCTTCTCTTAGGAAGCACTCCCCACCGTTCAACACAGTCAGTTAGGACCCACCCTCGGGTCTTAAATAATATCTTGACATGTTATCAGTCTTGTTCAGTCTAACTGAATCATAGTCACCATCCTGTTGATGAGTCCCAAGGATAATCCTTTTAACTAGAAGAAAAATAGAAAAGACCAAGAAGTTAGAACATTTCTTCAAACATTTCCCAGTTAGCGCCCAAGATACTTCTGTATTGATTAATAACTTCACAGTCTTAAGATCACAGTCAGTAGAGAAAAATAAATTCTCCCAGACTGAACCAATGATTCTTAAGCATCCATTAAGAACCATGTTATTTGCACTGCTAAGTCTCCCCCAACTTGCAACATCTCAAATGTCAAGACATCCTTCTTGACATCTCATCCTCCCAGCATGGAAACGTAATCATAGCTTGCTTGACGCACAATACAAACTAGAACCTGAACTGCACCCTGCAGTAATATCTTAGATCAATGAGCAACTCCCCCTATCTGAGATAACCAGTGCTCCTCTAATGAACACTATGCTGATGAATGGAAAACATAAGACACATATTCATGTCTTCAAGAGCGCACCCTCATTCCAACCTACCTGCTGAACAGAATCATCAACCCCTCTTATTGCTTCTTCTGACAAGAACCAATAATCACTCACACATGAACACCATCATGCTACCCGTGAAAACATATCACGATCACCATCCTACAATAACAAAATCTTGGATTGAGATCAAAGGTCCATTGATCCCTCTCGTCCAGAAACTATCTATAAACCACACGAATTCCTCCTGAATTCTCATGTATAGACCTCCTTATTCCCTGAGATACAACCCAATTGATCTGGAATAATCCACATTCCTCAAAGAGACGCACAGGGCCCCTTAGTTTGTTATAACGATGTCAGATATCATATACATGCTCCAAAAATTTTCAGCTTGCTTAGCTGATCCACTACTAGCATAACTTGTAGCAAGAGGCAATATCCCCTTCACAATATTTTCCACTGACCTTAGCTAGGGCAGCAATTGAGATAGACACCCCATAATCCAAGACAGTCATTCCTTCATCGTATGATAACCAGGAATACTTCTGATTTTCTTGGTGAGTATCCACTTCTGAACGCATCAGAATCTAGACCTTACCCCACAAACCCGTAGTCCTCCAAACTACGTTGACTTTGACTTTCCCATTCCCGAGGGAATACACTTTCCCATTCCCGAGGGAATACGTAGGCCTAGGACGCCGATGTCCTACCGAGTCACCTTTTCTTTCTTTCCCCGTTTCTCATTCTATTCCTTTCTAGTTAGCATTAAAGCTTCAAATACATACACCCTTTGATCAGAACAACAAGCGTGGATCCCATCGAGTACGATGGACGCGAGGGGGTGCTAATACCTTCCTCTCGCATAACCGACTCCCGAACCCAGGCTATGGTTGCGATGACCATGTCTTTCCCTTTTTGAGGTTTTCTTCGATCGTTTCCTTTCCCTGCGTTGGGATAAATAACTTTCAGTGGCGACTCTTCTGTCTTTTCCGCCGGTTGATTTTCGCAGGTGCGACATTAGGAATGAGATCACTTCCATCTGAGGAGATCTCATTGGTTTTATGAATGTTGCTAATGAGCAGTTCGACCATTTGTTTCAGCAAGTCCATTCATTCAGTAGGAACTTTAGTAGATGATTGATGACATGTACCGATGGAGTTTCGTTATTTTTATGTTTTAGTTTGTTTTAGTTATTATTGTATTTCTTTCCATTTATGTTCTTAACTTACTGTATCGTCGATTCATCGAAGAAGACATGTTGTTCTTGTTATTGAATTAAAGTGATTTCCCTTTATGTCATTTATCTTTGTTCATAGTATTTTATGCATATTTCTATGTTTATCCAACTTTTAATCTCAAGGTTTAAATTCTGCATTTGACTCTTTTTATTATACTTATTTAATTTATTAAAAACAAAAAATTATGGTTCTGAACTTTTAAAATTGAAATTTACGCATTCTAGCTTAATGGCATTCGCCATCATTTCGTATTTTAAAAATTCCAATGTTTAAACACGTGGCGTTCGCCATGTGCTTAATGGCGTTCACCATGGAGACGGAATGAGCCGATTTCCTGCGCGTATTTTATTACAAATTTTGCGTGGTTTCCAACCTAAACTCCTTACAAATTCCCACACTTCTCTATAACCACCCAAAATAACCCCCATTAATCATTATCATAACCCCCAACCATCCATATTCCTTTTCTTTCTCTATAAAAACCTCAAAATCTCATTCTAACTTCATCATCACTACCACTCTCAAACTTTCCTGTTACTCATTGTTTTTCATCTTCTAAACTCTCTTAACCCTTTCAAATTTTATAGAATACCTCCTAGAGTTTCTCATGAAATTGATTACATGGGAATCGAGTTCCCCGAAGCAATCCTTGGTGAGCGTCAACAAGCTGTTTTCCACAAGCTTTGTAAAAGGCCTATCGAAGCCACGCGATACGCTCATATCGACATTGTTCGTGCATTAGGGTTGTTTGAAAGCATCAACTGGATGCTTACCAATATAGGTTTGTCTCACTTTTTCTCTAATCCAAGCCCCACTTACATTAGATTAACTTATGAATTTTTAAGTTCTTTTCAATATTTGCATGAACCGTCCCGTACTTCTGGCACCACCAATTTTAGAATGTTCAATAGGGACTATTCACTGACACAAGAGAGTATAGGTGAAATATTTCAATTTCCAAGCGGCGAGGATTACACTTGTCAAACACCACTTGAAAGTGAGTTGGAAGCCAATGCTTTAGGCTTTTGGCGCCAGATTACTGGTAAGACCACTACCTCTTGGGAGGGTCTAAAAGCCAGATTAATTCACAACCCCGTCATTAGATACTTTCACCGCATTTTAGCAAACACTATCTTTGGTAGGGAGAACACGGGGAATGTAAATTCCAAGGACTTATTTTTCATCTACTGTGCCTTATCCCAAACTAAGGTTAATCTTACCCTTTTCTTGTTAGCTCACTTTGCATCTGCCGCCGATAGGTCTGGTGGTCACATCTGTGTCGGAGGAGTGATTACCTCCATAGCTTATGCTATAGGACTGCATGCTGAGTTGGCTGCCTTTGAGCTATCAGTCGTTCCTTTTGATGACTTAGATTATTGCCGTAACATGCAACTAATTAAGAATTTGTCGAGCGGCAAATATAGGCTGATGATTAGGAAAAGAGATGTGAGGAGTATTTATTTACCTTGTGTGAGGCATATTAATGTGCGCATTAGCACTAATTGGTTATTTGACACGGAGGCCCCAAACTTATAGGATGAAACTGTTAACATGGCTTATGCTGAGACTATGGGATTTGCACCACAGATAGGCCCCCGTGCTAATGCGGATATCCCATGGCCTAGTCACCGAGTACACACTGCACCCACTTTTTCTGACCAATTTTCTGGTACACACCAGCCACGTGAGGAGTACGATTACATCGCAATCCAGAGCAGTCTAGATGACATCTTGTCTGAGCCGCGATTTTGGAATGACAGGGAGGCGGAGCGTGATTTACTACTCCAGAGTTTACAGCGTAAGCAGGAGGACCTCAGAGTTACATTGGACCGTGCCAACTAGCAGCAGATTGACTTTGCAGACCGGATAGAGAATGATATGGTAGATCTGCCTGAGCAGATAGAGGGCATGAGGATGGAGGTGACTTCTTTGAGAGAGCTTGTGCAACACATTCCTAACGCTGTCCTTAGCAGAGAATTTGGACGTCATCGCGGCTAAGGCCGCCACCATTGATTTCACCAGATTTTTTCACTCCTTTTTCACCTTGTACTAAAACATTAGGGACAATGTTTAGTTCAAGTGAGGGGGAGGAGCTGTATTGCTTTGTTTTTAGTTTTCCGTTATTTTCATGTTACTTTTATGTTTTTCTAGTTAGTTTATTTGTGTCTAGTCCTTTATGCGTTTATTGAGTCTTATTGTATGTTATCTTTTTCTATTGTTAGATAATTCCCCTAAGATTGATAAAAGTTGACCCCAAAATTATTTTTCTTCATCCGGTTCAATAGCTGATAAGTGTCATTTTGTAGTGTTTTTGTTTATATAGATTTGTGGCACTTATCAAGTTTTAGTGTAATTTCAGTGAATAATTCTCCAACTTTGTGTATAAATACATTAGTTAGTGTATACTTGTGTTTTTGATTCATTTATGTAACGATTAATAGTTTTCCATTCATTTTGTAGGTAATTAAGCATTGTTGGAGCAATGAGTAATAAAAGCTCTAGGATGCACCATTTGGATCAATAAAAGGAAGAAGGCAAAGAAAGAAAGCCAGGGCAGAGAACCAGGAAGCCAAAATAAAGAAGTGCAGTCTGCGAACTTTCACTGGGCAAAACTTCCTTTCGCTGGGCGAAACTTCATTTTGCTGGGCGAAATGCAGCAGGAAAAATGCTGTCTGGCAAGCCTCGTTGGGCGAAGCCTTTTTTTCGCTGGGCGAAACTCCTTTTTGCTGGGCGAAGCGGAGGCGAGAAAAAATAAGGAAATTCTTGTAGCTTCTGTATAGTGCTCGCGTCTTGTTTTCCGGGAGAGTTTTGAGACTTTCTCCGGGCGAAGCTTCCCTTTGATAGGCGAAAGAATATATTTTTTGATAGGCTGTAATATTGCGCAGCTGGTGTGAGAGAACTAAGGAAATTCGCTGGGCGAAGCCGCATTTCGCTGGGCGAATTTGTCTGAACCACAATTTTACTTAAGTTTATTTCATTCATTTTTTAGGTTAAGGTTTTGGGGATTTTTGCTCCCAACTCCATCAAACTCATTTTTCAGTAGGATTGGCTTCGAAAACAACATTGGAGTTTGCACACGGATGATCCGGGGTGGATTTCTCATCGACCGACACTGACAAACCGCGACGTGTTTGGTTCATTTCTCATCCTCTTTGTTGGGTTGTTGTATATGTATTTATTTTGAACTCATGAATATTTTTCGCCCAAGGCGTTGTATAAAATCTGCTTTACAAATCTTTATCGGTGACTGTCCTTGATTTTTTGCTTTATGCTCGGGGTTTGGGTTATGTTAGAGATAAACATCGCAAACATTGATTAGGGATGATTAACTATTAGTTTATGCATGCTAGAGATAGATTTAGTGCTAACAATCTTTATGGGTGTCGAAGCTTAATGCTTCCGTATCTCGAGTCAGGTGCTAGAGCGTCAACGAGCGTAACAAGGTTGTTCTCTCAGCTCAGTGTGTCAGAGATGGACACTATTGTGAGCGATGCTGGATGATATTGAGGAGTATTTTAGGTTGAGTATAGTTGGTCGATAGGTTTAAGTTTGCGATGAGTTGATTATGTGCATGCCTGACATGTTTCTTCTCTCTGAAGAATGAATTCTTTTTATGTTAATATTTACTGTTCTGCATTACTTTAAACCCATTTTAACCCAAACTCAGTAACATTTAAACTGTCGAACGAAAGTTCAATAGCACTGATCTCTGTGGACACGACATAAATCTCGGAGTGAATTCTTCCGAAAATAATATTTTTTCTTGCCGCTTTACCGCTTCAACAAAATGGCACCGTTGCCGGGGATTGGTTTTGATATTGAATTGCATTGCGATAGTTTCGATGTTTTGGAGCTTTGTACAAAATTGTTTATATTGTATATATGCTTGTATATATACTTGTTTTGCTTTTATTTTCCATTATATTTGTTCAAGTGTTGTATAAATTTTGTTCTCGTAACGTTTGTTCAAGTGTTTGGTTAGGACACTTGCTTTTGGTTTGCGCAGTGAGGCATCACCATGGCATGAAGGGAGGAAGTTACTAGCTAAGCACAATAAAGGCATCGAGCTTATGATGTAAAACAAACATGTTTTATCGTTTTTTGTTTCATTATTACTTTTTCATTCTAGCTTAGGTAATGTGGTGAACACTCATTAAACAAGTTCAACTCGGATTGTTTGTAAAATTCTCAAATCTTCACTTTAAAACTTGTTTAAACCATTTTCAGCCGATCTTTTAGTTTGTTTATATTAATAGTTTTTTTGTTTGTCTAAGAGCTCGTTTTGAGTAGCTTGAGGAAATTTGAGGTGATGTTCCAAGTTTGATCGTTTCAACTTGCGGATGTATGGTAATGATATTGTTAAGTATTGTACACGTCTAAGGTATGTGTTTATCTCTTTCTAGACTTTAGCATATTCATGATACTTAGGCTTTTTACAAACTTCCATGCCATTCATTCTTTTGTATACTTGTTCTTGATATGAATCACTTTAGTTCCCACCCTTTTTGTGAGGTAGCTTTCCATTGTTCATATATGCGCAGAGTACCAACATTCTTGTTCTAACCGGATTTTATTATGCTTAATCTTTTGTTTGTGTTGATTATATGAAAGCATGAAAAGGATCAAGGCATTTTGTTTCATTTTGAGCACGACTACCTAGCCAAATAGTCAATTTACCCTGTGAGTGTGTGAGCATTTGTTAAACCCATTTGTGCCTTTCTATCATTATCCATGTTGTTTGAACTTAATGCTTGTCTATGAGTATTGAATTTACTTTTTGTATGGATTTTGATTGATTGTTTTTTCTTGAACCCTCAACTTTGTGTTGTTGTATGAATTTTTACCTTGCCTTAGAAAGTATGGAGTATTCACATGATGATGTGGTTGAATTTAAGTTGGGGAGAGAATGATTGTTTACTCATTGGTTGGTTTCTATGAGGTTGAAAAAGAAAAGGAAAAAGAGAAAAATATGAAAAAGAAAAGAAAAAAAGAGAAAAATATGAAAAAGAAAAGAAAAGAAAAAAAAGAAAGAAAAAGAAAATCCTTCAGAAAGGAAACAAAAAAAGTTCAAATAATTGTGCTAAATAAGTATTGTGTTTTGTGTAACACTTGGGATTTTGGAAGAAGTTGATTGGAATTTTGTGTTTGAGTCTTTGTGAGTTGATCACTCCCTTAGGTTTAAGCAAGTTTTTGTTTTAATTACCTTTAGAAATTGCCCCTTGTTTGTTTACCCAAGCCACATTACAACCGTGAAAAACCCTTGTGATTCTTGCTTTTATGTTTTCAATAAGATTTTTGGATGGATGCATAATTTAGTCTTTTGTTTGCACGATTGTTGTGTGAGTGAAAAGTACCTCATTTTGTGTTTTTCATCTACTGATGATTGTTTTTGCTAGGTGTGATTCACGTTTGAACTTGTGTTGTTTTAGGATGTCTGGCATGATTTTTGTATTTTGCATTTGTTTCGTGATTATATTATCGTCGTAGTTTCGTGGTAAGTATTTCCTTTGTGTGTACCGTTTTTCATTTGAACCATACATTTGTTTCCGTTTTTAAAAAAAATTGTTGATTCGTGATTTTTGGGTTTTTGCGTTTGTTTCCTTGAGCTAGTTGGTTCTTGTTTAGGGACAAACAAGTTTAAGTTGGGGAGAGTTTCATTAGTGTTATTTTGTAGTGTTTTTGTTTATATAGTTTTGTGGCACTTATCGAGTTTTAGTGTAATTTCAGTGAATAATTCTCCAACTTTGTGTATAAATACATTACTTAGTGTATACTTGTGTTTTTGTTTCATTTAGGTAACGATTAATAGTTTTCCATTCATTTTGTAGGTAATTAAGCATTGTTGGAGCAATGAGTAATAAAATCTCCAGGATGCACCATTTGGATCAATAAAAGAAAGAAAACAAAGAAAGAAAGCCATGGCAGAGAACCAGGAAGCCAAAATAAAGAAGTGCAGTCTGCCAACTTTCGTTGGGGGAAACTTCCTTTCGTTGGGCGAAACATCCTTTCGCTGGGCAAAACTTCATTTCGCTGGGCGAAATGCAGCAGAAAAAATGTTGTCTGTCAAGCCTCGCTGGACGAAGCCTCTTTTCGCTGGGCGAAACTCCTTTTCGTTGGGCGAAGCTGAGGCGAGAGAAAATTAGGAAATTCCAGTAGCTTCTGTATAGTGGCCGGGCGAAGTTTTGAGACTTTCGTAGGGCTAAGCTTCCCTTCGTCGGGAGAAAGAAGATATTTTTTGATAGGCTGTAATATTGCCTAGCTGGTGTGAGAGAACTAAGGAAATTCGCCCGGCGAAGCCTCATTTTGCTAGGCGAATTTGTCTGAACCAGAATTTTACTTAAGTTATTTTCATTCATTTTTAAGGTTATGGTTTTGGGGATTTTCGCTTCCAACTCTATCAAACTCATTTTTTCGTAGGATTAGCTTAGAAAACAACATTGAAGCTTGCACACAGATGATTTGAGGTGGATTTCTCATCGTCCGGTGCTAATAAACCGTGACATGTTTGGTTTATTTCTTTTCTTCTTTGTGTATTCTTCTTTTTTGCATTGTTGTATATGTATTTATTTTGAACTCATGTATATTTGTCGCCCATGGCGTTGTATAAAATCTTCTTTACAAATCTTTATCGGTGATTGTCCTTGATTTTTTGCTTTATGCTCCGGGTTTGGGTTGTGTTAGAGATAAACATCGCAAACTTTGATTAGGGATGATTATATGTTAGTTTCTGGATGCTAGAGATAGATTTAGAGCTAACAATCTTTATGGGTGTCAAAGCTAAATGCCTTTGTATCTCGAGTCGGGTGCGAGAGCGTCGACGAGGGTAACACGGTTGTTCTCTCAGCTCAGTGTGTCAGAAATGGACACTGTTGTGAGCGATGCTAGATGATATTGAGGAGTATTGTAGGTTGAGTATAGCTGGTCAATAGGTTTAAGTTTGTGACGAGTCGATTATGTGCATGCCTGGCAAGTTTCTTCTCTTTGAAGAATGAATTCTTTTTATGTTAATATTTACTCTTCTGGATTTACTTTAAACCAATTTTAACCCAAACTCAATAACATTTATACTGTCGAACGATAGTTCAATAACATCGATCTCTGTGGACACGACATAAATCCCAGAAGGAATTCTTCCAAAAATAATATTTTACCTTGCCGCTTTACCGCTTCAACAATAGCATGACACTTTTCACTTATAGGCTATGTTAATAAGACTTGGGAAAGTCTCGATATTGTCAGTACTGTCTTAGCACCCTATACTTCCTAAGTATGTGGCACCGATCTAAATAACCATTATACTGAGACCTTGATTTCCGAGTTTATGTAGTAGTCTCTTGAGTAGTTTATGTTAGAGGTCAGCACCATCCCAAAATACACGCTAAGTAATGAACCAATGCAAATATGTGGTGATCTCGAAAACAATAATAATGATTTGAATTGAGCTATTTTTTAGAAAAGCGAATGAAAAGATTCGTTTCCCTCTAAGTTAGGTGGCCCTCACCTGGCCATTTAGCCCAAAGGATCGGATTTTTTAAATTCGAAAAGAAAAGAAAAAGAAAAGAAGAAAAAGAGCAAAAAGTTGAATATCGAGATCATAAACACTATCAGGTTCACTTACCATGCGAGTGTGGGGATAACGGGCTTAATGTGATCGCGCGAGAATGAAAAAGAGGGAAAAAGAAACAAGGAATGTAGGTCAAGTTATAATGGTATGATTTGGATTAGTTTCGCATAAGGGGGAGTTTTTGTCCGCGAATACGGATATGTGACATTCTGGTATCCTCATTGTCAAAGTCTAGTACCTATCGTTTTAGCATTGGCCTAATAGTTGTGTACCATTTTAAAGTAGTGTCATGCTTTCGTTTCAGATATTGCACTTATTGTTTTTATATGTGTTGGGAGTTTGCTTAAGGACAAGCAAAAGTCTTAGTGTAGGGGAGTTTGATAATGAGAAATACCATCGTATACTTAGGCTCATTGTGCATATGATTCATCTATTTTTATTCGAGTTTTATTTGTATTTTACTATGTTTGTGCGTTTTGCAGTTGACAACTTCATCTGTTGCAGAATCGGGAGAAAAGCAGAAAAAGAGTGAAAAAGGAGGAAAATCAAGCAAGAAAAAAAGAAAATCTGTACTTTTGCTGATATGGCGTTCGCCATGGCTATTTGGCATTCGCCATGCATCAGCATGCCATGAATTTAAGTGAATCAAGACCATGGCGTTCGTCATGGCTTGGTGGCGCTCGCCATAGCAGCACAGTTGCAGAATTCAAATTCTACAACTGTTTTGGGTAGTTATTCCCATTCCCCTTTTCCCTCCACTCAAGACCACGACTTGGGCAGTTCTTATCTGGAATTTCTCTCTATATAGGACCCTCTGGTCATGTTCCAAACACCCGATTTTCACGCGGAAGCTCTGTCGAAATTCCGTTTAGATTTTTAGGCATATATTCACTTTCAAAGCGGCAATTACTCACATCGAGGAATTGTCGCAATTTCATTGTAATTTTCTTTTCGTTGCTTTATTTTGGATTCCGAACAAGCCTGCTGGAATTATTTGTAATATAATTCCAAATTTTTATTTCACAGGTTATTTCTTATTTTTATGTCGCAGTTGAATTTATTTTGTTTTGTAAGCAATGTTAGTTTTGATTTTAATTACCGTTAATATGTTTGCAACAAAAAATACCATGTCTTGTTAAATTTATTTGAGTTCGGCGTATGAGGACCGTTGTTACTGACGGGACTCCGTAGAAAACTTAGGTGTGAAATTATTGATTGTATGTTAATTTTGCTCTTTGTTTCTAATTTTTATGTCTTATTATTCAAACAGGATAGTGAGGAATATACTAAGTTCGGATCAATAGCGCAAGGGTGTGAGGGATGAACTGATAGTGGAAACTAGGCATCGATCCTAAAAGCAGCGAGAACGCTTTAGGCATCGTTGTGAATTTCATTAACTTTCAAAATACGCTTTTCAATTAAAACGGGCGAGCGAGAGCCAAATCCTATGGTTGAAAGGTGAGGTTCTTGTCGATAGCGCAAGAGTGTGAGACAGAGTCTTTAAGTTAGTACTTTCTACGAAACGAAGTTTAGATGTAATTAGAACCCGACATTTACAAATCCTTTAGGTACGTGGAATCCATATTCCGGACTCGATTTTATTGTTATTTCCTAAAACCTCTAGAAATTAGTAATTCTTTCTTCCCGTTTAAAATCCGTTAATCCTCACCCTAAACTTTACACTGCAACTATAGATTGCATTAGTTTGATTATCCCTTCCCTGTGGGTTCGACAACCTTATTTAAAACTACGCGAACAGCTGTATACTTGCAGTATTTATTCGACGGACACGTTAGTACCATTGGAACGCGTCAATGTTGATGATGATTCTGATTTTGATTCTGATAATTTTGTGGCTGGTGGGCTGGAGCTGGCGCCGAATTAATAACAATAGATAAATTCGCTATCTGTTATGGTTGATATCTTCGTCTTGACTGGCTTTGCTACACAGTGCTAACATCTTGTTCATTTTTCTTTGGGAACCCACTTCCGTGTCTTTTTGATGATTCCGCCTCTTTGGTTAACTGCCCTTCTCGGACTGCTTCTTCCAGGCTTACCCCTATGTTCACCATTTCAATAAAGTCATTAGGCGCACTGGCGATCATGCAGTCGTAGTAGAAATAATTTAGGGTTTTCAAACCTATCTTCGTCATTTCTTATTCTTCAATATGAGGACAAATCTAGGCATCAATTTCTCGCCATCTTTGAGCATATTCCTTGAAAGTTTCTTTTTCTTTTTGAGACATAGCTCTGAGTTGATCCCGGTCAAGAGCCATATCCAGGTTGTACTTGTATTGTTTCACAAAGGCTTCGCCGAGTTCACCAAAAGTTTGGATCTTGGCACTGTCTAATCCGATGTACCATTTGAGTGCGGCACCATTTAGACTGCCTTAAAAGTAGTGGATTAGTAGATGTTGATTGCCTGTTTGCGTGGACATTTTTCGTGCATTCATAACAAAATGGCTTTGTGGGCAAGAGTTCCCCTTGTATTTTTCCAAGTCGGGTACTTTGAATTTAAGTTGTATCTTGACATTTGGAACCAGACATAGGTCAATTGTGTTTTTCCCAAATAAGTCTTGTCCTTTGAGAGCCTTAATATCTTTCTGCAGGTTTGAGAACTTATCTTGGAATTCATCCCATCGGTCATTTATTCCCGTAGTTTCACTTGGAGGAGCATAAAAGATTTGTTCTTCAATGTAAGGAGTAGTGTGTATCACAGGAGGTGGGGTCGTCATGATTGCTGAGATCTTTGAAGCTTCAGGGATTGAAGGTTTGTAACCCTCCGGTACAAAGTTGAAAGGCATGCCCTAAGGAAAGCCGGGAGGCATGGAATATTGTGGCGTGGCAACAGATGTGACAGGTGCAGAGACGATTTCAAATATGACAGTCCTTTGAGTTGGAGACGATTTCAGAGACAATAATTCTACCATGTTACCGAGCCTCTCTATATTGTCATTTAAAGTAGTAACTTCATCTCTAATTTCTCTGTTTTCTTGCTTAAGTCCCTCCGTCTTTTTATGATGATTAGCCCGAGTTTGTATGAATGAGACAATTTGGCTTGCAAAGTGAGAACACGTGTAAGTTTATGGTAAATTCAAAATGTTTAAATCATGTATGATGTAACAAAATGTAAATGAATTTGTTTTATAAGGAAATTTAATCAATTATGTCGTAAATATTATAAGAAAATATAACATTTAGGATAACTAAAAAAAATCTTATTTTATTTAATGTATTCAAAGGTTTACTTTAATGGAAGTACAATTTCAAAAAGATATGTTACAATGATAACAAATACCTAAAGCTCTTAAGATTTCTAAGATATTCAATGAATAAGAAATCTTAAGGAATTTATAATTACAACCTACATCAGAAAAATTTGCATATACATTGAGTTGATAATTGCTAATCTTGTTACTCATTCTTCTGGTTGAACCTTCAGCCATATTTATTACCTATTGAGAAACTAGCCGTTGAGGAGGTAACTAGATCAAGAGTCTTTGCGGTTACTCCATAGTACAAGAGCCAATGAAGATAAATACACTAGAAGATATTAATCCAATGTGTAACATGTTTAACCTTTGAGTCTTCAAGAGATTATGTACTATTAGAGTTGTTGAGAGTAGATATCCATAAAGCATCTCTGCTTTTCTTGAGTCTTGCAATTTGTAGACTCTAGTTGGCAAACTGATTTAACAATACAACTTGCTTTCTGCAGTACGGACAACTTCAACTTTATCACCAACTTTGAATAGTACCAAAAGCAAATTTGCATTAACTAAGTGTAGAGACAATAATGTTGCTTCTTCTGATGCTGAGACCTTCAGCTTCACAGCCCTTGCCAGACTTCACTTAGCAAGTGTTTTTCAGATTCTGCCACCAGAAGCTAGTAATGCAACAACTCTCAAAGTGTGCTTAATGTAGAACTGGTCTGACCATAATATTTATAAGTATAAGAACATGCACACATGTAACACACATCAAATAAACCATTGTTCTTTCAATACTTTGTTATCATCAAAACCCAAGGAAAATATGTCATGAACAAATCTTGTTCTAACAAGGTATTTTGCGCAGAGGCTGTTTTGACAGCAAAATATTTGATAAACAGATGTCCTTCTAGTATGCTAGATATGAAGACACATGAAGAAGTTTGGTCAGGACATCCACCAGATCTGGAAAAACTTAGAGTAACTGGCTACATAGCCTATGCTCACATTTGGCAGGACAAGGTCGAACCTAGAGCTCTGAAATGTATGTTCCTTGGGTACCCTTAAGGAGTCAAAGCTTATTGGACGTGGTTCCTAGAGCCAGGTCACAGGAGGTGTATCATAAGCTGTGATGCATTTTTCAATGAGGTTGAGATGACTTTCAAGAAAACAGATGTCATTGGTCGAAGTTAGAAGATATTTGAAGAAGAGATGGAACAGGAAGAGATTCCTGTTGAGGTGGAGCATAGTGATGCTGAATTGCATGACCTTTATGAAGTTGAAGAAGAAGAAGAAGCTGGTGTCGAAATTGAGGAAACTATCGATGATTACGTGTTTGTAAGAGATAGATCGAGAATAGTCATCAAGCCACCTCAAACACTTGGGTATGCAGATATTATAACTTATGCTTTAAACTCTGCATGTGAGGTTCTGGATGAAGAACCTAAAGACTATAAGGAAGTTATCAGAAGTTGTAATAAGACTAAATGGCTGAAGGCCATAGATGATGATATCAAGTCTCTTCAAGATAACCACACTTGGGAACTGATCAAGAAACCCGCTGGAGCCAGGTTAGTCAGTTGTATGTGGATTATCAAAGTTAAGGAAGGAATCGAAGGAGTGATGTCGAAGAGATACAAGGCAAGATTGGTCACAAGGGGTTTCAATCGGAAAGAAGGTGTCGAATTTAATGATGTGTTCTCTCCTATTGTGAAGCATATTTCCATTTAAATGTTGCTTGCCATGGTGGCATGATTCGACCTGGAACTAGAACAAATAGATGTGAAAACTGCTTTCTTGTATGGAGATCTAGATGAAACAATCCTGATGAGGCAATCTGAAGGGTATATAGAAAAGGGAAAGGAAGATTATGTGTGCAAGCTGAATAGATCTTTATATGGACTGAAATAATCTCCTCGACAGTGTAATAGGAGATTCGAAAAGTTCATGGCACACATAGGTTTCATTAGAAGTTAGTTCGACCATTGTGTTTACTTCAGGTTTTGACTTGGAAATTCATTTGTTATTTGTTGCTTTATGTGGTACCGTTTTTCACAAAAATCATCATTTGAATCTCAGTCAACCATGAAGAGTGTTACTATAAACAAGGGATTAAGACCTTGAAACTTATACCATGTAAAACAGATACGGGTATATTGCATTATATTTATGTTCGCTACATGTAGAATAGAGGATTAGGTTATAAATTTTTACATTGAAAATTCTATTTCTAGTTATAACCAAAATCAAAATAATTGATAATTAAATCAAAGTAATTAATATTTCTCATGATATATTGTAATTGTCATTTCATGCCAGTAGTTAGTTACTTCATGCCATGGAGTTGGTGGTAAATGGAATGTTAATCACCACTTTCCTGTTGTGGTCAAGAATGTCAGGTATCGAGGTAGTTCGAACTGTTGTTCGTTTGCGGAAGTTGTTCGACTTTCACCTGATTATTTAGAGGGGCAAACCTGTGAAGTTAAGTCACCGCTTGTTTATTCTTCAGATAAGGGTTTGAAAGATAAACTGAAGAAGGCATAATTGGCATTGTGAAGACTCCTGGGTCTTCTTATAATGTGCAAACCATTTTCGATTTGGAAGGTTATTTTTCGGTTAAGGTTACGCCCTTGGGTTTGAATTTATGTTTACTTGAAGAATCGGATGAAGGTGAAATTCATGACCTAATAACGGAAGATGTTTCTTGGTGGAAGATTTGGTTTGAAGTCATTAGACCTTGGAGAGAAACTGATGTGGATAAAGACAGAACAGTTTGGATTCTTATTTTCGGTGTCCCTTGTCAGGCATGGAATTTGGATTTCTTTCAGATGATTGCAAACTCTATTGGGGAATTCATCTGTGTGGATGAGGATACAAAGTCCGACAACTTCAACGATGTCGCCCAGATTTTAGTTAAAGTACCTAGTTCTTTCAAATTGGTTGATTCTATGGAGGTTATGATTGATGAAGTCTCATTCCAGATCTTGATAAGAGAGGATATCCATGGTCCTCTTAGGGTGGCTCCTATCAAGGTTCCTTGTTCTAATTCGGATTTTTCTCCTACTGGTTCAGAAGATGAAGTGAGGAGCGTGTTTTTGGATCAATCCTCCGATGAGGTCATGGCGGGTTGTGAAGGAAGCGATGACGACAATGAAGTATGTAGTGTTCTGGATTCTAAGGTAGGGGAAAGGTCCGGCCATGGTGGCGTTCCTGGTTCTGTTGATTGTCCGATGGTTAATAGCTTGGTGTCGTCCTCTTTTTTGAGTTCGTACGGTGATAATGACAAGGCAAGCAATACTGAAAAGGTGGCAGAAAGTGGGACTTTTGATGCAGTTGTGTTGGCTCAAAAAGTGTCTTCTTGTCAACCAAGCTACAGCGATTTAAGTAAGGTTGGGTGTACTTTTTCTGACAACAATGCTTTATCTTCTGGTGATGGTGGATTATGCAGATTTTTGGGAGATGAGGAGGTTAAAGGCAGGAACCCACTCGGTCAAGGCAACAAGAATAAAAAGGTGATTAAAAGTGTAAAACTTAATCACTTGTACGAGATATGTGGGCCACACAAGGGTCTTAGAAAAAATCATAGAAAGAAGCAGCTGGTTAGAAGAGATAAAAATCACGTAATTGTGCCTATTCCAGCAGAGGGAGTTCCGTAAGTTGGTAAAATACTACCCTCCAGTTCGGAGCTTC
Source organism: Lathyrus tuberosus (assembly GCA_022829125.1). Classification (NCBI taxonomy): domain Eukaryota; kingdom Viridiplantae; phylum Streptophyta; class Magnoliopsida; order Fabales; family Fabaceae; genus Lathyrus; species Lathyrus tuberosus. Next base: position 2,612,925 of record JALAZF010000029.1, on the reverse strand, counting down.
CTTATTCAAAGGAAATCATGGTTAGAAACACTTTTCACGGAGAACAATCGGAGGCGTCTGGTATAGACAGGTGCAATTTGAGGTTAAGGGAAAATTTGGAGTCTAATTTAGGGGTTAAATTATGGAAGGCAATGTCAAACTTGGGAGTAGTAAAGCGGGAATCAAAGGGCGACTATCAAAAGAGAATCGCTGTTATGGAGAAGAATGATAAAATAAAATTGTTAGGAGGGAAGTATATTCAAATATTTCGAAATGATAGTGGGCTCTTTGAATATTAGAGGGGGCGGTAGTAGAGTCAAGAGGAGTAGAGTGGCTCAAATTATTTCGAAAGGTAAAGCGAATTTATTTATGCTCCAAGAGACAAAAATTCAAGATATGACGGATACGGTAGCTCGTGGTTTTTGGTCGAACGATGATATCGAGTATTCTTTTTCTAACTCGGTTGGAATGTCCGGAGGTTTGATTATTATGTGGAAAGTTAATTCGGTAGAGGTTTTATGCAGTTTTAGCGAGATCAGGTATTTGGGAGTCAAGGTTAGCTGGAAGAATGCTTTGTTTTATATTGTAAACATCTATTCGCCTTGTTCTCTTGCTTCGAAAAGAATTTTGTGGAGGACCTTGTTGGATCTAAAACTAAAGTATACTGATGGCGAGTGGGTTCATGGAGGTGATTTTAATGCGGTCAAAAATTCTAATGAGCGAAGAGGGAGATCCGCTTTTTAACTCGGGATCGGAGTGGAAAGAGTTTGATGAATTCATTGAGGAGGGTTTGTTGGTGGATTTATCTTGTAAGGGGAAGAAGTTTAGTTGGTATGGAGGAGATGGTAAAGCAAAATGTAGAATTGATAGTTTTTTGGTGACGGAGGGTATAATCGAGAGTTGGGGGGTTGTAGGTCAATTAATTGGCATGAGGGATATTTCGGACCATTGCCCAATTTGGTTGTTAGTGGATAAATCGGATTTGGGTCCAAAGCCTTTCAAGTTCAATAATGAGTGGTTCTCTAATAGGCGTTTGATTCCTTTTGTTGAGAAGGAATGGAGGAAGATAGTTGTGGTGGGGAGAAAATATTTTGTTCTTAAGGAGAAATTACGTATTCTTAAGGAAAGTCTCATGTCGTGGAACAACAACGTTTTTGGGAGGATTAATTTGGAGATTGAGAAGGGAGTTAACGAGTTGAATTTGGAGGATGATAGGGAGTTGATGGGCGGCGAATTGGAGGAGATGGAGTCTTTGACGAGGAAAAAGGTGGCTAGTGGGAAGTTTTGGTTGAATCTTAAGATTAAAGAGAACATGCTCATTTAAAAATCGAGGTTAAATTGGTTAAATGCTGGTGACTCTAATAGTAAATTTTTTCATAGAAGTATGAAGGAGAGAAGAAGGCGTAATTTTATTGGTTCGATTGAGACGGTTCATGGTATGGTGGATACGGTGGAGGAGGTTAAGGAGGAAGTTAGGAGCCATTTTGCGGCGAAGTTCATTGAGATGAATAATGAAAGACCCGTGCTTGAGGGTCTTTCATTTAAAGGCATTACTTCTTCGGATAGCGCTTTTCTTGAAGCTCCTTTTTTCGGAAGAAGAAATAAAGAATACGGTGTGGAGTTGCGAGGGTTCTAAAAGTCCGGGACCCGATGGCTATTCCTTCTTCTTCTTTAAAAAGTGTTGGCATTTTGTGAAGGATGATTTTCTTGGGTGCTTTCAAAGCTTCCACTCCGGTGCTTTTTTCTCCAAAACCTTCATCTCTTATTTTTTGACTTTGGTGCCAAAATCTTCTAATCCTTTGGGCTTGGATGATTATAGGCCTATTTGCCTTGTGGGTTGTGTGTATAAAATGATTTCAAAATTGTTGGCGGCTAGACTTAAAGTGGTGTTGAATTCAATTATTTCAAATTCCCAAAGTGCTTTTGTTCCGGGTAGACAATTATTAGATGGCGTTTTGGTGGCTTATGAATTGGTGGACTTTGCAAAGAAGGAGGGTAGAAGTTGTTTGCTCTTTAAAGTTGATTTTGAAAAAGCTTGTGACAAGGTTAGTTGGAATTTTCTTCGTTTCATGTTAAGAAAAATGGGATTTGGGGAGGTTTGGAGGAGATGGATGGAAGTTTTAATATTTTCAAGCAAAATGTCGGTCTTGGATAGTGGTAGTCCTACGAAGGAGTTTGTGAGAGAGGATTGAGACAAGGTGATCCTCTTTCTCCGTTCCTTTATGTTATCATGGCGGAAGGATTAAGGGGTATGGTGAGCAAGTCGGTTGAAAATGGTGAATTCGAAGGCTTTAATATTAAGGGTAATTGTTTTGTTGATATCCTCCAATTTGCAGATGACACCCTTTTGATAGGTGAAGGGTCTTGGAAACATTTATGGACAATGAAAGCGGTTTTGAAATTGTTTCCGGCTTGGGTATTAATTTCCATAAAAGCAAACTCATTGGAATTAACATTAGTCCTCGTTTCTTGGATATGGCTTCTTTCTTCCTTTCTTGTAGGAGAGAGGAGAGTTCTTTCATCTTTCTCGGTATTCCTATTGGATATAGTTCAAATGGTGTTTTGATGTGGTCGGATTTGTTGATGAAATTAAAAAAGAGACTTTCTTGTTGGAAAAATCAGTTTCTTAATTTTGGAGGAAGGCAAACTTTGTTGAAATCGGTTCTTTCTAGCATTTCTATTTTTATGCTTTCGTTCTATAAAGCTCCGTTGAAGGTTGTAAAAGAGATTACGAGAATACAAAGTAATTTCCTTTGGGGTGGCAAGGAGGGTTTAAGGAAAATTCATTGGGTTAGTTGGAAGGAGGTGTGTTTTCCGATTAAGAAGGGGAGACTTGGATTGAGGAGGGTGGATGATTTTAATTTGGCTCTGCTTAATAAATGGAGATGGAGGATTTTAGTGGAATCTAATGCTTTATGGTATAAGGTTCTTAAAGTAAGGTATGGTGATATTAATTTAAGGGTCGTGGATTCGGGGGTTGGTGATAAGAGGTCATTGTGTGGTTCATTTTGGTGGAGGGATATATTGGGATTGGAAAAAGGAAAGTCGAAAAATCTTTTTGTCTCTAATTGTAGATTTTCTATTGGTAATGGGTTTAATTCTTATTTTTAGCACTCTAGGTGGATTGATGGAATTTGTCTAAAGGAGAAATTTCCTTTACTTTTTGGGTTGTCTAGCCTTAAAGAAGTCTCGGTCGCTTGCATGGGTGGATGGAGGGGGGATCATTGGCTTTGGGGGGATTTTGGGATTGGTGATTCTTCTATTGGAGGGGTTACCGCCGATATTGTCTTGTTGCGAACAACCTTACGGAGTGTTCGGCCGGTGGTCTCAGTGAGTGATAGTGTGCGATGGGAGCTCGATAACTCGGATGTCTTTACGGTACGTAGCCTTTTCAAAATCCTTGCCTCTTACCATATTCCTATCGATGCTAACAATATGTTTCATGAGGCTTTTCCTTTGGTTTGGAAGATGGTTATACTTTTTAAAATAAAGGCCTTTGGTTGGAGATGTTTTATTTATAGGCTTCGGTGAAAATTGGATAACAAATTATTAATTAACTTGCATCATTTTCTTTTACAACCGACTTTGATTTATCCAAAGGAAAGGTTCAAGATCGTTAGAAAAACCTAAAGGGGAAAGATCTAAGGTTCGGGGGTTGGTTACGCCTAGGGAAGGTATTAGCACCCTAAACGTCCGTAGTACTCTACGGGAACCTCTTGTTAATGTTATCTTATGTTTGCTAAAGGTTCTATGCTAAAGGTTGAAAACCCTAGGGGTTAGTATCTAAGTATACTCGATAAAGCATCGCACTTTACGCCTACGTATCCTCGGGAATAGAATCAGAGTACGCGTAGTTCTACTTCTACTGAAGTATTGACTATGGTCAATATTCAGAGGGGAAGTGAGTACAAGCTCATTGTAGAGTTTATGAACTCTCTAGATCTAGTTGTAATGGACTTATATTGAAGTTTAGTCAATAGGGGAAGTGATAAATTCATTATGATGAATATCACTAAGAGTTGAAGAACTCTCTCCTAAAGCTAGTTATAATTTCTATGGCTCTGATGAGGCCTAGAAATAAGGTTTCTTCCTAAGAGGTTACTTAGGTTAAGATGGGGTCTATGACTTTAAGAGTCAATACTATCAACCTTCCTTTGGAATAGGGGGAGAAACAATTGATAAAAATAAGACATGATATAAGATAAAACAACATAAGCATGAGGATGGCAATATGTTTATGACAAAGATATGGATAAGATGAACGTGATTAAGAGAGTACATCAAATATGCTTCAATCTTTAGGAAGACAAACATATAGAAATGACATACAAGAATAACTCAAAATGTTTCAATCTTTATGAAGACAAACATAGAGAAGTGATATAAATGATGATACTTAGGACAATGATAATATTCATATAGAATCAAACATATGGCCAATCAATCAGGGATATATTATCTTAACAATTAAGCAGGTCAATTTAATAACATTTCAAGACCAAGAACGTTCATAAGAGACATGAACACAAATATGAGATAAATAAATAAAAAGGGGGTCAAAGCAAAGTAAAGATTAAACACACAATGGTCGAACACATTAGATATATCATGGCATAATGGAAAAAAAGAAAAATGCAATAAAGCAAATAATGAGCAATTTAAGCTTAATCAAAAATAAAGTCTCAAAAACTAAAATTATTAATTCTTTTTATACAGAAAAAAGTCTTAAAATATAAAGATGAAGCAAAAAGAAAAAGAGAAATAAAATAAAAATAATCTAGAAGAAAATAGTGAAAATAATGAAGCTAAGTGATAAAAAAGAAGAAGTGCAGCCGTGGGGATTTGAACCCACGCCCCTTTGAACCAAATAAGCAAGTCATAACCAACCGAGCTATCTGCGCGTGCTGCCAAAGGAAAGACGGAATGCGTATGTATTGAAACCAAGCGAAAATCAGGAAAATAAATAAAAAGACTGGGGCGAGGGGGATTCGAACCCCAGTCCTAAGGGTAGGCAAGGCGTTTGAGTGCAAGTGTGTGACCGTTGGGACGGCGTGTTTCATCCGTTCACAACTTGATTCAATTACTATATGAACTCTCCTTGCGCGCCTATTTCAAATGAACCAAATGCAAACCAACCAATATCAAACTAACTCATGAAAACTACCATGTCATGCCAAACATCAGTGACCATTGTCAAACCAGAAACAAATATCCTGACTAAAAATCATGAAGTCTCACGCATACCACATATCAAGCAAAGGTTTATCTCATAAATTCACATAGCAAGAACATTTGACAATAAAAAACCAAACAACATACTGTCATGGCAGCAACAATAGCAATGCATACAATGCTCAGATTAGAAAACCAAACAAGAATATGATTTGAATGCAGACAACACACATGATGGCAGCAGTATGGTATTAATTCTAGTTCGTACATATCATATCATTCCCATGACTAGAATGCTAAGTGAAAAGTTAATAGAACTGTTGTAAAGTGGCATACATGTATCCAATGGTTAAGAAAACTAACAACAAAATAAGCAACAGTGGAAAATCATCAAGTCATTACAAGGCAGTGAGTTAACAAAATCAGACACAACCATAGCAGTAATCGTGCCTCATGCTTAAAGGAGATCTAGTGAAATGAAAACAGCTTGCAATACAATTAATAAATAACAAATAGATGCAGATCATGGTAGTAGGGTTGTATAGGGCTCGAATCAATCAACAAAGAAACATCTTTTCAAAATTGTAAATGGATCAACCTAAATCCTAATACATGAGGCATCATTTGGTTACAAAGTAGAGACAAATAAGGATTTCAAGAAAACAAGTCATGGAGAAATGTTACAACATGAAGACATTCATAACATACTGCATTGAACAAGATTGAATCAAACATGTCTTTTGAATCGACAAACATTATAAAGGGAGCTAGTACGTGGTAAGGTATACAATTTGATGTAACAAGAATAGGTCTACTGATTACAACAGTTGAAACCAAGCATGGATCAAGTCAAAGTTCAAGACAGAAAATTATACCATTTGCTTCAGGGTAAAAATGCAACATTCTGGATCTAGATAAGCATATCATTTTGCAATGAGATAAACCACATATCATTTAGCAAGTTCATGAGCAAAGTGACATGACACAAACAGGCAATTAAGTGTAGAAAGTAAGAAGCAACATGAACATGGTCATAGCAGGTTGGAATACATCATTACGATATGAAAAAGGCATAGTTCTGTGCAATACTACCAAGGACCAAAATTTGCACATATGGCACATAGCATACACAAGAAGTCTTTTGAGGCTTAAATAATCAAAGTTCAACAAAACATGTAAGTTAAAAAAATGCACATTCTGGCAGCAGGTATACCAAGTGAGATGTGTGGGTAGTGAAACAGCATATGTTCATATTTGTGGCTTAAAAGAAACTTAGATGAATAGGTTGTATATCAGGTTTATATCAGACACAAAGTTCTACACAAGGGATCAAGTGTGGTTATGAGCAATACAAATCAAAACAGCTTCAGTGTATATAGCAAACTAGCAACATGGCCATATGGAGAGATAAAAGAAACCTGACTATCACAACTTAAACTCATTCTTATGTGCAACAAGATTTGATCAAGATGAAACAAATAGAGGTCCAGAAACGGGTGCATACAGGTTCAATAACAGACATACGCGTTTAGGCAAAGTTCAAGTGACATGAGATGGCAAAGATTTGAACAAGTTGGGAACAAGACAAATAAACATGTTAGGAGCTGTCATACACATATAGACTTTATCAGACATAGCATGGATGTTTCAAAAAGTCTTAAACTAATGCAAACCATGATATGGTATACAAACATATTGAAATCTCATGAGCATTAACATGGATTGTTGTTTTAAACAAAGCATTAGTATACAATGAGGCATGTCAAGGCAGATTCATTATTTCAAAGTAAAAGCATAACTGATGGCAACAAATATCATGAGTTTAACAACCATAACCATTAACCTCAATAAGTTAACAGAAAAATGACATGGAGTAAATTAACAAGCATTGTGTCTTGATCAACATTAGGACTCACACCATTCATAACAAATACAGCAAAAAAGAAGATATGATAGCGCCAACTGACTTATAGTACATAGCTCATTTAAAATATAAACCAACAAGCATATAAGTGATCAACTATCATGAGCTACCAAAATGCAATAACTCAGTTTTGAAATCTTATCATGTTAAGCAGCTCATAAATCTTGCTCATGAACATAAACAAAACTTGGTAGCATACCAGAAATAGGGGTGGACTAAGACAATCAAATATCAAGATACACATGTGTACTTTAATCAATTCAAATCATCTAATTTGACAATACAACGTCAACACGAAACTTTATATGCTTGTAGCTAGCTAATGGACACAACCAAATGCACAATCAACAGGATATTATCTTGAGCACAAAAACTTAAATAGGACCAGCATACATGTCTATCTCAGTAAAGCAAACAGAATCATCCTACTTCAAGATATCAAGCCATGGACAGAACATACACAAAAGCACATTGTAGACGAGTGAAAAACAATATAAAGCACATTATAACAGTTATGATTGAGATATGCTATGATGACATGAATATTAAAAAGGGGAAGTGTATTTACCAAGTGGAGTAATGTCCACTGCACCTTCAAGGAGATTGAATACTCTCCTTTCTGAACCAGTAAAAAGAAACTCTAAAGCAGCTCTTCTCCTCTTTTGCTAGTGAAAACTCACAACTCAAAGACTTATAATATTTTGTGAGAATTGTTGTCGTTTATGAACTGAATTTGAGCCTCTTTATATAGGCAGAGTGTTGGGTCATTGATAGACATATGGGCCAGGTCAAATTCCCAAGCAGCTGGTGGGCATAAGCTGAATCTCCTAAGGTTTCCGTTTGAATTTCAAATTCAGTCCAATTCTGGGAGAGAAATGCGCTGTGACATCTCAGACGTGCAGGATCGTAGTCATTACTTGGTGAATGAATTCAAAAACTCTCCCATTGATGCTGTTTGAGAGGGATACCAAACGAAGTAAAGATTGGAGGTAGCGTAGACGTGTTCGCAGACAGAGCAGTCGTATGCTGGAAATGGCATGCCTTTTCTGAACCATTTTCTGCACAACGCCAAGACGAGCTCGAAGAGGAATGGATTTTTGAGATTCAAAATGAAGAGCCCGCGCCAACGGTCTTGCAATTTGAATCGTTGGATGAATGGATTGATACACGATACAACTTGAGATTTCTCCCTTGTTTGCAATTCTTCAGCAAGAACGAAATGAGGAGGAAGAATTGGTTCCCTTTGGCACTTTGGACGCCACATGTCATGCTCTCAATGGTTGGAAGAAATGTTGAAAAGTCAAACCCCACAAGCTTGATCCTCATTGGTTCAAAATAAAAGAAAGAGAAACCAAAAACTAACGTGGAATTCTTACCAACATAATAACATAGTTATGAAAATGTAATAATACCATCATTTAAATTAAGAACTAATTTAAAAGGATAATCAGTTTGATTAAGTAGAATTGGACTTAAATAAAATTGATTTAGATTAAATGAAATTAGAACACTCAACTAAAGTAAAAAAAAAAAGAAAAAAAAGTGTCAAATTGAAATTAAAATGGCCATAGAGCAAATAGGTACTAAGACAAATATCAAATTAAAAGAGAAAAGGAATAAATAATAAGTAATAAAAAACAAATAGCGAGAAAACTGAGGGTAAAATTTGGGGTGCAACAGTTGCCCCTATTTAAATATCTTCACCTGATGACATGAGAGATGAAGATCCTCATGTAATCAAATGTGAAGCATATTTAAATATAGATAACCGAAAATTTTATCCTCAAATGCACACACATGCAATGCAGCAAACATGATGCCAAGAAGATGCCAGAAAATGCCGACACAACAAGACACCAAGGGACGAACAGGAAGCAAGAAGAATCAAGCTTCACTGGGAAGGACGAAAGGTACAGTATCCATGAGAAAACTCACTGGGGATACCGACCAACCAACAAAAGAGAGATTCACTGGGGAGACTCCAAAGAAACACTGGGGAAAAGAACACAGACAATCTCCACTGGGGGAAAATCCGGGGAGATAAACTACTGGGGGCAAAAACAAACCTACATTCTTCCTGAACATGAAAACAGAAAGAGGAACTTGGTCACTGGGGATCAATCTAAAAAAGACAGACAAACAAGCAAGGACTTCCTGGGAACCTAAACTGAAGAGTTCAAAACGGGATCTTTAAGAAAATCCAGTAAGACAGAGGCTAACCCTGCGCACCAGATAGGAGTCTTATAGGGTTAAATAAAAAGATATACCCAGAAATTTATCTTAAAGTATTTTTAGGAAAGAAACGAAATAAAGAGGTGTTCAATGTCCGACACGATTCGGGCAAGAACAGTTTTAAAACAAAAGACGATGCTTGACGCGATTCAAGCAGCATCCCAATTCGAGTTCGACACGATTCGAACAAGAAAGGTTTTAAAACAAAAGGGGGTCATTGTCCGACGTGATTCGAACAAAGACGAAGTCCAAGTTTGACACGATTCAAACGAGAACACAAAAGACAATGCTTGACACGATTCAAACAGAGTCGAAGTTCAAGTTTGACACGATTCAAACGAGAACAGTTCAAGAGGCAATGTCCGACACGATTCGAACAAAGACTCGGTTCAGGTTTGACACGATTCAAACGAGAACACAAAAGACAATGCTTGACACGATTCAAACAAAGTCGAAGTTCAAGTTTGACACGATTCAAACGAGAACAGTTCAAGAGGCAATGTCCGACACGATTCGAACAAAGACTCGGTTCAGGTTTGACACGATTCAAACGAGAACACAAAAGACAATGCTTGACACGATTCAAACAAAGTCGAAGTTCAAGTTTGACACGATTCAAACGAGAACAGTTCAAGAGGCAATGTCCGACACGATTCGAACAAAGACTCGGTTCAGGTTTGACACGATTCAAACGAGAACACAAAAGACAATGCTTGACACGATTCAAACAAAGTCCAAGTTCAAGTTTGACACGATTCAAACAAGAACAATTTTCCAAAATCTTTTAAAGTTAAACTTCTTGGGGAACAGAAAAAGATTTTAAAGATACAAATCTGGCGCGCAAAGGTTAAGACGGAATGAGCACGACATAAAGCAAACCGGGAATGTCTTTACTTCACTGGGGAAATAAAGACGGACGCCAACACAAAACCACAAGCAAAGCAGAGCGCAAAGAATGCAACGATGCTAGGGTATGATGCATATGCTTAGCTATATGCTAGAAACGACACGAGCGATGCAAAACAGGAAAGAAGAAAGGATAACACAAGTCAACACCCTGAAACCCAAACATCAAGGACAACCGGGGTGGTCTTCGTTCACTGGAGGTGGCAGATTCATGCCAAAAGGAAAAAAAAATACTGCTGACTCTCTCTGTACAAATTTGATTCCAAAACGTCTTAATTCCAGAGTAAAACTTAGCTTATCTTTGTGTTTTCTCAAGATATTGCAAAATTTCCGTCTTCAAAAATCAAGTGGAAATGACTAAACTTGCAAAAAGGAAGGATAACGTGTTAAACACGGAAATGATTCAATAGCTGATATTTATTGAAAAATGGTGACTTGCCAAATAGCAGAGTCCCATGAAATATTACAAATGCAACAAAATGGCAATTATCAAAGATTACATTGTATTCAATGACCGATAACCCTAATGACTAAAGACTCCAGTTGTAGCAGAACTGGAGCTTCTCTGGGGATTCCTGGATATCACATAGGTGTCATTGCCTCAAGCATAATACTTTCGCACCGAATCGGCATTCACAGGATGCGCAAGTTGTTCACCGTCCATAGTTGTAAGGAAAAGAGATCCTCCTGAAAATACTGTCTTAACTATGTATGGACCCTCGTAATTAGGCGCCCACTTTCCACGGGCGTCTCTTTGCGACGGCAAGATCTTCTTAAGTACCAACTCACCTACTCGGAATTCTCGAGTGCGGACTTTTTTGTCAAATGCTCTCTTCATCTTTTTCTGATACAACTGACCATGACACATAGCTGTTAGGCGCTTCTCATCAATTAAATTCAACTGGTCATATCTTTCTTGAATCCACTCAGCTTCATCAAGCTTTGTCTCCATTAATATTCTCAGCGAAGGTATTTCCACCTCTATGGGGAGAACAACATCCATTCCATATACCAACGAAAAAGGGGTTGCCCCTGTTGATGTTCTGACAGACGTCCTATATCCGTGTAGTGCATACGGCAACATCTCATGCCAATTTTTGTATGTTTTGACCATCTTCTGAAAGATTTTCTTGATATTCTTATTCGCAGCTTCGACCGCTCCATTCATCTTCGGACGATACGGTGAAGAATTATGATGCTCGATCTTGAAGTTATCACACAACTCCTTCATGGTTCTGTTATTCAAATTGGTCCCATTGTCAGTTATGATTCTGCTTGGAATCCCATAGCGACAAATGATATTGTTCTTGATGAAACGAGCAACTACTTGCTTAGTCACGTTTGTATAAGAGGCGGCTTCCACCCATTTGGTAAAGTAATCTATGGCCACCAGGTTGAAGCGATGCCCATTAGACGCTTTAGGCTCAATTGCCCCAATCATATCAATGCCCCACATGGAGAACGGCCAGGGTGATGACAGTACATTCAACAAAGTAGGAGGAACATGCATTCCGTCTGCATAGATCTGACATTTGTGGCATTTCCTAGCATACCGGATGCAATCAGTCTCCATAGTCAACCAATAGTATCCAGCCCTCAAGATCTTCTTAACCATGGCATGCCCATTGGCATGGGTGCCAAAAGCTCCTTCGTGAATATCGTGGATCAACAAGTCAGCTTCTCTCTTATCGACACATCTTAACAAAACCATATCATGATTCCTTTTGTATAGTACACCGCTTCTGATGAAGAACTTGGCTGACAGCCTTCGTAGAGTCTTCTTATCGAGAGCGGAGGCATTGGCCGGATATTCTTGATTCTTCAGGAAGTTCAAAATATCATGAAACCAGGGTTTGCTGTCTGATTCTTCTCCGACGACCTGGCAATAAGCCGACTCGATCCTTCTTCCGATACTAATCACTGGATCTTCATTGATAAATCTGACTTGCCACATTGAAGCCAGTGTCGCTAATGCATCGGCCACGTGATTCTCTGTGCGTGGTACATGACAAAATGTTATCTCATCAAAACACTTAATCAGCTCCAGAGCATATGCCTGATAAGGGATAAGCTTCTCATCCTTGGTCTCCCACTCGCCTCTAATCTGATAAATGACTAGAGCGGAGTCACCCATAACTTCGAGAAAACAGATTCCAAGATCAATTGCAGCTTCCAAACCCAGAATGCATGCTTCATACTCAGCAATATTATTTGTACACCCAAAATCCAGCCTAGCTGTAAAAGGGGTGTAGCCACCTTCAGGATTAATTAGGACAACACCCACTCCGTGCCCCTTGCAATTGGATGAACCGTCGAACATCATCTTCCATCTATATTCCGCCCTGGGATCTTCTTCAGAACTTGGCTCTTCATCATCCTTTACTGCCATAATGTCCTCGTCAGGGAAGTCAAATTTAAGTGGTTCATAGTCTTCAACTGGTCGATCAGCAAGATATTCTGAGAGGATACTTCCTTTAATGGCCTTTTGAGTGACATATTGAATGTCATATTCAGATAATAACATGTGCCAACGGGCAAGTCTACCTGATTGAGCGGGTTTCTCAAAGATGTATTTTATCGGATCCATCTTGGAAATCAAAAGGGTGGTATGACAGATCAGGTACTGCCTCAAGCGTTTAGCGGCCCAAGCCAAAGCACAACAAGTCTTTTCCAGTAATGAGTAGCGACTTTCACTATCTGCAAACTTCTTACTCAAATAATAAATTGCGTGCTCTTTCCGGCCAGTCTCGTCATGCTGTCCCAAGACACAGCCCATGGACTCTTCCAAAACTGTTAAGTACATAATGAGAGGTCTTCCGGATACCGGAGGAATTAGAACAGGAGGTTCTTGGAGATAACTTTTGAGTTTCTCAAAAGCTTGTTGACAGTCAGCATTCCACTCTACTGGCTGATTCTTACGGAGCAATTTGAAGATTGGTGAACAAATTGGAGTCATGTTGGAGATGAAACGAGAGATGTAATTCAAACGACCCAAAAATCCCCTGACTTGAGACTCAGTTTGCGGAGCTGGCATTTCTTGAATTGCTCGCACTTTATCTGGATCTACTTCAATACCCTTCTGGCTGACAATGAAACCTAAAAGTTTCCCCGATCTGACCCCAAAGGTACACTTTGCAGGGTTCAGCCTCAACTGATACTTCCGAAGCCTCTTGAACAGTTTCAGCAAGTGATCTACATGTTCCTCCTCATTCTGAGATTTGGCTATCATATCATCCACATACACCTCTATTTCTTTGTGGATCATATCATGAAACAAAGTCACCATGGCCCTTTGGTACGTTGCCCCTGCGTTCTTCAGTCCAAAAGGCATAACCTTATAGCAATAAGTGCCCCACGGGGTAATGAAGGTGGTCTTATCCATATCAACCGGATCCATTTTAATCTGATTATAGCCTGAGAAACCATCCATAAATGAGAACATGGCGAAACGGGCAGTGTTGTCCACCAGCGTGTCAATATGTGGTAGAGGGAAATCATCCTTGGGACTAGCTTTGTTGAGATCCCTGTAGTCCACACACATTCGCACCTTTCCATTCTTCTTCATAACAGGAACAATATTAGCTACCCATTCAGGGTACTTGGAGACTGCTAAAAATCCGGCATCCAATTGCCTCTTGACATCATCTCGGATTTTGAGGGCCATATCAGGATGACTTCTACGAAGCTTTTGTTTTACCGGCGGGCACTCGGGCTTGAGCGGTAATTTATGAACCACAATATCTGTATCTAAACCGGGCATATCTTGGTAGGACCAAGCAAACACATCCACATATTCTTTAAGTAGTGAAATCAACTGCTGTCTAACTTCTGGTTTCAAAGATGCCCCGATCTTAACTTCTTTCTTCTCTTCCTCAGAACCAAGATTGATGACGTCCACCTGCTCTTCATGTGGCTGGAGATCTGTATACTGGTAATCACACATGTCTGCCAGCTCTTTGGGTACCTCAAAATTCTCTTCCTCTTCAGCTTGATAGACAGGGGAGTCAAAGTCAATGGTAATAGCAGGGTCATTGAATACAATGGGTTTACAATTCATTCTGCATAATAGAATGATTTGTATTACTAAAGTGTACGACAATTCACAAACATGCAAGATGAAGATGTTTTGTTTGAAAAGATTGCCATTTTTAGAAAAGAATGCAGTAAAGTGAAGACAGCGAAAATTGAAAAAAGTCACTTCATTGATTAATATTGAAAACGGAGGCCCATACAAAATAATCCACCAGCTTTGGGCAAGACTAGGGAAATGAAAACAACAAATCAAAACAAGTTACTCTGGTTCCGGGTACACAGTTGGGATCTCTATAGCCTCCCAATTGCTTAAAGCACCCACTTGGCGAAAAACCAGATGATCAATGTCTTCTTCCTCTTCAGCGCTTCCAATGATTGCGTGGACCTGATGTCCACCTTTGACAAATATCTCTTGCACAGTCTTCGTCTTTCTTCTCATTCTTGAAGCAGCTTCATCTTCTGGAGTTGGTTTGTAACCCAACCCCTGATGTCGGTCCCTCTTCTCGATCTCGATGACTTCGCCCCATCCTGCAGGCACGCCTTCCTGAAGGGCGGACTGTATGCTCTTATATGAAGCAAACGATGGATACTCTGGAACTACCGGCTTCTCGTTGTCGACCATAACTGCATTGGCTATTTCCAAAGCTTGGAAAGAGGTTTCCAACGCATCTTCGTCAGCCTCAATGTAGCGAAATGAGGATAGGTTACTGACCATCAAATCCTCCTCACCATGTATGATACCTAACCTATCATCAGCTACGAACTTCATCTTCTGATGCAACGTAGAGGTCACAGCACCTGCTTCATGGATCCAAGGTCTTCCGAGCAAACAGCTATAAGCAGGATTGATGTCCAGAATTTGAAACAGAATATTAAATTCCTGAGGTCCAATCAACACTGGGAGCTCTATCTCCCCCATAACAGACCTTCGCGAACCATCAAAAGCTTTGACAATCAATGAAGTGGGTCTCATTACTCCTCCTTTGTATGCCAATTTATCAAGAGTTCTCTTTGGTAAGACATTCAGAGAGGACCATGTATCCACGAGGACTCTAGCCAATGTATCTTCTTGACATGTCATGGATATATGCAGAGCAAGATTATGCTTCCGGCCTGCTTGGGTTAACTCCTCCTCACTGAAACTGAGGGTATTACAGGCGGTAATGTTAGCAACAATGTGATCAAATTGTCCGGTAGTGATATCTTGAGCTACGTGAGCCTGAGCCAAAACCTTCTGCAGCGCAGATCGGTGAGCCGGTGAATTAATCAATAGAGACAAAACAGAAATCTTTGACGGGGTTTGATGGAGCTGATCCACAATCCTATAGTCACTTCTTTTTATTATTCTAAGGAACTCTTCATCGTCCTCTTTGAAGATTACTTCCTTTCCTTTATCGTTGGTAGGTACATGACTAACACCTTCTTTTCTGGATGTTTCCATGCTCACAGGGGGACAAATCCTTCCACTTCTCATCATTCTCCCTGCCCCTGCTATATTAGACACGTTCTTCTCATCGGCCCCCACCTCTTTCCTTGGGACCGGTTCTTCTATCACAACCCCCACCTCTTTCCTTGGGGTCGTTTCTTTTTTCTTTCTTTCACCTGTGATATCCTCATAAATCCAGGGCACTGCTTTGGTTCCTCTGAACCTGAATGGAACTGGTTTTGGGAAGTTATTTTGCCTAGCACGATTAACAGGAACAGCAGCTTCAGGCCTGTTAAATCTCAGAACCGATTGTTTAAAAACAGGACTCACAGTATTTGCCCCTGGATTGTTGAACACCGGGACTACTGAGGGGTACTCTTCTTCTATACACAACTGTACTTGTTTTGGCAAGTTGAATATCGGCTCAATCACCGCTATTCTGTCTTCCTTCCTGAAAACCTGTAAGAAACCTTCATTAATCAAGCGCTGAATATCTCCTTGTACTAGCGAACATCCTTCGCTAACACCATCACACTCTTCACAATCATCATGGCAAGCTTCGACCAAACCGACGCTGAATAGCTTAGCATGAAACAAATTCAGGGGAGTTTTAATCTGTGCTGCATCTGAGATTACTACCTCGTCATTCTCATTTTCAATAGCATTAGTTGACCCATGGTTTGGAAAAGGGTTGCTTTTCACATTTGGTTGGCTATTGACGAAAGACAGAACATTCTTCTCTATCAGGCCTTTTATTAGGTTCTTCAATGCCAAACATCCTTCTAAGTCATGACCTACCCCTCCTTGATGGAAGGCGCAGGTTGCATTGGGGTTATAAAACTGCATAGACCTTTCAGAGGGTGGCCCTAATGGCCTAGTAACAATTAACCCTTGCTCCACCAACGAAGGATATAATGCTGTGTATGTCATTGGTATAGGAGGAAAGTTCGGTGTCACTGCCTGTTTTCTCGGCGGGGTATTTTGTTGTGGCGCTGGCCGCCGCTGTTGTTGGTAGTTCTGGTTCTGATTCCTTGGCCACTGCTGTTGATTTTGTGGCTGAGAAACCGGAGCTTGTTGCATTACTGGATGATTGAAGGTGGGCATAACAGATGCCACGTATGGTTGTTGGGGGAATTGCATAGCATAAACTGGCTGTTGGGGAAAGCTGGGACCTGGCTGTGGTTGGAAAAGAGCTCGCTTCCAACGAGGACTCTGCTTCTTCCCTGTCATGATGGCGTTAGTCTCGCCTTCTTTCTTCTTATGAAAATTGCCTGGAGACTTTTTGACGCTGGTACTGGTAGCACTGTTAGGTGAACTAGCCACCTTTCCACTTTTTAGCCCTGCCTCTACCTTCATACCGATTGCTATAATGTCAGAGAAATTGGCTCCAATGTTGCTAATCATCTTCTCATAGAATTCAGGTTTCACAGTGTCTACAAACCAATCGGCCAGCTCCTTCTCGGTTAACGGCGGTTCAACCTGTGACGCAGTCTCTCTCCATCTCTGAGCGTATTCTTTGAACGACTCGGTATTTTTCTGAGTCATGGTCAAAAGTTGCCTACGATCAGGTGCTAGATCCAGGTTATACTTATAGTGTTTTATAAAGACATCCATAACATCTTGAAAGCGCTTGATCTGAGACTGATCTATACCTAAATACCACTTTGCAGCAGCGCCTTTTAGGCTATCCTGGAAACAATGGATCATCAACTTATCATTATCCATGTATGCTGCCATTCTTCGGAGATACATGACCAAGTGTGCCTTTGGACACGTAGCGCCAGAGTACAATTCGAAGCTTGGTAATTTAAACTTTGGTGGAATTACTAGGTCAGTAACCAAACACATATCCCTTAAGTCGGAGCTGAAGACATTATCTCCCTCCATGGCCTTCAATTTTCTCTGCATAATCTCCATATTGGCCCTCAATTTCTCGTTGCTGTCGTCTCCTTCCATGGATACGTTGTCATTAATAAGATGATGCTGATTCTGGAAGACGGGCTGAAACTGGGTCTGAATCACTGGTGGAGTATAAGTTGGGATAGTTTGTTGGTTTTCACCAAACAAAGGTACAGCTTGTTGAGTGGACTGAGGAGCCGTGGCTCGTATAAACTCAAACGGTATCCCTAAAGTAGTGTCCACAGCAGGTATGACTGGCGGCTCAACAGTTGTGGTGACGATTTCCGAGACTACAGTAGCTTGAGTATCCATTTTTGCTCGTATAACATGCAGAACTTCCATAATCTGTCCCATGCCTACTCTTAACTCATTGAGCTCCTCGTTGACTTGATCCAGATTCTCACAATTATCAGACATATTTCCTCCTTAAGCCAGGTCCAAATATTGCAACAAATGTAGAGATCAGGGTGCTGGTTCTGAAGAAGACAAAACGGCGATGAGACACAGAAGAATGCGCGTGCATATGCAAAGATGGAAATGAGATGCAAATGCAAATGTAAGCTAAACTATCAAGAAACCAAAGACATCTTGCAAATAATATAAAGAATAGATCCTTGATAAAACAACTTCTTCATTAAGAGTTTGGCAAACATTACATCTGGAGCAGGGTATTCTCATACTCCAAGTACATAAGTAGAGATACAACAAAATGAAAAGATACAATAACAACATAAAGGTCAACAACAATACTTAGAAATTGAATCCGCCGGTTGACGATCCTTCTCCATTAATTACCCTCATTATCTTGATGATGCGCTCCTTGGTTTCTTTCTTGGCGAGAACCAGCTCTCCCAATTCCTCCATCATCCTCTGCTTTGTTTTAGTAGGGGACTCATGGCGGGGATGTGGCTTCATCATTACTTGGGCTATGCTACGAGACCATTGTAAATGAGACTCTGTGACCGGGCATTCAGACCTCCACAGCTCCTTGTTGATATAGCGCCAAGTGCGTCTCAAGCACATCTTCATCTCGAATCCTTCCTTCTCGTCATAAAACATCATCTGCATGTCTCTATCATCTGGGATTCCTTCCTTCAAATGACCCAGCTGACGGCGAGCGAGGACGGGGTTGTAATTGATACAACTATTCCTTCCCATGAGAGGTACATTGGGGCAGTCCCCACAGCTAACGATTATGGTGATTCCCTCGTCCGTTGAATCATACCATTCAATGTCGGTATGCTTCAGCTCCATCAACTTTTTAGACCACACCTTGCAGTCTTCAACCTCCCAGAAAGCTGGGGTCTTCGGCAAGTAAGAAACAAACCACTTGTAGAAGAGGGCCACACAACAAACAATCAGCCCACTGCCTCTCATATATCTGGTCTGCATGGAATGGTAGACATCAGCCAACAATGTCGGGACTGGATTATTGACCGCAAACAGCTGAATGGCCTGGGTGTCTACAAAATCCTTGGCGTTTGGGAACAGGAACAAACCGTATATCATCAATGCTAAAGTTGATTCAAACAAAACTTCATTTCCTCTGTTCTTAAAGTACAGAGCTTTCTCCATCAAGAACTGTGCTGGCAAACCACGCTTTCCTCCCTTATTGGTTAAGTTGGCTTGGACATCAGATAACCTAATTCTGGTCAGTCTGGCTATGTCTCTGGCAGAAGGTGTTTCTTCAATTCCTGAAAAGACAGGAGCATCCCTGATTGGGATCCCTATCATGGCTGAAAATTCTTCCAAGGTTGGTACTAACTGAAATTCAGGGAACAAGAAACAACGGTATGCTGGGTGATATAGTTGGACTAGAACTTCCAGTGGTCCCATAGTTACTGGTGTCTTCATCAGGGGTATGACACACCCATATCTATCAGCAAAGGCTGACTGGTCTTCAATCATTTCTCCCAACCATAGCAGACGATCTACCTCTGGCAACTCAAAGCAGTAAGGCCAAACTCTTTTTCCTGTGGCATCCATCTCTACAAAATCTGCAAAACAAGATTAGTGACTTGATAGTTTAGCGAAAATGCAAAATGCGAATGCAAAGTTTCATGGAATTCAGACACTTGCGCAAAATGTTGGAGAAATACCAAAGGACCTCATTTCATTAAAATAAAGGTAAGTTACAAAAGTTGATACACCTTCGAAAAACCCTAAACATGAAGCTAAATGAAAGCTAGAAAACCCTATGGAGATTCTCCCAAGAGTCGTAGCTTGAGTCTTCCGATTTCTTTCTCCATCTGATCTCTCTCCGCGACAAGATTATCGACGATCGTCTTCCAAGCTGTAGGTTGAACAATAGGAGAACTCGGGCCTTCTTGAACCTTCCTTTTCTTGTAAGAGGTTAGTTCTTCTTCCTTGGCGCGTAGCTGTTTTCGAAGTTCAAAATTTTCCTCAACGACCACCTAATATTTGAGTTTCCATGCTTCCTTGGACCGCTGGGTCTGCCTTAACGATATCTCTAACTCCTCTTCCTTCGACATGAAATACAAAATAGGTTCCTCCTTCACGGGTATTGGTTCTTCCCTTTTGTATGGCATCTTCAATTCAATGGCTCGCTTGCGGACCCACTGAAGATATGGTTCCAAAGAAACACAATTGGGTTTCCCCAAGAAGCTCCTTTCTCTTTTGCACTTGTTATCCCAGGCTTTTAGGATTAAATCCCTCTGTTCTTCATTCTTATCATATTCCTCAAAATAAATTCCTTCTACATGGATATTTAGGGGCTTATCCTTCATAGGGTATCCTAATTGACGACGTGCCAATAGAGGATTGTAACTGATTCCACCTTTGATGCCAAGAAGGGGCACATTGTTATATGAGCCACAACTGTCTGTTATCGTGATCTTGTCGTACACTCGATTGTACCAGTCAATGTCAACATGAGAAAGGGCCATAATCTTCTTAGACCACCATCCCTTCTTAGGATCCCAAAACGCGCCTTTCTTCGGTAAGTGTGAAACGAACCATCTATATATCACAGTAATGCAGCAAGTGATCTGTCCATTACCATGGGCATTTCTCGTATGGACTGAGTGATAGGCTTCAACAAGTAAGGTGGGTACTGGAGTTTGCTTTAAGAAAATCTTGATTGCGTTCAAATCCACGAAATTGTCAAAGCTTGGGAACAAAAAGAGACCATAGATGAGTAGAGCAAAAACAGCTTCAAAGGCGACCTTGTTGGAATGTTTAGCGAAGTAACGGGCTTTTTCAAACAGGAACTTAGTAGGCAATCCAAAAATTCCTCCTTTGGAGATTAAGTTGCCTTTGATGTCGACTAATTCCAAGTGAGTTTCCTTAGCTATCTTTTCCTCTTTTGGGTCTTTGTTGAAGATGGGAAATGGAGAGTCATCCTTGACAGGTAAACCAACTATCTGAGAATATTCCTCAAGTGTAGGCAGGAGTTGATAGTCGGGAAAAGTGAAGCAATGATACTTTGGGTCATAGAACTGAAGCAAAGTTGAAAGGAGCCCTTCATCAACCCTTTTTGTTAATAATATCCACAAATTTCCATATCTGTCTTTGAATCCTTCAGGGTCTGTTAGCAGATCTCCCAATCTCCTTAGGTCATCCAACTTAGGGTTCTTGAAAGTGTATTTCACTGTTTTCCTTCTTAATTTGTCCATGATATTTCTGTAACATTAAAAAGAAGTCTGAGTTCCATGAAACAGATGCAACATGAATGCTTATGCTACATAGATGCAACAAACGCAAACAAAGGTTTGGGTCAAGAAGCGTGGAGCCAAGGTTCGCCCTCCCATTGATATGTACTATGGTTTTTTTTTTACCTGCCGAACAAGGTTCTAATGGGTTCCCAGAGTCTACGATCCATCATTCAGATTTTGTCGACTTCCCAGATGACTTGGTAATCAACAAAATTCTCAAGAGGAACTCGTCTGAGTGTAGTATCGCGTGACAACCAATTCAGAAATAGACTCCATCATGGTCACCGCACTACATCCTAAAAGGCCAAAGTGGGGTTTGGTAACTACGGTTCTCAACCTCAATGGCACATACGTTGAGAGTAGCACGTTTTCACGAAAAGGATCGTTCAACATGACTAAACTCTCAAGAAAGCCTAAGCTGAGTGATGGTGTCTCAAGTTAACTTTTTCAGGAATCGACTCCTTCAAAGCCCCCTTGAATATACCATCGTCCTATCATAAGTGCACTTGAAATCCGGGTATAGGATTTATCTCGCTCAAAGGTAACAACCCCAAATCGAACAGGATAATCAAAACATAGCACAGATATACAAGCAAATAAGCAGACATTGAATAACATAAAACAAGATTGGCTTAACCCTCTTAGGAAAGGACCAGCAATAGGTCTGACTGTCCCCAGTGAAGTCGCCATTTCTGTTGCGGTGAAAATTGGATAACAAATTATTAATTAACTTGCATCATTTTCTTTTACAACCGACTTTGATTTATCCAAAGGAAAGGTTCAAGATCGTTAGAAAAACCTAAAGGGGAAAGATCTAAGGTTCGGGGGTTGGTTACGCCTAGGGAAGGTATTAGCACCCTAAACGTCCGTAGTACTCTACGGGAACCTCTTGTTAATGTTATCTTATGTTTGCTAAATGTTGAAAACCCTAGGGGTTAGTATCTAAGTATACTCGATAAAGCATCGCACTTTACGCCTACGTATCCTCGGGAATAGAATCAGAGTACGCGTAGTTCTACTTCTACTGAAGTATTGACTATGGTCAATATTCAGAGGGGAAGTGAGTACAAGCTCATTGTAGAGTTTATGAACTCTCTAGATCTAGTTGTAATGGACCTATATTGAAGTTTAGTCAATAGGGGAAGTGATAAATTCATTATGATGAATATCACTAAGAGTTGAAGAACTCTCTCCTAAAGCTAGTTATAATTTCTATGGCTCTGATGAGGCCTAGAAATAAGGTTTCTTCCTAAGAGGTTACTTAGGTTAAGATGGGGTCTATGACTTTAAGAGTCAATATTATCAACCTTCCTTTGGAATAGGGGGAGAAACAATTGATAAAAATAAGACATGATATAAGATAAAACAACATAAGCATGAGGATGGCAATATGTTTATGACAAAGATATGGATAGGATGAACGTGATTAAGAGAGTACATCAAATATGCTTCAATCTTTAGGAAGACAAACATATAGAAATGACATACAAGAACAACTCAAAATGTTTCAATCTTTATGAAGACAAACATAGAGAAGTGATATAAATGATGATACTTAGGACAATGATAATATTCATATAGAATCAAACATATGGCCAATCAATCAGGGATATATTATCTTAACAATTAAGCAGGTCAATTTAATAACATTTCAAGACCAAGAACGTTCATAAGAGACATGAACACAAATATGAGATAAATAAATAAAAAGGGGGTCAAAGCAAAGTAAAGATTAAACACACAATGGTCGAACACATTAGATATATCATGGCATAATGGAAAAAAAGAAAAATGCAATAAAGCAAATAATGAGCAATTTAAGCTTAATAAAAAATAAAGTCTCAAAAACTAAAATTATTAATTCTTTTTATACAGAAAAAAGTCTTAAAATATAAAGATGAAGCAAAAAGAAAAAGAGAAATAAAATAAAAATAATCTAGAAGAAAATAGTGAAAATAATGAAGCTAAGTGATAAAAAAGAAGAAGTGCAGCCGTGGGGATTTAAACCCACGCCCCTTTGAACCAAATAAGCAAGTCATAACCAACCGAGCTATCTGCGCGTGCTGCCAAAGGAAAGACGGAATGCGTATGTATTGAAACCAAGCGAAAATCAGGAAAATAAATAAAAGGACTGGGGCGAGGGGGATTCGAACCCCAGTCCTAAGGGTAGGCAAGGCGTTTGAGTGCAAGTGTGTGACCGTTGGGACGGCGTGTTTCATCCGTTCACAACTTGATTCAATTACTATATGAACTCTCCTTGCGCGCCTATTTCAAATGAACCAAATGCAAACCAACCAATATCAAACTAACTCATGAAAACTACCATGTCATGCCAAACATCAGTGACCATTGTCAAACCAGAAACAAATATCCTGACTAAAAATCATGAAGTCTCACGCATACCACATATCAAGCAAAGGTTTATCTCATAAATTCACATAGCAAGAACATTTGACAATAAAAAACCAAACAACATACTGTCATGGCAGCAACAATAGCAATGCATACAATGCTCAGATTAGAAAACCAAACAAGAATATGATTTGAATGCAGACAACACACATGATGGCAGCAGTATGGTATTAATTCTAGTTCGTACATATCATATCATTCCCATGACTAGAATGCTAAGTGAAAAGTTAATAGAACTGTTGTAAAGTGGCATACATGTATCCAATGGTTAAGAAAACTAACAACAAAATAAGCAACAGTGGAAAATCATCAAGTCATTACAAGGCAGTGAGTTAACAAAATCAGACACAACCATAGCAGTAATCGTGCCTCATGCTTAAAGGAGATCTAGTGAAATGAAAACAGCTTGCAATACAATTAATAAATAACAAATAGATGCAGATCAGGGTAGTAGGGTTGTATAGGGCTCGAATCAATCAACAAAGAAACATCTTTTCAAAATTGTAAATGGATCAACCTAAATCCTAATACATGAGGCATCATTTGGTTACAAAGTAGAGACAAATAAGGATTTCAAGAAAACAAGTCATGGAGAAATGTTACAACATGAAGACATTCATAACATACTGCATTGAACAAGATTGAATCAAACATGTCTTTTGAATCGACAAACATTATAAAGGGAGCTAGTACGTGGTAAGGTATACAATTTGATGTAACAAGAATAGGTCTACTGATTACAACAGTTGAAACCAAGCATGGATCAAGTCAAAGTTCAAGACAGAAAATTATACCATTTGCTTCAGGGTAAAAATGCAACATTCTGGATCTAGATAAGCATATCATTTTGCAATGAGATAAACAACATATCATTTAGCAAGTTCATGAGCAAAGTGACATGACACAAACAGGCAATTAAGTGTAGAAAGTAATAAGCAACATGAACATGGTCATAGCAGGTTGGAATACATCATTACGATATGAAAAAGGCATAGTTCTGTGCAATACTACCAAGGACCAAAATTTGCACATATGGCACATAGCATACACAAGAAG
Source organism: Lathyrus tuberosus (assembly GCA_022829125.1). Taxonomy (NCBI): domain Eukaryota; kingdom Viridiplantae; phylum Streptophyta; class Magnoliopsida; order Fabales; family Fabaceae; genus Lathyrus; species Lathyrus tuberosus. The sequence continues at coordinate 2,588,213 of JALAZF010000029.1, read as the reverse complement.
TCTTTTGAGGCTTAAATAATCAAAGTTCAACAAAACATGTAAGTTAAAAAAATGCACATTCTGGCAGCAGGTATACCAAGTGAGATGTGTGGGTAGTGAAACAGCATATGTTCATATTTGTGGCTTAAAAGAAACTTAGATGAATAGGTTGTATATCAGGTTTATATCAGACACAAAGTTCTACACAAGGGATCAAGAGTGGTTATGAGCAATACAAATCAAAACAGCTTCAGTGTATATAGCAAACTAGCAACATGGCCATATGGAGAGATAAAAGAAACCTGACTATCACAACTTAAACTCATTCTTATGTGCAACAAGATTTGATCAAGATGAAACAAATAGAGGTCCAGAAACGGGTGCATACAGGTTCAATAACAGACATACGCGTTTAGGCAAAGTTCAAGTGACATGAGATGGCAAAGATTTGAACAAGTTGGGAACAAGACAAATAAACATGTTAAGAGCTGTCATACACATATAGACTTTATCAGACATAGCATGGATGTTTCAAAAAGTCTTAAACTAATGCAAACCATGATATGGTATACAAACATATTGAAATCTCATGAGCATTAACATGGATTGTTGTTTTAAACAAAGCATTAGTATACAATGAGGCATGTCAAGGCAGATTCATTATTTCAAAGTAAAAGCATAACTGATGGCAACAAATATCATGAGTTTAACAACCATAAACATTAACCTCAATAAGTTAACAGAAAAATGACAAGGAGTAAATTAACAAGCATTGTGTCTTGATCAACATTAGGACTCACACCATTCATAACAAATATAGCAAAAAAGAAGATATGATAGCGCCAACTGACTTACAGTACATAGCTCATTTAAAATATAAACCAACAAGCATATAAGTGATCAACTATCATGAGCTACCAAAATGCAATAACTCAGTTTTGAAATCTTATCATGTTAAGCAGCTCATAAATCTTGCTCATGAACATAAACAAAACTTGGTAGCATACCAGAAACAGGGGTGGACTAAGACAATCAAATATCAAGATACACATGTGTACTTTAATCAATTCAAATCATCTAATTTGACAATACAACGTCAACACGAAACTTTATATGCTTGTAGCTAGCTAATGGACACAACCAAATGCACAATCAACATGATATTATCTCGAGCACAAAAACTTAAATAGGAGCAGCATACATGTCTATCTCAGTAAAGCAAACAAAATCATCCTACTTCAAGATATCAAGCCATGGACAGAACATACACAAAAGCACATGGTAGACGAGTGAAAAACAATATAAAGCACATTATAACAGTTATGATTGAGATATGCTATGATGACATGAATATTAAAAAGGGGAAGTGTATTTACCAAGTGGAGTAATGTCCACTGCACCTTCAAGGAGATTGAATACTCTCCTTTCTGAACCAGTAAAAAGAAACTCTAAAGCAGCTCTTCTCCTCTTTTGCTCGTGAAAACTCACAACTCAAAGACTTAGAATATTTTGTGAGAATTGTTGTCGTTTATGAACTGAATTTGAGCCTCTTTATATAGGCAGAGTGTTGGGTCATTGATAGACATATGGGCCGGGTCAAATTCCCAAGCAGCTGGTGGGCATAAGCTGAATCTCCTAAGGTTTCCGTTTGAATTTCAAATTCAGTCCAATTCTGGGAGAGAAATGCGCTGTGACATCTCAGACGTGCAGGATCGTAGTCATTACTTGGTGAATGAATTCAAAAACTCTCCCATTGATGCTGTTTGAGAGGGATACCAAACGAAGTAAAGATTGGAGGTAGCGTAGACGTGTTCGCAGACAGAGCAGTCGTATGCTGGAAATGGCATGCCTTTTCTGAACCATTTTCTGCACAACGCCAAGACGAGCTCGAAGAGGAATGGATTTTTGAGATTCAAAATGAAGAGCCCGCGCCAACGGTCTTGCAATTTGAATCGTTGGATGAATGGATTGATACACGATACAACTTGAGATTTCTCCTTTGTTTGCAATTCTTCAGCAAGAACGAAATGAGGAGGAAGAATTGGTTCCCTTTGGCACTTTGGACGCCACATGTCATGCTCTCAATGGTTGGAAGAAATGTTGAAAAGTCAAACCCCACAAGCTTGATCCTCATTGGTTCAAAATAAAAGAAAGAGAAACCAAAAACTAACGTGGAATTCTTACCAACATAATAACATAGTTATGAAAATGTAATAATACCATCATTTAAATTAAGAACTAATTTAAAAGGATAATCAGTTTGATTAAGTAGAATTGGACTTAAATAAAATTGATTTAGATTAAATGAAATTAGAACACTCAACTAAAGTAAAAAAAAAAAGAAAAAAAAGTGTCAAATTGAAATTAAAATGGCCATAGAGCAAATAGGTACTAAGACAAATATCAAATTAAAAGAGAAAAGGAATAAATAATAAGTAATAAAAAACAAATAGCGAGAAAACTGAGGGTAAAATTTGGGGTGCAACAGCTTCCTACTAAGGTTTCTCTCTCTTTAAGAGGTGGTGTTTTCTCGGCTAGTGGCTTGAAGTGTGTTTTTTGTTCGCATCGGGATGAATCGTTGGACCATGTCCTTTTGAGTTGTTGTTTCACCTTTTTGGTTTGGAAGGAAGTAGCCGAGTGGATTGGTTTTGAGGACATCGGGGCATGTAATATTAAAGAGAGTATTTTGAAGTGGTGTTTTTTTTGTAAGAGGAATATGGTGAAGAGGGGTTCGGAAGGTTGCATTTGGTTGGCTACTATTTGGTATTTGTGGTGTTTGAGAAACAGTATCAATTTTAGGAATGAAGATTGGAATGTTTTACATGCGGTTTGGAGAATTAAAGAGGTTATTTGGAGGTGGTCGTTCATCGGGAAAATTACTACTACCAATTATAGCATTTATGAATTTTGTAAGTTTCCTTTGTTCTATTTGCCTTAAGGTTTAATTGGTTTTGTAATTCTCCTTTTTGTTGAGCTTTTGCTCCTCCTCTTTGTAAGCGGGTTCGAGAACCCTTTGTTCTTGCATTAATATATTCCTTGCTTATGAAAAAAAAGTTACTTCATGCCTTTGCTTGTAAGAGTAGGCGTAACTATGGTCTAAGGAATGCATTTTATCTCTTTATGGCCACCTGAGTCTTGAAACCGGTAGGATTACTGTGATGCATTGGCTAAACCTCAAACCTACGAGCTCTGGCTCTTGCCATCATCGTCTTTTTCTCTGCCATGAAACATGTTTCATTCTTCCAATAAAATAGAAAAAAATCAGTAATAACTAATAATCAGTAAAAAGTAAACAAAACAAAAATTATGAGAGAAACAACATACCCAAATAACTCATCAACTTAAAGTCATCCATCTCATATCTTAACAGAGCTTTTATCCACATGGTGCGAAACCGCTCAAAGAGTTCAATCACTTTCCTCTGTGTATCATTAAGTTTGATTGGGTCATAACCCGTGATGGCTAGGGGTTCACCCATCCAGTAGAGGGAAATCTATATGATCCATTTTCCTCACAAATAGAACCGGGGTACTAAGCGCTGCCCATAACCCTAACAAACTTATCCTTCAAATTCTTGTAGTTGAGGTGTATGGAGAAATGAGACACCGTCACAGAATAGCGCTCATAAAAAGCCATCCACCTCAACCAACTTTCGTTTTGAAAAGGAAAAAGAAGATCTCCACCATGGGTGTGAGGTTGACACCATGGCTGTCAAGATCTCGATTTATATCTTAAAATCTTAAAACTTTACAATCTCGTTCCTCCCCAACGATCCATATCTTAAGTAGAATCATGTGTAGTAGTCAAAATGTAAAACAATAAAACTGAAATCATTGATTTTGTGGGATATTTGCCTGTTTCGACTATTATTAGCCGTTTTTCAGCCACTATCATTAAAAGGTGAGGAGGATGACAAGATGCAGAGGCGTAACAATTTTGTTTTGACGCGGACAAATGCGTGCCTTTTGAAATTAAGAAGTTTTAGATTTAGGGTTTTGAGAATAAACATCTCTCACTTATAGGGTTTATTTTAACTATTTGACTTATGATAATCCTAATAATTGGTCAAATATGTCCTTAATGTCTAACAAATGCTCCATGTGGTAGTAATAAAATATAAAAAATTCAATCATACATGTCTAAAGAATATGAAAGAGTCATTTTCTCACTAATACATTTGTCTATTAACATATATCATGTAAAAATACTTTAAATATATACTATTATTTTTTAATTTTAGAAGGATCTTACGATTTTTGTTGCGATCTTATATTTTACGTTCTTGTTACCCCTTCTCGATCTTTTATATCTTACAAAATCATGTCCTTAACTACGATTTTAAATTTTACGATTTTGATATTCTCTCCTATTATTATGTTAGATCTGGATTTTGACAACCTTAATTGACACCTAGTAGTGGATCTCAAATCCTTGGATACACACTCAACTATTCAGATGCAATTGAGAGGGGACACATTGAATAACCAGAGAATGACATATACTAAGATGGTGAAAGGGATACTAACTTTAAAGTCTTCAAAAACCTCAGTGCAACAGTAGAAGTACTTTTTCTCCACCCTAGAAGGTCGCCACATGTAAACCTTCTCGCCTTTAGCACAAGTATCAAAGAAAATGTCGGCATTATTATCAATTTTAAATAGATCGATGTCCATTTGAAAATCCTCACCCCAGTCGTCTTCAAGACTAAGGGAATCCATACTGAGGACTTCCTCACAAAAGGAACATGATTGAGAAATTGAGAGCTCCACGATGAATTTGACAGAACCTAAGAAAGAAGAAACCAGATCAGTGTGATTATCGCTAGACAAAATATATAAAAAAACAAACATCTATCTCTTCATAAATTTCAAATTCATTTTCACCGTTCCATGTTTCGAAGTTTTCAAGTATTAACTCAGCAACGGATTTTAGTCTAAAATGATTTGGATGTATATGGCTCTCTTGGACGCATCACACTCTCGAATAAACACCATAATTAAGAAAAGATAAATTTAAAATAAAAAGGGTCGATGTATTACTTGCGATTTTTAGCAAGAGGAGAACAAGAGAAGGGAAATAAGCTTGAGTAGAGAATTCAAAAGAATTCTATTGAGGACTAAGTTGAAATGATTTTGAAGAAGAAAGGGTATTGTCTATGTAAAGATGTATGTGATACAGAAGAAAATGACCAAACTTAATGCTAGACAACCATGGATGTAGAGGTTAACGATGAACTTGCTTTCTATGGGACTCTCGAGACACTTAGAAATAATTAAGGCTAATTAAAGCTAAAATCCCTAGTGAAAATAGAAAGGTATATAGATATGGAAATAACAACAACAAAAATCGACCACAACTTCAGGTGGCATCATTAGTAGATAAAAAAATTCATCCTTACATAAAAATAAAAATCTTGCCTTATAGACTTATAGACTTCGTGCTTGAGGGAATGTGTATTTTTAAATCTTCCACTCAAAATTGTTGGGCGGAGTTATGATCTAGAAACGGTAGAGACCTCCCCACTTTGCATTCTATCCGGAAGGATATAACTTAGTTAAGATCATAAGCAGGCAAAAACGCTTAAGCCAGCATAGAACTAAAGGTGGCAATTGGATCCATTAAGGCAAAATTCATCCAATTCATCCACCAAAAAATTCATCCAATCCATCCACCACATAAAAAGTAAGTTAATGGATTGGATTAAATCCATCCATTTATATGCATGGATTGGTTCAATCCATCCAACATATTTTAAAGATTCAATGGATTATTTTTATCTCCATTAAATTTATTTTTTAAAAAAGAATTAAAAATGGATTTTTTAAAAAAAAGAATTAATTTTTTTCAAAAAAAAAAAACCAAATTTTTTTCTAAAAAAAAACTCGACTTTTTTTCGAAAAAAACCGATTTTTTTTCTGAAAAAAATCGACCTTTTTTCCGAAAAAAAAACCAATTTTTTTTTCCGAAAACAAAAACCGATTTTTTTCCCGAATAAAAAACCTACTTTTTTTTTCGAAAAAAAAAATCGACTTTTTTTTTGAAATAAAAAACCGACTTTTTTACCGAAAAAAAACTGACATTTTTTTCGAAAAAAAACTGACTTTTTTTCCGGAAAAAAACCGACTTTTTTCCGAAAGAAAAACTGACGTTTTTTCCGGAAAAAAAAACCGACTTTATTTTTTCGAAAAAAAACACCGATTTTTTTTTTCGAAAGAAAAACCGATGTTTTTTTCCTAAAAAAAACGACTTTTTTTCCCGAAAAAAAAACCGATTTTTTTTTTCCGAAAAAAAAACCGACTATTTTTTCGATAGAAAAACCGACGTTTTTTTCCGAAAAAAAAACGAGTTTATATTTTCGAAAAAAAAAACGATTTTTTTTTAAAAGAAAAACCGACGTTTTTTTCCACAAAAAAAGACTTTTTTTCCCAAAAAAAACCGACTTTTTTTTTCCGAATAAAAAAACTGATTTTTTCTTAAATAAAAAAAAATTGGATGGATGGATATCCATCCATTAAAAATATGTTAATGAATGGATTGGATGAATTTTATTCTTAACGGATGGATCGGATTGAATAATTTTAAGAAAATTTTAGTGGATTGTTAATGGACTAATGAATTGTTTTGATCCATGCATTAACCATCCAATCCATATACATCCAATCCATCCATTTTGCCATCCCTACATAGAACCAACTCTGAAGGAATCTTCGAATTAGAGTGCATTGGATAACATACTCAATGCGGATTAATGGTCTCAATGAATAAGAATTAACAAGGGAGTAGGGACTATAATGGCTGATCAATGGTAACGCAAAAGAGAGTGGAGAGATTTTTTAGAGGACTTATATCCATACTTGTGAGTGTGATTGACTCCGAGCTTGTATAATTATAAAGTAATGTATGTTACATGTACAAAAACCATTTAAACTAGTGTCTATCTTAGTTCCAAAATAAATAATGTATTATCTAAATCATATCAAACAATGTTGTATTAACCCGTGTATAAGATATCTCATAACAAAATTTCATTTAATTGTCTGTATTGTGGTTTGAATTGTTTTTCAAATCTTACAAATTTGGAACGATATTTTACAATAAAAATTAAATCTTCTTCATATCAAATTCTTTCCTGCTATTTTATTAAATTCTCCAAACTTCATCAACGAAAATCTTCCGCGTGTTTAATATTGGTGATCTCCTATATATCTCCATGCCCAAAAATCCGAGCAACAATATAACGAGTAGAAATAGATTTTGGTAGAAAACCATAAAATTCATAAAGAAGGTCAGGATGGCCATGCAAAAGAGTAGTAACCTGTAAAAATTCAATTATGACAAATCAAGCATCTTAATCAATAGATTTTGGAATACTATAACATGATTAATAGTGATAATTAAATTGAACAAACATACCTCTTGGCAGACCATAGTGAAAGACTTTTGTTTGTTATGATGCATAATTAATATGTTCTTAAATGATTTGTAAGTATGATTATCAACTCCTTCAAATTGAGCCTGCAAAAAAATAATCTTACGTTAAAAACAAATATTTATCAAGAGTTCCATAAAATCAACAAGACTCATACCTTTATCTTATTCAAAAATCTTGTTGCATCTTCCAGTTTGACATGCTTCTTTGGCTGAGATTGTTCACCCTCCAATGGAAGCTTAATTTCATATCCAGGTGGTATGAAAATGTTTAATCTATATAACAAATCTCTATCTATATATCGCGTGTTATTTAGCTTTAGATATATTGGTAAGGATCAGTGTGTATCTTTCACTTATGATAATAACTATTACATCAGACTAAAAAAGGGCGTTTTTCTTTCATATGCTCTCTCCATCGCTTTTTCTTTATGACCTATACACACCTATGTATCTCGTAGCTTTATATATATCAAGAAAGTTAATGCTACTACTATTAATTTATTCATTATTAGTAATATGTCTAATTTATTTTTCTTTTTACAAGAAGAGTTTATACAATGAATAAAAGATATTATGTAGAAGAACGAGAGATAGGTGATAATGTGAAGTTTCAAGGATTCATGTTCCTCTTCTACATCCAAACATACATTTTATCGCTCCTATTCTTCACAGTCCCACTCCTTTATTTTAATTAATTTAACATTGCTCAAGCGACTCAAACTTTATGCCATCTAAAATTTAATACTTACCAAGGTAACAACCATTGACATCTTCTCAATGACGGTTTCACTGTTAAATCTGCTTACAGTCTGTTATGGAACAACAAATGTCAGCTTAGTTTGAGTTCTGGTGTTCTTTCTGGTTTGAAAACAATTTGGTCCCTGGCTATCCCCTCGAAAGTAGCTATTTTTCTGTGGAGAACCTTGTGGAATAGGATTGCTGTTAAGTTTCTCCTGAAAAAGAGGAATATTTCGACTGATGATGGTGTGGCTTGTTCTAGATGCAGTTATCACGAGGAAGACGCCACTCATGTTTTGTTCGACTGTGAGGTTGCGAAAGCTATCTGGGATGGAATAAAGCTTTGGCTGGGCATCCATATTTCGCACAATTCTTCCTGCATAGACTCTTTGTTGGAGTTTGAGGCTTCTTTGCAGAAAAGGGCTGGTAGTTCTAAAGGGTTGGTGATCTGGGCAGCGACTCTCTGATTCTTGTGGTTTGCTAGGAACAATTTCAGTTTCGAAAATAAGTCGATTTCTGTCTCTGATTTGTTAAACTCCATTAAGTTTTTTAGTTGGAGGTGGCTTTTCACTCTTATTGTTAATTTCGTCTGTCCGTTCTATTATTGGTATACTGTTCCGTGGTGCTGTCTTAAGTAATGTGTAATGTTCCTTGTATTGGGTTGCAGCACCCCTTGTGCTGCCATTATTGAATTGCTTTCAGAAAAAAAAATGATGGGAAAATCGAGAGAAAACACAGGCTAAAGATGGGGTTGTCAACCTTGATCTCAAGAAGATTGCCATGGGCTTCGATTTTTCGAATTTGCATTTGATGAACCTGATTGTTGTAAAAGACTTCAAACAAAAATGAAAACCATGTCCACCGGCGTGATTTTAATTACAACATTACCAATAACGAAGTAAAATGATGGCTAGAGTCTCAGTCGTGTGCTTATACTTATGGTCGTTCTATTTTAGTTGGTGTGAGTGTATCGTACCACAAATTTTGTCTATCCTTCTAATATTTCCTAGTGTCACTTTATTTCTAATAAATGAAATAGAACAATTGGTAAAAGAGTATAGGTAACGAGTTGCAAGAGAGATCTTGAGTTTGTATCTCATTTTTCTCTATTTTTTTTAGTTTTTTTTCTCTTTTTTAAGTTTATACTTTCAGTTTTGATATTTTAAGTTAAAAAATAGAATTTTTTTTATTATTTTTATTTTATTTTCGAATTAATTATTAAATTATTTTTAAATAATTAATATTTTATTTATTTTAATGTATTTTAAATAATTAATATTTTATTTATTTTAATGTATTTTAGTCTAAAAATAAATAAAAAGGAAATATAAAATCAAAATCTTTTAATAATTGTTATTATGAGAAAATAGGTGATGCACTGACAGTGTAAAAAAATTTTACACTGTCAACCAATCACGACCATGAATCCCGCCAAGTCAGACTGTAATTTTTAAAAAATTTCTATGACATAGCAAAACGTTATGTTTTTATTGGATGACAGTGTAAAACTTTTTTACACTGTCAGTGCACTACCATTAAACCCTGTTATTATTACCATTTTGCAATATTAGATATTATTTTTCAGATATTAATTTATATTATTGCATTATTATTATTTTAACTTTAAAAATTACAAAAAAATTGTTCTGGACTGGGCTGAGGCATGCTCATCAGTCGAGTAGGCCCAACCCACAAGGCCTGGGATGGCCCAATAAGGACTCCTAGCAAGACCACTGTCGAGCACAGGCTCACCTCCACAGGGTCGGGCACACGCCTAACCTCGGGTGTGTACGACACTCACAACATGGACCATAGGGCAGAGGCGCTATCACCCATCCGGGCTCACTCCTCTTCGACACTCAGGTGCTCTTTTCCACGTGGGGCCATTTTCCTCTGCATATAAGAGTCCTCCCCGCGAGGACACGTCTCTCCCCGACACGCAAGACTCCTCCCCTCGAGGACACGTTCTCATGTAGCTGCCCACTCCCGATGGAATCGGTTTGCCCTAGTTCCAGAGATCTAGGAGCGGTTACCCCAGGGCGAAGACCACGTGCTGGTCTTCACTACGCCACGTAAGCCCTGGTAGTTACTTGGATTGGGCCTGGAAATCCAGCCCAATGCAAGTAATCGTTGGCCCCGCGCTGGGGGCTCTCAATAAATACCCTCTCACTTGAGAGGGTCAGGTTACACACACTTTCTTACTCTCATCTCTGTACTTGCTATTATTCTCTAACCGTTACCTTACTTGAGAGTCGGAGTACCTTGCAGGTACACCCCCCCCCCCCCAACCGTCTTTGAACCTCACCGGAGCTGAAGTCCAGACGATGTTGTTGGTCACCAGATACTGTTTGATCCAGGTATGATCAAAAATCAATTTCATTTATGTTTTGTGTTACAACATACATAGACCGTGTATCCATCCAGATTCGTTGGCTGTCTCCCAAAGAAACAAATAAGATCGAATCTGATAAAATCTTTTCCAAATAATTCAATCAAATATTCAATTTGTTATCTAATGTTGCCCTATACATAGACCTACAATGACCACGAAAATTTTATCCACAATTACAAATCTACAATCCTAAAGTTTTTGCTCTTCACATTGAAGAACAACAATTAAAAACCATAAACTAAGCTTCAAACGTCCATGCAACTAAAGAAAAATGAGAAGAGGAGTTAGAAGGAATTCGAGGCCGAAGAATGAAAGAAAGAAAAAGAGTGACAGAAAGAGAAATAGTATCTTTGACCGGGAAAAGCCTCCTCCTTGTAAGTTGGTTCTCCATCTTTATTTATCCTTCCTTTCATAGAGTTTTGTTATTATCGAATCTTGTTTGACTTAATTCATTGTTTTGTACTTAGGTTTAATTTTGTGTTTGATATCACTGAACTAAAATCATATAACAACTTTTTTAATATCATGGAAAAAATTTTAAAATCAGTTTTATTTTTCCTTTCAATTATGAAAAAAGCTTTTTAGTACGAAAGGAAAGAGAAACGTAAAAACAAGAATTTAATATAAAAAGGACTTATAATACAACCACCCCATAATCCGTATAAATAGGAGATGATTTGTTGACCAACTTATTACATTGAAACAAATATTCATTCTTGCATTTCTTTAAATTTATCCTTCGTACTATTTAGCATTCCTCTTCAATTATTTTTCTAAGAACTCTTTTAATGTCATGAAGTAATTCTTAAAACTTTGTTTTCTTTTAGATAGTTAAAAAAAACTTTTTAACCATATTAAAAAAACAAATCTTTTCTAACCTTAACCTTTTTATTATTATTATTATTACCACAAAATATTTTTTCAAACCTTAACTTTTTTAATTATTATTATTAAAAATACATTTTTAGCATTACCCTGTTTTTTTTTTGTAATTATTAAAAAAATTTATCTTAACGTTTCATTTTTCATTATTATTATTATTATTAAGAAAACTTTTTTTCTCACCTTAACTTTTATTATTATTATTATTATTATTATTATTTAAAATTTTCACAAAGAAAAATCACTTTTACACACAATTGAGTTTTTTATTCTATTTTAATAGTTAATTTATCATCATTATTCTAATTACAGAAAAATGTTCACAAAAAAGAGCTAGTAATATAATTTGGTTATTAATATTATGTCATTAAAAAATGTTTTTTTTCTTTTCCAAAATTAGTTTTTAAAATTTAAGTTATGATTAAAGGCAAATGCAAAAAATTGATTTTTACAGTAATATTTAATGACTAAATTAGATTATTTCTATTTACAATCTATTTGATTATTAAAATATAATGTCTATCTACATTAAGTTAATTTAGATTAATTAATTAGGTCATGAGTTTATTAACACGTAAAAGATATATTTAAGAAAAAATATATTCTCTTTTGTTAAATAAAAAAAAGTTAATAATAATTTATGTTATGTTTATCAGTAATATTTGTAAATATGCAAAATATTAAAAATATTCAAAAACAAATATTTAATATACAAAAACAAGAAATAATGCAAAACATTCCATCTTTTAAAATAATTAATTTGTACTATTTTTTTAAATAAATCATAAAACATAAAACAAAAATATTCCTTTTATATCTATTTAAAAAAAGCAAAAAAAAAAAAAAAATCTCTTTATAACTTGTGTTTAAATTTAATCCGTTTAATACAGTCTTCATGTGTCTAACTTACCCTAATTGTGTGTTTTTCAAATTCATGTTAAAACATATTTTTTCTTTATAAGTAAATATAAAAAATTATAGAAATTAAATAATAATTATCTATGTAATTATAACTCTGTTTTATAAATCAAATAAAAATTATATTTATGCAAATCAAATTGGTTGGCTGGTGCCATGCTTTATTAATCCAATAACTTAAAATTAATTCAAACACACACAAATGATGTTTTCTTCGTCCTTGTGCATTGAGACCCTTTTTCATACAAACTTTTCTTTGCCACAATGCATTGAGATCTTTTAATAATTAAAATCAACAAACACATAATAGTTTTCTAGACGAAATTGGGTACTCTGAACCCTCATAATACTTGAGGATACGTAGGCATAATGTTATTACACTCTAGTGAGTTCAATAATAATAACTATTTTCTTTGTTCTACTTCTGGATTAAGTCTTTTCTTATAAAATAATAAACTAATTTTCTTACAAAAAAATAAATTAAAGTATTGAGAAAGTAATAAACAATTAAGCAAACATCCCTTAGATAAGTACTTAACCCTAGAATTAGAGAAGGATCTTATTGAGTACAATGGAGCTGAGGGGTGTCTAACACCTTCTCCTCACTTAATCGACTCTCGAACACCAAATGTTATATCCTTATTCTTAAATTTTTTTCATTATTTCCCTGTTCATTAGGGAACAAATAAAGGATGATGTCGACTCTGTAATTTTCACATCCGCGATAGCTGGTGACTTTGTTGAGGAGATCCTCCCTAAAGAGAGTTAATCCTACCCTCTAGTTCTAGTTTTTTTTTTTTTTTTTTAATGCTTGATTTCTCGTGTGTTATTCATTTTGGTTTTATTTGTTTTTTTTTTCTATTTTTCATTTTTTCTGCTTTATGTCATCATTATATACACATGTCAGTGGTTGTTTTTTTTTAATTTGTGAGAAGCTAAAACTCAATCTTGGAGGAAAACCATAAGGTAAGATGTAGAATTGTAGTGCTAACTGGTGAGATCTCACATCTCTCAATGGCATTAAAGCTACACTCAGAATAGAACTCCCAAATTTATCTTTCTAGTAAGGGTATCTCATCACTACCTTGATAATTTGGATGTGACCCATGACTGTGGGATTCATTATCTAGAATATGTTTCACCCATGGTGACCTTATGTTATCAACCCGCGATGTTCGTTACTAAGGTCCCGCCCAGATGAATCTTTTCCCAAAGGGTTACCTTGGGAAAGCTAGTTCTTTGTCATGGTAAAACAAGGGTATACTTCATGACTCTAGAACTCTTATCCCAAAATTCTAGATCCTACAGGTGAGGGGATTATCCTACAGGTGAGGGGATTATCCATATCCTTAACCTATATTTAGGTCTCCTATACCGGTAATTATCCCTATCTTTAAGGAATCTTCTTAAATAAGGTGTCCTTATATTCAATAGTATCCCTAAACCCATATGTGGGTTCTCACTATCCCTATCTGTCATTATCCTAATGTGACACCTGCATACATTGAAAAGGCTTTTAGCTTAACTCAAAATAAATAAATAAAAAATCTTTTTTGTATACGGTCATACCCCAAATTTTGACCCTAGATTTCATCATCATTCTAGGAATATCATGCATTGCATTGCTAACCTAACCTTGTACAAATTGTTCTTTGTTTTTTTTCACCTATGAATTAGGGTTTTGAATCAAGAGAATCAAGAGGATCTTTATTTGATCATTCAATGTCTTGGATTTATCATCAACCTACCAAGTGTTCATAAACTCAAGAGACCTCTTTCCATCAATAATAAGGTGGAAATTGGTCTCATTACAAGTCCATCAAGACTCATCTTCATCCAACCCCAAATTAGGGTTTTGAAATTTTGGTACCAGATATGTGATGTCACACTTAATGTCACAACAACACACTCTGCTATGGACAATATAAAACAACAATAAATCAACACAATGAGTTGTTCACCCAGTTCGGTTTAACTACCTACGTCTGGGGGCTACCAAGCCAGGGATGAATTTCACTATCAGTAGATTTAATTTACAGACTCAACAACCCAGTTGACATCTCCTATACTTAAACTCTACTTAATGAACCTTCTACCTAAGAGACCACTTAGGTATGAGAACACTACCCAATCCCTAAATCACTTCAGTGATATAATTCAAAGATCACATACTTTGAATAACACTACTTGACTCTGCTTCACAGCTTTGATCAAGAACAACTCAAAACAACAATACCAATTCACACTCGAATGGTTTACAAACACGAAGACACAACGACACTCAGTCTTTAGCCCTTTTTCTTCGTTGTTTTTCCTTCAGGAATGATGCGCATTATAAAGCTATTTGAATTGGGCTTGGACCTGCTACAATATCTGACCTGATTTGTTATTAAAAACTGAATCTTCAAAACAGATTTTCTCTCTCAAAATCTTCTTAAATCTTCAGCCTATAAACCTCCCTACAAATCTGCATCAAATCTCTATGCAACAGAGAATATCTATCCCAAGATATCCGCATCCAATGAGACTAACAGCTCTCCCAATATCCAGCTAAAACGCAAACCCTAACAACATCACTAAACCTGATGTTATTAATCTTCTGCAGACCTGATGTCATGACATCGTATGAGACATCAGACTTCAAAACATCAACAACTTAAATCCTTAACATAAACCAATGTCAAGACTCAATGTTAAGACATCACCCATGTGACATCAGACATTGAACACCTTTGTTTTACCAAAATTCTAGCCAATCCAAGAACCAACAATCTCCCCCTTTGACTAATTTTAGCTAAAACACTGCCTGCACCATTAGAGACTACAGCAGCGGATAAAAAACTAAAACTTAAAACAAACAGCTCCCACTTCAAAAAGCTGCACACCACCTTCTCCCCCTCAAACCAGAACCAGCATAAGCAGTTGTTAAATATCCACACTCCCCCTCAACATCTGCACCACACCAGAGCTGAGATAGGACACCCTACACACCTAGGCTAACTCTCCCCCTTTTTAACCACAATTGGACAAACACCAAACACAATGTCCTGACATAAAGTCATGGTCAAACATCATGCTTTCCCCAAAAAAACAAGTTCCAACACCTTGATTGGTCAGGCGATACAAACAATGCTCCTTGTTTGCAATAAAAACAAGCCTTCTTCCTTCTAGCAGCACCACACAACAACCAAGAATGAGCTAGTCAAACTCCAAAGATGCAGCAAAGAACCTCAAGCAGGAGAACAAGAAACCAGATCCACTGAAGAAGAAGAGCAAAACACAAACACCAGCTGGAACTTCTTCAGGAGCAACAAGAGCCGGCAGGACCTTAGAGATAAGAATGAAAGCCAGCAAGAAACCTCCAGTGCAACGACATGCTTCTGATGATGAATGGGATGAAGACTGGAAAACGTTTCTAGATTCAGGGGGTTGGGACAATATGTAGACTCTTTGTTTGTAACTTTTGATGTACTCCAATCTTGTATGCCTTCAGCAGTTGAATCAATTTTCAATAAAGTACACAACTGCACAATACACTCTCCAGCACACTTAATCTTCATAAATGCAAATTCCCAATTTACTTCTTAAACTTTCAAATTGGTTTGCATCTAAGGCTTTAGTGAAAATATCAGCTAATTGCTTATCTGTAGCTACATGTTCTAAGACAACTACTTTGTCTTCAACCAACTCTCTTATAAAATTATGCCTTATATCAATATGCTTAGTCCTGCTATGCTGAATAGGGTTCTTAGAGATGTTGATTGCACTCAAATTATCACAGTACAATGTCATGACATCTTGCTTGACATTGTATTCAGTCAGCATTTACTTCATCCAAACAAGTTGAGAGCAACTACTCCCTGCTGCTATGTACTCAGCCTCAGCAGTAGAGAGACACACACAGTTCTGCTTCTTACTAAACCATGATATCATATTATTCCCTAAGAAGAAACAACCTCCTGAAGTGCTTTTCCCATCATCAACACTCCCAGCCCAGTCAGCATCACAATATCCCCTTAACTCAGTTCCAGATCCATGACTATACAGCATCCCATAGTCACTAGTGCCATTTACATATTTCAAGATCCTCTTTACTTGATTCAAGTGACTAACCTTAGGCTCAGATTGGTATCTGGCATAAACTCCAATAGCAAAAGCAATGTCAGGTCTGCTAGCTGTGAGATACAATAGACTCCCAATCATGCTTCTATATAAACTTTGATCCACACTGACACCATGTTCATCCTTGGATAATTTTAGATGAGTAGAACCAGGAGTCCTCTTGTGATTAGCATTCTCTAGACCAAACTTCTTCACTATGTTCTTTGCATACTTGCTCTGAGAAATGAATATGGAGTCTTCCATTTGTCTAACTTGTAGTCCAAGAAAATAGTTCAGCTCACCAACAAGACTCATTTCAAATTCAGACTGCATTTGTTCCACAAAATGTTTCACCATTGCATCTGACATCCCACCAAATACTATGTCACCAACATAGATTTGAGCTATCATCAGTTTTCCTCCTTCCTCTTTAACAAACAAAGTCTTGTCAATCCCTCCTTTTCTGTAGCCATTCACAACCAGGAATTCAGTAAGTCTTTCATACCAAGCTCTTGGTGCTTGCTTCAACCCATATAGAGCTTTCCTTAGTTTGTACACCTAGTCAAGAAATGTTGGATCAATAAATCCTTTTGGTTGATCAACATACACCTCTTCATTTAAGTAACCATTCAAGAAGGAACTTTTAACATTCATCTGAAAGAGCTTGAATTTGAAATTACAAGCCACACCTAAGAGCAATCTGATAGATTCCAGTCTTGCCATATGAGCAAAGGTTTCATCATAATCAATTCCTTCAACCTGAGTGTATCCCTGAGCAACTAATCTGGCCTTGTTTCGGGTGACCACTCCTTGTTCATCAGATTTATTCTTGTAGATCCACATGGTGCCAATCACATTAACTCCATCAGGCCTAGGTACAAGCTCCCAAACTTCATTTCTCTTGAATTGCTCCAGCTCTTCATGCATTGCATTTATCCAAAACTCATCAGTCAATGCTTCCTTGACATTCTTTGGCTCAATTTTGGAGACAAAACATGAACTTGCTACAACATCTCTTGACCTAGTCCTCACTCCAGAGTTTGGATCACCTATAATGAGCTCCTTTGGGTGGTCCTTCTGCACTCTAACGGAGGGATCCTTATGAGGTTGCTCAGTTTCAGGCTCAGCAGCAGCAACACTAGGAGTTGGACTTCTGTCTTCAGCTTCTGGTGCAACTTCACCAACTTATGTTCCAACATCATCTAGGACATCATCATCTTCTTGCTTGTCATTGTCATCAATCACCTCATTGATTGACTCCATCATCACCTTGGTTCTAGAGTTAAAAACCCTGTATGCTCTGCTGTTAGTAGAGTATCCCAAAAATATTCCTTCATCACTTTTGGAATCCAATTTTCTTCTCTGTTCTCTATCGGCCAGAATATAACATCTACTTCCAAAAACATGAAAGTATTTAACATTAGGTTTTCTTCCCTTCCATAATTCATACAGAGTGGATGAAGTGCCTATTCTCAGGGTAACCCTGTTGTGAATGTAGCAGGCAGTATTCATGGCTTCAACCCAGAAATGATAGGGAAGTTTCTTGGCGTGGATCATAGCTCTAGCAGACTCTTGGATAGTTCTATTCTTCCTCTCAACTACTCCATTTTGCTGAGGAGTAATAGGAGATGAAAACTCATGACTTATTCCCTCAGCAGAGCAAAATTCTTCAAACTTGGTATTCTCAAACTCTCGTCCATGGTCACTCCTTATCCTGATAACGTTACTCTCCTTCTCTCTTTGGAGTTTTTGACAAAGATCTTTAAAAACAACAAACACCTCTGATTTGTCTTTGATGAAGCTCACCCAGGTGTACCTTGAATAGTCATCCACAACCACATACGCATATTTCTTTCCACCCAGACTTTCAACCTGCATAGGTCCCATCAAGTCCATATGAAGTAGTTCCAAGACCTTGGAGGTGGTGTCATGTTAAAGCTTCAGATGAGACATCTTAGTCTGCTTCCCTTTTTGACAGTCTCCACACGCTTTTCCTTCCTCAATATTAAGTTTGGGAATTCCTCTAACTGCTTATGAGGAGATGATTCTCTTCATTCCCTTCAAGTGAAGATGTCCCAACTTCTGATGCCAGATTTTGACATCATCTTCTTTAGCAAAAACACAAGTGGAAGAATTTGATTCTTGTGGCACCCAAAGATAACAATTGTCCTTAGACCTGGCTCCCTTCATAATGACTTCTCCTCTATCATCTTTGACAATGCATTCAGACTGGGTAAAGTCTACTTTGAATCCTTGATCGCAAAGTTGACTAATGCTAATCAAGTTTGCAGTCAGTCCTTTAGCAAGAAGGACATCCTCCAGTCTGGGAGCACCAACACAGTTTAGTTTACCAATCCCATTGATCTCTCCTTTGACCCCATCACCAAATGTAACATAGCCTGAAGAATGAAGCTTCACATCTACCAACAGATTCTTTACTCCAATCATGTGCCTTGAACACCCACTGTCAAAGTACCAATCATCTTTGGTAGAAACCCTTAATGAAGTGTGAGCTATCAAGCTGGTAACCTTAACTTTAGGGACCCATTGCTTCTTAGGCTTAGAAACCTGCCTTCCTTTATAACAGTTCTGTTTGGGAACAGCCTGATGAGCCTTCTGTGGATACCCATGTAGCTTATAACAATAAGCCTTAATGTGTCCAAAACAACCACAATGGTGACACCTCCAGCGTCTGTATTTCTTAGATGGAGTTCTGTCATGATGTTTTAACATCAGTGGTTTATGGGTGATAGAACATGCATCACTGGTGAATCCCAACCCACATTTGTCTCCAGTTATCTTCCTAATACTAAGAATGTTGTCTAACGCATTAGTACCATTGTTCAACATTCTGATAGTTTTGGTCATAGAGTCTAGCTTATAGTTAAGTATACTGACTTCAGCTTCAAGGTCAGTCTTTTCAGCTTTTAACTGTACTATGGTTTTCTTCAGCTCTTCTCCTTCAAGACACACTTGTTCACTTCTCATGAAAAGATCTTTATAAGTGACAGCAAGTTCATCGTAAGAAACCTCATCATCACAAGACTCATCATCTGACTCATAAGCCCCAATCATAGCTCTCACAAGTTTAGCTGAATTCTCTTCAGATTCACTCTCACTGTCAGACCAAGAAGCTGATAACCCTTTCTGCTTCTTTAGAAAAGTAGGACATTCCTTCTTGACATGTCCATACCCTTCACACTCAAAGCATTGTATCCCTTTGTCATTACTGGATTTTTCTTCATCTTTAGACTTCTTCCCTTGTTCTCCTGATCTGTTGATGTCAGAGGTAATGTTCTTGATATTGGGATTATAACTCCTGTTTATCCTCTTCATACCTTTGTTGAACTGTTTTCCCAGCAAACCAATAGCCTGAGAAAGCTCCTCCTGAGAATCATCTTCTTTCCCTTTCCTGGCTTCTTCAGAACTGGAAATTGTAACACCCCAATTCCCATCGTGAATAAATAATACATAAATAATATCAGAGTAACTAAAAATTTATTTTTCCGACAGAAACAAGGATGCCACATTTTAAAATAAGAATACACACTCCCTGCTCATAAATTTGATACATAGCATAAAATAGGTTACCCTCAATTGGGAAACTTTTCCATATAAAGGTAATACCAAATATATTCAACAATTATATACATAAATAAAATAATCATTTCCCCGACTCCCGTGCTACGTATCAGAGCAGACACCAAGACCTAAGCAAAGACGAAGATCTAACTCTTCCACTTGCCTCCACGCCTCTAAAGCTGGCAATCTGCACTATGCCATAAAAAGCATATTCTAGCAGAAGGGAGAGAAATAACAACTATAACAAGATTGCATAATAATATGCCACAACACAAATAAGTTCACATATATAATATTTCTCACCACATACATCACATACTAACACATATAGCATGCCACCAATACATAACATATTCCTAACAATCCAACCACATAGCATATCATATGTTTATACACAAAACATATCACTCACAACCAATGCATTTATCACTTATGCATAATAATTCACCAAAGCTATCACAGGCTCACACATAATCAATCCATTCATGATTTATGCAAATGCACAGAGACCGACACAACGACTCTATGCAATGCATATGCAGTACCGACTCAATCATCTCAAGTTCACTCAGGACCTTATTGGAATCATCGCTCGTTACTTAATGTAACTCCCCGTCGGGCATACGATGTTCCCCGTCGCTCACACCCCACATGGGCACACGACGTTTATGGATCATTCACACCCCACACGGGCACACAACCCGATCGCTCACACCCCACATGGGCACACGATCGTCTATAATCATCGCTCACACCCCACATGGGCACACGACGTTATAGCAGATTCCCTATGGAACCAATCCGTCGCTCACTGTAACGCCCCAATTTTGATTATTTCCCAACTATGTGGAGTCTTTTATTTTAATTGGGTGATAAATTATTTTAATTGTGAAGTTGGTGTGTTAAATGTTATTTTACCATTTTGAGAGTTTTCGGGGAAATTAGAATGGAGAGTATTTTAGACTTTTCTCAATTAAGGATAAATTAGAAATTAAGTGGAATTAGAATTTGTGAGAAAAATGAATTAATTGATTGTTTGGAAAATGAGAGAAAAGAAATAGAAAAGAAAGAAATAGAAAGAAAAGAGATAGAAAGGAAAAATAGAAGGAAAAAATAGTAAGAAAAGAGAATTAGAGAAAAAGAAGAGAAAGAAAAAGGAAGAAGAGAAAAGAAGAGGAGAAAGTTTGGGAAAACTAGGAAAATCATCAAGATCGATCAATTAGCAAGTTTGGAATCCGGGTAAGGGTGTGAAATCTTGTTATCTTAGCAATGTATACGATTATGTATGATTGTATTGTTGATTTTGTCGATTTTCATGAGTTTTGGTATAAAACCCATTTGTGTAGAAAATGGTAGAAATCGATGTTTTCGCGGATGGAAATCGATATAATTTGTGTTGTATGATCTCCCTATGTTTATGAACCATTCCTATTAATTGTTTTGATGATGGAAGTAATTTGGGGAAGAAAATGGAGATTTTGGGGGTTTTGGAACAGTGAAAACGAAGCAGAAATTCTGCTTCTGGTGTGAAGCGCCGGGCGAAATGCCCAGAGCGCCGGGCGGTTCGTGCCTTCACCGGGCGAAATTGAGAGGCGAGAGGGTGTCAGGCTACTGGTTTGGTTCACGTTTGTGGGGATTTCCTTCGCCCCTTCTTCGCCGGGCGAAGCGAAGGCGAAATTGAAGCGTCGCCGGGCGAAATGTTCCTGTCGCCGGGCGCTTTTGTTTTTTTATAATTTTCATTTCTTTTAAAGATTCATAATTCTCGAACCGTAATTCCGATTTAGGCGTTCTTTATATCGTTGGAAAGCTATTGAGCTGTACTTTGTGATTATGATGGTGTGGAAACTGTTGGCCGATTTTATTATGTCGGAAAGTCGGGAATAGTGCTATTTAGCGACTTTTACCGTTTTGACTGTGTGTTTGAATGTGAATCATACAATAGTGCATTGATATGAATGTATATAGATTGTATGTGATTGTATGAGATGAATGCATGAATATATTGTGAATATGTATGCATTTCAAGAATGTCTTGGGTCATTTTGCATGTGAAGCATCATGAAATACATTCTTGTGTTGAGCGATTCTAATGAGAATCCGTGGTAACATCGTGTGCCTATGTGAGGTGTGAGCGATGATTACGAACGATTGTGTGCCTATGTGAGGTGTGAGCAATTGGATTGTGTGCCTAGGTGAGGTGTGAGCAATCAGATCGTGTGCCTATGTGAGGTGTGAGCGATGATTACGAACGATTGTGTGCCTATGTGAGGTGTGAGCAATCGGATTGTGTGCCTAGGTGAGGTGTGAGCAATCAGATCGTGTGCCTATGTGAGGTGTGAGCGATGATTACAAATGATTGTGTGCCTAGGTGAGGTGTGAGCAATCGGATTGTGTGCCTGGGTGAGGTGTGAGCAATCGGGTCGTGTGCCCAGGTGGGGTGTGAGCGATCCATAAACATTGTGTGCCCATGTGGGGTGTGAGCAATGGGTGAACATCGTAGGCCCGACGGGGAGTTACTTTGGTAACGAGCGATGGTTCCAGGAGAAGTTCCTGAGTGAACTTGAGATGATTGAGTCGGTACCGCATTGCATTTGCATAAAGTCGTGAGTCGGTCTCTATGATTTGCATTTATCATCTTTATAATGATGTGTTATTGAGTAAACATAACGGTGTATGTTTATGTGGAATGATTGGGAATTGGGAAAGTATGCATGATGAATATGCTTGGTTGATATATAGATATACATTGTAATGTATATGGGTGTATTGTGATGAACGGTAATGAATTGTGGTTAATTGCGGTGAAAATGTGGAATATGTATATTTTTATGTTTATATATATAATTATATGCATTGTTATTATGATAATATTTCTCACCCTTCTGCTGTTTTATGATGCTCTATGAGGCATTGCAGAGTAGGTATGCTGGAGGTCTTTTTGTGAAGCGTGTCTTCATTCTTTTGGTCGGTTGGCTCTGATATGTAGCACCGGGTAGCTAGGATGTACATTATTCTTTTGTGATACATTTGTATATGTATCTAGTGGATAAATGTTTATGTAAACATGAATTGTGTTGTTGGATAATACTTGGTGATGTATATATCTATGTATATATATATGTTTGATTGTGGTTCAATGTTTAGATTTTCCGCTTATTATTCTAAATATTGAAATGTGGGTGTAAGGACAAAGTTCCTCTGTGACAAAGTTACCCCACTGTTGCATATCAATGTTTGAGCAGGTGTTGTATGTTGTAAATTTGTGTATGATGTGACATGCCTCTTTTATGCCATGATTTAATCGTACTCTGGCGAAATTTTGAATATGTGCCTAAATGATTTATGTGATTATTTGGGGGCATAGAAAGGGGGTGTTACACTCACACCCCACACGGGCACACGACTATTATGGATCGCTCACACCCCACATGGGCACACGATCCGATCGCTCACACCCCACATGGGCACACGATCACAAGATGCATATCATGATGCTTGACACACATGAACTCATGACAATCAAATGCATCTTCCCACGTATATGCAACCATAAACATGCATACATAACCAAATACAACACATTGCATTTATTTGCCTTTCGGCCATAATTCATCACCACAACATGTCATCATATGCATTATCATCACACAACAACATACAAGTCATACGACATCCATATCCACAGCACATTGCATAATACACATCATCATATTCATGCATTGAAAACAATTCAAACAATGCATTTCATCACAACATTTCATCATGTATATTCACATCATATAACGGTTTACAAGCTACACGTTACATGTCACAAGCATATATCATGCTAACACATCAATCGCACACATTGTACGCGATAAAAACCTAACGACCCAACACTTTTCCAAAACCACGACCTAAATAAATCATCTACTGCCCTCCAACCCATTTTTAAAAGAAAGAACATTTCATAAGCTTTCTAACGCTTCGAACGGGGACCAAAACGGACTTACAGTTCAAAAGTTATGGCTAAAATACGAAAATACTATTTTTGCTATCCCAGGCAAATTCGCCTGGCGAATACCTGCGAAACGGATTCGCCACCAACTCGCCTGGCGAATCTGTACGAACCAGAATTTCTCCAAAACGTATTTGGAACCCAAAAATGACCCAAATCTTCAACCCATATGATATTATTGCACCCCATGACCCAAATAACATGTTATAACCCATTTAGGCATGTATTTCATCAATTCATCCGTGAAAACATCGATTTCTATCAATCGCTCCTAATTTTAATCGATAAGAAAAAGTCGAGAAACAACCAAAACAATCACAACAAACAACACATATACATACACAAGCAAGATATAATTGAAACTTCTCACCCTTACCCGATTAATCGCGCTTGAAACGGAGAATCTTCGATTTTTCAACTTTTTCCTCTTCTCTCTTTTTCCTTCTCTTCTCTTTCTCTTCTTTCCCTTTTCTTTCTTTTCTTTTTCTTTCTCTCTCTTTTCTCTCTATTTCTCTTTTTATAACAAAATATCTAACTACCCAAAATGACCATTTTACCCCTCAACTCAAATATCTCGCAAACGCTCTCTAAATGCGATAAAACATAAACAACGATGAAAAATAATATATTGCCAAATAAAAGTCAAGAATAAAATAATATAATAATAAAATAATATAAAAAGAAAATAATTAAATCGACTCGATTAAATAAAACTGACAAAAACTGGGGTGTTACAGAAACCAAAGCTATACTCTTGGACTTCTTCTCAGGTTCTTCTTCACTTAACCCTAGCTCAAATGTTTGAAGAGATCCAATAAGCTCATCAACCCTCATTTTGCTGATGTCTTGAGCTTCTTCAATTGCAGTCACCTTCATCTTGTACCTCTTAGGAAGGGACCTAAGGATTTTCCTTACAACCTTTTCTTCTGACATCTTTTCTCCAAGAGCACTGGATGCATTGGACAGCTCAAGGATACTCATGTGGAAGTCATGGATAGTCTCATCTTCCTTCATCTTCAGACTTTCAAACTTTGATGTTAGAATCTGAAGTCTTGACATCTTAACTCTAGATGATCCTTCATGTGTAGTCTTCAAGATGTCCCAAGCTTCCTTAGCAACTTCACAGGTATTGATCAACCTGAATATGTTCTTATCTACTCCATTGAAAATAGCATTTAAGGCTTTGGAATTACCAAGGGCAAGCTCATCTTCTTCCTTGGTCCATTATTCTTCAGGTTTCAGCTTTGAGGTGCCCTCTTTACCTTTCCCAGCATCATCTTTCTCAAACACAACAGGTGTTTTCCATTCTGTTATGATAGCCTTCCAAGCCCTGCTGTCCAAGGATTTCAAAAAGGTAATCATCCTTGGTTTCCAATAATCATAATTCGAGCCATCCAAAATAGAGGGTCTGTTGACAAATCCTCCAACTTCTTTGTCCATCTTTACACCAAAAAGTAACTTCCCTAGATCTCACCCAGAGACAGACAAGATGCCTGCTCTGATGCCAATTGAAATTCTGGTACCAGATATGTGATGTCACACTTAATGTCACAACAACACACTCTGCTATGGACAATATAAAACAACAATAAATCAACACAATGAGTTGTTCACCCAGTTCGGTTTAACTACCTACGTCTGGGGGCTACCAAGCCAGGGATGAATTTCACTATCAGTAGATTTAATTTACAGACTCAACAACCCAGTTAACATCTCCTAAACTTAAACTCTACTTAATGAACTTTCTACCTAAGAGACCACTTAGGTATGAGAACACTACCCAATCCCTAAATCACTTCAGTGATATAATTCAAAGATCACACACTTTGAATAGCACTACTTGATTCTGCTTCACAGCTTTGATCAAGAACAACTCAAAACAACAATACCAATTCACACTCGAATGGTTTACATACACGAAGAACACTCAGGAATGATGCGCATTATAAAGCTATTTGAATTGGGCTTGGACCTGCTACAATATCTGACCTGATTTGTTATTAAAAACTGAATCTTCAAAACAGATTTTCTCTCTCAAAATCTTCTTAAATCTTCAGCCTTTAAACCTCCCTACAAATCTGCATCAAATCTCTATGCAACAGAGAATATCTATCCCAAAATATCCGCATCCAATGAGACTAACAGCTCTCCCAATATCCAGCTAAAACGCAAACCCTAGCAACATCACTAAACCTGATGTTATTAATCTTCTGCAGACCTGATGTCATGACATCGCATGAGACATCAGACTTCAAAACCTCAACAACTTAAATCCTTAACATAAACCAATGTCAAGACTCAATGTTAAGACATCACCCATGTGACATCAGACATTGAACACCTTTGTTTTACCAAAATTCTAGCCAATCCAAGAACCAACAGGTTTCATCAGACAAGTCAACTGTGCATTTGAATTTTGATCAAGTGGGGGAGGAGCTTGTACTTCTCCATGTTGCTTCAGGTGGGGAGAATTGGCTCAGTGTGCCGTTGGTTGCAAGAGTGTAAGTGTTGTTTGGGCCGTGTTGGTTCCCGGTTTAAGAGGGGATGCGGAGGTAAGGTTATGTCAACTAAGGATTTGTGCCTTAGGTAGTTTTGTGCGCATGATGCAAGAAATGCTATTATAGTTTGGTAAAGATGGTTTATGCCCCATTATGATTATCGGCTGTCTATTGGCAAATTGAGGAACTGATCACCCTTAATCTCTTGTTGATAGCAGACGGAAATTATGTTGGATGGGATAGATGTGTCTTTCCAGCCTTGATAGTGTGTTCAATGAATTGTTTGGAATTAAGAAAGTGACTATGGATTGTTTTGACGAGTCGATGAAGATTTTTATATCGGAAGATAAGTCTGATTTGAGGTTGGGAATTGCTAAGTAAGTAGAAGAACGTTTAGGACGTGAAACTAAGATGTTGGTAAGTTTGTGATGATAGTTTTCTAGAGATTGGCAGAAATGACACAGTGATGGGCTGCCAGTTGTGTGTGATTTTCAGATGTATTTCTGGATGGAATATTGGATGTTAGCATTAGAAGTACCCGGACTGATAGAGCAGTTGAAAGATTTACTGGAAAGGAGAATTGTGAGGCCCAGTGCGTCGTCGTGGAGAGCTCCAGCATTGTAAGTAACAAAAAGGAAGAATGATTGAGCGGAATAACAAGCATGAGGTGTATAATGGTATGGAGACTTTGGAAAGTGAAACTTAGAGTTCTGGTGAGGTTTGGAATCTTTGGAGTTTTCGAGCATTAATGGAAATCTTGAGAAAACCCTTATGTGCGGATGCAATATTGATATTAAGAGTTCCTTTTGGTGGGTTGTTGATACTTGTTATGTTGGTTGGAGCTGATTTGAGATGAAAATGTTGAGTTTTGGGAAGGACTGTCGAAGGGCTATTTTTTTTTGAAAATCTCAGTGCCCGCTCAGCGCGGTTTGCAGAATTTTGAACCTCTCCAGGCAGTGAGGAGTGCGCTCAGCGCGGGACAGAACCCGCTTAGCGCGACTTGAAAAAAAAAATTAAAATTTGAGTTTTATTTATTTTTTCTAAATCCATAACTTTGGATTCGTAACTCGGATTGAGATGTTCTTTCTTATATAAATGGTGTTGAGATTTAGTGGCCGATTTGATTGTGTCGTGAAGTTGTATAAGTTCGTAGTGGTTTTAATTGAGGATATTTGGATTTGTTATAAACTCAGAGGAAGAACAAGTAGAGTGTTTGAGAATTGGATTACAAGTGTCGAAAGGAGACAAAGAGTTATGCTAAGTTATTCAAGTGAGGATTTTGGTTGGAAAGGGTTAGTTTTCCTGGATATGTTATTTCTGATGATGGTATTTTTATGGATCTATCGGAAGTAGATCTAGTTCTACAATGAGAGACTCCGAAGTTGGTTAAGAAGATTAGAAACTTTTGGGTTTAGTTGGTTGTACTGCAGGTTATGAAAGACTTTGCTAAGTTAGTACTTCTGTTATCTCAGTTGACGCGCAAAGGGTAAGTCGTTTGTTTTGGATGTTCTTTGTGAGGAAAGTTTCAGAGAACTGATGTAGAAATTGTCTACGGCTCCAGTTTTGATTCTGTGTGATCCTAATAATCTGTTTGTAAGGTATTGTGATGTGTCTTTGATGAGTTTAATCTGTGTGTTAATGCAAGAGGGTTAAGTCGTGGCTTATGCTTTTTGACAATTGAGGATTTATAAAAGGATCTATACTCTTTTGGGGTTTGGATTTGTTCGCGGTTGTATTGTGTTGGAATATTTGGAGGTATTATATTTATGGTTTTAGATTCGAAGTGTTCAGTAATCACAAGGATATGGAGTACTAGTTTGGTCTGAAGGAATAGAGGGTGAGATAGCGAGGATGGTTAAAATTCGTGACGAGTTATGAATTTGGCTCAGATTGTCCTATTGGTAAAGTTAATGTTGTGCGTGATGAGTTAAGTTGGAAGTTTTTATACATGGTAGTTTTGATGGTTGCAAGTAATCAGAGTGCGCAGCGGAAGCATGAGGTGGCACATTTTGTATTTACGTGTGGGACTTATAAGAGTTCATAGGTTGAACATTGAGAACATGTAGGAATGGTGAGACTATTGGACGTTTCAGAATGGAAGTGTTAGGTGGAAGGTTTGAATATTATTCATGGGCTACTATGTAAATGGATGTTTTGATTGTATATTCGATTGGTGAATCGTAGCATTGTTGTAGGTATGGTTGTGTGACAAGGATGTTGGTGTTCTGGTTTTGTTGAGGTTGTTGAGACCTTGTGGTGTCGTGGAACTTTATGTTCTTGTTTGTGTTGTGCCTCGTTTCCATGGTGATGGTTCAAGTGTGTGTAGCTAATTCCTGTGTGGGGGATTAGGGGAGTGTTACCTATGGTAGGGTAACGATCTTGTTGTATTTCGGTTCTAGAGGGAACCTGTGTGTTGGTATCGTGGTATTCCTTGAGTTGTGAGTTGGTCGTCAAGTGCATTGTATGGGCTTTGCATCTTGTCGTTGTTGTTGTCGTCATTGTCGTGTTGTTGTGGTAGTTAGCAAGGTGGTTTGCCAGTTGTGTTATTCGTGGTGTGTCTTTTATTGGCATGTTGGTTTATTAGTCGGATGCGAGAGTCGTATCCGGAGTTGTTCGTATCGGTTAGATTTTCGAGGACGAAAATGTCTAAGTGGGGGAGAATTGTAACGCCCCAGTTTTTGTCAGTTTTATTTAATCGAGTCTATTTGATTATTTTATTATTATATTATTTTATTATTGACTTTTATTTGGCAATATATTATTTTTCATCGTTGTTGATGTTTTATCGCATTTTGAGAGCGTTTGGGAGATATTCGAGCTGAGGGGTATTTTGGTCTTTTGCTTGGGTAAGTTTATGTTTTTATATAAATAGAAAGAAATAGAGAGAAAATGAGAGAAAGAAGAAAAGAAAAAAAGAAGAAAGAAGAGAAAGAGAAAAGAAGAGGAAGAAGAGAGAAAAGAGGAGAAAGTGGGAAAAATCGGGAAAAGCTTCGTTTCAATCGCGAATAATCGGGTAAGGGTGAGAAGTTTCAATTATATTTCGATTGTATATGTATATGTATGTGTTTGTTTGGTTGAAAATGTATGTTTTCCATTTGGTTAGAATTGTGAACAATTGATAGAAATTGATGTTTTCGCGATTAGATTTCGAAACTGTTCGCGTAGAATAGTCGAGCGAGGAGTGAGTTTAATCTGAAAGGCATGTTGGTGAGATTTGAGGGGTTTTGTGTCGAGTTATCAAGAATTGGAGTTTAGGGCATTAATGGTAAATCGAGTGGAAATCGATGTTTCCACGGTTGAAACTCGGAATAAGTTGTGTAGTGTAGTCGGGTAAGGTTTGGGTTTAATCGGGAATGGTGGTTTGCGTGTTTTCCCGCGGTTTCGATCGAGTTCGAATTTAGAATTCAATGATAAAATTATGTTTTAAAATATGCCTAAAATGGTAAAATGTGTTGGATGGCTTTTTAATAGTGAAAATATTGTAGTACGTCGAATTCTGAGAACGCAGCTTTTTACAGAATCGAAAATGGATGTCCGGAAGTCTAAAAATGGTGTTTTTAAGGTTGAAATTCGTAGCAGGATTCGCGCTCAGCGCGCAGGTCTGGGCGAAAGGGAAAATTTCAGAAACTTCAAAAATTCATAACTTTTGATCCGTAAATCGGATTGAGGCACGGTCGGATGTGTTGGAAAGCTCTTTCAATGCTCTTTTGGATAGTGGAATAGGATCATATGTTTAAGTCGTGGATTGATAATAAATATGGAAAAGTGATGTATGTGTGGGAAGTGCGGTTTATGTTTCCACCATAACTCCCGAATCGCGAGTCCGATTGATGTGGGACTTGAGGACATAGATAGATAACTTATTGTGCTATTAAATGGTGATGTGATACCATGTGTTAGCTAAGAATATTTGGTAGGGGATGATTAGTGGTTTTGTAGGTTTTGTTGTGGTTGTTGGTGTTCGACGTGATATGTTATCGTCATACAAATGTGGGCCTTTTGTGCTATCTATATGATGTTGATGCATGTGATAATGATGTTGTTGTGCGGTAAAATACATTGTTTGATTGAATATCAATGTATGTGGTTATGATGTTGTGTTGGTTCGTGGGTTGTTGTTGTGGTTTGTAAAATGCATTGCTTATGTGAAATTCAATGTGTGTTTTGGATGTGAATCATACAATAGTGCATTGATGTGAATGTATATAGATTGTATGCGATTGTTTGAGATGAATGCATGAATACGTTGTGAATATGTATGCATTTCAAGAATGTCTTGTGTCATTTTGCATGTGAAGCATCATGAAATACATTCTTGTGTTGAGCGATTCTAATGAGAATCCGTGGTAACATCGTGTGCCTATGTGAGGTGTGAGCGATGATTACGAACGATTGTGTGCCTATGTGAGGTGTGAGCAATCGGATTGTGTGCCCAGGTGTGGTGTGAGCAATCGGATCGTGTGCTCGCATGTGGGGTGTGAGCGATCGGGTCGTGTGCCCAGGTGGGGTGTGAGCGATCCATAAACATTGTGTGCCCATGTGGGGTGTGAGCAATGGGTGAACATCGTAGGCCCGACGGGGAGTTACCTTGGTAACGAGCGATGGTTCCAGCAGAGTTCCTGAGTGAACTAGTGATGATTGAGTCGGTACCGCATTGCATTTGCATGGAGTCGTGAGTCGGTCTCTATGATTTGCATTTATCATCTTTATAATGATGTGTTGGTGAATAAACATAAATGTGTATGTTTATGTGGAATGATTAAGGATTGTGAAAGTATGTATGATGAATATGCTTGGTTTTATATATATATATATACATTGTGATGTATATGAGTGAGTTGGGATGAATTGTTGTGAGAATTATAAATGGATTGATTATGTGTGAGCTTGTGATAGCCTTGGTGAATTATTATGCATAAGAGATGAATGCATTGGTTGTGAGTGATATGTTTTGTGTATAAACATATGCATTATGTGTGATATGTTTTGTATTTGTGACATGCTATATGTGTTAGCATGTGATGTATGTGGTGAGAAATATAGTATATGTGAATTTATTTGTGTTGTGGCATATTATTGTGCAATCTTGTTATAGTTGTTATTTCTCACCCTTCTGCTGGAATATGCTTTTTATGGCATAGTGCAGATTGTCAGCTTTAGAGGCGTGGAGGCAAGTGGAAGAGTTAGATCTTCGGTTGCTTAGGTCTTGGTGTCTGCTCTGATACGTAGCACGGGAGTCGGGGAACGATTATGTTATATATTTATATATTTGTAGGATATATTTTGTATGAATATTTTGATGTATAAAACAGTTTATTTTGTAAAACAAGTCGGTTATGGAACTTTCCG
Source organism: Lathyrus tuberosus (assembly GCA_022829125.1). NCBI lineage: Eukaryota > Viridiplantae > Streptophyta > Magnoliopsida > Fabales > Fabaceae > Lathyrus > Lathyrus tuberosus. The sequence goes on along the minus strand of JALAZF010000029.1, from coordinate 2,556,346 downwards.
TTTTATTCCATAATTGACATTTCCTTTATTATGGAAAAAGTTTCCCCCTTGAGGGTACTCTATTTTATGCTATGTATCAAAATTATGAGCAGGGATGATGTTTTGTTTATTTAAATGTGGCATCCTTGTTTCTGTCGGAAAAATAAATTTTTAGTTACTCTGATTTTATTTATGTATTATTTATTCGCGATGGGAATTCGGGTGTTACAGGTCTCCTTTGGATAGATGTACTCCTGCTATGTCTGTTCAGTAAGGTGAGTTAAATGCTAGTAGACCCATGGCTCAGGTTGATGAAGGAATTCTTGTTATTAAAAAGAAGAGTAAGAAGCAAATCATTGGAGAAATTTATCAAAGACTGAAGATTCCTTTCAATCCTTCGTATTATGCTAAACTATTGCAAGCTGAAAGTTCTTTTCTGAGGACTCATAAGAAGCACGAAGTGCAGGGGAAGGACGGTTTGAAGTATCCTATGTCAATCCATGAGAACAAGACACCTCGTTCAATTGACAATTCTATTTCTGATTCTGGTTTTGTACAGAGTAATTTAAGGATTAAGAAGAAATTGGAGAATATTCCTACTAAGGTGTGGGATTCTATTCAACAGTTAGGAATTGAAGCGGATGAAGACGATGAAGTGTTTGAGAATATATTGAGGAACTTAGAAGAGGTGGATAGAAAATCTATAAAAGGTAAGAAGGTGGAAGCTATTAAGTTTAAATGAACATAGTTTCCTATAATATACGAGGGTGTGGTGGGGTTTTGAAAAGAAAGAAGATTAGAGAAACTCTGAATAAACTGGGGGCAGAGATATGTTTTCTGCAGGAAACGAAGTGTAGCAGTATATCAGATGAATTAGTGTATAGCGTTTGGAAAGATAGGAATTGTCAATGGTCTGCATCTAATGCTACTGGGCTCTCTGGTGGATTAATCATCATCTGGAAGTCTGATGTTTTGTCACCCATTTATAGTTATAGAGGCACTGGTTATCTTGGGATGCAAGCGATTTGGAAGGGCAGAAAGTGTTATTTGTTTAATATTTACTCTCCTTGTAACATTGCAGAGAGGAGGGTTTTATGGAAGGAATTAATAAATCTTAAAAATAGTTTGAGTCCAGGAGAGTGGATAGTAGGGGGGACTTCAATTCTATTAAGAGTATGGAGGAACAGATTGGGTATAGTCGCCCCAACAGGAGACACATGTTAGAGTTTTCTGAGTTCATTAATTCTTTAGGGGTGGTTGATCTCCCTTTAAGTGGACTCAAATTCTCTTGGTTTAAGTCAAAAGGGACAGTGTGTAGTCGTCTTGATCGGTTTCTTGTATCTCCCTCTGTTTTTAATGATTGGAATATGGTGACGCAATGAATAGGAGAGAGGGATATTTCAGATCACAGGCCGGTTTGATTGCTGCTAAAAACACAAATTGGGGCCCCAAGCCGTTCAAGGTTTTGTCGTGTTGGTTCGACCACTGTGATTTCATTCCATTCATTAAGACGGAGTGGGAAGACTTTAAGGTATCAGGAAAAGCTTCTTAAATTTTGGCAATGAAATTGAAACATCTTCGAGATAGGATTCGTTGGTGGAATACCAATATATTTGGATGGGTTGATCTTAGTATTCAAAAGGAAGTTGAGGCCGTTAATGAGATGGATGACTTGATTGTTCTGAACAGTGGAGCTATCACAGGTGAGGACTTGTTGTGCAGAAATGTAGCAGAGGATAATTTCTGGAAAGCCATTAGAGTCAAAGAGAGTATTCTGAAACAAAAATCGAGATCCAAGTGGATAGCAGATGGAGATATCAATTCTAAGTTCTTCCATAATGTGTTGAGACAGAGGATAAATCTGAACACCATTAATGGAGTCATAATAAATAGTAAATTGGTGGAGGATGTGCAGATCGTGAAATAAGCGGCCAGTTCTCATTTTGCTAGTAGATTCAGTAGGGTTGATAGACCTTTTCCTTATATTGGTGATGTTGGATTTAAATCTCTTTCTCTTACAGACAGTCAAGAATTAGAGGTTGATGTAAATTGTCAGGAAATCAGGGAAGTGGTGTTTGGTATTTCTGGAGATCGTAGTCCTGGGCCTGATGGCTTCAGTTTCGAATTTTTAAAAAATGCTGGGACATAGTAGGTTCAGAATTTTCAAATTGTGTGTTGGAATTTTTTGCAGGGGAACAATTACATAAAAGCTTTGCTTCCTCTTTTGTGGTTTTGATTCCAAAGACTGAAAACCCTGAGGATTTTGATGGATATAGACCTATCTCTCTTGTCAGTTATGTTTATAAGGAAATCTCTAAGATTCTTTCCAATAGGCTCAAGAAGAAGATTGGAGGAATTATCTTTAATACCCAAACTGCGTTTTTGGAAGGTAGAAATATATTAGATGGGGTGTTTGTCTTAAATGAAATTATGGAGTATGCCAAGAGTTCTAAGAAGGATCTAATGATTATCAAAGTGGATTTCGCTAAAGCATATGATTGTGTAGATTGGAACTATCTTCGTGAAGTCATGAATCATATGGGATTTGGTTCGAAGTGGATGAGATGGATGGACCTTGGAGTTTTTAATAGTTTCTCATCTATTTTAGTTAATGGTAGTCCATCTAAAGATTTCAGAGTATCTAGGGGTCTCAAGCAAGGAGATCCCCTTGCTCCTTTCCTTTTTTGTTTGGCTGCAGAGGGGCTGGAAGTAATAATGAAGCGTGCTATAGCAGCTGGTTCTTTTCCTGTGTTTAGAGTCAACTCTGATATTGATTTTCATTTGTTGCAATATACTGACGATTCTGTCCTAATTGGTGACGGTTCTTGGAAAAATATTATTGCTATTAAATCCATCTTGAAAGGTTTTTATCTCACTTCAGGGTTGGATATAAACTTCAGCAAGAGTTCTTTGATATGTGTTGGTTTGGAAGAGAACAAGATTAGAGCTGCAGAGATGTATCTTTCCTATAAAATTTCCTCCTCTCAGTTTTCGTTTCTTGGGATCTCTATTGGAGGCAACAACTGGTTAATTTCATTTTGGAAGCCGGTGATTGATACGATGCGTGCTAGATTGAATACGTGGAGGAGACGTTTCTTATCAATGGGAGGTAGAGTTACGTTAATTAATTCTGTCCTGAATAATTTACCTTTCCACTATATGGCTTTCTATAAAATGCCGGCCAAGGTGGTTAGAATTCTTACGAAGATCCAAAAATCGATTTTGTGGAATGACTTGGAGAATAAAAGAGGGATTGCGTGGATAAGCTGGAAAATGGTATGCAGGAATAGAGAGTTGGGTGGTTTAGGGGTGAAAGATCTTAAGTTATTCAATTTGGCTTTGTTCCTTAAATGGTCTTGGAAGATTTTAGAGAACAAGGATTCAATTTGGAAAGACTTTATCAATTATAGATATCCTTATAGCAGTTCTGATTTTTTCAGTGGTGAGTTTTCAAAATTGCAGGTCCCTGCTTCTAAGTGGTTTATAGACCTGTTCCGTGCCACGAAAGTTGCGGGAGAGGGTATGTTGGCTGACTTAATTGCATACGATATTGGAGACGGTAGTAGGGTAGACTTTTAGAGAACTAAATGGGCAATAAATGATACCTTTGGTAGGCGTTTTCCTCTTCTGTTTAGTTTAGCAGATACAACAACAATGACAGTCTTGGATAATGGTTATTGGGAGGGAGAGAATTGGACTTGGGATATTAAACTGGAGGAAACTGATTTGGTTTATCAGGTTCGGTCACAGCTTGAAGAATTATATTCGATTTTGGCTGATATATCCATTGACAAGAGAGCCAATGTTTCGGTCAAGTGGTTGCTGGAGGAAAACCATGTTTTTTCTGTTACTTCCATGTATGTATTTTTGCAGGAGAAAATTGGAGAGGATGTTACTCAGCTTGGAATTGAATTGAAAGCGGCATTCAAGTTAGTTTGGTTAGCTCAAGCTCCTTTTAAGGTGAAAGTGTTTGGTTGGATGATACTTCACAAGAGAATTCCTACGAGGGATAATTTGACACGTAGAGGTATTATCACTAATAGACACGAGATGTCTTGTCCTTTCTGTTTCCTTGAAATGGAGTCGGTGGAGCATGTTTTATGTTTCTGTAGTAAGACGATTTTGGTGTGGAATTTTACTTGTAAATGGGTAGGGATTCCTTGTATATTGGTGGGGAATATGATAACTTATTTAACTTGTTGGGTGCAGGGCTGTGTTGATAGTGGGTTGCAGGTTAGTATAGCAGTAGGCCTTTGGTTATCGATTAGTTAGATTGTTTGGTCATCCCGTAACAACATAGTATTTCGGGATGAATTTTGGGATTTGGATACGATTTCAAATCGTATTTTACTTTACACTTGGTGGTGGATAGGAAAGACTCATAATAGTTCTTATTTTTGTAATTATTTCACTTGGGTTAATTCTCTCAGTGAATTTTGTAGCCGGTGATCTTTGATCTGGCTTTTGTATACGGGTTGGGGTACCCCTTTGTACTCCTGTTTATATGAAAGATTAGCTTATTAAAAAAAAAAATTCTTGCCTTGACACTCAACCATCACTACTACGGAAAACTCATTTAACAACGGTTGGGAAATATATATAATCACACGGGCTCAAGCGTTGGTATGTAGAGTGTGGTTGTATATATGATACTTACAATCACTGCCCAGTGACCATTGTAATATCCTCGAAATCGCGCACCCTATCACAACGGGTTTTCTAAATGACTGTTGTGATAAACATAGCGCACGAGATATTATAACGGTTATGCTATATAACCGTTGTTACATTTTCTGCATAATTAACATATATTATCATACTTTTATAATTAATCCCATTTTTAACCTGTATAATTGTTCACCATATCGCAGCAGAAAATACAAGTCACATTTTTGATAAAGTTATCATAATAATATTAATTGTATCATATTAATTATATCACATAATTGTATCATATTCAATACACAATCAGACAACATACAAATCTAATAGACTATAACCTATTTCGTCATTGTTGTTACAACAAATGCAATGAACACTACAAATAAAAAAATTCAGGTAATCTTTAATTGTTTCTTCAGGATCTTCACCTTCAATTTCAATTCGTCCTCCTAGGCTTTGAAGGTATTAACCATCTTCTTCTCCTCATTTAAGTTCTTTACCAGTGAAAGAATTATTTTTTCCCTAGTGTTCTGGACTGGGCCGGGGTCTGCTCCTCAGTCGAACAGGCCCAACCCACACGTCTTGGGATGGCCCAAAAAAGGCCTCTTGGCACGAACAAAGTCGAGCACATGCCCACCTCAACAGTGTCGGGCACTCACCACACCTCGGCGGTGTTCGGGCGCACACGACATAGAGCATCGAGCAGAGGCGCTAAGCCTCTTCGGGCTCGCTCCTCCTCGGCACTCAGGTGCTCCTCCCCACGAGGAGCCATCTCCTCCTGTACATAAGAGCCCTCCCCGCGAGGACACGTCTCTCTCCGACACGTAAGACTCCTCCCCGCGAGGACACGTTCTCATGTAACCACCCACTCCCGATGGAATCGGTCTGCCCTAATTCCGGGTATCTAGGAACGGTTACCCCAGGGTGAATACCACGTGCTGGTCTTCACTACGCCACGTAAGCCCTGGCAGTTACTTGGATTGGGCCTCACAGTCCTGCCCAGTGCTAGTGACCGTTGGCCCGGCGCTGGGGTCTCTCTATAAATACCCTCTCACTTGAGAGAGTCAGGTTACACAATCTCATACACTCTAACCTTCTTATATACTTGCTTTTACTTGTGACCTTTACCTTACTTGAGCGTCGGAGTACCTTGCAGGTACACCCCCCTCCCGCGGTCTTTCAACCGCACCGGAGCTGAAGTCCAGACGACGTTGCTGGCCACTAAATAACTGTCTGATCTAGGTACGATCAGTGGCGCCGTCTGTGGGAAACTCTTGCTTCCCCATTTTCCTTCAACGATAAACCAAAGCAATCCTCTCGTTCATCACCAGCATGGCCAACAACCCGTCTGCGAATAAAGCTCTGGACACTGTCCTCGCGCAACTCGAGATTGGAAACCACCGCGAGGACGCGGCTGCCCTCAACGTCGAGCAAGGCGACGTGAGAGACGGGAAAATCGCCTCCCCAGACTCCAAAGACACAGCTTACGACGCCGCCCGGCAGGACGACCAGCAAGCCGTCTTTCACCCAGTTGCCCCTCCGCCTAATGCAGATCCGAGCACCGTGGCCCTATTTGCCATGGTCAATCAGACCAACCAGCTGATCGCACACCAGAATATCAGAATTGAAGCACTAGAGCGAGGTTGGACACGACGATCTTCCCCGCGAAGACATCGTCATCCACCTTCACCTCACCGTTCTCCTTCCCCGCGAAGGACCCTGTCAGAAGAATCTCGAACCCCCTAGCCGGTGCGCGAGGGATGTCGACCATGCCTCGATCGCCCCCAGCCGGCGATCTCCCAAAAGCACCATCGTTCCCCGCCTCGGAAGGAACCCAGGCCCTTCTCAACCACCAAGAAGAGCAAGACCGCCGAGGAAAGGCCGAGGAACCATTCGAGGAATTCCCCTCCATGACAAGGACCTAGTTGGCATCACCGATCCCCTTCAAGGTCCCCATCCAGAAGCGACGACGACGACCAGAGGACCCCCTATCATGGGAGATCATGGACGCCCCAATTCCTGCGGGCATGGAGAAACCCCCACCACTAGGGACCTACGATGGCCTGGCCGACCCAGACGATCACGTTGAAAGTTTTAAAGCTATGCTCGACTTCAGAAACGTAAAGGGGGGCCATTAGGTGCAGGCTTTGCCCCACAACCTTACGGAAGGGAGCCATGACTTGGTACAAGGGTCTAGCCCCGGGTCGATCACATCCTAGAAGCAACTAAGGCAACACTTCACCAAACACTTCACGGTGTCTCGTCGACACCCGAAGACGGAGGCCGCCCTGGAGAGCATCTTCCAGGGGAAGAACGAATCTCTCAGAAGACGGAGACCGAGGTTCATACGACCGACGACATGAAGAATTATTTAATCATCCACGGAATACGTTTTTGATCTGATTTTCCCAAATCCGTGGGCCTCCGCAAACCTCGCCGTCTGGAAGACCTCCTCCAAAGAGCCCAGTCGTACATCGAGCTCGAGGATTCGGAGTCCGCGCAGATCGCCCTCGAGTCGAGGCGCAAGGAAGGCCCCCGCGGCCACAAAGAAGACTCTCCTCCCCGACGTGGGGGAGAAAGAAAGAAAGAAGGCCGCCCCAGGGACTCCCGCGAACAGAAAGGAACAGCTGGTCTGTTCACGGAGTACACGCCGCTTAACACGCCCCGCACGCGAATCTTCTCCATGTGTTCCAACTAAGAATTTCTGAAAGGAGGCGTCCGCTTTCCGAAGCCGACTCCCCCCAAATCAAACACGGATAAGTCCAAGTATTGCAGGTTCCACCGGAGCCACAGACATGTCACGGAAGACTGCATCCATCTCAAGGATGCAATTGAGATCCTGATTAAAGAAGGGCACTTGAAGAAGTATGCCCAGAAGAATGATGATCCTCGTCCCGGTGCCCGGGATGCCCAAAACGTCTAGGAGACAACACCTCCTCCCAACGAGAGTCGGCTTCAGGTCGCCCTCAGCGTCACTCGACCCGAAGACTTTTTCGTACCCGGAGACATTGAGGGCCAGGAAGTAGTTTGCAACATATGGGCGAACTTCCCCCACGAGGACCCCATCACTTCCCGTAGCACCTGGGAAGGCTTCTCCAACACAATGGTCATCTCCGGGGGTGGTTACGAGAAGTTGTTCATCGGGTCGATCAAGCGGAAATTCAACGAACTGGAGTCCGCAACATCAGCGAAGACCACCACTCTAAAAAAGGTGCAAGGGAACTCAAACCCTATCACCTTCTACCTCAAAGAGCTCCCCGGCGGAGCACCCAACGCCAATATCCCCCTTCTGGTCAGGGCACAGATGTCGAATTTTGACGTTCGAAGGATCCTTGTCGACCAGGGTAGTTCAGTCGATATCATGTACGCTCATATGTTCGGGACTCTCAAGCTCGACGAGAGACATCTGACCCTGTACGTCGGTTCAAATATACAGGGGTTCAACGACACCACCACCAGACCATGGGGCTACATTGAGATGATGGTCACATTCGGGGCCGAAGACACTGCCCGACAAGTGAAGACCCGCTTCCTGGTGGTCGAATGTCCATCCCTCTATAACTGCATCCTCGGGAGAACCACCCTGGCCGAACTTACAGCAGTACCATCTACGGTCCACCTCAAGATGAAGTACTACACGGCCAGGGGACGAGTAGTTACGATGCACGGGGACATAGACGCGACCAGGAGGTGTTTCGACGCTGCCATCAAAGGCATGATTCCATAGGCACCAAGCCCAAGACCGGAGCAAAATCGTCCCCAGACACCGAACAGAGGCCTCTCCCGCGCGTAAACGCGGTCGACCTCGACAGCAGGTTCCCGGGCGAGCCCGAGGAAGACGGGGCGGAAGACCTCGACCTCCAGGCAGAAAACAACGGGCGGCCTCTCCACCCAACGCGCCCCATCCCAGATAGAGACTTTGAGCTCATGGGTCTCAGGGAAGATCCAGACTGTAACGTGAAGATTAGCATCGGAATCCCCGACCTGGCGAAGGAGCAGTTGAAGGCATGTCTCCGAGAGAATGCTGATCTGTTCGCATGGAGCGCCTCCGAAATGCCTGGCCTTGTCCCCGAGGTGGCTTGCCATCAGCTCGCAGTAGATCCGGCCCCTAGGGCCATAGCTCAACGTAGGCATAAGCAGTCTCCCAAAAAAGCGGAGGCTACTAAAAAGCTGTAAAACACCTTCTAGAGGTGAATTTTATTTCGCAGGCCAGGTACACAACCTGGCTATCCAATGTTGTACTCATAAAAAAGAATAATGGAAAATGGAAGATGTGTGTTGACTATACTGATCTTAACCGGGCATGCCCGAAAGACTGTTATCCTTTGCCTAACATCGACCAGCTGGTCGACAATTCTGCAGGTTACAAACTATTATCCTTCATGGACGCCTACTTAGGATAAAACCAAATTCCTATGGATAAGGTCGACAAACAGCACACGGCTTTCATGACCGAGTCGGGTAATTACTACTACAACGTAATGCCCTTCGGCTTGAAGAACGCCGGTTCGACCTACCAACGGATGATGAACAAGGTTTTCCGGGCTGAAATCGGCGACATGCTCGAGGTCTATATGGATGACATGATCGTCAAATCCGCGGAAGAGGTCGACCATGCCGCACACCTCAAGAAGGTGTTCGACACAGCGAGGAGATGCCGTATGAGGTTCAACCCCGACAAGTGCTCCTTCGGCGTTCGGGCAGGCATGTTCCTTAGCTTCTACCTCATAGAGCGAGGAATCGAAGCCAACCCAGACAAGTGTAGGGCTTTCTCCGAGATCCCTACTCCGGACTCGAAGAAGTCAATACACTCATTGAACGGGATGCTCACCGCCCTCTCCCGCTTCGTCGCCAAGTCTACCCAATACGCACTCCCATTTTTCAAACTTCTTCGACAAAAAGCGACGTTTGAATGGAGCGAAGAATGCGAGTAGGCGCTCTTCCACCTAAAACAAGTCCTATCGCAACCCCCGGTCCTCTCAAGGCCTGAGAGCGGGGAGACACTTTTCTTGTTTCTCGCAATCACGAGTGAAGCGGTCAGCGCCGTCCTCATTCGGGAAACCCCAGACGGGCAGAAACTGATTTACTTCACGAGCAAAGCCCTCCAAGGCCCTGAGCTCGGGTATCAGCAGATAGAGAAAGTCACCCTGGCCCTCGTCACCGCGGCCAGGAGGCTACGACACTACTTCCTAGCCCACACTGTCGTCGTAAGGACCGAACAACCTATAAGGCAACTCCTTGGACGACCGGATATGGCGGGGAGGATGCTCAGGTGGTCGCTCGAACTCGCCGAGTTTGACATCCAATACGAGGAAAGGAAAGCTATGAAGGCTCAGGTAATGGCCGACTTTGTGGCGGAGATGACCGTCCCGGAACCTTCCACCAACGGATCCCAAAAATGGACAATCTATGTCGACGGAGAATCCAGCCTGAAGGGAAGCGGGGCAGGCATCATCCTCGAAAACGAGGAAGGCATCCTGATCGAGGTATCCCTAGAACTATCCTTCCTGACGTCGAATAACCAAGCAGAGTACGAGGCTTTCCTCGCCGGGCTTCGGTTGGCCGAGGACCTCGGCGCCAAGGATTCAAAATCTTCACCGACTCCCAGCTCGTGGCCTCGCAAGTCCGAGGAGAGTACCAGGCCCAAAACGACAGCCTCATCGAATACTTGACCTTGGTGAAAGAAAAGATGAAAAAATTCACCTCAGCGGAAGTAATGCACATCCCCCGCTAGCACAATACCCGAGTAGACGTCTTGTCCAAATTGGCGAGCACAAAGAAGAAAGGCGGGAACAAATCCGTCATACAGGAAGTGCTTTCTCGCCCGAGCATAGACAAACCCGTTCCAGCGACGGACGTGAACGCCATTGGGGACAGCAATTGCTGGAAGACCCCGCTATACGAGTACCTCATGACGGGCAGACTGCCCGAAGATCCCAAGGAAGCAGGGATGGTAAAGCGACGGGCATGCACATACACGATAGTCGAGGACAAGCTATACCGGCGAGGGTTTTATATTCCCCTCCTCAGGTCCGTCGAGGAGACCAAGGTCCCCGGCACACTCCAGGAAATCCATGAGGGAATAAATGCGCAGCAACTCGGAGGGCGATCGTTAGCCCACAAAGCACTTCGGGCAGGATATTACTGGCCCACCATGCAACAGGTCGCCAACGAACACGTCAAGAAGTGCGAGAGATGCCAGCGACACGGGGACATGCATCTCACTCCTCCTAACGAGCTCAAAACATTGTCCTCCCCATAGCCGTTTGAGTGGTGGGGAATGGATATCCTCGGACCTTTCGTTGTGGGATCGTATAAAAACAAATACCTCATTGTCGGGTTGGATTATTTTACGAAGTGGATCGAGGTGGAAGTGTTGGCCAAAATCACGACCTTCAACATACTACGTTTCTACAAGAGGAACATCCTCGCCCAATTTGGCGTGCCCCAAGCTATTGTCACCTACAACGGAACACAGTTCACCGACAGGAACTTCTAAGACTTCGTCACCAACGGAACACACTTCACGTCGGTCGAGCACCCTCAAACGAATGGGCAAACCGAAGCCGAGAATAGAGTAATCCTCCAAGGATTTAAACATCGATGAGGCGATGCCAAACAACGGTGGGTCGAGGAGCTGTACAGCGTCCTCTGGGCCTACCGAACAACCCCACATTCCACGACTGGGGAGACCCCTTTTCGTCTGACCTACGGAACGGAAGCGGTGATCCCCGTGGAGATTAGGGAACCGTCGAGGAGGACGGAAGCCCCCCTCGACGGAGACGCAAACAACGAAGCCCTGAGGGAAGAACTCGATTTCGTCGAGGAGACACGTTCGGGCGCTTCTCTACGAGAAGCTTCACTTAAACAGAAAATAACTTTACGTTATAACGACAAAGTTATCAAACATGATTTTCAAGTAGGCACCCTCGTCCTACGAAGGAACCAGAAAGATTCGCGAGAAGGCAAATTCGCCGCGAACTGGGAGGCCCCGTACCGCGTCCGCGCAAAAATGGGGACAAGAGTCTACTTCCTCAAAAATCTGCACGGGGAAGAACTTGTTCGACCATGGAATGCTGAGAAGCTCAAACAGTACTACAGTTAAACACTGCCCGCGACACACTAGCATCGCGATTACGGGGACGCACTAGGGTACGATCGCGACACCCCTATACAGAACACGAGGATCAAAGGCCGCGTTGTGTATGCGTGATGACTTTTGATCCGATAAGGACACCTCGATCGAGCTCCGCCGTCGTTGTACCAATCAGGCAGAACATCCAGCTCGCGATGGAAAGTTCACGCCACGAAGCTAAGACCTCGGTCGAGCCCTTAAGCCTCATTGAAGGTCGGAATACGCCTCCGACCACCCGGCCAGCTCTCCACGCGGTTAGGGACTATCGAAGTCGAGAAAATTCCCAAAATCTCTATTACTTAGACAAAAATAAACAAAGTATAGAAATCTCTATTACATAGACAAAAACGAACAAAGTATAGCAAATGCAACAACATCACACACAATCAAAAACATACAAACATCACACGAGCAGATAAACAAAAATGCATTGAAGCGGGCAGAAACCCATTGTACAGGTATTACAAACAAGTGAGTATCAAAAAGCCCCTGACACGCAGGCCGGGCATAGGCATCAAAAAATAAAATGGCTCGCAGGCCAAACAGAACGAGAAAAGAAAAACCTACTCGGCGACGGTCCCCTCGGGCTGTTCATGTTCGACATCCTCGTCCTCTTGCATCGGCTGCACAATCTGACCGTCAACCACCTCGTAGTTGGGGTCAGTCCCTTTGGTTATGAGGCCGGGGTTGAGAGCCTGAAGTTGTTGTACGGCATTCTTGAAACCTCTGTCAGCCGTCACGAGGTTGTCTTGCCCGGCTTCCCTTAGCTTCGCTATCAGCGCTGCCCGCGAAGTCAGCAACCTATCTTCCTCAGTTTCCTCGTCAGCTGGGCGGACAGTCTCCTCCAGCTCGACGTTCCTTGCCAAGAGACGATCCCTCTCCTCCTCGACCAGGCGAGCAACCTCTTCAAGCTCGGCGTCCCTCGCCAACATACGTTTCCGCTCCTCCTCAGCATTCTTCAACCTCTCCTCCAACTTCCCTTGAAGCTCGACCTGGGCCAGGTTCTGGCTTTTGCAGTCAGCCAACTCCTTGCCCACCTTCTCCATTTTGGGTGAGATGGACCTGAAACTCTTCGCAACCTGTTCAACTCGTCTTCGGGGCACGCCTCGTCGTTTAGAACCAAGGCAGCAGCACAAACCCGCATCACCGCGGACACATCCTCCGCCAGCGCCCTTCTCCGAGAAACCTTGTCGACGCCTAAGATGGTCTGTGCTTCGGGGGCACCCACGCATAGGGAATTATTCCCCATGAAGAAGTACGACCTCGAATGACAAAGGGGGAGCACAAATTTCACAGCAGGGGGACTTTCGTTCTCGGTGAGGTCGACCTCCACATGATCCCTAAGTCGCTGCCTCTTCGGGGAGTGTTGAGTGCTGAGGGAGTCATTGTCCTGGGGAGAACCAGAAGTACCCCCGACTGTCGGGGTGGGAACGGGGACCTGTGATCGGGGTCGACTATTTTTCGAGTAGCGACAGCTGGCGACTCTGCTGGGGAAATCAAGTAATCATGATTTTTGTTATATCATTGGCCCAAGTAATGAAATTGGAAACGAAAATTAAGGAAGAGAAATCATTTGAGAAAACCTAAAGATAATTAGACCAAGTCATATTAGGAGCTAACAACCTTAAAGTTTAGAAAATCAAAGTAATAAAAGATTTTAAAACAAAATGACTTAGTTAAACAAAATTAAGGGAGAGGGTGCTAGAACCCAAAGGATGTGTGAAGTAGAGTGAATCATCATGGGCCTTACGGGCCATTCATCACTAGGCGGATACAAAAAAAGGAAAAAAAAACACACATAAGAAAAGTGCCAACTCGCCAGCATCAGCTTGGCTTGGTCACACGTTTTGCCCCTTTTTTTTAAAAAAAAAACACTATCAGATCCAACAACATTTTTTTACTTAAAACAAAAACAAAATAGATGAAGCTTTAAGAAGATAAGAAGGGCACGGTCAACGCCAAAAGGACCAGAAACACATTTTGAAAAGAAAGGATCCAAGCCAAATGAAAGGAGAATAACGAATCCGAACCATCAGTAATGCTGCGCAAAATCACCAGCCCTAAATCAAACCACAAAGAGCAGAATACAACACTCCCTAAAATCGAAATGGGTTTTATTGTAGACGAAAGAAAAATGATCAACGACGTGGTTTCTGCTTCGATCTCCCTCTCGATCTCGCTCTCTCTCGCGATTTCAATTTCTGTTTGCCTTGGATTTCGTCGCGTACGGTCTCAATCTGGTTCGTTCTTTCGCCTCAGAAACTTTCTCTTCTCTTCATCTCATTTTCATGTCCTGAGGCTGAATTGGTATTGATTTGGGTTTTTGATTGTTGTTGGTTATATGAAGAATGTTTGTTGAGGGTTTGTGGTTTGGGCGTTGGTTCTTGGTGATTAGTCGGTTGTTGATGGCAGGTTGAATGTTGTGTGGTGGAAATCGCAAGTGGGTGAAGGAAATTGTTAGGGCGGAGGTTTAAGTTTCACGTGGTGGTGGTGGATGAATCAAGGAGGGTTAATGGTGGTGTGTCGTGGACGTGTGGCTTTGGATGTGAGATGGTTGGAGATGATTTGTTGTGGGTCAGAAACGTGTTTCGTTTGAAGCTTATGCAATGTGGTTGTTGGTTGTGTTTTGTGTTGTTACAGTGAGTTTTCTGAAAATTTTGAGGTGAAAAGAAGGAGAAAGTTGAAAATGAAGAAGGGTTGCGTTGAGGGTGATTTGAGTTCACCATTTGAAGGTGGGTGTTGGTGATTTATTTATGAAGATGAAGGCAGCGTAGAAAATGGAACAAAATCCATATCCAGGTTTTCGTTTTCTCTCCTTTTTTTATGAACAAGTTCCCCCCTTGTGTTCTAATTCCTCTCCTCTTTTTTAACACTATCAAGACGTGTCCATTAAGTTTTTGAATTTGTCCATTGTCTTGACTAGTTGCTTTCCATGGCAGGTGTTGTGCAGGTTTTGGCTTCATATTGCAGGATATAGCAGGGCAGTAGTGTGATGGTTGTGGTGCAGGGAGGTTTTGCAGAGTGTGTAGGTGGAGTTGCAGGGGCTGGTACAACTTGTTAGGGTCTCTAGGTGGTAATTTTTGGAGTGTAGTCTTGTTGTGTTGTCGCTGGAATTGTGGTACGGTTCGCAAGGATTTTGGGTGAAGGTTGCAACGTGTAGCTCCCTTTGATATTGGCAAGTGCACATGGCTTGTAGAAAAAATTGGAAAACAATATCTTGTTTATTTATTTATTTTTATTTTGTGAATTTGGATTGTAATTGATGTGAAAAATAGATAATGGACTTGGACTTTCATGCATGGAATTTGTCTTGGCCAATATATTTTGGAATTAATGAATAGACTTGAATGTATTATTTGCACCCTTTTTCCATTTGCACCACGTTTGAACAAACCATGAAATGAGAACAAATTCCAACTTGGAGACTTTCACACATATTATGCTTGCATTGAATCTAAGAATCACGCCTGAACTCAATCTCATCCTCTTGAATTCTTCATAAACAATCTTGGGACAAATGAACTTAGGCATTGAATTAACAATTTTGAACTTAACCATTTGTATCTTGATAAGTTAAATTTCACCATAAGCCTTCTTGATCCAGAATCATGTTTTACAATCAGAGGAATTATGAATTAAAATATGAGTTTCAAAGCGTTTCCGAAAACCCTTATGTGAACCCTTAAACACAAAGCTCTTGAATTTGATCCACAATTGCCTTCAAAATAGTCCATGACACAGATGGCCTGAGATATGAATAGTAGTACCACTGCGCTAAAACCTTGATTAAGAAAAGAAATGAATTCTGATGATTCCTCCACCGTGAAGCACTGATGAACTTGACTCAGCATGACCACTTGATAAAGTAGCAAACCACTTGTCCGACCAGGCTTAACTTAAACTTTCACTGAACTCCAACCAATACTGCACACACCCTTAACCGGATTTTAAGCAAGTCTAAATTGAGCGACACCTCTTCTCAAACAACAAAGGGATAAGAAACCCTAATCTCCATGCTTTGGGTGCATACTGACGAAGGAGACAACCTGAGATGTTGACAGCCAACAAAACCCTAGTTCCTCAGTTTCTATTAGAACCATGATGAGACCTTAATCACTTGATGCCTATTGAGAGATCTTGAAGCAGATAAACTTGATACTTGGTGAATCTCGGTAGAGGAAAGCTTTGTAGCTGGATGAACTTTGATGAGGAATTAAGACAATGAAAACCCAACCCTTGCTTCAGACTTGAATGAAAGAACCTCAGAGCAAATAAGAAACCTTGATTCAAAGGACCTCCTGATCCCAAGTGGTATGATATGAGTTAATGGGATGCATAGATGATAAAAATGATATGATATGCAAGGCTAGGGTTAGGGTGAAAATGAGGGTGTGACAATCGGAGCTGCTCGATGCTGCCTTTGCCGCCCTTCTTCGATATGCGGGCAGCTTTCAGCTTCTTGATACGCTCCTCGGCATCCGACATCTTGCCTGTAAAAAGAAAGTAAATATGTCAGTAAACCGGAGACTAGGACGCGAAGAAAAAAGTGAGTTGAAGAGGATTTAACCACCTAACAGCTCGAGGGCATCCTCATCGGAAAACGTCTCGAGGAGGGCCTTCGTATTGATTAAACGGCGCTTCGTTAACACCTGTCCGTCGCTTCCCCGGACAGGTTCCCCATCCATCGTCACGATCTTGGCTTTGTTAAAACCGTTGAAGAAAGCGACTATTCTCTCATAGGCCAGTCGATTCCCCTCGTCAAGATGGCCAGGGCTGACTTTGTAGGTGTCTGTCCCCTTTTTGAAGTGTTCTTCTGTCCAGAACAAAGGGAATCTCGGTTCGAGGACCTCCTCCGTCTACCCGTCCACTTCGCGGGAAACTCGGCGATACACCGAATTCGCAGCTTCAAGCATGATCGGCCTCACGATGTAATACCGGTATTTGAAGTCCCGAACATAGTCCCGGTAGGTGTGGAAGAGGCTGCTCGTTTGTTTAAAAGACACCCAGTCGTGTCTGCCGTCGGAGGCCTGTCGCTGGAGGTGGAAGATGCGAAAGAAAAGCGGCACGGTTGCCCCGATCCGAAGATATTTACAGACGAGCTCGAAGGCTCGGATAAAAGAGAGGGAATTAGGGTGAAGCTGCGAAGGCGCCAAGCGCAGCCAGACGAACACTGCTTGTTGTAAGTCCGTGAAGGGTAAACGCCACCCCGACTCGTCGAACATGAACTCGTAAAGAGGGAACCTCATCCCTCGGTAGGTCGAGCATATGCGATGGTGTGCTTGGGGATGAAACACCCTCCACGACTTCGACGACCCCACAAATCGGTGCTCGACAGTACAAAAAATATCGTCCTCGTCCCCGTCGACGAACTGGGAAGCCATATGTAGCGGTTCTTCGCTAACCCACTCCGCAAGGGGACGTTCATCGACACTAGTGATTGGCGCCATTGGAGAGTCGGGCTGGTCGTCGACGTCCAACAATCCCACGGCCGGAGAAACGAATAAAGCTTCCATATACCTGAAAAGCAGAAGGAAACGGTGAATTCGATGATCCATATCAAATTCACCCCTCCACCGCTGTTCAAGTGAAAGGGCAAAGAGGGAGCGTCGGGGTCTCGAGACTGTCGCGCTAGCCCACGTCCCCGCGACGACTGACAAGCCTCCCCGTTACCATCCTCAGGTCACCGACATGCCATGTTGGGAGGATCCCCTCACACAGAAGAAATATTGGAGAGGACCCCGAAAGTTTCATCTGTGTCCTCGGGACATTCTTCGCGTCCCCGAGTTATTTATCCCTTCTCCCCACGATATGCAACAAGAAACTAAGAAATCCCGCCATTTTCGCCGAAGATTTTGTGATTTCCATGAAGAACTTCATCAGTTCACCATAAAACCACCCTATAAATGCAAACGAAAGGAGAAAAAGAGAGGAACTTACTTGAAAAACGCTTCCGGTAGGGTTCCGGCACGGTAGTTGATGGCGGCGTACGGTGGCGAAGTAGAGAAGGAAGCGAGAGAGGGAGTCTGAGCGAAGGGGGAGCAAAAGTGCAAATGAGACGAGATGGCCCCTATTTATAAGGGCCTCATGGGACTCGAGGATTTCCTAGGAAATCGATTACGCTACCATGGCGTAGCCGCCCTAGGGAATGATGAGGTGTAACACGTGGCACACGCTTTCCCACGCGCATCTTTTTATTCCCCAACAGGCGTCCTTCCATTCGCCTCGCTTCAGACTTCTCATATCCTCGCGTCATCGTTCATCCGCGGCCAGTTCAGCCCGAGCACATCGATTTATTTCTCCCCGTTTGACCAACCGCTCCTCGTCTAGAATCCCCTCCCCGACGAGATAAGTCCTCGACATAGCTGACCCTTAACTCATTACTCTGATGCCTCAGAGCAACGACTTGGGGGGCTCTTGTTCTGGAGTGCGCCGGGTTCTGCTCCTCAGTCGAACAAGCTCAACCCACACGTCCTGGGATGGCCCAACAAAGGCCTCTTGGCGCGACCAATGTCGAGCATATGTCCACCTCAACAGTGTCGGGCACTTACCACACCTCGGCGGTGTCCGGGCGCACACGACATACAACATCGGGCAGAGGCGCTAAGCCTCTCTGGGCTCGCTCCTCCTCGACACTCAGGTGCTCCTCCCCACGAGGAGCCATCTCCTTCTGCACTTAAGAGCCCTCCTCGTGAGGACATGTCTCTCCACTCAGGTGCTCCTCCCCACGAGGAGCCAGCTCCTCCTGCACATAAGAGCCCACCCACTCCCGATGGAATCGGTCTACCCTAATTTCGAAGATCTAGGAACGGTTACACCAGGGCGAAGACCACGTGCTGGTCTTCACTACGCCACGTAAGCCTTGGCAGTTACTTGGATTGGGCCTCAAAATCCAGCCCAGTGCTAGTGACCATTGGCACCGCGTTGGGAGCTCTCTATAAATACCCTCTCACTTGAGAGGGTCAGGTTACACAATCTCATACACTCTAACCTTCTTATGTACTTGCTTTTACTTGTGACCTTTACCTTACTTGAGCGTCGGAGTACCTTGCAAGTACACCATCCCCCCCCCGGGAGTCTTTCAACCGCACCGGAGCTGAAGTCCATACGACGTTGCTGGCCACTAAATAACTGTCTGATTCAGGTACGATCACCTAGGATCCATCTCCTCATACAACCAAGCAAAGTTAGAGCATTTTTTTTAACCTTGAATCTTATACATCCCACAGCCATAGAAACGACGACCTGGGTTCGAATCGGTCCATGCCGTTATCAATGGAGCGTCGAGACCACACTTGCATACGTACCTTAAACAACTTGAGGACTTGCTTACATGGCTACAATTGGAGTGCCGAGACATTTTGATAGAAGGATTTGATGGAAACTTGAAGAAACTGGGTGAGAAGAAGACGAACAATGACTGGGGGGACAAAGACGAAAAATATCAAAAGGATTTGATGGAAATTATGACTTTCATCTAGTTTATAAAGCTATGAAGAAAAACTACAAGTTGAATAAAGTTTACACAATAGCTTCATACTTCATGCATTTATCTTCATAGCGACACAAATCATATGTATCATAGCCAAAGTATGCGCTTTGTTAAGGTGGTGGAGACGAATCTAAAAAAAGAGACCACTCACCAAATGAAAAAATGAGATTCCATTTTCAACAAGAAACATAAACGAAATCAAAGCATAAGTTAAATGAACGAACCTCAAGTTAACGATTGTTGAAGAAGAATCTAAAGACGTATCTGAAGGTTGAAGGATGTTATGGTTATGTTATGATAGAGAGAGTGAAATATGTTAGGGTTTTTTTTAGGGAAACGACTGTTATGTACTGTACGACAGATACTTTTTCTTATATACTAAAAAATATCACTTTTCATCACTGTTAGAAAGAAAAACCGTGATTCAATTTACATATTTTACAATGGTTGTATTGTATAATCGTGGATAAATAACTTGGTTAAATATGTCCTCTAACAACGGTTGGTTGACTTAACCTTTGTAAAATCATTTACAATTTATTTTTTAAATAATAGACTTAAGTGACACACGCTTAATGTACTCTAAAAAATGGAAAAAATGTAGTTGCTGGGAATCGAAGCTTGCTACACATCATTTAATACTACGGTGTTTTGAGGCAACCATCATTAAATTTTTGTTTATAAATCCAACTACTCACTGGGCGCAAAAAATTTAACCTATTGCAATGGTGTATATGAATCCGTTGTACAACCGGCGTTGTTGTTTGTTCGTTTTGTAGTAGTGCATTTCACAACATAAACCTCCCATGCGACCAAACTCTAGAGGTATTGAGGTTATTTTTAGGATACTCGAGTGTCATTGTGAATCTAGGTTTGACGAGGATCATTAGTGTTGATGGATCTCGTTCCTAGATCCTAAATAGTTGATTGTGTGAACTTTTGTAATTTATATGTGAAGGACAAAGAAAAATGTGATCTCCTTTTACCCTTCACATTTGTAAAGTTTCAAGGATTCATGTGTTATCCTCTTCTACGTCCAAACTTACATTTTATCTCTCCTATTCTTCACAGTCCCCTCCTTTATTTAAATGAATTTAACATTGTTCAAGCGACTCGAACTTTATACCTTCTAAAATTTACAACTTTCCAAGGTAACAACCATGGACTTCTTTTCAATATGTTTACTTATCGTTCGTAACGGTTTTTTGGGGAAACATTATGCGAAAATCGAGAGAAAGCATTATGGCAAAAGATGGGGGTTATCAGCCTTGATCTCAAGAAGATGCCACGGGCTTCAATTTTTAGAATTTGCATCTTATGAATCTAATTGACATAGAAGACCTCAAAAAAAAATGAAAACCATGTGAACCAACTTGATTTCTCTAACACCCTTCTAACCCTAAAGAATAATTCGCAAAATAATAAGGATAATTTAACTTAATTCACCACTCGAGGGTGTCACACTTCATAGAAAATATTCATAATAATCATCCTGCTCCGAAACACGGGTTACAACATCTATAACATCATTTTATTTTATGACTTCAACACATAAATTGAATTTCGCAGTGGAATTATAATCATTAAACATACTTTATTCATCTTCATAATACCAAAATATCTTAGTCTCGTTAATAGTTGAAATTTAAGTCAATTTAACATTTCAAACTCATGAAATATGTTAACAAGATAACAAATCGTCTGTATTGGAATTACAATAGTCCGACATCATCAAAATCATCATAAAATATGTTAGTCAAGGAAACACAACATTCGCATAATTGGCATTTCCAACCTGATGTTACATAACACAACAAGACACCTTCTAATTAACGAAAGGTCAGTACTTACAAGTAGATGAGTTTATGCCTGATTATTACAAAAAGGAGTGTTATGGGGCTTGCTATGCACCTGTAATTTATCCAGTTAATGAAGAATCTCTTTGGATAAAAATAGATGTTGTTGACATGAAACCATCCCTGAGAAGAAAAGTAACAAGGAGGTCGGGAAGCAAGTTAGAAATGAGATATAACTCAAAAGGGAAAATTTTGCTATCAAATGCAGTCGGTGCCATAATTATGGTCACAACAAGGCCACTTAGAAGCTTCCTACAACTTCTGTGACTTCAACTCAAGAAACATCAGCTGGTACCTCAAGCCAACCAATCCCAGCTGCTACCTTAGGCTAACCAACCCCAGCTGCTACCTCAAGTCAACCACTAGTGCCCTATCCTTTAAATCATCCAACAATAATTGTACTTTCATCCCAGTCAATACCAGATGGAGGTTCTACTCACCAACCACCTAAAAAGAAAAGGAGACTTCAAAAGGGCCTAAAACTAGTTCTGAGCCAACACTCATAATTATGTTGATCTTTGATCTGTACTAATTATGCTACTTTTGGCTTATTTTGTAGTTTATGACTTATGGCTTATAATGCCACTTTTGTTTGATTTGTGCTGCTGTAACATATGATATACCATGCATATTTTTTAGTTTATGACTCATGGATTACAATGTCACTTTTGTTATGACTTATAATGTAACTATTGTTATGCCCTATAATGTAACTTTTGTTATCACTTAAAATGCAACTTATGTTATGGTAATGGCTTATTATTGGTGTTGTACCCCAAATTTTACCCTCATTTCCTGCTAATTGTCGTTTGATTTATTTTTCTCTGCACTTCAATTTAATATGCATTTTTTTATTTTTTTATTGTTATTTTATTTAATATTTATTTTAGTGTTTTATTTGTTTCTTTTATTTTATTAATATTCTATTTGCTTTTATTTTTATTCCAATTTGGCCTATTTTTAATTTTATTTATATTTAAGTTGTTTTTTTATTAATCTCAACTTAATTTAGTTTTAAAAAATTAGTTAATTAATCATATTAATTGTTAATCTAGTTTTTGTTTCTAACTATCTAATTTTTGTTCAAATTTATTATTATTCAATTTCATTATATATTAATCCGTTTAAAAAAGGGAGAAAGATGTTATTCATTTTCAATTACCTTCTCCATCACAATTTCACTTCATAAACCCATTCACAATTTTTGTCTCTAAGCCCATTAACCCGTCTTATATTATGACCAATTTCAATTCAAATTTTCGAACTTCACAAAAGGTCCGTTTTATAAAATACAAGTAATAAAGAAGCACAAAAACAATATGCCTCAAGCATGGCCCACGTCCCTACAACCTTGCACCAAAACAAGTTTATGTGTAGAAGTCACTTTAAACATCCTATGATATTATTTCATCAAAATAGTACCCTATTCAAACCGTACGCTCCTCTTTTCATGCTGAACCATGCCTCATGATAATTACCTCACCAACATGCCCGTACACATCAGAACAACTCTTTTTCATTTCAAATCTCACAAAGCCAACGGTAGTATTTGGAAGCTTAAAGCATAAATAGAGAGAACCAACACCAAGGCGAGGGGCTGGACTCCCCTCTCTTCGCAAGAACACTACTCTCACCTTTGTGAAACATCACCAACCATCAACAAAAACACTAGTTCCTTCTCTCACCCTTTAAAGAAAAACACACAACAACACAACTTCACTGATAATCACCAACGACCAACATATCTCAGCACATCACTTGTTATTTGCCAAGGAGAAGCATCACTCGAGTGGGAGGATTCAGCAAGAGTTGGAGCACGATTGTTCCAAGGGAGGAGAAGTTCAGCCCTTATCTGTTCCATTAGCAAGTTTTGATAGAGTTGGAGATTAAACAAGGTGAGGTTTAAACCTTTCGTTGCTGTTGTATTGCTGTTTCTTTTTCACGAGGTTTGCGAGTTCTGTATGGTGTGTGTATCTTTGTTGTATATGCCGTATGATTGTGTAACTCATACTGTTTGTTCTATGATTCTCTTGCACATTTTATAAATTGTGCCTTACTTGTGTGTGATGGATGTAGCTCTGTAAGTATAATTTTGTTATACTGTTTGTGCTATAATTATTGCCATGACTGCTTGCTGTTTGTTAATGGTTATGAGTTAATACATTGTGTTGTTTGATCATGTCATTATTGTAGTTTGGTACAAGCTGTTAATCATATTTGAGTTATGTGTTATGTGTTTTAATTGCTTTTTTGTTTGGTTGTGTACAGTTAAGTACTGTGATATGTGCAGTACAATCAAAGTTCAGAGTGTAATTTGTTGTAGTGAAATTTATGTATGTCTGAATTTTGTGTGTGCTGCTGTTAACATGTATAATCACATTATTGTATTATGTCGCTATGTGTTTTTATTCACTTGAGTACATAGTTGCATTAGGTGTGTTCGGTGTTAATTGTTGTTGCACTGTATGTGTTACATTATGAATGTGCTGTGTATGATAATAATCACAACGCTGTGTAAAAATGAATTTGAAAACATATATGTTTAGTAGTGTGAATTTATGACCCTGTGTAGCGAATCTTGTATTTATAAGTGTGAGTTATGCGCGCTATTGTGCTAATAATAATGTGTAATGTCAAGTTTCGTGTGTAAGTATGCTTCATGCAATTATTAAGACGTGATCCATAGATTATCACATCCGGCCTATGCTTGTGTTTTAATGAAAGTGTGTTATTGTTGTGTATGTACTTATAATTATGCGTGCTGTTGTTTGATGTGCTTGCATGTCATCTTCTAAGTGTATATTGTAGTAGTTTGTTGTGCTTTGTCTTTGCTGTTAACACAATTGTATTGTTTTATTCCTCTTGTTGCTATGTATTTATGTGTGTTGTTTTTGTTTCTCATTAGTATCTGTGTGTCTGTATTCATGTGCATTGTTGTTTGAGTAATGTTATATATGTGTGATGCGTCGTATCCGCATACCTTTTTACGCAACTTTGTAGCAGTTTTCATGGTCTTGTTCCTTTGTTTCAAGAGGTGCAGTTTAACTTTTCGCTTGAGTTTTCGTCATCGTTGGTAATTCTGAAGCGTTTTTTTGGTTTCATGTTCATTTCTTTTCGTTACAATATGCTGGATTTCTTTCCGAGTGCGAGCTCGTGCCGACACCGTTGCAGCTTTTCTAACCGCAAGGCAGGAGGATTTATATGGATTGCGGTTGCGGCGACGACGATATCTGATGCATAGCAACTGCCATTTTTCGATCCGGTAACGACTTCGACTCCCTCCGTGTCCCCATTATCGCGTGTCATGTGGCTTGAGTTTTGTTTTAAACATGAACAAGGCTGCTTATTCATGTTCCTGTACTTTATCTTGGTGTTTGTTTGTGGTTGCAGTATTCACGATATCGTTAGAATCCGTCTCAACTATTCTCTCACGTTTGTTTCGTTTTGTTCGGTTCGCTTTTACTGCATATACATAAGAGCAATGGAATACGTTTAAATCATAGACTTGTTGCTGTACTTTTATTTTTGGTCTGACGTTCATGTGTTTTGGGTGCATGGTTATTCTATTATGTGAAAGCACTAGAATGTTGCTTTAATTCATGATAGTTGACTAAGAGATGAACTGGAAATTGTTTGGGGAAGATAAGCATTTGCCTTGGTGTATTCTAATTTGCGACAACTTCAAAATGTTTTTTCTCTCTTTGCATGGGCATGAAAAATAGAGGGCAGCGTAGGATTGGTGTTTTGTTCTATCGCTTGTGTTTTTTTTTGTTTAAAAGAAAAAAGTGATTTGGTTGTTAGCAGTATGCACGTGACTTTCGGTACACATAATTTTCAACCTTGACTGAGTTTTCCATGTTTCATTTTCCAAGTTTTCTTGGCATATGTATTTATGGGGTGGGCGTATACAATGAATGTATCGCCACCCCAGTGGTTCAAGCCTTGCCTTTGTAAACGAAGGGACTGGGGTTCGAATCCCCTTCGCCCCAGTCCCCTTTGTTTTGTTTTGTTTTCTTTTTTCAGCCTGACTTTCGCCTGGGCCGTTCTTGCTATTCGCCACCCCTAGTTCCGGCCCAATTTGATCTCTGTAGTTTTTGACTAGCCTATTTCACCTTCTGCACCCCCTGCGTGTTTAAATAACTCAAAAGTTTTCATATTATTTCAAATCTTTTTTTAAAAACTTTTATTTTATTTAAAACATTTTCTTTATTTCAAAAACTCCAAAAATATTTTCTTTATTTAATTTTGTTTAATAATTTATTTCTTAAATATTTATTTAAGATAAATTATTAGTGTGTGAGTTCTCATCTCTTTTATCTTGATTAAATTGTTAGACTTTATTTATGAATTTTCTTAATATTTGAATTTAATCACTCATGCTTGATTTAATTCCTCTCTAATTTATCTTGCCATATGGTTATTAATTTAACTTGCGAATTTTGTTCTTTTATTTTGCATATCATCCATGATTAATCTCATCTCTATGATCATGTTCTTTGACTTGTACTAGTTTGGTGATATCTTCCTTAGGATTAATACATATTTGTCTTATCTATTTGATCTCTTTGATATTCATATTGATGTCTATTCATTGCTCATCATAAAGTATCTTGCCATACTTATGCTATTTTTATCATTTATCATCTTATTATCAACATTCTTGGTATCTCTTGTATTTTCTAATTGTTATTTCCCCTCATTCCAAAGGAAGGTGATTAACATTGACTCTTAAAGTCATAGCCCCGATCCTAACCTAAGTAACCTCTT
This sequence comes from Lathyrus tuberosus, assembly GCA_022829125.1. Taxonomy (NCBI): domain Eukaryota; kingdom Viridiplantae; phylum Streptophyta; class Magnoliopsida; order Fabales; family Fabaceae; genus Lathyrus; species Lathyrus tuberosus. The sequence continues at coordinate 2,530,458 of JALAZF010000029.1, read as the reverse complement.
AGGAGAAACTTTGTTTCTTGGCCTCATCAAGGGCCACAGAATCATAACTAGCTTTAGGAAGAGTTCTTCAACTCTTAAGTGATATTCATCCTAATGAATTTATCACTTCCCCCTACTGACTAAACCAAAACATAGGTCCATTTCAATTAGATTTAGAGAGTTCTTAAACTCTACAATGAGCTTGTACTCATTTCCCCTCTGAATCTTGACCATAGTCAATCATTCAGTAGAAAGTAGAACTACGCATACTCTGATTCTATTCCCGAGGATGCGTAGGCGCAAAGTGCGTTGCTTTGTCGAGTATACTTAGATACTAACCCCTAGGGTTTCAACCTTTAGCATAGAACCTGTAGCAAACATAAGATAACATTAAAACAAGAGGTTCCTGTAGAGTACTACGGACGATTAGGGTGCTAATACCTTCCTTAGGCGTAACCAACCCCCGAACCTTAGATCTCCCCCCTTTAGGTTTTTCTAACAATCTTGAACCTTTCCTTTGGATAAATCAAAGTCGGTTGTAAAAGGAATATGATGCAAATTAATTAATAATTTGTTATCCGATTTTCACCGCAGCAATTGGCATGATACGAAATGTTATGCTTATGTGTACACCAAATTAATATTCAACTTCCAAATTAAAAGTGCATTTGTTCTAATATATCATGTGAAACAAAAGCAACATTTCTCCAAATTAAAAGTAACATTTTTCTAATATATTCATGGAAAACAAATACATTTCATTGATAAATGTTGACACATAAATAACAATGATAAAAGACACATTTCATGATAGATACATTTCAACCTCCTTGTTCACAAATACATTTCAGTGATAAATGTTGACAGATACATCTCATTGCATAGATAAAATCCCAACCTAAAAATACATTGTTACAAATACAACATTAAACACTAAGCTCAATATTTCAACCACATTGGACACTTTCAACAATTCTCTAGTGTGGATGATCTCATTCTTCAATTTGTAAATTTTCTTCTTTTTCCTCTAGATCTTCGAACCCCTTTCATCAATAATGTCGTCATCGAACCATTTGAAGAAATTAAAGCCATTAATCGGTGAATATGTGAAGAAATCCCTTACTTGTAATCCCAAACAACAAAAACGAAGAGATTAAGTAAGAAAGAAAACACACCAACACAGGGAATATGTGATGCTACGCACAAGCATTTTTTTGGAAAATTTGAAGAGCTTGGATACAATTCAACCCCTTAAATAATGGTTTATTTATCCTTTTTCTGAGTCATTACACAGTTGGCACGCCACGTTGGCATTTACTAGCGTTTAAATATCTGAACTAACGAAACAGAATGATTGTGCCAACACAGGTAATATTACGGGACCAAATTGAAATAATTTTTTATTAAGGGACTAAATTAGAACTCAAAATTAACTTACGGAACATGGGGACAAATTATGCCTTTAATTTTTCAAAGTATTATCTTCTACATCAATGTTTATGGTTGTATATGTTTAGTGAGGTGTAAGGAAAACAAGAAACTACATGCTTTATAATAAACTCAGGTATTTTCACAACGGTTGTCTTATGTAACCGTGATGAAACATTAACTATTTCTAAATCAATTGTCATTGATGCCGAGGTTCGAACCCATGACCTAAGTATATATCACAAAAGTTGTTTATTATAACTGTTTTTGAAATTCTGGTACCAGATAAGTGATGTCACACTTAATGTCACAACAACACACTCTGCTATGGACAATAACAAACTAGAGAACCACATAAAGAATTGTTCACCCAGTTCGGTCTAACTACCTACGTCTGGGGGCTACCAAGCCAGGGATGAATTTCACTATCAGTAGATTTAATTTACAGACTCAACAACCCAGTTGACATCTCCTAAACTTAAACTCTACTTAATGAACCTTCTACCTAAGAGACCACTTAGGTATGAGAACACTACTCAATCCCTAAAACACTTCAGTGGTATAATTCAAAGATCACACACTTTGAATAACACAACTTGATTCTGCTTCACAATTTTGATCAAGAACAACTCAAAACTACAACACCAATTCACACTAGAATGGTTTACAACACATACACGAAGACACAAACGACTCTCAGTCTTTAGCTCTCTTTCTTCATTCCTTTTCCTTCAGGATTGATGTGCTTTATATAGCTATTTGATCTGGTCTTGGACCTGCTACAATATCTGACCTGATTTGTTATTTAAAACTGAATCTTCGACAGATTTTCTCTCTCAAAATCTTCTTAAATCTTCAGCCTTTAAACACTCCTACAAATCTGCATCAAATCTGTTTGTAACAGAAAATATCTATCCCAAGATATCCGCGTCCAATGAGACTAACAGCTCTCCTAAAACGCAAACCCTAACAACATCGCTAAACCTGATGTTATTAATCTTCTGCAGACCTGATGTCACAACATCGCATGTGACATCAGACATCAAAACTTCAACAACTAAACACTTAACATAAACCAATGTTAAGACTCAATGTTAAGACATCACCCATGTGACATCAACATTGAACACTTTGTTTTACCAAAATTCTAGCCAATCCAAGAACCAACAATCTCCCCCTTTGGCTAATTTTGGCTAAAACAATCTCTGCAACATCAGAGACTTCAGCAGCGGATAAACATGAATATTTTACCAACCTTCGCAGCAGCATTTCTTCATTACAGCTTCACAATGCTTTTAGCATGCTGCACACACTCCAATACTATAATTCAGCACTAACTAGTAGCAGCATTTCTTCAAACAGCTGCACTGACTTCAAACACTAATCAGCAACATAGGGTAAGCTCCCCCTCAAAGCAAGAATCAGCGTACCAGCAACTGTTCAACAACTCTCCCCCTCAATATCTGCATTTCAGCATCACACTAGATGCACAACTTGGCATGGGCTAACTCTCCCCCTTTTTAGCCACAATTGGACAAACCTCAACTTGAAGTCCTTCTAACAACCAGTTAGTCCTAATCTAGCTCTCATTGTCAGTCTAAAGTCAGCATACAAGACAAGACAAATCATAGAACATAAAAGGTGCTTAACAAGCCATAATATTCAAATTACATACTACAGGCAGAACAAAACAACAAAAAAAAAACTATTGTCTAGCAGAAACAACTAAGGAAGTTTAATCTTTATCTGAGCCAGCATCATCTTCTTCTGAACATGAATCTTCAATGTTGGCACTCACATCATCTTCACCTTGTTCCAAGGATTTGATCATCTTCTCAATTCTCAACTTTCTAGCAGTGCTAGTACTGATAACAACATCAAGATCCTTGCATGTTGCCTTCAATTCTTCAATCAACTCAGCTTTAGTACTGGCCTTTTTAACACCAGAACTTGATGTTACAACAATGTCTGGAACATGATTCCCAACAAACAACTTGGGATGCAAGGATAGAGCTGACTCCCTCTTACATGCTACATCTCAACTGGTTAGAATTCCAGGATGTTGATCTAAGATCATTCCACATACAAGGGAAGGGAAAGCTATCGGCATCTTGATAGCATTAGTGGCACCAGGCTTCACAACTTGCTCAAATATGTAATTCCCATAATTGAACTTGACCTTTTTCCCAACAGCATAAATAAACCTTCCTAATCCCACAACTATGGTGGTTTTGTGAATAGTAGGCACCCAGTTAGCAACTCCAATTCTGTGTAAAATAACATACTTGATACTGAGTTTGCTAACTGTCAATCTACCTTTCAGTGGCCAAACCTTTACCTGGGTGGCTGAGATCTCTTTACAAACATCATTATCAGTCACTTCCAGTTCACAACCCTCTTGATCATCTCTTCCCAGATATTTATTGATGGTACTAGGAGAGAAATTAATGCACTTACCTCTAACAAACACCTTCATGAAGTCCCCACTTCTTTTATCATCAATGTCTATGGGAATGTTAACAACAAATTCCTTAACAAGTCCACCATATCACTTAGAGAATTTTGTCACAGTCTTCAACAGCCCAGCAGCATGAATGAGCTCCATAATTTCTTTCATCTCCAATGCATCTTTGCCCAGCTCTCTTTCCAAAGCTAATCTCCTTTGGCACACAAATTTCCACATAGAAGCACTGCTAGCATAATGAAAAGATATGTTGTCTACTGGCACTTCAGGAACCTTTTCAGAAATTCTCTTCAAAATGGACTTTCTGACAGGTATAATGTCTTGAACATCTTCCTCAACATCATACTCAGATTCAGATTCTTCTCTAACCTTCCTCTTTTTGGATGACACAGTCACCTTGCTCCAAGATTTAGTTGGACCAACAACAGATGCCTTTTTCTTCTTGCCTTCAGCTGTCATCTTAGGAGAAGATTCCACACTCATTCCTTTTCTTGTCTTCAATCTATTGGCAATCCCAGGAACTGCATTACCAATTACTTCATTATCAGATAAGTCAATAACATCCACCACATCAGCATTCTTCTTCCCTTTGGAACTAGGAGTAGCATCCCTAGCAGGTGATGTTTCAACATCAACTTCATCTTCAGCATGAGTATCCCTTTCTCTTTCTGCTTCAGCTTCAATCTCAGCATCTTCAATGACTGAAACAGCTAATCTATGAAGATTTGTCTCAGAAGTCTCAACGTCACCCTCTTCTCTAACAGATTCAGCAAGCCTTTGACTCAGAGGTCTAGATATTCCATTCACAGGGATCCATTTCTCAAATATTTTTGTGACGATCTGATCAATGCTCTTGTCCACATCTACCCTTTATTCAACAGCTTGAGTAAGAGGGGTAGTAGTCCTAGGAGTAGGGTTAACTCCAAACAACACACTAGTGACAAAGGCCCTACTTTCGCTATCATCAAATTTACTACTCGCAGATTGATTAGAATTATTACCTTTTGATGGTCTCTTGGGTTGATACTTCTCAGGTCTTGTCTTTACAGAAGCTGGAATCATAGAGATAGGAGCAATTCCATAGCCTTATTCACAGACACCTCTTCTGGAAAAACCCTAGTTTTATCTCGCGAAGAGCTTTGAGAAACAAATTTCTTTGATGGAGAAGACATCTGTTTTGACATGGTTCCCTTGAGGCAGTATAGGTTCAGAGGCGGATGATTCTTCTTGAACAGTCGGGAGACATGAGCTTTGATGAAACGTGATATTGCTACAATAGGGAATGATGGTCTAAGGTATGGCGCCTGATTTTGTGTATCCCTTAAAGACCATTCAATGAGTTTCTCCCTCCAAAGTAACTTTCCTTTTAAAAATTTAAAAGGATTCACATTAAGATTAATTAACCCTAATTGACCTTTCAGCAGACTTTCACACTTGTTGTCACAATCTGATGTTACAGCATCAACCTTAACATCACCAGATAAGCTGTCCACTTGAGGTACCCATTGATAACAATTATCTCTGGATCTTATTCCCTTCATCACTACCTCATTCTGCTCATTGGTCACCATACACTTATCTTTGGTGTAGATGACCTTACATCCATCATCACAGAGCCGACTTATGCTAATCAGGTTAGCACTCAAACATTTGACAAGTTGAACATTATCAAGATCAGGTCCATCATGACTCTTCACTTTTCCAACACCTTTTACCACCCCTTTCTCTCCATTTCCAAAAGTAACATCAATTGAGGAGCAAGAATTGACTTCCGCCAATTGGTTTGTGAATCCAGTCATGTGTTTTGAACAGCCACTGTCAAAGTACCATCCATCCTTAGCAGAGTGTCCATCTGAAAAGTGACCCAAAAGACATTTAACCTCTTCTTTAGGTACCCACTGCTTAACAACCTTGGGCCTGTTCACCCTCTGTCTGGGTTGAGGGTTAGACTTGGGATAACCATGTAGCTTGAAACAAGAAGACTACATGTGTCCAAATCTGCCACAGTAAAATCACCTAACTCTGTCTTCTCTGAAGTGGTTAAACCTTCTGCCACCCATAATGTTGTCTTCTTCTCCCATAGTTTGATTGTCTTCTATGGTAAGGATGTTGTCCTTTTGGCTGTCTTCTATGGTGATGAGGCTTCCTTCTTCCATAATAAGGCACAACATTATAATGTCCATAGCCATGCATGTTTCCCTGATGTTGAGACATCTGATGGAACATGTTCTGTTTGAACCTAGAAGCCTGTATGCTCTTATGATATTGTGGAGGCATATACTGCCTCGCTCCAGAAACATGTGCCTTCCTTTGATGAGGACCATGAGCAAGCCTCTTCCCAACATTTTGAGGTTGTGCATGAGCTACCCGCTTAGGTTTAGGATCCTGTCTCTTCGTGTGAAGTTGAGACATTGGTTGAGACATCTCCTTCTTGATTCCTGAAGTACTAGCTTCAGCAGAAACCTTCTCCTCAACATATCCTAAGCCAGATTTGTCTCCTGCTACATTTTCTGCCTAAAGGATCTTATCAAGAGTATCAGATCCACTATTCAACATTCTAACAGATTTTGTCATTTGATCAAGTTGAGATTTAACCAACACGACTTCATTTTCCAAATCAGCTTTAGCAGTCTCAAGCTGAACAATCTGTTTCTTCTATTTTTCATTTTCTTGACAGATTTCTGCACTCTTCAGACATAACTCATGATAGGAGGCTGCTAACTCCTCAAAAGTCAGTTCCTCATCACTTGATTCTCCATCAGACACACATGTCCCTGTCAACGCTCTGACATGCTTGGCCGACTCTTCTTCACTTTCACTGTCCATATCAGACCAGGAAACTGTCATGCCCTTCTTTTGCTTCTTAAGGAATGTAGGACATTCTTTCTTGACATGTCCATAACCTTCACACTCAAAGCATTGAATCCCTTTGTCTTGAGCAGCCTTCTCTTCATTCTTCTTTTTTGATTTGCTGATGTCAGAGGAGATGTTCTTAACATTAGGTTTGTAGTTTCTATCCATTCTCTTGAACACTTTTTTAAACTATCTTCCCAGCATAGCAATAGCCTGAGATAGCTCCTCCTGAGAATCATCCTCTTTCCCTTTCTTAGCTTCATCAGAACTGGAAACCAAGGCTATACTCTTGGACTTCTTCTCAGGTTCCTCTTCACTTAACCCTAGCTCAAATGTTTGAAGAGATCCAATAAGCTCGTCAACTCTCATTTTGCTGATGTCTTGAGCTTCTTCAATTGCAGTCACCTTCATCTTGTACCTCTTGGGAAGTGATCTAAGGATTTTCCTCACCAGCTTTTCTTCAGTCATCTTTTCTCCAAGAGCACTAGAGGCATTGGACAGCTCAAGAATACTCACATGAAAGTCATGAATAGTTTCATCTTCTTTCATCTTTAGACTTTCAAACTTTGATGTCAGAAGTTGAAGTCTTGACATCTTAACCTTTGAAGTTCCTTCATGAGTAGTCTTCAGGATGTCCCAAGCTTCCTTGGCAACTTCACAGGTATTGATCAACCTGAATATGTTCTTATCAACTCCATTGAAAATAGCATTTAAAGCTTTGGAATTTCCAAGGGCAAGCTTATCTTCTTCCTTGGTTCATTCTTCTTCAGGTTTTAGTTTTGAGCTGCCTTCTATTTCTTTCCCAGCATCATCCTTCTCAACAACAACAGGTGTTTTCCATTCTTTTATGATAGCCTTCCAAGCCCTGCTGTCCAAGGATTTCAAAAAGGTAATCATCCTTGGCTTCCAATAATCATAATTAGAGCCATCCAAAATAGGGGGTCTATTCACGAATCCACCAACTTCCTTGTCCATCTTTACCAGAAAGTATCAGCCCTAGATCTCACCCAGACATAGAGCAGGATGCCTGCTCTGATACCAATTGAAATTCTGGTACCAGATATGTGATGTCACACTTAATGTCACAACAACACACTCTGCTATGGACAATAACAAACTAGAGAACCACACAAAGAATTGTTCACCCAGTTCGGTCTAACTACCTACGTCTTGGGGCTACCAAGCCAGGGATGAATTTCACTATCAGTAGATTTAATTTACAGACTCAACAACCCAGTTGACATCTCCTAAACTTAAACTCTACTTAATGAACCTTCTACCTAAGAGACCACTTAGGTATGAGAACACTACTCAATCCCTAAAACACTTCAGTGATATAATTCAAAGATCACACACTTTGAATAACACAACTTTATTATGCTTCACAGCTTTGATCAAGAATAACTCAAAACTACAACACCAATTCACACTAGAATGGTTTACAACACATACACGAAGACACAAACGACTCTCAGTCTTTAGCTCTCTTTCTTCATTCTTTTTCCTTCAGGATTGATGTGCTTTATATAGCTATTTGATCTGGTCTTGGACCTGCTACAATATCTGACCTGATTTGTTATTTAAAACTGAATCTTCGACATATTTTCTCTCTCAAAATCTTCTTAAATCTTCAGCCTTTAAACACTCCTACAAATCTGCATCAAATCTGTTTGTAACAGAAAATATCTATCCCAAGATATCTGCGTCCAATGAGACTAACAACTCTCCCAATATCCAGCTAAAACGCAAACCCTAACAACATCACTAAACCTGATGTTATTAATCTTCTGCAGACCTGATGTCACAACATCGCATGCGACATCAGACATCAAAACTTCAACAAGCTAAACACTTAACATAAACCAATGTTAAGACTCAATGTTAAGACATCACCCATGTGACATCAACATTGAACACTTTGTTTTACCAAAATTCTAGCCAATCCAAGAACCAACAGTTTTGATAAGTAGCATGCTACCTAACTTATAACCACGATCGCACGCCGTTGTGGAAACCACCATACATACAATCACATGCTACCCAACAACGGATGTGAAATCGTCATTATATGTGTTTCGCAACCGTCATTATATGTGTTTTATGTAGTAGTGACTTCCCAAACTAACAAATCAATTTAGAGTCATCCATCTCATATCTAAACAATATTTTACCAACATGGCGAGGAACTGCCCAAGAGTTTAACCATTTGCCTCTATGTATCACTAAGTTTGGTTGGGTCATAACCCATGATGGCAAGGGTTCACCTATCTAGTTGAGGGAAAACCTATATGATCCATTGTCCTTACAAATAACCTCAGGGTATTGGGTGCTGCCACTAATCGTAACAGACTTACCCTTCAAATTCATGTAGTTGGAGTGTATAGAGAAAGAAGAGACCGCCATGGGATAACACTCATAGAAAATAATCCTTCATTTTCATCATTCCATGTTTCAAAGCTTTCAAGCATTGACTCCACAATTAATATTTATTTAAAATGGTTTGAGTGTATCTTGCTCTTTTGGATGCATCACACTCCCGAATAAACACCATAACTAAGAAAATGATAAATTACTTGTGATTTTTAACAATAGCAAAACAAGAGAAGAGAAATATGACTGAGTAGAGAGCGAAAAATAATTCTATTGAGAGCTAGAAGTTGAAATGATTTTGAAGAAGAAAGGGTTTTTTCTATTTAAAGATATAAGTGAAAGAGAAAAAATAGGCCACATTTAATGCTAGCAACCCATGGATGTAGAGGTTAATGAATAAGCTTCTTTTTAGTGGACTTTTGAGTCATATAGAAATAATTAAGGTTAATCAAAGCAATAATCCATAGTGAAAATAGAAAGGTCAAGAGACAGGAAAATAACCACAACAAAAATCGATCGCAACTTCAAGTGACATTGTTAGGAGATAAAAAAAAACTCATCCTTAGAGATGACTAAACATTTCACCTTAAAGACTTCGTGCTTAAGGACTGTACATTTTCCGGTCTCTCATCTAAAGTTGTTGGGCTGAGTTCGAACCCAAAAATGGTAGACACCTCCCCCCTACACCCATACACACATTACATTCTATCCACAAGGGCACAACCAAGTTAAGAGCATAAACAGACAAACCAATGTTTTAAAAACAGGGTTGGAGGTCGAACTGGTGAAACTTCTGGTTTAAACTTCAATTGATTCAGCCGGTTAAACCTACGGTCTAACCGTTTTTTTTAAAGCTAATTGTATTAAAGGGAGAAAAAGAGGTTCTCCAACCCAATACAAATCTACGGTCTAACCGTTAATTAAATTAATTTATACTATGAAGCTAAATCTCATAGATATGTCATACATAATTACATATTCACAAATTAATAAAATAAATTTTTAAAAAATTCATTAAAACTTAACATAATAAGATGAATGGTAGACATAATAATACAACATAATTGTACGCTTAATTTCAACATTTATTTAAGAACAATTTAAACAAATTAAAAAATTTCAATAAAATAAATCAAACCACAATAAAATAAGTCACATCAATTCAAAACAAAATTAATATAATAGAACATAATACCTAAAATAAAATTCTAATAATTATGAATACCTAAATTAAATATGATATAATTTTTGAAATTAAATAACACAATATACTTAATTGAACAACACTAAACAAATGCAAGTTGATTTACGACAAACAATATTGAGTTCAACAACAACCAATATTGAGTTGGACATTGCGTGATGATGATGGAGCATGGTTGAAAAAAAACTTTATTAGAGTAATAAAGTTTAAATGCCTGGATGGTTGTAGAAGACAAATTCTTTTTTGTGAAGGAGTAATGTGTTAAGTTTTGACATTGACAGAATACACTTGAAGAAATTTTTTTAAAAAATGATCAATTTGATGCATTTTTTTTTAACCGACCGATTCTACAAAATCGACTCTGATTCTTTGGTTCGAACAAATTTAGTTAGTTCAATTTGATTTTTCTGGTTTTACTTAAATTTTGACCCATAGCGGTTTTACAAAATTGACCAGACTGGATTCAACTCCGGTGTTAAGAAACATGGTTGAGTTTAAATCATTACTACAAAACCGATTTGTAAGGTGAAGATTGCCCCTTATAAAGATATGCCTAGATCGCATAATATTTGATGGGAGACTCATAACACCGGTTCCGATTAAACTGATCGGTTCCGTCCGGTTTTCAAAACATTGGGATAAAAACGCTTAAGCTAGCATAGAACCAACTCTGAAGGAATCTTCAAATTAGAGTGCATTGGACATCGTACTTAAAGTATATTAATGATCATAATGAATAAGAATACACAAGGGAGTAGTGACTATAATGGCTATTCAATGGTAACACAAAAGAGAAGGGAGAGAATTTTTAGAGGACTTAGATCCGCGAAGGTATACTTATTAAGTAATGTATGTTACGTGTACAAAATCCATTTAAACTAGTGTCTATCCTAGATTCCAAATTAAATATATTAGCTAAATCATATCAAACAAAGTTGTATTAACCCGTGTATTGTATCTCCGCTTAAAAGCACATTTGGCTTCTGTAAAGATATGGCATGGTATCATCTCATGAACTATTTTGAACTGTTTTTCAAACCTTACAAATTTAAAACTTTATATAGATTCTTGCAGTAAAGCTTGAATGATCTCCATATCAAATCCATTCCGTAAATTTATTAAATTCTCCTAACTTCATCAACAAAAATTGCGGCATATTTAATATTGAAGATCTCCTATATATCTCGACGCACAGAATACCGAGCCGCAATATATCGAGCAGAAATGGCTTTTGGAAGAAAATCATAAAATTCATCAAGAAGTTCAGGATGGCCTTGCAAAAGTGTAGTAACCTGTAGAAGTTCAGTTATGACAAATCAAGCATAATTCTGTAAAAAAAATCGAAGAAATATGTGCATAAATGATAAACAGTGATGATTAAACTCATCAAATATACCTCTTGGCAGACCAGAGCGAAAGACTTTTGTTTGTTATGATACATAATTAATATGTTCTTAAATGATTTGTAAGTATGATTATCAACTCCTTCAAATTTAGCCTGCAAAAAATAATCTTACGTTAAAAACAAATATTTATCAAGAGTTCCATAAATTCAATAAGACTCATACCTTTATCTTATTCAAAAATCTTATAGCATCTTCCATTTTGACCTGCTTCTTTGGCATGAAAAGGTTTAATCTCGATAACAAATCTCTATCACCTTCAAATAGTTCCTTCACTTTTTCTATGAAATCGGAAATCTCAATCCTACAAATGTACCAAATTGATAGAAAAATGAATTACAACAAAAAACAAAATTGGGATCAGCAATCTGAATCCCTCTGACAACATACACAATGAAATAAAATAGGCGAACCGCATTATCAAACCTTTTTGCATTATAATCCATTAAGATTTTCCCAAACTCATAAAACTTATCTTGACCTAATCTACCCTTTATATCATCGAGAAGTTCGAAAGCAATTTTCATATGCTCTTCCATAGTATATCTGTTTATAATCTCTGATTGCACCTTCAGTAATATAAAGAAACAGAAAGAATGAGGAGAATAATTGAGCATATAAACAGCACAAGATAATCAAAATCCAAGAAAGATAAGAAAAACAAAACTAACTCTATGCTCGTTTCAAGAAGCGTGTCAACAACACTTGAGGTCAACAAAAAGCAGCAAGATCCTGAAAAATAATAAAGAATTGAAAGTGAAAATCCGAAGTTAGAGAGAACTATTTTCTTCTTGATTTTCTGGGATGACGTAGAGAAGAATAGAAAGAAGATACTGATAAAGAACAAAAATGGATGCGATAAATATATATTACCTGTTTTGGCGCGTTAGTTAAATTGAAAATCAGTGTGCCGTTTTGGCAGTGTTTTGGTTTTTATCTATCTATATATCGCGTGTTATTTAGCTTATTATATATTGGTAAGGATCAGAGTGTATCTTTCACTTATGATAATAACTATTTCATCAAACTAAAAAAAGGGCGTTTTTCTTTTATATGCTCTCTCCGTCGCTTTTTCTTTATGGCCTCTACACCACTATGTATAACGTACTTTACATATATTAAGAAAAATCAATCCTACTACTATTAATTTATTCATTATTTGTAATATGTTTAATATATTTTTCATCTTAGGAGAGGAGTTTATAATATTAATAAAATATATTGTTATGCAGCAGAGGGAAAGATTGGTGATAATCTAGAAAGAAACATCTTGGATGTTGTGGTTTGAGCCTAAGATATGATAGAGTGGGGTGAGCTTGCAAGAAAAACACTCAAAAGTCTAAGTACAAGAAATCATAGAGATGTAACTTGTAAGAGTGAGAAGCTATGAATATTTATTATGGCGTGTGACAAGTTAATATATGGTGAGCTCTGCATGATCTAAATGTTAAATTGTAATTCATAGTGTGTCGACACTAGCATGTGTCGAATTACCTAGGAGTGTCGAATTGTTTCGACAGATGCATCTTAGATTAGATTTGATTGGAATCTGTTTTGATTAGATTAGATTTTATATGATTTAGATTAGATTTGATATTTTGGACTTTTAGAGTTTTGGGCCTTTGTAAATCTAAATCTATAAATAGGGAGTTTCCCTTGTACATTGTAATACAATTGCATTCACAGTTTGCAGATTAGCAAGTGAATAATAGCAATAGAAGAAATCCCACAGTTCGTGGGTAGAAACACTTTTCTCCAAATATTTCTCTTCTCTCTCTTTTCTTTCTTGCTGTTCTAGTTTGTTCTTCTTCTTCCTTTGTTCTTCATTGTTTGTGAGTTGGTGATCAATCTTGAGATCAAGATTGAAGCGAAATCATCATAGGGTGTGGTGAATTTCCAACATCTGGTATCTAGAGCTCCGGTTGCGATTCAAGGAGGAAAATCGTGATGGCTATGAATCATTCAAATGGGCACTTTCCGGCGACCCTACCAATTCTCACGAAAGATAATTATGAGAATTGGTGCAAGCAGATCAAAGTGGTTTTCTGTTATCAAGATCTTTGGGATCTTGTGAAGGAAGGGATAACACCGCTTGGGGAGAACGCGACGGATCAAGAAAAGGCTGCACTCAAAGATTTGAAGAAGAAAGATTAAAAAGCGCTGTTTATAATCCATCAATGTGTTGATCCAGATAACTTTAAAAAAGTTAGCGATGCAGAATCAGCAAAGGAAGCATGGGAGATTCTTGAAAAGTCATTTGGAGGCGCAGAAAAGGTGAAAGAGGTGAGGTTACAAACTCACAAGAGAACCTATGAGTTGCTTCAGATGGAAGACAACGAAAGTATCACAGATTTCTTCACAAGAGTTACAAAACTTGTGAATCAAATCAAAGTATGTGGAGAAACGCTGACGACGAAAGAAGTAGTCTCAAAGATTTTGAGATCGTTGGCTCCTAAGTTCGACCACGTGGTAGTAGCCATTGAAGAGTCGAAAGACTTGTCAGTATTGACGAAGGAAGAACTTCAAGGGACGCTTGAGTCTCATGAACAAAGGATGGCTGAGAGAGATGCAGGAAAGTCGAAGAGTGATATGGCTTTGCAGGCGCAGTCAGAAAAGGAAAGGAAAGGCAAAGGAAACATGAATGGCAACAAAGATAGAGGAGGCAGTAATTCGACTCAGAAGAAACCTTGGAACCAAGGCAACCAAAGAGGTGGTGCTGCAGGTAGAGGAAGTGGTGGTGGTCAAAAGCCAGACAAAATTCACATTCAATGTTTCAATTGTCAGAAGTATGCCCATTATGTTAGTAACTGTCCAGAAAAGAAGAAAAATCAAGAAACTGATGCTAATCTGGCAAAGCATGAAGAAGAAGAGACGTTGTTGATGGTCATAATGAAAGATGAAAAGAGATTCCAAGATCAGTGGTACTTGGACTCAGGATGCTCATCACACATGACTGGAAGGAAAGATTGGTTTGTCAACATGAAGCCCTCGTCGAAGAACACAATGAAGTTTGCAAATGACAACACTCTAGCAGCTGAAGGTGTTGGTGATGTTCTGATTATGAGGAAAGATGGAAAATGGTCAACAATTTCCAATGTGTTGTACATACCAGGCATGAAGAGTAATTTGCTCAGTATAGGGCAGCTTATCGAAAAGAACTACAAGGTAGTTGTCGAAGACAAGATGATGAGAGTTCTCGACACAGGTGGTAGGTTGATCTTGAAGGCTCCAATGCCTCATAATAGGACCTTCAAGATTGAACTCAATGTGATGGAGCATAAGTGTCTAGCAACAGCAGCCAGCAGAGATGAGTGGTTATGGCACTTTCGACTAGGCCATCTCAACTTCAATGACATCAGAGAACTGAAGAGAAGAAATATGGTTTTAGGATTACCAGAAATCGACATTCCAAGTGAAGTCTGTGAAGAGTGTGTTCAGTTGAAACAACACAAGAATAGCTTCAGCAAGGATGCAGGAAGGAAGTCGAAGGCAATACTTGAAGTCATATAATCTGATGTATGTGATCCAATCCAGGTGGATTCGATTGGTGGCAACAGATATTTTGTCACGTTTATAGATGATTTCAGTCGAAAGTTATGGACTTACCTCATCAAGAATAAAAGTGATGTGTTTGAGGTATTTGTCAGATTCAAATCCATGATCAAAAGACAGAGTGGTCGAAGGTTGAAAACTCTGAGAACTGATGGTGGTAGAGAATATATGTCGAAAGAGTTCAAAGCATTGTGTATAAAAGAAGGGATTGTGCATGAGGTGGTGCCACCCTACACTCCACAACAGAATGGGATTGCAGAACGCAAGAACAGAACCATCATGAACATGGTAAGAAGTATGTTGAATGGAAAACATCTACCCAAAGAATTATGGGGAGAAGCAGTTTCGTCAGCAACATATCTTTTGAACAGATGTCCGACGAAGAAGCTTGAAGGAGTCACACCAGAAGAATGTTGGTCTGGTGACAAGCCTAGTCTCAGTCACTTGAAAGTGTTTGGATCTATAGCACATAGACATGTGCCAGATCAGTTGAGAAGGAAGCTTGATGACAAGTCGAATCAGATGATCTTGATAGGATATCATTCGACTGGAGGTTACAAGTTGTTCGACCCACTGAATAAGCAGGTAGTGATCAGCAGAGACGTGATCATAGATGAGCTTAAAGAATGGGATTGGAAAGAGAAAGCCAAGAAGGATTAAGTGATAATCTCTTGTGAAGAACCAGTCACTAAAGTCGAAAGAGAAGTTCGACAGGAACCAATTGCAGATGAAGCATGTTCAAGCAGACCTCGACGAACAAGACACATGCCTGCAAGGTTGCAAGAATGTGTAATTACATCAGATGATGTGGTCGATGAAGAAGGTGAGCTGGTACATTATGCTTTCTACGCAGATGTCGAACCAGTCAATGCAGCTGAGGCATTGAAAGATTTGAAGTGGGTGAAAGCAATGAATGAAGAGTTAGAATCCATCGAAGTCAACAACACATGGTCACTTATCGAATTGCCTCAAGGCAAGAAGGCAATTGATGTGAAGTGGGTTTACAAGGTAAAGGTGAATCCTAGAAGAGAAGTAACTCGACACAAGGCAAGACTTGTGGCGAAAGGATTTCTTCAGATGGAAGGAATCGACTTCGATGAAGTGTTTATACCTGTTGCTAGGATCAAAACAACCAGGTTGGTAGTTGGTCTAGAAAATATGAACAATTGGCACACATGTCAGATGGACGTGAAGTGTGCATTCCTTAATGGTCCCCTAGATGAAGAAGTTTATGTCACACAACCAGCTGGGTATGTGAAACGAGGCGAAGAAGGAAAGGTGTACAGGCTGCATAAAGCCCTGTATGGACTTAAGCAAGCTCCAAGAGCTTGGAATAAGAAAATTGACAGCTTCTTAAGGGAGAAGGAATTTGTGAAGTGTACAACTGAGCATGGAGTATATGTAAGAAGAAGCAATGGCGAATTGCTTATACTATGTCTCTATGTTGATGATTTGTTGATAGCAGGAAGTTGCAAGAAGGAGATCGAAGATTTCAAACATGATCTAAGCAAAGAGTTTGAAATGTCAGACTTGGGAAATCTCTCATATTTCCTTGGCATCGAATTCTACAAGACTAGTAGAGTTCTGATGATGCACCAACGAAGATATGCAGGCGAAATACTCAAGAGATTTGAGATGCAAGATTGCAACTCAACTTTGACTCCAGCTGAGACCAAACTGCAACTGTCGAAGGAGAGACGAAGATGATGTCGACCCAACCCAATATAGAAGACTTATTGGGTCACTTAGATACCTTTGTCACACAAGGCCTGACTTAGTATACAGTGTTGGTCTGGTAAGTAGATTCATGCAGAAGCCAAAGGTATCACACCTAACAGCGATGAAGAGGATACTAAGGTATCTGAAAGGGACTCTCGACTATGGCATTTTATTTCCTACAGTTGATGAAGGGAAAGAATGCAAGTTAGTGGGATACACAGACTCTAGCTGGTGTAGTGATGCAGAAGATAGAAAATCCACAGCTGGATATGTGTTTATGTTAGGTGGTGCACCAGTTGCTTGGAGTTCGAGAAAGGAGCCAGTAGTGGCATTATCATCATGTGAAGCAGAGTATATAGCTGCTTCTCATTGTGCATGTCAAGCAACCTGGATGGTGAACTTGGTCGAAGAGATTACAGGGAAGAATCATGGATCAATTACCATGAAGATCGACAGCATGTCAGCTATCAATTTGGCGAAGAATCCAATAGCACACGGTCGAAGCAAGCACATCGAAATGAGGTTCCATTATCTTCGAGAGCAGGTAGCAGATGGGAAGATGAATTTGGAACACTGTAGAACTGAGAATCAGATTGCAGATATCATGACGAAGGGAGTGCAGGTCGAAGTATTCAAGAAGCTAAGATCGATGATGAATGTAGATAGTTTAGACACAATGAATTAGGTGGTGTGTTAAATTGTAATTCATAGTGTGTCGAAACTAGCATGTGTCGAATTACCTAGGAGTGTCGAATTGTTTTGACAAATGCATCTTAGATTAGATTTGATTGGATTCTGTTTTGATTAGATTAGATTTTATATGATTTAGATTAGATTTGATATTTTGGGCTTTTAGAGTTTTGGGCCTTTGTAAATCTAAATCTATAAATAGGGAGTTTCCCTTGTACATTGTAATTCAATTGCATTCACAGTTTGCAGATTAGCAAGTGAATAATAGCAATAGAAGAAATCCCACAGTTCGTGGGTAGAAACACCTTTCTCCAAATATTTCTCTTCTCTCTCTTTTCTTTCTTGCTGTTCTAGTTTGTTCTTCTTCTTCCTTTGTTCTTCATTGTCATTACGTATTATTTGTGGGTTGGTGATCAATCTTGAGATCAAGATTGAAGCGAAATCATCATAGGGTGTGGTGAATTTCCAACACTAAAGTGGGTTGCGGGAGAGAGTCTGATGGACGAGTAACTCATATCAGATCTAGGGCCTTCCAACAAGACTCCACTTGTCTGCTGCCCTTCGGAAGATAGTACGTCTGATTGGGCCTCCGAAGTTTGGTCGGTCTTGTTGGGCATTTAAGAGACCTTGAACAGTTTTCTCCTAGTCTTTTTTGTCATATTTTAAACCAGGATTGAATTGGAGCTTCAAGACCCACATTAAGACTGTCCATATTTATTATTTTGACTAATTAGGTTGGTTTTCACTATAAAGAAGATGATCGGGGAGCTCGTTGAGTGGGAGTACCTATCTCCGGGAACACGCGCATTAAATACTTGTCTTGTAACTAAAACATTTCACAGCATAAACCTTTCATATATATTGTGCTACGATTGATTAACATAGCGCTAAATTTGTCCCTACTCGATAAAAGTGATCATCCGATCAATGATAATTAACAACTAACATCTAATTTTAATTTTCGATCCTTATTGTCTTACTTTATCTATCCGTCATTTACATTTTTGCAACTTATATCATTGATTATCTCTATTCTTGTATTGCTTTGTCTTAGGAGACTTTTGCACATCATTCATAGCTTACTCTTGGGCTTTCTTACAATGGGACTTATTCGATCAATTACCTCTAGTTGGTTGTCTAAAAGACTATCCCACTTTGCTAGTGCAGTTTAATTTATCATTTGGGATGTTTGCTTATTGCTTATTTCATCCCCATTTGAACAAATTTATACCCACTCCTATGACATGTAATAACTTTACAGCTTTCTCTTTGCTTGCTAGTTGCTTAGGCGTTCCCTAATTCAAGAATAAAAACAACCACACCTTTTCAAAAAATCACAAATAAGCTTGATCCAAAGTCAAATATTTTCAAAACAAATCAACTCTATAGGTTTCTAACACCACCAAAACTCTCAACCAATCACACTCCATTTGCATTCACCATTTGTAAGTCGATGCGTTGTGCATCACCATCAACTTACGCATTCACCAAAACATTTTCTTAATCAATCAAACTAACCCTTGATCCAACACCAAATAACTTTTTCTTAATCAAACTCAAAAACACAATAAGATACGATTGGGATTGTGTGCCATGAGCCTTAAGTGGTGGAGAATGGGTGGGAATGGAGTGTCCTACACTCACTCTGATTATTTCGACACAAGGCGTTCGACTTGGTTGATTGAAATAATCGCCTCTACCCATAGTCTTTAGTGTAATCCTAATCAAGAACAATCTCTTTTCAAAATCATAAAAACAACATCAACTCATCAAACTACTCTTTTTGCACTTTAGGGCCTCCATTCGAAAAGCTTTTTTCAAGGTAAAATCAACTAAAAAACTCATTTTTTAGACTGAACTACGAAGCACTGACTTCCTCATTGCACCATGAGGGTACGCAGGCACGAGGCCAACGCCGATGCGAGCACCCTTAATAAAACATGTCATTTTCCCTTTAACAAATAAACCTTTTAATAAGCAACACCCTTTTGATAAGCAACATCCTTTAATGCACAGACAACCTAGACGGTTCCCATTGAGTACAACGGATGTGAGGGGTGCTAATACCTTCCCCTTGCATAACTTACTTCTGAACCCTGACAATGGTTGTGACGACCTTGTCCTATCCTTTTTCTGATTCTGTGGGTTTTCTCGATATTTTTCCTTTCCCTCTTTTTGGGAATAAATAAAGTCCGGTGGCAACTCTTCTGTCAGTCTAATGGGTGAGCTTTTCTTGCGAGGTCATATTTTTCAAGGTGTGACAATTCTGTGATTTCTATTCTTGGTTCTAATTTTAAGTTAGAAACTATGTTTTAAGGTTTATGTAGAAAATCTTGTAACAAGGTTGAATTGAGATAATTGTAACTAAGACCAGAATACTTAGATTTGGATGAAACCAATCGAGCTTGAAAAGAATAACCTCGTTATTTCAGTACTCCCTAATTCCGAGATAATGGAGTTACGAAAGTTAAAGTTGGGATCTTCTAACTTAGTCAATACATAGTTTAAAACATAAGAGAGTTAGTACCACTAGACAAAATTTAAGAAAACTCTGAAAACTACCTTACTAGACTTTGTTTTGAGAGAAGGTGGCTGATAAATTCCGAAAACCACCTTATTGAACCTAGTCATATAGAAGCGGGCAGAAACTTCTGTAAAACTTTTCCGTGATAGGCAGCTGATTGTCGATCAATAACTTTTTTCGAAACACTAGTCGGGCTAGAGGTTCATCAATAACTTTGAAGTGATAGATCTGTAGCTCCTCTTGTTCTATGTGGCTAGAACGTATAATCTATTAACTTGCATGTTATTATGCAGTACTTTATGCTTGCTTCTGGAGTCCTATGAGGTATGGGCTACTTTTGAATTCCCCGTACATATGTATGGGTTTGCGTACTGGGTTGTAATTTTCTATTATATGCTTGTTGTACATATGTTAAGTGTTATTTAAATCGCTTTGATAATTAACAATGTGTGTCTTATCATGTTGTGTAGGATTTTTTGGTTAACTCATCCTGTGAAGGTTCATTTTTTCTAGAACCACGACATGATAGTTTAATCAAGCACAAAGCTAATCTAAACTTTTGGTGAAAGTCTCCAACGTCTCTTTTACTCCACCCTATTAAAAGATTTGAAGAGCTAAAGAAGAATAGCATTGAGCATCCTATGAAAAGACTCTGAACATTGACATTCAAAGAGAAGCTACTATGTCAAATTTATTAGGCTTAGAACGTCTTAACACTTGTATATTTGGGAAATTCTTAAGTCTTAGAGACTTTCGAAGTTGTATTATATATACACCTATAATTGCATATCAAGTGTAGTTGTACCCTAAATCTCTTAATTGTTTTTTATTGTAAGAATTCTTTTGCCTTTGTACTTGAGCATAGAAGTATCTTACTTGAGGGTTTGAGAAAAGAAAGTCTCTTGCTTGTGTTCTTCACCAAAGAAATATCATACTTGTTATTTTGAGTAAAGGAAGTCTCTTGCTTGTTTACTTAAGAATTTGAAAGTCTCTTGATTGTGTACTTGAGAATTTGAAAGTCTCTTGCTTGTGTGCTTGAGCATTTGCAATCAGATTTGGTTATTGTGAAAATCCCTTGGAAGTGCAAGGGGGGTGGATTACTCTCAAGTTATGAGAGAAACCAGGATACTGCTTGTGTCTTTTGCTTTACTTTACTTGCTTCTGAATATTATTCCGCTACTATCATTTGTTTACCTATGAATGAGATTTTGTTATAAATTCTGATAAAGAAATTCAAGAGTTCAAACTCATAGTGATTTTGACGTATGACTCAGAAACAAGTGTTCAAAATCTAATTAAGAAGTTGAAAAACTTAAGGAGAGAAAGCTTAAGTCCCGATGCTTAGGCCCTGGTGAAACTATTATTCTAGAGGTTTTGACCCTTGAAAACTTTAACTTGAGATCCCATTCTCTTTTGGAATTTTTGCATACAAACAAGCTCACAAGCTTGGTTGCTTCCTTACCCTCTCATCCTTGGGTTTCCTTTTTCATTTTATGTTGATATTCTTTATATTTCACTAACCACTACTCAAAATACAAAAAATGTGTCTTGTATCCTTTTGTTCTTTGCATGGTAGGGTGTTATATCAAGAACACCAAGCACGATTCATTAGCTAGGGTTTGGCTCCCTCAAGGTTAAAGTATGGTCAACCATTGTTGCCCAAGGGATATCTTATCAAACCATGACTTCTAATATCAAAGTACAAGGCTTCAAACATTATTAAATCTTATTTTTGATCAAAGATATCTCACAATTTACTAGCTTGTCTCTCATGAAAAGTCAAAGGTTCATGTGTTTATTTCCATTCCTTCATCAACAAATTGCTTTATGCTTTTGCCAATTTAATCAAAGGAAAGTCAAGAACACATTATTTTGAGTTCATATGATTATACATGTGCTTTGAAATGTAAGGAATGTCAAAGTGTACAAGTTGAGTCAAGGAAGCTTGACCTAAAAAGTTTACATTTCAAGTCAAAGTTCCAAAGATCACAACTTCTTCAATTCTCAATATTTTTTAATGCTTATTTTTGAATATGAATCTTCTCAAAATCCTCTTAAACTTCTATTTACATGACAAGAGCCAATTATGCTTGGAGGTTCATCAAACGTTTGGAGACATTATAGGTCATTTTTGGACTTAGTGAAATTTTGCCTATTTTCAAGTGACTTTTTCTCAACTTTCAAGAACCATAAATTCTTCAATTTTCAACATATGGAGCTCATTATTTTTTCAAAATATAATTTGTGATACTATCTACAAGATTGCTTCAATGGTCAAAGTCAAATTGTGATTGGAAGGCCATGGAATTCATTGATACATTATAAGTCATTTTTCAACCATTTAGACTTAGAATATTTCAAGTTTGGTTTGCCAAATTTTTGTGTCATTTTAAACATGACATAAATTTTTGCTCAAGCATCCAAATGAAACCTTTCTTAGCACATTGTTATCTTTGCCATGATGTTAATCAATTGCAAAAAGAATGGGATCAAAAAGCCTCTAAGGTGCCTCATTGATACAAACATGATAACTTGGAACTGAATTTTTGCACCACGATCAGATTTTTACCTCAACTAATATTCAATTTCAAGCCAAATTATCGTGTTTTATGCATTTAAACATGATTAGTGAAGTTCCCTGAAGTTAAATGACTCACAAAACACATGGTTTGACTGAGTTTTGAGCCAATTCAAGTCACATTTCGTGATTTTTGTTTCACTGTGTTTTCTTTGAAATTCTCTCTACCCCCTTTCAATAAATTTAAAATGGAGAGTGAGGTTGTGTCCGCCTCTATGAGACGGTTGCAATTATGGTGGTCTCATGCTTTCATGTTACCATTTAGCAATCTCCGATGACTGGTTCACCGGAGAAGATGATCGAAGGGGTTGAGGATGATGACCTGATCAGAGACACGTTGGTACTTTGAAATTGAGTCATTTCTTCTAATTTCCACCATGCATCCTCATCTTAGGAGCGTGGGATATGCTATGTCAATTAATGAAGTTAGATCCTACGCTCCTCCTTTTTCCCTCTTATTTTATTTTCTTTTTTTAATTGCATTTTTATGTAAAAATTCATACTAATTTCATTTTTAATCCAAAAAATACCAAAATAATTTTTAAAATTTTATTTTATTTTTCTCTTTCTGATTTTATATATTTCATATTTTATTTTCATCATTTGATATTTTTCAAGATTTTTCTTTTTTTGAAGCATTTTAATTAGTTTAAAAATATTTTTATGCATTAAAAAATTCTCAAAAATTTTATATAGCATTCTTGACGTGTTTCTGACTTGTGTGATTTTTCTTGATCATTTGTGATTTGATTTGATGCATCATTTGCATTTTTATCTTTATTTTCATTTTAAAATTAATTTTAAAAATCATTTTAGTGCATTTTAATTCACATTCTTGCATTTTATATTTGTTTGACTTGTGTTGACTGCTATTGGCATTGGAACATAGTTGATTTAATCATAAGTTTCATGAAACTCAATGGATCTTGGGTGTTGATGGGGTGAAAACCCTAATCCACCAAAATGGATGATTGATTTTGATGATGACTTCATCATCACTAGGATCCAATTTTATTTTACCTTCTTGTTTGATCCTCTCTTCTTCATCCCTTTCTTTTTCTTTTTATTTTTTTACCCTTTCTTGGATCAAATGGAGGATGTGTACGCCATCTTGTTCAAGAGATCTTGAATGGTAATTGATGAACTTTCATCATTTCAAATCTACCATTTGATTGATCATTTGATCAATTGAGGTACTTTGGATTAATGCATAATTTTGTTCAAAGTATCATAAGAGGTTGATTGATGTAATGGATCCATCTTTCTTTGACTTAGATCTTGATCAAACTTGTTTTGACTTGTGCTACATGTTTTAGGAGTATGATCTTTATATCATATCTCTAACATGTATGGTACATAAATTGTTATTGACCGACTTCCCATAGTATGATCTTCCTTATAGATTGTGCGACGATTGCTTAACATAGCGCTAAATTTGTCCCTAATCAGAAAGTGATCATATTGGTCCAATTTTTAAATATGAGTCATTTTAGTTTAGATGAAAATCTCCTATCTCCATAATGTGTAGATGCTTTTCCACCTAAGAAAGCTAGTGACATACTTGTGGATTTTATCCATGTTGGACCCCTTCTCAAAGGATGATGCAAATTTCTCACACTTGTTGGGTTGATTACTTGAGTAAGCTACTTTAAATGAAAAAATGTCTTCATTAAAAATAACACTAACTTTAAGTATACTAACTTTTACTTTATGCCTTTATTTTATGCTCTTTTATCCTTTATGCTATTTATCGTTATGCTTTTTATTTTTATATTCTTTATTTTATGCTTATCATTTCATATCATATTATCATCTTGTTTATGTTTATACTTTTTTCTCTTTGTCCATTTGGAGTTTCTTTTTCTTTTTAAGACATTAATAAAGGCTTAAACACCTAAAAGACTCTTAATGCTCCTTGGACTATTTGGTAACTATCCTTTGTTCATTAATGATGGACTTAGAATTAGGTTCCTTACCCTATGCTTTGGAGTTATATCTTGAGACCCTTGGATATTATTTGGCACTTTGATCTTGAGTTAACCTCCTTGAAGACTTGGCTTGGATCCTTGTCTTTCATCTGATGCTTGGTTATTTCTTTGCTTATTGCTTATCTTGTTGCTTGAGTCCAAAGGATAGGAGTTTTGGCTTGTTTATGTCAAAGACTTGTATCTTGGTTAGATCTTTCCTTCCTTAGGTTTTATTTTATACTTTAGGATAGCCTCTTCATCTCTTACCCTTCTTAAATTTTCAAAATTGATCGTACCTGGATCAGACAGTTTCTGTGGCCGACAACGTCGTCTGGGCTTCAGCTCCGGTGCAGTTGAAAGACGGCGAGGGGTGTACCTGCAAGGTACTCTGACGCTCAAGTAAGTTAACCGTCAGAGAATAGCAAGTACAAAGATGAGAGTAAAAGTGAACGTAACCTGACCCTCTCAAGTGAGAGGGTATTTATAGAGAGCCCCCAGCGCGGGGCCAATGGTTACTTGAATTGGGTTGGATTGCCAGGCCCAATCCAAGTAACTGTCAGGGCTTACGTGGCGTAGTGAAGACCAGTATGTGGTATTCGCCCTGGGGTAACCGTTCCTAGATCTCCGGAGTTAGGGCAGACCGATTCCATCGGGAGTGGGTGGTTAAATGAGAACGTGTCCTCGTGGGGAGGAGTCCTGCGTGTCGGGGAGAGACGTGTCCTCGTGGGGAGGACTAACTTGCGGGCGAAGGTGGCTCCTCCTGGGGATGAGCACATGGGCGTCGAGGAGAGGTGAGCCCGGGAGGCTTAGGGCCTGCACCCGACAGCCCAACCGAGGGTGCCGTACACATCCGAGGTTAGGCGTATGCCCGACCTGTGGAGGTTAGCCTGTGCTCGACAGTGATCTTGTTAGGAACCCTTATTGGGCTGTCTCAGGCCTTGTGGGTTGGGCCTGCTCGACTGATGAGCATGCCCTGGCCCAGTCCAGAACAGGAGCCCCCCAAGTCGTTGCTCTAAGCATCAGAGTGGTGACTTAAGGGCTAGCCATGTCGAGGACACATCGAGGAATGAATGCTAACAAGGAGCTGTAGGTCAAGAGGGTAGAGACAAATCAACCCTCGGGATGGGCTGACCGAATCTGACCGACATTACGGGGAGGTGAGAAGTATGAAGCGAGGTGAATGGGAATGCGCCCGTTGGGAAATGAAAAGACGCGTGTGGGGAAACGTGTGCCACGCGTCACAACTCATCATTCTCTAGGGCGGTTATCCTAGGGTAGCGCAATCGATTCCCTAGGAGCCCTCGAGACTCGTGAGAACCCCATAAATAGGAGAAGCCCGTGCCATTTGCACGTTTTTCACTTTCCCTTTGCTCTAATTTTCTCTTCCTTCGCTCTCCCTTCAACCTCCGATCGCCTCCGTTCGCCGCTGCAGACAGCCATACCGGAACCCTACCGGAAGTAATTTTTGAAGTAAGTTCTCTCATTTCCCTCTTTTCCTTGCATTTGTAGGGTGATTTTTACGGTGATCTGATGAAGTTCCCATGGAAATCACGAAATATCCGGCGAGAACGGCGGAATTTCGTAGTTTATTTGTTGAATCTCGCGAGGAGAAATGATGAAATCCACGAGGACATGAAGAATGTCCCGGGGTCGTGGGATGAACGTCTCTCAGTTCTTTTTGTTGAATCTCCGGGGATAAATGATGAAATCCCCAGGGAAACGCAGAATGTCACGGGGACGTGGGTTGAATATCTCGGGGTGCTCCCGCGGACCTGAGGACGGTCGCGGGGTCGCGTTCCCCGATGTTCCCTCCTTGCCCTTTCACTTGATCAGCTGTGGAAGGGGTGGATTTGATATGGGTCATCGAATTCACCGTTTCCTTCTGTTTTTCAGGTAAATGGACGTATTGCAAGTGGCTGTGGGGTCTTTGGATATCTACGACGGGACTAGTTCACCTATGGCGGAGACATCCAGCGCCGGGGAAAGGACGCCCGACGATTGGGCCTACGAGGAGGCCATGAACATGATGTCCGAGTTCGTCGACCTGGATGAGGAGGGAATATTTTTCACTCTTGAGCACCGCCTTATCGGCTCCCCGAAGTCGTGGAACGTGTTTAGGCTTCTGCCACACCATCGGATCTGCTCGACGTACTACGGGATGCGGTTCCCCGTCTACGAGTTTATGTTCGACGAGGCGGGGTGGCGTCTGCCTTTCACGGACTTCCAGCAGGTCGTATTTATCTGGCTGCGTTTGGCCCCCTCTCAACTCCACCCCAACTTTCTTGTATTTATTAGGGCGTTCGAGCTGGTATGAAAGTATTTGAATATCGGGGCGACTGTGCCCTTGTTTTTCTGCATTTTCCACCTCCAGCGACAGGCCGAGGACGGTAGGCACGGTTGGGTGTCCTTCAAACAGGTGAACAACCTGTTTCACACGTATATGGACTCCGTGCGGAATTTCAAGTACCGGTATTACCTCGTGAGGATGGTCACACATGAGGCCGTGAATACTATGTACACTCGGGTCATCAAACAGGTGGGCGGACGGTGAGAAGAGACCCTTGTGCCTAAGTTCCCGTTGTTCTAGACTGAAGAACACTTCAAGAGGGGAACGAAGAGTTATATCGTCAGCCCCGACAAACTTTGTGAAGGGGATCGCTTGGCTCACGGGGCCATTGTTAAGTTCGTTAGTGGGTTTAACAAAGCAAAGCTCGTGACGCCAAACGGGGACTTCGTTTGGGGTGATGACGGGCAGGTCTTGACGATGCGTCGAGTCATCAATACTAGGGCTCTCCTCGAGACGTTTTTTGACGAGGAGGCCCTCGAGTTGTTAGGTGGGGGTGGTCTCCCCGACATGTCTTTCCTTTTCACCCTTCTTTTCGAACTACTAACCTCTTTATTTTCTTTGCAGATAAGATGTCGAATGCTGAGGAGCACTTCAAGAAGCTGAAGGCCAACCATGCTGCGAAGAAAGGAGGCAAGAGTCGTGTCGACCAGCTCTGAGTGCAGGAGTCCGTTCCCACCCCGACACCGGGGGTTCCTCTGGCTCTCACCAGGGTAGTGATTCTCTCAGCCCCCAGAGCTCTCCGAAGAGGCAACGACTTGCAGACACGGTGGACATCGACCTTACCGAACACGAGAGCCCCCTGCCGTGAATTTGTACTCCCGCCTTGTCATACAAGGCCGAACTTCTTCGTGGGGAATAATTCGCTCTGCGTGGGTGGCTCCGAAACTCAGGCCATCTTAAGCGTCCACAAGGCTTCTCGGCGAAGGATGCTGGTGGATGACGTGTCTGCCGTGATGCGGGTTTGCGTGGCTGCCTTGGTTCTGAACGACGAGGCGTGCCCCGCGAGCGAGCTGAACAGGTTGCGAGAAAGTTTCCAGTTCATCTCATCCGAAATGGAAAAGGTGGGTAAGGAGCTGGCTGACTGCAAAAGCCAGAACCAGGCCCTGCTCGAGCTTCAACAGAAATTAGAGGAAAAGTTGAAGAGTGCCGAGGAGGAGCGGAAACGTCTAGCCGGTGTCGAGGAGGAGATGGATCGTCTCTTGGCGAGGAACGCTGAATTGGAGGAAGCTGTCCGCCCCACTGAGGAGGAGACCGAGGAGGATAGGTTGCTGACTTCACGGGCAGCGCTGATAGCAAAACTCTGGGAAGCCGAGGAAGACAATCTCCCGGTCCCGGGCATAGGTTTCAAGAATGCGGTGGAGCAGCTTCGGGTCCTCAACCCCGACCTTTCGACCGAGTGGATTGACCCCGACTATGAGGTGGTCGATTGTCAGATCGTGCAACCGATGAGAACCGACGAGGTCCATGATCCCGAGCAGCCTAAAGGGACCGCCGCTGAGTAGGATTCTCTTTCCTGTTTTGTTCGGCCTTCGAGCCATTTTTATTTGTTGTGATATTTTTGCCCGGCCTGCGTGCCAGGGGCTTTTTGACCTTTGATTGTAATATTTGTACACTGGGTTTATGCCCGTTTTAATGTACCTTTGTTTATCTACTGGTATTGTTTGCATGGTTTTAATTATGTGTGATGTTAACGCATTTGCTATACTTTGTTTTTTCTGTCTAAGTGATAAAGACTTTGGGATTGCTCGACCTTGTAGTCCCTGACCGCGTGGAGAGCTGGTCGGGTGGTCGGAGATGTATTCCGACCTTCAACGAGGCTAAGAGTTCGGTCGAGGTCTTAGCTTCGTGGCGTGAACTTCCCATCGCGAGCTAGGTGTTCTGCCTGATTGGTACAAGAACGGTGGAGCTCAGTCGAGGTATCCCCGTCGGATCAAAGTCCTCGCGCACACACAACGCAGTCTTCGATCATCGTGTTCTGTCTAGGGGTGTCGCGCTCGTACCTTAACGCGTCCCCGTAGTCGCGGTGATAGTGCGTCGCGGGCAGTGCTTAACTGTAATATTGTTTTAGCTTTTAAGCGTTCCACGGTCGAGCAAGTTCTTCCCCGTGCAGATTTTCGAGGAAACAGGCTCTTGTCCCCGTTTTCGCGAGGACGCGCTACGGGCCTCCCAGTTCGCGGCGAGTTTTCCTTCTCGCGAGTCTTTTTGGTTCCTTCGTAGAACGAGGGTGCCTACCTGAAAATTGCGTTTAATAACTTTGTCGTTATAACGTAGCATTATTTTCTGCTTAAGCGAAGCTTCTCGGAGAGAAGCGCTCGAACGTATCTCCTCGACAAAATCGAGCTCTTCCCTCAAGGCTTCGTTGTTCGCGTCCCTGTCGAGGGGGGCTTATGTCCTTCTCGAGGGTTCCCTGATCTCCACGGGGATCACCGCTTCGGTTCCGTATGTCAGACGGAAGAGGGTCTCTCCTGTTGTGGAGTGTGGGGTCGTCCGGTAGGCCCAAAGGATGCTGTGTAGCTCCTCGACCCACCGTTGTTTGGCGTCACCTAGTCGACGTCTTAATCCTCGGAGGATCACCCTGTTCGCCGCCTCAGCCTGTCCATTCGTTTGAGGGTGCTCGACCGACGTGAAGTGTTGCTTCGTGCCTTGTTTTGTGACGAAGTCTTGGAAGTTCCTGTCAGTGAACTGTGTTCCGTTGTCGGTGACAATGGCTTGAGGCATGCCGAATCGAGCGAGGATATTTCTTTTGTAGAAACTTAGTATGTTAAAGGCTGTGATTTTGGCCAACGCTTCCGCCTTAATCCACTTCGTGAAGTAGTCCACCCCGACGATGAGGTACTTGTTTTGGTACGACCCCTGGACAAAAGGTCCGAGGATATCTATTCCCCACCATGCGAACGGCCACGGGGAAGACAGTGGACTAAGCTCGTTGGGAGGAGCAAGGTGCATGTCCCCGTGTCGTTGGCACCTGTCACACTTCTTGACGTGTTCCTTGGCGTCCTGTTGCATGGTGGGCCAGTAATACCCTGCTCGAAGCGCCTTACTGGCTAACGATCGCCCGCCGAGGTGCTACGCATTGATTCCCTCATGGATCTCCTGGAGTATGCCGGGGACCTTGGTCTCCTCGACACATCTGAGGAGGAGAATAGAGAATCCTTGCCGGTATAGCTTATCCTCGACTATAGTGTACGAGCCCGCCCGCCTCTTGACCATTCCTGCTTCTTTGGGGTCTTCGGGAAGTTTGCCCGTCATGAGGTATTCGTATACCGGGGTCATCCAGCAATTGCTGTCCCCGATGGCGTTGATGTCCGAAACCAAGGCCAGTTTGTCGACGCTCGGGTGGGAAAACACCTCTTGTATGACAGATTTGTTCCCGCCTTTCTTCTTTGTGCTGCCAATTTGGACAAGACATCTGCTCGGGCATTGTGCTCGCGGGGGATGTGAGTTACTTCCACGGAGGTAAATTTTTTCATCTTTTCTTTTACCAAGGCCAAGTATTCTATGAGGCTGTCGTTCTTGGCTTGGTACTCTCCTCGGACTTGCGAGGCCACGAGCTGGGAGTCAGTGAAAAGTTTGACCTCCTTGGCGCCGAGGTCCTCGGCCAACCGGAGTCCTGCGAGGAAGGCCTCGTATTCGGCTTGGTTGTTCGATGTCGGGAAGGATTGTTCGAGGGATACCTCGATCAAGATGCCTTCCTCATTTTCGATGATGATGCCCGCCCAACTTCCCTTTGGGCTGGATGCTCCGTCGACATAGATCGTCCATTTCTGTGATCCGTTGGTCGAAGGTTCTGGGACGGTCATCTCTGCTACAAAGTCGGCCAATACATGTGCCTTCAGGGCTTTCCTCCCTTCGTATTAGATTTCAAACTCGGCGAGCTCGAGCGACCACCTGAGCATCCTCCCCGCCATGTCCGGTCGTCCGAGCTGCCACCTGAGCTGCCTTATAGGATGCTCGGTCCTTATGACGACGGTGTGGGCGAGGAAGTAGTGGCGTAGCCTCCTGGCCGCGGTGACGAGGCCCAGGGCGACTTTCTCAATCTGCTAATATCAGAGCTCAAGACCTTGGAGTGCTTTGCTCGTGAAGTAAATTGGCTTCTGCCCGTCCGAGGTTTCCCGAATGAGGGCGGTGCTGACTGCTTCACTCGTGATTGCAAGATACAAGAAGAGTGTTTCCCCGTTCTCAGGCCGTGAGAGGACCGGGGGTTGTGATAGGACTTGTTTTAAGTGGACGAGCGCCTGCTCGCATTCTCGCTCCACTCAAACTCCGCTTTTTGTCGAAGAATTTTAAAAAATGGGAGTGCGTACTAGGCGGATTTGGCAACGAAGCGGGAAAGGGCGGTGAGCATCCCGTTCAATGATTGTATCGACTTCTTTGAGTCTGGAGTAGGGAGCTCGGAGAAATCCCTACACTTGTTGGGGTTGGCCTCGATTCCTCGTTCTGTGAGGTAAAATCTGAGGAACTTACCTGCTCGAACGCCGAAGGTGCACTTGTCGGGGTTAAACCTCATGCGGCAACTCCCCGTCATGTCGAACACCCTCTTGAGGTGCGCAGCGTGGTCGACTTCTTCTGTGGATTTGACGATCATGTCGTCCATGTAGACCTCGAGCATGTCGTCGATTTCAGCCCGGAAAACCTTGTTCATCATCCGTTGGTAGGTTGCACCGGCGTTCTTTAGACTGAAGGGCATTACGTTGTAGTAGTAGTTGCCCGACGCGGTCATGAAGGCCGTGTGTTGTTTTTCGACCTTGTCCATGGGAATTTGATTGTATCCCGAGTAAGCGTCCATGAAGGATAGTAATTTGTAACCTGTAGAATTGTCGACCAGTTGATCAATGTTAGGTAAGGGATAACAGTCTTTCGGGCAAGCCCGGTTAAGATCAGTATAATCAACGCACATTCTCCATTTTCCATTATTCTTTTTAACAAGTACAACGTTGGACAACCAGGTCATGTATTTGGCCTCCGAAATAAAATTTGCCTCTAGAAGGTCTTTTACAGCTTTCGCAGCAGCCTCCGCTTTTTCGGGAGACTGCTTACGCCTACGTTGTGCTATGACCCTAGCGGCCGGGTCTACTCCGAGCTGATGGCAAGCCACCTAGGGGTCGAGGCCAGGCATCTCGGATGCGCTCCACGCGAAGAGATCAGCGTTCTCCCTCAGACATGCCTTCAGCTGCTCCTGTGCCCGGTCGGGGATCCTGTTGCCAATCTTCACGTTACGATCTGGATCGTCCCCGAGGACCACGAGCTCAAAGTCCCCGTCTGGGATGGGGCGCGTTGGGTAGAGAGGCCTCCCGTTGTTCTCCGCCTGGAGGTCGAGGTCTTCTGCCCCATCTTCATCGGGTTCGCCTAGGAACCTGCTGTCGAGTTCTACCGCATTGACGCGCGGGAGAGGTACCTGTTCGGCGTCTTGGGGTGGCTTGGCCTTGGTCTTGGGTTTGGGGCCGAATGAACTCAGGCCTTTGATGGCAGCGTCGAAGTATCTTCTGGCCGCGTCGATGTCCCCGTGCATCGTCACTACTCGTCCCCTGGTCGTGTAGTAGTTCATTTTGAGGTGGACCGTTGATGGTACCGCCGTAAGTTCAGCCAGGGTGGTCCTCCTGAGGATGCAGTTGTAAAGGGACGGGCATTCGACCACCAGGAAACAGATCTTCACCTGTCGGGCAGCGTCTCCTCGACGTTCTGGGCTTCCCGAGAGCTGGGACGAGGAGTTTCGTTCTTCTGGGCGTATTTCTTCAAGTGCCCCTCCTTGTTCAGAATTTCAATTACATCTTTGAGATGGATGCAGTCTTCCGTCACATGCCCGTGACTCCGGTGGAACCTACAATATTTTGACTTGTCGACGTTTGATTTGGGGGCAGTGGGCTTCGGAAAGCGGACTCCTCCTTTCACAAATTATGAGTTCTGGCACTCGGAGAGGATACGCGCGCGGGGAGCGTTGAGGAGGTGTACTCGGTGAACCGGCCAGCTGGTCTGCGTGGTTCACGAGGTTCCCGGGGGCGATTATCTCTCTTTCTTTCTCCTCCTCGACGGGGAGGGGAGTATTCTTCTTTGTGGCCGCGGGGGCCATCTTTGCGCCTCGATTCGAGGGCGATCTGTGCCGCCTCTGACTCCTCGAGCTCGATGTACGACTGCGCCCGTTGGAGGAGATCCTTGAGATAACGGGGTCTGCGGAGGTCCACGGACTTGGCAAAGTCAGATCCAAAGCGTAGCCCGTGGATGATCAAATACTTCTTCATGTTGTCGGTCGTATGGACCTCGACAGCTTCTCTGTTGAATCTCTCAATGTAGTTCTGGAGAGATTCGTTCTTCCCCTGGAAGATACTTTCTAGGGCAGCTTCCGTCTTCGGATGTCGACGAGACGCGGTAAAGTGTTTGGTGAAGCGTTGCCTTAGTTGCCTCCAGGATGTGATCGACCCGGGTGCCAGACCTTTGTACCAAGTCATAGTGCCCTTCCTCAAGGTGGTGGGGAAAAGCCTGCACTTGATGGCTCCCCTGACGTTTCTGAAGTCGAGCATGGCTTCGAACCTTTCGACGTGGTCGTCAGGGTCGGATAGGCCGTCATAGTTTCCCAGTTGTGGAGGTTTCTCCATGCCCGCGGGGATTTGGGCATTCATGATCTCCCACGACAGAGGGGTCCTCTGGTCATCGTCGTCACTTTCTGTCGGGGACACCGAAGGGGATCGTTGATGCTGTGGAGGGGAATTCCTCGAGCGGTGTCTCGGCCTCTCCTCGGTCTGCTTGGACTTCTTGGTAGTGGTGGAGGCCCTGGGTTCCTTCCGAGGCGGGGAACGAGGGCATTTCTAGGAGATCGTCGGCTGGGGGTGCTCGAGACGTGGTTGACGACCCTCGCGTACCGGCGAGGGGGTCCGAGATTCGTCTGAACGAGTTCTTCGCGGGGAAGGGGAACGACGAGGCGACGGTGGACGACGATGTCTTCGCGAGGAAGATCTTCGTGCCCGCCCTTGCTCCAGCGCTTCAATTTTGGTATTCTGGTGCGCGATCAGCTGATTGGTCTGATTGATCAAGGCGAACAGGGCCATGGTGCTCGCGTTTGCATTGGGTGGAGGAGCAACTGGCTGAAAAACGGCCTGCTGATCGTCTTGGTAGGCGGCGTTGTAAGCCACGTCTTGGGAGTCTGGGGAGGCGGTTTGCCCGTCTCTAACATCGCCTTCTTCGACGTGGCGGGTAGCGGCGTCTTCGTGGTGGTTCCTGTTCGCGAGTTGCGCGAGGATGGTGCCCAGAGCTTTGGTAGCGGACGGATTGCCGGCCATGACGGTGATGAATGAGACTTGCTTTGGTTTAACGGAGGAAAAACGGGGAAGCAAAGGGTTCCCATAGACGGCGCCACTGATCGTACCTGGATCAGACAGTTTCTATGGCCGACAACATCGTCTGGGCTTCAGCTCCGGTGCGGTTGAAAGACGGCCGGGGGGGGGGGTGTACCTGCAAGGTACTCCGACGCTCAAGTAAGTTAACTGTCAGAGAATAGCAAGTACAGAGATGAGAGTAAAAGTGAACGTAACTTGACCCTCTCAAGTGAGAGGGTATTTATAAAGCGCCCCCAGCGCGGGGCCAATGGTTACTTGCATTGGGCTGGATTTCCAGGCCCAATCCAAGTAACTTCCAGGGCTTACGTGGCGTAGTGAAGACCAGCACGTGGTCTTCGCCCTGGGGTAACTGTTCCTAGATCTCCAGAATTAGGGCAGACCGATTCCATCGGGAGTGAGTTGTTACATGAGAACGTGTCCTCGTGGGGAGGAGTCCTGCGTGTCGGGGAGAGACGTGTCCTCGCGGGGAGGACTAACTTGCGGGCGAAGATGGCTCCTCCCGGGGATGAGCACATGGGCGTCGAGGAGAGGCGAGCCCGGGAGGCTTAGGGCCTGCACCCGACAGCCCAACCGAGGGTGCTGTACACATCCGAGGTTAGGCGTGTGCCCGACCTGTGGAGGTGAGTATGTGCTCGGCAGTGATCTTGTTAAGAGCCCTTATTGGGCTGTCCCAGGCCTTGTGGGTTGGGCCTGCTTGACTGATGAGCATGCCCTGGCCCATTCCAGAACAAAAATCTTCTGCTTTTTTCAAAACCTGGTTTTTTTTTAATTATAACCACTTTTATAATAAACCTTGATTTTTTCAAGTGCATTTTCAAACTTATTTCTTAATAAATGTTAATCAATATGAAGCAAACTTAGACCATTTTCAAAAGATTTAGAAAAGACAAAACTCAATCAAACCATTTAATACCTTTTGTGCAGCTTTTGCTTTTAAAATTTTTCTTAAAGTTTAGATATGAGTCATTTTTAGTTGAGATGTTATCCTCCTATCTCCATAGTATTGTTTGAAATTAGTTGATTCTTTTCCACCTTTGAGAGTTAGTGACATACTTGTTGATTTTATCCAAGTTGGAGCCCTTCTCATGGTGATGCAAAGGTCCATTTTCATATACTTGTGGATGATTAGTTGAAGTTTTCTCCTTAAAATGACAACTTTTATGTTCATTTAAAATGAATCATAACACACAATTTTGTTATTTTTACCACGAACTACGAGTTTTGATCCTCCATTGCACTTTGTGGGTACGTAGACACCAGACTCAGGAAGTCTTGTCAAACACAAAAATATTAAAAAATACTTCTCTTCTCACCTCACCAATATTTTGCACACAACACATTTTTTTATCTAAACGCTAGATTTTCAAAGAGGTTTCTATAGAGTACTATAGACGTTTTAGGTGCTAATGCATTTCCTTTGCGTAATCAACTCCCTTACCATATCTTTGTTCTTGTTAGTTTTGTTTTAAAATTTCTTTAAGTTTTATTCGCTATTTTCCCTTTTAGTTGGAAACATTAAAGTGCGGTGGCGACTCTTATTTTATAAATTAATTTAATCATTAGTGTAACCTCAAATTTTTCCACTACAATGTTATGCCTGTGTGTTAAATTTTCACTTTACGCCACCTAAATGATTCTCTAGTGCCACTTACATAGCAAATAAAGCTTTACCAAATATAAGATCCTAACCCAAGACCGCATTTGCTTTTAGTTTTAGCAACCCACCAAGTAGTAAAAACTCTTAATTACATTCTTTTTTAATATTAATTTCTTGAATCGAGTTACTATTAACTAATTTGAAGAGAAAATAAGAGAACACATGCTCAGATAAAAAATTTCAAACAAAAAAAATCTAAAATAAAAGCCTTAATTGTTTTGGTTGCAATTAATTTATTCAATCAAGTTAAGTTTATTTAATTATCATTTATTAATTTTTATTATTTTACTCAAAATCTTAAATTAAATCAATAAAGTCTTGATGGAACACTTGCTTACACGAGGTCTCTAATTACAAACAATAAATCTTAATTTAATAAACTAAATTATGTCACCAAATCATATACATAAGATTGACGTCCAAATCTAGTTTGCATGTCAAAATAAATATTAGAAAAATATTAAATCTCTCTATAATTTCTTTTTTTTTTTATAAGCAATTTGTATAAAAAAGGAGAAAAAAGAATTCTCCAACCACATACAAAAAACCAATCAAAAAGAGAGGGC
This sequence comes from Lathyrus tuberosus, assembly GCA_022829125.1. NCBI lineage: Eukaryota > Viridiplantae > Streptophyta > Magnoliopsida > Fabales > Fabaceae > Lathyrus > Lathyrus tuberosus. Next base: position 2,493,829 of record JALAZF010000029.1, on the reverse strand, counting down.
AAACAACTCAAGACCCATTACAAAAAGTCGAGAGGGTGTTTCGTCCAATCGTAAAAATTGCATTTAGTTCGACCTATATCCAACCATCTCTATAATTTCTTTACTTTGCTGTTATGTTTACCTATATTTTTATTGAGATTTTTTATTCATTTTACCTCCTTAAATTTTTCGTGTTGATTCGATATTATTAATAACTACGCAAAGAATACATTATATATAACAACCGTCGCACCTTTACTTTGGCTAGATATTTGTTGACATCTTCTCTATTCACTACTGAAATCTTTGGCTTTCTAGGCGGTGGTTTGATTTCAAATACATCTGGCACAAAGTTATTAAATTTCAATAATAATTCTTTGTGCCCTTTAAATAACATCGTCACTCTTTCCACCGTATCAGTAATATCAATTCTGCAAATAAATGAATAAATAATTTAATCAACAGTAACAATACACAAATTAAAAGCTTTTATAATAGTATTGATCTGGGGTATTCGAACAAGTCCGCGTAAGCTGGTCGTCAGAAGGCAAGGTGCTCGGCTGGATGCTGGTCGTCAGGCGTGCGATGTGTTCGGCTTGTGAATGAGGAGAGGAGGAGGTGTACCTGCAAGACACTCAGACGCTCAAGTAAGAAAAGGTCAGAGAAAATGGGCAAGTACAAAGTGTATTCTTAGGGTGAAAAAATGTACCTGACCCTCTCAAGCGAGAGGGTTTATATAGAGCCCCCAGCGCGTGGCCAACGGTCCTATTTTCGGGACGAAGTAACTGTTTTCCCAAAGAATAGGTAACTGCCCAAACTAGCCGTTATGTCGGACAGGGTGCCAGAAACTAGTCGTTGTGTCGGGCATAAACGCAGTTCCGGGCACCTGTCCCTTGCTGTTCGGGCAGCGAGGAAGCCGTGCGTAACGGGCACAACAGCCGGGGAGGACGTTGCGTTCCTTGGCCGGTTGGAGGGGCAAAAATGTCGTTATTGCCCCTCTGTCGATTGGGCTTAGGCAATTTGGGCCGCTCTGGAGCAGAGGCGGATTGGGCTAATTCTAGCCATTGGTCCAGTCCAGAACAGGAGCCCCCCAAGTCGTTGCTCCCGAGCATGGGAGTGATGACTTAAGGATTGCTCGTCGCTTAGCGCGTAGATGAGGGTGATTGTCTCGAGGTGCTCGTGGCCCCCTGTGTCCGTGATGTTCGTGGTCTTGACCCTATTGCCCGGTATTCGAGGAGACAAAGCGTCTGACAGAATGGGAAACGTTGGGCTGCCACGTGTGCATCGAGCCCTGTGTAGCAGTTAATAGGTAATTATGGCTAGTGGGCAGTCATTATTGCCTACGGGCGCGTGTGCGCACGTGCCCCTCAGTATAAAAGGGGGAAGGTTGTCCCATTTTGCACTTTTTCCCTTCTCATTTCTATTCGTCGTCATCAGCGTTCTTGCCCGTCGCCGTCTTCAGAGCAACCGACCACCGTGCCAAATTTCGAGCAGTCTCCCTATTCTACTCAAATCAAGTAAGTTTTCTGATTTCCAGCTTGTTTTACTTTCTCTTGTTGTTAGTGGTAGATTGCATGCGGCTAGGGTTAGTTTTAGGTGACAAAATAGGTAGGTTTCCGGCGAGTGTTGGTGGTGGGCGGTGGTTTTGCCTTTCTGCTGCTTCAAGCACCTCGCCGGAGTAGGTAGTGCGTTTGTTGAGCGTGGTGGTCCACGTCGTGGTTGCAAGTCGTGACCACCGCGTCTTACCATCTTCTGATGGACTGGTGAATTTTCCGGTAGAGCGTTTCCAGATTCCGGTGGAGCCTTGCAGTTTCCGGTGGGGCTTCAAACGGAATCTGGGCACGAGCGCAGGAAGATGGTATGTCTCGGGCATCTCCTCGCGGGGAGGTTTTTCGTTTGATGTTAGGGTTTAGGCCGGGGACGTTGTCCTTAGCCTTCTGCGCGCCCTTTCACTTGACTTTGCGGTGGAAGGGTGGATTTGATTTCCTGTCGAATTCACTATCTTTCTCTGCTTTTTCAGGTGATCGTAGTGGCGATGGAGCCAGAGAGAGAAGTAATCCCCGTCACATCCGAGGAGGAAACTGTCTCCGATGAGAATAGCAGCGCAACGGCCTCTCGTTCTGCGTCTTCGAGTTCGACGACATCGAGCTCCTCGAGCGAAGTTGGAGAGGAAGAGGATTTGGACGTCATGGAGGAGGATGTTGAAGGGTTTTTCCCAGAGGAGTGGGAGGTGGCCAAGCCTTTCGAGCATATTTCCACGTTCTCCAGATCTGTGGCAGACGCCTTTACAGAGGTGGGTCCACCGGGGGATTGGAGTGTGCATTTTCCCACCGTGGACGAGCGGGTCTGCTCGGAGTTCGGGGACCGCTTCACGATGTACGAGTTTGCTTTCAAGGAGTTGGGGCTGAGGTTGCCCTTCACCGACTTCCAGCGGTCGGTATTTGAGCATCTCAAGCTGGCGCCCTCGCAACTTCATCCCAATTCGTTGGCCTTTATACGGGCATTTGAGTTGGTGTGCGAGCACCTCACACTGGGGACCACTCTCCCCCTGTTTTTTGTTGTTTTCCATCTTCAACGGCAGCTGGCGGGGAAGAAGTACGGATGGGTTTCCTTGAAGCAGCCCAAGAAGTTGTTTAAGCCGTTCTCGAAATCAATCCGAACGTTCAAGGGACGGTACTTCATCGTGGAGCCAGTGTCCGAAGCTGCCCAGGACAGCACGTATGTCTGGGAGATAGAGGTGGATGAGACCGGAGAGGAGTTGCTCAACGAGGAGGGGAAGTATATCGGGGAGAGGTTGTACAAGTTCCCGATCCGCTGGACACCCGACCACTTCTCAAAGAAGCCCAGTGCCTACGTCTTCGAGCCGAGCGCGCTACGCGGGCAGGATGCCGTGTCTTATGAGACGCTGGTGAAGTGGGTCAACTCCTTCCAGCTCGCGAGCTGCTAGACGAGCAAGGGTAACCCTATCTTCGAGGAGGATGGTAGCCAGAGGGTTGAGCACAGGTTTATCAACGTGAAGGCACTGCTGGAGTGCAAGACTCCCGCGGATGCTGAGAAGCTGCTCGGTAGTCATAGTTACTTAGATTTTGTTTGTGTTATTTCCTTTCCCCGTAACTAACGTGCTTGTTTTCATTCGTGTAGGTGAGATTCCTCAAGCTCGTGATCATGTCGTGAGGAACGCCATGGCGAGGGGTAAGGCTGGAGCGGCTCCCCCTAAGACCCGGACTGCTGCTGGTACTCGTGCTCCTTCCCTCATTCAAACTGCTCCGGGGACTTCTTCTACGCCCTCTCCTGGTCCACGGGACTCTCCATTGCCCTTGACCGGGCGGGCGAAGCGGCCACGGACATTAGATGCTGTGGACCTGACTCGGGCGCCTAATAAGGGAAAATTTGAGCTCCCTTCGTGCATCCTTGACAGGAGATTTTTTGAGGTCAATACCCTGGTCGTTCCTCGGGCAGAGTCTCTTAGCTTGGAGGGTATGGACCGGGCGAGCAAGAGGGAGCTGGTGGCCTAGGATGCTTCTGCCCTTGTGAGGATGCTGGAGATGGCGACCGTTTATGCGGAAGGGGACACTGCGCTTGAGGCTGAACTTACTGCTGCCCGTGCTTCTGAGACAGCCTTGAAGGAGGAGGTCAAGGGTGCTCGTGAGGCTAGGAAGAAGGCCTAAAAGGAGACGACCAAGCTGAAAGAGGAGGTCACCAAGCTGAAGGCGGAGAAAAAGGCTGCCGAGGAGTTGAACAAGGAGCTGATGGCGGCCAGTGCCCCGAGTGCTGATGAACCGGATGAGATAAAAGTGTTGAAAACTCGGGCTGAGCTGGTCGCCAGCATTCTGCAGGCCGAGGATGACGGTATCGCCGTGGCAGTGGAGTCCTTCGAAAGTGCCGTGGCCCAGTTGCGGGTGGTGAACCCGGGGCTTGATATTTCGACCGAGGGTATCCACTACCTTGCGCGAGTGGAGGATGGTCACATCGTCTTGCCCGCAGGCCTTGTTCTTGATACCCCCGAAGTTCAGACCGAGGACCAGCCCGTGGAGGAGCAGGTACCTGAGCCCGCGTCGACCAAGCAAGCAGAAGAATGAGGAGTTTTGTTATCCTGATGTTGTTGTATTTTGTCCGGCCTGCGTGCCGTTGATTTACTTGTAACTTTATTTGGTTTTGGGGGGGCGTGACCCCCTTTTTTATGTAATACGCACAATTTTTGGCCCTTGTAGCCTTTTTATTTAATGCTTGGTTAATGTTATTTATACAATTTTGTTGTACTTTACATTATTACTGTACTTTACATTAGTTGTGCATGTGTGACTGCCCGTCGGAGGGTGTGTCTGTTAGTGGAGCTTTCTTTTGAAAGATAGCTCGTTGGGTGTGAATTCGCCAGTGCGGAGAACTGGTCGAATAGCCAGGGAACGTCCTGGCGAGGTTGCGGATCTCAGGTCGTGATCGAGGACCGCCGACGAGCAGAGTTCCGGCTCATTTATTTGAGCGGGATTCTGCTTTGTACGCGTGCATCGTTTGTACCTGGACGAGCACGTTGACCGTTAGGCGGTCCTTTGATGCGAGGAAGCCTTTGGTTACTTCAGCTGTAGTATTGCTTAAGTTTCTCAGCGTTCCATGGTCGAGGGAGCACATCCCCGTTAAGGGTTTCAAGGAAGTACGCACAATTTCCCGTTTTGGCACGAACTTTGTATGGTCCTTCCCAGTTGGCTGCTAGTTTGCCTTCACGAGAGTCCTTGTGGTTTCTTCGCAGGACAAGGCTGCCCACATTGAACTCTCATCGTAAGACTTTGACGTTGTGCCTGATTGCTATTTTTTGCTTAAGAGATGCTTCGCGGAGGGCTGCTCCTGTTCGGATTTCCTCGACAAGGTTGAGCTCCTCTCTTATCGCTTCGTTATTCATTTCCTCGTCTAGAGGTGATTCGGTCCTCCTGGACGGTATGTGGATTTCAATGGGTAGAACAACCTCTGTGCCATATGCTAGGCGAAAAGGTGTTTCCCCGGTGGTGGACTGGGGAGTAGTGCGGTAGGCCCATAAGACGCTGTGGAGCTCCTCGACTCAGGCTTTCTTTGTTTCATCTAGTCTTCGCTTGAGGCCACGCAAAATGACACGGTTGGCCGCTTCTGCCTGCCCGTTGGTCTGGGGATGTTCTACAGAAGCGAAGTGTTGCTTTGTTCCGAGATGGGGGACAAAGTCTTGGAACTTCTTGTCCGTGAATTGTGTTCCATTGTCCGTGACGATTGCTTGGGGAATCCCAAAACGGGCAAGGATATTCCGCTTGTAAAAGCGCAGAATGTTAAGTGCTGTTATCTTTGCTAAGGCCTCTGCTTCTATCCATTTTGTGAAATAATCTACGCCCACTATCAGGTATTTGTTTTGGCTGGACCCCGTCACGAAGGGTCCTAGGATGTCTAGGCCCCACCAGGCGAATGGCCACGGGGAGCTCAAGCTCTTCAGTTCGTTAGGTGGAGCTAGGTGCATATCCCCGTGCCGTTGGCATTTGTCGCATTTCTTCACGTGCTCCTTGGCGTCTTGTTGCATGGTTGGCCAATAATACCCTGCCCGGAGGGCCTTGCGGGCAAGGGACCTTCCTCCCAGGTGCTGGGCGTTAATGCTTTCATGGATTTCTCGTAAAACGTGGGGGGCAACCTCCTCCTCTATGCACTTGAGTAGTGGGATGGAGAAGCCCCGTCGGTAGAGTTTGTTTTCAAGGATGACGTAGGAGCAAGCTCTTCGTCTGGTGGTGTTGGCTTCCTTGGGGTCATCCGGAAGTTCGTCCCTGGTGAGGTAATTGTACACGGGCGTCATCCAGCAATCGCTGTCCCCGATCGCGTGCATGTGTAGGGTCGAGGATCCCTTATCGATGCTGGGCCGGGGAAGAATCTCTTGGATGACTGACCTATTTCCGCGTTTCCTCTTAGTGCTTGCTAGTTTGGACAAGACGTCTGCTCGCACATTGTGTTCGCGTGGAACATGTCTTACTTCTACCGTTCTGAACTTCGACATTTTTTCCTTGACTAGGGTGAGGTATTCAGAGAGACTGTCGTTTTTGGCTTGATACTCCCTGGATATCTGGTGGGCCACGAGCTGAGAGTCCGTGCAGATGACAATTTCTTTATCCCCTAGGTCTTCGGCTAGGCGCAACCCGGCGAGGAAGGCTTCATACTCGGCCTGGTTGTTCGACGTGGGAAAGGACAATGTGAGAGAAGCTTCGACTATGGTCCCTTCGTCGTTCTCCAGAATTACTCCTGCCCCGCTGCCGCTCGAGCTGGATGCTCCGTCCACGTAGATGGTCCATCTGTTTGCTATGTGGGACGAGGAGTCTGAGAAGGTTACTTCCGCTACGAAATCGGCCAGGGCCTGAGCTTTAAGAGCTTTTCTGCTTTCATACTGGACGTCAAATTCGGACAGTTCCAGTGACCATTTGAGCATTCGCCTGACCATGTCTGGTCGTCCCAGTAACTGATTGATGGGCTGATCCGTCCTTACCACGATCGTGTGGGCCAAGAAATAGTGTCTCAGTCGTCTGACAGCGTTGACGAGGGCCAATGCTACCTTCTCTATCTGTTGATATCGCAACTCCGTGTCCTGCAACGCTTTGCTCGTGAAATATACTGGCTTTTGCCCGTCAGGATTCTCGCGAATGAGAACGGCGCTAACGGCCTCGGCAGTGACGACGTGGTATAGGAACAAGACTTCCCCGGTATCTGGCCGTGATAATACGGGTGGTTTCGACAGAGCTTGCTTCAAGGGAAGGAGGGATGCTTCGCATTCTTCGGTCCATTCAAACGCTGCCTCTTTTCATAAGAGCTTGAAGAAAGGAAGGGCGTGTTGGGCAGACTTTGCGACGAAGCGGGACAACGAGGTAAGTACCCCGTTGAGGGACTGGATGTTCTTCTTAGACGTGGGCGTTCAGAACTCATAGAATGCCCGACATTTGTCGGGGTTAGCTTCTATTCCTCGTTCCGTTAGGTAGAAGCCAAGGAATTTACCTGCCCGTACACCGAACGTGCACTTCTCTGGGTTAAAACGTATTTGATACTTTATTGCTTGCTCGAAAATTTTTCGAAGATTGGCGACATGATCTAGTTCCTCGTGGGACTTGACGATCATGTCGTCCATGTATACCTCGAGCATGTCGCATATTTGTCCTTGGAAGACTTTGTTCATCATTCGTTGGTACGTAGCACCGGCGTTCTTCAGTCCGAAGGGCATTACGTTGTAGTAATAGTTGCCCGATTCGGTCATGAAGGCCGTGTAAGTTTTATCGCTCGCGGCCATTGGGATTTGGTTGTAGCCCGAGTAGGCGTCGAGGAACGATAAAAGTTTAAAACCGGCTGAGTTATCTACGAGCTTATCTATATTGGGGAGGGGGTAGGCGTCCTTCGGACAGGCCTTATTAACATCAGTATAATCAACGCACATCCTCCATTTGCCATTATTTTTTCTTACTAGTACAACGTTTGAGAGCCATGTAGTGTATTTGGCCTCAAAAATAAACCTAGCTTCTAGAAGGTCTTTGACAACTTTCTCCGCGGCTTCCATCTTCTCCGGGGACTGTTTCCTTCTGCGCTGGGCAACGACTTTGACGGCCGGGTCAATTGTAAGTTGGTGGCAGGCGACGGAGGGGTCCAATCTTGGCATCTCAGCAGCGCTCCATGCGAACAAGTCTGCGTTCTCCCGGAGGCACGCTTTTAGTTGTCTCTGGGCCAGGTCGGGGAGGTCAGCTCCGATCTTCACTCCCCGTTGGGGGTCTTCTCCGAATGGAACGATCTCGAAGTTGCCATCTGGGACAGGGCGTAGGAGATGGCCGCTGTTGTTGGACTGGTTGTCTGAAGCCGTTGGGTCTTTGGCGTGATCTTCCTTGCTGAAACGGCTGTCCAAGTTGATAGATTCGACCTGGGGGAGCGGTTTTGGCTGCTCGGAGCTACTGGGCAGAGGGGGACGTCCAGAAGTCCTCGGTCTTGCTGAGATGGTGCTTAGTCCTTTTGATGCCACTTCAAAGCACCGACGGGCAGCTTCTATATCGCCATGGAGGGTGGCGACCATCCCTTCAGAAGTGTAGTACTTCATCTTGAGATGCACGGTGGAAGGTACTGCGATCAACTCTGCCAGGGTTGGCCTTCCAAAAATGCACTGGTATAGTGACGGGCATTCAATTACCAAAACTGTGCTTTAATTGCTCGGGTTGTCTTTCCTGAACCGAAGGTTACGATGAGCTCTACGTAACCTCGGGGCCTTGTCACTGCTCCATTGAATCCCTGCAGGTCGGATCCAACGTATGGAGTAAGGTGAGAGTCGTCCAGCTGCAGCGTTTCGAACAGGTGGTTGTACATTATATCAACTGAACTGCCCTGGTCCACGAGTATTCTGCGAACGTCGAAGTTCGCCATCCTTGCCCGGATAAGCAGCGGTATGCTCGAGTTCGGTGCCCCGCCGAGGAGCTCCTCCTTGTAGAAGGAAATAGGAGCAGATCCTTTGTGAGTGGTGTCCAGCGTGGTGACTTCATTGGAGCTTTTGCTGATCAGTTGGTTGAATCTCCTCTTGACTGAACCGACCGTGATTTTGTTGAATCCACCACCAGAGATGACCATGGCTGACGGGAAGGCCTCCCACGGGATGTGAGCAGCGAGGAACGTGGAGACGGGCAGACTATCAGGGATGCAGAAGTCTTCTAGCCGAGTTATGGATATAGCGACCTGTACGTTGGTGTCATCGGAGGGCGGAGTCTCTTCTGCAGCCTTCTTGCTCTCCTGGGTTTTTGCCGGGGAGCTTCTTTCTTTTTCGCGAACTGCTTCAGGTGGCCGTCGCGAATGAGGTTTTATATGGCATCTCTGAGGTGGATGCAATCTTCCGTCGTATGGCCGTGGCTCTTGTGGAAGCGGTAATACTTGGATTTGTCTACACCCGGCCTGGCCGGCAGCTGTTTGGGAAAACGGACGCCCGCCTGCTTGAATTCTGAGTTGGCACATTCGGACAAGATCTTCTTCCTCGAGGTAGTGAGGGGGGTATAATCATGGAACCACCCAGAAGGTCCCTTCTGTTCGCGTGCATCGCGAGGCCGATCGTCGCGTCTTTTATCTCCTTGACAGGACGTCGAGGGTTCTTCAGCTTTGGATGACCGGGCACCCTCTTGGTTTCGAGAGGCTCGGACAGAGTGGGCGGCAACCTTCTCCTCGTATTGTATATGTGACTGGACCTGGAGGAGAAGGGCGTTGAGTTTCCTCGGTGGATCGAGGCCGATGGCTTTCGCGAAGTCTGAACCAGGACGTAACCCTTGCTCGAGCAGGAATTTCTTCATCTCGTCGGTTGTTGGCACTTGGACAGCCTCCTTGTTGAACCGCTCAATGTAGGCCCGAAGAGGCTCATCTCTTCCCTGTACAACAGCTCCGAGGGACGCCTTAGTCTTTGGATGGCGTCGTGATGCGGTAAAGTGGCGGGAGAAAATCCTCCCCAGCTGCCTCCAGGATGTAATGGATTCTTCTGGCAGCAGTTTGTACCATGTCATTGCTCCCTTCCGGAGCGTGGTTGGGAACAGGCGGCATTTGATGGCTCCTCGTACACCTCTGTAGTCCAAAAGAGCATCTATGTTTTCTATGTGCTCGTCTGGGTCAGTGGTTCCATCGTAAGTCCCTAGAGACGGAGGCTTCTCTAGTCCTTTAGGGAGACGGGTGGCCAGGATCCTGCGGGACAACGGGCCGCGAGGCTCGTCGTCGCTGTCCGAACTTGGAGTTAATGGTGACCGTTGTCTGCGCTCGCGGCGGCGGTCTCTGCGAGGTGAGGGTGAACGTGGCCGGTCGTGAGGTCTGATCGGTGGAGAATGCCTATCCTGCCTCGTTCTCTTGGGTCTTGGTGACGATCGATCTCGCGGGGAGATCTGGTTGCGCTTGCAACCGCGTTGAGATTCAGGCTCACGCCTCGTTATACGGTCTTCCCCGCGCCTGGGTGGCGGGCTTCTTGATTTCCGGTGTTTACTCTTCAGAGGAGAGGGTCTTGGAAGAGATGCTTCCTCGGGAGCTCCTATTCTCTCTCCTTGCTGCAAGATAAGGAGGTTTGTGCGGTTGACAGCTTCCAGAAGAGCTGCAACGGCCAGGTCGGTGCTGGGAGGGCCAGGAATTGGTCGTTCGCCCGACGTTAGCTGTTTGCCTCCTTGCTCGGCGGGAGGAGGAGTTGGAGACGCAGTGGCCCCGTCTCGAAGGAAACGCGGATCAGAAAGTAACAAAGAACCGCCGTCAACATCCATCTTGTTGACGGGAACGGGAACCGTAGCGTCAGCACCTTTTGCGGAGTTTTGAGCGGCCATGTGTGGGTGGATCAAAGAAAGTATGTTTTGATCTTTTAGTTTCCGTGGAGGAAAGAAAGAAGGGGAGAACAAGGAGTTCCCACAGACGGTGCCACTGATCCGGGGTATTCGAACAGGTCCGCGTAAGCTGGTCGTCAGAAGGCAAGGTGCTCGGCTGGATGCTGGTCGTCAGGCGTGCGATGTGTTCGGCTTGTGAATGAGGAGAGGAGGGGGTGTACCTGCAAGGCACTCCGACGCTCAAGTAAGAAAAGATCAGAGAAAAGGGGCAAGTACAAAGTGTATTCTTAGGGTGAAAAAATGATACCTGACCCTCTCAAGCGAGAGGGTTTATATAGAGCCCCCAGCGCGTGGCCAACGGTCCTATTTTCGGGGTGAAGTAACTGTTTTCCCCAAAGAATAGGTAACTGCCCAAACTAGCCGTTATGTCGGGCAGGGTGCCAGAAACTAGCCGTTGTGTCGGGCATAAACGCAGTTCCGGGCACATGTCCCTTGCTGTTCGGGCAGCGAGGAAGCCGTGCGTAACGGGCACAAAAGCTGGGGAGGACGTTGCGTTCCTTGCCCGGTTGGAGGGGCAAAAATGTCGTTATTGCCCCTCTGTGGATTGGGCTTAGACAATTTGGGCCGCTCCGGAACAGAGGCGGATTGAGCCAATTCTAACCATTGGTCCAGTCCAGAACAAGTATTAATAAAACTAACCTTTTTATCTTAAAACTTTTCATGACCCTGAGAAATTCATAGTACCTATACTCCTCATTTATAAATGTAACCTTTATTTCTTTGAGATACATCTCTGCATCCCTACTAGTTATTGATTTCTTAGTACCTGATCCGCCAATTTTCTTCAAAAATAAAAGAAATTACTCAATAATAAAAAATAGATAATTGTAAATCAAATTTTAACAAATTAAACTATAAAAAAATCTAAAATAAACTCATGAGAAAAAAAATTTCAATAACAAACGGTGATATGTATCATCTCCAAACTATTCACAACACATTTAAGCTTTCTGACAGAGATAGATCAACTAGAAGAAACAAAATACAGAGTCTGAAATGAAATCTCCCAATCAACACAAAGCAACATAACAAATAATTTGAACAAATAAGATTGGAATTTAGGGAGTAATATAAGTACCAAAACTGTTGAATCCAAATAAACAATGGAAACCAAAAAACAAAGCTTTTTTTTTTTTTTAATAAAATAGATTTCAATTTAATTTAAGTACCTTTGTCATTTCAAAAGCTAAGGGTGAGAATCAGGGGACTTCAAAGAGATGGAATTTGTTTTCAAAAAATAAATAAATAAATAACAAGGTAAATGTTAATAAAAAAACTCACACACACACACATATATGAATGGTTAAAATTTTTTTCTTTTTTAAAATGAATTTTTTTAAATATAAATATTGTATAAAAAAGGTATCAGCATTATTACTAAACCAAATATATTGTAAAAATCTTTTTAATGCAATATCTACTTTCGGTGGTTTTCTCTTTTCAACAATTTAGTAATAAGTCATTCCTATTGATATTATTTACTTGCGTTATAATAAATTACCCTATTCGAAATATTTCTTTTGGTTTTTTATTTATAAAATGTTACTTAAATATTTATCAATAAAAAATATAATAAATAGTAATTTAATAAAATTGTTAATGTAATAAATAAATACTAATATATTAAGTTGGAAAGATTTTTATTTTTGTTTATTTCTAAAACTATATTTAAATATTTATCCATAAATACTATAATAAATAGTAATATATTAGAATTTTAAATATAATAAGTAAATTTAAACTAATATAATAAATATTAACATGATAAATTTTAATATAATAAAATTTTAAATATCATCAATAATAAAATATAATCATTAATAAAATATAATAAATATTGATATAATTAAATTCTAAATATGATTTCAATTTTTATTTCTATACAAGTAATTTTTATCATTTTCCGTTTAATCAAACCAATAAAATAGTTATGATATCCCAAATTAATTTTTGTTGAAAATATAAAAAAAAAAATCTTTGAACAATTCATACAATAAGAGAGATATTTTGATTAATTATTATTATAAGCAAAAATTTGAATTATGAAGAATATAAAGGGCACCCAACCATTAATACAAGAAAAAATAATTAAGGACTAGAGAAACAAAAAAAAACAAGTTACTACATGTAATTGGATTAAGAGAGATATTTTGATTAATTATTATTATAAGCAAAAATTTGAATGATGAAGAATATAAAGGGCACCCAACCATAAACAAAAAAAATCTATGGTATCGGTGTTGATCCTGATTTCCTCCTTGCGGCTGCCCAATTCCTCCAGTGCAAATCAGGTTGTATGCCTTTCAAATTCCTGGGCCTTTCTCTTGGTGGAAATCATCGTCGTCGTTCGTTCTGGAATCCCGTTATTGCCTGCTTAAAGAAAAGACTTTCTAATTGGATTGGTAGGAATCGTTCCATCGGTGGAAGAGTTTCACTTATAAACTCGGTGCTTGCTAATCTCCCTATCCATCACCTTGCTTTCTTCAAAGCTCCTGCTGCGGTGGTTCGGGAAATTATATCCATCCAACTTCGCTTTCTTTGGGCTGGTCATAAGGATAAAAGTTTTGTGGCTTGGGTTTCTTGGAGTTCCATTTGTAAACCAAAGCAGTATGGTGGACTTGGCATCAAACATGTTGGTAGATTTAATAAGGCCTTTCTTGCTAAGTGGATTTGGAAATTTTATACGGGTGGGAGCGAAATTTGGAGGCACACGCTTGAAGCTAGATATTCAAAGCTGAGTATTTTTATGCAAGTCGGCAATGATGGTGGAGGTTGGCGTAATACTTCTTTATGGATGAAGGACTTGTTGAAATTATCACTTGACGAGTCGCATCGTTTTAGCGACTTCTTGGATTGCAAGATGGGAGATGGTGCGAACATAGCTTTCTGGCAGACGGTGTGGACTGGAGACGCTGCTTTGAAAGTGAGGTTTCCGGCGTTATTCGGTGCTAGCAGGAACAAGGTCTGTTCGGTAATGGATATGGGAGCGTGGGAGGGCGATGTTTGGCAGTGGAACTTCATGGACGGTTCAGGAATTGATACGGAAGGAATGGGAGACGAGGTAACAGCATTTCATGATTTTCTGTTGCAGGTGGATTTGAGGAGGAATGTTGCAGACTGTTGGTTTTGGCTAGATCATGAATCATCCATATTCTCTGTCAATTCTTTCTATAGTTGCTTGAATAAATCTCGGTTTGATGAAGATTTTGAGGGAGAGTTAGCAGATTCTTTGAAGCAATTGTGGGAGACGGTTTTACCGCCGAAAATACAGGTTTTTGGATGGAGGTTGAGTCTGAATAGGCTGCCCACGAGAGCCAACTTAAGAGTGAGACATATTATTGATAATGCTCACGAAGAGGTTTGTATGTTTTGTTTTCATCACATCGAGGATTCTACTCATCTATTCGTTTCTTGCGGTAAATCTTCGTCGGTGTGGAATATGATTTGCGAGTGGGTTGAAGTTGATAGAATAGTCGAATTTACGGTGGGTCGGCATTTGAAGTCGTGGAATTCGAAACTTCGTGGTAGATGCAAAGAGGGAAAGGTTAGTTCTTTATGGTTTATAACATGTTGGAATATTTGGAAATGTCGGAACAATATCCTCTACGACGATGCTATCTTTAACGTGAATGACATTGTCAACGATATTAAATCCTCGTCGTGGAATTGGTTAGTTCTTGGTAGTAATAGTAGTAAGAAATGTAGGTTGTACGAATGGTATAGAAAGCCACTCGATTTTCTGTAATTTCTTTGTTTCGTTGTTGGTTGTAGTTTGTTGGTTCGAGATTTCCTTAATCTCGTATTAATAAAGTTTCTGCTTATAAAAAAAATAAATAAATAAATAAAACAGAATTAATGCTTCTAAACTTAACTTGATATTACTCCCAAGTTAGAAAAATAACCCTTTTCATTAAATCCCAATTACTCAATGGGCCTCCCTGAAAAGTATTTTATTACTACAATTCCATAAAATCCACCATGTTGTTGACCTGAAGAAACATAGAAGATTGTCTTAAAATTTTCTTGCCATCCGCTTGCAAGTCTGGATGAAATGCTCTCCAATTATTTCGCTTCTTTGCATAACTGGAATTCATAACCAAGCACTTTGTCTGTACAAAATTGCCTCACTGACTAAGTAAGAAAAGAGGAGGTGGACCTCATCTTCCTCAATTGAAAAACAAAAAGGGACAAATAATGTTGGAGTTACCTTCTTGTGAGGGCAAGATGTCTTATTCCTTATTTTAATGATGTCAAAATTTGTATTAGGCCGTAGTTTGTAATTTGGATGGTATCATTGCGTCTTAGCTTGTATTCATACTTTACAACGCACAAAATATTCTAAGATCATGTGTCTATACATATAGGAGCATCTCTTACATGTTATGTGTGCATTTGATCATGTTAGGAAGCTTAGGTCTACACAAACATGGGTTAGGTGGACCAAAATATGAGTAAAAATTTGTTTTTGGATGTTTAGGGTGCTTGCGTCGACTCAAAGCCCTGCTTAGGTCGACGCATAAATGTTGATCTGTTCTCCTTTGCTCTTGGGTATGCTCATGTCGACCCTTTGGCCGACTCATACTGTAAGAATTTGAATTTATTGTTTTAAGGCAAGCTTGCATCGACGCATGACCCTGTTTCAGTCGACGCATAACTTAATTTTTTGTGCAGTTTTGCATTTGAGTGTGCTCAGGTCGACCCCCTTGTTACTTTGGTCTATCGTTCTCTAACTTATGACTATATTTCTAATCTGTCATATTTTAAAATGCTATTATGTTTGTTAGTGGGTCTAGGCATCATATATATTCATCTTGTCTCATCATTTTCAATACAACAGGAAAAGTGAAAGATATACATTGAATTTTTTCTCATCATCTTCATCCTCATTCTTGCATTTTCTCAACAATTACACATAACAATTTTTGTTGATCATTTTCATCTTCGAGGTAATAACGTCCAAACGTAGGATTGCGTATCTAGTTTGGGTTGAGTATTCGGTGGGTTTTTCTTGAAAAAAACCGTTAGGGTTTTGTCCTCCAAGATCTTAGGAATTTGGGTTTTTTCCATATTCAGCCGAGCGAAGGGATTGAAGAACGGTGGGTTCGTTCAATCAAGTAGCGGTAACCGGAGGATTGTGTAAGAAAGTTTTGGGTTCGAATAGTGTGTGATCGATGTCAGCCGAGCGAAAGGTTTGAAGACCGGTGAGTTTGTTCAGACAAGTAGCGGGAGCCGAAAGTTTGTTCAACACATTCGAGGCACTTGATCCGACTTGAATCAAGGGGAGAGAAGACATAGTATCAACTTCCATAATTAGGATTGAGTGTGTGGTGATTATTGCTTCTCCTGTATAAACTTTTGCAACAAGGTAATACATATCTCAATTCTAGTTTTTATAATTAGGGGCAGGCATACCCAAAGCGAGGACGAAAGGGGAACTGCCTAAACATATCCGATCTTTTCGATAACGGTTCGTTTAGACGATTTAGTTCCCCGGCTGCTTCCGCATTTTTAAAACAATTCTTTTAGGCGCTGACTCTATTTAAAAATTAGTGATCTATTCAACCCCCCTTCTAGATCATTGCCATCGTCTAACAAGTTGTATCACGAGCACTGGTTCATTTAGTGCTTCACATTTAACTTTTTAGAAAATGGCTAACGAACCAAAAGCGGCGTACAATAAAGCATCGGTTTTTAACGGTGAGAAATATAGTTATTGGAAAGATTGTATTCGCGTGCATATCAATTCTATTGATAGAAAGGTATGGAACATTATCCAAAATGGTCCTATGGAAATTACCATGACCAATGCGGATAGCGTTGTTGTGCCTAAGCCTGAAGCACAATGGAGCGAGGAAGATGAGAAAAAGTATAACTGCGATTGGAAAGCTAGAAATATTCTAATCTCCTCTTTAGGAGTTAATGAGTACTATAGAGTTTCACATTGTACAATTGCTAAAGCTATGTCGGACACATTGCAAGTTGCCCGAGAGGGAACTAATGATGTCAAACTAGCTCGAATGAACACTTTGACCCAAGAGTTTGATCTCTTTCACATGAAGCAAGGGGAAACCATTGCCTCTTGTCTATATTGCACTTTGTGGGTACGTAGGCATGAGGCGGTAAGTCTCTCCAAACACAAAACTCTTAAAAAATAATTCTCTTCTCATCTCCCCAATCTCATTTCAAACAAACCTTTTCAAATAAAAAAGCGTAGATATTTCAAAAGGTTCCTATAGAGTACTATAGACGTTTTAGGAGCTAACACCTTCCCATGGCGTAACCAACCCCCTTACTCATTCTCTATTTATTTGTTCTTGTTTTTTAGAGCTTGTTTAGGTTTTGTTTGCTTTTTTTCCTTTCCTTTTGGATAAAATAAAAGTGCGGTGGAGACTCTTGCATTTATGAGTTAAGTTAATCAATAGCTTACACTCATAATTTTTACCGCTACACAAAAATGGCGACTCTGCTGGGGAATCTCTGGTTCCTAGTGGATTTAGCCTACTTTAATTTATTTACGCTATATTTGTTTGATTTGTTTGTTATTGCTTGTTCTGTTTGGCTGACTTGGTGATCTATGTGGTGAGATAAGACCTATACCCGGACTTGAGTGCACTTATGACAAGAGGGTCGTATAGTCTTGTTCGGCTTTCTCGGAGTAGTCCTTACTAAGCTGAATTGAGATCCCCTGCTCAGTGGAAGCCCCTTTGGCATTACTGATGTCATACGAGTAGTCGTGTTTGGCATTACTTTTTCCAACCTAGGAACCTGAGAAGCTGAGGACCGTAGAACATTTAACCCATCTTGGCCTTATTAGGATGTGGTACAATGGCTATTCATGTGTAGACTTGAATCAGTTGTTACGCGATACCACACTCAGACGAGTTTCTCTTGAGAATATTGTTGGCTGACGAGTAGTCGTTTAAGCCGATAATATCCGAAAGATGAATCCATGACTCTGGGAGCTTTTTAGAACCTTGTTCTACAGGTGCATATAAACCATAGTACACACCATTTTGGGAGGTTCTTAACCTTGACTCCATGTTCGCGCCGAACCTTTGAACCCGCGTGCCTTGTGTGATCTTGTTTGTGGTTGCTGCATCATGCCCTCATGCGTTCATGGACATTTTGTTTCAATCAGTTTTCAAGGATCTTAGATATTTTCCTTTGCAAACATTGCAGATATTTTGATCATGAACGTTGAAAGGAGAAACACTCAGAAGTACGGTTTTCGAGCTCCTGAATTTACAGATTTAAAAAAGCTAGTGTCCTTGGTAGTTGATTGTGCAGACTTTAGATCTCGTCATGGGAGACTTCTATATATTCTTTCTACCAACATTGAAGTCGGAAGTTTGAACACCCTAGTGCAATTTCATGATCCTGTCTACTGATGCTTTACTTTTCCTGATTATCAGCTCATGCCGACTTTGGAGGAGTATGCTTATTTGTTAGGTATACCAGTTTCTGATAAGGTTCCTTATACTGGTTTGGAGGAAGTTCGTAAGCCCCAAGATATTGCTACAGCCACCCATTTGATGAAGTCTCATATAGATGATAAACTTATGGTTAATGGAGGCATCAAGAGTTTGACTTCTAAGTACATGATTGGGAAAACCACTTTATTTGCTAATGCTGGTAGCACATTGGCGTTTGAGGTTATATTTGCTTTGCTTATCTACGAACTAGTCTTATTCCCTAACGTTGACAACTTTGTGGATGTTAACGCTATTAGAATTTTCTTGAGGGGAATTGTACCATTGTTTGTTGCACACATCTGCTGTATAAGTGGTTTATTTCGCACTTGTCACAATCCTCAGCTTTTAGGGAGAACAATAATTGTTTAAAGTGGTTTCAGAGGATCATGTCCCTTACTCATGCTTATATTACTTAGTCTTCTTCTGTTTATGAGAATGTCTAAATTATTGATAGTTGTGGGGAATTCTCCAATGTGCCTATTCTTGGCACACAAGGAGGAATTACTACAACCATCTTCTTGGCTCACAAGCCTAAAAATATTCATTTAGAGGGTTTATTTTTCCAAGGAGGGAATGACTCTCTTGGTTTTAGGAGAAGGATTGGTCATGCTTAGACTAAGGCACATAGGATGGATAAAGGACAACTTGGGAGTCAAGTTTGCATTGCCTTGGAACCTTATACGCTTTGGGTGAAAGACAGAGCTAAAAAGCTCAAAATGTCTTATTCTTTTGAGAAACCCATGTCTACAATGGTCGTTACACCACTCCCTATTCCTTCTGAAGATGTGGAGACTCTTCAAGATGCTTTGGCCAAGATGAAGGAAGAAAAAGATCTTTTAGAATCCAAGTTTCACGCATCAAACCTTGAGAAGTTAGAATTGCAAAAGTAGATGAAGGTGAAAGATAACTTGATTGAGTTGCTTGAGCGACGTGTTGTGAAGAGACATGGAGAGGATTTATTTTCCTCTACTACATCGTCATCGCATGCTCCTACTTTTGGTGTTTGGAAGGGTATCGGGATCGGCTCATGTTAGAGAAGACCGCCATGAAGGACAACTATGAGAGAGAGATTAAGAGACTCTGAAGGAAGTATCAGCTTGGATCATCATCAGATGCTTTTTAGGATCTAGCTTTTTCTTATTGTATTTTGATCCTTTTTAAATTTGTACTTCCAAGTGTAGCTCTTCCCAATATTCAATAAAATGAGATGTTTATCAGTATTTCAACAAGTGTTATTTCTTTACAATGTTTGCAATTGCTTTATATTTGCAAGGATGAATGAAACATTTGCATTTTGCATTAGCATTCGCATCATTGTGCATTTTTTTTGCCTTTTCCAGGTGTCTTATGTTTCTCTTGGTCTTAATTCAGCCAAGTTGTCGCACCAGTACAATACTCGAGCTAATCTGAAGAAAAAGATGGATCAATTGCAACAAGAAAACCGTGAACTTTGTGAGGAAGTGACAACTCTGAAAGATAGTTTGGAAAGACTCACTGCTATGATGAAAGCATTGGGGGCTGCTCAGAATCAACCACCCCTCCTCCTCCATCTTCAACTCCTATGCAAAGGACAATCATTTCTGAGATTATTTCTACGCCCATCGTTGTGGCGCCTGCTAGTGTTCCTCAACACTCCATGCCTCTTGGCTTCCCTTGGGGTATTCCTCTTAACTTTGTTCCTAAAGGTTATCAACCACCACAACCACCTCCTGAAGTTCCAGTTGTTCCTATCGTCCAACCTGTAATGTCTGTACCGCTGCCTGTGGTTCATACTGTTCCTTTTGAAGAGCCGATTTTCCACACTGCTCCAAGTGAAACTGTCAGTGATTATGAGAAAATGGAAGAGATTCAAGATCAATTTGCTGAAATACGAAAATAAATCAAAACTCTGAGGGGTAAAAAATTGTTTGGGAAGAATGCCCATGAGTTATGCCTAGTTCTTAATGTGAAGATCCAACATAAGTCCAAGGTCCCTGACTTTGAAAAGTATAAGGGTAATTCTTGTCTGATGACCCATTTGACTATGTATGCTCGCAATATGTCAACTTAGACCGATAATAATCAGCTTCTCATTCACTACTTTCAAGACAGTTTGTCTGGTGTAACCTTGAAATGGTATATGGGACTCGACAACACTCGAATTCACACTTTCGAAGATTTGGGTGAGGTTTTTGTGAAGCAGTATAAGTATAATGTGGATATGGCTCTCGATTGTGACCAGCTTCGAGCAATGGCTCAAAAAGATAAGGAGACATTCAAAGAATACCCGCAGAAGTGGTACAAGATTGCTGCTCACATTAATCCTTTCTATTATGAGCGTATGATTGCTAGTGCCCCGAGTGACTTCACTGAGATGGTTAATATTGGGATGAGATTGGAAGAAGGTGTCCGTGAGGGACGATTGTCAAAAGATGGTAATTCTGCTAGAAGTTCCAAGAAATATGGTGGAGGATATGCCAAGAAGAAAGAAGGTGAAACCAATGTTATTTCCCGTGGAACACACAAAAAGAGTTATGGTAAGAATAATCAATGTCAGCAACATGTTGCATCTCTTACGCCTGTTATTAATTCAACTCCTATTGTTCAAGCTGCTCATCAACAAGATTCTAATCAACAGAAAAATCAACGAGGCCATTATCAGAAGGATTTTGATCCAATTCATATGACATATACATAATTTCTTCTTGGTTTAATTCAGAAGAATCTTGTTCAGACCCGTGCGCCACCTGCTGCTCCAAAAGATTCACCGTGGTGGTATAAGCCTGAAGCTCATTATGCTTTTCATCAGGGAGGAGCTGGGCATGATACTAAGAATTGTTATCCATTGAAGATGGAAGTGCAAAGATTGGTTAGAAGTGGTATTTTGTCTTTCGAAGACACCAATCCTAATGTACAATCGAATCCGTTGCCCAATCATGGTAAGGCGTCTGTCAATATTGTTCATGGTTGTTCTAGTACATTTAAACTTTTTGATATCCGTTGGATTTGAAGATCGCTTATGGAAATGCGTGCGCTTTTGAGTGAATACCATGATTTTGATCATGACTATGCAGCTTGTTGCATATGTTCCGTGAACCCGCGTGGTTGTGTGAGAGTGAAGACGGACATTCAAGGGATGATGGATCAGAATTTGATTGAGGTCACTGCTAAAAGAGATGAATATCAGAATGAGGTGAATGAAATTGTGCCACACTTTAATATTCCTGAACGAGTTGTTATCTCTTATGACAGCCGGAAGACTACTGTTACACCTTTGGTTATTCGGTTACCCAGTCCAGTACCCAATGAATCTGACAAGGTTGTTCCGTATAAGTACAATGCTACCATGGTAGGAGATGGTAAGGAAGTTCCTATTCCTTCTTTGCTAATGTTAGTAGAGTGACCCAGATTGGTCGTGTCTTTGCTTCTGAGCCTCCAAAGATTGTAGCGAATGTTTTTGCTGGCAAACGACTTCAATATGAGAGTAATGTCGATACTTTCGGTCAATCCAGTGGTTTGAATAAGAAGGCTTATGAGGATGAGGTATTGAATTGATCAAGAAGAGTGAGTACAGTGTGGTAGATCAGCTCTTGCACACCTCGTCCAAGATTTCAGTGTTGTCCCTACTGATGAATTTTGAAGCTCATAGGGATTCTTTGCAGATGGTATCGAAACATGCATATGTTGAGCATGATGTGACTGTTAATCAGTTTGATGGCATTGTTGCCAACCTCACATCATGCAATAATTTGAGTTTTTGTGATGAAGAGTTACCCGAGGAGGGGAGAAATCACAATTTGGCTTTACATATCTCTATGAATTGTCAAGAAGATGCACTTTTCAATGTGGTGGTTGATACTAACTATTATTTGAATATGTTGCCAAAATCTACTTTGTCAAGGCTTTCGTACCAAGGTGCTCCCGTGAGGTATAATGGGGTTGTGGTTAAAGCTTTTGATGGATCTAGAAAAACTGTGATTGGAGAGGTTGATCTTCTAATCAAAATTGAACCATGCTCCTTCCAAATTACTTTTCAAGTGATGGATATTCGTCATGCTTATAGTTGTCTGCTTGGCCGACCCTGGATTCATGAAGCTGGGGTAGTGACTTCAACTCTTCATCAAAAATTGAAATTTGTTAAGTATGACAAGCTGGTAATTGTTGGAGGCGAGGAAGCGATGCTGGTGAGCCATATTTCATCCTTTGCGTATGTTGATGCTGACGAAACTGTTGGGACTCTGTTCCAAGTTATTTTTGTTGATGATAAAGCTGTTAAGAAGAGTGGGCTATCCATATCTTATTTGAAAGATGCTCTGCATGTATTAGAGACTGGTCGGTCTGATGGTTGTGGCCGATTTATTGATGTGGTTGATAACCAAGGCAAAAGTGGTTTAGGATTTGTGCCTGGTATAATTAGAAGTGATTTGAAGCGTATTAATGAGGCCTTTCATAGAACTAGATTCATCAACAAAGATCACTCTACTGCTGCCATCATTGCCGAGGATGAAGAGGAAGAACTTCCCAATTTTGTGACACATGGACAGATCTGCCAGAATTGGATAGCTGTTAATATTCCCACTGTTATTCATATTTCAATATAATTTGTTTTTGTTTCCTTCAAAAAAAATCCTTTCACTCTGCCCAAGGTGAAAGTGAATTTGTGAGGGCTTTGTTTCAAATATTATCATCATCAATAAAATGTTATTTTGTTTATTCATGTTATGTTTTCCCTTTTTGCTTTATTTCTGAAAAATGGTAACATAAAAAAACCAAAAAATAATAATAATGTGATAATCACTTTTATCTGCATAATACTTGCACTTCTTGTTCATATTCTAAAATCAAACATAAATTATTGTGCAGATTAATTGTTAAACCCATTGAAACTAATGACCCTATGCCCTCTCCCAACTTCGAGTTCCCTGTGTTTGGAGCTGAAGAAGAGGATATTGAAGAGATTCTAGATGAGATTTCCCGATTACTTAAGCACAAGGAAAAGACTATTCAGCCTAATGAAGAGCAGGTGGAATTGGTTAATTTGGGTTCAGAGGATGATATAAAAGAAGTCAAGATTGGGGCACTACTTCAGTCAGATGTTAAGAAGAGGATAATAGAGCTTCTTAGAGAATATGTTGATGTGTTTCCTTGGTCCTATAAATCTGATTATTGTAGAAGACTTCAAACAAAAATGAAAACCCTATCCACCGACGTGATTTTAGTTACAACGTTACCAATCACGAAGTAAAATGTTAGATAGAGACTCAGACGTGTGCTTATATTTATGGTCGTTCTATTTTAGTTGGTGGGAGTGTATCGTATCCCAAATTTTGTCCATCCTTCCAATGCTTTGTAGTGTCATTTTATTTCGAATAAATGAAATGGCAGAATTGATAGAAGAGTATATATAAGGAGTTGCAAGGGAGCGATCTTATGTTTGTATCTCATTTTCTCTATTTTTTTAGTTTTTTTTTCTCTTTTTTATGTTTATACCTTCAATTATGATATTTTAAGATAAAAAATGGTACTTTTCATTATTGTTACTTTATTTTCGAATTAATTATTAAATTATTTTTTAATAATTAAGATTCTATTTATTTTAATATATTTTAGTCCAAAAATAAATATAAAAAAATTAATATAAAATCAAAATCATTTTACAGTTGTTATTATTACCATTTTGTAATATTAGTTATTATTTTTAAGTTATTAATTTATATTATTGCATTATTATTATTATAACATTAAAAATTATAAAAAAATCAATTTCATTTACATTTTGTCACTACTAGAAAATTCGCTTTTAGTAACCGAATTAGTGACCGAAAAATTTCGGTCACTCTAGGACCGAATTAGCCACCAAAATTAAACATCATGTTAGTAAAATTTTAAAAGTAACTAAATCAGTCACTAAATAAAATTAGCCACCGAATTAGCGACTGATATTTTGTGACCATAATTTTCAGTCTCAAATAATCATTTTTATATAAATTAATTCATAAAAAAATTCAGTGACCGAAATTTCGGTCACTAATAATTTTTTATATTTTATTTTTCATTATTAAGTGGCTTCCCTCTCAATTTTATCCTTTTATTCATTTTTTTTATTTTTTAGTCAAAATTTTACATTTTGATTGTTTTAACAAATAAAACATATATTTATATAAATAATTAACTCATACAAATTTATTAATTTAGATAAAATATAATGTTAATGAAATCTTTTTAAATAATATTTGAAAGTTCTATTTCATTAATATTATATACATTTCAAATGTAAATTATAGAATACAAACCAAATGGTTTAGTGGACACCCGAAAGCCTCACAAAGGAAATTGCATTGGTTCGATTCCTACTAGAAACAAATTTTTTTTTTTTAAATCGGTCACTAATTTTATTCGCTGAAATTGGTCACTAATTTCGGTCACTAAATTTGTCTCTAAAGGTTAGCGACTAGTACTTTTCCAACCGAAATTTGGTAGTCGCGTTATTGGTTGCTAAACGTTTTAGTGACCGATTTTTAGGCTTTTTCGGTCTCTAAACCGGTCACTAAACGCGAATTTTTTAACAGTGTGTGTTACAACATACATAGATCGTGGATCCATCCAGATTCGTTGGCTTGCTCCCTAAGAAACAAATAAAATCGAATCTGGTAAATAAGGAACATCGTAAGGTACTATGCACTTAAGTAAACGTAGAACACTGTATTACGAAAGAAAACTTGTACACATCTCGAGGTGCATTATAGAATAAATTCAATAAATCCATCAACAAGATCATGATGGTCTTCAAAAAGTGAAATAACCTAGAAAAAGATCAAATTTCAATTAAAATGAACAACACAAATTGAAAGAAAAATGAAAAACACAAACAAACACAACACATACCATTTCGTACATCTCGTCAAGGCTCTTAACTTTGTTTTTGTACATGTTCATTATATCTAGAAACATATCATATACATGAAGTTGCCGATGAAATCGAGTCTACATAGAAACGAGGCATCATGCTTCTCAAAATAAAAACTGATTTTTTTAAAAAAACATTCTCATATATCTCAACAAACCCCTTACCTTCACCTTGTCCAAATATTGTTTAGCATCTTCTTTATTTAGTACTGGCATCTTTGGGGTTTTTGGTGGCTGTTTGATTGTAAAAAGTGATGGTCTTCAAAAAGTGAAATAACCTAGAAAAAGATCAAATTTCAATTAAAATGAACAACACAAATTGAAAGAAAAATGAAAAACACAAACAAACACAACACATACCATTTCGTACATCTCGTCAAGGCTCTTAACTTTGTTTTTGTACATGTTCATTATATCTAGAAACATATCATATACATGAAGTTGCCGATGAAATCGAGTCTACAAGAAACGAGGCATCATGCTTCTCAAAATAAAAACTGTTTTTTTTTTTTAAAAAACATTCTCATATATCTCAACAAACCCCTTACCTTCACCTTGTCCAAATATTGTTTAGCATCTTCTTTATTTAGTACTGGCATCTTTGGGTTTTTTGGTGGTTGTTTGATTTTAAATTCCTCAGGTAAAAAATTAATAAATTTTAAT
The DNA here is from genome assembly GCA_022829125.1 of Lathyrus tuberosus. NCBI lineage: Eukaryota > Viridiplantae > Streptophyta > Magnoliopsida > Fabales > Fabaceae > Lathyrus > Lathyrus tuberosus. The sequence continues at coordinate 2,468,478 of JALAZF010000029.1, read as the reverse complement.
AATAATTCTTTATGTCCTTTAAACAATTTCATCACTCTTTCCATTATGCTCATTATATCAATTCTACATATACATAAAATAAACAATCAATGAATGCACTAAATAAATTTAACCTTTATCATGATAAAAATAATCAAACCTTTTAGTACGGAAATCCTTCACGACCCTTAAAAATTCATACTACTTATATCTTTCATCTTTAAACTCATTCTCAATTTCTTTCAGGTAAACCTTAGCATCACCATCAGTTATTGATTTATTTGTATTCGATTCCGTAGTTTTCTAAAATTAACATAAAATACTCAGCATTAGAGAATTATATTATATTCAACAAAATTTTGATCTAACCAATCAATAAAAATGTAAAATCAATTCATGAAAAAAAGGATTCAAACACAAATATTGATATGAAAAATATGATGTCTTGTTTAAAATATTGCCAAAACTATTATTAATATATACTATTGATCGTGAGTGCTGGTCAAGTGCGTTAGGAATGCTGGTCGTATGGAGAGGAGGAGGGGGTGTACCTGCAAGGTACTCCGACGCTCAAGTAAGAAAGGGTCAGAGAAAAGGAGCAAGTACAAAAGTATGAATTCTTAGGGTGAATGTTGGATACCTGACCCTCTCAAGCGAGAGGGTTTATATAGAGCCCCCAGCGCGTGGCCAACGGTCATATTTTCTGGGCGAAATAACCGTTTTCCCCAAAGAATAGGTAACTACCAAAACTAGCCGTTATGTCGGGCAGGGTGCCCAAAACTAGCCGTTGTGTCGGGCATAGGCATGGTTCCGGACACCTGCCCATAGCAGTTCGGGGAGCGATGAAGCCGTGCGTGACGGACATTAATTCCGGGGAGGAACGTTGCATTCCTTGCCCAGTTGGAGGGGCAGAAAGGTAACTTTCGCCCCTCTGTGGATTGGACTTAGGCAATTTGGGCCGCTCTGGAGCAGAGGCGGAATGGACCAATTCTAGCCATTGGTCCAGTCCAGAACAGGAGCCCCCCAAGTCGTTGCTCCCGAGCATGGGAGTGATGACTTAAGGACTACTCGTTGCTCCGGGGAGCCAGTATAGAGTCGTCGTTTAAAGACGAGGAAGATTGTCTCAAAGTGCTCGTGACCCCAGATGTTCGTGAGAATCGTGGTCGTGACCTTATTGCCCGGTGTCCGGGGAGAGAAAGGGTCAGACAGAATTGGAAACGTTGGGTTGCCACATGTGCCTCGAGCTCCGTGTAGTAGTTAATAGGCAATGATGGCTAGTGGGTAGTCATTATGGCCAACGGGCGCGTGGTTGCACGTGCCCCTTTGTATAAAAAGGGGAAAATCGTTCCATTTGGGACTTTTTCTTCCTGATTTCTCTTCGCCTCCTTAAGGTTCTTGCCCGTCACCATCATCTGCCTCTCCGACCACCGTAACAGGCTTCTGAGCAGCACCTTTCTTTACTCAAATCAAGTAAGTTTTCTGATCTAGAACTTGTTCTGCTTCTGTTTGTTGTTAGTGGTAGATTGCATTCGGTTAGGGCTAGCTTTAGATGACAAAATAGGTGAATTTCTGGTGACAGTTGGCGGTGGACGGTGGTCGTGCCACTTTTCTACTTCTGACATGTCACCGGGCGTGTCTGCATGCTCCGGTTAGGAGGGTGGTTGACGGCGTCGTCGCGATGGCGGCGCCTGCGTAACCGTCGTGATTTTCCATTTTTTGAATGAATGATGAGTTTTCCGTCAGAATAACTCCAGATTCTGGTGAAGCTTCGTGATTTTCGGCGGAGCTTCGAACGGAAAATGGGATTGAGTGCGGGGAAGCTCCTCGTCAGATATGTTTCGAGCGGCTCCTCGCGGGGAGGTTCCAACCTTTCCTTTGATGTTAGGGCTTAGGCCGGGGACACTGTCCTTAGCCCTTTGTGCGCCCTTTCACTTGACTTAGCTGTGGAAGGGTGGATTTGATTTGCTGTCGAATTCACATTCTTCTCTACTTTTCAGGTGATCAACATGGGGACGGGGCCGGATAGAGAAGTTATTTTAGACACCTCTGAGGAGGAAACAGGATCCTCAGACAAGAGTAGCTCGACGGCTTCGAGCTCGTCGTCTTCGAGCTCTCCAAGTGATGTCGGGGAAGAAGAGGTTCGGGATGATATCGACGAGGATGTTGCTGATGATTCCGCGGAGGAATGGGAGGTGGCCGAGCCTGCTGAGCACGTGTCCAAGCTTGCGGGGGATGCTTTTACTGTAGTCGGGCCGGAGGAAGAGTGGAGGGTGCACTTCCCTTCTGAGGACGAGCGGGTCTGCACAAACTTCAGGGACCTCTTTACGATGTACGAATATGCCTTCAAGGAGCTGGGCTTGAGGCTGCTGTTCACCGATTTCCAGCAGTCAGTGTTCGAGCATTTGAGGTTGGCCCCCACGCAGCTGCATCCGAACTCTCTGGCCTTTATCCGGGTGTTTGAGTTGGTGTGTGAGCATCATGCTATAGGGACTACTCTCCCTCTGTTCTTCACTGTCTTCCATCTTCAGCGGCAGCTGTCGGGGAGGAAGTACGGGTGGGTTTCGTTGAAGCAGCCCCGCAAGCTGTTCAAGCCATTTTTGGAGTCAATAAGGACGTTCAAGGAACGTTATTATGTCGTGAAACCCTTGTCCGAAGCTGCCCAGGACAACACATATGTCTGGGAGATAGAGGTTGACGAGGACGGGAACGAGCTGCACGATGAGGAAGGGAAGTATATTGGGTAGAGACTTTACAAGTTCCCCATCCACTGGTCACCCGACCACTTCACCAGGGAGCCCAGTGATAATGTCTTCCAACCGAGCGAGCTTCTCGGGCAGGACGCCGCGGCGTATGAGGCGCTGGTGAACTGGGTCAACTCCTTCCGGCTCGTTGAGTGCTGGACGAGCAAGGGCAGTCCGATCTTCGAGGAGGACGGGAGCCAGAGAGTTGAGCGTAGATTCATTAATGTTAAGGCACTGCTGGAGTGCAAGACTCCCGAGGACCCTAAGAAACTCCACGGTAGTCTTAGTTATTTAGATTTTGTTCATGCCATTTCTTTTTCTCGTATCTAACGCGTTCGTGTTTTGCTTGTGCAGGTGAGATGCCTCAGGCTCATGATCGGGTTGTGAGGAACGCTATGACGAGGAACAAAGTTGGAACAACTCCTCCGAAATCTCAGTTTGCTGGTGGCCGTGTTCCTCCTTCGGTGCAACCGGCTGCGGGGACCTCTACTTCTCCCACTCCTGACCCCCGGGGATCTCCTTTGCCTTTGGCCGGGCAACCAAAGCGGCAAAGGATTACTGATGCCGTGGACCTTACTCGGGTAGCGGAGAAAGGGAAGTTCGAGCTTCCTCCCTGCATCCTTGATAGGAGGTTCTTTAAAGGCAACTCTTTAGTTGTTCCCCGTGCGGAATCTCTTCGCTTGGAAGGTATGGATCTCCCGAGTAAGAGGGCGCTGGTGGCCCAGGACGCTTCTTCCTTGGTCAGGATGCTAGAGATGGCGATTGTGTATGCTGAAGGGGACTCCGCGACTGAATCCGAACTCAATGCTGCCCGCGCTTCTGTGGCATCCCTTAAGGAAGAGGTCAAGACTGCAGGCGAGGCTTGGAAGAAGGCTGAAGAGGAAACAGCCAGGTTGACGGAGGAGAACTCCAAGCTAACGGCGGAGAAGAAAGCTGCCGAGGAGCTGATCAGGGAGCTGAGGACAGTCAATGCCCCAGGTGCTGACGAGCCGGACGATGTCAGAAATTTGAAGACTAGGTCCGAGCTGGTTGCTCGTATACTGCTGGCCGAAGATGATGGCATCGCCGTTGCGGAGGAATCCTTCGGAAACGCCGTGGCTCAACTGCGGGTGGTGAACCCTGGGCTTGATATTTCGGCCGAGGGTACTCACTACCTGGCTCATGTCGAGGATGGCCGTATTATCGTGCCCGATGGTGTCCTTGGAGGTACCCCGGAGGATCAGCCCGCAGAGGATCAGGGACCCGAGCCAGAGCCTGCCGAGCATGCTGATGAGTGGGGAGTTTGTTATTTGATGTTGTTGTAATCCGTCTGGCCTAAGTGCCGTTGAATTATTGTAATTTATTTTTGGGGGCATGGCCCCCGTTTTATGTAAGAACGTACAATTGTGATCTTGTCGGCCACTTGTTAGATTGTCACATATTTAGTTCTGTTGTTTGCATGATTTTACCTTCTTTTATTTTTGTCAAGTATCGTATTCATGCTCACTGTGAATGTATGTCTGCCCGTGATAGGGGGTATTTGACTTATGTGAATAGTTTTTGGGGGACTGCTCGTAATAGATGTGTTCTGCAGTGTGGGGAACTGGTCGAACTGCCGGGGAATTTCCTGGCGGGGAGCGGAGCTCAGGTCGCGTTTGAGGCCTGAGTTCGCGGCATGAACATCCCATCGCGAGCTGGGGTTCTGCCAATCGTGGTACTTTGACGACAGCGATGCTCGATCGAGGATCGTTGTCGAGCAATTACCCGGCTCGTTACTGAGCGGGGTTATGCTTTAATCGTATGCGACGCTTATACCTAGGCGTGCATAGTGGTCGGTAGCTGACGTTCGTCGTTGCGACGGGTCGAACCGTTAACTTAGCTGTAATATTGTTTTAGCTTTTCAGTGTTCCATGGTCGAGCAAGTTCTTCCCTAGTGAGATGTTCTAGGTAGTAGGCCCCATTTTCCATTTTTTCCCGGACGCGATAGGGTCCTTCCCAGTTGGCTGCTAGTTTGCCTTAGCGAGAGTCTTTGTGGTTTCTTCTTAGAACAAGGCTTCCCACGTCGAACTCCCGCCGTATCACCTTGGCATTGTTCCTGATGGTAATTTTCTGTTTTAGTGAGGCTTCGCGGAGGGCTGCCCCAGTCCTGATTTCCTCGACGAGGTCGAGCTCTTCTCTTAAAGATTCGTCGTTCATCTCCTCGTTTAGAGGCGACTTTGTCTGCCTAGAGGGCACGTGAACTTCGACGGGGATTACAGCCTCGGTTCTGTATGCTAGGCGGAAAGGTGTTTCCCCGGTCGTTGAGTGTGGAATTGTACGGTATGCCCAAAGCACGCTGTGTAGTTCCTCGACCCATGCCTTCTTTGTTTCGTCCAGCCTTCGCTTGAGGCCTCGAAGGATGACTCGGTTAGCTGCCTCAGCCTGCCCATTTATTTGGGGATGCTCGACGGATGCGAAGTGTTGCTTCGTGCCCAGTTGGGCGACGAAGTCCTGAAACTTCCTGTCCGTGAATTGCGTCCCATTGTCCGTTACTATCGCTTGGGGAATACCAAAACGTGCAAGGATGTTTCGTTTGTAGAAACGCAGGATGTTGAGGGCAATTATTTTGGCTAGAGCTTCTGCTTCTATCCATTTGGTGAAATAGTCCACGCCCACTATGAGATATTTGTTCTGACTTGATCCTACCACGAAGGGTCCAAGGATGTCTAGGCCCCACCAGGCGAATGGCCACGGGGAGGACATGGTCTTAAGCTCGTTAGGCGGAGCCAGGTGCATGTCCCCGTGCCGTTGGCATTTGTCGCATTTCTTCACGTGTTCTTTCGCGTCGTTTTGCATGGTCGTCCAGTAGTAACCTGCCCGGAGAGCCTTTCGAGCAAGGGACCTTCCGCCCAAATGTTGGGCGTTGATTCCTTCGTGGATTTCGCGCAGAATGTGTGCGACCATTTCCTCCTCGACACATTTGAGCAGCGGGATGGAGAATCCTCGTCTGTAGAGTTTATCTTCGACCAAGACATAAGAGCAGGCTCTTCGTCTGACTATGCTGGCCTCCTTTGGGTCGGACGGGAGTTCGCCTTTGGCGAGATAGTTGTAGACTGGGTTCATCCAACAGTTGTTGTCTCCGATCACTTGCACGTCGAGTGTCGGGGAGGCCTTCTCGATGCTGGGTCGAGGAAGTACTTCCTGTATGACGGACTTGTTTCCGCCTTTCTTCTTCGTGCTGGCTAGTTTGGATAGCATGTCTGCTCGCACGTTATGTTCGCGGGGAACATGTTTCACTTCCACTGTTGTGAATTTCGCCATTTCATTCTTCACCAGGGCCAAGTATTTAGTCAGGTTGTCATTTTTGGCTTGGTATTCACCTCGGACCTGGAGGGCCACATGTTGCGAATCCGTGCAAATGACGACTTCTTGTGCGCCCAGGTCCTCGGCAAGGCGTAGCCCAGCGAGGAAGGCTTCATATTCTTCCTGGTTATTGGAGGTTGGGAAAGACAGTGTGAGTGATACCTCGACGATAATTCCTTCGTCGCTCTACAGTATAATGCCCGTGCCGCTTCCTGCAGAGCTTGAGGCGCCGTCGACGAAGATGGTCCACTTGCGTGCTTCGCTCGCGGGGGAGTCCGCGAGCGTCATCTCCGCGACGAAGTCGGCCAGAGCTTGGGCCTTAAGGGCTTTTCTGCCTTCATATTGGATGTCAAATTCGGATAGTTCCAGCGACCATTTGAGCATTCGGCCGACCATATCTGGTCGTCTGAGCAGCTGCTTTATGGGCTGATCTGTTCCAACCACGATCGTGTGAGCCAGGAAGTAGTGTCTTAAACTCCTGGCTGCGTTAATGAGGGCCAGCGCCACCTCCTCTATCTGTTGATATCTTAACTCTGGTCCTTGTAGCGCTTTGCTCGTGAAATAAATGGGCTTCTGCCCTTCAGGCGTCTCGCGGATGAGAGCGGCACTTACTGCTTCGGTTGCTACGGCCAGGTATAGGTACAATGTTTCGCCGTTGTCCGGTCGAGAGAGGACCAGTGGCTCTGAGAGTTCTCGTTTCAGATGGAGAAGGGCCTTGTCACACTCCTCGGTCCATTCGAACGTTGCCTCTTTTCGGAGGAGTTTGAAGAATGGTAGAGCGTGTTGGGCGGACTTGGCCACGAAACAAGATAGTGACGCGAGCATCCCGTTGAGGGATTGGATGGATTTTTTGGACTTGGGCGTAGGAAACTCGGAGAACGGTCGGCATTTGTTGGGATTGGCCTCGATTAAGTAGAAGCTGAGGAATTTTCCTGCCCCGATGCCGAACGTGCATTTCTCCGGATTAAAACGCATTTTATATTTCCTTGCCTGTTCTAAGATCTTTCTCAAGTGGGCAGCATGGTCGGTCTCCTCGTGGGATTTTACGATCATGTCGTCCATGTAGACTTCAAGCATGTCTCCTATTTCTCCCCGAAACACTTGGTTCATCATTCGTTGGTACGTTGCTCCGACGTTCTTCAGGCCGAAGGGCATTACGTTGTAGTAATAGTTGCCCGATTCGGTCATGAAGGCCGTGTAATTTTTGTCGGACATTGCCATTGGGATTTGATTGTAGCCTGAGTAGGCATCCATGAACGATAAAAGTTAAAAACCAGCAGAATTGTCAACAAGTTTATCAATATTGGGGAGGGGGTAGGCATCCTTCGGGCATGCCTTATTGAGATCGGTATAATCAATGCACATGCGCCATTTTCCATTAGATTTTTTAACTAATACAATGTTGGACAGCCAAGTTGTGTACTTGGCTTCCGAAATAAATTTGGCCTCGAGGAGGTCCTTTACAGCTTTTTTAGCAACCTCCGTTTTCTCCGGAGACTTCTTCCTCCTACGTTGTGCTACGGCCTTGACGGCCGGGTCGATGGTCAGCTGGTGACAAGCGACAGATGGATCCAAGCCGGGCATTTCAGCGGCGCTCCACGCGAAGAGGTCGACATTCTCTCTGAGGCATGCTTTAAGCTGCTTCCTCGCGATGTCAGGCAGGTCAGCTCCTATCTTCACTCCCCGTTGGGGGTCTTTGCCAAACAGATCTACCTCGAAGTTGCCATCCGGGATTGGGCGCATCAGATGGGAGTTGCTGCTGGATGACGTGGACGGGCTGGCTGAAGCTGCTCGTTCCTCCTGTTGGTCCTCGGGGAAGCGACTGTCGAGGTCGATAGAGTCGACCTGGGACAGGGGCTTGGCCTCCTCGGAGCTGTTTGCCAGTGATGGCTTGCTCGACGCTTTTGGCCTGGGCGCAATGGCGTTGAGCCCCTTTGTAGCTGCTTCAAAACACCGTCGGGCAGCTTCTATATCACTGTGGAGGGTGGCGACCATCCCTTTCGAAGTGTAATACTTCATCTTCAGGTGGACGGTCGAGGGCACTGCTACCAACTCGGCTAGTGTTGGCCTTCCAAAAATGCATTGGTAAAGCGACGGGCAGTCGATTACTAGAAATTGCACCTTGATGGATCTGGCCGTCTCAGTTGATTCGAAGGTCACGATCAGCTCGACGTAACCCCACGGCTTGGTCACAGACCCGTTGAATCCCTGTAAATCGGACCCTACGTAGGGGGTAAGGTGCGATTCGTCCAGCTGAAGCGTTGAGAACAGCTGGGAGTACATGATGTCGACCGAGCTGCCTTGGTCGACTAGGATTCGGCGAATGTCGAAGTTTTCCATTTGGGCTCTGACGAGCAACCGTATGCTTGAGTTCGTGGAGCCGCCGAGGAGTTCCTCCCTGTAGAAGGAGATGGGAATGGAACCCTTCGGGGCCTGATCAAGCGTGGTCACTTTGTTCGAGCTGGTGTTGATCAGGTGTTCAAACTTCTGTTTCACGAACCCCACAATGACTTTGTTGAAACCCCCGCCAGAGATGACCATGGCGGAGGGGAAAGTCTCCCAAGAGCTGTGGGCTGCGAAATATGTAGGGGCGCTGAGCCCGTCAGGGACGTTGAAGTCCTCGGGTCGCAATATGGACATAGCGACCTGTATGTTGGTTTCTTCCGAGGAGGGTACCTCCTCCTTGACCTTCTTGGACTCCTGGGCGTCCTGCCGGGGAGTGTCCTTCTTCTTCGCGAACTGCATCAGGTGGCCGTCCCTGATCAGTATTTCAATGGCATCCTTTAGATGGATACAGTCCTCCGTGGTATGGCCGTAATTTTTGTGGAAACGACAGTATTTTGATTTTTCCACGTTTGGTCTGTTCGGAAGCTATTTGAGGAAGCGGACCCCAGCCTGTTTGAACTCCGAATTGGCACATTCGGACAAGATCTTTTCCCTGGAAACGGTTAGGGGAGTGTAGTCGTGGGACCGCCCGGGAATCACGAGGACGGTCCTCGCGCCTCCAGTCACCTCGACGAGATGTCAAAGCTTCTTCTCCTTTGGATGCCCGAGCGTTCTCCTGATGGCGCGATGCTCAGACGTGGCTGGCCGCAACCTTCTCTTCATACTGAATGTGTGATTGGGCTTTGAGGAGGAGGGCATCTAAGTTCCTCGGTAGCGCGAGGCCAATGGCTTTAGAAAACTCGGAGCCCTTGCTCGAGCAAAAACTTCTTCATTTCGTCCGTCGTTGAGACCTGCACTGATTCTTTGTTGAACCTCTCGATATATGCGCGGAGAGGTTCGTCTTTACCCTGAATTATGGCTCCCAGAGAGGCCTCAGTTTTGGGGTGGCGGTGAGATGCTATAAAATGCCGCGAGAACATCCTGCCCAGCTGTTTCCACGAGGTGATGGACTCCTCGGGCAGTTGTTTATACCATGTCATTGTTCCCTTCTGAAGGGTGGTCGGGAACAGTCTGCATTTAATGGCGCCCCATACGCCGCAGTAGTCTAGCAGCACATCAATGTTTTCGATGTGCTCATCGGGGTCGGTGGTCCCGTCGTATGTGCCAAGTGACGGGGGTTTCTCCAAGTCTTTTGGGAGACGGGTAGCCAAGATCTCCTGGGACAACGGGCCGCGAGGCTCGTCATCGTCACAAGAACTGGTGTATGATAGGGACCAGACGGGATGCTCGCGTCGGCGGTTCCTTCGCGGGGAAGGTGAATGGTTCCTTCGAGGAGAAGGTGAACGGTTCCTTCGTGGGGAAGGTGAGCGGGCCCGTCCTTTGGACTTGATCGGGGGAGACAGCTTGTTCCTCCGAGTCCTCTTGTGGTCATGCTCTTGGCACAGTCTTCGGTCGATTTCTTTCCGTGGCTGCGGGCTTCTTGATCGTCGTTGGTTCCTCCGCGTAGGAGGGGATCTTGGACGGCGAGACTCTTCCAGTGCCCCGATCCTCTCGTTCTGCTGCAGGATCAGGGTGTTAGTTTTGGTAAGTGCCTCCAGGAGGGCTGCCATGGCCGGGTCGGCGTTGGGCGAAACAAGAACGGACTGGAGGTCGAGAGAAGGTTGATCGTTGTTGCGATCAGCAGGGGTAGGGGAAAGAGAAGCCGTGGCTCCATCCCTGAGGAAACGGGCATCTCGGTGGAGAGATGACTGGCTGTCAACGTCAGATTTATTGACGGGGAAGATGGTGGTTTGGAGAGCATCCTTGGAGCGATCTTGGGAGGCCATGATCGTGATGAGGTTTGAGAATTGTTTTGATCTTCGATTACTGAGGAAAGAAAGATGGGGAGAACAAAGTTCCCACAGACGGCGCCACTGATCGTGAGTGCTGGATCAGATCCTGTAGAATCAGGCTGACAACTGCGTCAGGGATGCTGGTCGTATAGAGAGGAGGAGGGGGTGTACCTGCAAGGTACTCCGACGCTCAAGTAAGAAAGGGTTAGAGAAAAGGAGCAAGTACAAAGTATGAATTCTTAGGGTGAATATTGGATAGTTGATCCTCTCAAGCGAGAGGGTTTATATAGAGCCTCCAGCGCGTGCCCAACGGTCCTATTTTTGGGGTGAAATAACCGTTTTCCCCAAAGAATAGGTAACTACCCAAACTAGCCGTTATGTCGGGCAGGGTGCCCAAAAATAGCCGTTGTGTCGGGCACAGGCATGGTTCCGGGCACCTGCCCATAGCAGTTCGGGGAGCGATGAAGCCGTGCGTGACAGGCATTAATTCTGGGGAGGAAAGTTGCATTCCTTGCCCGGTTGGAGGGGCAGAAAGGTAACTTTCGCCCCTCTGTGGATTGGACTTAGCCAATTTGGGCCGCTCTGGAGCAGAGGCGGATTGGGCCAATTCTAGCCATTGGTCCAGTCCAGAACAACTATGTACTTGAAAAAAACTAAAAAATTAAAAATATGTGGTAAACAAAACAATTAAAAAATAAAAATTTTAACAACAGAGATTAAGATATTAATGTTTGATCAATTACAAAAATGTGAATTACAACTTTGTGACACAGAAAGATCAAGTAGAAGAAATAAAATTTGTAAATAAAACAAAATGAAGAGTCTAAATTCAAAAATTACATTGAATTAAAAGCTTCATAAGAATTAACTTTAACAAAAACTAGTATGATACCCGTGCGTTCGCACGGGTACCCGTCGATGACGCTTATTTGGAATAAATATGTATCTTTAAAAAAATAAAAAAATACAGAAAATCTAATAAAATTCATTTTTTTAATAAGTTTAAATATTTGTACTATAAACAAAAAAAAAATAGGTTTACATTTTAATTTATTTTAATTCTTTATAAGTTTCAATATTTGTAACATAAAAAAAAAAATAGGATTACATTTTAATTTATTTTAATATAATTTCTATTAAATAAATAAAACAAACCCCCAGAATTTTCACTCAAAAGCATTCCCAAACCCCGATAACCCCCTCTTCAACACCTTACTCGAATCATCAGCACTCGTATCATTCTCCCTAACAATATTCCTCTTAATTATCTCCCATTTCTTCAACCCAACTCCTTTTCTTTGTTTCTTTTTTGAATTCGCACAATCCTAACTACCCAATTCAACAACAACTCCCTCTTGATCCGACTTAACACCAAAATTCCCATCAAATTCAAACCCTAATTTTGAATCACAAACAGAATCCTCACCCTTTGTTCCATTTTCATCGTGAATCAGTTCCAACTCGTGTAGCTAAATCTGAAAACAGAGATCAAATCCCAAATCCTAACTCAAGAAGCTAACATGCATTACCTGGACGGAAGAATCCGGTCAAGGCCGATTGAAATCGCAAGCGGGTAGTGTGTAAACAGCTCAAACTATTGATTCTAAGCTCTTCTCTCAGCTTAATAAAATATTGATAACATGTTTGTAACATATTTGTTCAATCCGTTGCAGATCATCTTCAGAATCCGAAAGAGACGACGAATGGGTTCAAGCCAGAATCAAAGAACTATGTGACGAGGCGAGTTCTGGAAAAATGTGAATACAAATACCGGAAGGAAGAAACAGGGGAAAAAAGTAGATGATTCATGTGTGAAGTCGGTAAATGCCGCAGGATCCTCTCTTACCAAAACACCTAGAGAATGTTCTAAACCGAAAAAGAGGTAATTTTTTTAAAATGTGCATTGCATGCAACAGTAAAACATTAAAATCTATGTTGTTGGTCTTTGAGATTGTCTTCATTTGTTTGTACAACGCGGTCGATTGTTGTTTGTATTTGCAAAAGTATAATGAAGTTGAGAGTTTATTTGTTTAGGGCTGTATGAGAAGAGATCCGTATGCATTTGTATTTTTTTTTTGGAATCAATCATCGTATCTTTTTTGATTATAAATTAGAATGTTTATTTATAGATGATCTGTTGCGTATGGATTAGAAATTTTAGATACTGATGCATCTATTTTTATGGTTGATGAATCTGGATTTATTATATTGTATTAATACACTTATACTCATATGAACATGTTGTACACAAGTTGGGTAATCACAAATTATGTTAGTTAGTTAGTCAGTTAGTTAATTGTTAGTAATTAAATGTGATAATTACCTATGAAATTCGAAAACTAATTAGGGAGCAAGTTTAGAAATATAATGGTTATTTGTATTTAAATTAAGCAAATGAGTGTAGAAATACCAAAGTTGCTTAATTTTACAACCACTGTTGACATTGTTTTCGAAAACCAGATTGGCAATTGGAACTAAGCGGGAACCAGTAAGGTGTTTTCCGGTTTGGTTCCCTTAACGGATTAAACAGATGGGTTTGTAAACTGATGAAAACTGGTATAGAATTGGTCTATTTGTTAAAAACCGGTGGCTTAGATCCAGTTTGAGACCATCAGTTATCTATTATATATTCTGCATTTCAAGAAACATACATCTTGGCGCAAAATAAAGGTCCAATGATAAGTTATAAAGATTCATTTAGCTTACTTTCTATTATTGTTTTTTACCTTGCAAAACAGAATAAATTGGTTTACTTCAATTTAAAATTTAATTTGTGTTCATTTTTCAGTATTTCATGTTGGCTTATTACTTGATATAATATACTATATGATATTAAAAATATAATTCACTTATAACTGGTTAGATTTTAGATACTGATGCATCTATTCTTATGGTTGTTGAATCTGGATTTATTATATTGTATTAATACACTTATACTCATATGAACATGCTGTACACAAGTTGGGTAATCACAAATTCTTTTAGTTAGTTAGTCAGTTAGTTAATTGTTAGTAATTAAATGTGATAATTACCTATGAAATTCGAAAACTAATTAGGGGGCAAGTTTAGAAATATAATGGTAATTTGTTTTTAAATTAAGGAAATGAGTGTAGAAATGCCAAACTTGCTTAATTTTACAACCACTGTTGACATTGTTTTTGAAAACCAGATTGGCAATTGGAACTAAGCGGGAAACAGTAAGGTGATTGCCGGTTTGGTTCTCTTAACAGATTAAACATATGGGTTTGTAAACTGATGAAAGCTGGTATAGAATTGGTCTATTTGTTAAAAACCGATGGCTTAGATCCAGTTTGAGACCGTCAGTTATCTATTATATATTGTGTATTTCAAGAAATATACATCTGGGCGCAAAATAAAGGTCGAACGATAAGTTATAAAGATTCATTTAGCTTACTTTCTATTATTGTTTTTTACCTTGCAAAACAGAATAGATTGTTTTACTTCAATTTAAAATTTAATTTTTGTTCATTTTTCCGTATTTCATGTTGGCTTATTACTTAATATAATATATTATATGATATTAAAAATATAATTCACCTATAACTGGTTTGATCACAGTTCAGCCATTAAACCGTGAACCAGTGCTTCAGGGTGTAGCTTGTAGTTTGGTGTTTTCTTTAGTCCCGCAAAGGTGCTGTTAGTAGTTAGCATTTCATTTTTCTCCCGGTTTTGGTGTTAGTAGTGCTTGGCACTTCTGAATTGTAACTTGATATATTGCCTTTGTCGTAGCACAACTTGTGCATAGTTAATAAAATTTTCCTTCGTGTTTAATTTGCAGACCCGTCGAAACGACGCTAACCCCAGTGGTATGGAGACAGCTTGGTAGAAAAAGAATCCTGAATCGGGCTTATCAAAAGCATCGTATGATCAGGGAATGGAGAGACAACTATGAAAGGGCAAGATCCCGATATTAAGTCATGGTTGAAGCGGCTGAGCTGCACGTTGATGATGCTGTTGTCCGCCAATAATGCAAGTGAACACGACTGGTTAATGACGCAAAGACTATCTGGAAAAATGTCTTTGTAAGTTAGATTAAAAACAAACTGAAGTAATTTAAAATTGTATTTGAAAAGAATGCTAATCCAATTGTTTCCGTGTTTCTCTGTAGCAATTTCCTATGGGCGTAATAAGGAAATGTTTCACCGAGCCCCAAAGTTCGATAGAACTCTATGATGTTGATTTTGATGCTACACACCATTGTGTGTTGAAGAAACGCAAGAATAAGGTTGAGATGTACATCTGCAACGGCTGGTATGAGTTTGCATAAGCTCGGGCGTTGAGTGAAGCTAATGTGTTGTCCCTCTCAAATCAGTATCCTCTCGCGGACCGTCTGTCAGTGTCCGTGCAGAAACATTGGCCCTTGTAGGGATGCTGTTTGAAACTGGAAGCCGTATCCGCGACCTGCATCGTAGTTCTCTTGGCTCTTTTGGTCGATTTTCGGGGAATCTCGCAACTGTTTTGTGTTGCCGTTAGTTTGTTGGGCTATATGCTCTTTTCTCCTAGTGCCGCCGCTGTGCTTTATTTGGTTTGGTTGGAATATTCTAGCTGGAGGATTCTTAGGTGCTTTTGTACTTGATAGTTTCAGCTATATTTTGTGTAGTGCATGGCTGTTTGTTGTCTGTATGTTGATTGTTAGCAGTTGAACTCTTGGAATTTTGTTGGTATATTTTGCAGCTAGCATGTCTTTTCCTAGTTGGTTTAATAATATTAATACCTTTTGCCTTTTTCAAAAGATCTAGAAAAGATTATTAAGCGAACTGTTTCATTAAGCTATAAGAGATCTAGAAAAGATTACTACTGTCAGTACTATTCTCTGGATGCGCGTTCAACAGATAGTGTGATATTAGACCCTATCTGTTTTGGCTACTTTGAATTACTTTTTCATAGTAGAAAAGAATAATCTGGGACTTCTTAATCAACACCAGATTTAATTAATATTTCTACATCAATTTTAAATATTTTGACCTAGGCCAGGATTCGAGTCAAATCGACCTTCCCTCTCATCTCAGGGTGAGGCAAGGTAGCTTGCTCGTTCGTTGTTCAATATCTCGGCTGCTCAAGAAGTTATACTAGCTGCTCCTCCGACCCGGAGGGGATTCTAGGGGAAGGGCAGAGCCTCACCTTGCAGTAAGTAGGAAGGTCTTCGTTGCTGGGGGCTCAGCCTTTGATTACACGTATAGTTTAGTTCATAGTCCCCTTACCAATGAGACTTCTTCCTCTTTTATGGATAAAAAGCGAAAGCGAAGGAAGCGATCATAACAACCGGTCCGAAGGAGAAAGTATGTCTTTTCCCAATTTTAAAATAACTTCCTTCTAATGTGTATTAAAAGATATATATATATATATATATATATATATATATATATATATACATATAAACACTCTCTCTTTTTTTTATGCTTCTCTTCCTTTCGTTTTCATATCTCTCATTTTTTTTCTACTTCTTTCTCTCTTTATATTATTTAAATTTTTAATTTACAATATGTGAATATGATGAATACATGATACATGAATTAAAGAGAAGAAGATGAAATAAAATTAAGAATAATCTGACAAATTATAAAATAATAAAGAAACATTGCTATTTCTCTTTATCAAAAGCCACCATGTCTACTTTATCTTCTTGACCTTCTTTCTCTATTTCAATATGAATCAGTACTTCTATTTTTATATTTCTATGAATCTATTTTTAAATTTCG